>OX465496.1:9774207-11079453 GCA_950022335.1 Eurois occulta
GAAAACTAAACGAAACGACTTTATAATATTTTGGATGAATAATAGCCAGACATTGATAACGAAAATTATCCTCATAACTTTTGATGGCAAAATTTTACCCATAGCGTAAGGTATGAACAAAATGAAGCGAAAGATACCCCGAAATTCATCTTCATTTAGCGACTTCATCATTTGGTACTGATAAATCACATTCTATCGCGAAGGCTGAAAGCTATTTTGGGCAATAATTTTACAAATTTTAAAGATACACAGACAGAGACAGAGTTAATGTTCAAAGAAAACGAAATTCGTTTGTAGTTATATCAGGTGGGACACACAAAATCCGGGATTATTTCAAGGGATAGCTGAAGGTGTAGCTGTAGGTAGTCGGTGTTTGTTCCATATTCATATTATTCGAACAGGTGCAAGCAGGGCGATTCCATTCAGCGGCGCCGCGCCGTGTGGCCACACAAGAACGGTTCCACCGTATATTATAATAAAAATCTCACATTGGTAATTTATTATAAGCCGCAAAAGCAATTAATTTTTTGTACTGAACCTGCACTTTTTCACTGAGAGCAAAAGGGGAAGGAATGTGGTGGATGTAGATATAATAATGTCATGGACTAAAATAAAAACATGTTGGTATGTAAAGAATTAGAATTTTCTTTTAGGGATCAGTAATGTGACGTGTCAAAATCAAACTTAGGTAATTACACCCTTATATAGAATATACTCTATTGATTAATGTGTCTATTTTCGAATATCGAACTTAAATGAATGACTGATTGAAAAAAAACATTACGCCTGTCGTATTATTTACGCCATGCCGTGGTATCTACGTCAGATTAATTGGTGGATAAAGCCCAGGTATTATACCACAAAATTGTGTAACGCGAAATTATTTAGTGAAGATAGAGTGTCACCTGAGTGCCAGCTACTTACCTTCGAGTGATTAATGGTGTAGTGACGTGTCGTTCACCCCGTCTCGCCGTGCTTTATTACAAACGTTTTGCTAAAATTTAAAACGTTGCCAAGGACGCCTCAAATCTAAAAACAGCTTGAACAAGAACCACTTAATTTGCTTGAAATTTTTAATTAGAAAAATGCTGAACTGTTAGTAGAGAAAACAGGAAAATTATTTCGGAAACGAATTAGCTGAAGAGTTTTCGCAGCTCGCACTCCAGTATCTCGACCAAAAGTAAAGTTGAAGGAGGGTCTGTCCACGTTTTTCCACCTGGTAAAATCTACAATGATAATTTAAATGAGGTTGTGTTGTCTGCGGAGCGTTGCACACAAAAACTCACTGGGCGACAAGCGAGCCCCGGTGCCCCGGTGCCCCGGTGTCGCCGGTACCGCTAACGTAGGCCTTTGCTACAAATTTCCCAGCTCCATCCCTTCTTAGCCCCCAACTTTGCGGTAAAATTTATGACAATCTTCCTTTTTCTATATTTCATTAAAAGTTCCTAAGTCGGAGGATTATACTTCTCGTTCTTTGAATAATACTTGTCGTAAATTTCAATATTCAGAATGAATCGTACTTTTGGCTGCAGTAATTGGTCTCTGATGTTTTAGAACAATATTAAAAGTGTCGGCCGTCTTTTAATTAAGTCCGTGAAGTGGCTCTCGGTCCGCTGCGATAAATGTTCTTTCATTCATTCTTTCTTTCATTTTTGTGAGTGATAATTATAATTAACTGCCCATTACAGATACGCTTTAGATATTTGTCAACCATCAAGTGATCGTAATATAAAACAGATAAAAGTTAGGCCATCGTAATGTCCAACAAAAGCGGATCAATTTCATATCTCCAAATGTGTCCCTTGCGATAGACGCTGACAAATTTGAATTTCAAATGTTATTTCACGACAAGCTAATGGCGAGTCGTTTAAAAAACATCAGCTCGTCCTACATACATTCTCCTTCAACGGATTGGGGGTTTCGCGGTTATTGTACAAAAAACAAGGTAATAATAAGCGAAGGTTTCGATTTGGTGGTGGTAATGTACGCCTGGGAATACCCACTCATAAAGTGGGTTGTGGCGCCAAGCCTCCGAACTTACGAGCCTTAACCCTCTGAATGCTGTTAAAATTTAACAAGTCCCTAAAATCCAGTTTATTGCACGCACTTTACCCAATTTATTTACATTTTATTTCGAATTTACCAACGCTTTTAGCAAATACTTAGTCCACACAACACTTTCTCATTTATTTGTAATTAATGGAATGCCCATTATCAAGGTACGCACGTACGAAATAAAATGCTTTTAGTGTCATATTCTTTTGGAACGTTAAAAATCCAAAAAACAATATAGTTTTAATGGAGTTTTTAAATATTCATTGAGCTTATCGGAATCAATGATGGAATTAATTAATCAAAACGAAATTAATAAGATCCTTTTTAATTGAGGACGCCAGTCCAAAATCGAGGAAGTATTTTTTAAGTTTTTAATTGCCGTCCCGAGTGCCTGTTCGGCGTAGCGAGAGGCTGAACGTTGAAGTTCAGTTAGATTAGTCAATTTGTTTTGGATTTTGTTCCGAGTTTTTGTCTTTTGACACTAACGAAGACAAGCAATTCTCTGAGATATAGTAAGTAAAAAACACTGGTACTAAAAGTTCCTGTCTCTCATCAGCCATTTTGGGAATACCAGTATTTTACATGGAGTGGGTAATACGATTCCCCTTGGTAAGGCTGGTTGTCAGATTTTCGGGTCACTGACTGCCTGTAACGACTGTTAAAGATCTACAAATGACAGCCGGGACCAACGACTTAACGTGCTTTCCGAGGCACGGAGGAAACTCGGTATATAATGGGTGGTCATCAGGCAAACGCGGCTCAACCTGAAAATCCACTCGAGCGGCTGTTATTATTTAGTCACGAGTTCCTCTTAAATTAAAATTTCCTGTATAATTGAACATTCAAACTGTTGCTCTCAACCACAACAGCCATTTCAGTTAACATTACATGTGTAACTGTTTGTGTATTTCCCGAACATGAACAACAAAATGTGCCTACTTAAACTTTTTTTATTTAAAGCACGCTCAACACCCCTCATAAAAGTATAACAGCCATTTTTGCGCTTCGTACTGTTTAGTCCATAAATATATAATAATGGTGGGTCCGTCGCGGTCGCTCGCGCGGGTCCCTACGCCGTACCTACATGTTATAAGCGTAGCGGGACCGTGTCGAGGAGGCTGCTTAATTGATGCTCATCCTGTATTCAAGGGTACGGAGCCGCAAGTGAATGTATTTAAATAAACTAAATCCAGCTTTCAGACGGATCTTTTATGAATATTTTTAGCTTTTGGAAATTGCTCTTTCTTTTTTTGACATAATTTTACGCCCACGCTATTTGCTGAGCTGAACTGGCTTTTAAATATTTACTGAATAAACGGGTAACAGGACATCTGCCTGCGTAAGGTACTTATTTAATTGCAAGTTAATTCGGGAAAGGCTTGTATTAATGTATGCGTACCGTTACCGAGAATTATTAAAGTAAATTCATCATCTTCCTGCCCTTGTCCCATGTTACTTGGAGTCGGTGCAACACGTTTTTTTTACATTCTCCTCTGTCAACCGTGTCACGCTATTATTTACAAAAACATTATGTTTTTTTTTTAACAAAAAACATATCAGTAAAGGGCGTAGAAGATAACTGACAGCTTTTTCTTTACTTTTTACAGAATTATGTACATTATACAGACTACAAATATAACTAAAACAATAATAAAAATTAAGTCTAAAAGTAAGTACCTACAAACATATATATATACAACGACGACAATAGGACTGTATGAAAGTAATTTAAAACTCAAAATTAAAGGTCAATCCTCAAATTATGCATAAAAGTGATTAAAGGGTAGACTGGAACTCTTTTCTTTTATTCCACGTATCAGAAAGCATAGATAATAAGGTCTTCAATTCTTAACCAGCTAAATGGCGACTCGCCGGCTTTTCACTTTTGACATATATTGCGAGTATACTACATTACACAATGCCCTCATTCGTGTGTTTTGAATTTGATCAATACATGGCCGTCGTCGGCGACCGCATCAATTTAGCTTTAATGCGATTATTCGGACATCACAGTGACTAGCCTAATGGATATTGATGTAGGTACGTACCGGACAGGTACTATCATCATAAATGCATATTTCTGAAAATATTTTTACAGTCATCAAAATCGAACTCCGAAATTAAACATCAACATGGTTTCACAAATCATTACGTTGTTTCGGTGTTATTAAATACGAATGAACCATTAGCTGTTTGAGGAAATGCACCTTATATAACAGCACGACATTTCTAAGAAACCAAATGACATTTAGAATTATAGATGTCTTGACATAGTTCAACTTAGGTCATGCCACATGCAAACCGTAGCTTAGGTCATTAGAGGTTGTGGAGGTTGTTGATATTATTTTAAAATTGTCTTTTGTTGCCACAAATTGCTTCCACGGTCCGCGAATACAAACGGAAAAGTAATTTCAGTTAATGATTTGACACTTTTACGGTGTTTCCGGCTTGTAATAGGGATGTGCGTGTGTGCCTGCGCTTTATTAGCGCGATTAGGGGCCGCTTTTATTACGAATAGCCCTTTAAGCAATTAACCTAAAGCCTCCCTTATCTATGTATAATACGTTCTCATTGAGAATACGGACTAAATGGGAAATTTGTAATTAGCGAAATGAGTTAATCGATAGCAGAGAGGTGAAAATTGCAAATGTGATCCGATTTGCGTTGAATACATTTTCATTCTAATTAGATTGAAGATGTCCTTTGATGAATATGGCCATTATATTAGATCTCTGTTACAATTAGTTGTGAACGAATGAGATTGGTATCTCAAGACCTGGCTAACACAGATGCTGATCTTTACATAAATTACCGAATTATTTATAAACAAATAATGTTCTTAGTTTTGTTTGTCGTCTGTGAACTCAATTGGTGGGCGCTGACACTTAAAAGAACAAGAGCTTGGTGAGACGTCACTCCACGCGGAGTAAATGCAGTGAGTTTGTCAACTTTAAATAATGTTGTAACGGGCCACTTGACGCGCACCAGCCCTCTCACGCTACACAGTTGACAGCGAACGTGGACTCGTGTGCTCAAACTTAGTTAATACCCCTGTCCTTGTTAGGATAAATGATTATAGCCAGACGCTGGTAATTAATGCTTGACCTTGACCTCAGCCAAACGCTGGATGAACTCGTGATTGAACCAAAGCATTTGAATAATAGATGTAAGCTGCGTCGGCAGCCCGCCTCGGTACAATTAATAATTTTGCGCGCTTGCATATTTAATTATCATCATTACGGTTTCATTTGCTTTAGCCTCTGGTAATTACAACGTTGATTAACAACTGTAATAATCGATAGTTGCAGGCTTTTGAGGGTGTTTTTCCCTCGGGGCGTTTCGTACGTCTATCTACTTGATAACTTACACGTGGCACGTCGTTACTGTAAATTACGACTAATGGATTATGTCAAATAGATGAGCAGCGTTATTATCATGAGAGCTAATATACACCTACCATATTGCCATCCCTTTGCTGTAATGTTCAGATAAAAGCAATATTTCCTCTCGGGCGTTAATTACAATGTTCGATTATGGGGGCCCATATGTTAACTTTTCTCATAAGTTCTAACCTTAGACGTAGGTGTCTTGTACGTAGAGGTACATACGTTTTATAAACTTGTACATATTATCACGCTTATAGTCCCGAATGGGTCAAGTTTCAATTAGGAGTAAAGGTCTAATTGAAAACAAACTTTGGAATAGAGCTGATGGGTAAGAGTTGGTAACGAACTTTGTAGTGACAGGTTGTGTAGTTGGCTTACATAAGATGTTATATTTTACCTCTATATCTCTGTGGAGCGCTAGTTGAAGCATATTCCATTAGTATTATTAATTTGTGTATGTCAAATGGTTGGATATCAGACCCGCCTACCAGATCCTCTCTAGTGTTTAAAAGGAAACAAGCACAAAAAATAAATATCTGCTGCTTTATACATTATGTTTGTACAACTCGAAAAAATATAGCAGCTGATTAATTTTCGCGATTTAAGGTTTGGTCCCGTAGCAAAAGTTGTTCATAATGATAAGTTCTAGTTTCAGGTTTTAAATTGAAATAACTGAAAACCTGAAATCTTGTAAATTTAATCTTTTAATCCAAACTTAAAACTAGCTACAAGCCTAAAAACTGTATGAATATTTTATTATTTGCATAGTTTTATATTACTTTTATTCTGAATACAGGTTTCTGTGATACCGGAGGTCGAATATTACACGAAACGTCTGTCAACTGACCACAGCAATCCAATTACTGAAGCATGCAATGTTCCAGTTTAAAATGGTTTTCAGAATGTCGTGATTCCGGCTTCCTGCAATCCGTAACGTTGTAATAGTAAGATACGCTCATCGGGAACCCACAATGAACTTTGTACAACAATTTCATTTAACAAAAATAAAAACTTGAAGGAATTTAAAACAAAAACCTTTTGTTTTCCATCTCATAAAATCTAATAAAATACAAGCATCTCGTCTTGTTCAATATCATTTAGATTGTTTCTGCTTCAAAGGGCAACTTAATTCATTTGATTTATCAATTTTCATAGTTTCAATCTACTAGGCGCCTTTAAAATTGGTTTTGTGTTTCAATTTAACCATAAAAATGCTGTCTTTGAAGAATGTTGAATAATTGGTAAGAAAACATTGCCATATTTTTCGTCTTAGAAAAGGATTATTTTTGTGGAGTCGTTAATGGTCGTAATTTAAGAATGTCTGTAATTGACGGAAATACCAATACATGACTAGGAATGATAGTTCAAATTCATTTTGTGAACGTAGGGTAAAAAATACAGTTGATAATAAATTAATTAATTTTGGTCCATATTATGTCTTGCCAGAAGGCATACAAAATAGCATATATAATCGAATGTAATAGTGTAGCACCGATTCGAATAAGGCTGCTAACGGTTAGCCACATGTAGAATGGGGAAGGTAAATATCTCTGGTTGTATGTAACACAGTACTAAGTGAAGCAGAAGAGCGTATAATCTGCAGCGGAAACGACGTCTTTGTTACAGTGAAGCGGAGTCTTAAAGATTATGCTGAATTCTGCGATAAACCGACGCAAGTATCACTCACTGCTCTACACGTTCAATATCTTACCTACACATTTCTTCCAGTTCGTTGGAAAAGGAAAAAGGTTTCTTTCTTTAATTTCTTAGTATAACATTAAGAAGTGTATAAATTATATCTAGCCACTTTCAGTCTTTTGTGCTTAAGATAACATAAAAGTTAACTTCCACTGAGAGAAAGAGTCCATTATTTATATTAATAGAACCTCAGCCAGTGTTCAAACCTCCATTATTTAATTTTATAATGTTTTCCTACAAAATAAACGACGCCACAGGCCACAAAGTATTTCCGTCTTATTTCAACACCTGACTTTTAATTATGTTTAAATGAGGTTTATTTGGCGGAGCCATATATCATGTCAAAACCTTTTACCGTTTATTTATAGTCGCGTCACGAAACGCGGTCGAGGCCGTAAGCTATGCAGTGTATAAAACAATGCTACGATTCGCTGGGCTACACCGCCACAGTCTGCCACACTCACAGAGTTGCGAAAATTCACTAACAACTTCTGTTGCAACGTCGTGCAACTAATATCGTCGACAACTTCGGAAGAAAGAAACCGGGACTTATTGAGCACGTTTTCACTTTGTTCATATTGTAGTAATTTGTCTTTGGACTTTTGACGCAAAACGTGTATCAACGAATTCTGACTTCTAATTAGGTCGAGGTGGAAGTCACTTTAGCATGTTGTAGTCGCATCACGCTGGTTCTGTGACGACAAGCAACAAATCTGTGTCGCTCGCAAGCTTTAATTTTGTCAAGTACGTGTCAGATAACAGGGAGGTCGTTTTGCGGGCTTGCGTCTCTTAATTGCGACGTACTCGTACGAGGCAGTCGGCAAAGTCGAGTATGACACAGTTAGACTTCATTGAGGGACACAAGAGGCCGTCCTCCCTCTTCGCTCTCTCCCCTCACATGCCTCTACATTCGCAAACTAACAATGATTACACACCACTATACGACGTAACTTATGTTTTAACAAATTACGTCGCCTTTATCCAACTTAATACGAACTAGTGGCTCTCTCAGGAATTCGTTCCCGAGCAAATAACTATGCTATGTAGGTATGGACTATAACTATCTGGGTTCAATAAACAATGTGATAATTACTTCAATATCGATCGGACCTTTGTTATAATTTAACATGTTCGCTTTGTAATATCAGCTTAATACTTGGGATTAAAAAAACACAAGTCCAGTTATAAAGGTTTGCGTACCTTCCTAATTATTAATTACAAAAGCCTTTCCCGAGCCTCTCTAAAAAACACATAAAATGTTGCCTTCATGAAATTACTTTATTTTATTATTACTTGTGATAAGAAATATTTCCTTTGCAAACTTGGGTTTCGTGTTGAAAGTTTCACCAAGACTTTGAGGCCAGAAATAATGAATGGTGTACAGCTTCTGCAGGCTAAAGCTAAAGAGTTGTTTCTTTGACATAACTTGAATAAAGTCCCGCAGAAAAAGTAGGCGCTTATTCAAATTTCTTTTAATTTTAAGGGTTCTGAGTTTAAAGAGGAAAATAAAGCTCTGCAAAAAATATACCACGCCATACAAATGTTTAATTTAAACATCTCTTAAATGTTTTCGGAATATTTCCTTACCGTCGTCGTTAAATATTAATGGGATTTCGCAAAAAAATCCATTTGTCATTTAATTTTGTATCATTATCATCAATTTTTGAGTAAGACACGGTTTCTTATATTTCATGCATATTTTATGGAATGTTTGTTGGCTGGGAGTACTCGAACCTTACTAATTACTGATAACTAGGTATTGCATGGAGTATCTACCCTTTTCTTCACCCGAACCCTTCGGAAACAACTTACGGAACAAGATGTTATCATTTGTTCACACTGTGTTACAGGTACCTACCTACCGCTCACGTTTACACTGACAAGAAACTGGAGGTTCTTGCTTGCTTTTACCACGCCCTTGCTTTTACCAAATTTCCTAAACAGAAAGAACATTTCATATAATAGTGATAGCAGCTAAACATGAAATCAACATTGTTATAGTGTTGTTCCGCCAACGCTTCCTAACTCGCGTACGTTGTCAATTTTGTTTGACTACGCGGTGTTCAGTACGTCACAAGTTGTACTAATCAATACTCGACAGGTAGTGCATACACATGTTCAGCGCTCGCTACACGCTCATAATACCGACTAATAGCTACAACGACTGAATGAAACACAGCCAGAGATTTTAATTAAAATGTTTAAAACTCAATCAATACCTAAATCAAACAGTCACATCAAAAAGATAAGTTTATTCAGATAGATTCAACAGCCCGCGAACGGTTTATCTCGATTTATCCACATATTAATTATTCGGATTGTGGTTTCATAATATTGATAAAATTAATTTCACCTGGTTGCATCCCGGCAAAACATATACATTGTATACAACTTTCGCAAATGATTTCCAACGAGTAATTATTTATCTCTCATTCTACCAGTTACGTTCGTTGGGATAATTACTATTAATCATTGAAAATTTGCACGTCCAGCATTCATATTGTACACGTATCATTTAAAACTCGTACATGAAACCGTTGATGTATGAAATTGGAAGATCAACTTTATTATGACATGTCATAAAAGTTGAGTTGATATTTAATTTAAATGATAATAGTAACACCATTATTTGATTATAAAATTGTCTAATTTATGTTTAATTATATATCATAGTGAGCTGTTAAACGCAAAGTAACAGCTGTACGATTTGAAGCGAAAATAACTCAAAAAACCCGGTTCCATAAAAGGCACACAAACGAAGTAGGCCACCTGAAAATTTTCGTATCAAAATTCTGGAAACGTATTAAAAAGTTTATCTTCCAATTTAGTCGGGTGGCAGGCACAGATATAGCCTACAATAATGTCAGTTACAGTGTCGCGGGCGGCGCGCTACATGTTTATCCCTGTTCCATTATATTAGTAATAGAAATAAGCCGGGTCTACACTGGTCGCCGGCGGCCCTTGTCCTCACCTACCTGAATTTAATAAAGACACGAACATTGTTTGTATTGCGTAATAGCCTATTGATGATAGACGAAAATATTATTATATTTATGTCAGCTTTCACACTGTATGAAACTTTTGTTTGAGCTGAATTGCATCATGCACGGGCGTCCGATACAATTTCCAGTCGTTTATCGTCGGCCTGCAGTGCAAGCGACATCAGCGCAAGTTTTCCCAGGCTATATTTCCCGAGTTTCATATCGCCTGAGTGCACAAACCTAGCTGGCGGGGTCACATTAAAATGTATTTAGCTATTAGACGGCGTGCAATGTGTAGTCTTGTACACAAGACATGATGTCGGCAAACTGCCGACGGCCGCGTCGGGCAAGTGTCTCCGCGTCATTATGCACGAGTAGTATTTACTAGACATGTACATACGTATTGTTCCCCGCGTCTACCGTCACTATGCCCCGGCGCACTCTTAACAAAGTTATGTTTATTTGTGTTAATAACAGCGATTTCATTCTTTGCCCTAGCGGCCGTACTGTGAATATACGTTTGAACTTGCTCTTTATTTAAAATCCAAATAATATCCATACTGGTTTTAATTTCCAAATAAAACACTTCATAGTGATCTAACATTCATCAAATAAGTGCAATACAGCTAAAATTGTATTCTAAATAGTGAAAACGGATCGATTTGTGGTGTGAAGTTTTAAAAAGTTTAAATCTCAGCTGATCAACGGGTGAGTGCATGACTTGACAAATCGCGCGCAGCGCACGCAACTCGCACGGTTACGCACTGCGCATAGGTGATACTTCGGCGTGCGCCCTGGCGCGGTGACGCATGCGAGCGCTTGCGTCAAAGATAAATGAACGAAGACGGCGCATTGCTTTCTGCCTACTTGAAGTTGCCTCTGAGAGAATTATAATTTCTCACAATATTTTTTTTGTTTTGGTGATATAAAATTGTAATCATGGCTAGTAATTCCGACCGCTCAAAAATCTCTAAAAATGACTCGACTTTGTCGACTCCCACACGTAATATGTCTGTGAAAAGAGGCAATAAAAGGTCCGCCAGTCAATCACCATCTGCGTCACCACCTGTTTCATCACATATCACATCAGATAAAGAAGAACTGCGGACTATTATCCAGGAGATTATTAAAGCCGAATTTAGCGAGATGTTGACCCAATTTAACGAAAAAATGGTCAGCACAATGAATAACGAACTAGAAACGGTCAAAGCGGAAATGAAAGAGATGATTAAATCAATGCAGTTTATTAACAATCAATTTGAGGATTTTGAGAGAAACCAGAAGGCAACTAAAGAAATTATTCAAAAACTAGAATTAGAAAATGTGGAGCTGAAAACATCAATGGGCAACCTTCAAGTACGCATCAATAACTTAGAGCAGCAATCTAGATCGAATAACTTGGAGTTACAATGTTTGCCTGAAACCAAGAGCGAGAATGTGTACTCAATTATCACTCAACTCGGCCAGGTGGTCAATTGTGATATTCAGGAGAGAGACATTTTGCATTGTACTCGAATTGCAAAAACCAACCCGTCCAATAACCGCCCTAGATCTTTAGTTGTTCAGTTGGCATCTCCAAGGTTGCGCGATCAACTGCTGGCATCTGTTATCAAGTTCAACCAAAATAACCCAAAGGAAAAACTAAACTGTGGCCACCTGGGATACACCGGCAACAAGTCACCTGTCTATGTTGTTGAACACCTGTCTCCTGCAAACAAAACACTTCACGCAGCGACCAGGATTAAGGCTAAGGAAATGGACTACAAATACGTCTGGGTTAGAAATGGTAAAATATTTGTGAGGAAAGTAGATGGCGCAGAATACATTTTAATCAAGAACATGAGTAGCCTAAGTAAAATCGTATAATTTTTTTTCACATTTTATTCTTATTAGAAGCATGTCATAGTACCTATGTATTGTAAAATTCAAGAACTTAAGGATCTATTACCAAAATTGTAGAGGTTTGAGAACGAAAACCAACACTTTTTACTGTAACCTTTGCTGTAAAAATTATTATGTTTTGATATTGACAGAAACGTGGCTAAATAGTAGTATACTCAGCAGTGAGCTTTTTGATAATAGATATATTGTCTACAGAAGGGATAGGGAAACAACTGGCTTTCATCCCAATAAAGACGGAGGGGGAGTTCTGATAGCCGTTTCAACAAAAATCAACTCAAAACGAATTGACAAATGGCAAAGTAACTGTGAAGATCTCTGGATCACTATAGATATTTCGATTACGCGACAACTAGCTCTCTGTGCAGTCTACCTCCCTCCTCCAGTATGTCTCCCAACAATTGAACATTTCATCGAGCACTGTAATAACGTGTTTGAAACAACCAACATCCCAACCTGTATAGTGGGAGACTTTAACTTGGGTAAAATAACCTGGACCCCGGGCGCAATCAACAGTTCACTTCCCAACACATGTCAAAGACTGTTAGAGTTCATGGATGTTAGTAAGCTAACACAGCACAATTTCGTTAAAAACAGTTCTGCGCGTACTTTGGACCTAGTTTTATCCACACTACCTTCTTGCACAGTGAGTGAATCCAGTATCTCTTTAACTACTACTGATAAGCTCCATCCACCGCTTGATCTTAATCTTTCATTATTAAAAGAAAATAGTCTGCCTTACAACCAATATAACTCAAGAAAAAACTTCCACAAAGCTAATTACGATAACATTAAATCCTATCTTAACGAACAAGACTGGGATCAGCTATTCGCAAGTCAAAATGATGTAGATAGCATGGTAAATGTATTCTATGACGTCATAAACAAGGCCATAAATAAATTTGTTCCAAATTGTAAGCCAATGTCCAGTCGTTATCCTCCATGGTTTGATAAATCGATTATAAATACTCTCAAAGAAAAAAATAAGCTAAGATTGCGTTTCAAGAAATACAAAAACCCGCTAGATGAAATAGAATTTAAATTAATTGCAAAACGTAGTCAAAATTTAGCTAAAAGTTTGTACAGTCTTTATATGAATAAAATAGAATCAGAGATCAAGGATAATCCTAAACTTTTCTGGACTTACGTGAAGACTAAACGCGGAGGATCTAGTGTCTATCCAATGACAATGACTGACGGACAGACTACAACGTCTAATGGCTCGACTATCTGTGACCTTTTTGGTAGTTATTTCTCATCTGTTTACACCTCTGAAAACAACACAGAATTTAAAAATAACTCAGACTATCTTAGTTCACTAGAAACTAATAGCCAGTGCCTAACAACCCCAGACTTGGATGTAGATTCTTTACTCAGAAAACTGCAATCTTTAAACACTGGGAAAGGAGCAGGACCTGATGGAATCCCACCACTATTTGTTTCTACCTGTGCCCCGGTATTGGTCTCTCCGCTGCTAAAAATTTACAAGTTGTCATTAGCTACCGGAACTTTTCCATCCGAGTGGAAAAAAACCAAAATCGTTCCAGTACACAAGTCGGATAAAAAAGAGACTATCTCAAACTACCGCCCCATTGCGATTCTCTCCACTTTCGCCAAGGTATTCGAGTCAATGATCTGTCCCCATATCCAACACCATTTCAAGCCGTATCTTAGCGATCACCAACATGGCTTTGTAGCGTCAAGGTCTACTGTCACAAACTTAATGTCGTTCACAGAGTCCCTGATAGAAACGATTGACTCGAATAAGCAGTTCGATGTGATATACACTGATTTCAGTAAGGCCTTTGACAAAATCTCTCACTCCATACTGATAAAAAAACTGGCAACATATGGGATCACGGGACCCTTGCTGAAGTGGTTGGAATCATACCTCGCCAACCGTGAATTTTATGTGGTGGTGAATGGTTTTCGCTCTAACAACAATTATCGCATGACTTCCGGTGCCCCACAGGGTTCCCACTTGGCCCCCATATTATTTATAATTTTTATAAATGACCTTCCCCACTGCTTTCACTTTTCTGAGTGTTTTTTGTACGCAGATGACTTAAGGTTTGTCAGGAGGGTCGAGTCATCAAATGATATGGAGCTTCTGCAGGATGACCTGAACAGACTAGTTGAATGGTGTAAGAATAGCAAAATGGAATTGAACTTCAACAAATGCTACCACCTATCATTTACTAGGAAAGTTCACCCCATCCATTCGAACTACTTTATAAACAAACAAAAAATTCAAGAAGTAGAAACTATAAGGGACCTTGGAGTGTTGTTTGACAAGAAAGTTACTTTTATCCCCCACATCGAAAATACTATTAAAAAAGCTTCCAAAATGTTAGGATTTGTACTACGCAATACCAGGGGATTCAAACAGGTCAGCACTAAAATATTGCTGTATAATAGCCTTGTCCGTAGCATACTGGAGTATTGTAGTGTCGTATGGAGACCACATTACGCCACTCATAAACTTATCCTAGAAAGGGTCCAGAAACGTTTTCTATGGCACCTTGCTTTTTCCAAAGGGAAAAGCAAACAACTGCCCTCCTATCTGTCCCGTCTGCAAAATTTCAAAATGCTCTCGTTATCGACTCGAAGAGAGGTTATGGATGCTCTGTTTTTATACAAACTGCTGAGAAAGCAAATAGACTGTCCACAGTTACTGGGTCTCTTCAAGTTTCGTGCACCAACCCGCTATCCTAGAAATCCCATCACTCCGCTTCACCCACCATTGCGTAGAACTGTCCTAGGTGCTAACTCGCCAATACCGCGAATGTGTAAAATATTAAACAGCTGCAGTGACCTGATTGACGTTCACCACGATAGCTTAGGAAAATTTTGTAAATTAATTATTAAATACTATTCGCACAATTTTTAAACATAATGTGAATTCCCAATTTGTTACTCGTTGTTTATATGTATGCCTTTTAACTTTAATTATTTTTTATTAGTATCCAATTTAAACCAAATATTTAATATTAGTTTATTTTATTATTTTATTACCAATGAATATAATACATTTAATTTAATTCGATTATTTTGATTTGTTTGTTAAAGTCCTGGATCTATGTTTTGTTTTACACTAATTTTATCAATTATATTACAATTCACAATTAATTGCAATAATGAAAATGTTTATATTATAAGTAAAATAGTGCATGTGGTGTTAGCCTGTAAGTAATTGTTGCACTTATAAATGTATATCGTGTACTTCTAAATGAAATGTAACGTGTAAACAATTGTAGGCTAACCTAAATAAATAAATAAATAAATCTCAGTTTATAGTTGAACGAACCTGGAGTTATGGCAGTGCATTGTATCATTTCTATTTTATATATGCATAAAAACATCCGGATAATAACGAGAGTTTTATTTGAGTTTTAGCCATGTTCGACTGTTCATCGTTACCCGATTCGTGTTAACGACGAAGGTTGATAGAATAAAAAGATTGCGGGTCATATTTGAATGTTGAATTTCATGCTCTATTTTAACGTTCGAAGGTTTTTTATGCTTCTGTAATATTGAAAGCTTTGGTGGCTTTCGGGAATTAAATGTTGGTATATGGCAAGCATTGACAAAAAGTATGTTTAATTTATATAAATACTAGCTTATGCTCGCGGCTTCGCCCGCGTGGAGTTCGGGAATTGCCCACGGGATCTTACTTCTGGGATAATAAGTAATAATAGTTCATATATGATATATGTGTCATCATCTACCTAGCCTTTTCCCAACTATGTTGGGGTCGGCTTCCAGTCTAACCGGATGCAGCTGAATACTAGTATTTTACATGGAGCGACTGACTATCTGACCTCCACAACCCAGTTAGCGCTAGGTAATACGATACCCCTTTGTAAGACTGGTTGTCAGACTTTCGGGTCACTGATTACCTGTAACGACTGTTAAAGATCTACAAATGTCAGCCGGGACCAACGGCTTAACATGTTTTCCGAGGCACGGAGGAAATTCGGTATGTAGTGGGTGGTCACCCATCCACGGATCAACCTAGGTAGCACGGCTTAACCTAGAGATCGACCCGAGCGGCTGTTCTTATTTAGCCACGAGCTCCTCCCATAAGATATATGTGTAATATTAGTTTTTACTTTTAAAGTTGAATAGGTAATAAAGAATAGTTGTGTAAGTATTTCATTTTATTTGAGTAATATAAAATAACAGACACTCGCGTTTTTTTTGCATGTACTTATAACTTGCAAATATTAGTTCATAGTAAAATCAATTACATTAGGTACATAATATGAAATATTGATACCTTAGTTTAAGATTGGACAGCGGTGACGACAATCAAATGATTCATTGAGAATCTATAAGAGACATAATACTTTTACATAATATTTAATACCAATGTCGCGTATCACGAGCCAACGCGAAAATCGGGATTTCATAGGTAATAAATAGTAAATACTCCCACGCCCCGCACGCCCTGTGCAACACTGCGCGCCATGCGCCTACAGGAGTTTCGAAGCCCTATTTGACTCTGTTGGGGGATGATTTTTGAAAAACTGTGATACACGTGTCTCATAATTTTAATTGAAGAGTGCGTACACCAATTTTCGAGTCAACCGACCCAGACAATATAAAGTTTCCCAGAAAATTCAACCCCCATTTCACCCTCTTAGAGGTGGAATTTTGAAAAACCCTTTCTTAGTGGATAACTAATCTTCACAAAAAATACACCCTTCAAATTTCAAGTCTCCAGGACCAGCGGTTTGGGCTGTGCGTTGATATATCAGTCAGCTAGGACTTTGAATTTTAAATGTTAAAATATTTTTGCTTTAGTTCTAATTAATTTTTTCCTGTTTTGTCTTCTCTACACACTGTGACTACATTTCTACTTCAACTTTCCTCTCGCAGGTCTGCTGGAAGATTTTTTTAATGAAATAAGCAGTATCTTTCTGCTCTTCTATGTTGTAGTATTTGGTGCGTACATAAATAAATAAATAAAGATTTTAATCAAAATCACCGCAATATCTCAAAATATTTCAGGTTCAGCCATTTACAGCACATATAATAATAATAAAGGAAAATCATAAACAGGCTACTTTATTAATTCGCTTCCCGAAAAAATCATGAAGAATACGAGTTTTTATGAGTGTTATGCATAATACCGTGTAGCCGCAGGGCAAACCTTGTGCCGGTATATTTTTGGATAGCTTTAAAATTTAATTTCCTTGGGCGGCGGGTCGGATGTTAGGCATCGCAGGAGCAGCGGCAAATTAATGTTAAAACAGAGATATTTTGACTGCGGGCGTGAAATCTGTCAGTGGGGTCAAATCACATTTACACGCACAGATCAGGATTTTCTAGCATCTTTTTCCCTTTCCATCTCTTAGAATTGCAACTAACTAAAGTGAGAGGTCCAATCGCTCGTTAAAATTCTTCCGATGCGAATTAATGCGGATGCTTGCGACCGGACATCTCGCTCCACTAGATGACGCCTTTACGTGACAAAATTTGAGAGACTCGAAAATTTTCATTTAATTTCATTTTCACCCTTCATGTGTGCCATAGAGAAACGCGTCATGTCGTCGACGAGAGTTGCGAGCGGACGCGGTTCGTGGCCTGGACGCGCGGATTACTGATAACAGATTAAATTTAATTAACTTGTTACTCCCACGTTGACTATGGCTCATGTCCAATATCTCTATTTGTTAATTAATTGTGTTTTGATTCGGAGATTAATTTTAATGCCAATGTATTGGAGTGAAGGTACTTAGGTGAGTTTTTACTTTTGATTGCGAAAAGGGTTTTTATTTGCGTTTTCGAATAAATAAGATTTGGTTTTGTTCCTACAGCTATAGGTTAGGTATACCTATAGCTGTAGGAATTAGTAATTGGGTACAACTACGAATATATAAAAGAGTACATTTTTACAGAGTAGAATTACTAAGTACAAATTTTTAGTTACCTCCGGAGTCCAATTTCAGGGTTTAATTGACATAAATATCACTGAACGTTAGCTTTAATTAAATCCTAATCCACTGGCATTTCCAACAAATATCTACTTAATAAGTGCGTCTTTTATTAACATTAACTTACTGTAGTTCCTTAGAAACGGGAACTTGAATTCCTTAACATTTTTATTTCGCTACATTAGTTCATTAGCGGAGAGGGTCATAGATTGCGCAGGCCTGTACATGAAGCGGCACAAGAGCGTTCGTCGAGCAAATACCTACTCCGACAGCAGACACTTTACAGATGAATTTTCAGTTTATATCAGAAATATTTGCGCTATGCTGATACTGCACTATAAATTGTGTAGGTATTTCTGCGAATCACAAGAAATAGTACATCATTGGAAAATAAACTATTTTAACAATCCGCTTTGATATTCTGCTAATAAAAATCGGCGGTAAAAATGTTTTTAAGCTGAAAGGATTTACTCGGTGCTAGAATGCGGGCAAGTGCCACTACTATATATTTTTCCAAGTGAACGCAAAATGAAAGGGTATACAAATATTTTTAAAGCGGGCGTGTTGTATTTTGATGTGGACCGACGCGGGCCAGCGGCGGCGGCGGGCGAGGTATCGACGTGTCGTCGACTCTTTGCCTCCACCACACACCTATATAAACCGGGAAGGGAGACGGGTAAATTTATCTGTTTTTTTCTTCACACGACCCACTATGTCTACAGAAGCACGAATACGTTCATAAATTATGTCGCCAGCGTTATTTTTTCGGAAATTGTTCAACTTTGCATACCTAGTGACATTTTCACGGCGTTTATACATGAAAATCGCGTGCGATGTGATGAAATTATTTTACGTTTATTAACTTCTAACTACGTGTCGATTATGTCACGAATACGAGCGTGGCCAGAGCTCGTTATGTCACGGTGTATTAGTTCAACTGTGTTTTTTATAGGTAGATACATTTGGCTTTTACATGCTTAAAGTTGTCAGCGACCTTGATATACGTTAATCTACCATAACATACGAACAAAGGATATCAGTAACATAATAATAGAAGGATGTCACGGCGTAAGCGGACCATTACCGAGCAGAGCATCAGATCATTACGTGGTGTCATGGCCGAGATTATTATATCTACCATGAGCCATGCGTGGGAGACTTTTCTACGTAATTCACAGCTCTGAGTGGCTGCCACTGATGCCCGGAAATTATTCTCCGTGTTCCACAGGTCTTTGTATACGTCATGTCAGAGAGAAATCTTGTTTTCTAATTTCGTCTCGGAAAACAGCAGCAAATGGTCATTGCGGTAAGATATTGTGTGTAACTGTGTACATTCCGCCGGGAGAACCTAAAATCTAGAAAACCAATATCGTTCTACATACAAATAGGATTGTGAAAATATGCTTTCGTTTTGCACACATATCGGATTTACTGCGATATTTTGACATTAGTTTAGACCTTTAAAAATATGAAGAAGATCGAAAAAATATGAGATATTTCTTGCACGGATAAAATAAATTTTCTTAACAGTACTAGAATTTTCTTTCAGGGAATCCCAGTACCTAACACTTCCTCCATAAATATTATACTTAAAATATTAAATAAAAACTTCCGGACGTTTTGAAACATAAAATAAAAGAACAGTAGATAGTTGTGGATATGTGTAGGAAATGGGGGCACGTCATGTTGCTTTCAGCAAGTTAGTGTAGCGACAGTTATTCATAGTGGCTGCGGGTCACGGGGCTGCGGGGCATCACTACTAAGTGGGCGATATTCGGCGGAAGCTCTGCGATTTACTTTCGAGGCTTTCACTGGATTAGTATTCCTTCGCCGTCCCCTCCGGATATTAATGGTTCTCTTAATATATTGTGCAACACCTAGTGGCGTGTATTTTACGAAATGGAATTAAATTGACCATCAAGAGGTTTTAGTACGTACGAAATGTGAACATTGCTTGGAATTTCAGCCAAGTCTAGACTTATTGTACCTATCTACCATGGTTCTATTTATTTCTATATGACGATAAGAAACAAATGTGTCATTATTGATAAGCCAAATAACCACCGCACGGTGTAGGTCTTTAAGGTTAAGCCGCGGTTGCTAAGGTCAGTCGGTGGATGGGTGACCATCCATTACATACTGAGTTTCTTCTGTGCCTCGGAAAGCACGATAAGCCGTTTGTCTTGGCTGTCATTTGGAGATCTTTGATAGTCGTTGCGTTACCAAGGGGTATCGTATTATCCAGTACTAACTGTGTTGTGGAGGTCAGATAGGCAGTTGGTTCATATAAAATACTGGTATTCAGCTGCATCCAGGTCGGATGCCAACGCCGACATAGTTGGGAAAATCCTGGGCAAATGGTGATTGTTTTATTTATTTATTTATACACAAAACACAAACAGGAAATAACATGAGTAGGTACAGACAAAAGAGCACAAAGGTAGGGACTGCTTATTTAATTAAAAAATCTGTTCCAGCAGACTCGCGATAGGAGAGATAGACAAGAAACGTAGACGCTGTGTGTAAAAAGAATTAAATAAACCTTAATTTAAACATATGTACGATTGGCCTGTTGGTCTAGTGGTTAGTGAGCCTGACTGCTAGGACGGAGATCATGGGTGTTCGATTCCCACACAGGACAAATCTTTGTGCGATGAGTACGATTATTTGTTCTGTATCTGGATGTGTAATTTATCTATAAGATGTATGTATTTAGAAATATATAAGTATGTGTATGTTTATGAGTCGTCTGGTTGCCATAGTACAGGCTCTGCCTAGTTTGGGATCAGATGGCGGTGTGTTTGGTGGTCCCAAGATATTATATATATTATACTAATTAAATAAGTACATTGAATGTATATCAATTAATAAATACCAAATATCAAAGTTATCGTTATGTTATTCAAACGTGATAGTTTGTTGAATGTTACTGTACAGTACACCTCTGCATACGGCAATAGAAGCGTGTCGATTTGATGCGATGATTCCCGGTGACCACCCCCGGCTTGTGTACCAGTGGTGGACAGCGATACAATTTTTAAAAATAACACTTTCAACACTATAATAAACACAACCTTTTAAAAATATGTGGGCAAGCAGGTGGTGGACATCGGGAATCATCGATTTTATGTCACTTCAACCAAACAAATTGTTATTCAAAATCATTGCAAAGGAAAAAAACATAAGTTTTCCCTTATTTCATAAACCACCCTCACAGGGTCAGCAGCTCCATTACAAAGATATACATAAGTCCTGACGTCATCACTAATAACTTCCCCTCGGTATTATGAACAAAGGATGAATGCCATGGTCGCAATAACTGGGAATACCAGTCCTGGCACTATCATAGTGTAGTATTCGAAGCACATTATGGGGTATCTAACTATCTATATGTCAAGCCTTTGTTACATAGATTGCGGTGCATAAGCGGCGCGGTGGAGGGCACAAAGAGGGCGCGCTAGCGGGTATGAGTATTGTATTGTCTTTCATGAGCGATGTCAAAGTGATTCGTGGCGTGGTTGAAGCGGGGCGATCATAGAGCTGATGTTCATGGGATGATTTATCACTTTTATAGTTTGGCAGTTAAAAAAAAAACCTTGCAGAATTTTACGTTTTAAGTTGGTCCCTTGACTGCATACTTGTACAGAGGTTGAAATGTGCGCAGTGAAGTTCCTAAGTTTTGTACTACCACTATTCACTATATACCGCTTTTTTGGGGAGGCTCGTGTTCCAGCAGTACAATCGAAATAGGCTGATTGTGCTGTTCATAACCTCCGAGATAATAATCCAAACAGCTATCGCCTTGGCCGCTTGTACGTTTGTACCGAGCCACATTATACGCGTATGTGTCACCGGCCTAACTAGCAACTTCCCCAATAACCCCCCAGCGTATGACGGTGACTGAGGAACGTAATTATCACAGTTAGGCATACTAAGTGAACACTCACCCGGCTCACTGACTCGCCCAACTTTATCTACTGATAGTTCCGGAACTATCTCAAAAGTATACGAAGTATTGGTGGAACATTCAACGATATTTTAAAAGTGCTGAGTATATTTTTATTTCAGCTTTGGAAAGTTTGAGTTTTACGGCATTATTGTACTGGCTATTTTTGCGTGAAATGAAACGTATTTTAAGTTTACCAATTTAAATGCTGATATCGAATGAAACTTATCCATTCTAAGAGTGATTTGTCAGCGCATGGTGGAATTTACATCCAATTCTCAGAGGAAAACCTCTACGAAAAACACTCACATTAAATGGAAATCGATTAGTACGTACGCGTGACACAACGGCACGTTTCTAGTTAAAAACTCAAGAGCACAGAGACCGATGTTATGTTGCTCATTCCGGGAAATTGGAGCCGAGCGAGAGGTCGCCGGGCGGCTGGTCGGCACGGACAAATGAGGAGGGCTCGTAAAGAGGTTTAATTACCCTCTCTTTGCTCTTCGTCATTTTAGCGGCCTACTTTGTTTTTATCCAACGTGAACAAAGAAAAGCAAAGTTACGACATAATTTACTTGAGATTAATACTTTTGAAAATCAAATATAATGAAAACTTCGAACGAAGCGTAATATCGTCCATCATGAATATGGACGAAGAGACAAAGTTTTGGAACTTTTTCAAAACACTTGTATACACCTACATACAACAAAAAAAAACAACATGAGATACAGAGCGAGCAAATTAAAATATTCAATTTTAATTTAAGTTAGTTTCATGTTGAACAATTTATGAGGCACTTAGAAAGTTGTTTTATATTTATGTTTGAGAGGAGCCAATAGCTTTAACACACTTATAAAAACTGCAGTAACTCGTACATCGCACTCAGTGCCACGCGGCACTGCAGACAAATTGAATGAATTAATCACCTGCCAATTAACACATGTACTGAGTTGTAATCTGATAAAAAACATACTTACCCTAACCACCATGTTTGGTGACACATCATTCAGTTACTCTTATTTTGAAGAGCAGTATACATATTCTGTATAAAGTTACTAACTTGAAAGGCTCTGCAAACAGAATAAAACCGGCAATATAAAAAATAATGCACTTGTAAAAATTTCAAGCTCAAAGCTCATCATAATCTTGTAAATAAAACTAAATAGCTATAATCTTATTTCGCTTACACCCAAAACGTTTGTCGCGTACAAAAATAATGATATTTGAATTGCAAGAATGGCTCAATTTAAATCAGCTTCTCAGTTATACAAAGCGGTGAATAATTTCGTGTTGCGACAAAAGATTTCTGCAATGTAAAAGCTCCGGAGTGACAGGCTTTTTCTTTAATGACATCTTCAACTGGAGCCTTTCCACTGTCGAATTGTGGAGCAATTTTTATACCAGGCGTTGAATTAGATCCTGAGGGTCAGGGGATTTTATTACTATTATCTTGCAACTTAGAAAGAGCGACGCCTACGATCATAAAGGCGATAAAGTATAATTCGTTTAGTCTATAGAACCGACTTTCTTCTTTCTTGAAAATGTGAAGATTTTTTTTTACTACGTAGAAATTATTGTCATACCTTAAGTGGTCTTTAAAGTCTACGACGAGACGGTTTATGTCGGTGTGAGTTAGTTGATTTTCGGTAATATCCAAAAAAATCGTAGCATTCTTTGTATTTCATTTTTATATCTGCATTACTAATTGGAACAACTATAATTATTGTTCTCATAATTACCCCACTAAGGACTACATTAGAACAGTTTTTTAGTTTAAATTAAAACTTTTGCTCGACAAGGTTCCATTACATTCTTATGCATTTTAATTGTAGTTGATAAGCAATGGTCATTCAGTTATTTACATCAGCCGCGCTTTTATGTGTATAAAACCGTCTGGCTTTTTTATACGAATATTACGAATCGGTGCAACGCCACGGCAGCTGAGGTGTTACGTTCGTAGCAGCGCGTAGCAGTCGTAGCCAAGTGGTTTGCTGTGGTGACGCAGAATGTAACGTGACGCAGCGACTTCTTGCGGTCGATAAAACGCATGTGATCCTGAAATCGTGATGCATCGCATCTTGTAAAATAACTCGTACGATTCCTAAAATAAAGTTCGTTTCTTCATTTCGTTAAACTACAAAGTGAGTAGTAAATTAATTAACTCGCAAGAGGCGAAATCGATTCCACAAACCGCGGATACTCGTTATTGAATGAATCTCATGTTTTCACTTCGAAAATTATTCCGACCGGGGAAATATGATTGCTTTAAGCTTTATTTATTTAATTATCTACGGAAAGGAAATTAAATTGCTTTGATGTGGTGTCTGTAAGTAGGTGGTTAAATTCTCGTGTTCGGCTCGTGTTGCTGTTCGCTCGTGTATTTCCGCCGTAGATGTGTGAGTGAAGATAACCGAGCTTGTCGTCGGCACGACAGATTAGCAATTACTCGCAGCCGATTGCGCGCAATTAGCTTACTCGAGCTTTCATTTCCTTCACACATCCTGCCGCGTATTCATAGCGTTATGTAACAACACTATTGTAGGAAATAATCTTTTAATATTATGAAAAACATGGTTTAATTCATTTTGCAAGAAAAAAGTAGGTCAAAATAGAACTAATATCACCTTACCACGCCGTAGTAGTGGTAAGGTGATATTAGTTCTTTAAAAAATACATTTGCTGGATACATAGATATTAGATATACGTCTTTGTTTTATGTGACAATAATCAGTCAATAAAACTGGTTCGTTTTCACGCTGTTTTTATGAACACGCCCTTCTGTTGCCGTATTACACTCTATTGCCAACGTTACAGCGATTTTATTTTCTTGTTTTGTAGAAGGCTTTGTTCAGCGGGAGTGTTCGAGAACGGTTTAAATTGGCTCGTGAACAAGCGCGTTCTGCGTAACGCGCGATAAACACTCAATTTGCGGGGCGAGCCTTAAGAGATGCTGAATATAAAGGGGGCGGGTACCTAATGAAGTCATTTATACCCATCCTCTCAACTTAGTTAGAGATCACCGCTGAGATTGAGTAATGTACGACTTTTTAAGAATGTAAAGTGAGCCTTTGAAGGGTAGAGGAATTTAAAGCAAATTAAAAGTGAGCAAGTAAAACGTGACGAGGGCGCCACGTTGTTAATGCCCTCTCCAGTATTAATTTTACTTAGGCAGGCAAGGGTTTGTTTGTCTGCGATCCGAGGGATACAAAATGTCTTTATCGCGTTAATTGCGAGCCGTCTCTGGCTGCCAGCGGACCCTTTATGGTTTAAATTAAAACATTGTTACGAGCTTGTGCCTTAGTCACCTTAACTGTTCTAGAAATCTCTACGGGCCTCGAGGAGTATCATAAATTTTGCGGATAATTACTCTTTCTGTCTTTTTACATCTGTTAATAGAGTGTCATCAAGTGCTAGACCTACCATCAATTAATATGTTCGTGAAGTAGACGCAGCATAGGTCGCTCCTTATCAACGGTGTACGGCTTTAAGTTCGTGTCAGAAGCAATTTTGTTAATAGCTATCTGTCCCGAATAATATAAAGTGTGAGACGTGATAACAATCAAAGTGCGTCGTTCTACTTGGCTACAATGTCACCCGAACTGTTAAACGCGCCGCCAAGCTTCATAGTGAGACTGCTTGTTTCTAAATAAAAACAAAACGATCCATAAACAAGATTAAACATAAATTGTGTAGGTAAACTCAGTTCTAAAATAACCGAGAGCATTAAAGGTTATATTTTTAGTTCGTTTTAGCACGTAAATGTTAATACAGAGTGATGGTCATGGGTA
This sequence comes from Eurois occulta, assembly GCA_950022335.1. Taxonomy (NCBI): domain Eukaryota; kingdom Metazoa; phylum Arthropoda; class Insecta; order Lepidoptera; family Noctuidae; genus Eurois; species Eurois occulta. The sequence goes on from OX465496.1 coordinate 9,799,901, forward strand.
GCTACGGCAGAAGTTCATAAATGTTCAGTGGACTGCGCCGAACAAGGGACGCTTGCTTTTCACATTAGTTTTCAGTGCGGTCGTCGACGATAAAATTGAAATTTATGTGGAACTCGTAAAGTTGACCACTTGGCTCTATATACATGTACAGGTCTGTGGTTTTACCCACCTGTAGCACCTCACTACTAGTTAGACGTTACGGCCTCGCACGATGCCTCCGAGGTACGCCCCAAGCGTCTGTACGTGAAAGGACTTAAATAGCTCCATTAGTAAGTTTATTCAGGACTGATACGCACAATACCTACGCAAAGTTTCGCACAAGTTGGCCGGGTGCCGGGTGGTACGGTCTTGAACTTAAAGGAAACATAAATTTAACTGTAAAATCTAAAACTGCACTGGTGCTGTTTTATTTATTAACAGTCACAAGTACTTTTATAGGAGGAGCTCTTGGCTAAATAATAACAGCCACTCGGGTCGATCTTTAGGTTAAGCCGCGCTTACCTAGGTTGGACCGTGGATGGGTGACCACCCATTACATACCGACTTTTCTCCGTGCCTCTGAAAGCACGTTGACCCGTTGGTCCCGGCTGTCATTTGTAGATCTTTAACAGTCGTTAAGGTAGTCAGTGGCTCGAAAGTCTGACAACCAGTCTTACCAAAGGGTATCGTGTTACCCAGTGCTAGCTGGGTTGTGGGGGTCAGATAGGCAGTCGCTCCATGTAAAATACTGGTATTTAGCTGCATCCGATTAGACTGGAAGCCGACCCCAACATAGTTGGGAAAAGGCTAGGCAGATAATGAAGTACTTTTATAGGTATTCTGCTTTCTGGAAATGTTTTTATTTTTACTTAATCTAACTTACTTTTATTTTCTGTACTAATATTATAAAGAGGTAAAAATTTTGTAAGTTTGTATGTAAGGGAGACATCTCCGGAACGAATGATCCAATTCTAAAAATTCTTTCACTAAAAACTACATTATTCGTAGTGCTGGTGGTTATCGATCTATACAAATACATAAATAAAATTGAAGTGTCTGTTTTTAATATCAAAATAACAGCTTTTTACTGTATTCATATGAAAATAATTACGGCACTTATAACAAAAACACATTTTTTGTCTACCTGTCTGTTTTTCTGTCTATTTTAGACATAGAGCAACAAATTAATCTTATATTTCGGTCTGAACTGTTCTGATGCGAGCTTTAGTAAATAGTGTAAATAGATAAACATTTCATCATGAAATACAATTCAGAAATGTTCTCTTTAAACCTTACATTCGCGTTAAATTGAAAAACTGCTCCATCCTGTTTCTGGGAATCGCTTAACAACTACAGACATCTAAAAATAATAATAAATACATACATACAAATACATAAAATTGAAATGTCTGTTTGTAATATCAAAATAACAGCTTTTTACTAAATGCATATGAAAGTATATATGGCACTTATAAGAAAAGCACATTATTTTCAATTTTTGTCTGTCTGTCTGTCTGTTCCGGCTAATCTAAGATACGACTGGACTAATTTTGACTGGACTTTTACTGGCAGATAGCTGATGTTATAAGCACTAACAAAGGCTACTTTTATTTTAGAATAAGAATTAGGGTTCCGTCATTCCGTGCAAAAAAATTAAAACCCCTGAAATTGGTAACAAAATTCGATTCAAAAACGAAATCAATCTCCAATAATCTTTTTTTATAATATTTCACGCGAACGAAGGATACGGGCAACAGTTAGTAAATTATATTAATATCATGCATATTAGCAGAGTTATCACAATTTTTGCGGACGGAGTCGCGGGCGAAGTGCTAGTAACTAATATTGTCGATGTTTATTAATGGTTTTTTTTTCTATTTAAACATAATAACATCTAGAATCGATAAAGGTACTGCGTAGTATTCTTTTTATATCTAGGTATGTTACGAATGTTCTCAGTTTTAATTTTGCTAATACAGATCTATAATTATCTTGAGTAACGCTTTACCTTATAAATCACAAAAATATTCGTCTGTTATTAATGTATCTGTAGATAGTGAAGATTCCCAATAGAGGAGAGTTAGTTTTACACCTGACAGATCACGGGCGGGGTTGCTGCAAACTTGAGAGTTCTCGAGACTTAGATAGAAGACTAAAGCCAAGTCACTTTTGTTCGAGTGCATCCCAACGGACATTAGAAAAATAATGCGGAAAAATAAAGGAAAGGAGGAGCGTGATGTTGCGGATATAATAAATGTATTTAAATCTACTGAGCCCGATATCATTCCCGTTTTTGTGGCTAGACAATTGGACAAACTACCTCCGATTTTATTTGATCATTTGGACTGTTCTAAACTATTGAAGGAAATATTAACTTTGAAAGCCGAAATTGAAGAAATAAAGTCGACGTATGCGACCCAATATAGTGTGAACGAATTAAAAACAACAGTTCTTCGCATACACAATGACTCATTGCCACCACCGACATCGGTGTTTAAAGTCAACAAAAATAGTGGTGCGCGGCTTGCCAGTGGCCCTATGGGACTATCACATGATAATAATAATTCAAGTAAGGAGTCATGTTTAAGCAATATATACGAAACCCCGAGAAGAAGATCCCCCTTGACGGAATATAGAGATATGAGGGTGGAAGAAGATAAACAAACCGAACGCGATTTAAATGAGAGGCTACGGTCGGTGGATCGCGGTATGACGAGCGCGGGCGTCGGCGGTGGGGTGGAGGCCGAGCGGTCGCCCGCTTCGCCGCCGCCGATGAGTGCCGAGACCTGTTCCGTGGCGAGCACGGCTGTGATGTCATCAGATGCACCGAGATTGTCAACACATGTAGTGGATCAGCTGACTGCTACTGATAAGGCCGGCTATAGTTATGTGGCAAGGCGGCGTGAATCAGAGCGACAGTTGAGCAAAAGAGACAACTTGACAAATGAAAATACTAATAATGAAGGATGGCAGACAGTGACATATAGCAAAAAAACAACAAAGTATCGATATGTGGGCAAGTCGGGTGTAGCCAAAGATTTAGAATGCACATTCCGGGCAGCAGATAGGAAAATTCCTATGTTTATTACGAATGTGCATATATCTGCGACAGAAAGCGATATAATAAAACATATTTATAATAAAACACAGGAAACAGTGTCTCTAGAAAGAATAAATATGAAATTTGATCGTGGACACAAAGCATTCAAATTTTTTATATTAGAATCTAATCTACCGAGGTACATGAATGAAACTTTATGGCCTGAAGGTGTCATATTTCGACGTTTTGTGAGCTTCAAACACAGAAACACGAAAGATGCGCGTCTTTCTGACGCTGACGGCTTAAACAGACTAAATAATGGATAATGGCCCATACCGCTTTGCCACATTCAACTGTAAAAATGTGAAGCGCTCCATTGATGACGTCAGGGACCTGTGCCGAACTTGCGACGTGGTATGTCTGCAGGAAACCTGGTTATTACCACATGATATACCTTATATCGGCACGATTGACAGCGATTTTGGGTATACAGCGACATCGGCGGTTGATACGTCTGCGGGCATCTTGCGGGGGCGCCCCTTCGGCGGTGTCGCTTTGTTATGGCGCTGTAGCATGTTCCAGCAGGTCTCAGTGTTGTCTTGTGATAATTCACGAATTTGTGCAATTAAGATTACTACAAGTGATAGATCAGTAATAGTGATAAGTGTATATTTGCCAACAAATTCTGTCGACAATCTACAGGATTTTACAGATTGTTTAAGTGAGGTGAGCGCTATTGTTGACGAGTGTGGAATTGAGTCTGTGTTTATTTTAGGCGACTTCAATGCAAACCCGGGTGAGTTGTTCTACAGTGAACTTGTTCATACATGTAATGACCATTTATGGTCATGTGTAGATGTCGATATACTGGGGTTGGAATCTGATACTTTTACTTTTATAAGTGACGCGCACGGGACGGGCAGCTGGCTTGATCACTGTGTTACAACTCAAGCGGCAAGGCAGACTGTTGTGAATGTAAATGTTATTTATGATACTCGGTGGTCTGATCATTTTCCACTTATAATTGAGTGTAACTTAAATTTAATAAATCCTAAGATCTCATCTAGAATAGATAATGTAAATAAAGACGTGATATGGGGGGTAAAGAGTAAAGATCAAGTCACTATGTATACCAAAGAGTGTCATAATAGACTAAAATTGATAGACTTTCCCTCTGAGTGTTTAAACTGTGCTGATAGTTTTTGTGGAGACCGTGGCCACAGGCGTGTTCTGGATAGGCTTTATTCTGACATTGTGACTGCTCTCGGTGATGCGGCGGCTTTGACGAGTCGGGGAAGCGCGAGGGAGGGTGGGGGTGGCCCGCACATAGCGGGATGGAACAAACACGTCAGCGGAGCTCACAGGGAGGCCAGATCTAAGTTTAATGATTGGGTAATGTCTGGTAAGCCTAAGTCTGGTTTACTTTACAAAGAGATGTGCGATAGTAGAAGAGTATTCAAGTCGCGGTTGAAATGGTGCCAAAATCATCAGGACCAAATAAAGATGGACGCTCTTGCTGTGAAATACAGCAAAGGGGATTTTCGCGGCTTCTGGAAGAGTACCAGTAAATTGAATGTACGACCTGGCCTCCCTGTTAGCGTCGATGGTGTGAATGATCCCAAAGAGATAGCGAATCTTTTTAAAGACTATTTCACTGTGAAGTCTCTGTTGGACCCGGTGGCAGCGGTGCCAGGTGCTGACATGAACAGTCAAATAGTGGGAGTTAGTTTTCTGGCAAAAGACGTTTCGAAGACCATAAGAGATATGTCAGGAGGCAAGTCCCCGGGACACGATGGTCTCAGTGTTGAGCACCTGAAGCGTGCCGGGCCTCATATCGCTAGGGTTCTGGCTATGTTCTACTCGCTGTGTGTGAGCCATTCCTACCTACCTGCGGATTTTATGAAAACAGTGGTGGTGCCTATAGTGAAAAATAAAACGGGAGACCTGAGCGAAAAGAGTAACTATAGGCCTATTTCTCTAGCCACTGTTATTGCAAAAGTTTTTGACGGTTTGCTCAACGCACAGTTGAATAAATACGCGTTAATACACGATAACCAGTTCGGATTTCGTCCTCGGCTGTCCACGGAAAGTGCAATATTGTGTCTGAAGCGGACCGTCAAATACTACACTGATCGCAAGACGCACGTGTATGCGTGCTTCCTCGATCTGTCCAGGGCCTTTGACCTTGTGGGGTATAACCTGCTGTGGGACAAGCTGAAAAGCATAGACTTGCCACAGGAACTCATCAGCGTGTTCCAGTACTGGTATGCGCACCAGACCAATAGTGTCAGATGGTTGGGAGCAATGTCTGATCCGTATCAGCTCGAGTGTGGAGTCAGGCAGGGCGGGATAACATCCCCAACCCTTTTTAATCTTTACGTTAACGAACTGATCGCAGCGCTTAGTAGTCAACATGTCGGCTGCCACATTGATGGCGTCTGTGTCAATAACCTCAGTTACGCGGACGACATGGTGCTACTGAGTGCGTCAGTCTGCGGCCTGAGGAAGCTGATAAAGACTTGTGAGGAATACGCGTGTGGCCACGGTTTACTGTACAATGTAAAAAAGAGTCAGTGTATGATTTTTGAGGCCGCCAGTGCGAAATGTCCTGTGAGCATACCACCTGTCAGGCTCTATGGTGTTCCCCTGGAAAGGGTAAGTCAGTTCAAATACCTGGGGCATATTTTAACTGTCGACCTTAAGGATCATGCAGACATGGAAAGGGAGCGGAGGGCGTTGTCTGTTAGAGCGAATATGGTCGCCCGCAGATTTGCGCGGTGCTCGGGCGAGGTAAAGGTTACGCTCTTTAGAGCGTACTGTACATCGCTGTACTCGTGCAGTCTGTGGGCGCACTACACTAAAAGAAACTACAGCGCCCTCCGCGTCCAATACAATAATGCGTTCAGGGCGGTGATGGGGTTGCCCCGATACTGCAGCGCCTCGGGTATGTTCGCAGATGCGCATACCGACTGCTTTCACGCGACGATGCGTAAGCGCGCCGCATCTCTAGTGCGCAGAGTTCGGGCCAGCTCCAATACCGTTTTGGCGATGATTGGGGGAAGGTCAGACTGCCCGTTCATCCGGCATTGTTCCAACAGACATGTAGCTGTACCAATGCCGGAGCGAAAATTATAATTTTATGTTTGTGTGTGTAATTGCATTGATTTTGTTTTGTTGTTGTAATTTTATTATACTATGATTATGATTATTTTATTATACTATGATTATGATTATTTTATTATACTATGATTATGATTATTTTATTATACTCTGATTATGATTATTTTATTATACTATGATTATGATTATTTTATTATACTATGATTATGATTATTTTATTATACTGTGATTATGATTATTTTATTATGATTTTATTGTATTTTTTTTTATTTTGTTTTTATTTTGTGTTTGATTATGTTATTTTTCTTTGTTTATGGGTTGTGCTTGCCTGAAATAAATGCCAATTTATTTATTTTATTTTAAAGCCGATTCAAGGATGAGTGAAGGTCAAGTCCGTAATTATTTACCCTAGAATAAACCTCGATATCATTTCTAGGTGAAGAGGGAAGGGATGACTCGACACGATGAGATTATATCGCTAATTTTAATAAGCAATTATGTAGATACATAACTATGATGGTTTAGTTAATGTTCTGGGTTTGAGGCTCACCGCATTTTGATATTTCGGTATAATTACAGAGTGATAGTTTTTATTTGCTAACTAGCTGTTGGCCGCGACCTACATTCGCGTGAAATTATTATAAAAAAATATTAATTCCCTATTTGAATCGAATTATTATTATTATTTTGCACGGAACCCTAATTCTTATTCTAAAATAAAAGTAGCCTTAGTTACTTCTTATGACATCAGCTATCTGACAGTAAAAGTCCCGTTAAAAGCGGTCCTGCCGTTTCGGAGATTAAGTGTTTAAATCGGATCTTGTTAACAATTACAAGGGTTTTAATATTTTTGCACGGAACCCTAATTCTTTTTCTAAAATAAAAAGTCTATGTTAGACCTTATACCATCAGCTATCGAAAAGTAAAAGCCAGCCAGTAAAAGTACCGGCAAAATCGATCCAGCCGTTTCGGAGATTAGCCGGAGCAAACAGACAGACCGACAAAAATTTAAAATAATAAGCAAGTACCATATATACTTTCATATGCATTTAGTAAAAAGCTGTTATTTTGATATTACAAACAGACATTTCAATTTTATGTAATTGCATGTATGTATGTCTGAATGAAGCGATTACCAGAAACAGGATGGAGCAGTTTCTCAATTTAACGCGAATGTAAGGTTTAAAAAGAACACATTTGAATTGTATTTCATAATGAAAATATGTTTATGTATTTACACTATTTACTAAAGCTCGTATCAGAACTATTCAGACAGACATATTAGATTCATTTGTTGCTCTATGTCTAACTTTCGGGCGCTGGTATAGTTTAACGTAAGAGTTATGTGTTACAATTGTTTTGAAGATTCACACGTGAACTTTCAATTCGAAATTGCCTGAAAAATGGTTTCTACATTTTGATACAAGTGGGGAAACTTTGTCATTGCAGCTGAGGTGAAATTTACACCTAGGCCGTAAGCGAGGGTGTTATGGAGCCGACAACTGAAGAAATAAAATAACAGGTCATTAATCAAATATCAGTCATAAAATCAAAATTTTGTAACTATGATTTAACTTGCTTTATTGCCCGCGCTTTGCCTTCGCAGGTGAAGGAGGAGCATAAGTATGGAGCCGCAAAAACAGCCTAATATTAAAATAGAAAATTCTAATATTTTTGAATTTAGGACCCAAATAAATGTTAATTTATTGATAAAAGCAAATAATTTTATAAATAATTCTGTTTATTTGTGATGTTCTATTTAAAAAACAATTTAAATATTCCTAAAATATGTAGGCCTTTACAGGCATGCGCCTCTTTGCTGAGATTAAAAAAAAACAAGCATCGCTGACTATAGGAATTGAACCGCGTTGGTACTTAGTTTATAGTTATCTGTGGAAATAAAACACTAGTAGTTATGAATGAAAAAAATCCACGAGTGTGAAATACATTACATTTTGAACCTAATAGTAGTGCAATAAGAGCCAGGTTAATAGGAAGTGTATTGAAAAAATATTTGATAGAGTTTGTATGCCAAATATAAGTATACATACTCTTTGGGTAGGCGTGTGAAAATCGGCCGCTTTATACTTAGCGCTACAACCTGTCTTGCGGTTGATAGAGAAATGTACGTACCTTATCTACCTAAGTCTGAAGTCCTAAGTAGTCTGTTCTGAACTCCGCAAGAACTGATAGACTGTCGTATTTGCAGACGAGACCGCATGGCTTCGCAATTTATCCCAAAACTTTTGATGGTGAGCGAACATCAACAACACGCGTAAACATCTGTACGCACACATATGAAAAACCTTCGTGTACTTACAAAAGCGTGACTGAGCATAACGCACACAAACGTGGCTATAATTTTCGGTGAGCACGTGTTTAGTTTTTGTGCAAAAGGTGCAAACTTTGGAGTGCTACACTTGTTGGGGTCGCCACATTCGATACGGCAAAATTTGTTCAACAAAGTCTACTCAAAAGCATTTACTATACATATTCGGCTTTTATGCGACTCGTGCCGAACGACAAACTTCGTTCGCTATCTACCATCGCTGAATAATGCTCACGTCAGATCGGCACAATTGTAGCTAAGCCGAACGAATTTTTCCTGATAGTACCTATATCTACAGTATGTTCGATTACTCTACCAAATCATGCTGAGCCAAACCTGTTTGTAGTATGTAACCTTTCCTTACCCTTCCTTTCCTTTCTTTTCTTTTCCCTTTCCTTTAATGTTTTTTTAAGTCTTATTCGTACAAAGTAATTCCACTGAAACTACCACCCTTACACGCATTTAAAAACTACTCGTACATATTAATAATATCACCTTATGTATCATGTTTCTCTTCCTACTGCTTCAAGTTTTGAAAGTTATCAAACAGAGCAGGAGCATCTTTCAACTTCATAGCTTAGTACTGGGTAACTTTCTGCCCCAACAACTAATTTGACATTTCATGTTTGTAGTTGTTGGAATGTTTGTAGTTCCATGGATGGTCAAAGAGAACTACTACTTATTGTGAATAAACCACTTATTATCATGAATAAGTAGACCAGCTATCTATATAATACTATACAACATACACTCAGAAGTACTTACCGACATCCGATAGGCTGGAAAACAACTGAAAATTTGTATTTGCATGGATAAAGGGAAACAAACTGTAACCCTTAAAGCAAGTGTGATAGAATCTGAAGCGAGGCGCAATATCCGTAAAGTACCTACGTGATACCATATTATTTGAATGGGTGCTGTAACTGAAGTAAATTCCGCCCATGAGCATACAAATTGTATTCCGCGATCGGGAGGCTCACGATAACTGTCAGCTTTGCCTCAACTCAGTCGGCGCATTATGATGTTGCCAGCGAACGAACGATACTGTTATTCTGTACAATTGTATGAATCGCAACGAAGCGAAAACGATTTCATGGAATCGGATAGAGCATTTATTACTTTTCTATAAATATTTAACAGCACAAACGGAGAGTGAATTTATCTTTGACGGGGAACTGATTCGTGAACGAGTCCAATTTAAATGGCTTTTTCGGTCATTGTTGAATGGATATCTAGGCCCACGGGTCATTCACCGAAAAGTCAATTTAGTGATAAAAATACACAGGTGAAGCCCACCTTTGATATTTAACAAATCGTTTAACATCGATGGCACACGTTTATTAACATAAATCCTCTTTAAATTGACAACGAAATCATAGTAGGGATATTCAGGCACCTGTAATAAATTGTAATGCGTGTAATTCTCCGTTAACGAGGCAAGCATCACCAGTCACACTGAGCGGAATATATCGGCACGACGTGGATACTTACAGCATTCAGTATTCATTCCGACCAACTTATCGGTGCTCGCCCTGCAGGGGAATGGTGGGCTATCCCCTGATAATAGAGTTGATACATATTTATACAGGCACACAAATGTAGGTATCGTTCATTTTTACAAAAAAAAAAACCCACGAATCCCGCTTGAATACCAATAAGCGGCGATCATCGACACCTATTCCGTTTTTCTAGTCGTTTGAAATACAATATCTTTAACTCGTAGTTGGCTTCATTTGAATATTTTCCAATGATAGTTATTTAAATGCAAGAAAATTGAGTCTAAAGTGTTCTTGGGATAGTAATTGAGTATTTATGAAAAGAGCTATTACGGCATAAGGCGTCGCGGCCTCTCGGCTGCCTCTTTATTGATTGTAGGATGTTCTGCGTACAATGAAAATGCAATGTTCGTTTCGAACATTTTCCGCACTTCACTACAAACACGAGCTAAAGAGTTACGAAACTTAATTTAATGAGCAACGTTTAATGCACCTGAATTTGAACAATGCTTGTTACGTGAGCAGCTGACGAAAGCTAAATGAATTATATAAGCTTTTCATTTCCACTGTGTTGCACAATGAGCTGTACCTACTTGCTTAACAAGTTTGCTATTTCCAAGTTCATTATTTTTATCGATTTTCCTCTTGAATAATAATGAATGGGGACGAGCAAGTTACCAGCAACCAACAACCTGTCATTACTTAGAAAAAGAAAACCTTTTGACCCACTATGCCTTGTTACTACGTGGCTTTCCTTACCTAGATCATGGTTATCAAGACATATCTATCCACATTATATGGAGTTATCTATTTAATTACGTTTATCTTTCTAACTATCGATATTAAGACAGCAAAAATGTTTTAAGTTTTAATTATAAAAACACTAGCTTTTGCCCGCGGCTTCGCCCGCGTGGAAGTCGAAAAATATCCGACGGGAACGTACTACCGGGATTAAAAAGTAAACTATAGGTTAATCCAGGTTACGGTAACATAGTTACATACCTTCATCCCCCTTTTTAACCCTTCGGGGTTAGAATTATCAAAAACGCTGAGACACGTATAAATCCATTTTCAATCGTCACCCTAAACATAAAATTTGAAGATCCTAACTTCAAAACTGACGGACTTTCAAATAAACTTCCATCCCCTATTGTAAAATAGGGGATGAAACACTCTCCAAGTTTTATGCCTGAGTCTGGTTTGGGCTGTATATCACCAAGTCAGTCAGTCAGTCAGTTTACCATTTTACATATATAGGGTGACTGGTAATTAGTGACCGATACTTATACACGTGATTGTACTCATGATAACAAACAACTTTCCCAAAGTTTAGTTTAGGTGTGATTGCGTAACACAGACAGAGTTACTTTCGCATTTATAATATTAATAATATACATATGTATATAATATATAGGTAATAATAGTAAGGAGGTAGTAGACCAGCCAGGTATATATATACTTACATGATGCTTACATAGCCCCTGGCTGGAGGCCTTACATTCAAGGCATCCACAAGACTTGCCCGGTTAAGCAGTTGCCAACCTCAGAGGTTGAACTGCGAGATGCCCTACAAAAAAAAAAAACTTACAAAAATATAGGTCGCTGGATATCTTGGAAAAGCTACTCCAATTTTTCTTTTAATAAATAGGTGAGAGTGACGTATAAAGATGAATGATAGGGCTGGTGTCGCTTCTTGCGGGACGAAATATTGTAAATCGTGTCACATCTTGAATATGTCACGAAAAGTGGAGTAACAGGTATCAGTTTTATGAGACGTAGGGTTACCTTAACAAAATTTCCGTTTATTAAACGTCAACTAAATTTTCATAAGAGATTCATTTACTTTAGCAAGCGGGTACCATCTTCTTAATTAAATAATTATAATGTTGATGTAAAAAATGTGAGGAATACTTAAAGGTAAGCAAGGTTAAATATGGTGAGGTAGGTGTAGAGCTACTTTTATAAGTAATATGATGGACGTGAGTCATTAGTCATTACTAAATGTACACGAACACCATCATTTACTCACTAAGATTTTAAAATTATGACTTTCGCTGCTATCCATGCTGACCTATCGACTGAATCAACATGATTGAACTGAGTGCTGTTGAAAGCTCTACAGGGATTCATAGAATGCTAATAAAAGCAGGCATTCACAATTTGCGCACATTTCAATGGGAGGCCTATCAATCGTGCCGTGCAAACTGGATAAAACAATACCTATGTGGAATGCTTTAACGATGCTCTCGATATCGACATGTGGATGCCTACGTTGCCTACATACTATCGCTGGAAAGCCAGTAAAAAGTGAACTGACTGTATGCGGGGAGGTAGCCAGTGGAATTTTCAATAGACTGAAATATACTCTAACTACATATAGTTAAAGAGGCATTCAGACAACGCTCGGGAGAATTTGATATCCACTCGAGTTTCAATACCGGAGATGAATACAATAGACCGACATCATATCGATTGCGTGGCTATTTGTCTATTATTTTCAAATTAACTACAAGAGGAAAGAAATTCTGAAAAATTCCCAAGTATCAACAGTAAATACTCAAATACGAGTATCAAGTTTGTTTACCTAATTTTAATTAAGTGCCTATTAATTTTACAGCTTGTTTAATGAAGCTGATACTAATCATGAGGTAAACCAACCATTAATAATAAATTCCTAGCACGCGTGGCCTGAGAATGGTGGTAGTAACCCCACCTGTTACGCCGAGCATAAATTACCAGCAACATTCAAATACCTACCACGTACGCACGCAAACTGAACGAGTGCCAAGTATGAACGATACCAGAGAAATCAACACTCCCTTGTGAGTGACCCATAAAATTGACCACGCCATAGTAAAGGGGTTTGAATTTGAGCTGCCTGCCGTGTTCTATTCGCGCCTTGCGACAAAAATAAGCTAGGCGGCTTTAAGAATTAGAACGAGAAACATGACACAGCACGCGGGGATATATAAATCTGATCTTATCGTGTTGTAGAATACGGCGCAAGTATGTGAACCCAGCACGTATGTACATAATGTAGCGCTCTAGGAAGCAACAAATTTACTGGCGCAGGTTCTCCAAAGGGGCGCAAAGTGCCTCCGTTACTTGTTACCGTCGCGGGGAAAAGATTTATGAAAAGAATAAGGAATCCACCGCTCTACCTGTAATCCCACAAAGGACACAACGTCACGAATGTGATCGATCGTACAAAAATTGTTATGACAGTGAATAACTTTATTTATCACGGACGTATCCACGTCACATATGCAGATTAGGCATTTATTTTCCTATATTCACCGGCAAAAGCGACTTAATATGTTTCAGAACGGTTTGTTGATAAAGCGTTGCCTCTCAACCGTTAATTGTAAAACGATTTATCTACTTTGCTTGAAAGAGCTAACATTGTCTGCGACGGTTTCCCGATTCGAAGTGTGGCCGTGAGCTGAGCTCGTGTTCTCTCTGTAAAGCCTCCTCAAGTCTCGGGTTTATCTACGCCTAACATATGTTATGGTTGCACGTATAAATAGCTGTCCATGTGTGTATAATCTGTACACTTCATAATGACTATAATTATTTGTTCTTATTCTAGACTTCGACCGCGTTTTAAATAATGTGATAATCTTATACGCCTTTAGAGTGATCGATCAAACCTTCTGCATTGAATAGCAGCGTGTTATTAAGGTTTCTTTAAAAGGTTTGAAAATACTTGAATATAAAGCTGGCCTCTGTGCTTGACCTACTAAAAGTTTTGCTATTTCTTCAACGTTGTTCATTAAAGTTAAGTTAACCAAAGTTAAAAAAAAAATACCAAAGCATCAGCCATCTTCATGTTTCCGCATTTCAGACAAGTTTCATGAAACGTGAACAATTTCCATCCATTTTGTTTTCCGATTTTCCATATTTAAGTTCCATTAACTGTAATCGACTTGGTGTAATGTAGCACAACGAATAAACTGTACGTGTTGTGACATCCCACAGTCGTCGATCGGAAATGATTATTAAAGGAAAATATATCACATGTACCTAAATATAGCAAATAATCAGAACATAGATTGTGCGATTTCCTCACATACAATATTCAGCGTTTCCTATATAACTGTTTACATATATTAGTCTACCGTTCTGAATACAATAAAAGCGTTGGGAGCACATCTTATGTTATCGCGATGAACGAAGTATACAGTGTGGGAAGAAAAAGTTATCTCTGATACTTTTCATTTTCTTTTGGGTTTTCTGCTTTGTTATTTATCAATGCCTTCCCAAGCAGTGTCTAAGTAACGATAACACCAAACAGGTACATACTTGAAAGTATTGTGCCTGTACACACAAGTGTTCTGCTTAAAAGAATCCTTACTATACTTCTTTATTCATACTTACTTATTTATTTTTATTTAATATTATATATGCAAAAGTAAGTTTGTTTGTTTGTTACCTTTTCACGCCTAAACCACTGAACCTATCATCCTGAAATTTTGCATATAAGTTGTCAGGTGTACAGAAACGGATTTAGGGTACTTTTCATTCCGAAAAAAAGTACTGTTCCCGAGAAAAACATCAATAACGTTCTTATGATAATAGATGGCGCAACCTGTCTTTCGAATCATGATTGAATTATATTATTATAGAAACTTTAGTAGTGTGTTAAGAATTTTTTTTCAAAATTAACGAGAGCGAAACCGCGGGCAAAAGCTAGTTATTTTATAAAATAGGATTCAGATACCAAAATTGAATATTTAAAATTAGATTGTCGCGTTGAACTTAAATAACATTTGAAATGGTACATAAATCGCAACGCTTTGCCATTTTAAGCTCGTTTATAAAATACTGTCTGCCTATAATAGTTTTATTGAAATGTTTCTGAATGGTGCGTTGTGTCAATAAATATGTATTGTCATACACATTCAAATAAACAAGGTTTTCAATTTCACTTCAAATCGGTAACGGACGTTTGTCACTTTGAATTGCTTATTCAGAATACTAAAACGGGAAACGTAGTTGTTTATCGTATTTATGGTTCCATTTTCAATTTGCCAAAAACCATTTCCAGTCATCATCTACCTAGCCATTTCCCAACTACGTTGGGGTCGGCTTCCAGTCTAACCGGCTGCAGCTGAATACAAGTATTTTACATGGTGCGACTGCCTATCTGACCCCCACAACCCAGCTAGCACTGCGTAACACGATACCTTTTGGTAAGAGTGGTTGTCAGACTTTCGAGCCACTGACTACCTTAACGACTGTCAAAGATCTACAAATGACAGCCGGGACCAACGGCTTAACGTGCTTTCCGAGGCACGGAGTCCACGGACCAACCTAGGCAAGCGCGGCTTAACCAGAACATCGACCCGAGCTGCTGCTAATATTTAGCCACGAGCCAAAAACCATTTCTAATGCTTATTTTTAATCTACGTACATTTTGGGAAGAATTATTTTCCATGTAAGATACCACGGTAATGACATTTTAGAAATTCGGCAGTCACGGTAACCAGTTGGATCGTCAGAGGCTCAACTCGGCTCAGGTGAGCGGGTAATGACATTCTGGAGCGTATCGATCGCACGGAAATAGCCGGCCGGCGAACAAACCTGATCTGCTGTCGCGCTCCGACCGACCGACAACCGACCGACAACCGACCAAACGTCCGACCGCACCATCTGCATTTGCCGTTCACTTCCTCATTATCCCGACGCTAAACGAAAATTGATTGTGAATAAACACGCTTTGTGTCCTTTCATTGAACTTCATATTGGTACAGATAGGTTTAGCTGCAGGCCTGTATTCTCCAAAAGTGAGGCGGGTAGTAGGGTGACGGCATTGGGTCCTTTGCAGGTTTTTTTTTTGTAAACGTTGCCCCACACTAGGAATTTCTCCTGTATCGTGGGTACGTTTACAAACATTTAAACTCACATACACAAACAGCCAGACCCGGAACAACATCTGTAGGCCATACAAATATATGTTCCGTGCGGGGATCGAACCCGCGACACGCAACGCAGCAGTCAATCGCTCAGCCACTGCGCCAACCGTGCCGTCAAAATTAAAAATATACCGATAAAACTGTCCCATGATCATGATGAATGAACGTGGACGACCAGTAGATACGGTTGCCAAAAGTTCTTCGGGGAATTATACATAGTATATTTCAAAAGAAACTGTAAATATATATACCTAGTACAATTAAAAAATATAGTATTTTATGGAAAAAGGAAAAATAGACAAATATATATATATATATATATATATTTTTAACTTATTTATTTTTATTAAAAACTATATTTTCTTACACTTTTTAATGTTTTGTCTAATATAAAAGTGTCATACGCTTTATTACATTCAATTTTTAAATTAATGTATAAAGCAAAAGTTCATTTTTTGGGCACGGACCCATAAAGGATTACTCGCGTGTCTGTCTGTCTGTCTGTCACAGCCAAATTTACTCCGAAACTACTGGGCCGATTGAGCTGAAATTTGGTACACATAATTATGTTAGTCAGTGACTCAAAGACGGACGTGTAACGTAAATTAATGAATTTTAAACATGGGGCCACTTTTGGGGGTTAAAGTAGAAAATGAAAAAAAAAGTTTTGCAAACTATATCGTGTTACATATCAAATGAAAGGGTTCATGAGCATTTCAAATATGTATGTAGGTATTTTTTTTTATAATTTTAATATAAATACTTATGAAATATGAAGTTATTTAACAAAATATGCGAAAATTTACTACTCCCTCCCCCTAACCCCGAAACTCTGTAGTTTCGGAGAAAAAGGGGTTGCGAAAATTTTGAAAAAAAATACAAATAATAGTTCTTTGCCTATAGATTACAGGAAAACCTATAAGAAATCTATGTTGACAAATTTGGGTCAGATTTAAAACAACCTACGGAATTTAGATAATTAACGTACGGAACTCTCTCCACGCGAGTCGAACTCGCACTTGTCCAGTTTTTTTTATTAATGAGAGTCTACTTTGGTTTCTTTCTTCTCGTCATTCCGAATATATAACCGAAAATATGCTTTCTGTGAATGCAGAAGTGGCGGTAATAGAGAACAAAAATGAAATTACTTTAAATCAATTTTGTAAGTTAATTTCAGTATTTTAAAAAAACTGCCATTTTTGGCCTATAGTTTTGTCAGTAAACTCACTACAATCTTTTACTTTCAAAATCAAAAGTATTATGTCGTCGTCGTCAATCATAATTCATCTATCAAATATACTTATTTGACTGATAACTTCGGATACATGCTATGGCGAGTCCGCGTAACACTGGTCAGTTTCCCTGACTCGTCAGTTTATTTACTTAATTCGACAGTTTCGCTGATTGGACAGTTATGTGAATTCAACAGCAGTAACGCCAACTCGACAGTTTCCATATTTTGCGAGTTTCTTCGATTCGACAGTTTTATTCAATTCGTCAGTCGAAGTACAGTCGATATAAAATTCATAGATTTTAAAACAGGACAAAAATATATTAAATTAAGCGAACGCAATAGAAAAAAGGTCTCTTAAATTAGATGAACGAATCAAAAACATTATGGGCGATGGGAAATGTGCAAAAACAACAAATAAAATAATTATTTCATAAAAATGCCTTGCTCCTAGAAAGAAGTGTTGCATTAGAAAATTAAACACTTGTTAAATTTTTTAATACAACACTTATTTTGTAACTTAATATTTTATATAGCGTGTTTTTGGTGAAATGGAACGCAAACTCAAAACTCGTCAAAAACTATGTGTCCAAGAAACAAATTGTTTGAAAAGTACCTAAAGTTTCACTAAGACTTTATTATAATTTTATTATTTTCCTTTATTTATCTCTGTACTAATTATTTACATTTTTAAATATTCCTTAAAAAAAAAACAATATAAACATTTAAAAATATAAAAAATTGTAGCCCACCGGTATCGGGAACACGGTCCAAACCACCGGGCGGTCAGGAGAGAGGAACCTCATAACAATACGAGCCGTGTCCAGGAGTACCGCTTTCTTGATTCAGCTCCCTAACGAGAGCCTCCTCAGGTATTGATAGAGGCTCTAGGCAAATAAGCCATGAGCTGATACGACTATCGGCACAATGATAGCTGAGTTCACATCCCATGTCGACAACCTTTAAATATAATTTACTACGTTAAAAATACAAGTTAGTTTGATTTAAATTTGGTCAGGGGTCCTATCCAGTAGATGAAATTATCCACATTAATTGTTTATTATATTTTCTCATGACTTCATGAGAAAACACAAAACAAAAAAAAAATCAGAAAGAAATTCAGTTAGGTAAACTTGTACCTAACTGACGAATCGAAGAAACTGGCAAAACATGGAAACTGTCGAATTGACGCAACTGTCGAATTCACACAACTGACTAATCAACGAAACTGTCGAATTAAATAAAAAGACGAATGAGGGAAACTTTCCAGTGTTACGCGGTGAACGTGGACGAGACGAAAGGAGTATGTAATGATCATAGCAGGTGATGTTTCTGCCTACCCCCATGGGAAAAAGAGGCATTAATTTATTTAAGCAATATGTATAGTAACTTTCCCCTACTTTAGTGGGAGAATCATCATCCAACTAACATCTCGCATTTAGGTCAAATATCATGAGACTATTGGCTTAAGTACTAGGTGCAGGTTTGCTAGGTGGTGTACTGCTCATACATACATACAAACTATAATGCCCATACAGTGTAAGTATTTAGTTATGAAATCTAGCTGTATGAAAGAACGCTGTACTGAAAAGTTGGGACGGGTCGGTACCGAATTACCGATGGTACGGGAAAATAGTTCCATACTTTTTGTTATTTACATAGTGAAACAGTTAAAAATGTCGGAAGGTAAGTACCAACAGGTTTTTCGAAACCTACATATCGGGACCGGACCACCTGCATCTTGGTGCAAGCACTCTAATAGGATTAGACCAAAACACAAGATCAAGAATTTTATCTGTGCGTATGACGTTATTCTTGATGCCTGCTGCCTGCTGATAGGATATAAATAAAACCTACCGTCAGTACCGTAGTTATTTATTCGATACTTCTGCAAAAAATATCAGACAGCGTTCAATGTGTAATCAAACCAAATCGAAAAATGATGACAGTGGCATAGGCGCGTCACGGGGCCATCCAGCTAAGCCAGCCCCGCAGTATTCCATGAATCTATTAGTGGCCAACACGTACATACACGCCTACATGTGGCCACTAAACAATATACAAACTCGGTCGTTTTTGAATGATTAATCAGGATCTACGCGGTTTTTAACACGAAACTCTCGAAAAATCATAAATATTTTTCTTGTGCATTAGATAGGGACCTAAAGGTCAAAAATCAAAAAAGCAACTGGAAAAAGCGATCCCATTAATGTCACCAGGTTACATAATGCTCCATTCAACGCTGAAACCCGATGATCCGTCCTAATACGGTAGGTAGGTAGGTACCTACACACAATATGAAGGACCAAAATAAACATTATGTGAATGCCGAAGATTCTCGGTCGGATACGGAGCCCTATCATTATGCCTTTGCCTTGGATACCTTTAGGGTACCTACCTTTATTAAAACGGTGCTAATCATTCCTATGTAGATACGTACCCTGCTTGTTGTACAGAGTTGTACTATACCTAGGTACCTAATAATGTAACTACATTCAAACTCTCATCTCAGTAATTCTCATAACATCCAATTCCCCAACATGTCCCCGGTCCTTCCTGTCAATTATCGGATAGGTACTGGGTCGAAAGTTGAAGCGAGCCCCACAGGGACATTGTAGGTAGCTAATTCATCAGCACAACACATTCCAAATTAACAACTAACACATTCCATTATTTTTTGTAAGCAAACGTGCTTTCAAATATTTTTTAAAGTCGCTTGCCTCGGCAAAGTCAAATGACAAAATGCAGGTAAGTAGGTAGGTAAGTACCGTATTTTTATAGCCACAAACGACAGGGTCAATCTTATGGATAAAATCCTAATCCTAACTATGCTAATTAATCTTACTATCTTACTACTATTATAATGTTTGTTACTCAATCACGCCAGAACGGCTGAACGGATCTGGATGAAATTAGAAACAGAGATAGATTATAGTCTGGAATAACACATAGGCTATATATTATCGCGCTATTAACTTAGGGGGATGAGCAATAGAGCATTACAACCATATTCTTGGCTACTGTATGACAATTCTTGGCTTTCGTTTGACAACTGACAACTGTCATAGCATGCATTAAAATAGAACGGCTTTTTCCAACTATTTGTCACAGGTATAAGTGGCCTATCGGTTCAGCGACCGCCCTGAAATCCAGGGTTCGCAAGTTTCGAAAGAGATACCGCGGCCCTGAGAGGAACATGGGTGGTTCTTAGTCAGTAAGTGTCTGACACTCCCTTCCGCTCCGCCCAGAGCGGGGGGGGGGGGGTCATTTGATGATTTCCCACCCACCAAAAAAAAAAAAAGGGTTCGCAAGTTCGAATCGCAGCCACTATTCACTTTTTGTGATTTTTTTTAATGGTATTAGTTTTCAAAAATAATAAACATGCTTCGCGAGTTCGATCCCCAACCGGTTTTCACTTTTTGTAAGTTTTAGGTATTTTGTTTTATTTTTATGCTTTATGATTTTCAAATCATTACAAAATAGATTAATGTAGGTATACTTTTCGTTTTTTTGTACCATTCAAAAGACATGTAATCATAAATTAATGAATGAAAATTGACCAATTTACCCTGTCCCAAAAAAAAATCTCTAAAAAGTTTAAAAATGAAAACAAAATTAAAATTTGAAAATATCCACGACGTTGTAAATATGTTCCGTGCGGGAATCAAATTCACGCAGCGCCGCATTCAATTGCTCAGCCAGTGTGCCACCTGTGCCGTCGCATAGCATTTGTGCTGAATCATCAGCTGGCCCAACTCCGCAAGGACCGCAACGTACAGCATGAAAGTTTATTTTTTAAGTTTCACACTACAAATTTCTCCTGTATCGTGGGTGTGTTTAAAAACATTTAAACTCACAAACACATACAGTCAGACCCGGAAGAACTACCTGTAAACCACACAAAAATTGGTTCGGTGCGGGCATGAAACCCGATACAAGCAGCGTAGCTGCCATTCGCTAAGCCACTGCGCCATCATTTTGTTCGCAGCGACTTTAGACCCTGTGGACGGTGAGTAATTAGCTAGCTCGCCGTCCAACCGTCTCATGACGACAGGCCGTGTCGAAAGCGCGTTCGTGTTCCACGCGCGCCTCAAAATGATGTCAGCAAACCGGAAGGGGTCTGCAAGGGCCGATGCCTGCCGGATCTGCGGGACTGTTCGAAAGAGATACTGCGGCTCTGGAACAAAGCGCTAAGAAGGAACATGGATGACACTCCTTTCCGTTCCACCCAGCGCGGGACGGACCCAGCGCGTCATATGATGATTTCCCATCCCAAAAAAGGCGACTTTAGACAGACACTGCCAGTTACTAAGAGGGGCCATTTTGTAATAAAAAAAGGGCACACCGGCGAATGAAACGCATGTCTCATGGCGTCGCCACTGTGAAAACCTCCTGGATTGAAAAGCTCCATATTACGTGCAAGATGCGCGTCCAACTGTACAAAGACCACGAAGCAGGTGTCTTTGCGAATAAGCTGCTGCAAATGGGAGAGGGTCGTCTGGAATCGGACGGAAATGGGAAAATTCTATTTTCCGAAGAATTTTCCCGTCCAACTGCTGTGCTGTCACCAAAGAACGAGTGGGTCAGTAAAATAAACAACAAAAAAAATTAAAGTATACACATCCATATACATTGTGATGGCTAATGACGATAGTACTGCCTACCACGTTGAATTTCTCAATTCCCTGGAGTTAACGGGCGTGCCGTCCCATCAGCTGGAGCTTAAATTTGGCGTTCCAGTTCTGGCGATGCGAAACCTTGATGCAACCAGACTCTGCAACAGCTAAAGGAGAGAGCGTTTTAAGTCCCCGGATACCCATTATTCCAAATAACTTACCATTTCAATTTAAGAGGTTACAATTTCCCTTAAAATTGGCTTTTACAATGACGATCAACAGATCCCAGGGCCAAACCATAAAAGTGACATGCATTCAATTGTGCACTCCATGCTTCTCACACGGTCAATTATATTTTGTTTGTTCAATGCCCAAAACTTTCACGTGCTTGCGGAAAATAATAAGTCATTTAATATTGGCACGGTTGGCGCAGTGGTCAAGCGATTGACTGCTGCGCTGCATGTCGCGGGTTCGATTCCCGTACGGAACAAATATTTGTATGACCTACAAGTAGTTGTTCCGGGTCTGGGTGTTTTTCTATCTATAATATGTATGTATTTACAAAAAAAAAAAATGTATATATGTAGTTTATCAGCCATCTAGCTACCATAACACAAGCATTAGGTTGCTTAGCTTGGGGCTAGATGGTGCTGTGTGAAATGTCCAGGGATATTTATATTTATATTTATTTATATTGTATACAGAACGGTATTGGAATAAATAGTGCCCAACAAGGCGTTTGATAGTTTACTTTGAAAAGAAGGTTGTATAGCGCCAAAATAAACGGTTTTTCATATCGTCGCCTCATTTAATTTTGTTTCGGATCTCTGCGCCCAGAATATTTATATAATACATACATACATAATACTGTATATCCAAAAGGACGCCTTTTGTAGTCATCACCCACATTATCACAAGCATCTTCTTGCATAAAAGGTGATCTCCAAATCATGTGCGTTATAACTTAATGTAATTTAAATAAACATTTTTTTAACACTGCCCGACCCGGCAATCGATCCCAGGACCTCGTGCTTAGTAGTCGCACTTACGACCACTCGACCAACGAGGCAGTCTCACACATACACACCTAAATTGCCACGCTAACGAAGTAGCGGGCAACAGCTAGTACACTATATAAGTTGGGTTGCTGCAGTCAGACGTAAACTAACTGTGAAAGGACTTTAATTTAGGTAACCACCACTATCAAAAATCAGACATTAAAATCATACATTAAAAATCATACATTAGGTAAAATTTTGTAGCCCCTAAGATTGCTTTATTAAAACTACTGAACTTGATTGTCTTTTAGCTAAATTTAAATTGAAAATACCAAAGGATTAAGTATCATTTATAATATAGTAAACACTATTTGAACTAATTAGGTTTTGCATAACCCTCATCATAAAACCCTTCATAGTATGTTTTTAGTGTTTTATTTTCTAATGCACAGTCCAAACTCAAAAGCCAAATTGCGTGCGACGAGCTTTTTAACTTGAATTTTACCGCTGCTTCCCTTTGGGATCTGTCACACACACACCACAGTAAAATAATTTCAATTTAGTCGATATTCTATGTTTTGCCCTGTGAATCAATATAAATACAAAAAAAATATATTATCACATGATTAATAAAATAGTTATTTAAAATAAATCTAATATTTGTAACTTACCACAGGCAAAATCAATTTAATTCTAGTTGCTTATAGCGCAAACTCAACAATATTTGCCATGTGAAACGGGGCGTCGCCAATGCTCCGCCATTGCCGCGCATGCGCCAAGCAAACCTCCTTCGACCAATACCATAGACAATTTTTCGTTTTACCTGGAAAGCAAAATCTGCTTTTTGTTTGTAGGTTATGTTTTAGTGATTAATTGTCAAATTTTATGTTGAATATTTTCGTGGAATTTGTTCAGATAATAATGGAGTGGACATGACTTGTTACTTGTGTCGTCTTGTGAATTATTCTGTAGATCGTCAGACCTAGTGAAGTTTCTACCATCTATCATCCATTTGATGACTGTGTCGATCTCGGAGTATTACTTGACATTGAGTTATTGAATTGAGATGTGAACACGAAAGTGGATACGCACTCGTCACCTTACTATCAGCAACGTGAAGTTTTCCTGCTAAACTTAACATTTTGCAAATCTGTTAATTCAGTTTCGTTATTTGTACAGTTTGGACATAAGCCCTCAAGATGACGATGAGTCAGTTATCAGTTATGAAATTGTATAATACAGTAGTGGACGACGTGATAGCCGGAGTCAGGGATTGCTTTCTGGATGATGGTGTTGACGAACAAGTGTTGCAGGAATTAAAGCAACTATGGAAAACAAAACTTCAAGCCAGTGGGGCTATGGACCCACCGCAGCCTGAACCGGCTATACCACCGCCGCCTCCAGTACTGCAGAACTTCCAAAAGGCCAACGGTAATAATATAGTACCTAAGAGAACTGATACACATATGGGACAGCAAGGTTCTAGCCAAAACTCAGGTGTGGAGCATGGTGCTCCTGCCTCCAATCTCCAAGGTGCACATCCTCATCACGTGATGGACCCCAACAACAAGGTGCCCGTGCAACTCACCCTGCCTGCTCAGCCAGGTGTGCCAGGGTCACAGCCGCGATCATTTACCATACAAATCCCTGCATCTGCACTTAATGGTAACAAGCTACACCAAGTACTTACTGGCCCTATTATAAATGCCACTATAAGTTTACCTCAACCACTAGCTGCAACATTATTGCAACAACATATCAACTCTGCACTAGCCGGACAACAAAATGAATTTGACGGAGGTGGAGGTGGCCGTAGTGGAGCTGCACCCTTCTCTCTAGATGGTGCACTAGACTCTTCGGATGATGAGGGATCTAATGCTGGGGATGGATCAGAAGATGGTGCTGGTGATGATGACGAGGATGAGGAGTCTGCTGAGGAGCGAGCTGAGGAGGAGGAGGAGGAGCGTGACGAGAGTGGTGGAGCCGAGGAAGAGCCTCTCAACTCAGGGGATGACGTCTCTGATGAAGAGCCAGGTGACATGTTTGATACTGACAATGTGGTGGTTTGCCAATATGACAAAATTACTCGCAGTCGCAATAAGTGGAAGTTCTACCTTAAAGATGGTATCATGAACTTAGCCGGGAAGGATTATGTCTTCCAAAAAGCTAATGGTGATGCGGAATGGTGAATATTTCCTAATAATGAACAAATAAGCTGTGTGTATTTTTATATAGAAGGTGTAACTTGTTGTATCTGACTGTTGGAATGTAACTACTAGAGAAAACAAAAGACAATGGTGAAAAACTGTTACAGATATTATTATTTATTTGACATTGACTTCAATCATAGCTTGAGATGAATGTGGATCATCAAAATGTTCCATGATATCCACTTACAGTTTTGCAATATTTGTGACACAATTGTCTTGCACTGTTTTTGTTGAGTATGGAAGATGGATTGCAATATTTTCATTTCCGTCCTCCTCATCCTATATTTTTCAACTCTGACTTTATTACTTAAAATTAACTGCACAACACAGACAATGACTGAATTATTGGTTTAAAACTCAAATGCCAGCAATTAAACACAGTTATTGATCTATTGTTGTGAGACTCCTGAGTTGTTTGTTGCTCTAATCTTGTTCACACACACTGTATCTTCTTATGTCTGTAGTAGAATAAAAACTGCAACAAAAGTATTACACATGTTGCCACTGTGAGAATTTACTCGACTAGCTTGAAGTCAATGTTGGTGATGCTCATGAAAACAATACCAATGATGGTTCAGATAGTGAGCTTCTATCATTAGTTATTATCCAAATTGTTTAGGTGTACTTGTTGTGTTATTTGCTATTTTAGCTTCACTAAAGTTGATACATAATCCAATCATTGTAAAAGTAGTAATAATCCACACTATGTTTATTGTATAACTTGTGCCATAACAATGCAATAACTCAGAAATCAAACCAACTATGTGTGTAAAAAATACAATAACTGTATTTACAAACTACTTCAAACATAAGGCATGTCAGGTGTATTTATGATTGGCAATCAAAAGTTACATACCAAAATGGAAGTTGAATGTTGTTTCATGTATTGTAGCTACATTTTCTTCAGTACCTGTGCTGATATTTTGCGAATCTGCTTATATTGTAAAACCACATTAAGCATCACCCGTTTATCAATGTCATTTAAAAGTATTTTATTTAAAAAAAAAACTACTTAGTGAAGCTGGTAGCATGTATGTTAATAATTAGTGTGATGATTATATAAGTCCAAAATTATCTAGTAATGCATACACAAATGTATCACATAGCTTTCATACAACATTTCGATGTAGATTAAGTTGAGTTTTAAATCCAAACATTACTTGTAAGTTTCTTCAAAGTAAAAATAGTTCAGCTAATTACTAAATGTATATATTTTCAAAAATTGTTAATTAGAAACCTAGAAATATCTTCATGTAATACATAATATCCATTCCCCACACTTCAGACTTCATAGAAGGTACTTGTAAATAACACCTGAGTACTGACAATACTTGTCTGCAATGAATAGTAATAGTTACTCATATTAATGAAAATCCACATTTAGAACTCATTGTTACTTTTAGGTTGTTTTTGTCTCAGTTCAGGCACTAAGTTATTATATTGTGATATCTATGTTAATAAATAAACTTATTGTTTTTTTTATCCTTACTGAGTGGAACATTGAAAATGTATGCTAAATTTATTTTTTAATTTAATGATCTTTGATTGATGATAATGGTACATGCAGCGAGTTCCAACTGTCTAGTTAATTCTCAAATAGATGTAATATAAGTTCTTATGGTTTGTTTCAATCCCTTAATAAAACGTTTGATGAAAGTGGTAATAAAATATGTTGCAACACTTGTTTTGTTTTACTGTGAAAATGCTCAAGATCTTTAGGTTTAATATTAATTTGTAATTATGTGGGTATAAAGGAATTTAAGCCATCAAGATGTACAAGACTAGTGTGTACCTATACCCACATACATATAGTTACGCCATTTTTCCCGTGTGGGGTAGGCACTGAAAGCAATATATAAGATATTATTTGGTTTCATCTACTATACTATTACTGCTACTACTATCGCTTAAGGCGACGAATTGTTAAACAAACTGACAATGGTCAAGAGGGGACTGAGCGTCAGAGCGGGGCGAGGATTGCATACGCGCGCTAGCTTATAATTAAAGGACGTAAGCGACAAAATGGTTTTGTTATTTTATTTAGTTAGAAATGATAATTTGAGAAATATTCCTTCTACTATTTTAAAGAGTATGTATAGACTCATCTACGAAAAAAGTTAAGAGGCTTAAATCGGTCCCGTTTGCCCATAAAATGTGAATCTCTTTTTAAAAAGAGGTGTGTTTGATATATTTTTCTCTGTTAAAAAAGTTACCTAATCATGTATTGAAAACTAACAAAATAAGGTTTTTATCATGTACTTTCAGGTAACCAACTTGTATTTTGATCCGTTTTGTATTTACTGAGAAAAATTGAGATCATTGGCGCCAAAATTTCCAATGCGTCCCCTTAATGGTGACTCGTCATAAATTCGTAACTCTTTCAGAACTTGTAATTGAGAAAAGGAGGATTTTTTTAAATAGATTTCGACATTTATTTTGAGTTTTTTTTTATTTAGCTTGTTACACGCGGTCTCGAGTCTCCTCGAGGAATCCTGAGCAGGCGCGCGACGCTTAACGTCCGAGCAATGGTAATATGAACCTATTTTCAATGCAGCCAGTAAATTGATGTTCATTTGGATTGAAGAGCCACTTCACGATTTTAAAAGGAAACTCACCCCCTAGGAAAGCAGATATTTTTAAACCGACTTCAAAAAAGGAGGAGGTTTTTTTAGGCCAGATTCTGTTTGTAGTAAAATATATCCAAAGTTATATCAATGTAAAAGTGGTTCCTCAATCCAAACGTCTGAATTGAGGAGCCACCTTTGAATATTTTTGAAAATTTTGTATCATTTAGTAGTAATTGTGTATAGTGCCTACTAAAAATCTGAGCCCAGTATTGTTGATATTCAAGAATATACAATACTTTTAATGTGGTTCCTCAATCTATACATAAAAGCGTGAATTTCCATGAAGTAGGGTCATTGCGCCGGTTAGCGACCAGTTAGCTGGGTTGCCCACAAACGATGAGGAAAAAAAAATGTTGTCTACACGCAAAATAGTATATGATAATGTGAGTTTGTCCCAAATATAGTCTAGTTTGGATATAAAACGTAAAATAAAATACATTAATACAAAAATATTTATAAAATGCTGAAAAAGTGAAAATATAGCGAAAACGTCGGTTTGCGACCACTATTTTAATATGAAAAATATGCCATTAAAACAATTATAATCGCTTTAAAAATATTTTAATTTTTGCCTCTTAATAAAAACAAATATGGTAATCATTTGGTGTAATGTTTTCTTATAATAAAAAATAACAATCTTACATTTTGTAGGAACTTAGTCATAGTTGTATGTAGTATATAACATTTAAAAATAATCAACATTAATATTTTTTAATCATCTGGTTTAATATTATTTTAGAAATCATATTCCGCGTTTCTTATTCATAATTATGAATGATACACCTCTTCCCACTAAGCTAATCCTGTTTCGTAGTCCTTGGGATCTGATACAGTCTACATGTTTCTCTTATTCCCTTCCCTTCTTTTCGTATATCATCGAGAACTTTTTTCAGGGTTTCTTCAGTGTACTGGACAGTCTTTTTCTTTTTGTTTAGTTGGCTGAATTATTTGGGAACTCCGATGGTGGCCGAAAACCAGTGTTTTTATTTCGATTATTTTGATTTACGACCACCTGTTTAGCCCAATTTTGTACAAAGTTCTTTCAAAGAAACTGGTGGTCGCTTACCAAAGAACTAAAACGAAATACTTTTACAATGCTACATTCAAAATTGTAACAGTCCTGTATAAAGCATTAGGGTCATACTAATCAAAACAAAATAATGCGGTTCACGTCGGTTTGCGACCACGTGGTCGCTATCTAACGTTTTTGATAAATAAGCATTTCGATTACCGACCACTTGATTTTATCTTAATAATAAGTTAAAAAATAGCAAAATAAAACTAAATACTATCCAAAACTTATCGATTGTACAATTTAACAACTAACTTGTGTGTAAAACATGAAATAAGTAATAAAACTTACCTTTGAACGCCGCGCGTCGTGTTATTTTTTTTCTAACTCGCGGTACGTCCAGGCACCACTGAATCAAGACGCGCATTGAGTAATTTTTTTTCGGCTCTGGGTTAACCCATTTGTTTCAAACTGTGTAAATTCTTATTTCCTAATTATTCATAAAGCACGTTAGATTTATTTTTTATATAAGTTTCTTCTACAAATACTATTATCTTGATTTAAAGAAACTTAGTCCGTCAAATGGTCGCCTACTGAAGGTGGTCGCGATACCGGCGAAACGACCCTACCTAATTGGTCAATTTATATTCTAGATAGGTACTGGTTTACACATACTACTAAATGTTTTTTGGAGTACCTAGGTACTCCAAAAAACATTTAGTAGTATGTGTAAACATACAGTACATTTAGTAGTATGTGTAAACATTTAGTAGTATGTGTAAACATTTAGTAGTATTGTGTAAACATTTAGTAGGTAGTATGTGTAAACATTTAGTAGCGTATAGAGAAAGTGGTACTACTGAGTGACTAGGAAATAAACGCATTTTTTTTTTAAACAATTTATTTTCGCTATTAATAAGAATTCGCTATTAAAAGAGTGACCATGTTGTGTGTGTACCTGGGACAAACGGTCAAACTAGGTAAGTCCAACTTCGTTAAGTTAGGGAAGCTACGGAATATCTTCTCGTCCAAAATATCGCAGTGTCTCGAAACGAAAGTCTTTGACCAGTGTGTGTATGACTTACGGCACTGAGACATGGCATTTTATAATGGGCCTCATAAGAAAGCCCAAGGGCACCCAAAGGCTAATGAAGAGTGCTGTGCTTGGATTTTCTCTGCGAGATCGAGTTAAAAATGAGGGGGAGGTCCGGCAGTGGACGTCTTTCGGCTGTATCTAATGATGATGTTAAATGAAACCAGGATGACTAGTTTTTGAAATTTAATTTTTAACAAATCGACACAGTATGTAGGTACAGAGATTCTTCATTTGTTTTAGGTATTTAGTAGTCAATTTCTACATAAGTGAATGAATGAATTAATATTGGTTGGTCGGTGCTTTTACGAATTTTACAGTGAGAATCATAGTCGTAACAAAACATCTCCTTCGTTGGGTAGTGATATTTATATTGGCCTATCAGCGTCGCTAATTGCAGGGATAAATTTTGTAACGCCTGTTAATTTTCAGTTCCCCCAAAAAAAGATTAAATAAATTTGTTTTTCTTTATGCTACGAAACGAAGATTTTCTTTTTAAATAATGTATTCTTAGTCGCCCTTCAAAACAATTTCATAGGAAATTAAAGAATAGCTAATAACTTCGTAGATATGTACTTTTTTATGGTAGGATTATACGTACCTACATATAATAGAAATTTATACAAAATATAAGTATTTTTTGTTCCAAATTTCGTCACAAGTTTATGTACATTAGAGGAAAATCTATTTACCGAAGCATCTCAATTAAGGAGCCACATTAAATGTGTTATATCTCCCAATTCATTCATTTTTGATTACTGACTCTTATCCTACAAATCTAATATACTTACTACTAAATGATGAAGAAATTGTGCATTAATTGAACTACTGCTTCTTTGAAAAATTACGAGTTGTATGTGTAAGGTCTGAGGAGCCACATATAAAGTATGTTAACTTTTTTAATTTTAACACTATCGAGCTCAGATTTTGTCAACTAACTAGGGTCATTTCGCCGGTTAGCGACCAGTTAGCTGGGTTGCCCACAAAAGATGAGGAAAAAAAAATGTTGTCTACACGCAAAATAGTATATGTTAATGTGAGTTTGTCCCAAATATAGTCTAGTTTGGATATAAAACGTAAAATAAAATACATTAATACAAAAATATTTACAAAATGCTGAAAAAGTGAAAATATAGCGAAAACGTCGGTTTGCGACCATTTTTAGGGTTCCGTAGTCAACTAGGAACCCTTATAGTTTCGCCATGTCTGTCTGTCTGTCTGTCTGTCCGTCTGTCCGTCCTCGCTTAATCTCTGTGACCGTTAGCACTAGAAAGCTGAAATTTGGGACCAATATGTGTATCAATCACGCCGACAAAGTGCTAAAATAAAAATTGGAAAAAAATGTTTTATTAGGGTAGCCCCCCTATATGTAAAGTGGGAAGTGTTTTTTTTTTAATTTTAACCCTAATGTGTGATATATTGTTGGAAAGGTATTTAAAAATGAATAGGGGTTTACTAAAATCATTTTTTGATAATGTCAATAATTTCGGAAATAATCGCTCCAAAAGTAAAAAACAAAGCGTCCCCCCCCCTCTAACTTTTGAACCATAAGTTTAGAAAATACGAAAAAAATCTGAAAAGTAGAACTTTATAAGGACTTTCTAGGAAAATTATTTTGAACTTGGATGGAAACAACAGATGGAAACAACAGTTAACCAACATAATTTGGTCCCTGAATCGTATGAGCGCCTATACAATCCAGAGGTCAAGTTTCATTTGCCCGTATTTTTTATAGATCATGCAAATGCCCCAACAGCGTCGCAGTGGGTTTTATAAATAATTTATTGTCGCATAATAGTTCTTGCATTATATTTGGAGATTTTAACGAAGACTACCTTAGTAACAGCCATACTGCAGTATTTAAATTACTAAATGACGCTGGTTATCACTCCATGTTACAACCCCTACCCACTACTCGTGGTGGGACTCAAATAGACAACATTTTCTCGAACTTTCCATGTGTGGTTGGAATCTATAACTCTTTTTTTAGTTATCACCGTCCTTTGTGGGCCCGTTTTTAGTGTTCCGTAATTATTAGAGTTCCGTAACAAATAGCCTTTTTAAGTTGGGTTACCACTATGTTCATGCTCCAGCAGCGCTCCGCGCTCCTGCAACTGATCCAATGGATCTGTCGCGCGCCCTTTACATGCGCTCCCCTTTGACACACTGCGCTCCCCTTTGTGTTCGCGCTAAAAACCGTCACGAGTCGGAACGACTGCCGCGGAGCGTGCAATATTGCACGCTCCGTGTTCGCGCACGTACCCACTACCGGGAGCTGTTGCAGGAGCGCGGAGCGCTGCTGGATCGCGAACATAATGGATAGTATGGATACCCACCTTTAAACTCATAAGTGGGAACACTTATTGTGACGGACGGGAAACTACGGAACCCTACACTGAGCGTGGCCCGACACGCTCTTGGCCGGTTTTTATCAGTTTACGACCACCAGTGAGCTGGTTTGCGACCGCTATTTTAATATGAAAAATTTGCCATTAAAACAATTATAATCGCTTTAAAAATATTTTAATTTTTGCCTCTTATTATAAACAAATATGGTAATCATTTGGTGTAATGTTTTCTTATAATAAAACAATAACAATCTTACATTTTGTAGGATCTTAGTCATAGTTGTATGTAGTAAAGTATGTAGTATAACATTTAAAAATAATCAACATTAATATTTTCTAATCATCTTAATTTAATATTATTGGTTTAATATTATTTTAGAAATCATATTCCGCGTTTCTTATTCATAATTATGATACACCTCTTCCCACTAAGCCGATCTTGTATCGTGGTCCTTGGGATCTGATACAGTCTACATGTTTTCTTATTCCCTTCCCTTCTTTTCGTATATCATCGAGAACTTTTTTCAGGGTTTCTTCAGTGTACTGGACAGTCTTTTTCTTTTTGTTTTGTTGACTGAATTATTTAGGAGCTCCATCTAAATAAATAGTAATATAAAATACTAAATTATGGTGGCCGAAAACCAGTGTTTTTATTTCGATTATTTTGGTTTACGACCACCTGTTTAACCCAATTTTGTACGTAAATTAAACTAAGTTCTTTCAAAGAAAGTGGTGGTCGCTTACCAAAGAACTACAACGAAATACTTTTACAATGCTACATTCAAAATTGTAACAGTCCTGTATGAAGCATTAGGGTCATATTAATCAAAACAAAATAATGCGTTGCACGTCGGTTTGCGACCACGTGGTCGCTATCTAACGTTTTTGATAAATAAGCATTTCGATTACCGACCACTTGATTTTATCTTAATAATAAGTAAAAAAATAGCAAAATAAAACTAAATACTATCCAAAACTTATCGATTGTACAATTTAACAACTAACTTGTGTGTAAAACATGAAATAAGTAATAAAACTTACCTTTGAACGCCGCGCGCCGTGTTATTTTTTTTCTAACTCGCGTTACGCCAGTAACCACTGAATCAAGACGCGCATTGAGCATTTTTTTTTCGGCTCTGGGTTAACCCATTTGTTTCAAACTGTGTAAATTCTTATTTCCTAATTATTCATAAAGCACGTTAGATTTATTTTTTATATAAGTTTCTTCTACAAATACTATTATCTTGATTTAAAGAAACTTAGTCCGTCAAATGGTCGCCTACTGAAGGTGGTCGCGATACCGGCGAAACGACCCTACTCTCAAATTCTACTAAATCATACCAACTTATGATAAATATTCATCCATGATCCGATGTTCCTAGTTCTGACGTGGCTAGGTACTTAATCCAAACATTTGGATTGAGGTGCCACCTTTATGTTCATATAACTTTTGAAATATTATACTACAAAATCGAGGACCGAACCTACAAAATTTTTTAACTTACTACTAGATAAGTATTTAATTTCATTAAGATACGAAATGTGGCACCTCAATCCTTACGGACATGTAAATTGCACACTGTCTGTACTAACCCTTACTAATAGTCATCTCATCAGATACCTCCGTCCTAGCCATTTCGTCCTTCACACAAGAAGAAAATCACGAAAAAATGGATGGTTTTCCTCATGACCAACAAACGTCCAAATAAGGAGATCGTCAGAATTCGTGTCATTTCCGACATAAAGTTCCCTAACTAGGTATACTTCTGTCGGAAATTCGGAATTGTCACACTATATGGGTGCACAGCACATCAAGCTAAGTACACTACAATCTGCCAAACTTTAATGAGTTTTCATTTTCAGTAAATGGGGAAAATTTGACAGTTTCGGGTAGCAAGAAATTCATATGTAGTACTTACTGGAGTTTTACAGGACTGAAATTAACACAGATCGCACTAGGAGGAATATCCCAAGAAACAATAAAACATTCAAGGTAGCTGACGAGGGCCTCCCGTTTCAGCCGCGTACCAAGTTAGTTGGTTGTCCACCAAGCGGGGCATCTTCCTTACTGTACGCCGTTTTTACAACATATTCCCGATGCTAATAGTACTTAGGTACCTGATCTGAAACCTATGACCTGACGCTGCCGCTTGGCTCCGCTTGCCGCCTCCTGACTCTGCTCTATGCCGCCCCCTGAATCGCGCCGCCCGGGGCCATGGCCTGCGTTCGACTCGCGTCGTTCAAATCTGTCAAATATGTACTATTATAGCCATCTATAATGTAAGCATCGTCACAAATTAACCAGTAGTTAATTTGTCTTATGAACTTGGTCAGCTAGTAGGTACACAAACCATGCCGGTACCTACGTTTTTACTCAATTGCATTGCACATTGTAATTGACAGTCGTGAAGGACTGAGAGTAGGTAACGGAAAAATAGGCCAGAGAAGTCCCGTTGTATTAACGGAACCTAATCCTGCCCTAACCTAGATAGAGGATTATCTACATCAAGGGAATTATCAAGGTCAAGCAACATCGTCTCGACATTATTAAAATAATGACGTAGGTACAGTACCTAAACCCATTTACCTACTTTGTATTGGGAGTTGGTCTGGCAGTCTTAATGTGGATATATTCTTTTTTTTCGAATGGGAAATCATCAAATGAACCCTCCCCCTCTGGCCGGAGCGGAAGGGAGTGTCAGACTTGTACTGACTAAATAAAACCCATCCATGTTCCTTCTTTGCCGTTAGTGTTCGAGAGCCGCGGTATCTCTTTCGAACAGTCTCGCAGCCCTGGCAGGCATCGGCCCTTGAGGAACCCCTCCGGTTTGCTGACATCTCTTTGAGGCGCGCGTGGGACACGAACGCGCCGTCGACACGGCCTGTATTCATAAGACGGACGGACGACTAGCTAGCCCATGACTCACCGTCCAAAGGCGCGCCTACGATGCGAATGCGACGAACTTGGTACGCGGCTGAAACGGGAGGACACCCTACCTACGTACGTACATAATACTGTATCGTAAATTCAGTAAAACTTTTACCGTTGCGTTGGAGGTACCTACTTAAGTAACTTACGCAAAAGTGCACTTTATAAATACAATCAGTAAAAGCTTTTAAAAATGTAACGTTGCCAGAGCCCATCAAGCAACCTGGCTTTTTAATATATACTCGTATATTATTTGCCTGAAATAAGTTATTTCAGGAACTTCATAAGAAGCGTAGTCGCTACGGGTCATGAAAGTTATACCATTTCCCGTTCATTATATACCGATCGATTTTCACATTTCTGCTAACTGGGTACCTAGGTTTCAAACTTCCAAAACCATCCCAACTCGCACTTGGCCAATTTTAAGGAATTGAATCTAGTAAGTATTTTGTCTCCACGAAACATCTGTGTTCCCTCCCACATTTAACCCATCTGCCTTAAAAGTAAGAGTGAACAGGCATCTTCAGGGCACGCTCGTTTCATCATAGACCTCATCCATCGCTTTCCACCAGGCGTGATCGAGATCAAGAGCAGGCCCATTTTGTAATAAAAAAAAACCAGGAAACTAAGTTCGTTAACACAATTTCTGTAGCGATATTTCAAAAACATCAACGCTGTTTAACAGGAAATATAATAATAATAAGCATAATAATGGAAGTTCCTAATCAAACTATATGCACTTAGGGTAGTAGTAGTAGAGTAAGGTTAAGTTTAATAATCTACTGAAAATCTTACTATTTGTCAAACAACACAAACTACTTAATTACCTTATCGGCAGCTGTGCCAAACTTCGGCAAGGAATAACGATCGACGTCCTGGGCGTCTGGGGAGACGCCCAGGACGTCTCCCGCGGTGGCTGGAATTTGAGGTTCTCTCCCTTTCACGTTCCGCCATCTCATTCGCTAGCAAAGAGATTTAAAAACTTATATATCGGACATTGACAATATTTTTATACAAAAATTTTGATCCCGAACATTTTCGATTTTGACTTTTGACTCATGAATTCTACCTGACAAGCGGGCGTATGACACTAGACAGAACGATTTATTACTACTCGTAAGTAGTAACCAGTATTGGATTACGATTTTCTTCGTTTTGTCCTGTCTGTCGTACATAAATATTTGAATGCCTTTGTTCACTAGCATGACTGCTTCGCAGAAGGAGGTGACGGTTTCCCATTCCCTCTCACCCCGGACCATGGCTTGAACCAGGGCGCCGCCAATCGCCGCTACGAGGACACGGCGGTGGTCCGTCCAAGCGGAGCAGACCTCCACGGTGTGTTGAGTTCCACCGTGTCCTCCGGGTGATCCTCCCAGTGGTGATAATGTGGCTATCCTGAGTTTATGTTGAGTAGTGCTAAACAACCCTTTTGAAACCTGTGTTTGTAACTGTCCCATTAGGCACGTTTTTTTTTTTTTTTTTTTTTTTTGGGGGGTGAGAAATCATCAAATGACTCCTCCCGCTCTGGGCGGAGCGGAAGGGAGTGTCAGACTCTTACTGACTAAAAAACACCCATGTTCCTTCATTGGCCCTTTATGTTCCAGGGCCGCGGTATCTCTTTCGAACAGTCCCGCAGCCCTGGCAGGCACCGGCCCTTGCGGGCCCCTCCCGTTTGCTGACATCTCTTTGAGGCGCGCGTGGAACACGAACGCGCCGTCGACACGGCCTGCCCGTCGTCATACGACGGACGGACGGCGAGCTAGCCCATTACTCGCCGTCCACAGGCCCGCGCCTACGGTGGCCGAGAGCCATCACGGCGTGGCCCCCGACGCCCGGTGCTTCTCCCGCGGCGGCTGGGACGTGAGGAGGTTCTCTCCCTCTCACGTTCCGCCGCCTCCTTCGCTAGCATGACTGCTTCGCAGAAGGAGGCGACGGCTTCCCATTCCCTCTCGCCCCGGACCATGGCTTGAACCAGGGCCGGGCGCGAGAGGTCGCCGCCGCCAATCGCCGCTACGAGGACACGGCGGTGCTCCTCCCAAGCGGAGCAGACCTCGACGGTGTGCTCCACCGTGTCCTCCGGTCCATTAGGCACGTCATGTGACTACGTCTCTGATGAACTTTAGGTCACTTAACCTTTTGAACTCCAATGATAGGTGAAATTTTGGCTTGGCGTGGAGGGCACGCGCGTGCGTTTATGCTCTGGCGTTCACTCCAAACCAAAACCAGAAATAACTTTCGTCTTAGTTACATTAAATGTATGTTGGATGTAGCCTACATACCTCCCTAAGAGCCTTGAAATGAATGTTATTGTTTTCAAAATCGATATATTCCGAGAAATACCTACGGCTTCACTGCCGTCGCTGCCTGGGGCCATTTTGATCCGACAATCGATGTGGCACTCGGTAAAGCGGTCCTGGCATCAATCAGGTTAAGCGGACCGATCCAGTCATCTGAATAAACTGACTATCCGCAACTCATAGCTCTCTCCGGAAAACATGTTAGGTTAGGTTACACGTATGTTTATGTCCTGTGATATAGGTACTCTATGATAGATATTCTATGCGTTACACGATGTAAACTCAGCCTTAAGTACTAAGGAACCTTAGCTTATACATCACAAGTTCACAACAGAGTGCTTTAGTTCGAATCTGTCCCTAATGACTCAAGGTGTACAAGACACAGGATGTTTTTGAAGTGCTCTCGCCAATTGTTATACATAATTAAGTTGTAGTAAAGCCATTAGTTGGTTCAAAGTAAATAAGTAGATAACATAAAAGACAAAGTAAGTCGCTCCGGCCGGCTCTAACTGAGCCGGTTCCAATTATCTACGGTAATCCGGCGCAGCGGGCCGAGCTAGATAGCCGCCTGTAATCGACTTACCCGTGCGATTTAATATCGCACTCAATGTCCCAGCAAAATATTTACGTAATTTTCCTCCGACCGGCTTTGTTCGATGAAACAGGTTAAAATCTGCTATCTACACGCTCTACAGCTGCAGTGCCTATTTAAGGTGAATATCAAATTTTATTCAGCATCGTTATTCCTTGCCGAAGTTTGGCACAGCTGCCGATAAGGTAATTAAGTAGTTTGTGTTGTTTGACAAATGGTAAGATTTTCAGTATATTATTAAACTTAACCTTACTCTACTACTACTACCCTAAGTGCATATAGTTTGTTTAGGAACTTCCATTATTATGCTTATTATTATTATATTTCCTGTTAAACAGCGTTGATGTTTTTGAAATATCGCTACAGAAATTGTGTTAACGAACTTAGTTTCCTGGTTTTTTTTTATTACAAAATGGGCCTGCTCTTGATCTCGATCACGCCTGGTGGAAAGCGATGGATGAGGTCTATGATGAAACGAGCGTGCCCTGAAGATGCCTGTTCACTCTTACTTTTAAGGCAGATGGGTTAAATGTGGGAGGGAACACAGATGTTTCGTGGAGACAAAATACTTACTAGATTCAATTCCTTAAAATTGGCCAAGTGCGAGTTGGGATGGTTTTGGAAGTTTGAAACCTAGGTACCCAGTTAGCAGAAATGTGAAAATCGATCGGTATATAATGAACGGGAAATGGTATAACTTTCATGACCCGTAGCGACTACGCTTCTTATGAAGTTCCTGAAATAACTTATTTCAGGCAAATAATATACGAGTATATATTAAAAAGCCAGGTTGCTTGATGGGCTCTGGCAACGTTACATTTTTAAAAGCTTTTACTGATTGTATTTATAAAGTGCACTTTTGCGTAAGTTACTTAAGTAGGTACCTCCAACGCAACGGTAAAAGTTTTACTGAATTTACGATACAGTATTATGTACGTACGTAGGTAGGGTGCATAATTAAGTTGGCTGCTGATACTGTTAGCTACGTGCTTTCCCCTAATAAGGTAGAGTTTTCACGACGCACTTTTTATCTTTTAGCCCGACTTTGTTATTCTGCCTGCGATGCGAAAAAAATACTTAGTCTAAAATCAGTCTACGCTTGATTTTGTTACTTTTTTACAATAAATTGCGTACTTATTTTTCACCGACAACTCAGTTTCACTATTCTATTTCTCAGCAAAAACAAATTGTCACTGAAGCCGACGGACTCATTAGAATGCGGGAGATAAATACAGGTTTAACCCTACAAACCTGTAAATCTCTGAATAAATCAGTATTTTGGCAACACTGATTCAGGTTCGCATACATTCGTCTTGAAACAGACAGCTAAAACGAGATACTGCCGGGCTGTGCCTTGCTGGGGGACAGAAAATAACGAGTATCGATTTAACTAGCATTCTCCCTCCGTACGTGCAAGTCGATTCGATTCGGTTGACACACTTTACCGGTGATAGGCACTCAGAGAAGCGTGCAATTTGTTACCCGCGTTAAGCTAACCCCGAGTCCCAACTTATCTGATTCTTATTCATACGTAACCTATTTGGGGTTATTTGTTGTTTGTGTAAATGTTAGTTTTGAATCTGATACTTCGAGTCAAGTTGGATTTACTTAAGTAGGTGGGTATTATAACGTTATCATAGCTGTAGCGGTTTGCTACACTTCTTGAATTTTACTACAAGTACCTACCGTTTTCCTTTCGTTGTTAAAAATAACTTGGTAACATAATCTAAAACTATTAAAACTTCAGAGTCCATTAATATTCCACTGTTAAACATCGGTCAGGCATGGCTTAATAAATTATGTTCCTAATCAGGTTGCCAATAACTTGAGCGCCAATAACAATTTAATGATCATATGCTATACTATAAAATGAGCAATATTTGTATATATATTTGTATTTTACATTTATATTTGTACGTTCTCAAAAATGGCTCTAACGATTTCGATGATAGTTGCAATATAGCAGTTTACGTGGGCGAAAAATCGATCTAGCTAGATCTCATATCTAGGAAAAGTCGTTTTCCCTAATTTCACCCGAGCAGAGCTCGGTCGCCCAGGTACTTTAAGTAATAAATATTAGATATAGTTTTCGTGATTTTCTTTTTATTGTAGGCTTTTGTTTTATTTGTTTTGTGATCTGAGTAGTACGAAACGAAAAGTTAAATATTCTCTCAAATTCGTAGCTAAGCAGGAGATTTAAAATAAACCCCAAGTATTTGACTTCAGAAATAAACAAAATGTATCTCTACTCGTATGAATCTGTGCCTTCAATTGCGTTTGTTTGAAAGCTTTGGTTGCAAAAACCATCATACGTTGGCGTTCACAATCATCTAAATATCGTATTCTCAATACCATGATTTACTTTGAACCAATGAAAAATGATTTTAATTTCAGATTAGATAGACGTACTCACATTACGAAGTCATAATATTGATGAGAAGGGAGATAGGTA
Source organism: Eurois occulta (assembly GCA_950022335.1). Taxonomy (NCBI): domain Eukaryota; kingdom Metazoa; phylum Arthropoda; class Insecta; order Lepidoptera; family Noctuidae; genus Eurois; species Eurois occulta. Next base: position 9,840,185 of record OX465496.1, read on the forward strand.
TACACATATAATACAACAGGTAATTCACATTCTTAAACGAAATCTGTAGACGTAGTAGGCACTCGTACGAGTAATTCCATTGGTAAACGAAATCGGTTTCATTTGACAATTGAGAAATAGAGAAAATGTCAAGTCAAACCGAGTCCAATTAAAATTGAAATTACGTTGTCGGGACACTGCTAGCGACATAATATATTCAGGTTACCTAGCTTCAGTATACTTTTGCTTCTAGAGAAGCTTATATTGTATCAATCTAATTATTTAAAAGCTTCTATGAAAAGCAATGTGCTCAGACAAATCGATTTATAGAGACTATTATATTTTCATCCAAGCTCAAGCCGCTATGTCAGTGTATCAATATAGACAAGTACTTACATACTTAAGCATCAATCTGAAAAGAAAGACGATAAGACCTCGCGAACAAAGTGCTAACCTGTTGAATGCTTGTGTGGCTGCGAGTATAGCTTCATTCTCTCTCGGCTTTCCCGACGGTGCGGTCGTTATCGAGCGAACCCAACTTCACAACAATAAGTACCCATCCATACCCAGTACCACTTCACACTTAAGTGTCATTTATTTTCACTTTGATCTAACATATATATTTTTTTCTTTTCAGGTATTCGTTTTCTGAAACCAGTGTTGTGTGTATTTCGTCTCGTGCGTTGAGATAGTTGGAAAATGTCGTGTTTCGGTGGCAGCGTGCTGATCCCCGACTGAGGAAACAGTGTGTTGTGGTGCTCAGTGTAGTGTGATGATGTGTGTGAAGTGAAGTGCTTAGGAAAAAGGAAAACCGACATCATGTTGCCGACAAATGTTATGTCCTTTATGAAAAAGGTGAGTGAATTTTTATATTAGCATGCATATGACTGCCCTCAGTTTTTAAGAGTGAAAAGCTTCTTCAAAAAACATCTCTGAAGTCTCCATATACTTGTCCGATGGACTCTAGATTACTGCATAACGTTCTCCTAAGTCGGAGGTAGGTTTTACCGCCCATTATCCTTATATTAACTCTTAATCGCCTCTTGCCTCTCTCACGGGAAGTAATTAAGAGGTCCGATTCGTGACCGAGACGGCACGGATTGATTAATAGTATTCCTACCGAATCATTTTCTATTGTGTCTTTAATCTACCTGCCCCGACGAGCGGAGGCTCAGGTTTCGCCCTATTATCTGCGCAAACGAGAAATCTTTCTAGGATGTTGAACCTTGATTTTAAATTTCTAATGAAGTAAACGAGTTCTAATGAACCACAAGCATTGTTCCCATTTCTACAACATTTTGACTACGGATGTTCATATCATTGTGATATATGTATGTACATTTCATATGTAGACATATAAATTTTAGTTTGTACCTACGAGGTATTCTAACACTGTTTATAAGGCATTTATTGATGCGAGAGCTTCAGAGTTTCTTTTCTCTCTAATCCTCTAAAGGCTTATGCCGCCGCACATGCTTTTCGTTCTTTTATCTTTTTGAAATGGAGTATCTAACGTTAATATTTTAATATCATAATCATATTAATGTACCAACAGTTCCTCTTTTTTGTTAATATTAACTGAATTCTCAACAAAATATTTCATTCACGAGCGGAAAACGCGCCGACCATTTTCAGACTAAATTATTCAGTTTGCTTCCGTCAGGATGAGCGAATGTACACTAAATATGAGGCCACCTGAGTACAGTGGGTACCTACTGCATTAATTACATGAGCACACACAATTAATGACACAAAGCCCGGAGTCACGAACCTCTACATGTACATACCTAATATTTTTCATGTCTGTTGACATAAAATTCACCATCTGTGTTAAACAGAAATCTTTGTTTTGATTTTATTACCGCCTCGCGTTAATTAAAATTCCCTGTGTAGTCGCTCCTCTAATATAAATTATAATGTGCTCGCCTAGCTGAAATTCCTTTCTATCTGAATCTATTTCAGCTTTTAACAGACCTACAATACAAAAAGCATACTTGCGCTCCTGTTCTTTCGTCGAATGAAAATGGGTCAACCATTGTTATCCAAACTAAGTTTAGTTATTTCAGTTGTAGGGCCCGAACCTATGTAAAACAAGGTTGAATGCACTAAAAATGTTATTTTTATCTTTTACAGAATAATTTGTTCAGGATTTTTTTTCATAGCCTATTTTTTATCCCACTGCTGGGCAAAGACCTCCCTTTTCTCCAAACCTCTCTTTTTGTGATAAAAGAAAGATAGTTTACAATAAAACCACGATAAAAAGGAAAATATCGTGGTTTTATTGTAAACTATCTTTAAAGCTCGCTTTTGGCTATATAGCATAAATATTATATCTCATAGTGAAAAGCAAGCTTACCCGCGGTTGCGTCCGCGGAATAAGATATGATCCCCGGGGAACTACGTGTGCCTTCGGTACAGAAGTGGGCTGTGTCCTTTTCCTTATATTTTATCAAACGGAATTCCATTACGAGCCATTGTTTCGTTGAACTACGTGGTCGAAATAACCGTTCTGTGGAGGAAAGGAAGTAGTTAAGGTTGTGTTGAAACTTGAAATATATGGATTGCGTTATACTTGTACTGTGTACTATTATACTTTTAGGAGGCTAGGAGCCCTCCGTGCAGGAGCCACCTTTCAGTTTTCAGAAAGGGTCAAAAACTAACAAGTGGCTGTTTTCATCTCATCCAAAATCTGACTTTGTGTTTTTTTTAAAGAATATACTAAAGTTCTCTAAGTTCTCTAAAGTTCCCTCTGAAAGTGTTCCTTGTCCCTTAAAGCAATATTTGTTATAAATAATATCCTTTAAAAATGTTCAATTTTTTTTTCTGTTTAGTGAGATTCTTCAGATTTAGCAATATCTTAGAGAAGTTTTGCCTGTTTAAGACGTTTTGGTTCAAGCCCCGTACGATGAGATGAAGATCAACATTACTGAGCAGACCTTTGTTAGTTATCGGCCCTCTTTGAAAACTGCAAGTGGGTCCTTGCCCAAAGGGCTCCTGTCTGAAACTGTTTATGCTATAGTTTTAGCGTTCTCTCATCACACCCTACCTACTGAGCTATCAAGTTTTCAAGATGAATATTACTGCTACAAAACTCTACCAGAAATTGTCTAAATTATCAGAAAACTCTAGTTAGATACGTGCCGCCAGATAAAAAAAAACAGTGAAATAATACCACGTCGCAGTTTCAAAATATTAAAAAAACAATATTAAAGTGCAAAAAACACGGGTTTTTTTTCTGTCATATTAACACCTTACTGTATAAAATACTTTACTAGACTTTCTATACTACAATTTTAGCACAAACGAGCAACCAATCCACGAACAAAAAAACACGTCAATCAATGTCCCCAATTCCTTAAACAACACTGTCATTGAATATCCCCAATCCGAGAAGAGAGATGCAGACCTTTGAATAGAATCAACGAAAATACCAACTAGCTCACCACGTTCATGCCTCACGTAGGAATCCCGATTTTGATGTCCAACCCCGTCCCCGTGCGCAGAAATTCAATTTGTGATTTTAAAAATCCACAACATGGCTCGTCTGTTCCGTTATTAAAGTTCGAAGTCTTTTACCGAAAGTATTCGAGCTCCAGCTCAGTTATCCGCTGCGCAATTTGTGCTAGTTACATCTTCAGCCGACATTCTAGAAAGTTGGAAATGCGAGGTACAAAGTAAGAAACACATTTTGCAGGGAATAGCAACCTTTTGCTATTGAACCGAAAAGTAGACAAAAGGTCTTTGTGTGTGTGCATTTATTGTTTTTAGTGGTGTGTGAATGCGGTATCTGCGTTGTTGGCGGGCGGCGCAGGTGCGCTCACTCGCTCAGTGTGTGCCACTGACGGCTCACTAGCGCTTCCTGTGAGATGAATTAACGCTCCGCCGAGCAGAAACGTCTTTCTTTCTCATCAAAACAATATTGTTGAGTTCCGCGCTCGCCAACAATAGCGTTTATGAAACAAACGCCCCTGAGTGGTGGGCAATTTGAAATACTACTCGTAAAACTAAATTTCGTATACAGAAGACTTGTAAGACTTTTTACTGACATTGAAATGCGAATGAATTTCTGAAATAGAAATCTGGCAAAAAAACTCACAACAAAGCATTCTTAACACGTAGTGACTTCTCAAAAACTTGTGGCTGTCGCGGTCGGTCCCAATCGGCACACAAACCTGAAGTCTCACATCGACACCAAATGTGTCAAATTCCTATTAAGACCTTACTTTAACTAACCAAGTTTCACTTCTATATAACTTGAGGAATCACAAGGGATTTTCGTAAATAAGCAAAACAATGTTTCATCTAAATGTAAATGCCGCTGCACGGTATTTGAACATGAGATACCTGGTGCCCTCGTATAAATATTGCTACCTAAAGGAATATCGTAAGATAAGCCTTCAGACAACAGGCAGATAAAGTGCAAACATGTCCACCGTCCAAGCAGGATTTTCCAGATATTTTCATATTTTCCACATATGGTCAGCCCTCTTTGTCGTCACCACGACTTGCTCTATCTTTGAAATCGGTATCGGAAACGTGCACTACATACCTACATAAACCAAGCTTGCAAGCCGTTAAATCAATAACTGAATAATAAATTGTAACATGTGTAGGAAGTAGTTTTCCAGATCGGAGCGTTTGGTAGCTAAACCAGTCACGTTCATCTGCAGTATGGCAGATAGTCGCATTTAGAAATATCTACTAGAGTATATCATTATTGCGAGGAAACTCCTATGAATGATCTTTAGAAAGCGAGGTTCTTATAACATTCCTCATAGTGGGTAGCTAAGCCCGCTATAACAAGCTGGCGGCATTATAATAGTGACTTACCAACACGTTTGAAATTCATAGAAATAAACTTTTCACATCTAAGTATAAAATATTTTTCTCGTAAATCTTTTTTAATTGCAGTCAAACGTCGGTGGAAACTTTATCGGGAAAATTGTGTAAAAGTACGATTCTATTTTTTCCAAACATCCTGCAATTGCTGAGGGTAGGGTGGTGTGGGGGGATCGAGAGGTCCACTGAATGGAACTGCACTCCATAATGGCGGCCCCTGACGACTCTATTAGCCCACAGCGCGCTGCATAAAGGTGCACCTTATCAAAGCGCGCATATTAAAGCGAGTCTTTTACTGAACTACTAGTCCACATTTTTTGCCCAAAATAAATAGCATTCCCCGAATGCGCTGTTTACTACGTTATATCAGAAAACGTTTTCTTAATATTTGCTTTCATTTAGTGTACTCTGAAGGACTTTTATGTTGCTGAATGTTTACACACTTCAGTGCAAAATATGCAAATAGAAACATACTAATGTTACCTTTGGAAATAAAGTTCGTTTAGTATAAATAATTACCGAAAGCTTGAACTTTTATAACCAATCTTACTCCGTTTCTCGGCATCGAGTGAAAACAAAACGAAATGAACGAGACGCTCGCTCAGTAAAATGTTTTATGGATATTTTTTGCTTTTAAAATGCTAATTTGCCCTAAGGTGAGAGGAACACTTCAGATAATTTCCATATGAATACATAAATACATAAACCTGCACTTAATAATAATGTGCTACCTAATCTGTGAATGAAATAAAATCAATCTTTTATTTAGAAAGCTATTATTTTACCTGCAAAACTAAATTACAATGAAATCACTAGGGGTCGCTCGGGCACCTCCATCTTGCTGAAGGACGGGCGAGCATTGACAGGGCAAACATATACCCAAATGACGTTTAACATTAGATAAATCTCTCCTAACATGTATTTCAATACATATATTAACTATTCAGTGAGAAGGTATCGCAGTGTTCGTGATTCATATTTCAACCCTTATCAAAGTTAACTAGTACTTCGCCAGACGTATCACTCAGCTGACACTTATCATTATTGCGTCCTCAATTGATTTTAGCTGTAGTGAATATGAACATGTTGATCTATAGTTAGTGGTTATAGTTTTGGATACTTGAATAAGCAAATCGACGCCACACTCAGTGACTTAAGTCCCGGTTTACATTCGCTTGTTTAGCAACCTTAAACCTTAGAGTAGGATATGATAAAAGAAGGTATTAAGTAATGTTTATCGGCATAACATGGATTGTTCACCCGATAAACAATGTTATTACACAATTAATACTTGTTATCTTATAATCAACAGCAGGTTAACTTGGCAATAAACATAACGACACTTACATTTCCACGTCGGTTACTTCTGTAAGTTAAAGAGCTTCTCATAATTAAACTCAAAGCTCAAGTATTGATTTTATTCCACTTTCTGTTATTTCCAAGTAAATTAATATTGCTCCGGGCTATTTTTAATTCTCTTTATCGTTGACTTACTTCGACCGATATTGAAATCGTATAAAGACGAATGACGAAGTCGGCGCGAGGCGGTATGAGGTACCTACCTACCTACCCTCCATGCTGGTAATATATGTTCTTGAGTATATAGGTTGGGGCCTTGTACAGTATAATAGCTGCCTTCTGTAGTGGCTCCGGTCAGCATCTCACAACGTATTGACCCATTGACCGAACCGCAGTGACTTATGTACAGACAGTGTCATTGTTACTGTTTCAATATGTTTGGAGGACTTTGATGTACGCACACAACGGATATTGAGGGTCGCACGAAATACATAACGATAAATAGGTACGTCCACGGCGGAGCACACAAAACGTTCACCGCCAATCAAAAGGCAATTTCATCACCCCGTCTAGGTCGCACTCGCCCTCGGCCTGTGAGAGCCGTCAATACCTCCCGTAAGTAATTAAACTACTTCGATGATTGCCTAATTCCGTCGTTGTGTGCCGGTGTATAGCTGACTTATGCATTATGTATTTGAATTTTAAACAGTTCCGTCAACTCGTTGAACGGCGAGCTCCTAGTGTGTAATTAATTCTGTTCATTTTCAACTTAGAAAAACTTTTTTAATTTGCATCATCGCACTGTGCAATCGTGCTTATTTATGCAACCCTCGACACAAAACTCTAATTTACGTTTAAACTCCTGATAATTTTATAAGGGTAAAGTTGTGATTCATTATAAAGCGTTTGCATTCTTAATTAAATGCAGGTGTTCGCGGAGCAAGCGCTGCTTTGTCTCGCGACGAGCATAGGAGGCGGGAGACAAATTAGCGACGCCTCCACGGTTTGTTTTAGATGTAACGAAAAATTTATGTCACTTACTATGTCTCCTTAAGTAAACCAAGTAAAGCGTTACAATGTTACCACATATACACGGCGCCTGATTTTTGTAGAATCTTTTAGGCTAAGCTGTTCACTAAGTACATATATTGCTCGAGCTTGTAGACGCAGTTCACGAAATAATGTGTTGGTGCGAGCCGCAACACGTAGCAGGTCAAATTATGCGATTCGGGCCTCCGCCCCGCGTAGATGAAAGGCTTACTGAGGGTATACGCCGGCCCCCGACCTTGCCATAAAGGCTTATAGCGAAATACTTGTGTGGATTCTTGCTTGATGAAGCAAAAACTTACAATGGACATTTTACACATTAATGGTGCGTACACAGTTCACATTTTTTGCTCAGAGATAAAATCTTTATTTTTATTAAAGTTTTCTTTTTTGTCACATGTTATAATGTTTCTATCTAAAATAATATTTTCTACAAGCGTAACTCATGTCACTAATAACTTAATAGGTATGAAATGGAACCGTGAAACATAACAAAACTACTTTCAGTTCCAGAAAATAAATAACCTTGAGGTAGTTTGTGTACACGTCAACTAAAAGTTGTAGCGAGCGCCCACTGCCCGTGTGCTACGCCGTAGCTCGTAGCTCTTAGCTCGGTGCTACGACAAGTTAGTGGCACCACCGATTGTTTGCCGTCTTGATACAACGTGTATATAACGACGTTTAAATTTTAAACACATTAGTGGTTCGCTGCCAACTTCCTAAAATGAACAGCTGTTGAATTTAACAAGCGCAGCGGAACATGTAAAACAACAACTTATCAAACTACTGAAGTTTAAGAGTGTTCAACATTTCGGTTGGCGTGTTCGCCAGTCTCAATTAATCTTCTTCAGCAATAAACGCCACAGAATTTGTTACGCTCCTTGGATCGTACTTGCGTAAACTTTTCTTGAGTAATGATGGCTGTTAAGAGTTCGATCGTTCTAAAAATGTGCGCTTCAGCGAGTAATTGGCGCTGTCTCGATGAGAGCGTCAGAAACTCTAACTATATTAAGTGTTAAATGTTGAGCGGCGCCGCTACCTCAACACTTATGATGACGATATTCCTCACTGTGAAATTGCCTTAATATTTAGTGCAAAACTTGCCTGGCAACTTTACCTAATGAAGTTAACTAGTTTCAGTATCGCTCGATCCTAAGGTACGAATATGTATGAAACGTTGGGAATATTATCATAGCTTAAACATTTGTTACAGATATTCTGAGATGATATTAAAGGTAAAATTTACCATTTTCGGCTCACTGAGTAAAAGAGAACGCACCAAAAGTCGATATTATTCTTATTTATATGACAATGTTCATGGTTTAAGATATTCTTTTCTATTCTTTATTTCGATCTAACTTGTTGGAATCGAAATCAATCAGCGTGTTTTTGACAGAACCTATTATTTACATCTACTCACATTCACGATATTCCAGCAAGATTGTCTCCACGCAGCGTAGTTATCTATTCTGGCACATAACTCAGGCTTGTGTAACGATATAAGAGATGTGTTGGCATACTCATGTAAAGCTGTATCTCTAGCAGATTGCAAAAACAGCCCTGAAAAAGACACAAGGAGGCGTTGGCTTTAACACAAACAAATGTACAATTCAGTGGCAGCATGAGGCAGTAGTTTCGTGGCTCTGTGGCTCTTGGCTCGTGGTTCGTGGTTACATGAGCGTAATGTGTGCGCCCGGGTGTGAAGAGCATTAAAGTGGATTTAGGCGAGATTCAGCCGTCGGTGATTTAGATTTATTCGCGTGTAGTTCCGACCGGCCGCGCTCAAACTACCTTAATGTGATTTCTGAACGGGATCCACATAAGTCTCGCGAGCAACATGGCGGTGGAGCGCGGGAAATCTACTAAATTACTTTACTACTTTCTGCACATTGTTTAAATGTTGTTTGTCTGTGTTTTTGCCTATCATTTTGGTAGGTTTTACAACCAGAAAATAAACAATTCTCGATCGGTTAGTTTAGCCTGATTGGATTGTGTATGACCCACTAGATAAGGTAAATAAATATTTAAAAAAGTGCAAATTCAGGCCCATTTTAAGAACGAATGTGGTCTTTTTTATTCTTCGATCTTACTGCTCCGCCTCATAAAAAACTGTGCTAAAGCTTTTCTCTGTTATTATTACATATGTACTCGTATCTCAAAATGCTTTTTATTATTAAGGTACAGCTCTCTACTGTGTTTATTTTAGTCCCTTGTATATAAACTTACATATAAAGCAAAGTTTAAGACTGATATTGCGAAGCAATGTCGGCGGCAATCCTTTGACGGCTCCGCTTTTCAAATATTATTACGTTGTAGTGGTGACCAGTAACCACTGAAAGAACCTAATTTCGCCCTCGTTCGTCCGTTCAACCCCGGGGCAATATTTCATAGTTGTAGTTTGCTATATGTCGAGATGAAAATTCTTGGCATAACGTTATTAGGGTATGAATTTAAGACCGAATAGCTGCTAGCCCTAAATAGTTTGCTATCTTTATATATTACCCGTAATTCGTTACCAATTCTATTTTGAGTACAAATAACTGTAAAAGTTAAATAAAACATAACATCAGCTGCCAGGTTTAAGTCTTCTTTTATTTGACCTAAGTACCTGACCATGTTTGTCCTGTTTCATTTCATTCAGTTCTCAACGTGAATACATACCATACAATAGAAACTTCAAACATATTTTTCAACAATGCTCTGAAAGAACCTTATTCGTTTTCATGCGTTTCATTCCACAGCAGCTGCAGGTCTGACTGCACTTTGTATGGGTATATGTGAGATATTTCAAAAGAAAAGTAACAAAATATGAATAAGAACAATCACGTTGTGTGCCAGTGCCACGTAATTACATTCCTTTGTGTGTCCGTGGGTGTAGCGCGGCGCAGTCTCCGCTCCGCTTCACGCTCGCCGCTCCGCTCGCTTCGCACGTGAGACCTCGACGCGGCCATTGTTGCCGCCACCATTGTGCTCATATGTCGATACCAAACAAATATATCAAAGGTTAAGAACTCTTCGCCCGTTCAACGCATAATTAACAAAGCTATACAAAATGCGAACGACCCTTTCGCCCGTACCCGAACGAAAGAAAATGACTCTTTGTTTTAGACAAAAGAATGAAAATGAAATAACATTAATTTCGTACAGTAATGGATTACATTTGCACAAGTCGAACAACGAATTAGAAAAGGTTGGTCCCAAGGTGATGATAAAGTAAAGGCTTACACCTGCCGTTTGCCGACAGCAATTAGAGTTGTAATGTAAATAGCGGGTTGAGGCAACAAGTGGGTCAACCAGGGCCGCGTGCGCCCCTCTGCCGCCCGCGCCGCGCCGCGCACCCCTTGCACCTCTCCAGTAGGTCATGAACGCTCTGTTCATGACCCATTTTATCTCAAAAATCTCCGCCGGTAACGCTAATCGAAGCGGATGTTCGTGTGCTCAACGTGATACTAGTTGCGCCGCGCTGTTGCGAACGCGCTCTGATATCTTGCTGCTTCGCTGAGCTGAAAGTAAAACGCAGATAATAAAACTTGATGCTCCACAAAGTGTATTTTCGCAACCCCTTTTACGACTCAATTTTACTATTACGAGTCTTTCAAATATAAACAAATTCTGAGAATAACTCAAGGTACTTAAGTAGGTAATCTTTTGACTGCAAACAAAGCTTTGGAAATGATTTTCACTTTTTCAGTCATAAAAACTTCAGAAAACCGCTACATAAAAGTAATGTAAAACGCTTTTAGTACTTCCATAGTTATGTAATGACAACACCTGCAAAATGAATTATCGTATATCACACTTGGTAAATGGTAGACGGGTGGGTGAGCATAGTCGTTAAAGCAGATAGGACGAAGCTGCTTTAAACGCCTCTAGTGTAAAGAATCCTTTCCAAGAATATTTATTTATTATGACGAAAGTGTACTTAACTTATTTACATTGATCATCCATTATAATCGAGTCACTTACAGGCATAGCTATAACAAAACCAAAGATAAAACTGGCTAATTTGTAGATCAGGGTAATAAATACAATATAGTAGTCCTATATTGGTTGAATGAACATGAAAAACGGTTTCGTAAGCCCTTCGGAATAAACGAATCCCAACTTAAAAGTAGGGTACAATCCACCCTTCGCTTTAACCTTAGAAATATACAGAATAGTAAAAGAAATTATTTAAATATTTGAAAAGTTATTGTGTTATTATATTTTTGTCTCTGTTTACGTTTCACTTATCTACGAGAAGGTCTTAAGGTCTTAACTCTTGAATTATAAGTATGTCTATTTGTGCCACATGTAGATAAGTTTTAATTTTGTAAAAGAAAATAAAATACGAGCTTAATTTTCCATTTGATATAATACTCCCCGCAGGGCTCAACATAGGTAAACGACTACGAAATATCGTTTACCCGTGGAACCGTCGATTACCGAGGATAATATTTGATCCCATGTGATTTGATCGAATCTATTCTTCAATAAAAAGTCGTATTGCTTTCTTTCGAATATTGCTGTTTTAATAAACGAAAAACATGGGAAACGAAGATTACGTAGGTTTTTGAATTCGAACAAAGCTTTTCACGTAAAACAAAAGTCGTAAATTGACAATCGGCATACAAGTGGCTCTCATTGAAAGCTTTCAACAAAAGCGTGTGTAATTGCTAGCAGCGGCTTCATTTATAATACAGTATTTAAATGGGTGCGCGTTCGGTCACGAAGCAGGCTCGGCCGGCGAATCCAATAACGTGAGAATAGAAGCTGTGAGGTCAGTCGCGGCCACACTCGCCCCCAGAGGAATGCAGCGCGCCACATGCCTCACTACTGCTCTAATATTCATGAATATTCTATAACAACCGTATGTTATCTTTGACTGCGTATGAGTTTCCTTTGAAGATTAAGCGATTATGTTGGAAATTTGTATTATCATAGATTTTTATTGTTTCGTTTTAATCACGGCTGTGTCAATTTATATTTGCACCAAATAATGGCAAAGTCTCATGGAAACACGTCTGATATGATATATGTATTTTCCGTGTGCTGTAAAAAGTCACAATCTACCCAGAGTAGGTGCTTCAGCGGACAATAGATCGAACTGTTCGATTGAGTCAGGGACTTAATTGCACTTTTCAGAGCGAAAACTGCAGTTTGATTAAGTCGATCTGAATCCGAGGGACTCTATCGATGCCAGTGCCAGGTCCTACTGTATAACTACCAAATTCCATTTGGATTCAGCAGAAAATTGACCGAATGCCTTAACTGTTACCTAACCCTTTTGTGGGTGAAATTTTACGACTTATGCGGGCGTGAAGCAGATGTTGAACATTCTGTTGTATTTCATTCCCAGAACTGTGTGGAACAAAGACCGCGTTTCAAACTGTGTTATGTTTCTTATAAAATAAAATATTGATTGCATGTTCTGATAAAACGAATTTTACCCAATATACTTACAATCGTCAAAACTACACATGTTTGAGTAGGTACCATTTATTTAATCTTTTTTATCATAAATAGGGCATTGTAACATAATGTCGATCAATTACAACCATTCATAAACATAAATGCATACATAAAACCGTACGGGCTAAATATTATCAAGGTATGTATTGTACATCCACTTAGTGTTAAACCTTGGTGCGTGCCTCAAACGCGTCGCTACGTATAGCGGCAGGTCTCCTTCCTCTCTCAGTTCCTGCGATCCGTATTCGTGAGCCCACTTTACTACGTCCGCCAGGCGCAAGCTTTGTTGACGCTTTACACAGTTCCTTCCACCTGCCGCGCACTCCACATTGAAAACAATTTCTAAAGCATTAACAATACATCCCTATTTATAGTCTTCAGTATATTTTACGAGCAAGTTTCAATTAGCCAGAAGCCTATTAACGTATCTCGGGTGCTTTATCAAGTTATTTTATGTTAGGTATCATACCATATTTTGCTTCATAGTACGTAGTAAGTGACCTCATTCATTTAGATCTATTTTGGTCGTAACTTGTAGTTAGTTATTGAAGAGAAAGTTTGAGATGGCTTGCTAGCGAAGCAATAAAAACGCTCCGCAGTTAGTTCGGGAGACGACCATATTGATTTTCCCCTCTCTGATGTATTTCATTCTCCATCTGTTGCTCTCCATAAAATTTACGACAGTATTACTGAGCCGTTATTTTTGTATGAAGAGTTTTATAGCCGCGCGGCGTCGCTTTCCACGACATGAGTTCTTTTTCAACACCAAGTGTTTTTATCGAGTTCACTAATTCATGACATTTTTATTCTTATGTTGTTCGCTCGGAGTAAAAAACGTAGCTTGGATTTATTTTATTCTGACACGATTTATGCAACATTCCCTAGTCACGAGTCTACCTATAACCTACATGAATACATAACTGAATGTAATGTTTTACCCTCAGATGGTGGCGACAGACGACTCATCGAACACAGTTCCTGGACACATAGAGTCTCCGGGGACCTTCGGCAAACTGCGACAAACCCTCTCCTCCTCACTACTGACAGCCCAGGACAAAGGTAAACAAACAACTGGAAAAGACTAGCACAAAGTAAGGTACCACTTTACACATACACATGTAAGGACGAACCAAGAGACCATCACAAATTGGATTTAATTAAGTTAACATTTGCTTAGGAAAGTTTCACTTTGTATGGCATACTAACATTGTAGCTCTTAACAACACTAATACTGCCAGAAGTATAGTAACTAATCTTATTAGTGATGTCCATACAATCACACACATTATTACATAAATCATATAAAAACATTGTCTCCAAAATAATACGTCTGGCTTTAAGATTATGTAGTTTATACTTATTCAAAAGATCACTATAAGAAGCATACGTACGAAAACAACGGTAATGCATGGATTTCAGAAAGTAGTATATTTTGATATAAGTGGGGAAACTTTGTTATTGCAGCTGCAGGCGAGGGTGTTATGGAGACGAGAACTGCAGTAACAAATCCCCACGCGTATCAAACGACGTTTTTCAATACACTTTCGAAGAAATAAAATATTAGGACGGAAAGTATTTTGTCAGGAATTATTAGTAAACTATGATTTAATTGGCTTTTTTCCGCGCTTGGCTTTCGCCAGGTTCAAGAAGTAGCAAAGGTATGATGCCGCTAAACAGCCTAATATAAAAAATAGAAAATTCAAATATTTTGAATTTAGAACACAAATAAATGTTAATTTGTTCATAAAAGTAATTATTTGTTCTAAATAATCGTGTTTATCTATAATATTCTATTTATAAACACAATATAAATACTCAAAAAATATTTACGCCGTAAAGACGCATATCTCTTTGCCGAGATTTAAAAAAAAAACAATCACCACCGACTATAGGCATTGAACCAATTTGGACTTAGTTATTTTCATTTTCGTACGTGTGTGGAAAAATATTAAAAATGCATGTGAATATTATAAGACATTGCATGTTGAACCTAATCGTAGTGCGATAAGAACCAGTTTTCGAGAAAGTGTATTGAGAAATAAATTGTTACACTTGACGCGAACTTCCACAAGTCTTGTCCAACTTGCGTAATATCTGAAATACAATCTGGATGAAGAAACTGTTGGATATAAACATTCTAGCATGAACACTCACTGAACTAAGCTTTCAATGCAATAAAAAAAATTATCCCTATACTAGATAATATAATAATAACCTATTAAGATAATTTTCCCCAGGCAGGCTATTTCACTTTTTTTTTGTAAAATTCTTTGAAAAAGCGAGATGCCTTATTTCCATAATCCTTTAACTTTTTACAGACTTTATATAATTTATCGATTACGTCATACTAAAGGCTGATCCGAAAATATCCAATACGTCTAAATAGGATCGGCCATGGAATACCAAAACCAATTACCCTTTTTCCAGCGCCCGAGTCGGACAAAAAGAGAGCAAATTCCTAAACTTAGTAATGCGTTAAATTGATCTGACGGAACAGAAACGTATACTTCTATGCTTGAATCTTCCCGGATTCCAGACAGTTTAAAATTATTTGGTCGTAAATAAATCGAGTGAAAATACTTTAGAGTACGAAATGAAATTGAATTGAAATGAGAGTATAGAAATATAAGCAAACGATGGATGGATTGTGTAAAAATAGGTACAAGGTACATGGCTTGAAAGTAAATTCAAATATAATTAGCAAAAACCTGTTTAAGAGTTAAATAGAGTGCTAATGACGACACCTAGGTACGTCTAGCGATGTTCAGGTGATAATGAATACCTGAACATCTGAAAGAAAGCAATCGCTATTTTAAGATCTTTCTAAAAATAGATAGTGCATAGCTAGCAGGATGCCAGTCTAACACCTACGCGCTCAGACTAAATTACTGCTATAACTCGCGTAGGATGGTAAGCTGATACAGCGCTATTTTGGTATGAAAATCACGATAAATTAACACTCCTGCTATAAATACCAAGAGAATATTACATTACCTATGATATGAAGACTTAAGAAAGATTTCCAAGCTTTCATTCTGAATAAAGTTTGAATTACATTGGTGACCTTAAACAGGTTTTAAGATTGATGTTCATAAAGTTAACCCATGAGAATTCCAAGTAGGAGGGTGCTGGAAAATCAAAATTCCAGTCCCGTTCTCTTTCGGGCCCGAAATGTACCCATCCGGCCGTTATCTCCCATCCCGAAACAATATCCATTCATCATGTCGACGGAAATCTGTTTATCGGAGCCAACAAGGGAGAGTATCGCGAACTAGCTACAGTTTTTGCTAACACCTGTTTATTATTGTACATACTTAATGGAAATTAGGTATATTTTACTGTTATGTATGCTTACTACAGTTGTTGATTTTGTTATTAATGTGTTAAGTACAGTATCGTTTAAACAGTAATAACTACACACAACTCCGCGGAAAAAAAGACGTCATAAGTTATATATTGAAATACAAATAAATGTAATTGAAGTGTCTGTTTGTAATATCAAAATAACAACTTTTTACTGAATGAAAAATATATACGGCACTTATAACAAAAACACATTTCTTTCTGTCTGTCTTTCTGTCTGCTTGTTCCGGCTAATCTCCGAAACGGCTGGGCCGATTTTGACGGGCCTTTTACTGGCAGATAGCTGATGTTATAAGGTCTATACATAGGCTACTTTTATTTTAGAAAAATAATTAGGATTAATAATTAGGGTGGAAGTTGTTAATAAAATCCGATTAAAAAGAAACGTAATATTTTTTATAATAATTTCACGTGAACGAATGTCGGCAATAGCTAGTATAAAAATAAAATATCAGCTTATGTTATTGTGAGACTGGCAAGTGTGAAATAACTAGTATTTGTTAACAGCAGGTAATAATTCTCGGACCTATCCTTGTATGCTGAAGATTGGAGCGGTGTTACGTGCTTGTTCCTTAAGGCCGTTATTACCGTAATTTATGTTTACCTCACACACCACAACAATGGTTAACGGACACTCCTCCATAAATATACAATTTTCCTGTAATTTGACTGACTTCTCGTTATTTTTACAAAAAAATGGCGCAGGAAAAGTTATTCGAAGTAGTTTTAATTGCAGCCATGTTATTTTTATGCAACTCTTTATTCAAAATAAGCCTGGCTGCACAGCTTATTTTATCACCTTCGTAAAAAAAGAAGTTTCTGTTTTTACTCAAACTTAACATTATTTACTAAACCAATAATAACAAACTGGCCACATGCTGTCAACATTATTGGTAACACGATTAGTCGATGTTTTGTTTTTATTAAAGTAAATATATTGCTGGGATGTCAAAATTAGATTAAATGTTCGCGAACTCTAGGTAAATAAATAATTACTTTTAAAAGTCAAAATTATTTAAGAAAGTAAACAATTACATTAAATTGTGCTTTAGGATTTTAAGTTCAGAATTTTTTAAGTAAATGTTGATGCACTTCGTGCTTCTTTCTAGGCTCTTCCTGTGAAACCGAGTTGTAGGTAGGTATCTTATATGGGTCAATGACCTGAAATGAATGTTTTTTTTTAAAGGTCGATAGAGGTTGTGTTATACATTTCGATAAGTTAATTGCCCTCCTGCAGACCTGGACGGTGTATCAAAAAATAAATTACTATTTACACTTAGACAAATAATATCTTGCTATTTAATTTACCCCTACCTATAAAGCTTTACACGGGATTGTATAATGCTATGCGTATGCGCCAGTTAATTGCAAATTGTTAACATTTTGGACAGTTATTCCTGCCTAAAAAGAAAGTATTTTATATTTCAAGGCCAAAACAAAACGTATTAAGTATTTGACGGCTGTAAGAGAAGTTTGCTATGAAATTTATGATCGTTTCTTAATATTCATAGCGAAATATCGCGAGGTTCGCATCTCACAGGCCAGGAGGGCAGGGGGGTGGCAGTGGTGGCACGCATTGTTAGTACATTCCTGCTCGGAAGGTAGACACAAGCTGCGGACTTATTTGAATTCCCATCGTTTCATTCCAATTCAGTATTTCATAACAATGATCTGAATGTAATTTGAGTTTGAATGACTTTCGGTTTTGGAACAGTCAATTCAAATCTAGTTTGAGAGTTCCATCCGCTGTTCTTGGGTTAATAGTTTTGAAGTTTGAGAGGTTTGGATAATGGTAGCATGTTTTGTTTCAGTAGCAAAGTTGGGTCCGCGACAAGTCACGCACGAGCCGGCACCGGAGCCCACGCCAGCACCACCCGTACAACCACCGCCCACTGCTGCACAAATAGCCAAGACTGACCGGTAAAGTTCTACTGAATTTCTTTCCGGCTTTGACCGAACTTCACACCTTTATTGTTATGATTCGTTTCATAACTTACGAAACTCATTCAAGTTTCTTTTATTAAAAAAAAGTTTAAGAATTAATTTCGTTTTTCTTTATCATTTCATTACTATTCATTGGTTTAGGTTAATAATTTATTTTTGAGTTATAATACAGCACTATGCAAGACGTTAAATTTAAGTTGTAGTATAATAATCACTTAGATGGCGTGATATTCTAGTAAAGCACCTTAGACATGAGACTTGTCACTGAATTATTTTAAAAATTCAAAGACTGGTAAATGGCCAGTGACTGAACCGTCGACTGAGCTGACTAGCTTACTGGTCTCGTGGCCAAAACATTGACAAAATTAAATTATGTCTATGTACGTATAGCGAGGCCGGTAAAGCGCCATCCCGAGCGGGCGCCTGCCGCGTCTGCTTGAAGGCGCTGAAGCCTGGAGAGGTGTACCACACATGCAACGGCTGCCAACACCGCGTCTGCGAAGACTGCTCGTCGTATTCCAAGCCGGCCAGTGATGAAGATGCTGTGAGTTACTCGCCTCGTATTCTTGTCTGTTAATGCTTGACACCCTTGTTACTTCCATACACCAATAATCGACACACAAACTTCACACGTTTCAACATCATTGTTTTTTCATGCCTCTCCGTGAATATAGTGTAGTTAGCTACGCATACTTGATTGTGACGTAGAATCAAATTACAGGAGTTACTCAATCAAATGATGAAAACAACTGTTGTCTACAACTTACCGAAAATTGGACGTTCCGAAATTGTTCCCAAGAGGTTAATAAAGACACAATTAGATCCGCCTACAAACAAGCTAAATCTGGCAGCCGTCCAGACAACTCCAACAAGTTATTACAATTCGATAAACGATACGGACAGGGAAAAAAGTAATAAAGGCAACGATTGCTTATAACGGGCTAATGAGAAGCGCTACACGATTAGCGTACAATATTGTGGGAAGCAATTAATACTGCCTGTTATTGCTTTCATTACCTTTAAGGTGTGCAGCACACTTTTTCGTGTCGATACATTTGATTCGGCAGTATTTGTGAAACAACAAAGCCGACCCGAAGCGATCACGAAATTTTTTAGGCTTTCATCGGGTCGTGTCAAATCATGCCCACTCGAACATGTGTCTTATTTATAAGACAAAACCTACACAAAAAGATATCTACAACTCTCTCAGATGTTTTTTCTGTGGGCAATCCCATTGAAGCTAACACTTCCACCGCACTGGCTGCAATATGTCTTAAACCCTGAAAAGGTTAAAAGTAATCGTTCAATGTTTAGAACTCATGGCGGTGCTCGGTGTGCCGGCGCAAGGCCGCGCCGCGCCTGCCGCCTGCCGCGCAGGACAGCACGGACTCGCTGCTAGACGTACCGGTGCTCGAGGCACTGCAGCGCCGGCACTCCGAGGCGCGGCTCGGCAGCGGCGGCAGCAGCGCCGGCCTCGCCCCACCGCGCTCGCCCGAGCTCAGGCGCCACTCCGACGTGTCGCCTGCCTCACTCAAAGAACTTGAGAAGGTAATGTTTATGGATACTTTTGGAAGTTTCGAAAATTAAACGGGCTCTAATAAAAAGAAAATAATTTACTAATGTGAAATACTTAGCAGCTTTAAACTTAGACAAGCTGCAAGAGAGTCCTTTGCCATGCTGTGGGGCATTACAGGCTTGTAATATTAATAATGATGTGAATGACAAAATTTGTGTTTTAGCCAAAACTCTTTCACTAACGTTTTGCCCTTTGCCAGACGGGGCATCGTGGGAGTTTGGGTGAGGTAAACTGCCGTATTTAGTTGTCCTGCCCCTTTTATTTATGAAACCAAACTGAACTTTTTCTTGATTTCTATGAAATTCTTTTTTTACACCCGCACTCCTACGCTGTCAAGTAATGCACTTATGGGACCTACCACACAAGTAGATAGTTCAGTCAATTATATGAATACACACTGCACTTAATTATATGAATATAATTAGTAAAATTCAACGATTTTCTATAGCATCTTCACCCTCATCTCTGGAGCAAGTAAACCAAATGCTCTACGAGAAACTCGCTTTCGATTTTTACTAAGTGAAACTAAACTAAAGATTAGCCGGTTAAACTGCACACTAGTCTAAACGCAACGGTTAATGAGTATTCGATCATATTATAATTTCAATATAGTTTTTTTTTATTAGGGTTAGGTATGTTACCTATCAACCTTGTGCAAGCCGAGATGGTTGCAGTAACTACTGCAACCATCGTCGATATTGACATTAAATTAGGGCACCTCGACCAAATGGGTTAGGTAAGAATGGTGACCAAACATGCGCGAGCCGAAACAGTAAAGTCGCAGTGACCCGGAGTGCTACTTCCAAGTTGATTGAATCAAATCGCCAGTAACGAACATATTTTCTAGTTGCCATGAATATTCTTAATTTTTAGTCAAAGAGTTAAGTCTACTTAGCCGGCTAATCTTAAGTTTATTTCACACCCATCTTTGGCCGAATTATACACTTAATCATAATTTTACCCTTAATTGTTGTTACAATTGCATTAAACTTTGTTAAAATTCGTAGTATTAAAATGACAATGGTCTCCAGCATTAAGAAATAAGTAAACAGAAGCTGCGCAACATCATTTTGTTACTAGCAACATGTGTTTCACTCAAACTGTATTAAAGTTTTCTATAGCTGTTTTTGAAACAATCTTGTGCAACTTTTGTTGCCCATGAAACCGTACGGGACTTTACAATCTTAGTTCTTGTTTACCCCAAATGATTCAGGTCATTTTACTCATAATCAATTATGAACAACTTTTGCTGAAACCAGAAATCGCGAATGAAAATAAAAATAATAATGAAATTCGTTATTTTCTTCATTTTAACGGTTTATGTGAACATGACAAGAGGTCTTCAGAGGTACAGGGTAAACAAAAACTACGCTTGTTTAACCTATTCGGAATGTGAGTTCGTAACCACGCTGCCCGCGGCGGCAGTTAAAGGGCGGCGGCAGCACGACGCCGACAGTAGAGTCGCGGCGGCCCAGCACCGTGACGCCGGCTCGCCGCCGCTCCGTGCGCGCACCGCGCCAGCGCTCCTGCGACGAGGACCCGCCGCACTCGCCCGCGCACCAGCCCGCGCCGCTGGCGCCACCTTCAATCTCGCGGAGGTATTTAACGACAACTGTCAGACTGGTAATGCTTCGACAGTCGCAGAACGCCCGACGACGAAGGTGGAATCGCGGCGTAGCTGATCTGCTACGACTTCGTAGCTGACGTAGCGCTAAGTTGTAGCTGAATGTTACGGCGTAGCCTTCGTAGCCATATGTAAAGGTGCAGTCAAGCCGAGTGGTCCGGACTGCGGCCTACCTTCGGACATTGGACTTCGGCGTATATTTCAGTACATTATCTGCCAAAGTCGGTTACCCGCAGTCCTGTCCGTAGTCCAGTTCGCTAGGTTTGACTCTGATCTTCAAAGATGGATAATATTTTTATGAAGCTTTTGAAAATACGGTTACGTATTGAAATTACTTATAAAAAAAAACTTTAAGAAATCCCACTAACATAGTGCTCTACTTATAGATCATCAGCAGTGGACGTAGTAGCCGGTGCGACTTCGCGGCGTGGTTCGTATCGTACAGATGAGCCCAGCTCCACGCCGACGATAGCGCCCGGTCTCAGCGTCGATGAAGACCGACCCATCCGGCGTCGCGGAAGCCAGCTGTGAGTCTTTTTTGTGTAAAAGACAAACACGTAGGGGACTTTAAGGTGGAAGCGCCAGTGTAGCCCGCGAAATTCAAATTTTCCTACGTTTTTTGCAATTTGTAGGTCAGTGTCTCGTTGTATAATGATGAAAAATGAGTCGCGCAAGTATCATGTATGTAGCTACAGAATTATAACCATTAAAATCATCAATACAACCCTCTAAGTTCATGTAACCCCATTGAATGACTTTTTCATGAAATAGAGAATAGGGTTAAATGAACATAGAGGGTTGTATTAATGATTATGTTGTTGTTGTTACTGTTTTAGTGTGCATTTCACCAATGAAACTGATAACGATCGGCATATCAAAATTGCGTTCGAAAACTGTCAGTGTCATCATCAGCACTTAAATGCGAATTAGAGGTGCCGATCGTATTCAGTTAGCCACAATTTAAACTGTTCCTCGTCCCCTAGGCCCGACATAGCAGCACTACAACAAAAGACGGGCGCTCTAAACGCACTAGCGGCGCTCGCATCTCGTTCAGACTCTTCGTCCGAAACATCAATATCAGCAGCCACTTCAGCTGCGCTTGCAGCAGCTGCACGACAGATGTCCGTAGACGCAGAGGCCATCAAGATCGTCATCCATGATGTTGATGACCGCACGCCGCGCCGCGTGTCTCTGCGCCGTGACCCGAATGATAAGGGACACCGATGTAAGTCCTCATTTTACATAGCTGACAGCAAGAATTTATAATAGTAGCCCACTAGTGCAGGGAACAGAGTCAAAGCGACCGGTGGTCACTATGCGGTCTGTATAGAATTTTGTTGAACCATAAAGTAAAAGACCAAACTGACATTAAAGGATGGTCACCAATTAAATTACCTATCTAAAATAAAATAATAACATAACCTTTGGGGCTGTCCAAAACTGTTACGATTTATCACGGTTTTATCTGCGAAAGAATTTAACAAGCAATGTTTTCATCGCGATTTTCTGTTTTGACGCGTGACACATCCACCAAAAATGTGGTTAAGTAGGTACAAAATCATAAAAATACATGCTTAACAAAGGTATGTAGGCTGGCTGTGAAAATGATTAATTACAGCTCGCGGTTTCGGAATGCGCGTTGTGGGTGGGAAGCCGGACGCGAGCGGGCGGCGCGAGGCCGTGATCGTGTGGACTGTGCCGGGCGGGCCCGCCGACCTCGCGGGACTCACGCAGGGAGACAAGGTAACAATAACAACGCGTTATGTGGATGAATTGGTGCTAGGTTGGGGCAACTGGTTGTAAGTTGTGTCTTGTAGTCGGGTCTAGTATTTATAGGGTTGAAATCAAAAACATGATATTTGTTGTATACTTATATGTAAAGTATAATAGGACATAGAAATGGTGTAACAAGACCCTTAACGAAGCCGAAAGGCACTTGTTTTTGCAGTCGCTGCGATCATTTTTTTGTTCTAGACCATACCCGGGAACCTTCTAGTTACAGAGATATTAGGGGTCCCAACTTTTTCACAAGTTTTTTTCTAAACATGTTTTTAATGTAAAATTTTTACTTTAAACTCCCCCACGACCCCCGTACTATTCAATCCACCCATCAGCACAATGTTTTGAGTGCGTTACATTGAGTCCTACGATAAAACGTGATTTTTCACCCAAAAGAAAAAGTCGTTTCCCAGCAATAATTTTTTCGTAAAGTTACTAAATATGATGTACATAATGCTTGGTTGACGGCTTCATGTAGGGTCCGTTTACACCCTGTATTTACGAAATAAATCATGGATCATGTTAATCACATTACAGAGTTGTCCACCTCACTCATTATCTTCTTCCACTATATAAACTTCTTAAAGTAATCTTCGCTCCATTTTGCTGTTTCTTCTCTTTTATTGCGGATAAGATTTACTGTTACGGATTTACTGTTCCGGATAAGGATGCTATCCTGGCGATTTTTCGACAAGAAACTCGCGAAATCATCAAACAAGAACTACAAACTACCCTCGACTTTTATTCTAGAAAAATCGATGACTACGAACAGAAAATGAAAGACTACGAAACCCGTGTTAAAATGGTAGAAAACCAATGCAAAGATCTTCAAAACGTTATAAAAAATATAAACCTACAAAATGATGTTCTTGAGCAAAAAGTAAATAAAATTGAACAAGCTTATTCCCATAACAACATTGAGATATGTGGTGTGAAGGAGAAAGAGGGCGAAAGCACAATGAATATTGCGTTAATGATTTGCCAAAAACTCAAGCAAAAATCTGAAGACGTCATTAGAGTTTACAGGAAAAAAAAACCAGCCGACCGCTCGACGGGCCAAAGTACAAAGGTCACCACTGCAGCCACAGCGCCGATCATCGTGTCCCTGCGTGATAATGGCCGTGACTGCTGGCTTGAGGCGGCAAAAAACATGACCCTTACTGCGCGTGACATAGGTGAAGAGAGTGACGAAAAGGTCTACATACGTGAATCTCTAAGCCCTACAACAGCCTACCTACTGTGGAAAACAAAATCTCTCCTGAAAGACAAGTTGATGTGTAAATATGTGTGGTGCAAAAACGGGCTCATTATGGTACGCAAACAAGATGGTGACAAAAAAGTCTACACAGTGCGCTCAAACAGTGATATAGCAAGAATTGGAAAAGAACTACAAAAATAAAAAATAAAATGAAGGTATGCCTATAAACTAGACTACAACAAGAACCGTCCTCATGTTCCGGCAACGTAAGTACCTACCTACACTTAACTTGTCAGCCTCACCAGATTGATAATGAATACTAATTATACAGATTCATTCTTAATGGATAAAGTACATCATTCTTGGATTGATTTTACGTGTGACATACGACCGGAAAACAACGAATTATTAATATTACATGTCAACATCAGATCATTGATAAAAAATCATTCGCATTTAGAGTACATCATCACTACCAGCCCCGTGATTGTTCACCTGATTATAATTACGGAAGCTAACATCACAGATACAATAAAACCGTTATATGAACTACAGGATTATTCAATGTTTACGGAGTTACGAAGATATAGAAAAGGAGGTGGTATTGTTATTTACGTGCATAAAAGTGTTTCATTCACACGACTACCGGCTAATATATTGAACTTTGAGTGTATTATTGGTGAAGTGGAGTCTTTCGATGGCTATAAAACGTTATTATGCGCCGTATACAGGCCCCCGAGTTTAAATAAGAGCATGTTTATAAGTGAACTATCGCGACTATTATCCGGATTCCCAGTAAATAAGAACTGTTTTTTAATTGGTGACATAAACATAAATATTGACAATTCTAACGATTCAATTGTCCAACATTATCTAAACTCGTTATATGAGCTGGGGCTAGAATGCTGCATTACTCAGTCTACTAGAATAGAAAAAAGTGCAACTGGCGTATCGAAATCTTGCATAGATCATATTTTTACTCGTGACGTCGACGGCGGTCGGCTAGACAGTCATTCACTACGATCAGCTGTTGTGCAAAACGCAATAGCGGACCATTTCATAATCGGTCTTGCAATTACTAGTTCTACCCGAAAGAAACAAAGTAAAATCATTATTAAAATTAATAACGATAAAGTTAAAGAGGAACTGAGTTCAGTTGACTGGTCCCCGGTTTATGAAATGAGTGATCCAAATGAAATTGAAAGTTTTATTAGCGGTAAATTCCAAACAATATACAACAAGTGTAAACAGAAAGTAACATTAAGTTTTAATAAACGACGCCAATGTAAATGGATAACGGATAAATTAAAATATATGTCTAATAAAAAGAAAGAACTCCTAGAAATATGGAAAAAAGATATGAGTAATAATATAAATAGACAGATTTATAATAAATATAGAAACAAAACTAACAGATTATTCTCTAAAGCGAAAAATAAAGATGTAAAAAAGGATATATGTAATAACTTCAATAATCATAAAAAAATGTGGGAAATAATTAACAGACTTACAGGCAGAATTGTAAAGGCAATAGACGATATCATCCTAAGATCTTTTAGATTAAAACCTCAAATAATAGCAAATAAGTTTGCTTGTGACTTTGACACAAATGTAAAAAAAGTATTATCTGTATGTAATCAGCCACTTATTGACACAAAGTTGTACACAGAATTCTCTAATGTCTCTATTCGACTAAGCAAGATAAATGACGCCATGACGTATAAAATAATAAGAAACCTCAATGACAAAAAAAGCCCGGGCTTTGATCAGATTAGAGCAAAAGATGTCAAGCTCTTATCAAGAGAAATTACACCTGTTCTGACACACCTAATTAATAGTTGTATAACAAAGTCAGTTTATCCTAATAACTTAAAAATTGGTATAATAAGACCCATACACAAAAAAGGCAGTCACATGGATACCAACAACTATAGACCAATAACAATCCTTTCTTGCATAGATAAAATTATTGAAAAATACTTTGGGAACGTTGTGAGCGACTTTCTGTCAAGTAATGGCATAATCCATGAAAAACAATTTGGATTTCAGAAAAATAAAAGTACCACGCAACTGTTATCACAGTTTACAGATGAAATCAATGATCACCTTAACAGCAAAAAACATGTAATCATAATTATGATAGATTTCAGCAAAGCTTTTGATACGTTGAATTATGAGGTACTTTACACAAAAATGCAGCAGAATGGTATACGGGGTCCAATGTTGGAATGGTTCAAAGACTATCACAAACACAGGTATAATGTGGTTAGTATAGCGGGGGCGCTCAGCGACAGAGTTCCGACACATCATGGAACGGCTCAAGGATCGATCCTCGGTCCGACTGAGTACCTACTATACGTGAACGACATGTGTAACTTATTCCGGCATGCCTCTGTGTACCAGTTTGCTGACGACACATGTCTTATCACAGCTCACAGGGATCTGGGTACGGCGGAGGAATTGATGCAAACTGAGTTTAACCTGCTATGTAAATGGGCACACGACGTTGGCTTAACAATAAATTATCAAAAAACTAAACTCATGCACATTCATTCACCGTACTTAAAAACTCAAGGAACACCAAGAGTCGTGGCTCATGAACACCAGTGCATGCATCGGCGCTTGGATACCTGTGACTGTAAACCGGTTGAAAGTGTCAAAGAACATGTATATCTGGGTCTTAAGATCGATCATAAATTTAACTGGGGCCCTCATGTGGACTCTGTATGTGTAAAGCTTCGAGCTATCATGTCAAAATTGCGCATATTGAAGCACAAATTGCCTTATAGGACCTTGAGATTGCTGTATATGGCATTGGCCGACGCTGTTATCAATTATGGTATAACCAGCTATGGAAGAACTTATAAAACTTACCTTCAAAAAATATATAACATTCAAATAAGATTATTAAAAATAGTGGTTCCTTATAAAATTAAACTCAAATATAAACCCGATTATGATAGGTTATTCCATTACTGTAAGGTTCTAAATGTTTTTGACAAAGTAAAATTAGCTGTAGCCTCTGATTACTGTGAACAAAATATGAGTAAGCTACAGAAAATGAGTAGACCAAATTTTGTTCGTAACCTGTCGTACTTGCCTCTATATAAACTGCCGAAAGTAAGTAATAACTACGGTAGAAGGGTCTGGACGTATGCTCTTCCAAGCATTCTAAATACATTGCCTAAGGAAATAGCCAAAAAGCTGGAAAGCAAAAAGCCTCGACAGATAAAAAGCATTCTGAAGACTTTTTTTACCGTTGAGGGCTCGGAGGGGCGTACGTGTGGGTCCACTACCGGACAGACCTGTGAGTGGGTAACCTGAACCTAACCGATAGCGCACATAATCCTGCCTCAGAAGGATTGAGCGTTATTCTTTACTTGTAATAGTGTGATAATTACTCTTGGAAATAAATAGATTCAAATTTAAAAAAAAATTTAAAAATTTTTTTTTATTGCTAACGTGAAGCAATAAAACGCTGGGTTTTTATTTTTTTTTAACGCGCAACAGCAACTTGAAAATTTTATGAGCGGATCAAAAACCATTAAACGAATTGCACAAAAGAAGACGCGATTTTAGTGTTCATTTAAAATCGAAAATGTAGTAAAATCATTGTTCCTATACACGTGAACACTACTCGAGTAATGTGATGTAAACGTGCATATGAGTTATACAACTAACACTTCGGTAATTTAAAACTTCTATAACACTGTTTGTGAAGGCGGGCCTATTTTTTGGCCAAAGAATCAGCATTGCCATCCAACGTGGTAATGCTGCCAGCCGTCTGGGCACTTTTGCTGTTGACAGCGATGCGGAAGAATTTTTGGACGCCCTGTAACCCTTTTCTACTTGTACATATTTATTTCTATTATAGTTTTGTAGTTTGTAAATACATAATTTAATTATCTTTGAAATAAAACCTTTCAAAATGTGAAGGTGTTGGAATGGGGCGGAGTCCCACTGACTGAGCGCAGCTTCGAGGAAGTGTGCGCCGTGCTTGAGCGCGGCGGAGACAGCGTGGAGCTACTGGTCGAGCCGGCGCCGCAGATGGACGAGCCACCCTCGCAGTCCAACCAGCAATCTATGTATCATCACGCGTTACACGGTACATACATTCTCCTTTCATGATCCGCCTGCTATATGCTACATAAATACTCCTTACGTGAACCACCTGCTATTTGGTACACACATGATCCCTACATATACAATCACGATACACGGCATGTAGGTACTCACACCGTGCTTACATACTTCACACTTTTGTTCAAAGTCGTGCTCGAAATCAAATGCCTAAGTGTGTAAGGACGTCGGCCGTCGGCCATACTCTTTATTTCCAATTTTAAATTGAATAGCTACTCAAATCTGAATATTTCATTCGGAGTTTGGAAAATCACGATTTAATATACATTACTTGTCTTTACATTTAACACTGCACTACACTTATACACAACTTTACCAAATAGTATGTAAGATATTTTCTCATCTTTACTTATTTTCTGTTTGTCTTTCCTAACTTAACCTGTACATATGATTGCTATGTTAACAGCATTTTGTTCTCTACCAGTCTTATTCCGCACCAACATTTCTCGAGCCTTCTTCTTGAGCAGTATTACGGTATATTTTACACTATTTTGCATTTTCCTTCTTTCTAGCTTATTTTATTTTCTATTGAATTCAGTTTATCACAACTCGGTGATAGTACATGAGTCTGTGTTTTGATTCACAGAACCGGATACCGACAAATCACCATCGTCGCCGACCCGACGGAAATTGCCGAAAACCCCGGTATAATACCCATACATAGGC
Organism: Eurois occulta; assembly: GCA_950022335.1. Taxonomy (NCBI): domain Eukaryota; kingdom Metazoa; phylum Arthropoda; class Insecta; order Lepidoptera; family Noctuidae; genus Eurois; species Eurois occulta. The sequence goes on from OX465496.1 coordinate 9,869,090, forward strand.
TTTAATTGTAACAATATGTGTTGTGAACCCATAAGACATTGAGCCCAATCGCTCCTCCTTCATAAACTCTAGTAGAGACTGTCACTCGGTGCCTACTCCTCTGCGCTTCTCGGATCATTCATCTACACGTGTGGTCTTCAAGCATTGTGTTAGAATGTTAATAGATCATCTTGTTTTATATCTACTTGTGAGGACTTTAGGCTAAATATTTTCAATCATTTTTATAAGAATTCCAGACGCTAACGCGGCGAGCAGGTAAATTAGTATAGATAAAGATGATCCACTAACTAGAATCACGGTTGAACTTCATTATTCGTTAGTTGGTAAATAATTGAGGATGAGCTTTAAAGAGACGAGCCCTACAACGACTCATAATGGAACAATCTGATAAAGAACCGTTGTACAGGTTTACATACGATGTAATACAGAGTTAGTTTAATGTTCATCTCTTTAACATTTGACGGGGAGTTGATGGTGCTTCCTGGCGTAATGTTTGTTCCATCGCTCGTTTCATATCACTGAGGCCACGCGAAGCGCGATCACAGCTCTGCCGTCGGTCCAATTCTGTCCAAACATAATCCAAAGGCATATCGAATTTAACTTGTATAGGAATGCTTTGCGTTTGGATTGTGGCTGGGTGGGGACGGAGTGCAGGGGCTGCTCACCACTGATCTGCTGTGATACTGTAGCACTAATCAGTCAGACATCTTCCACGTTAGTCTAGTTGTAAGAGATTAGTGTTTCTATATACGACTGTAGATGTACTTTAACTTTGTTAACCTTTACTATTTAGAGAAAGGGATGCTCTGTTTGTTTACTTGAAATATTTATACACCTACATATATTTTAAACTTTATTTGTTATCTATATTCGTTATACGTTACCGTTTATATAATGATTATCCTAAGTGAAGTGTGTGAAAAAATGCTACCTACTTATTTTCAGATTTTTATTTTTTCTATCACCCGACCAATTTCATATTGTCGCCATCGGCACCAGGCGGAATTAGGGAATGATCGGCAAATACACAAATATCGATGAAACACATACGAATAAGTAAGTGTAGTCAGAGGCTAACTACAGTTTTAGTGTTCGATGGTAGATTAGGGGACTCGTCCCGGCATCGAATATCATCTATAGGATACCGTGGATGAGTAGCGCTCATTGTCTACTGACAGTACGAATAAAGACGTAGTGAAGCTAGATTCGCCGCAGCTTTCAGCTTGGCCAATGACAACAAAATTTTACATTTTTACTTAAATCACAATGGCAACGGCACAAACAGCTCACTTCATACACCGACTTAAGTGAAGAAACACCAGTGACACAGTAAGGTAGTGCAAAGAGAAGGTAGAGAGGCGGCGGACGGCGGGGACGACGGCGACGGGCGGCCGGCGGCGCGGCTCCACTCCCGTTTGTACCGTCTCATATCTAGCGCATCGAGTGTCTGTTACCGAGTCTTGCTGTTGACTTAGTTTAGTGTGATGCCGCACTTGCATCGAAGGCGCTCGCAGCGACTAGAGTCTCGTTAGGAGCTTGGAGTGGTGGCAGCACGGTACACCGCACTGGAACACCTTGTACGACAGGCGCGCACCGACGCTTCTGTCATGTGACGACGACACCTTACAGCGACACGATGTACATAACCGCTCTTACCATGTAGTTGATTGTAACGACCCAGTACTTACTGATTCAAGTATGCATGAAGTTGCACAATGTCGATATGTGCATATTGATCTAGTAAAAGCACCGTAAAAGACATGAAGCCTTTGTGTGTGATATAAGTATTGATTCCAATAATGTGTTTACGTTCAAGCTAAATGAAATGTCTGTATAAATACAGTATTGCGTTTTGTCATTGTTATGGTGGAAACACACGTGTGTATCGTTAACGCTTACAGTTTTAATAATTATGTTCTTTCATTATGATACTGTTATTTGATGTCAATGTGAATGAATGCGCCGATGCAATTCATACCATCATGCTCTGCAATAGACACATTTCGCTCCCAGATACCGACGTTCACTACAGTATTTTACTAACTCATTAAAGTAAGTCAGATTTGATTACGTGGCTAGCAACAAATTTTCTTAAAAATACATAAAACAAAGCATATACATAAGCCATAGAATAAATAGTGTAGAGGAAAATAAAAAGCTTCCTAACGCTTTAGTTAAACTATCAGGATTTGATAGAACTTTTTGAAAGCATATGTTTTGTACATTTTAACTTATATTCAATACCTTTAGATTTTAAAAAGTAGAAAACAATTATATTTCTTCGCTGAAATCTGCAATTTTTTAATGTAGACTGGTCTAGACTTCCCCAATCCTATAAGAAGCTTGTGCAACAAACACTATAGATAAAACCTAGGCATAGTTAGGCCACATAACAAACGAGTATCTTTAGAGAATGTCCGGGTGAACGTTTTATTTCGGCTACCGACGTAGGTACATGCAGCTTGTGAGACCGGTATCAGCATGATACAGCTTCCTGCATGGCGGATGAGAACATCCGATTTTATTCATTACTTTGTGTTTCATAGAAATGCCTCGGCCCGACGCATGTTACTATATCGTAATATTTTTAAATGGATATTCAAGTTCTGAATATTGATGGTGATATGAATGCATTGCTATAAATCGCACAGAATGGATAACAGTCTAATGAATTTCTCTCTGGCTGATGAAGGATTGATTAAATAGCTGATGGTTGCTGCATGTTACTTGATAAAGTACATTGCATTCCCCAAAGGTTCATTACTGATTTAGATTTTGCATATCAGATCTTGGGAAATTGTTATATTTTGTAATTTTTTTCGTTCATGCCGACGTCACCCTTGTTTGTTTAGTAGACATGTGCGACAAGTTGTATATACCATGTGACTTTGTTGTTAACAAATTGTATCTAAAATACATCTCAGGGTTATTGGTTTGCATGTTTTCATATCGATTCAAAAGTTGTAAATACTCAAAACAAACAGTAAACATGGTAAATATCCCATTTCTAGTGTAAATGATAATGATTCAAAAGTTGTTTGTTTTTTTTTAAATAGTGTTCTTTTGTATCTGCAACGTTATATGAAAATAATTCTGAACCGATAACCCTATGAGTCGCATTGTAGTACAACTTATAATGTGTGGCGTGAGATTACATGTTGTCGCTTTGGGTGTAGGAGCAGGACCGTGCGGAGCGTGCGCGGGAGCGCCCGCCAGCGCGTGCGCAGCTGCAGGTGTGGTTTGAGTGCGACCTGCGCAAGCTCATAGTTGTGCTCATCGCGGCTGACGACCTGCCGTCTCGGGACCACACGCTGGGCTACGGTGACGAACCAGAAGCTTTTGCAAGGATACGCCTCTTGCCATCACTGTGAGTATGATGTTTTGATCACTTTGTTTCTGAGGAGTGTATTTTAATTGTGATAATCTTCCCCAGCGAGAGTTGCCCGCCAGTGGAGACGGACCCGGCGTCTGCTTCGTGCAGCCCGGTGTGGAACGCTACGCTCAGCTTCGGCGGACTCACAGCCGACACGCTGGCAGGCCGAGCCTTGGAGCTCACTCTATGGGATGCCTGCCCAGGCATTGACCCTGTTCTGATCGGAGAATGCACTGTAAGTTAATGTTACTGATTTGGTCACCATAAATGTTGTTGTTGTTATTTTTTGCAATAGCTTGTCATTCACACGGATATGTTGAGATTTATCTGTGAACCATCATGTTTTTTTGTTACCGGATGTGGTTTGTCAAATATTCTTATTCACTTGCAGATGGAAATCGAGAAAGCATTCGCGGAGGAGCGTGCGGTGTGGTGGACGCTGGAGGAGCGTGGGCCACGCTCGGCCAACGCATCGCCCCGCGGTTCGCTCACTGGTGCGCGCGCTTTACGCCGCGGAGACTTCGCCTCCATGCGTTCAGTGTCAGGTACCGAACGCGGATCCAACCCCACGTCGTCCAGACATGGTCGCTGCTCACTTATCAACTTCAATGCTATTCCTTCTAAAGCCTGCTCCACATTCGTCAGTGTCGATATCATGCCTTAAAAAATGATACGAACCTGGCACGAAAAATGTATTCAAAAACCTATTACTTACATTCTGAATTAAGGAATGTCACAAAATTGGCTATAATAAGACTTATTAAGACACGAGACAAAACATAGAAACATTTCATTAACGACTTTCACATACCTAAACAGATCATTAGTTTCACCGATTGTGGAGTAGACTTGTGGTCCCAGCTTTTCATGTAAAATCTATGTATATCCGTCTATGTGTCATGGTGTAATGACTTACCTTTTCATTTCCACATTTAATCTGCTTGACTTACCCTGCTTTTCCGGAGTCTGTTTGATGTTTGTATGGACGACGTGAAATGTCTCAAGGGACCACGATTTGATGCACGGTAATCGCGTCGGTAACAAGATAAGTATCCCAATTCTCAATTATAACACCCAAGTGATTAGTGAGTGACAACCATTGCAATTTATATTTGATGTTTCAATTTATTCATTCAGTAGCCATTTAAAAAGCATTGATGCATGTACAATGTTTGTAAAACTTAACTTTCTATATTAAAATGTCTTGGATCCGCGCTTAACGTATACCTTGACTTAGGACCCGTAGTTTCCTTGACAAACGTCCATGATATAAATATAATTGTTATTGATTTCAGATGACGTGGATTCCATCGGCGAATGTGCATCGTTGCTCCACCCGGACCACGCATGGGTGGGAGGCTCTCGACGAGGCTCCTCGCAATCAGAAACTCTGGAAGTGGAAGTTTATCAGCTTGGCAAAGATTTCTCTCGATCTTTACCAGGCTCGCGCCGTTCCTCATTCCAACAACAAGAGAAGGGTAATGATATCTTTTACGGGAAGAGCTCAAGTATAAATTAATATAGGTTACGTTCATTAGCACCCATTATGTTAAAACAGGGTCAGTCTATGAGGGGAACCAATGAATGAGCTCTAAACTGTGTAATTACTAATTCGTGGTAAACCACAGCAATACTTTAGGCGTGAAGTGTAAGTGAGGCCGTAAGGTAAGCCATGTCTGTAGTATATTAGTGGCGGTTGTATAGAAGGTGGGGGCGATGTGTCGCCGGCCGTGAGCGCGCGGCGCAACGAGCGGCGGCGCTCGTCGTGCGTGCGCCGCGACCCCGACGACATCCTGCGCTCGCTGCGCGCCGTCAAGGGCGAGCTGGGCCGCACGCTCTCGCTCTCCGGCTCCACGGCACGCCGTAAGTCACCAGCTTCTACTAAATCAGCCCCACCTCACACAACTAAATCATTTACCCCATACTATGACCATAAATGAAAGCCTCTTCGTCAATATCGGAGAGTCAATTTAAATGCTTTCGTATCATTATAGATAATTAAATAAAACATGTTCTAACTTATATTTCAACTTTCAGATTAATAAATTCAGTTCGAACACAACAGTATTCATTAAATCAGTATTGTGTCATTCTTTAACTGATTAGCATCAGAATGTACCTCCTCTGTAGAATCGATCCAATCACGATTAATTAACTTCTTTCTTATATGTTTACTTACACAATTGTTGAACTGTAAAACCTCCTTTTCGGCTTGTAGCCTTTAAAAATCATGTGCGATAATAAGGTGAATCCGAAATATGTAATCTTGTCCAGTTCGAGTCCCCCAATACACCACAGAAATCATTAGACAATGCGAACATTGAGGGTAGTACTGATCTGTACTGTGTTGTGCTTGTTTGGTCAGCAGCAACGGACCGTTAGCACCTCGGTAAGCGACTGCTCGTTCGTGCCCGCGCCCGCGCGTACTCCCGGCAGGGTTTGTCCGTGCGCGTGTCGGTGTACGCGATCCCTTGTGACGTCCGACGGCCGCCTGTCCCCGCATGCGCAGCCTGCCGGCGCGGCGCCGTACACGCGGCCCGTGCGTCCCGCTCCGCCTGCATCTGACCGGCAGGCGGGCGCGGCGGGCGGGCCGGGCGTGCGGCGCCGGGCGCCAGGCTGCACATGCGCGGCACGTAGTAGCATGGGTCATACATCGCTTGCGCGGCGGCCGCGCGCACGCACCGTTGAATGTGGCTGCGCCCGAAGCTTCTCATCACTTCACTGTGTCTGTACTGTACTGTCCTGACGCATGCCCGGCCGCGGGCGATCACGCTCACTTCATCTGTCTCTGTGTTCCGTCTGTTCGGCTGCCCGTCTTCGTTCATCTCGATGGCATTGTGTCGCCTAGGATGTTTGGTTTCATTACCTCTGCGAATTTCACTCATTGTTACAAAGCGCATCTATTAGATTTCTTGTAAATATAATTTATTATCCTATTATACTAGGCCGTAGATCAGTTTGACGTTTTATTCAACACGTTTTATTTAAATTTAATCGAGTAGGGAAGTAGATACATAATTGTGAAGCGTAGGTCGCGGTCGCGCATGACGTAGCGGACTCTCGCGGCTCGCCGAAGCCAGCGGTGGCATGAGTTATGTTTCGGTACTCCTCCACAAATTGCAAATTTTCCTAAAAATCAAATAAATGGCTGTTCATGACACGGAATGCTTACCATAATAAGTTGAGGAACGCTTCAGACAACTATTAGAAATTCGACTCCACTCTTGGCTGCACACGATATAACGCTTTCTCTTTCATTTATGTGTTTAGGAAAGGAAAGATTCGATTCTATGTTAACGAAAACTATGTATACATTTGGCACGAAGCTGTTTGACGTGCTTATTTTATGTAAATGTTTATTTTTCATCATTTAAGTGTTCGATTGAATGGTTTACTATCATTTTGTACTTTGGTTTTTGTTACTTTTAAATGTTTAACCAATTAGAGTAAAAACCGATACATAGCCCGCAATCCGTATAAAATGAGCCAAAGTGGAGTATCACAGTATACGGGCGGTGCACGCTATGGGTGGTGGTACGTTGTATGTGAGTGGTGCAGGCACGGCCACGGGGCGCAAGGGCAGCATGTGGGCGGCGGTGCCGGCGGCGGCGGCGTGCGAGCCGCTGGCGGACGACGAGGACTCCGTGCCGCTGGGCCCCGGCCAGCTGCCGCCGCGCAACGCGCACCTGCCGCCGCTGCACGCCGAGATCAACATCAGCATCATCATGATCAAGGGACAACTGGAACTGGAGGTTAGTGCAATTTACGGCGTTTCATATGTTGCTCAATAACAAGAATGGCAAGTCCAAAATTTATTATTCCCTCAAAGTTTTAAAGAATTGTGATGAGTAGTAAATTTTTAAACTATGCATTAGAGGGTAATATTAACAATGATTACGAAGGACAATGATTAGCTTGTATGTTTAAATTTGTTCTCATGTAAGTGAAATGTAATTTCTTTATGAGAATTAAATGTCTTTAACCAGAATATTTGTTCTTCAAATAAAAAGGAGTTTGCAGAATATTTATATACAAACAGATTTCTATCATTACTTGAAACAGTTCTAGAAGTATACCAAATATTTCCATACTGGGTCGGTATGTCACTGAGGATATATAAACAGCTAAATTATTCGGAATTAACCGAATAATTTCAATACGGAACAAAATGATCTCGATTCAAATGACTGTTGTAAATAACGCAGGTATCGCACGCCCGCCGCGTGTACGGCGTGAACGGTGAAGTGCCGGACTCGTACGTGAAGTGCTACCTGCGCGACGGGGACAAGTGGCTGCATAAGCGCAAAACGCGCGTCGTTAGGCGAACCACCGAGCCGCACTTCAAACAGACGCTCAAGTATCAGGTACAAGTAAGAACACGTACGGGTTTTTGCCGCACTTCTTATAATCAGGTTTTGTATGTTAGATAGTGGTAGCTTAAGGCATGTCTCATCACATTATGCAGCACAATTATTTATTCTTGTATGCAGTAATTATTCACCGTTTCATTTTTAAATTCTTTGAATTTTTTAGTAGAAGTCGTTGCACGATCTTTTTTACCGTCTCCACCTACTGAGTCGGCCATCTATAGCACCTTCACAGGACTGCTTTTTGCGATATACAGCAACCCTGCGAAAGTGGCGTGGTGGCCTCTAGGTACACATATAGTATACCTAGAGATATTAATTTATTATAGTGAAAGATTCGAGGTCGTATTTGTTTAACTTTGAGCAAACGTCGCGTTAACTGACTAACTAAATACAGTATCATAAAGTTGACCCTAAACAGTAAAATGAGATGGGCGCTGTTGTTTTCTTTGATAAGTCTTAATATTTGGTATACAAACACCGTAAATGTTTAGGCGAGCGAGGCGCTTGGTCGCACGCTGGTGGTGATGCTGTGGCAGCGCTGCGGCGGCTTCGAGCACAACCTGGCGCTGGGCGGCGCCGAGATCTGCCTCGACAAGCTCACGCTGCCGCAGCGCACGTACGGCTGGTACCCGCTGTTCCCCGCCACGTCGTTCGCCAACGACGAGTCCCCCGACTGATCCAGGGAGCCGTCGCCGGAGCGCCGCGAAGACGATTAGCGCCCCTCGACGGCTCCACAAGTCCAACCCAATGATTGTATCCATCTCCGCCGTGCATATTTAACACTTATATACGCCCACAATGCTGCAAATATCGGACTGATAAATGTGTTGTATAACTTTTCCGTCATTGTAAATACTGTGGTGTAGACAGATCATAATGTTACCCGAAGATATTCCTTGCTTATTTAGTTCGCATTCAACATAAAAACGGCATAATATATAAATTGCCTTTCGGAATAAACATAATTCAAATGCTTATATTACAATAGATAAAACCTCTAAGGGCAGGCCCAAAAGAACTTTTCAACACCATTTTAGAATGTAGTTTAATAAAAAGGAGCTTATTGTAGACAAGTGCTTCAATTTTTAAGTGTGTATGTTATGTCCAGATATGGATGTGCCTAATTACCGATTAGGCCTTTGATATTAGTAATTTATTATTAGCTCAAGGGATATTGTATTTCATTTAAAAGATAACTTGATGAGTGCGCTAAAATCTATAAAACGTAAATATTTGTAGCAGATTTGTGTTGTTTAATAAATCTTATAAATGTGTGTCAGCATAATTCAATCAATTCACAATATTTAGTATAGTACAACAAACTGTAGGACATTTCATGTGAAGTACAATAGTATATAATAGTTATAAGATACTTACATTGTGCAATGTGCATGTATATCACTTCGTACCTATCACTTCCAGTTCTTCACGAAACTTTCTTAGAAAGTTCTATTTTGTACAAGTTACAAACCATTATTCTTTCTTGACTATCATCATTCTTATTGGAATTAACTTATCGTTAGTATCTGTGTAACGTACCTATTTCTAAGTACTTAGATATTCGAACCAACCCTATCTTATAGCATACGTCATCAAAATAAACCCCAACTTCGACACTTTGCCTTATATGATTAAAACATTTCTAAAGTTATTCTAGTGAGTAAGCGCGTCTAGGTACTATTCTTCCAAGGTTGTGCTTTAGTGAATTTTCCAACGTATACCTACTTGATTTACAAATTAATCATCTCTATACCAAAGTGGTAAAAACATTATTTCTTCGTGTCAAAATCTTACTCTACGAACTGTAAATACTTATTGTGAAATTGTTTTTCAAAATTTTCTACGCACAACATTTTCGTGATAGAATTTATAGTTAATCTTTTATAATACCTAGATTGAATACAAATGTAGGTACTCACACATCTCTGACAAATACCTTGAAATTTCCATTTCCGAAATATTGCTACATTACGTGTTTAGAAATCATGTTATAGATGTAGACCGGTAATTTCTGCGTTGTAATATTCATGTGATCTGTTTAAAGTAAGTTACGAGTGTAGTGGAGGGCAAGCTGGCGGCTCGTAGCGCCGCTACCTCCGCGCCCGACCACGTGTGCTCGCGTAGTTAGACACACAAACTCATTAAGTAGATATTTAAATATTCGTGAGATGAATGATATTTTGATCATCGGTGTTAGAAACAAACTACATATCCTGTAAAAGGTATTTATTGTAACATATATTGTCAAAATCTGTGTTCTTCCAGTGCTATCATAGCTTAGTGGCTCACCTGACAATATTACACTTGCTTACTTACGGACACCGTAACTTGTGGAGTTGGGGCACTGGACAGTGATGCTGTGATGCAGCACGTCACACGTAGATATAGCGACAGCGTCACTGTCGGCTAGATGCACGCGGTACGCTCTCGCGTCTGAATTGCCCCAACAAGTTTACGGTGCGCCGTTTTATTTTATTTTATCGTGGTTGTACATTTCCCAAGAGAGAGAAATATTTATTAGAGATCTATATATTCATTTATTAGATTAACTAAATATTAAAATACTCGAATAATAATTCAAATGCCTAAATATATATATCAGGTGTTAAGTATATTTTTACACTATAATTTTTGTATTCGATTACGTTGAACAAAATATACATAATAAATTATTTATAAATGTATCAATGAAAATCTAGATATTTAATAATATAACTATCAATTCTGACAGAGTGTTAGGATCGATCTACTTACGCTTATTATCTTGATATGTTAGAGTTAACAAAGTAATATTCTTACGTAAGAGACATATGTAAAGACATAATCTTATATGATGTGCCTCGATGCCCCGATACCGCCGATCACTTGTACAATGTACACTGGTTCCCCCGTCACACATATCCGCGTCGCGCGCACAACAGATGACCACACACCGCACCATGTGATATGGTATCGGATATCATACTATGTACCTTCCTTACTGTAGCTCTAGTTATACCTACATATATATCGTTCCTTCCTAGAACATGATCATTTCCACATTCCGTGCCTTGATGAATGCTGAAACTGCTTAAGCTTACACACGTATGTGACTCACTAAAGCAAACACCTAAAAATACTACATTTTGGGCCTAAACATCAAATAATCCCTTAAATTCAACAGATACAAAATGGGCACTGTTCTAGTAACTATGGTTTTCAGCTTTAATCACAGGGACGGAATGGAACTCTACAAATCCTAGTACGTAACAAATATTATGTGTCAAAGTATATTATTAAATAAATGTGATAACAAAAGAGTTTATTATAGCGATATAAACAACCAAAAATTGTGTTTTATTAAGTTTCCAGGATTGCATAAACCAAAGAATAACTTAAACACAATGAATCATTAGAAACTGTATTAATGGTAAAATCAATGTAGTGAGGAAAATGTTGTGTATGAATGTAGAAGGCTATAAGAGTAGACCAAAGAAATGATGGATGGACGTGTGTAGGATGATAATATGACTAGAAAGGAGGTGACTGCTGAGATGACCAGTAGGTAAGTAAGTATGACGAAGAAACTTCGTCCATACTTATACTTACCTACTGGTAAGAGTGGTAAGCATGTTTTACATGCTGCGCCGATCCCAAATAAATTGGGATACTCTCAGAAGAATGATGACTAATGGTAAAATCAGGTAAATGTTACAGTCCCCAAAATTCCGTATCTAGCCACTCATTCCTTTGCCTAGCCTTTTCCCAACTATCTTGGGGTCAGCTCCCTGTCTAACCGGATGCAGCTGAATATCAATATTTTACATGGAGCGACTCTAGCCACTAGCATCTAGCCACTGGTGTATTTAAACTGATTTGTAATGAAAATGAACAACATTATAGACAGGAGCTGAAAACTATAAGTGTCATCATCTGCCTAGCCCGTTTCAACAAACAAAAATACAACATTTTCGTTAAATACGTTTATTAAATAACACAAGTTAGAAGCTAGGGAGAATACACAACTTTAAATAACAATTAACTTATACACATAAAATAAGTTTTTTTTTCACCACACAATCTTTTTTCGAATCAGTGTGTGTTTATCTGTGTGAGTATGTGTGTGTTATGCGACTCATTTTATAAATTTAAAACAGTGATCAATGGTGAGTGTAAACCAATTAGCCAGCATGCCTCTCTGTTTGATAGCACCCGTATTCCCTGTGGCTAGGTTAGTGCTGGCGCCTACACATGATGGTAGTCGGCGGGCCCGCACCACTGCTCCACGTGGTACAGCAGCGCGGCCGGCGCGCCGCCTGCGCGCGACGCGCTCACTGCGCGCGACCACCACTCGCGGTTTGCGCAACGACCTTGTGGGACAAAGATCACCTTACTATGGACCCATATACCAGCAAATAAAATAAATATACTCTTATATGATATGTAAAGTATTATGCGACTTATTCACTCTGTAGAAAATATCATCTTAATTGCTGAAATAACAGGAAAGCTACGTTCTTAGGGAAGTATCCTATATTTAAGAATAAAATTGCAAACTGCATTCGTAGATTTTGAAAAATATAATTGTTATTCTGCTAGATGACCATAGAGAATATAACCACTAGAGAGCTTATAGGCCGATTTCTTCTAAGAACACGACTCACCATCGCGGGCCGGGGGACGGGGAAGAATGCGCGGCTGCAATTGGTCAATTTGCGTAGGTACGCATATCGTTAGGGCTCTACTTGATAAGGAGAAAATAGTCGATATCGATAAAATGGATTTTAACATAATGAAAACCACTCGAATTAAAATTGTAAGTATAGACAATATTTAATCAAAATCAATCAATAATTATGTGTGTGACAACAGGATCGATGTAGGATTTCGTTAGTAGTTCGTCACTGGCGGGAAAGATGGCGTTGCTGTTTTTTTTTTGTTGCCGTACAAATTTCGCTTCGTTACTTTTTCTTGCGGCATTGATGCCACGACACTTATTGATTTTTAAAATGAATTATTTTGGTATATGTTTTTCGAATTAAAGTTTTACGGTCCTGACTGTTCTTTGTAAAAAATGACAAACGAGTGTCTACATATTTCTGAATTCTGCATCTTGCTAATTTAATTAAATGATTGGTTGATTCTATTTCAAATTGATAAAAATTAATATCCGGGAATAAATAAATTATACCCAATCAGAGATTTTAAAACCGATCTTATAAAATAATCGGTATTATATTTCGAAGACAAAACTTTCGAACCACTCTCGTTGATCGTCCTCTTAATATAAATTTCACAACAACGGCAAATTTCTATTACTGTGATGGATCCGTATACCAATCAGCGCCCCAATGCAAGTTTGCCAATGGACAATGTAGCAGCAGTATGTATATTATATTCTATCACTTTTTTTTTCTTCACTTTTACACCAAAGACCTCAAAACTATAAAGTGAAAAATAGCTACACAAAACAAGAAATAGAACATTATCAAATTCAAGTCGGTTAAAAGTAGATAGGTATTTCATTGCAGTATTTTAATTAAATAAATATTATTGTAATTTTACTATTTTCGATATCGACTTCAGCTATTAAAGGTAACAGCACTGATTTTTACGATAAACATACAAAGGGAAAGAAAGGGATAGACGTATTAGAATTGCCTGATGAAAGAAGAAGACAGTTACAAAAGACATCAACGAGATACTCAAATTTTGTGCTCTTTCACCCAGCCACCATTTTAACTAGACCCCTGCGGTGGCTCATAATCTGATTAAATCAAACATAATTTTCTTTACTGTGTTATTACCTATGAAAAGTAATACCATCCTTTTTGTAATTCGATGTCTTGGAATGTTTCCCACACCACTTCACCGCGCATGAAGGCATTTTGATGCGTTAAAATTGCATAAAAAGTCATACCTATTTGTAAAAATTTTGCGTGCACACAGGTCTAACAATTGGACACAACTAAAATGGTTACTCGTACCGTAGCCTATACATAGGTGCAAAAACACAAATAGTTTTCGAGCGCCGGGGCACTGAAAGGTCCTGAGAGAACGTAGATTTTGAAAAATTGTACTGTCATCTACAAATAGTCTTTGTAGATGACAGTACAATTTTTCAAAATCTACGTTCTCTCAGGACCTTTTGTTTTATCTTTTTCTTATGTTTACTTTTTTATATAATTTTGTTTTATTGTTAATTCAATATTTTTTTTGTCCTGTGTAAGTTTAATAAATTCTTTATCATTTTATTTTTATGATACAATCAATGCTGTTCCATATCAGAACTACTCAAACTGAGATAAAAGTCAAGAATCGCAAAAATAAAACTATTTACAAGACACCTAATTTAATCTGTTTGCTAAGTTCCAAAACATAAACGCGACGTTCAAACGTCGAAAAATGTATGGTTATACATTCATTATCTTATTAAGTAGCGATAATGAATAAACCCCTTAATCACAAAGTATTTAAGGATCGACGCACCGTTATTATCATAATAGATGTATAACATCATAGGGCCCGTGTTTAATTAATGTATAGTGACGGGCGGGTTCGAGCCGCCACTTAATAATGCTATGACATCAGCCCGCGCCCGAGCCGACTTCACGACGACCATAATAAATCATAACTTGGAGGAAGAGAAGAGTCGATGTGTGAAAAATTACTATTTTATTTGGGAATTTGTGTCAACAGATAACTTTGGCTTAAATGTGTATTTTAAATCACTGGGAAAAATAGGGTGTCCTTTTCTCAGAGGTATTGCATAGTGACCATTATCTAGTGGTTTTGTTACTGTAGTCAGTAACAACCACTCTCGCAACAAGCTGAAATCCGAGCAGGGTAACCTTATTTTTTTTAAAGTAACTAGATATTCACCTGTATGTATCGACAGTTTGAACTTCATAAGTCAAAACAAGAAAGAATTCATTAAAATTATTGGTATATCAATAAATAGACTAACCGTTCGTGAAAGTGACGAGCCTGGATCCTAATGGGTAGCCGGTCACCACGCAGCAAGCTTCAGTATCTGCCACGTTTGACGCATACAAGTCGCGACCGTCCACAGGCAATGTCTGTTAACATTGTCACAACTATAATAATGATCGATTTTTTCTTTCTTAAACAAGCAGTGCAACATTGCATCACACATCTGGGTAATAACAATAGTATTCAATACAAATCTAGACTATTTTTTTAGGACCATCAGCCACACTTTTCCCTAACCAGTACAACTCCTGAAAGTCATAATCAACAGTGGCGACCACCAGAAAAGTGCCGAGACAATAAAGCTCGACGAAGTCCCAGAGAAACAATTTGTCTGTCTTTGATCCCGCAACAAAATCAATCGGACAAGAATAGGAGTAGGAAAACTAGGAAATGTAGACGTATTTAGACTAATGTAAAATCGGAACACGCAAAAAAAATCAAGTATATTCACAAAAAATACCCTAAATTAAGAAAGGCGAAGAAGCCTGGTCAATTTCTAAAGTAAGAACATTTTTAAATAAAAAATAGCTCAGCCTAAAACACAAAACTGATTGCCTGCAATTAGTAACTCTGTCTACTAAAACGATGAGACGTAATCTGTCCACAATTAAGTTAACAAAAGACCAATTAGATTTACATCTTAAATCGATTTAATACTCCTAAAGTCAAGAGACATAAAACTTTCGTTGTTGGGAAACTCGTTATTAAAAGCTTAAAGTTTTAGTAATCCCGCGGTCCTCACGAGATCCTTGATCCGGGAACTCTCATTACGATCTAAATAATTTATGTGAAGTCTCAAGTTCACAAAGTTATTTCGAAAATGAAGATGAGTGCGAGGTAAATGGAGCCGGAATATGAGAAACGGTTTGTCAAAATGTTATGAAAACTTGGCTGAACTTACAAATTGCGTGTTTTACCGTTGTGTAACAATGACTTTAACAAATCAAATGTTTTTAGTTGTAATAATGTCGATCGATCATATCAATGTTAAAACCTCTTTAGAAAAAAAGCGCAAAAAAAAAAGCTGATAGCAGATGGCGTGTCCATGGCTTGGGAGTAACCAATGAGGTCAAACTATTTTGAAATATAAATTACATTGATAGATTTTCAACCAATGACGATGCTTAGTACAAGCTATGCTGGCGCCATCACGCCATTACATTTACAGTTGCCTTCCCCATTGTTGACTGAATAATCACTCAAACTTGCCTCAACACTGCACACAATACTGTAATGCCACCTCCATTTTTGGCTTATTCAAATACGCAACCTATTAATCCAGGTAGGCCATTATTTTAACTATGCCAGGTAAGGCTTGGCCAATAGTTTATCCTCAAAAAACATTGCAGTACTTGCCTGTTCAACAGCCTGGTCCATCGAGACAGCGAGCACCCACTCTCGTGCGTCCTCCAGTGCACCGCCGCGCACACACCCACTCTCTAGCAGCAGTGGCGAGCGACTCCAGTCCGTGCACTCTGAGATATAGAAAATAGCGTAATTTCAAAGCAAATACTACTTAACGAGTGTTTTATTTATTTGATCGGATAACCATGGATACATTTCACAACATTGCTAGCAAGAACTTGGAGACTATTATAGTATTTAGTGAGTATGAGTTCGAGAATTGCCCACGGGATCTTACTTCTGGGATAATCTTACTAATCTTACTAATATTATAAATGCGAAAGTTATGATGGATGTTTGTTACTCAATCACGCCAGAACGGCTGTACGGATCTAGATGAAATTTGGAACAGAGATAGATTATAGTCTGGAATAACACATAGGCTATATATTATCACGCTATTAACTTAGGGGGATGAGCTACAGAGCATTACAATCATATTCTTGGCTACTGTGTGACAATTCTTGGGTACGGTTTGACAACTGACAAATGTCATAGCATGCATTAGAATAGAACGGCTAATTCAAACCATTTGTCACAGGTATAAGTGGCCTATCGGTTCAGCGACCGCCCTGTAAACCACGGTTCGCAAGTTCGAATCGCAGCCAATATTCACTTTTTGTGATTTTTTTGAATGCTAAGATTTTCAAAAATAATAAACATGGTTCGCGAGTTCGATCCCCAACCAGTTTTCTCTTTTTGTAAGTCTTAGGTATTTGTTTTATTTTTATGCTTTAAGTTTTTCAAATCATTACAAAACAGATTAATGTATACTTTTCGTTTTTTTTACCATTCAAAAGACAGGTAATCATAAATTAATGAATGAAAATTGACCAATTTACACTGTACAAAAAAAAATCTCTAAAAAGTTTAAAAATGAAAACAATATTTTATTAAAATGTGATAATATCCACGACGTTGTAAATATGTTCCGTGCGGGAATCAAATTCGCGACACGCAGCGCCGCAGTCAATTGCTTAGCCAGTGCGCCACCTGTGCCGTCGCATAGCATTTGTTCTGAATCATCAACTGACCCAACTCGGCAAGGACCGCAATGTACAGCATGAAAGTTTTTTTTAAAGTTGTTTCACACTAGAAATTTCTCCTGTATCGTGGGTGTGTTTACAAACATTTAAAACTCACAAACATACAGCCAAACCCGGAAGAACTACCTGTAGGCCACACAAAAATTGGTTTGGTGCGGGCATGAAACCCGATACAAGCAGCGCAGCAGCCATTCGCTCAGCCACTGCGCCAACCGTGTCGTCATATAGCTG
Organism: Eurois occulta; assembly: GCA_950022335.1. Lineage (NCBI taxonomy): Eukaryota > Metazoa > Arthropoda > Insecta > Lepidoptera > Noctuidae > Eurois > Eurois occulta. Next base: position 9,886,486 of record OX465496.1, read on the forward strand.
TGGTTGTGGCTTCCTCAGGCATTGCTGCAACTTTGCTTAGGGGTGGTCGGACTGCACATTCCATTTTCAAATGGTCGCTGAATCTTGCATGCGAAGATACGTCCCAACATGCAATATCACCAAAAACGGGGGAAGTAGTTTGGGACGAGTGAACAATGTCGCACAAGCATGCATTAGAGGCGTTGAACCGCAGCTTGCAGGACATCCGCGGCATCCAGGTGCTGATGGGTGGCGTCATCATTTTGTTCGCAGTGACTTTAGACCCTGTGGACGGTGAGTAATTAGCTAGCTCGCCGTCCGACCGTCTTATGACGACGGGCCGTGTCGAAAGCGCGTTCGTGTTCTACGCGCGCAAGGGCCGATGCCTGCCGGAGCTGCGGGACTGTTCGAAAGAGATACTGTGGCTCTGGAACACAAAGCGCTAAGAAGGAACATGGATGACACTCCCTTCCGTTCCACCCAGCGCGGGAGGAGCCATTTTGTAATAAAAAAGGGGCACACCGGCGGATGAAACGCATGTCTCATGGCGTCGCCACTGTGAAAACCTCCTGGATTGAAAAGCTCCATATGACGTGCAACATGCGCGTCCAACTTTACGACGATCACGAAGCAGGTGTCTTTGCGAATAAGCTGCTGCAAATGAGAGAGGGTCGTGTGGAATCCGACGGAGATGGGAAAATTCTATTTTCCGAAGAATTTTCCCATCCAACTGCTGTACTAGCGCCAAAGAACGAGTGGCTCAATAAAAAAAAACAAAAGTATACACATCCATATCATTGTGATGGCTGATGATGATAGTACTGCCTACTCCGTTGAATTTCTCAATTCCCTGGAGTTAACGGGCGTGCCGTCCCATCAGCTGGAGCTTAAATTTGGCGTTCCAGTTCTGGTGATACGAAACCTTGATGCAACCAGACTGTGCAACGGCACCAGGCTACGTATCACAGAGCTGAGCTGCTAAAGGAGAGAGCGTTTTAAGTCCCCGGATACCCATTATTCCAAATAACTTACCATTTCAATTTAAGAGGTTACAATTTCCCTTAAAATTGGCTATTACAATGACGATCAACAATTCCAGGGCCAAACCATAAAAGTAACAGGCATTCAATTTTGCACTCCATGCTTCTCACACGGTCAATTATAATTATGTTGTTTGTTCAGTGCCCAAAAATTTCATGTGTGTGCGGAAAATAATAAGTCATTTAATGTTTTATACAGGACGGTATTGGAATAAATAGTGCCCAACAAGGCGTTTGATAGTTTACTTTGAAAAGAAGGTTGTATAGCGCCAAAATAAACTGTTTTAAGCCATATCTTCGCCTCATTTAACTTTGTTGCGGATCTCTGCGGCCAGAATTACAGTACCCAAAAGGACGCATTTTGAAGTCATCACCCACATTATCACATTTTGATCAGCCAGTCAGTTCTCACACAAAATTTAACATCACGCCTGAAATCCCCTACGGGTTAGGCAGAGGTGTACCTTATCGTACACCCACATTTCGCCGTCCGTTATGTTGAAGTCCCATGTGACAGCGGGCGAGCCTATTCAATTCTATTCCACCAACCGGGCACAAATCCAGATTCCGTGGCTGCTACTGAGAAATTTCTGATGGAATACCCCAATAACACTATTAAAGTATTTTTTCAATTGCATACATTGTTTAATGTTAAGTGGAAGAGCGGAGTCACCTAACACAACCATCTTCTTGCTTAAAAGGTGATCTCCAAATCATGTGCGTTATAACTTTATGTAATTTAAATAAACATTTTTTTTAATATTGCCCGACCTGTCAATCGATCCCAGGACCTCATGCTTAGTAGTCGCGACCACTCGACCAACGAGGCAGTCTCACACATACACACCTAAATAGCCACGCGAACGAAGTAGCGGGTAGCAGCTAGTAAGTTATCTATGTGCTATACCACACTATAATCAATTTCTGTGCCAATTTCATCCAGATCTGTTCACAACCTAATGCGAAAATCGGGATTTCACATATATTTACACACACATCTACCTCAGAAAAATCCTAACTACTTACTAATAGGTAACTACTCCCGTGCCCCGTACGCCCTGTGCAACACTGCGCGCCAGGCGCCTGTCTACGTGAGTTTCGAAGCCCTATTTGACTCTGTTGGGGGTTGATTTTGGAAAAACTATGATACACGTGACTCATAATTTTAATTTAAGAGTGTGTACACCAATCTTCGAGTCAAGGGACCCAGAGAATATAAAGTTTCCCAGAAAATTGAACACCCCATTTCACCTTCTTAGGGGTGAAATTTCGAAGAACTTTTTCTTAGTAGATATCTACTCTTCACAAAGAATACACCCTCCAAATTTCATTTCTGTAGGACCAGCGCGCAGCGGTTTGGGATGTGCGTTGATATAACAGTCAGTCAGGACTTTGAATTTTATATTGGGGGATGACTTTGGAGAAACTGTGATACACGTTTCTCATAATTTTAACTGAAGAGTATGTACACAAATTTTCAAGTCAATCGACCCCGAGAATAAAAACTTTCATAGAAAACTCAACACCCCATTTTATCGTCTTAGGGGTAGAATTTGGAAAAACCCTTTCTTACTGGATACCTACTTTTCACAAAGAAAACACCCTCCAAATTTAATTGCTCTAGAACCAGCAGTTTGGGCTGTGCAGTCAATCAGTTAGTCAGGACTTTGAATTTTATATGTATCCATTAAGCGTGACTTAGTCCTCTGGGTGACATTCCGCAACAGTGGACTGTCCAGCTTAGAGGCAATCATCATCACCAGGCAACCATATTAATCTCCCGGCCAAAAAAAAACTACTTTAAACCAAAATAGACTGATCGACAAGCCATCCCTTGATGAAAATTTTAATATTTGATTATTTTGGTTGGTCCTTTAAAGCTATTTCACGTTGAGCTACGAATTTTGTAAATAAACTGTGGTTATTACTCTAAAAATAAAAATAATACCAAAATCAGTATAATCCAGCAGATGCGCCGAGTCATCATCGGCCGCTTCAGCGAGGTCGAGACAGCGGTTGAGCAACACGAACGCCTCGCGCGCACCGCCCGCTCCCTCCGCACGCACTGCCATACCGCATGCGTAATACGCTGGAAATGGGCATAACTTGGTTATTATACAAGATTCTAATCCATAGTTTACATTCCACAACGCCCTAACTATATGCTACGATGCGTAGGTCAACCGCTACGGCTGCGTGTGGTTATGTGGTCCGCCTTGTGTGTGCTACGCTGCGTAACATAAGCGCTACGACTCGGTGTCCATGCGCTACGAATGAATCCGCAACGACGCATAATAAAATTATACTTTGTTCTACGACGCGACGCGTAGTCCATTAGCTACGACGCATATTTGAAGTGCTACGAGACGTAGCAAAGATAAAATTGATTGCACTTACCAACATCTGCTACAATTATGTCCGTGTACCGAGGTAACGCTCTCGCTGCTTTTGTGGCTATTTGAGGCACGTGAAGTGCCAACAATAAAGTAATTGCCTGCAACGAACAAAAGCACTCTGTTTTAATGAAAAATGTACCAACATGTCTTTATTAATATTGGGAGAACGTAAACCACACAACTCATTAATTAAGGCCTACTTGCACTACAAATAACTAAAACCATTTAGCTCTAAAGGAATTTAAAACATTATCCTATTTTTAAATCGATTAAAATCATCTTCAGAGACAGCATGATGTTTTTAATACATTGTGGTGCGAGCGGACCCAAGGCTCAATTCTACGGTTTTATAACTTTAGCAAGCAATCATTGAATCACGGTAGTTCAATTAACTCACCTGCAATGCTCTGTCGTCAGCATTTACAGTCACCATGATAGTTGCGGCATCCTTCAACGCTGAGACAGACTTCGGAGCAGTGGACACTCTGACTAGCAGCTCACTGCACACTGCCTTAGCGAGAGGCACGTCACTCGCTGCTAGGGAGTCGATGCCTGTTTCTCCATTTGCGAGGTATTGGCGAAGTACCTCTAGCACTTGGGTTAGTACTTCTGGTGGTTCTTCGCTTTCGATGTCTATGCCTTCCATGCGCTGTTGGGAAAGGTTTTGGGTTAGCGGTTATCTTGTAGATTTTTTCAACTATTGTGTTCTTCACAAAGTCAGGGGATAATGATCCTAAATTCGAGCAATTTAGTTTAAATCCTACTAATTATAAATGCAAAAGTTTGTGAGAATGTATGGATGTCTGGATGTTTTACTCTTTGGCGCAAAAACTACTGACCGGATTTGGTTGAAATTTGGCACACAAATGGTTAATAACCTGGATTAACACACAGTATACTTTTTATCTCGGTAGTATGATCCCGTGGAATCATTACCGAACTAGACGCGGCCGAAGCCAAGGGCTCACGGGCATAAGCTAGTTTATTTTTATATTTTTACTGTCGTACTAGTTTGGTTAATTCAGGTTATAAATCATGTTTGTGCTACATTAAATCCAAATCTTTTCAGTAGTTTTTGCGTGAAAGGGGAACGTATCTAAGTATCCATCCATCCTCACAAACTTTCGCATTTATAATGGTAGTAGGATGGTAAATTGACACCTCCGTCTGTCATATTAAAACCGTAAATCCATAAACAATAAAATTCCCTAATTCAATTCAATTCAATTCATAAATCTAATATCTAATTTCTATTTTTGATCGCTTTACGAGATGCGAGCCTAAGCGGACGTGTTTTTCTGTACTTGCTTAAATGAAATATCATAAACAATTACGACAAACATCAGTAATTATTTGTGGCGTCAATTAAAAACAAAGTAAAGTGGGTCACCTGTGACTTATAGTGTCTGACTATTGTACTTTTATGTGCAAGATGAACTAAATTATATTAATTTCTATTGACAATAAATAAAGTGTTGCGGTTAGTATGTCTAACCCAGGATCGAGCCCATTTGGGGCCCGCAGCCAATTACTACGACGAAGTCCTCCGCCCACGCCTACCGGAGAATTGCCCTCGAGTGAACCAAATCCACCACCACCTGTACCAGCACCTGAGGAGAATTTCTTGCCGAGTGAAATTGTCAGCACGCCAGAGATCCAGAAGTGGTTGCTATCTATTGATGGCATTCTGACCGAAGTCTGCACTATTGTTGGTGAAGGAAAAATGAACTCGGACCAGAAGCAACGTGTTGTAAATCTTTGCCGTAAGGTCCAAAGTGGGACTTCTCAGATGGCTGTCCTTTACCAATCGATAAAGCAGAAAATGATCCAGTCCCACAGTACTGTCCAGCACTTACAGCTTCAGAAGAATATGGCGAACTCTCTGGACCAGTTTAAAGAGGTTATTGAGTCGAAGCTGAATACGCCTAGCAATTCCTACGCCAACATGGTGAAGAAAGGCTCCGACAATTTCATCCGTCCTGCAAACTTGAGTGCAATCGCCATCTATCCCAGCGATAAAACTAAAACAAGTGACGACACCAAGTCACTTGTTCAAAAGTTAATATCCCCCGAGCAACTCAAACTTCACGTACGTGGCCTGAAAAAAGTGAAAAATGGGGGAGTACTAATTAGCACTGAAAATAAAGGCGATATCGACAAATTGAAGAAATCGGAGAAGATATTCACCTCAGGCCTCACAATAGAAGAACCTTCTAAACGACGACCTAGGATTACTGTCATTGGTGTTCCCGTAGCCCTTACTGAGAAGGAGGTATTTGACTGTATTTACGAACAAAACTTGTCAGATAAATTGCCGAATACAACACGTGACTCCTTCCTTGAGACTATTAAACTGAGCCATAAATCGGGTAAGAAAGGCCTTCCTACCTGCAACTACATTCTGGAAGTACCCGCTGGCATAAGAAAAATGCTGGTAAACCAAAACAGAATTTTCATAAATTGGACCTCATGCCCGGTAAGAGATTTTACGATCGTCACCAGGTGCTACAATTGCCAGCAGTTCGGCCACGCAGCTAAGTTTTGCCGTGAAACGAGTCCTACTTGCAACCACTGTGCAGAGACGGGACACTCAGTGAAGGAATGCACTAGCAAATCTTCTCCCCCACAGTGTGCGACGTGCAAAAAATTCAAGAGGAAATGTGACCATCCAACCGGTGATGTAAGTTGCCCGGCACGTAAATATGCAGAGACCAACTACATCAACTCAATAGATTATGAGGGCGCCTAAGAGCGCCACAGTCTATTATTTTTAGTAGGCACACAAACAGGTAGCTTATTTATTTGTATTTCTTCTTAGTTTGTAAGTATCATGAGCAATCAGCTAATCAGTGATCTAGATAGTTTTACTGTGTCTGAATCCAAGATCTGCAATGTTGAGGACTGTAAATACCTTCTTCGTTCTGGTGACAAATCGCTTACCTTGCTTACACAAAATATTCGCAGCATAAACCGAAATATGGACGGTTTTGAGGTGTTTTTACAAAGTCTTGACATAAGCTGTGATATTATCGTACTAACAGAATGTTGGTTGTCAAAACAGACAGTCAACTTACCATCTCTGAACGGTTTTTATTCATATAAAACAGACAGAAACATCAACCAAAACGACGGAGTTGTAGTTTATGTTAAAAATAATTTACGAACTATTAAAGAAGAACCACCATCCCAAGACAGTAATTGCTTATTCATTAAAATTATTCCCGATACAGTAGTCATGGCTATTTATAGGCCTCCCTCTCATAATATCGACAGATTTTTGGACTCACTCGAAACAAACTTAAAAACCGTAAGTATTTTCAAAAACATAATACTCGTAGGAGATATCAACATAAACATTTCCTCCGGGAATCCCGATACCCATACACACAATTATCTAAATATTTGTGCATTTCATGGACTTTTACCAGCTCACTATTACCCCACACACCAAAGCGGTTCTTGCTTAGATCATGTCATTCTAAAATCAAAACATTCATCCAAAACTTTGGTTACTAACTCTGCGCTTACCGATCATCAAGCTGTTTTACTAACAATGCAAATAAGTTCACCTAGAAAAAACTGCGAGCGTAGCTACACTAAAGTCAATATGACAAACCTTGAAAGTGACATACGCGGCATTAATTTTAACCCTATTTATGATTCTGTTGATGCAAATATTTCTTTAGAATATTTCATAAATTCTTTACAATACGTAATAAGGAAAAACACATTCACTAAGATAATCCCTAAAAAGTATAGTTGTATTAAACCGTGGATCACACCAGGTCTCGTTCGTTGTATAAGACACAGAGACAAACTTCACCTAAAATCCAAACTTGCACCTGATGACGTAATACTTTCTGTTACCTATAAAAGATATCGTAATTTCTGTAATAATCTTTTGAAAAAACTAAAAAACCAGTACGATAAAAATGAACTCGAGAAGGCGGGAAAAAATAGCAAACTTGTGTGGAAATTTATAAAAACTAATACATTAAGGTCTAAAAATTCCGAACCTCCGCTAGATTTACTATTAACAGAAATAAACCCATCCGAAGCAACAAATAAGGTTAACCAATATTTTATCAACGTTGGTAAAAACTTGGCTGAAAAATTCATAAATATTAGCCGTCCTCCCACTCAAAACTCAACTAGGCCATCTTCCACGTTAAATTCTTTTGTTTTAATAGATACGGACGTAAACGAAGTAGTTAGAATAATAGACGGCTTAAAGGATGTTTGCGCAACTGGGTGGGATGATATACCCAATAATGTACTTAAAAGATTTAAACACCTACTGGCCCCTCCGCTTACCCACATCTTTCAGCTTTGTTTATCTAAAGGGATATTTCCAAAATTGCTGAAAAAGTCTGTGGTGACACCTATTTTTAAGTCTGGAGACAAAATGAGTGTGAATAACTACAGACCCATTTCAGTACTAACAGGACTGTCAAAAATTTTAGAAAAAATCATAAACAGTAGACTGATAAAATATCTGGAAGACAACAAACTACTTTCAGATAATCAATTTGGGTTTAGGCCTAAAAAATCAACTAACCAAGCAGTAAACAAATTGATTAATTACATTTCTACAAATCTGGATAGTGGAATGCATACAGTGGGTATTTTTCTAGACCTTGCCAAGGCCTTTGACACTATTTCTTGCACTACTCTTTTGCAGAAGCTTGAATCACTTGGGATAAGAGGAGCGCAGCTTCTACTATTATCTGATTATCTTAACGATCGACAGCAATGTGTAAAAATTGGTCCGACTACAAGTTCTGATCATTCTAATACTTGTTTTGGAATTCCACAAGGCAGTATACTAGGTCCTACATTATTTTTAGTCTATATTAATGATCTTTGCAGCCTGACACTCAAAAATGGTGTTGTAATGTCTTATGCGGATGATACTGCTCTGTTATTTGCAGCTAAATCAAAGGCTGAGGCCTATGAACATGCTCAGAATGGTTTCAACATTGTATCTAATTGGCTCCAGAATAATCTTCTAACCCTGAATGCTGATAAAACAAAATACATTTCATTTACAATGAGAAATACTAACATACCGCTTACTAACCAAACAATTTACGCGCATACCTGTAGCACGTACGCTGACACTGCATGTTCTTGCCCTACTTTAGAAAAAGCTGACCATTTGAAATATCTTGGTGTCACTATTGACTCCAATCTAAATTTCCGTAAACATATCGAGTTACTATGTGCTAGAGTGCGCAAACTAATTTATGTTTTTAAGTATTTACGTAATGTAGCCGACTATAAATTAATAAAACAGGTTTATTTAGCGTTGTGTCAGTCTATTCTAACCTATTGCATAACATCCTGGGGGGGGGCGGGAAATTCGATTCTTCTCCCTCTAGAACGTGCTCAAAGAGCAATTCTAAAGGTTGCTACCTTTCGTCCGTTTAGATTTCCTACACATCTGCTCTACAAAGCATGTAATGTGCTCACAGTACGGCAATTATTTATTCTTCACATTATACTACAGCAGCACTCTACCCTTCCCTATGACCCAGTTCCTTCCGATAGGAGAAGAAAAGACCTGGTTTGCACAAAGCCTCAAACTAGACATGCGTTTGCTAGTCGATTTTATGTGTTTTTAGGACCTTTTCTGTATAATAGACTCAACAAGAAACTAAACTTCTATAGTCTAAGTTATAGGAAATGTAATTTTGTAATATCGGATTATTTAGCGATGCTTAATTACACGGACACAGAAAAACTTCTAGAAGTCCTGGTTTGATTTGATATGTCATCTCCTCGTATTTAGTTGGTACATATTGTTATTAAGTTAGTTTTAATGTTTACTGTTTTTGTTCCTAGATTTACTTTATTTTAAAATTTTCCTGTCCTAATTAAATTATGCATTGTAAAGTGATGGCCTGAAACACAGGTTTAAATAAACCTAGATCAGGCAGGTCGCTACCTAACATTTGATTTCGCCATTATCGTAACTTGCAACAGTTATATATATTTTAGTTATAGTTTACTTATAAGCACTAATTATACAATTGTTTAGAAATAACACTACTGCACCTAAATGTACACTTTTGTAATACCTACTTTTTTGAAATAAATTATTCTTATTCTTATTAAGCTTGTTCAATAACGTGATAAATAGAAAAATATTCATGACGGAGTGCTAAAAAGTGGTATTACCTCAACCGTTAGGTTGAGGGGGGTGGCACACTAGCACTTTAATTTAGCTATACCGGGTGTGCCTTGAACAGATGCGCCGCTCTCCGCAGCGCGTAGTGCGGCGCGCGCCGGCCCGCGTGCGCCAGGCAGCGCGCCCAGTGCCCGGCGCGCGCCAGACGCTCCAAACCCTCGCTCTCCGCCTCCGCTTCCGCTTCCACTTCCGCTTCAGGAGGAGCCTCCGCTTCTTCTTCTTCGTATTCTGCTGATGTGCCTGTTTTACATTCGGTACCATTTATACCGAAATGAAGATTTAAGCACACGAACAAGTACTGCACCGGATCGGCATCACCTCATTTTACCGGAATACGAAGCGATGCCGTTACGACGCTTATAAGTATGCGTTGCAATATGGAGTTTTATAAATAGACCGGTGAACGGCTTGGGTTGACGCTATGCTGAGTGCTATACGTGTGCTTTGATATTTAGGTCTTGTAGATTAAGTACATAGTTCTTCTTACCTTGTGCTTCGTCATCAGCTGCGTAGCCTTCAGTGAGAGCCGCTCGAAGTTGTTCACCAATGTCATTTTGACCGATAGCAGCAAACCTTAATTAACGGAGCAAGTTTTTAGAATAAATGACAGTATAAGTATTTTACATACGCTTACAAAATTCGATAGTAATACCACGTCCTAAATTATGCTATCAGATGATAGTTTAAAAGCAAATAGTCAAAAAATGCAATCGTTTAAACAATGTATTTGGTAAGTTCAACTGATAAAAACGGATACCTTTCCGCAAGCATATCAGCAGCAGCCTTTCGTCGTCCATCATGCAGATGGTCCCTCGCCAACCTAGCGGCTCGCAGCGCTGCGCGCTCGGCCAGGCGCGGCGCGGCGGCGGCGGCGGCGGCAGCGCTGGCAGCGGCTAGCAGGCGCACGGCGTCCCACCACTGCGCCGCGTCCGCGTGCTCGGCCGCGCGCTGCAGCAGCGCCGGCACGTCGCCCGGCACGCCCTCGCCGCCGCTGTCGGGCAGGTACTCGCGGGACACGCGGGACGCAGAGTCCCACAGCTCTGAACATACAAAAAGTTCAATAAATATAATAAAAAACGTAACTGGGAAAATGTGTGTGGAAATTATAGGCGTGATGTTATGTAAAATGTTTTCGGTATGGGACAGCACAGTGATTGAAACTGGTTATCATGAATTCTAATTACGCAGTCCCATTAAAAAAAAATGAAATACCAAAGTGTGCATATTGCTTTTTCTTTCTTTCACACGGCAACAAGTCGATATATTTTTGCATAAATACGAATAGTTCACAAATACACAATCGTTGTACTATCAAAAGCAAAAAAATACAGAAACGAAACCGCCAAAAAAAACTACTAAACCAATACAATAATAATCACCCAGATCCTTGTAATGTTGCACAACTTCCCGAGGTCTGTTGGCTCTAATCATGAGCGTCTCGAACTGCGCCAAGTCTCCGCGCTCAGCGGCTGCTCTCGCTCCTTCCACTAACACCTCCTCCACCTACGAGCAAACAGACCATTGTTCTTGTTGTCAACTCGCAGATAACTAAGATACAGAGTAGGCGTAGTGACACTATGTCAAATTCGCCTCGGTCTCGGTGAACGCCACAAAGGTCCCTCGCTTACTACAAATAACAGCATTGAGACGACCAGCACCAATGTCAATCATAACCACATATGCCACCAACATGTTGTGATCGTCTTAGTATTAGACTACTTTCTCCTTTTTCTGGTCAGCCCATCAGTTTTTTTTTTATTTCACTTTATTGGGACATTTAACAGTTACACATTACAAAAAGTATGACAGAATGAGTTTTAAACTAAATAAACGTGTAACCCACACCAATATCAGCGAAATAATGATTAATAGAATAGTTAAATGCGTGCATTAATATTACAGAAAATTAAGTAAGTACTTATACCTTATACTAATAGGTATTAGATAGCTACTTTACAGATTCAATAGCCATCCTTTTAAATCTAAAGTGTGATAGCGCGAAAATATCAAGTTCGCTAAGATGTGTGTTATACGTGTCTACGATGCGTCGGAGAGGCGCACGTGCGCCAGCGTGAGTTCTACACTTTGCAGTGTGGAACAGCCGGAGCACGCGCGCCTCGGCGCATCACAGTTCTAGGTACTATGTAACATAGGTTTTTAGTAATATCTGGACAATCGAATCTGTTATTACATAGACCATGCAGCATCATGGCCATCAGTAAGATGCGTCCAGACTCCCAGCTTTGAATATTATAACGCTTTAATAATAGAGTGTATGGTAATTTTGACTTAGTGCATAACACGCAAATATTTTTTTTGAACCTTTTCAATTCTTTTTACAAAAACATCAAAAATGGGACTCCAAATCGGTACTGCGAATTCCAACTGAGAGCGGACCAAAGTCTTGTATAGAAGTACAAAAGTAGACGGTCTTTTAAAGTTGTTAGAAGATCGCATGACAAAACCAAACATACGATACGCTTTGTTAACAATGTTATCAATATGAATATTTAGTGTAATTTCGAGTCCATTACAACCCCAAGATCTCGAATGTGGTCAACTTTTTGCAAGCGGATACCATGTAGTGTAGACTATAATCAAATGTTATAATGTTTTTATTTTTAGTGAAAGTGATTTAGGTAAGCATTTAGATAAGCTAAGGTGATGTTTGTTGGATGAACAATATCGAGAAAGTCTATCAAGGTCCTCCTGTAGAAGTAGGCAGTCTTGTGTACTTTTGTTTACACGACTTATAAATCTTGATGTCGTCGGCATACATAAGAAATTGGGAATGAACGAAGCATTCCTTAATGTCATTGATAAACAGAATAAAGAGTAAGGGACCCATAATTGAGCCCTGGGGCACCCCAGAGGTCACAATAATTGAGCTTGATTGGAAACCATTAATAACTATTTTTTGCGACCTGTTAAATATATAAGCCATAAACCAACGTAACAAATTACCACGGATGCCATTGTATGCAATTTTGTCTAGAAGAAGTTTGTGGTCCACCCTATCAAAAGCCTTCCGAAAATCCGTGTACACAGCGTCAACTTGAACTTGTTCATCCAGGTTTTTAAAGAGGAAGTCCGTGAACAGCATGAGATTAGTATTGGTCGAACGCCGTTTGATAAAACCATGCTGCTCACCAACAATGAGGTTGTGAATGTGAGAGTACACTTCGCTGTGTACAAGAGTCTCGAAAAGCTTCGACAAGGTGGACAGTACAGAGATAGGGCGATAATTTTGTAGGTTGTTTATGTCACCACTCTTAAACACTGGTGTGATGTGTGCCTGTTTCCAAATATCGGGAAAAGTGCCTTCTCTTAAACATTTATTAAATATAATATGAAGTGGTCGAGCAATATTCTCTCCGGTTTTTTTTAAAAAGACAGGTGGCAAGCCCGCGGGACCAGCACCTTTATTTAAGTTTAGTTGCATTATTGCGTTATGTAAAAATTTACTGGTAAATAAATTTCAGAGATACAGGGCGAATTATCTGCGTATGTGCTTGGTGGCTGCCACGACGCGGGGTTAAAATTTGTAGGTTCATACGGAGGTGAAAAAAGTGGAGAACATATTACATATTTCATTTGGATTATTTGAGTTAAGGTTTTCAAGAAATATGTTTGCTGGAATCTGCGCCTTGCCCTTTTTGTGTGAAACGTAAGTCCAGAAATGTTTAATGCCAAGCGGAATACTGTCTGACACTACTGTCAACTGATCTCATGTATTTTTCAAAGCAATTGTCACATTCAGATATACAACGCTTACGATGAGTAGAAAAACTTACGCAGTCCGATGCATTACCGTATGTTTTCCATTTTAACAAAGCTTTTTCTTTGGTTTTGAAAATACGAATGAGAGATGGTGAGAACCACAACGATCAGAGTTCCTGAGACGAGACAGAGGAACATGCCTTTTAATTATACTATAAATTTGATCGTAAAATGTATTAATCGATTGTTCAACAGAAAGCTCGTAAAGCAATTGATTCCAGTCCAACATGCTTAACTCGTTATTAATTAATTCATAATTAGCTTTAAAAAAATTATGTCTCATGGATAACTGACGTTTCACTGGCGTAAATTTCATAAAAAATGAAGTTACTGCTCAGAAAGGCGGGTGGTAAACATCAAGCGGTAGTATGATGTACATGTTTTAGACTCACAGTCAACGTTAGACAAAAACAAATCCAGTATACGCCCTAAATTATTTTTCAGTGTGTTGTATTGAGAAATATTAGATAAAGAAATAAACACAAATTACTACCCAAGGAGTCAGTCGTTTGTGGAACAACATAGTTGCATCCCTTACGATTCAGCCAGTTAATGCCGGGCAAATTATAATCACCTGTTATATAGAATGCTTCAGTACTAGTTTCATTGATAATATCTAGCAACTTATCAAAGTGTGATGTGTACAAAACGTCCGCAGAACGCGGTGGTATATAGGCTGCACTTATAATATGGTATACAAAACAAATCAGATATAAATTAAAATTTAAGTTCATTGCACATATATTTAGAAACATGAGGGTCATCAATCGTAGAATATTTTGCGCTCGCATCGTTAGTAGGAACTGCATAAACAACACAGAGTAACACATGAGTTAGAGAACACAGACTATATGGTAAACAAAATAACAAGTTACAAAGTAAGAAAAAGAAATGAGGCCGCGCTTTTACGCAAATATATAACATATACCTAGTTAAAAGTTTATCCAGATACTTTATTAAAGGGTTTGATTTTAGATAAATCTTTTTCGGAACGAATAGTAAAAGCCGCTTCGGGGACGTCAGCACGAACGAGTATAACTCCGTGTTTAATCCAGACAAATCGATACCCGTTTTGTTTTGCAATTTCCTTTGTTTGACGAAACAACTTCTTATTCTGTAGCGTAAGATGCTCGTTTACATTAGTATAAAAAAATAAAAAAAAATTATGTTGTGGATTACCGCTCAACTTTAGTTCTTCGGATGTGATTCCCTTTTTGAGACGCGCTGCTGCAATGAAGTTATCACGTAGTATTTGACCGGAAAGTTTTACAACTATGTTTTTTGGCTTTGAGGACTTTGGATTCATTAGAGGAACACGATGAATAGCAATGACGTCACGAGGCGATAACGGTTGCTTGATTAAGACAGCTATGTTTTCAAGGAGCGACATTAGATTTTCGCCACGCTTCTCAGGCAGATTGCTTATCTCGACGTTACATTTCCGAGATTTCTGTTCTGCGGTTTCCAACTTTTCTTCTAATGTTGCAATTCGTTGTTGCATTGCATCAGGCGAAGAAACCTTTTCTTCAAGCTGCGTCACACGAGAATCAAAATCCTTCAACTTCACCTCCAGACCATCATATTTGTCGCTAATGAATTTAACGGACGACTTTACGTCTTCAAATTTGGACAGCAGTAGGGCACATTTTTCATCCTGTTTTATTAAACAGGTCTCGAGCATAGACTTTATGTTAGCCTGGAAATCCTTAAGTTCATCACTCCAGTCCGAGTCCTTATTGCACGATAGGCCTCTGCGAAATGTGATGTAAGGAGGAGGAGACTTCTTCTCAATTAATGACCCATCAACGCTCATTTCACTAGATCGCGATGGATTGTCGACGTCACTAATTTGATCGTAGGTGCTGTTTACAGTATTCATAACTGGTAATAAGTTTAAAAGTCTCTGTCTGCGACACTACTCTGTGCCAATGCAGGTAAACGGGTACGAGCACAAAACACTGCCGATAACACCGATGAGTTAGTTTGTCACACACGCACGGTTACGCACACTATGCTCTTATTGTATTAAGTTACACTGAGTGAGGACGAGACTACCAGTTTGTTCCGGCGCGCACGACGGAATGAACAGTTGACAATAAAAGACAAAAATAAACTGTAGAGAACTTTTTTCAACTCAAAGAATGTTTTGTAAGAAAATAGGACCTCTATGTCTCACCATTAGTGGTGCTTGTTGCTCATACAAGGTGAGTGGTTCACTCTGATGATTCCCATGCTGCAGCCACATGCGTACTGCACTGCGGCGCTGCGGCTCTTAGAAACTCAGCTTCTGCCTCATCGAGTCGGTCATCTGCTAGGACAGCTG
The DNA here is from genome assembly GCA_950022335.1 of Eurois occulta. Taxonomy (NCBI): domain Eukaryota; kingdom Metazoa; phylum Arthropoda; class Insecta; order Lepidoptera; family Noctuidae; genus Eurois; species Eurois occulta. Next base: position 9,902,194 of record OX465496.1, read on the forward strand.
TTTCCACCTACTCTTACTAGAAAAATGGACCGATAATATTGTAATCTCACCATGAGCGGGGCATGTTGCTCAGCCAAAGCGAGTGCTCTCTGATGCTTGCCATGCTGCAGCCACATGCGCACTGCATCATCAGGTGCTCCGGCTCGTAGGAACGCAGCCTCTGCCTCATCTGGTCGGTCATCTGCTAAGGATGCAGCTTCGGCCCGCGCTACTTCACTACGAGATATGCCGCCTCCTAGGGTGCTTAGCTCCATTGCTACGTCCCATCTGAAACCAAGTGTTTGATATAGTTCCGTAACATATTCTGGGGTTTTTTTTTTAAATGAGAGTAGGAGATAATATTTTTACAAAACAGGATTTGTGTCCTGGTCGGCTCACCATCTATAAATTAGTTTATAAACGTTCCCACTGCAGGAACACAATCTTCATCTCAGTGAGAAGGAAGTCGCCGTAATCCGCGCAACGCGGGGTCCACGCGGCTTGGTGTATACTTATGTCACAAATCTTAAAAGGTTTAATTTTATGATATTTCTCACTATTTTTCTTTCACCGTTTAGAGAGCAATGTATGTTGATGAAATAATAGGGATGTTAAAACCATTAAAAAATAATTTCAAGACAGCTTCTCTAAAAACAACACTTAATTTTAGAACTGAAAACGCGATAAATTTTCAGTTAAAAGCTAAATTAGATTTTTAGTTGCTTCGAAATCAATAAATAATTGAGTCATTGAGTTGACTAAATAGTGACGTGACAGCGTGTTATTGCCATACAAAATGTAAGGGGGAATCGCGTTTTGACAGATCATAAAAAGTATGTCAATTGAATGGTGTGTCAATGCGCCTTTCTGGGCTCAAACCCACGACAAGACTGACTTGCATAAGTCAGGGCCTCACTCACCTATGTTCTTCTCAATAAAGACGGTACAATATGACAGTTCTATTCACATATCCCTATCTGTTTAGACAACCGCAATATTATATTAGATGCAAAACAAAGCTACCTCTGTGCCTGTAGAGCCCACCGCGCTCCTAAAGCCGCCAGTCCTCTCGCAGCCAGCAGCCGGGCGGCGGGCGCTCCGCCCAGCGCGCCGGCCCATTGCAGAGCCACCTGGATGTTCATTAGTAAGCACTTCAGTACCTGCAGCCACACCCAACTAGGTACTAGTACTTCACTGACTAAAACATGTTCTTTTTATCTTTCCGATGGCACGAACGATTTCAGCCAGTACAATGGTCCCATGTTTTGCATTACTAGCAGTGGTTTGTTTTCAGGTCCTTGTGACACTCGTGTACGCAAAAGGGACACTGGTGCAGCTATGAACCATTGTCGAAACGAGAATATCACACATAATAATACGTTGGTGACAGACAGTAAGGACAGGATGATTTTATTTCACCAACTCGTTTAATTTTGAGTCTCGTTTAGTTTAATATTGTTGTTTAAATACTTCCAATTCACTTCTCTGTTTGATTAATAATATACCTGTTGTTGAACCCCGCTGGGAGCGTGTGCACGAGCTACACGCTCTGCTCCCTCCCATTGACCCGCTGAACGGTACATCTGAATCGCACTCTTCCAATCACCTACAATTTCAGTTCATTTAGTTTATAAAATTTTAACAAAACCCTTCATGAACAATGCAAAAAAACGTCATCATTTGGCTTTCAGTTCCTACCTAATATTTCTCCCACGTAGGTCTCCCGAAGCATATAGCGCCTGTGCTACATGGCGCCGCGTAGCTACCAACAGAGAGCTACGGTGGACTGCTACGAGGCGTAGCATCGACTTATATTGTGACGGTTCTATGATAACCGTAATAATACTAACCAGCTTGTATGTAATAGTTCTCTGCGGTGCGTAGGTCACCCGAAGCCTGTAGCGCCTGTGCTACGTGGCGCCGCGTAGCTTCCAACAGAGAGCTACGGTGGACTGCTACGAGGCGTAGCATCGACTCATATTGAGACGCTTCCTGATATCACAAAAAGTAATACATTAGAGCTTTAGTTATAGTCGTTGCTTATTTTGTCATGACTTTTGTCTCTTTGATATTATAAAGATTAAAATTGCAAAGATGAACATTTAGAACTCCCCAGCAACACAACAAAATTGTACGTAAATACATACAATTTTGTTGTGTTGCTGGGGAGTTCTTTTTTTCCTTCTCTTCCTTATCACAACCAAGAAAAAAGAAAATAGGCTTGTGCTGATAAACGTAAAAGATAAATTTATCTCACTTTATACATAGAAATAGCCTCATCCGGCTCGCCAAGGCCGATATAGATCTGTTCTGCCTTCCTCAGCTGCCCGTCGAGCCTCAGCTGTTGCGCGAGCGGCATGTAGATGTCTCGCGTCTGTTCCTCGGTGAGTTGAGCGGCGGCGAGTTGCAGCCCTTCGGCGACGCGACCGGCGGAGTTGTAGGCGCGGACGCAACGTTCCGCCATGCCGCATGAAGTTAGCACGCGTTCTGCTGTCTCCCATTCCTAACAGTCAGAGTTAAACCAGATTTAATTAAATTAGCTAGCAAATTCCGCAGTCGTGATGGGTATCGCTATCTAAACACGAATTAGAATTAGCTCGTGGCTAAATAAGAACAGCCGCTCGGGTCGATCTTCAGGTTAAGCCGTGCTTACCTAAGTTGGTCCCTGGATGGGTGACCGCCCATTACATACCGAGTTTCCTCCATGCCTCGGAAAGCACGTTACGCCGCTGGTCCCGGCTGTCACTTGTAGGTCTTTGACAGTCGTTCCAGATAGTCAGTGACCCGAAAGTCTGACAACCAGTCTTACCTAGGGGTATCGTATTACCTAGCACTAACTGGGTTGTGGAAGTCAGATAGGCAGTCGCTCAATGTAAAATACTGGTATTCAGTTGCATCCGGTTAGACAGGAAGCCGACCCCAACATAGTTGGGAAAAAAAGGCTAGGCAGATGATGATGTGATGTTTGCTGAGTTTTGCTAGCTAATTTAATTTGTAAATTTCTTAACTTACAACAAAAAAAATAGGTTTACAATAAACCAAAAGCTTATAAGAATAAGCTTTTGGTTTATTTTAAACCTATTGAAAATACAAGATCAAAATTGTTGTAACACTAACTCGAGTGGATATGAAGTGGTCACCAAGTCTCTCACACTGCTCTCTGATGGAATCCTTGTCATCTATAGCCTGAAAAATAAAAACTTTTATAATTAATTTTCTTCCAGAAATTGATTGGCATAGGCGATTGCTACGGCGTAGCATGTTATTTATTTACCTTCAACTGAAACCTGATAGGTATAAACATTAGGTATCGTGGCGACGACATTTGGTATTGCAGTATGTTACGTATAGGCGAATGGACATTACCGCAGTGATTCATGGTTGGCGTAGCAGGTTGCTACGCCGTAGCCGATTGCTACGCGCCGTAGCGTATTGTGACGGAAGTTCCTCTACGTTTGTGAAGACAATACAGAGGTATTGTGTTCATATAGAACGGCATCGTTACGGAACTGTATTCTGTTGAAAGCGTTCAGACTAATGAGATTTGTGGCGTTGAAAGTGCTTTGAGCTCACAACTTTTGTCACGGATTGCCTTCGATGCGGACAGTTTCTGTGAAAAGAGTTAACCGCCTCTAGCAGCGACCACCATCTTAGTAAATACTCAGGCTTATAATGTTTTCACAGAGATGGAAGACCTGTGGGCTATGTCCCAGGCCCGCTCTGTGTAAAAGGGAGTGGCATAATCCACCCCACGGGCCTACTGCGGGTATTTTCGGTTGTAGAATATACCGGTATCCCCACAATTGTTTTCCTTTACCATTTTGAGGGCAGAAGTCTCAGTGTTCTGTGAGTGCGTTGCACCTGCCCTAGTACCTGCAGTATCTGCAGCGCCTTCCTGTAGTGCTGCGCGGCAAGCGCGGCGTCGAGCGCGGCGCGCGCCTGCCCCGCCTCGATGAGGTGCGGCACGGCGGCGCCCGCCTGGCGCGACGCCACCAGCCACGCGCCCCACATGCCTTCCAGGCGCGTCACCTCGCCTGGACATGCCTGGGATGTTCAAAGGAGAAACTTGAATATGGAGATACACTTGCTGCTTTAAACATGAGAACAGATAATAATAAATGAAAACATCCAAAAGACTAAGAATTAAAAAAAAAACTATTTTATTTTAAGATGATACAAATTGTTAAATATCTGTCTGTCAATAAGAGTAATTACCTCTCTAGCCAACTGGACTGCTCTTGCATAGTTGTTCCCTTGGGCGTAGTACTCCACTGCCGTACGAGTATCACCTCTACGCTCCGATATTTCACCCGCTGTCTCCCACCATTCTTCCTGAAAACCGGGACCGGAAAAAGTTTAACTCATAAACAATTAAGATCAAAATATTAAAACCTGTTTAACACTCTTCATGGATACGTACGTTTTAAATAATAATTTGATAAAATTTGGTATCAGACTTAGAGTAGATAAAATAAAGACAAGGCAATGCTAATACTTGCCACACATAGTATAGTAGTTCTAATTCCGTTTTACCTGTATGAGTTGGGTATGAACTGAATCAACCAAGTCAGTATCCCTAAGCAGCTGCGGATGCTGCAACAACAGCCCTGCCGCTCGCTTGGATCGTCCACCTCGCAGCCAGAGCTTCACTGCCCCCTCTACGTCGCCCGATGACGCTAGAACTGCACCGGCCTCGCCTAGACGACCTGAAAAGAGCCGGAAAAGAGATATTAGCAGTGTCGGATCTATCATACAAGCCGAAAAGCCCGGCTTGCCTTACAATCAAACTCAACAAATAAAAAAGAAATAAAAAAATGTTACACAATCAAAAATCCCTAGAACCTAATGCTTTAGAGATAAAGTTGAAAATCTATTAAAGAAATTTGACAGATTGTAGTAGCTTGATGTGCTGACGTCTGTACCTACGGCCTACGGCCAGTGCTAACGCTTTCTCTTTCACACCCATTGGCTTGCATTTGGCTTCTGACCTCTCGCTTGCTCCTAGCAAGTTGTGTCTGTTTTTTATCAAACCGGTAGGTACTTATTTGGACATTTTGTATTGAATTTAAAGCAGGGTTTTTTTTTAATGTGTGCGTGTAAGCTTGAGAGAGAATGTGTGTTCGCGTTTCGCGCCAAGAGGTATGTTCGATTGGTTAGTTGTGTTTTGAGTTTGGAGATTTTTGCAATTTCTTGTGATTTGTTTTTGCTGTAATTAACGTTGTTTAGTTTGATTATAGTTTTTTAACACTAAAATTAATTCGAAAAGCATGCAACTGTTCCTTGTGAAGGATTAGTAGGTATGTGAAATCGATACTGGGCAAAGTAAATACTTTAAGTTTTATAGAAAAATATAATCTCGTTACTTCACCTAAACCTACCCCTGATCACATAATTATAATTGTGACAATTCTCGTGACAAGTTATTCCACGGAACGCGCTCTTTCATCTTTAAAACGTACTTATTATTCACACATTTCGGTTTTCCGAATTATTATCGACAATTGCTACAGAAAAACAGAGCCTGTTGGACGTTGACCCACATGTTATGTTGAATAAAATTATTTTTAGAGAAAGATAGAGTTTTTGATTTAGAACACAGAAAGTAATTAAAGTAATATATAATAGTAATAACATGCCTACTGTTTTCAACAATTTGTAGTTAGATACCAATTTTTTATTTGAGCACCATCTCTCGCCAAAGCGAGGGAAATAATTACGAATTGATTTGAAGAGTTCTGTTGTTACATTTATGTCAGTAGATGGCTCTTATATCATTTACTTATTTTGTGAAGGGATATAAAATAGGAAAAGTTAATCACCACTATTTGTATTTTTATATTTAAATAATAGTAAAATAAAACCGATGATATTAAAAACCAATGTCAGAACTCAGAACAGAGAGCGAAACGTTTTTTTCCCCAAATGTCGTCAGTTGTTTAATTGGGCTTTGCCTCCCTTTCATTGCGGGCACGCCACTGGATATTAACAGCCACAGAAGAAGGCGGCACTTTCTTGAAACAGCAACAGCCCATCTGTCAGGAGGTAGACTGTGGCATGCTAGATGCCCCCATGGTTTTGCATTAGGTATTATATATACATAACGGTAAAAATCAATCATAGAATGTTTACTAACCGGTAGAAGTTAAGTAGTCCATGTGCTGCTGTTTCAACGTAGTCACAGAAGCTCGGTCAGTTCTCTCCGCCAGTGCAATAGCGTCAGTCCACTTATTGAACTGCTTGTACATATCCACTGCGAGGTCAGGCCGCCCCGCGCGACGGACGTAGCACTCTTCAGCCGTGGATAGGTCTCCCTCGAATATTGCTAGACGAGCTCGCACTATGGCGTTGTTCAATCCTGAAAAATGACCGTCACTTTTTTTCAGTAAGGAATAGATTCTACTGGACTAACGTAAATAAGAAATGATAATATTTTTAAGCCTGTGTTATCCTACTGCAGAACAAAGGTATCCGTATCGAAGTTTTATTGTTTACACTCCTCTCGATGTGAACTTATTTTGGGCTAATGGATGAAAAGACGAGTTTCTCATTTGTCTGTTATCCCTTGAACTGTAACGGCCATATTTCGCGTAATTCGAGCATCTGTAAGGCCATTCTGTGTGGTTGCGGCTGATTACGGCGCGTTTGATTAAAATGACGATATCTCCAAGTTACGATAGTTAGCTCTCTACCAGTTCTATCATTAGAATCGGTATTAAATTAACTAACAGATTATATATGGATTAGTATGGTTAAAGAAAAGAAAAACAAAAAAAAAGCATAACAATAACGTCACGTGGCACGTGCCGCGTTCCGATTAAACTAATGTGTATGATTATACGAACGCATAAGCCTAGAGATCGTAACTTTATAATAATGTTTAGTCTACATACTCGTCACAAACAGAGTCTCAGTTGTTAGAATTTTTAGTTTAAGAGTATCGGCTAACCAAAACAAACACTTGAAAACGGGCGCAAAAAACGCCCGCTCAAACCGGTTTTGTTAAATTCATAACGCGTCATCCGTTCATTTCAAATTACTTGGACAAAGGCAATAATTATATCTCATTAATATATTCACAGACAAGGGGTTAAACCTCACCTCATTAGTTATACTTACCAACTGAGACATCACCGTCGCCTTCTCCAGCGGCCATTTCAACAGTCTTCTCCAAATAATAAGTCCGGGCTACGTCATCCACTTCGCGATAGCATTTAGCAGCCAACTACCAAATAAAGATTGAGACACCATCATCATACAGCTTAAAGACTGGGTCTACCACACTGGAACATTTGTTGATAAATAGTAAATTAAAACCAAAAAATTGAGTAAACTAATACAGTCACTTACGTGATATCTTAAGTAATTATTCATTATTTTGGGGTATTTCGACGCTATTGCAAGCGCCATGATCTGATCGCCTTGATTGATGATCGACGTAAGTGACAGTATAAGTTTAAAACCGTAAAAGCTTAAAACTGTGTTTAAAATTGAGTAGCTTTAACAATTCACGGGGACGCTCAGCTTGAATGAAAGTGCAATTCAGAAACCTCAATTACTGATATATTTTACCTGAACATCATCATCGGCGAGTGCACGTTCAGCCAGCTGCCTCCACAGTGGAGCCACGTCAGCGTTGTTGCTAACACCGTCCAAGTACCGCGCACAGCCGGCTAAGTCACCGCTTCGAAGCGCGTTATCTAAATAATAACGTATTGTATTGTATGTTAAAATATGGTATTTTTTGCTTTAAACTAGATAATTCGAATATTTTTATACAACATTACGTCTCGCAGAAAAAGTTGTTTATAATGTTGAGTTCAATTGAATAGAGAGAGAGATTTAGAGTCAACAAAAAAGCTTTGGAGGAGTTTAAACAAAATAGACGAAAAGAAATGGCATTCAAATGAAGTGGGTTCAAAAGAAATTGATTTCAAATTGACTACGGCGTAGCAGTTTAACTACGCGCTACGAAGATCGTAGCAGATAATAGATCAGCTACGCGCCGGGTCGCCGCGATTGGGAGCGGTGATTAGTTTGTTTTGCTGCGTAATGGTCTATTAGCACTACGTTTATTTGATTAAATATCTCTTGGGACATCTTCTATAACTGACTTAATATGCAAACAAATAGAGATTAAAAGCAATAAGGGAACAAGACTAAAGAGGTTTTACTGAGTGGTTTGATCTACAAGTAAATTGGTCTAAGGCCTGGTCAATAAATTGACGGTTTTTTTTAAGGAATAGTAGTTCGAAAGCGCTGATCCGCTGATCACAAAAAGTAGTAATCGGATTTCATTCAAGCATTCGCCCTAACAGCATAGTTCCATTTCCAAGCTTACTGAAAGCAAGTCGATGTTCATCCAGCTGTAAATAAGGTAACAGTCCTCCATCGAGCACGACGCGGCGCGAGATTACTTCGACCGCCACTGCGCCGCCGCACTCGGCCATCTCGACGCTTCCGGGGTCCCACGCACTGTACCTATGTAGATGATGTTAAATATTATAAAAGAACTTATCAAGAGGTAATGATTAGGATTATTTCCAAAATAGTTGAACAGATCCATGAAACAAAACTAAAAACCACCTCGATTAATCCAGTGTTCTAATTTTAAAAACGCTTTGATATCAAACGACTCGATTAAGAGCTGCGATGCCACATACAGACACACAGATACACAGAACGACAGAGCCATAAAACATCTTTATACGTTGGGGATTCTTAAATTACTACTTGTGAATATAGCACACTAATTTAAAAAAAATAGGCAAAAAAAAAACTAATCGAAGTGAAAAAATAATGTGGGAGGATTAGTCTCTACAGTAGCCTTAAACAAAACGTGTTTGTTGCAATCGCTCGCTGCTCTCATAATGTATTTTAAGACAATAAGATGAAGTTCGAATCAAAAAGATTTAATTACTAACCATACGAGTAGATGAGTTGGTGTTTGAGCTACAACTGCGTCACTATTCTCAATCCACTGCACGAATGAAACCCCGCTCGCTATGATTTCCTTGTCGCCGTTATTTAGACGCAGTAAGGCTAGTCTTCGTCTTGTGTCTCTCAACAGAAGTAACTGTCCACTTTCATTTAGTTCAAGCCAGTCAACGCGAGCCTCATGCCACCATTGACCCAACTGAACACCTGCGAACACGCTTAATTTTATTATTCTTTCTTTATCGTGTGGTTAGTGCCTGACCTGGTGTCAGTTTTTATGCCGCCTCTGATTTGGCTTTACATGCCGTCAAGAAATATCTCTCAGGTATACTGATTTCCTCACGATGTTTTCCTTCACCGAAGCAAATGATAATAATACAATACACACATGAATCAGAAAAATCAGAATTAATTAATTAATTTTGTTTAATGGAGATAAGACGGAATGAACAAAAACAGATATTAAATACTGGAGAAACGTGGTATGTCGTTACATTTCAAATAACTTGCAGCATATTTTGTATTACCCTATTAGAGCTCAACGTAGTATTAATATTATAATTGTATGTGTTTTGATAGCTAAAGGCTGACTCCTTCTGAACACCCTACCATGTTACATTTAAATAAAATCCTGATAACAAAAGATAAAAAAGAAGGAAGGAGGATGATTATTCTTCTCACCAGTAGTAAGATCAACAACGGCAATAGTCTGCCGGTCCAGTAGGTAAGCAAGATGCTTGCGGTCGCCGAGCTCCGAGCCGCCCGTGACGCCCTCGTTGATGCGCACGCTCAGCACGTGCGGGTTCACGCGCTCGGTTCGCACCTGATACATACACAATATGCGGATAACATAACATCACGCTGGTAAAAACAGAAAGGTTGGGCAGTTGTGAAAATCCCGAAAGCTTCGCCAGAGGTGTACCAATTAATTATTTAATTAAAATTAATAAAGTACATCAACATTTCACCAGTTATATTTAAGTCCCATGTAATAAGGGGCGAGCCTATTACCATCAACCGGTCACTAGTCCTGGCTCCAAGCAGGATTTCTTGTTCAGAAGTTAGGCTTGCTACAACTAGGCCAACGAGGCAGTCAATTAAAAAACAGTACTTAGATTAGTACTGTTCTTCTTCTGCTCAAAATTTAAGAAGTATTATAGCTTATTAAGCTCACAGTATGCAGCACTTTATCCAATCCATACTCGACAACACTCAGTTCGCCAGCTCGATGAAGTAGGCATGCACCTCCCACTGCCGCATACACTCGCTCTCCACTACCCGACCATGGGATCTACGAAACAGTCAATATAAATATCACAACACCATCCAAGATTGAACCCTAAGAAGGACCAATAAAACATTATTTCGATTGATTACCTCACTAGTCAAGCCTCGTGCAATGTCACATAATATTAACGTGGAACTAGTACGACATACTGCATACCAGTCGTTACCTGAAAATGTGAAAAATACATTAATCGCGCCAAAACAAGGCTACAGCGAAGAAACTAGGTGTGAGAAACCGTAGAGGTATGAATATTCCAAATGTGAAAACTATTATTAAATATTATCATTAACACTAGAAACGGGATACTTACCATGTCCAACTCAAAACATGTTTGTTTTGAGTTCCCGATATTTCGGCGTTGTTGCTCTTGTTGTTCTCTTTGTTGGTTCTTGTTCAGAATAGAGTTGCGAGTGACAGTGGTAGCGGTACTGAGTGCAAAAAACGAACATGAAAGAGGGTAGACCGATTTGTCTGCTCATAAACACCCACCCGCAATAACTTCAGTTTATCCGTGATCATAGTGCTAGCAACAGCACCGAAATATCGGGAACTCAAAACAAACAGTGGACATGGTAAATATCCCGTTTCTAGTGTTAATGATAATGTTAATGACCATGACAGTTTAAAAACTTATTTTTAAGTAGCTCTTCCAGTCGAATTGACCTTAACGTGGGACTGGATACCCCAAGGTAAAATGGAAAAAAGATGGAATCTGAAACTCCCACTGAGTTTCAGATTCCATCTTTTGTAAAATTTCCACCACAAGAGAGGTAATTTGTGAATATTATGCACTTCTCTACTTAGAACACTGGTCAAATTGCATTCTATATAAAGCTTTATCTTGAGGGAAAGATAAATAGCGACTAACCAATGAAATGATGGATGGACTTTAGGTATGTAATTAGGATAATATACGGCTAAACAGGAAATTACTAATACATACGTCTGGAAGAAGACGACACGCTTCGCCGGCCCCAAATGAATTGGGACACGGGCAGGAGATGATATTGAGCTATACTACTAACCAATAAAGCGCACGTTGAATATATCGGGAGCTTGCTTGGTAGTGACGGTGAGAGGTAGCGCGTCGTTGGCCAGGCGCGACAGCACCAGCTGCCGGGCGCTCACGTGCTGCACCTCCACTGTGTCACGCCACACCCAACGTCTGGGGCAAGCCAATACAAGTTGAAAAGTCATTTATTCAAATCAGCACTTTTTTAACGTCAATGTTTATAAGAGATAGTCAATCAAAACGCCCGCCTTTTCTGAAAAGAGGTGTCTGATGAGATGACGAGTAATAGAGAAGTATGGAAGAAGATAACATGCTGCGCCGACCCCAAATAAATTGGGACAAGGGCAAGAGAATGATGATGATATAAAGATGTGTAATATTGCGATGTTGATATTGTGATATTAACATATTTATGAGTGAACTCAAAAAAACATGTACATATGTACCTACCCTTGTAACGTCGCCAACGACGACCCAGAGGCAAATATTACATTATTATTTAGAAGTCTGTATCTCATTATAAATGAACTGTTATTATTTATAAGTTCATAAGAGGTAATAAATATATTTAAACCTAAGATAGCTCATCAAGACGTTAGACGTTCATGAAGGTGTAAAAGACAGATACAGAACGTACCTCAATACAGCTTCAAGTTGTATAACAGCGCCCGTTTGTGAAGCGAGTGCCAGCTTGGTGCCATCCCCACTCCAAGCGAGAGCGCGCGCCGCATAGAAGTTGGGGATGTTCAGCATGGAAAGTTCTACCCCTCCCGATTCCTTCAACTCGCCTACTAGACACCCATCGAATACTCCGAAGGCCACGGTCTATATGTTAAAAAGACCCAGAAACAGCATCAGAAACACAAAAACTTAGCGGCCGTGCACTCGGCGCAGTCCTGCATGATATTTTTCAGCTATGTTGGGATCAACATAATAACTGTTGGGATCACACATCAATAACCCAATGTTCATACGATTAAAAACAAATGCAGTTTGAAACTGCTATATGATCCCAACCCCAACATTACACTGCAAAAAAATCGTACAGTTCGACGCCATGTGAACGTACGCTTAGTGTAGGTACCCACCATCTGTTTTATGACTGAATCTAACAATTAAAAACCGAACCCTAAGGGTAATTAAACCCTAAAGGTTGTTTGTTTAATGCAGAAAACTATGAAACTAACTGCCATCCAACATCAAAACTACAGGTAAGACAGTCTGGTGTGATCACTAAATAATAATTCACACAAGAAGGGCTGAATACGAAAAAGTTAAAATGTCGATAACGAATAAACAAAGAATTGCAAGATTTAATAAGTAAATTATTTAATATTTAAATGTAACAAACCTGTCCAGACGGGCTGGGAGCTGCTGAAATCAAATCGCGTCGATCAGGCGGCAGCTGAGGCTCCAAGCTGCGCAGGAGAGCACCACGCTGGGCTTCATACACAGACACGCGCCCGTCACATGACCCCACTATCAACTGGAAAAAAATATGATTTACCATTTATTTCAAAATTAGTTTCAGGTTACAGTCGCCCATGGGCTTTATAAGGGCTTTTGAACACTTACGAGTATGTTTGCCTATGGATCTACCAACCAAATTTTATGAATATTTATTAAGTTACTGGCTTGGTTTGGTGAAAAACACTATTTTGTATTTAGGATAGTCATGGATTGTGGATCAAGCTCGGCAGCTTAGCATACATGAAAAAGTAGTTTTGCTAGGAATACTTATTATTCTACTGAAATAGCAAATAGGCTTTTCATTTAAGCAGCTACAGATTCAGGATATAATAAACTGTCGTATTGCTTCATACGCGCACACTCAACTGCACAACTAAATGAAGACCTGTTCATCACACTTCCGGTAAGTATTCTCTTTTTTCCGGATAACTTCTAGTTTATTTAACTGACTGACTGAAGTTATTGAACTTCCGACCAAAGTTTAATTTTAAAATCTTGTGTGATGGACAGTACTTATTCGGAGTTGATGTCACAGGCCTTATAAAAAACCAGTAACACTGTAAAAAAAAAACATACATAAGGAGGCAGCAAGACCAGCGCTGTAGGAGGCAGCGCGTATCGCAGTAACAGCCGGCCGTTCAGGTAGAGTGTCCCATCCACGTGTCCGGAAGCCAACGTGCCTTCTCCGCCCCGTGCTAAAGACACGCAGCATGCGCCCCCCGTCCACATGCTGCTGCTCTTGTTGCTCTTACAGTCTAAAGATCTGAGTAACACATTAAGTATTGTTTGAAAGTCATATTGAAAATAAGTACGATCCCTAGCCGGGTCGTCATCGTACATAACCCGACATCAAAAAGACTACGGTCAAGAATATAGAGATACAAAAAAGTATATCATCGCCATCTTTATCGTATGATGCGAAAAGATGTAATCTCGGTTGGGGTGTAGTCTTAGAGGCGCTATGGAGCGAGGACTAAGAACATTTTAAAACCAATCCTAAGGCGATCATAAGATACTCTGACCTTCGTAGCTAGTGCTCGGGGTAGGGCTCCAAAAAGTCTTTATCCACAAGTAACAGGCAAGCAACAAGTAAGTTATAGCTGTAAATTGAGCAATCACTTTTTTGCCTTTTTAAGCCGTTCTATTTAACACATGATAATAATATAATGTAGCCATATAATTATTATCATGTGTTAAAAGGGGAAAGGGAATGACTCATGAGATGACGACTAGGTAAAAGAGGAGTATGGATCAAGAAGACATGCTACGCCGACCCCAAAGAAATTGGGATAAAGGCAGGAGAATGACGACGATGAAGCAGTTCTATTTAACAGAACGTTGAATTTTAAAAACCTCAAAGAATGCCCTTTTTTCGGATGGGAAATCATCAAATGACTCCTCCCGCTCTGGGCGGAGCGGAAGGGAGTGTCAGACTTTTACTGACTAAAAACCATCCATGTTCCTTCTTTTGCCCTTTATGTTCCAGGGCCACGGTATCTCTTTCAAACAGTCCCGCAGCCTTGGCAGGCATCGGCCCTTGCGGGCCCCTCCTGTTTGCTGACATCTCTTTGAGGCGCGCGTGGCCCCCGACGCCCGGTGCTTCTCCCGCGGCGGCTGGGACGTGAGGTTCTGTCCCCCTCACGTTCCGCCACCTCCTTCGCTAGCATGACTGCTTCGCAGAAGGTCATAGAATGCCCTCAGGCTAGGTTTTGCAGGTTAGCTGGTAGTACCTACATAAATGTGAGAAGCTTAAGAACCATCAGAACAAAATGGCGTAGAGACTAGAGAGCATAGGTTTTTCACGCCATTTTCAGCTTATTGATGTTGACTAATAATACTGAACCTTACCTAATCTTCCCATCGCAAGTCCCAGTATAAAACCCGTTGTCTCCCGGTAACAGTGACATGGGGGCGCCAGTCAGCGGAAACTTGTTGCAGATGACTTTCTTACTGCTCCAGTCTGCCCCCACACGGTACACAAATACCATGTTGTCGCTCTGTGCTACTCCCAGCAGTTCTGAGTTGTCGCTGAAAGATATACCTGAGGGAGTAATTTTCTATGTAAATTATAAAAAAAAAAAACAAACGGAAACAATAACCAATGGGAGTAGCTAGCAGTGAGCCTTTTCTATGGTTTTGTCTCCCTCTCAGTAGGTACAACTGTGTCCAATAATAAACTACTGAACCTCAATGCCCCAGGTCGAGATTATCTTCTTAATAGAAAGGGCGGATATTTCTATACTAGATTTTGACTCAAATAGTTTTGTGTAACAAGAAGCTTTAAAGTTTTGTTATTAATACAAAGTATTTGCTTACTTGTAATAACATAGGACTTCTTCCCCGCAGCAGAATCGGCAGGCTTGGTAGCGAACTTATCTCGCCGAATGCCCTCGCGGTCGAACAACAGCACTAATCGGTCACATGTCGCCACAGCTAGCTTGGCGTTGTTAGGTGACCAACAGATATCGGCTATAGGACTCTCCGTGTCCTGGAATACAATGCATGAATGATTAAAAGCCACTTTGCATTAATTTACGAAAGTACCGATTTTTACATGATTCGTTCACCTGTGCTTCCAAAAGCGTTTTAGAGTATTTCAGCCTCATATTTATTAAAGATAAGGGCAGGAAGATGATGATTTATGCACTAGCTTTCTTTATAAATTACCTATTGTTACAAGGTAAGTGCGTAGCATTACACGCAGTTATTTCACTAGAACTTTGTTTTGTTTACCGTGTTGCCTAGCAACATTTAAATTTCGCGCCTTCCATCCATGAAAACCACAAATAAGATAATACCAAAAACAATCTAATACTCTTATAAAACTATTTAAAACTGATCCTTGGACGGTTTCAAGTAGTTTTATTCCTTCTATGCAAATTAGTTTCAAAGTCATCATATTTCGTTTTACTGAACTGGAAGAATATCTTAAATTAAGTCTTACCGATTTAACAAACATTGATTTCGTTTTATCAGAGAGTCCAGTCATAGACAACCGATTTTTAATATAGCAACTCTAAGCTTTTTAGTTATGTCAACTTGACAAACGGAAACTCTTTTCGTGAAAACAGTGTTTATTGTACAGACGTTGTAAGGTTAGAATTATTTTATCCGTTTTGATCCAAGCGAATTCTCAGTTAAAATAATTTCCAAACGATGTCGGGTCTTCGTTACTACATGTTTATTCAGTTTTGTAATATATTTTCGCCCACTTTCGGTTTATTACCAACAGTGATAATCGGCAAGTGACGGCATTGTCGTGTAGTTGAGTGAAATTAACCTACAATCGTCTGTTTCCAGGACGTCATGCCTTTCGCACGGTTTGTAGAGCCAGGGCGTGTTGCCCTGGTGGCCGACGGTCCCTTGAAGGGAAAGTTAGTGAGCGTGGTTGATATTATTGACCAGACCCGCGCTCTCGTCGATGGGCCTTGCAGCGGCGTCTCACGTCAACAGCTCCGCCTCAACCAGTTGCATCTCACCAAGTTCCGTCTTAGCTTCCCATTCACAGCGCCCACACGTATGGTGAGGAAAGCATGGACAGAGGCCAAGCTGACCGAAAAGTGGACAGAGAGCCAGTGGGCCACTAAATTGGCCAACAAAGAAAAACGTGCACAGATGACTGACTATGACCGCTTCAAGCTGACGTCAGCGCGTGTGAAGAGGAACCGCGCTAGGACGGCGGTGTTCAAGAGCTTGAAGGTGAAGGCGGCGCGCTCGGGTACCTTCGGAAAGAAGAACGTCCCCAAGGCGGCAGTCAAGAAGGTGCGCACCAAGAAGCCCAGCGGCAAGAAACCGGCGAAGAAGTAATTCTTTAGTGCCTCAAGCAGGTTATTGTGTGACTATCAGGGACAGAAATAAATAAAGAATTACTCTAAGCCAATTTTTTGTGTTATTGTTACTCTTAAACAGTCTATGACTGACAATAGGTGAGTGAAATTGATATTATAGAACATGTGGTGTTTTTTCTTTACTCAAAATGTTTTATGTTTCAGTTGCGGCTAGATGCATTCATACATGTTGAGGTTAGTTGATTACTTTTATTTTTTCAGTGATAGACCCTGATTATTTAATATGATGAATTCAATTTTATAGTCTCGTTCGTATGAAAATCAATGATTTCAAACTCACCACTCTGCTGATTCAAGATTTTCACCAATGATGGTTATATGATTGTGAAATGATGAACTAAACATGTATCATTGTCCCCAGGATGAATTTCAATCACATGCTGGAATCCACATACTGCAAGTAAGTTGATATTGGACTTTATTTTAGATAAATATCAAAAGAACATTTTATTAGCAAGAAAATCTAACTTATCATGATGAATTGAAAATTATAGTCTCGTTCGTATGAAACTCATGATTACTAACTTACCACCTAACTGATGTAACCATTAAAATATTGTAATGATCTACAATTCATTGACAAATTCTAATATCTAATTTCATAATTTCCAGGTACCAATAAATAGAAAACAGCTAGATTTCTCAGCCAACAATTGAAAAAGGTGAGCTATGTGGCTTCTCTTGTAAATTTAGACCCTACCAAAGCCGATGTGTGCACTGTCAAGTCGTGCATGTGTGACTCTGGATAGGAACATTAACACACTCCGTGTAAGACATACAGTTGCCATAGTTGTATGTCCAAGGGTTGAGTGTGACAAACATTAAATATATAATATGGCACAAACACCTCAGTTTGATCAATTTAGTAATTTTAGTGTTCTTTTGTTGACAGAAGGACCAAAGAATATGTGAAGGCCTCAACTACAATCATTGGTGAATCATGGCTTCAATTGAGATATTGGCAGAACCTGATTCACTGCGATGACTTGAAATACTATTTTGCTCAGATTCAACACCAGATTAAGAGGTTACCAAACCATTTGTAACAAAATGTCTCTTATCGCAGGTAAATATTAGACCATGACCGTCACTACCTATAAAAAAGCTTGCTACTTGAAGTCTTGAATTTAATGATGGTGTCTAAAAGGACCCTACCAAAGCCGATGTGTGCACTGTCAAGTCGTGCATGTGTGACTCTGGATAGGAACATTAACACACTCCGTGTAAGACATACAGTTGCCATAGTTGTATGTCCAAGGGTTGAGTGTGACAAACATGCTTATCAAAGATTTGAAACCCGAAACATTTAATAATTTTATTGATTAATCTTACTTTTCTGTTGTTGACAGATGGTGTGTATAGTATACAGACAGATGGCTATATTTAATTGAAGATGAACCATTTTACGGTTAACGGAGAGTTAATCATGCCACATGTAACCAACTGGTCACTTATCTCAGGTAAATTATTACAATTAAACAACTGTACTTAAATAGTTAAAGCCTGCATGATTTATTGAATATCTTGAGTTAATTATGGTCTGATCATAAGGACCCTACCAAAGCCGATGTATGCACTGACAAGTTGTGCATGTGTGACTCTGGATAGGAACATTAGCACACTCCGTGTAAGACATCCAGTTGTCATAGTTGTGTGTCCAAGGGTTGAGTGTGACAAACATGCTTATCAAAAATATGAAACTCAAAACATTTAATAATTTGATTGATTAATCTTACTTTTCTGTTGTTGACAGATGGCTAGTATAGTATACAGACAGATGGCTATATTTAATTGAAGATGAACCATTTCACTGGGACTCGCAAGAAGGTAAATTGATTTTATTTGCTAGATCCTGAATCTGAAAATGTGTTTCCAAACTTTACCTGATGAATTTTTATCGCCCCAGTCTGAATAGAAGTGTTGATCCGATTTACTGATAAATTAATATGGTACACAATTATGCTCCAAAAAAAAAAACTATCTAAAGTAGCTTCTGTTGTTTCAGAAATTGCAGGTGAATAAAATATGATTCAAATACCATCACAATATGTTGATCAGAGGTAAGCCATTGAAACTTTATTGTGTGTTTATTTCTCTGTCGGTTTCTAATGATGATTGTATTATCGCCCCAGTCTGAACAGATGTGTTGATCCGATTTCCTGATAAATTAATATAGTATATAATTTATGCTCATAAAAAGGCTATAAAACTAATGTAGCTTGTATTGTTTCAGAAATCATAGAAAATTGTTGAAAATAGTAGAAACAACTCCCATCAATGTGATGATCAGAGGTAAGCCATTAAAATTTCTTTGTGTATTTATTTTGTCCTAATGATGATTTTATTATCGCCCCAGTCTGAACAGATATGTTGATCCGATTTACTGATAACATTATTTTGTCAAACAATTGGTATAGTAAAGGCTATGATTATAATGTAGAATCTTATTGTTTCAGGTATCCAATAAAAATAAAATTAATGCTGTAGAACAACAGAGTTCTCATCTATGGTAAGCTATTCAATTTTTTGACTGCTTTTCTTCATTCTTTCATGATGATTATTATATCGCCCCAGTCTGAATAGATGTGTTGATCCGATTTACTGACAAACCTAACTGAATGCTAATTTTATGACATACAAACATGAAAAATAAAACAGCTTTTAATTGTTGCAGACAACAAAGATGGTTTCAAGGCAAAAGTGGCTAAGGAGTAAAGAGATGCCACAACAAAATAAGGTCAGTAAATTATGTGTATTTTGAAATAACCTATACAATTTGAAATGATGGTAACAAGCATATATCTTATACTTTTGATGAATATTTTAAAAAACTGATCATAATATCTAAATAAGGTTTATGCTCAAAACATTTGCAGAACTTTTTATTTATATGGTTCTTTCCATTATTTTAGACATCAAATTTACTGAGGCTGGATATAATGCTACATAACGCGATCAAAAACATCCGCTGGACCTTGGCTATCAATCTTAACAGAGCCATCACACAATGCAATCTACTAAAGAATTCAATAGTAATAATGGTGAGTTGTTTTATCAAATGATTAAAGCAATGTTTGCGGCAATACTAAATGATGAATATCTGTTATCCCTGTCTCACAAAGCCATGGGGAAAAATAATGGTATGGTAACAACTGAATTAATGATAATCAAACTCTTTAGTATAATATGAAAGACTGCACCAAAAATAACAAGTTTAATTATTTTCAGATTAAATCATTTGGCTTATGAAGCTCATCAAGCTGCCTATATGAAGTACTTATACAAAAGCGATCTAACATAACCTGGTATGTAAAAACATTGTTTTCTTGGCCCTGTATCCCCCATTAAGTACTATAATGATGAATATCTTAGTTATCCCTGTCTCACTAAATCGTGGGGAAAAATATGGTATGGTAACATCTGAACTTCTTTGTCAAGTTACCTAAACTGTAATTGATTTAGAAATTCATTGTATTAATTAACTATGATGCTTACTTTTAGATCAACCTCAACATGGAAATTTAGTGATGGGATCAATATGCATATGAAATTAAATCAACCTATAATAATGGTAAGTGTAAATTCATTTATCACCATCTTCCTGCCCCTGTCCCATTCTACTTGGGAGTCGGCGCCACACGTTTTCTTCCTCCATTCTCCTGTCCAACATCATGGCATATTACTCATTAATTTTTTTTTCTTCAATTAAATAAGTATTGTGATTTTTGGACCCTATTTTAAATGATGAATATCTGTTATCCCTGTCTCACTAAATCGTGGGGAAAAATAATGGTATGGTAACAACTGAAACTTCATAACATTAAAATGTTGTGCATAGGGAAAAAAAACATTTTATTAATTTGTGAATATTTTTTCAGGATAAACCTAAATACTCCAGTAAAAAATGGACCTGCAAATTAAAATAAGGTAATTTTAAAAGCAGAAATTCCTTTTCTTTTTTTTCTCTAAATGATGATTTGCTTAGTTATCCCTGGCTCACAAAACCGTGGGGAAACTATGGTCATGGTAACAACTGAATTAAAAAATGATCAAAACTGTAACATACAGGGGTCTATTCCAAAATACTTATATAGGTTATTTTTTGCAGGCAGACCCAATGAAACTGCGAAGCGATTTCGTGACACCTCCCTTATTATTGTATTGAAGGACCTCATAATGTATGTATGTATTTCATGTTTAATATGATTAATTAAAACTTGTCACTTTATAGAAGCTACAATGATGAATATTATTTAGACAAGCATATATCTGGAAATCTTTGAAGATACTTATAATCTGATAACTTCTAACATTAAATCTTGGACAAGTACAACAGAATTTCTTTGCTAATACGTTTTATTTTATTTACAGGTATTCTTGGCCGACTACTGAGGCAATTCGTTTGAAAACCCTCATACGAAAACCTTTATTTTTTGATGATGTGTTCTGTTGATTCTGTGCTAAACAA
The DNA here is from genome assembly GCA_950022335.1 of Eurois occulta. NCBI lineage: Eukaryota > Metazoa > Arthropoda > Insecta > Lepidoptera > Noctuidae > Eurois > Eurois occulta. The sequence continues at coordinate 9,923,193 of OX465496.1, forward strand.
TATATTTTTTATCAAATAAATGACTAGAATGTTATAAAAATACGCCTATCATTTGAAAACCACATCCTCAGGAAAAATTATAATTATCAATTACTAGCAATTATAATTGCTGATAACAGTTTGTATAAATTGTAAAAGACGAAAATATTAGGTCACAGTTCTTCATAGTTACTTCAACATGTATTACATACTTGTTACTGAACTGGAGACTACCAGCTTGACATCCTGTAAATTACAGGTACGGCTACATTTTATTTGTCTGTTACATGGGTTACCTCATAACATAATTTTTTTTTGCTAGTATTTTCAGTTAGAAAATGTAACTGCCCATAATGCTTAAGGTGAATGCTCCAACCAGCCCGCGAAATTCAAAATTTCTTGCGTTTTTTGCAATTTGCAGGCCAGTGCTAGGTTGTATGTTGATTAAAATATTATTCGCGGCTGTAAGACGTATGTAGTTACAGAATTATAATCATCAATACAACCCTCCAAGTTCATAAAGGCGTAGGAACAGAAAAAGTCATTCCTACAGCTTTATGAACTTAAAACGTTTTATTGATGATTTTGATGATTATAATTCTGTAACTACATAATTATGTCTTACAGCCGCGAATAATATTTTAATCAACATACAACCTAGCACTGGCCTGCAAATTGCAAAAAACCCAAGAAATTTTGAATTACGAAAAGTTAATTCGTCATTTTCGAAGCAGCATGTCGGATGTCCGTCAGAAATAGATAAAAATAAACTACATAAATGTACGTGTCCGTATGCGTAGCAAATATCATTCTCCATCCTGATGCTATGTTGGCGGGTGAATAGGTAGGTATTAAATTAACTTTTTTCATATTTCACATTAGGAATGAAATGTATGTCAAGGAACACTAATTAAAAACTTCTTAGATGTATACAAGTTCTGATATTGTAAAACTAAACATTTGACTATGTATACAATGGGCAATCACCATTTCTGGACTTCTTTAATCTTGGCATCAAATCATCAAGCACATCCTTTCATTTCGCGTTTTCATATTAATAGGGGTGACGGTGTCCATCACCCCTACCTATATGAAAGCGCGTAATGATGTTTGCTACGCATACAGACACGTACATTTATATTTATTTTAGTACAAAAACGTACATTTTAAAGTTTATTTTTGATCTATTTGGAAGTCATACACACTCGATTCTGACGGACACGCATGTCGGGCATTGATACTGGGATTTTTTGTCAGGAATTTCTCAGTAGCTACCACAGTATGGAAATGTACCCGGTTGATACCCGATAGTAGGCCTTGGGACTTAACTGGCCAATTATTGTACACCCTAATTAGGCACACCTCTGTCAAACCCATCGAGGATTAGGTACAGGCGTAATGTCGTCGTAATGTTGTGTAAAGTTCAAAATATGGGGTTTTTTTATGTCAAACTAGTTTCATGCGGATTGAGGTAGGTACATACCTAATAGTGTTCAATTTGGCAATATCTACTTCCATAGATTTCTGTAAAGCCAATAACAGACCGATAACACCCAAAAGGATTTTTCACTTAGTAGAATCACATGAAACGAAAAGCGTAAAGACCTCTCCACATTTCCTTGCGAATCATGCTCGAAACAGGAGTGTAAAACAATTTCAAATTTCCTTATCATAGTCGGTTTGCTGCTCTGCAGCAAAGATTCCGCGAACTGTAGTGTGAACCAAGCACGAACTTTTGCGAAAGTGGAACAATTCTTGCCACAATGTGGCGTGATTCAAGCCGTAACGGAACGGTTTGCACGGGAATGTGGAGGCCCCAAACTTTCGAGCCAGTTCTTGGATCTTATATCCTACTTCACAAAACCTTGGCACTATCTTTGCCTATTAAATTTTGCCGCTACAGCCCTCTGACTTAGTCCGCCACTAAGTCTATGGTGGTCACCATAGACTTTTTTCAAAATGTTTAATCCTGCAAGATGTTGGTGCTGCCTTTCTATTAAACAGCGAACTTATTATGTTATGTATTACTAGAAAAAACACTAAAACCGTATTTCAGGGACTAAAAACAGATGAACTAGAAAGCCTAGAAAAAAAGTTCACAGAATTAAACCTCATAAGCAGCAAACAAGAACACTTCTTTGAAGTAGACGCTCAAGGAATTCGCGTTCTAAATTTACTGTGTGGTGATGATTATAAGTGAGTACAATTTAATGAAAACACCATAAACTTTATTCTTCAAAGTATTTGTTATGTAATAAACATGTTCTCAGCTAAGTGAATAAGTCAATACATTTTACAGTTACAGGATTACAAGTCAATCAATGGCGATGGAGAAAACGGATATAGGTGGTAGAACCATCCAAGTACAAAAACTGGTGTGGACATTAAGCAAACAATAAGTGTAACAAATGAATTTATTAAAAAAATAAAGTATCCAAAATGGTATGGTCTTATTTTGTATTTTCTACAGTTAATTCACTTTGACAGTCGCTAGGTACTCTGTCTGTGAAGAGCTCTGGTATCTGCAAAGCCAAAGAACTCATTAAGTAGTTTGGTTTTTGTTCGTATGGTTTTTACGTTTTGATATGTACAGATGTCAGCACATCAAGCTACCACAATCTTGTCAAATTTCTATAGACATATAAATTCAAAGTCCTGATTGACTGATATATCAACGCACAGCCCAAACCGCTGGTCCTAGAGAAATAAAATTTAGAGGGCGTATTCTTTGAGAAGAGTAGATATCCACTAAGAAATGGTTTTTCGATATTCCACCCCTAAGAGGGTAAAATGGAGTGTTGAATTTTCTATGAAACTTTTTACTCTCAGGGTCGATTGACTTGAAAAACTTAAAACTATAGTTTTTCCAAAATCATCCTCCAATAGACTCAAATAGAGCTTCGAAACTCACGTAGACGGGCTCATGGCGTGCAGTGTTGGGCAGATCGTGCGGAGCGCGGGATTATTTACCTAATAGTAAGTAGGTAGGATTTCTATGAGGTAGACGTGTCTGTAAATACATGTGAAATCCCGATTTTCGCGTCGGCTTGTGATACGCGACATTGATATTAATATGAACTAATATTTGCAAGTTATAAATAAGTACATGCAAAAAAACGCGAGTGTGTTTGTATTACTCAAATAAAATTAAATACTTAGGTACACTAACTATTCTCTATTACCTATTCAATTTTATTAATTATCTAAATTGTTTAAAGTTGTTTTAAATCTGACCCAAATTTGTTACCATATATTTCGGCCCTGTAGTTTCAGAGTTGGTCATTGTGCCATTTTTCGCCTATTTCCTTAAATAACTTCAAAACTGTTTATCTTAAAATCATAAAAAAATATTGAGATGCTCACAATGAGCCATTTCATTTGACGAAATAGATTGCATTTTTTTTTTCATTTTCTTATTAACCCCCAAAAGTGGCTCCCAATTTTAAAACTCATTAATTTATGTACGAGTCTTTGGGTCACCAACTTACATAATATGTACCAAATTTCAACTTAATCGGTCCAGAGGTCCAGAAGTTCGGAGTTAATTGGCTGTGACACGACGGACAGACAGACAAACAGACACGCGAGTGATCCTATTATGGGGTTCCGTTTTTCCTTTTGAGGTATGGTACCCTTAAAACTAATATTACATACACATTTAGCTTACCTAAACTACATATCATAAATGCCAAAGTTTTAATGAATGGATGTGTGTTACTCAATCACGCCAGAACAGAACGGCTGAACAAATATGGATGAAACTTGGCACAGAGATAGATTATAGTTTGGTATAGCACATAGATTACTTATTATCCCAGAATCTCGTGGGCAATTCCCGAACTGCACGCGGGAGAAGCCGCGGGCATAAGCTAGTCTTTAATAGATTTTCAACTTGAATGCTACAGCGTTAGGTTCAAGATTAATTGGGAAAATTTGACAGTTTCAGGTAGCTTGATGTGCTGGCGCCTGTACTTTAATGATACCGATCACGTATAAGATGTACGGACAGCTTCCCGAAACTATCAAATTTTCCCAATCAACCTTGAACCTAAAGAGTCAACAATAAAGTTGAAAATCTATAAAAGTTTGACCAATTGTAGAAGCTTGATGTGCTGGCGTCTGTACTAAAACATCTTCATTATGAATTATTCTATTTATTACCTGCGGTGTATAAGCTTCCACTCTGTCTAGCAATGAATCCGAAAAACCAGGAGTATAATATCTGTGAAGAAAAAAATATTAAATTAAGCCTATAAAACAAAACTGAAAAATCCCGAGTCTAACAAGCAACATAATTCATTACATACCTCACAATTTCTTCAGGGAAGCAACTATTTATAATATTAATGTATTCCTTAAGAGATGATCCAGGAACTGAATCAATTTCTTGAACTCGTTTTAATGCTCCTGTGGTTACAAATAATCTTCGCGCTCTTGCATCGTTTGGTAAAATCTAAAAATGTGAAACTTCTTTAGCAATCGACTATTTCTGAACGCTACAAACCCAAGACGCATTAAGCTTTAGTGAAGGACTTTGATCTTTGGAAAGGACATGAGAGATATGTAGACAACCCGTAAAACAATCTTCCTTATTAACTGTGCTACCAGAATGGGGGCGCGGGCGTATCGCGTTTGAAATCGCCACTAAATGCGTTTTTATCAAATGTCCTATAGTGTATTTTTAGAAACATTCACGATTTTTGTTAAGATGGAGCCATTCCTGTTTAATTATAACTTGACGATTTTAGGTCAGAAATTAGGATCTAATTTGGTACTTTGGTAGTATAGACGCAGACGCCAGCAGATCAATCTGTCAAATTTCTTTAATAGATTTTCAACTTTATCGCTAAAGCAAGTTCAAGGTGTTTTATGCTAGCAAATTTTAGGGACATTATTGTAAATATTTGTCTGAAATTTATATTATATTGTCGTACATTAATATGCAAAATAATTTATTTTTAAGTTATTGGTTCTTTAATGATTGTATCAATGTATGTACCTACTGACAGGACCTTATATGTCAGTGGCGTCATCTGGTGAGCCCAAAACGAAAGCATACATTGGAATGTGTCCATCACTACACTACACTACTTACTAAAATTGTTATGTCAAAAACACGCCACTTTTTGTCAGGCAGACAGGCATGTCAATATGTCAAACGACCGTCAGGACTCAGGACCAATACCAAACCAAATAATAATTTAATTTATTTATATTTTCTGAATTAAATTGTGATGGCTGGTAGAGGAAGAGGCCGTGGTGGCAGTGGTCTATCTTTAACACATGATCAACTGCAAGCGCTCGGTATAGCTAGGGGAGACAACACTCCACAAACTTTGGCACCACCCCCGTTGTTCCCGAAACTCGAAGCGAAGCCTCTTCCATTAGTGAGCGATGCCGCCACAGATTACATGTTGATCGTTAAAGATCAATTTATTGAGTACTTACACGAGTCACCAGCATTTGTGAAGCTCAAAACCCAGACAGATGGCGTCGAGAGGTACTCTGACAAGTATAAAATGCTCGCTCTTGATGCTAAGAAGGAAAAAGTATTGGATTGTGTGTGGGCAAATATGCCAACAGAGTTGAGGCCTCAAGCGAACAGAGTGCGTGCTACAGGTCGCAAGCGGAAGCTTGACGACCCGGCGGCCATAGCTAAGAGACTCCAGACATTGGAGAAGAAAGAAAATCAAGAAGACGATGAAACTATGGAAACAAATGAAAATGAAGAGCCTGCGAAGAACCAAGAAGAGAATGATGATGAGGTGATTGAAGATGAGCATGAGGAAGAAAATGAAATTGATGATGGCACTGACTACGCAAACAACTACTTTGACAATGGTGAGGATTATGATGAAGAAGATGATAACCTTGATGATGGCCCAGTTTACTGAATAACTTACTACTAGAGACCTACTCTAGTAGTAAGTTATTCACTATTCAAATATTATACTTTAGTAAGTACTACAAATTACAATGTAGTTCAATATTTTAACATAACTTCTCATCTAAGCTAAATGAGTCTGTGATATTACTAAATATATTTTAATAAAAACTTGACCAAAGTGTGATGTTTTTTTTTTACTTTAAATTTTAAAGGAAACTGAATAAGTTACACTGACCTTAGCAAACTGTGCTAACACATATTTGAGAATGCAAGCAGGAGCAGAATGCAACAATGGTTCTAATGCTGGTCGGTGCAAACAGCACTGCAGGGCTTGCTTCAAGGCACAAGATGTTCTTGCACGAACCTCTCCTGAAGACTTGGGGTTGGTGTACAGCTTTTTTGGATAGTTAATAGAACATGACAAACATTTATGTAACTTGTTGGATTGAAAGTATCTTAACTATATCTAGAGCCCATGTAAATGGGTACCCTGCTACCGAAGGTGTACCTAGGGTTGTCAACCATACTATAATATTTAGTATTATACCATATATTGGATCAGCGTACTATATACTGGTGAAGAAATATATAAGAGGTACACATTAATATTACATTTTCAACACCAAAATCTAATAAACAAATCCTTCATATCAAAAAATTACGAATGTGCCATAACATTAACTTGACTGATGCCATAGCATGTATTTGAACTCATCTGTCAAAAGTAAAAGATTCTGGTGAGTTAAAGCTAAAGAAAGGCCAAAAATGGCAGTATATTTAAAAACATACTGAAAATAACTTACCAAATTGATTAGGTAATAGTAATTTCATTTCTGCTCTCCATTCCCGCCACTTTGGCATTCACAAAAAGGATATCGAAATGGCGAGAAGAAAGAAACAGAAGTAGTATCTCATTAATAAAAATGAGCTTTTGATTTACATCAATTTAAAAATTGAATCAAGCATAATAAGACACAATCTAGACAATTTTAAAAAAAATATGAAAGTGCAAAAAAAATCGTTTAAAACTAGTTAAGTAGTAGATAGATAGATAGATAGATAAATTATATCATTGTCTATTTTTTGCTATTTCCATTAAATACAATTTTTTTTTTAAGTGTAGATAATATGTACCATATTTTTTATAGCTTATTTTGTAAAATATTATATTTCGCCGAATAAATGATGGCAACCCTAGGTGTACCAGACAATCTTTAGTAAATAAATGGCTTTTTGCTTGATAAATTGACTAGTAAGTGGATAACATAACCAGCTGCAATCTATAACCGCTTCTTACCTGCATCAATCTAGGCAAAGCATTAGCAACAGCTACAGCGAGGCTGTGCTGAGGGGAATGCTTCGCAATATGACCGAGGGTCCAAGCTGAGGCGCAAAGCTCTGCGTCGTCTGCTTCGGGATTTTGAAGTATCTCGACGAGCGGCGGAACAGCCTAAATATTTGTGTCAAACATAAGTATGTCGGATGATCAGGATTTATTCCGTACATCATGTGGGCTGAAGATTTGTATCCCGCAATAAAAACACACAGGGTACATTGCTTTTATTAAACTAACAAATTACTTGAAAATACAATAACACTGGGCACAATGAATCGGTACAGTTCCGAAACCTCTTAACTCCGCTGCGATCAGACACTGGATGTCGTCCTTGTTGCGAGAAAAACATCACGACTCTCTGTAGAAGCACGCTGCAGGTGTTGGTAGACTGAGAAGTAGGTCGCGTCGCGTGATAACGCATGCGATTCATTTTATGTCCGTACTAATGACCGGATCCAACAAGTAGTTATGACTTATCAGCAATCACACCCGGATTAATGAAGCAGGGACATACGATACAGCCTTAGTTTTGTCTACCCTAAACCTCTCTTAAGAGGTTATTGTTCTCATCATTATAAACATCAGGGTCAAATCCGGGAATCGCGAAAAAATAATCAGATGGTCCTTACATTTTGACAATTTATGTGAACACAAATTATGGGACATTTTTTTCCGATTTTTAGGATATTAGTTTATGTACGTTAATATCAATTAATACCTAGGTACTTACTTATCTTTATCGGATCATGCCATAATCCTACCTTAGACTCAATAACAGCCATAGCAAGTTGGTCTGACTGCCCGGCGATGAACCCAAGCGCCATACAAGCAGGCACGCGTGAGCCGCCTACCGGCTCTGCTACAAGCTCCACTAAGGGACCACATCCACCTGTGTTCACCACTAATTGCGCCAACTGGAAATAAGACCAGATTAATGTTAAGATGTCTATCCTGGTTGACCTTAACCTGCTCACCTGTAAGGGTATGGTTTAGGATCGGAACTGACAATTTACCAAAGTAGTCGAAAATCGACATAGGTACATAGCCACCAAAATGGGCATGTTAAAGTGGTAATAGAATGGGACCTATGGGAGGCTTAATTAGCTGTAGGATCAGTCTGGATCGATCGATGATCAATGAGTGGCCACTATTATGAAATTAAATAACGGAAATTAGGCAGGCTTTATACAAAAATCTTCCAACCCCTAACAAGCATTGCAGGTACAAATCTCACATCAACGGAGTGTTTGACGATGTCCCTGAGCAGACAGGCCGCAGCCTTGCGCACGGGCGCGGCGTCGTGGCCCGCGTGCAGCAGCGCGGGTGGCAGGGCTCCGCCGGCCACCACGGCCTCCGCCAGCTCCGTGCGCGCGCCCGCCACCGCGCCCAGGGCGCACAGTGTGCTACGCTAAACCATAATAACAGGCGTTAGTAGTATCCTCACTAGCACTAATATTAAGTCTTGCACTTGAGATTTGCATATGACATCGTCATACTGGCTGAATCGCTGCACGACTTGCAGCTGGATGGACTAGTTGATTCTTCAATACGCATTGAAGAAATATTGAGGGTGAACTTGGAGTCTTGGACAAAACCCAGATTATCTTTAACGAACACGTCACCCCAGGACCTATTATTGTCAATGGCGGTCCTCTCGAGGTTGTTCGAGAATATGTTTCCCTCCGGAAAACTCTGCAGTTTGGTATAAAGAACAACTTTGAGAGGGAGACTGACTGATAAAATTCAGCTGGGCAGCATTTGGGAAACTTCGTCGCGTAGGTATTCCACAGAGCCTAAACTTTAGGCTCCGTTGATGACCTTAGTCTTTAGGCCCTAAAGACTAAGGTCATCAACAATTGCGCCCTGGTGTTATGACTTACGGGTTACGGGGTCGAAACGTGGACACTCATGGTACAGCTGGTCCATAAATTCAAGGTCGCTCAGCGAGACATGGCACGGGCTATGCTTGGAGTCTCTCTAAGGGATCGCACCCGGGACGAGGTGATCCGACAGAGAAAAAGAGTTGTCGACATAGGTCACACAATAAGTAAGCTGAAGTGGCCATGTATCGACCGGTCGATTATTTTAATGACAAATCATGTGATTAAAACTGAATGGTAATTGAAAATTATATTTTTTTCTTATTTTTATATGGTTGGTTAAGTTGATTATTAAATTTTATGAAGATATTTACACCCACCCATCTTACATTGATGTAAAAGTAATGTGACTTTACCACTTAAGAAATAGATAAGTTTAAAATATTGTTTTTAATATTTTTCTAGCCTATTTTAAATAAAAGTTCCATATATTTGCCATTTTTTACTTGATTTTTATTGCTGTTATATCTAGCGATGGTTTATATTATGTTTCAATTTATATTGATAATGTCCATTGACCACCGTGGTGGTAAATAGCCCTTATTTAGCCACTAGTTAATGCCAGTCACCCGAAGGGGGCAGATTGGAATCAAGGCAAGTGTCGGGAATAGTTACTGCAACAGACTTGAACAGACACGCAGCTTTATTTATCTTCTTGATTTAAGTCGTCGTATTATGTACCTATTAGGGATTTTTCGCAGATTTCTTCGAAGTAGTGACGGATTTTTACGAGGCGTCTAAGGATTTTTATGTGAAATGTAAATGAAGGTAATAAATAAATAACCTTCAGTTTCGGATCTTGGTTTTCCAAACCATGTACTAAATGACAGATAGCACCAGCATCAACCACCGCTTCAGGCTTATGCTGGGCTAAGTCCACCAGAGCTCCGGCGGCAATCTAAAAAATATCAATAAATATTAGAATTATAATGACATAAATTCAATCATCAACTCAGGTGGAAGACTTCCATTCTGGACAATGCTATTCCTCCCTGAAGTATCGCAATATTGACCGTTTCGCTGGTGTCCGACCGAAGGTTCGGTTTCGGCCAAAAAATCTAGTTTCGTCGACAGTTTCAGTTTCGGCCTCAGCCTCACCGAAACTCGGTGTTCGTGAATTGTCGGGCATTGTGCGGCTAACTTTGGTCGAAAGTGTGCGCGGTTTTTATTTTAATTAACACTAGTTATCTTAAAAAGCCGAAGGTTCGGTTTCGGCTGTTTCTTTCGGTCGGACACTAACTGGATTTCTGCGAAAGCGAACTCTACCACGTCGTCATTCCACCTTCAGCGGGCCATAACCACGCTCGCTGCGCCTTCTTGTACCTACACAGATATTAAAAAGAAAAAGTTCGTAAGTTTGGAGATACCTAATCTCCGTCACTCCTCATCCGATTTCAAAAGTACTTTTGATTATTAAATACTTACTTGTTTCAGACTCATTTCAGGTTCCTGGTAAGCCAATACCAGCAGTGGTAGAGTACCAGCATCTACCACCATTCCCGATAACTGTTCGCTGTGCTTCCCGATGTATCCTAAAGCCCACGCGGCATTTTCTTTCACCTAAATTAGGACACAGACTATTTTGTTAGAAGTTCAAAACTCATAAAATAATAACGCAAATTGTTAAAGAAATCCCCAAGATTGCAGACTGTAAAATCATCGGGAATCAAGGGATACCACAAATAGACACAAAATTCGATACTAACGCAGTCAGAAAAAATACGAAGTGATGTGCACTGTGAGTGTGCGGTGCGGTTCATTTTGTGAATAAACATAGTTTTATAACAATCCATTTCATTAATATTTTGTTTGTAAGTAGAATGAAAAAAAAATTGCAAAATGTATCATTTTAGGTGAAAAAATATTGGATTTGGTGAAAATTCAGAAATCTGATCTAGCAACCCTGAACTACGTGAATTCCGCTCACTGATGCAGTTTTAAGGTCATCCAATGCGCAGGTGTCAGGGCATGCTGCGTAAGATAGATGCCAATGTCTGTGGAGATACGCCACATTACCACATACGCATGCTAACTTAGATGACAATTGATTTTATATTCACCTGTGTATCAAAATCTTCAAGGCACGATACAATATGCTCTAAAGTACCAAGTCTAATAATCGAACCTGCCAGTTCTTCATTATGTCTGTAAGTTACAAATCAGATATAATTAATTCATTTTTTACTGAGCTGTACGGCCTTAATATGAACGTTTACTTACTTAGCAACGGCTCTCATGAGATAAAGTGCGGACCTTTTATAATACACCTGGGAAAACAAGTTCATGGAATTAGGAGCACGACCTTCATATAACTGCGAATTTGCTGTACCTCTGGTTTGTGTGCGTACAATTTTGTTGGGTTTCACCATTAAATTAGGCAACTCTCAGGTAGCGACTGCGAGTGTACATTTGTGCATAACTTAATTGGGAATGTCCGGTTGAATTTTAGGTCTGTATAGGTACTTATACTAACACCTCCGTAACTCTGTCTGTCTGTCGGTGAGTGTGCCCAAGAGCTCCACGAGATCATCCCACCATCTCCCTTCTTCCATCGGGAGTCCAGACGTACTGCGGGTTATCACCCATTCCTTGTCGATGTTCCACACATTCGCACGAAGCGCTTTGCTACATCGTTTATTATGCGCACAGCCAAGGAGTGGAATTCCCTACTGCCTTCGTCGGTGTTCCCAAGTTCATATGACCCCAATCTATTTAAGTCGCGAGTTAATAGGCTTCTTTTGGGTTAGCTCGTTCTATCGTCGACCTCATCTCTGTCCTCAGGACTAGATTGAGGTCAAGAGTAGGCCCATTAAACATAAAAAAAAGTCTTCGGACACTATCCAAGGTGGAAGGGACACCGACGACGGCGACGCTAAAACGGTTACCACTTATTCAATACATCATTCTGAAGCCACACATAAATTTTTCGCCGGTTCGGAATGATGCACTGAATACGTGGTAACCGTTCCACCTTAGGTATATGTATAGTCTCCGAAGTCTATGTAAGGGAATGGGAATAAATGACAACCTAACACCATCGACAAGATTTATCTATTGTGGATATAAATACTCATCTCAATCTCAGTCCACAATACAATAGGTACTCACATTATATTTATTAAGATTGTCAAGAGTGATGGTGACCATTCCTCCATTGAGTGTTTGTCGGGCCACCCCCTCATCGTGTTCCGCTAGTCGAGCGGCCGCAACCACCGCACACTGGCGGACAGTGCTACACGCATCCGACAGCAGTGGTCTCAACAAATCTGAGAACATATTCATTGATCGACTGACATCATCATCTGCCAAGCCTCTTCTAAATATGTTGGCGACTGCCTGTCCAGCCACCACTAACCAGTTACGATGACAAGATTTCCAGAAACGACAACGATACCCTGAGTCGTTTAATAATATCGAGTTTTCATTTAAATCCCTTCTGATTGACGCTACCGACAGCGCCATTCAAACTAGTAGCTCAGTTCTGGGCTGACACAATTTTGATTGCCATCGTAACGCTAAGAAGAAGATTTAAATCCCTAAGTATTTGAAACCTAGATCATCATAACATTTTCTATTCCGGTATCATTGTATACTACTATCACTAGAGACAGATATCCCTGACCAAAACTAACCTCAGACCAAGTTATTAGATTCGATACGATATCTATAACAAGTCCTCCTGTAAACCAACTATTTATCTCAAGCCATTCGTCAATAAAATATTATATATACACTAGCTGCCCAGCGCTACTTCGTTCGCGTGGTGTCCTACCCCTTACCCTACCCTACTCCTAACCTACTCCTACACTACTCTTATCCTACTCCTACACTACTCCTACCCTACTCATACACTACTCCTACCCTACTCCTAACCTACTCCTGCACTACTCCTAACCTACTCCTACACTACTCCTACCCTACTCCTACCCTACTCCTACTCTACTCCTACACTACTTCTACCCTACTCTTAACCTACTCCTACACTACTCCTACCCTAATCCTACCTAAAAAAAAAGTATCCTAGTGTTGTTTTTAGACTTATCCAGGCAATTTTTTATTTTTTTCTCGCCGTAAAAACCATCATTGAACTTCAACGAACATTAAAAAAAAAGAATTGGCCAAATTGGTCCAAGCGTTGTTGAGTTATGCGCTTACCAACACATTTTGCGATTCATTTTTAGGGTTCCGTACCCAAAGGGTAAAACGGGATTACGGGAATCTATTACTAAGACTTCGCTGTCGGTCTGTCTCCAGGCTGTATCTCATAAACCGTGATAGCTAGAAAGCTGAAATTTTCACAAATGATGTACCTATTACTATTGCTGCTATAACAACAAATACTAAAAATTAAAAAAAAAAATATTATCCCATACAACAGATATGATTTTTTTGCCGTTTTTATAGATAATGGTACGGAACCCTTCGTGCGCGAGTCCGACTCGCACTTGGCCGGTTTTTTATATTATAGTTTATATATATCTCTAAAGCATTAGGTTCAAGGTTGGTTGGGAAAATCTGACAGTTTCGGGTAGGTTGACCTGCTGGCGTCTACGTCTGTACATTAAATGCTTAACTTGATGGTAGCTGACAGGTTTGTCGGGTGCTACTACTATACTATACTATAGTATACTACTACAGCTATACCTACTTGGTCATTTGCCACACATAACTAATGTAACGAACTTATAAATAGATCATACATAATACTTAAATCATTTATTTACCAAGTGCACCCGCGCTCTCCAAGCATTTAACATTAGTTGATCTAGTCGCCAGTTCAGCAATCGTTTGGACGAAAACCAGCCGAGCTTTCTGGTAGGTCTCGAATACTACGACAGTCACACATTCAAATAAGGAAAGCACACAAATAAAAAATGGATTTCAACGGACCCAAATAATCCAAATCGGTTGCTCAGTAGGTACCTAGAGCCAATTTTGTTTTTTGTTCACCCTACCAAGAACCTGATATGGTAATGAAATTAAACATGGACTGTGCACCCAAATCTTAATTATAACTTCGCTAGTTTTTGTAAAAGGAACATAAGTAGGTATTAGGTTTCTATACCAATACCTCAATATATTACGAATAAACGTAAAGTAAGCAAAAGCGTAAAGTAAGCTAAAAAGATGCACACAGTAGGTAAATAATAAGACGGAAATCTGCACTCCTCTTTATATGTTGTGTGTTTACCAATTTACCATTTCCTTCAATGAACTTTTGATAAACACCTGTAACTGACCCTATTTGTAAACATAAACATTGCTTAACAATCTAACTAGAAGTACCTAATTGTATATTCCGGGGGCTGCTCATAGAATGGCTCATGATTAAATATTTGTAAATAACTCTGGAATATTTATACACAAACGTTTTATAGTGAAAAGATGTCACTGTCGTGTCGGCATGGGAACCTGATTTACTTTTGTTTATTTCCAGAGACATAATAATCATAGGCATAAATCTGAAAAGCTTAGCATTCAACCTGATTATCCAAAAAATAAAACCTTTTTACTAATCCGGTTTTCTATGTTCATTTTGACGAATCAACGGACAAAAGTGCCTTGTTAAATTCTTTATACTTATTAGGTAGGTACTGGCCGTAGTCCGTAATATCGTTTGATCATAATTGTGTGCGCGCGACCAGTCACTGGCTAAGCGGCTCTCGTGGCGACCTGCGCCCGCGCCGAGCAAGCACCCGTGAAGGTCATTCAGTTCGACGTCACGTCTCGAACAACTACAAGCGCGTCATTAGCAATCCGTACAGCAACCTATGTAGAAATGCCATTGTATACTACATGCAGGTAGTGCTTATCTGGCGGAGTGCGGACTGAACCCACAACCCACACATGAGTACTCGAGTGGTCGTGGTTAGACGCGTGGTTAACTTACTAACAACTGTGCTAACAAGTTCTTGTGATATTGTGTTTCTGTTTGTTCGTGTTCAATTAAAATGATAAACGTAATCTCTCGGTGATTTTCATAAAATAATAGCTTTAATAAAATCAAAGATTTGACTGTTTGTGAGTTGTTTTGTAAATAAAGTAAGATGCCGTATGTGATGGTTATGGGGAGCCTGAGCGCCCCTCATCTGTCTAAGGATGAGGGTGTAACTGTATACGGACTCAAAAGCGAGGAGCGGTCTTCATTAGTGAGGGTAAATTTATGTTTTTTTTTTTAAAGATTTTCCAAGTTAGGACGTTTCTGTAACTTTTCATATAGGTAGGTATATGTATACCGGTTTTTGTAATAAGTAAATACCTACATAATAATTATTACGATCCATATGATGTTCCATAGAACAAAACTCCGTGCTGGCAGCTAAATAAAAATTTAGGGTTTTAACTCCGTAAATCTAACATCATTTTATTTTAAAATCAGCCAAGTTGTGAACTGCATCGGACAACAAAATTGCATAGCACATGACTTATCTTTATGCATTTCATAAGTCCGATATGTTTTCCTTGTTTCATACCTTGCTACCTAGGCATAGGCAGTACCTATCTCTGGGCAGATGCAAAAGTGCTGATAAATTCTGCATTCATTAATATGGCTGATCTTTTACAGGAGTTAAACACGTCCTTCGGCATGCAGGTTGCAGCAGCATTAGAGCCGGAACGAACTGTGCGAATAACCCAGAAGGGACTTACTCTAGTTGTGGTGAACCGTCTGCACGCGTTATTTGGATACGATGTCGTCTCACACGCCATGGCTATGACAAACGCCAACCGAGAGCTGATATCCTTTACCATGTACAAGAAAACTAGTTCAGGCTCACAAGGTCATAGTCAAGGACACGGTCACAGTCAAGGTCATGGTCACAGCCAAAGTCACAGTCACGCTCATGGTCATTCGCACAGAAGCTCTCCCAAGGTTCCCAGCAGCAGTGTAGTCACGCTTTGATCGAACGTGAATGTTGAATAACATTACCATTCAATATACGTGCACTAACAATGTGTATGAACTCTTAATGTACGCCTGTAAAATCGAAAATGAATCTCATGTCAAAAAATCCGTCCTTTAATGTAGTAAACTTTATATTTATTTTAAAAACAATTGACACAAATTTATTGTGAAGTGTTAATTAATTTAATATCAGGGTTTAAAATAAACATTATTTGTAATATACACGTGGTATTTATTTAATTTGAAATAACTTGTATTATCCTTTACAAATACGGTGCATTAGAAATACATTTCAAATATTACAAAACCTATATTCAGTCTTAAATTCTATACCTGAGGGTTCTTGTTCAGTGGAACTGGAATGAATATAAAAGTAGAAAATTAACTACTCTTATCTTGAGGACTAGATAAACAATGCATGTGATGTTGTGTCCTGACAAGTAGACATAAATGTAATCACGAAAATATTCTCAGGGCATTAAAAACCGGCCAAGTGCGTGTCGGGCCACGCACAATGTAGGGTTCCGTAGTCTTACAGCGTTAATTTAATCCACTTCCTACGGTTTGATTTGCCTCTGAACGATGATTTTTATTGTAATAATACAATACCTGAGGAGGCTCTCGTTAGGCAGCTGGATCAAGGGCTTGATTCGGACTTTGTACTCCTGGTTCCTCTCTCTGGAGCCCTGACCGCTGGTAGCTTGAACCCTGTTCCCGATACCGGTGGGCTACATTTTTTATATTTTAAAATGTTTTATATTTATTTTAAAAAAATTAATATTTAAAAATGTAATTAATCGATTCATAGCGGCACCCAGTCTCGGAAAACTATTTGCTGTGGCGGATAACAATTTTTTCATGACACGACTGGCGTGCCTTACGCCATAGAAGATGATGGCACGCCTATTGTGCCATCAGCCGTGTGTGTAAAAAATATACTTTCACGTGTTTAGACTAGATACAGTTCAGTTGACATCAAACCAAGAAAGTGAACTGCGGGTTATGCGGTATTGAGTGCTAATCTACGTGTTTTCCTTGAAAAAGATAATAAGGGTCACATGTTTCAAACCTTTCGTAATATTGTTTATTCTTTTTGTCTGTCTGAAGCCACTTTGTAAGCGCGGTGTAGGTAAAATTTTAATAAAATAAAGGGTTTGAAACTTTTTGTATGGAGCGTGGCATAGTCCCCATATGCCATTTTTTTTTTTAATTGCGTCTCACTATGAAACTAGTAAGTACCTATAATTCGATTGCATTAGCACTTTTTAAATTTTAGAATTAAATCGAAAACGCAAGTACAAACGTTAGCACATCACGCTACTACAATCTGTCAAATTTCTTTAATAGATTTTCAACTTAATCGCTACTAAAGCATTAGTTTCAAGGTTGATTGGGAAAAATTTTGGGTAGCTCGATGGCTGGCGTCTGTACATTCGTGAAACAGAGATCGATGACGATAGAACTCAATGTTTTCAAGCTTGAAAATAAATTTAAGGACAGTGGTACATGCACTGAAGTTATCGGCGAAACATGAAAAATACACATGGATGCTATTATTTTGGGCAGTTCGGATCAATGAAAAGGTTGTTAACCACTGTTTTTTTTTAAATCTAATCAATATCCAGATACGAAGGCTACAGGCCAGATCTACGTGAAAAACATTTATATTTTTGTTCTGGGTTCTGAAACTAAATTTGAAGGTTTTATCGATTTAAAAATGGCACGACGCCTCTCATGTTATATGCCACGCGTTAAAATATGTTAAGTACATTTAATTTTTATAAGTTGGTCGACTATTACTCATAAACTTGTAAAACCTACTTAGCTGTGATAGTTTTCCTTTTGACTTCGCTATATATACTACCACCGTGAATTTTATCACACACCCAAACACAACCGTATAGCTGGTAGAGGGAGGGGACACCAGTCTAACAAAAATTAGCACTTTAAAGCTTAATATTTCACAAACGAATCCCATATTCGAAAAATTACTTGGACAAACTCGCAATATTTTTTAAAGACCTATCCAACTTTATCACTTTACTAATCCACTTTACGTGTACAGGAGATACCCTAAAACAAAATGCTTTTCGATATTTTACCACTTTGTCGACGTAACTAATCTGTATATTCATGCCAAATTACAGCTTCTAGAAAGCTGAGAGTCTTTGAGCTAAGCTGCGGACAGACAGAGAGACGGACAAGGCGAAACTATAAGGGTTCCTCGTTGACTACGGAACCCTAAAAATTGGTGCAAAATACATGAGAACCGACATTATTGACCTTGAATTTAAAAAAAAATCAGAAGTGGGTGGGGACTATTAACATTTCATCGTCTTTTTTCAGCTTTATGTGGATTATTCTTACATTACACTTTTTTTCTATAATTTTATGTCTATCTTGACTGGACTATTATAGCAAAACGGTGAGACAAATGCCTTCGTAAGTATCAAGGGATATGATTGACCGGTCAACTATGGCTTTCTGCTCCTATCCTCTGCCTCTGCTCTCCCAATTTCTTCAAAGCAGCAGCATACTGCCTCTGGACATCCATCAACCTTGAGTATTCATTGTAGAGATCATTTTTCTGTTCCTTCTCACTCTTGAATTTCTCCTCGACCTTTTTGACAGTATGGTTGACCCAGTCAACGATAGATTCGAACTGCGTCATGAATTCTTCTCTCTTTCTCACTGAAGACATGGCCCTGCAACATGAATGAGTTAGTTACTAGGGTTGAATAACATTATTAATTCTGCCTTTTAAAACACCCGCGACTTCGACCTTGTGGAGGTCTAAATTACGGGAAAGTATAACCGGGATTCAAAAGTATATTATAAATATCATCAAAATTCTTTTAGCCGTTAATGCGTAAAAAGGCGACAAACAAGAGTTAGTTTGTCATTTATTTTAGTATGCATTCACATTAAAACAATACATGGTTTCAAGTACACATTATATAGCTGTAGAATTTCACGATAACACTTGACTCATTTCAATTTTTACCTAGGTATGTTATATCAATACCACAACACTGCCATTAATATCATCGTGCGTCATCTAGAAACGTTACATTTTTAATAGTTTCCTTATCTTTACAGATGTTAGGTTCAATTTCACAAATGGCTAATTGAGTTTTTTTTAGTATTTAGCTTCGAAGTATGCTAAGAACAGCGAGTACAATATGACGCTGCGAACTTGTTAATTGGCTAATAGTTTTAACCACGATGATATGCTCGCATATTTCAAACCAAATCTTATTTAATATTTTGAGCTAGTTCGATCAACTCTGCTACATCACAGCTCCAAGTTGGGTCACTTCACCTGAATCTCTGCCCTCTGGATTCAGTCTGTCCCAGCCACCTTGGTAAGGTCGTTGGAGCATTGTGATAGTTAATCTTAAATAAACCTCAGAAATAAAAAAAAAACTTACTCATCATAGTTATCCAGAATGGAGTTGAGCAGACTCAACTCTTTTGAGGTATATAGTTTTACTTCTAGCAGTGTGTTGTAGAAGATGTAATACTGTTTTGTTTCCTTGTGCTTGGATGCAACTGTGTGAAAAAAGAAGGTTTTGTTAGTGTGTACACTGTACAGTTTACAACATACAAGGTGTAAACGGACCCACACGGAGCCGTCAAGCAAGCATTCTGTACATCAAACTAAGTAACTCTACTCTACACATAAAATATTGCTGGGAAACGACTTTTTTTTGGGGTCAAAAATCACGTTTTACGTAAACTCAATGTAACGCACTCAAAACATTGTACTGATGCATGCATTGAATAGTAAACGAGTCATGTAGGTATTTAAAGTAAAATTATAAGTTTATCGTTAAAAACTAGTTTTTTTTTAAACTTGTGAAAAAGTTGGACAGCCAATATCTCCGTAAGTAGAAGGTTCCGAGGTATGGTCTAAAGAGTCTAGCTAGCTAGATAAAATAAAAATGATCGCAATGACAAGGGGAGAACAAGTGCCTTTCGGCTTACTTCGGGTACTTTTACACCCATTATATGCAATGCACATGTATTTTAAAGCTATTTAGGTCATGTGATATCAAAGATGTCAAGTCAGTTCGCAATTTTCACATGCACGCATCTCACGACAACCAAAATATTGCAAACAAGTTTGCAAGATTTGTATTGTCGTGAGATTAGCCGATATCCTTCGAAAAAGGGCATAATGGTACGATCGCGATGTTACTCAACACGTGCACACTCACACGTTTTATTTTATTGGTATTATTATTTTAATTAAAACTTGACTGTAATAACTTAGATATACATGTCTCAAATAAGTGCAGCACAACGCAATACCTTGGTTATAAAGTTCAATGAACCTCTTCTCATATTGCAGCAGTTCAGCAGTCCCTGGCACCTCATCAATGGCAGTAGAGTATCGTAATACCTCGCGGTTTAGTTTGGCAAGTTCTAGTCTCATGCTTGTTATGAAAGCCTTCAGTTTTTCTTGTCTTTCATTGAATTCCTTCAATTCTGCAGGCGTCAATGGCTGTTCCTCGATTTTGGCGTCGGGATCTGTTGCAAGCCTGTAGGATAACGAGTTATTTTTAATGTTTTGAAGAATAATGTTGTGAATCACAAACTGTGGCTAATCAGATTGGGTTATCATATTAGATAGTGGAACATTTTTTAGTTTAGCGCAAAAGCTTTAATTTAAAAGGGATCAGGGCGTGTGAGGAATTCGAAAAATAGGTATTTGATGAAACAATTGCCGTCGCATTGCGCAAGCCTGCGCCCGTAGAGTGCGATATCCCTATAATCCCTATCGCACTCTACGGGCGCAGGCTTGCTGCAGTTCAGACGGATTATATCACAAAAATTTTGATGAGTTCGACGTTTTGTATTTCTCCTCGCCATTTTTGGAGGGTCATGATTACTCTACTTATTAGTTGCTAAAATAAAAGGAAATGACAGGGACGTGTCTACAGCACTTTTATTTTATGATAAAAAAAATGATTCTCTAGACTCTAGTTAATTTCTCTGAATAATGCCTCTAGAGTCTAGAGGCATTATTCAGAAAGAAAAAAGGAGAATACATTTGTACGGAGAATCGCAGCCCCTGTCCCCTCTTAACGTAAAATTCAGTAGTTAACATTAAAAATAAACCTTTTGGATAGTTACCTCAACTTTTCTTCTAGTTTACTATGTTCTTTGTCCCTACGTTCAATTATTTGCAGCAATTCATTTCTCTCTCTTGCTAACTCCTTGAGTGCCTTATAAAATTGTTTGACATCTTTATCACTGAAACATAATAGTTTAAATTATACAAATATGTACACTACACTTATAGCCAGATACCTGAATAATTAGTTATGCATATTATACTATTCAAATGTCTACAGACTGAAATTGCTACAGCCGCTAAGTGTTAAGCAGATTTATGAAGTCACTTGACATAAGAACTACCTATTCAAAAGTGGACTCTAGGGGAATTAAAAATAGAAACCAATTTATCATACCTTTTAGGTATACCATCAGATTTCATCAATTTATTAGTAATCTTTTGCATTTTTCCAAGCATATCCTTGTGTTGCGTCTTTGCACTTTCCATTCTCCCCTGGTGGTTTTTCTTGAATTTTTGTATGTCTTTTGTCAGTAAATCTATAGTTTTACTGAGTCGGTCAATATCTTCAGAATACTTTTGCTTTTCCCTCTCTTCCAACTCTTTAGATATTTCTCCAGTGAGCTCTGATTGTAAAACTGCATAGTGAATTTTTGTGTCAGCATGAGCTCCTTCTGATTCCTGGTCTTTTTCATATCTATTTGCCTGTCAAATAAACTCTAGTCAACAAATTGGTTTACAGGATAAAATAAAATCATTACGATGACTGTTACCTTTTCTAGTTTATAATAGTTTTGTTTTGTACTTACTTCTGTTGTAATTTCAGTAGGATCTGCCAAAGTCTTCTCATAATCATACTACAACAACAAAAACGATTTCATAAAATTCATACAATGGAACAAAATAAAGACCACTCAAACACAGTTCTTTTTACCAAAAAATCTAATCCATCATCACTCTTTGAGTCCCCTTTGTTAGTGGACACATGCATCAACATCCGTTGATCATACTCCGAGAGAGTTGCATTCACTTGTTCCAGCTCATTGGTAGGGAAACCACCTTTCCTCTTGCGAACTCTGCATGGTTTGTACAAATTCTGAAAAAGAAAAAACATTTAAATCTATAATGTAGGTTTGATTTTACAGATATATAGACACACATGCCAACATTAACCATTTTCATTCATGTTAAATTACTGTATTAATACATTTATTATTATCTCTTTTTTTCTGACATTCAAGTGTCACATACAAACAAACAATGTTCTTATCATTAATGGGAAGATTATTCAATACAAACAATTACATATATGTAAATCAATAAAATATAATAAGGAAAGATAAATTTGTATCTAGTGGAGATCATATTAGTAGATCGGGACTTAGCGGTAACAAAGATTTTCATAACTTTCGGTTACCAGAAGTGAAAATACCAATGTTTTCTGGTAAATATCACGAATGGGTAACCTTTAGAGATTTGTTTATGGGTTTAATACACAAAAATAGTAGCCTAGATGATGCACAAAAATTGTATTATTTAAAAGGGTATTTAACCGGAGAAGCGGAACTGTTGTTAAAAAATGTAAAAGTTACATCGGAAAATTATAGTACAAGTTGGGAAAAATTAGAGTCCATGTACAATAATAAACGATTCTTAGCAAATGGTATTGTAAAATCTTTATTCAATCAAAGAACATTAACAGGAGAATCCGCATCAGAGATTAAAAAACTTTTAAGTACAACTACTGATTGTCTAGAGTCAATAAAAAATTTAGAGATCGATCTTGCATCATTTTTAATCGTTCATATTGTAACCGAAAAACTGGATAAGGCTACTAGAAGGGCTTGGGAATTAAAGGTAGCATCGGATCCAAGCGATGATCTTCCTACTTTTGATCAACTAAAAGATTTTTTGATTAATCGATTCAGGGGGTTAGAAAATTTAGATATTAAGGTAGATAGGGTCCAAAGGACAACACAGGCACTACACGTAATGAAAGATAGAAAGGGATCTTGTGCATTTTGTGCAGGTGAACATAAAATAAGTGCATGTAAAAAATTCATAAACGAAAGTATTGCTAATCGGAGAGACTTTGTTCTCAAGAAAAAATTATGTTTCGTTTGCTTGCTTGATAACCACTCTGTTAGGTTTTGCAAGAACACTCTCAAGTGCCAGGTGTGCAAACGCCGCCACCATTCATTGCTACACCCACCGGGTGGTGTAGGGTCGGAAGTTGGTGAGGGTAGTAGTGCTGCTCGCGCGGAAGCCTCATCGAATGGGGAGAATACAGCCGCTAATCAAGCGGAGGGGTCCAATACGCCGGTAGTCTCATGTCTTGCGAAAGGGAGTAGGAAAACGGTATTACTAACGACGGCGTTAGTTAAGGCGGAGTCGAAGAACGGGACTTACCACGTGGTTAGGGCATTGCTGGATCAGGGATCACAGGGTTCCTTTGTTACGGAATCCCTGGTTCAGTATTTGGGATTAAAGAAAATACCTTCAAAAAATACGGTGCTCGGTGTGGGAGACAAAGGTACAACGTCGACGGCTATAGTGGTTATAAATCTTAGGTCAAGAGTAAATCCTTCTTTTAAAATAAAGGTGAATGCCTACGTTTTAAAGTCAGTAACGTCTCTTCTCCCATCCTCTAAAGTAGCTAGAGTAGAATGGGTAGAATTGAACGAGAATGATTTGGCTGATCCGGATTACTTCAGACCTAATAAAATTGATATTTTATTGGGCGCTGAAGTATACAGTCAGGTCATTCAGCACGGTGTTAAGAAGAATGCAAACGGGACTCTATTGGCGCAAGAAACCACTTTAGGATGGGTATTGTCGGGTGCGTTTGAAGTTGACCAAGGTATAAGTTCTCCCTCAAAAATAACCGTGATGCATACCAGCGTCCAAGATGATGAATTATTGAGAAAATTCTGGGAACTGGAAGAAACATCTGGAACAAAAAGGATGCTCACAGAGGAGGAAATTAAATGTGAAGAATTGTTTAAAACTACAACTACAAGAGATAAGGACGGCAGATATATAGTAAGATTGCCGTTACGGGATACAAACCTGGTTGGTAGTGGCGGTGAATCCAAAGGGATAGCTGAAAAAAGACTTAAAGGATTAGAAACAAGGTTAGCAAAAAATGATAAATTAAAGGCTGACTACGCTAAGGTGATACAGGAATATTTAAGTCTTAACCACATGGTAGAAATAAAAGAAAAGGAAAAAGATAATAAAAGGGGTGTTTACTTACCTCATCATGCTGTCGTCCGGGAGGATAAAGACACAACCAAAGTGCGTGTTGTGTTCGATGCGTCCTGCAAGCGCAGCAACGGGAGGTCACTTAATGATGACCTAATGGTGGGTCCGTCTTTGCAAGACGAACTCCGTCATATTATTATGCGTTGGAGGGCGCATAAGATTTGTGTAGTGGCTGATATTATAAAAATGTACCGGCAAGTTTTAGTGAACAGACAAGATACTCAAATGCAACGAATCCTTTGGCGGGACAGTCCTGAAAAGGAAATAAGGGAGTACGAATTGATAACCGTTACATTCGGGACAGCCTCGGCACCATACTTAGCTGTACGGGCTCTTCAACAGCTTGCAGTTGACGAATGCGGTGATAATGTAGATATAGCTAAAATAATCGTAAATGATTTTTATATGGACGATTTGATGTCAGGAGCTGAAACTAAAGAAGATGCGTTAAAAATCTATATGGAAATAACAAAGGTGTTAGCTAAAGGCGGATTTCAACTACAAAAATGGAAAAGCAATAGCGAAGAATTAATAAAGAGCATTAAGGATGGGAATGATGAAGCATTACAGATAAAAATAGACGATGTTACAAAAATTTTAGGACTTACCTGGAATTCACGCGATGATTGTTTCCAATACTCTCTGGTACTTCAGCAGATAACTGGACCTGTAACAAAAAGAAAAATTATATCCGATATTGCAAGATTATTCGATCCATTGGGGTGGCTAGCACCAAGCATAATCATAGCAAAGGTGTTAATACAAAAGCTGTGGTTGGCAGGGTTAGAATGGGATCAAGAAGTTCCTAATAATTTAGTACATGAATGGGCGACTTACCGTCGCAACTTATCTTCTTTGGTGGAGGTTAGAATCCCACGATGGCTGCATACTGCTACTAACGTAAAGAAGGAACTGCATGGCTTCTCGGATGCTTCCAAAATGGCGTATGCTGCTGTCATTTACCTCAGAGTTGTGGATCACGAAGGAAATATTCACATTTCTTTAGTAGCGTCAAAAACGAAGGTGGCACCCATTAGACAAGTGTCCATACCTAGACTAGAACTTTGTGGGAGTGTTCTTTTAGCCAAATTAATGGCTGAAGTAGGAGAAGTAATGGGTGTCCAGAAGCTTGATTGGCATGCATGGACAGATAGTGAGGTGGTACTAGCTTGGCTCAATAGCCATCCTAGTCGCTGGAAAACTTTTGTAGCCAATAGAGTTTCAGATATTTTAAACACCTTGGATACATACCACTGGTCTCACGTATCGTCTAGGCAAAATCCCGCAGATTGTGCTTCCCGCGGTGTGTGCCCAGCTGAATTGAAATCTACGGCTATATGGTGGAATGGTCCAGACCTGTTGCGACAGCAGGTAATTGACTATAAAAGGCCGAAGCATCTCGTAACACATTTGGAAGAGGTCAAGGCGCACACGACTGCGGTCGACACAATTAACATTTGGAATAAGTTTTCTAGGTTGTCGAAATTAATAAGAGTTGTCGCTTACTGTCGGCGGTTTTTGAATTTAAGAAAACAGGCAACAACACAACATTGTACGCGGGAATTAACGAAACAGGAGCTTGACGAGGCCATAGACACATGCATAAAGAAATGCCAAGAGGAGTTTTCAGAAGAATTGAAGGAATTAAAAAATAGTACGTTATTAAAGAAAAAGGGGAATCTAAAATCGTTAAATGCTTTTATTGACTCAAATGGAATTGTAAGAGTTGGAGGAAGACTTGAAATGTCTCAATTGGATTATAATCGCGTGCACCCAATCCTCTTGCCAAAAGAATCTTTTTTGAGCGAACTTGTGATCGCTGACGCTCATTCAAAAACCATGCATGGTGGCCCGCAGCTTATGGTCACATATATACGATCCAAATACTGGATCATAGGAGTTAAGTTGCTAGCCAAAAAATATGTAAGAAACTGCGTTAAATGCATAAGGTATTCAGCCAAAACTCGACCCCAACTTATGGGGCAACTACCATCGGCACGGGTGACGCCAAATAAACCCTTTTTGTGCACAGGAGTGGATTATGCAGGACCCTTAAACATACGGGTGTCAAAGGGTCGCGGGAACAAGTCATATAAGGGTTACATTGCACTCTTTATATGCATGTCCAATCGAGCTGTACACATAGAGGCAGTTAGTGAGTTGAGTACCAAAGGTTTCTTGGCTGCGTACAAAAGATTTGTGGCTAGGCGTGGTCGCTGCGCCGAGTTGTACAGCGACAACGGTACTAATTTTGTAGGGGCTGCACGGGAATTGCTTCATTTATATAATGAAGATAAATCGAATTTTAATACAGAATTAGCAGAGTATCTCGCTACAAGTGGCACGGAGTGGCACTTTATTCCTCCTCATGCGCCAAATTTTGGGGGACTTTGGGAGGCAGGGATAAAGTCTACCAAATACCATTTAAAGAGGGTCGTAGGAAACACTACTCTGACGTATGAAGAGATGGCTACAGTCCTTGCTCAAATTGAAGCGTGCCTCAATTCGAGGCCGTTATCGTATGTGGAGGATCAGGACAAATTAACCATCCTAACTCCAGGGCATTTTCTGATAGGTGAGCCAGTAGTTTTATCTCCCGATTTAAATTATGAAAGGGTAAATGTTAGCACGTTAAAGCGATGGCAACTTCATCAGAGAATGATGCAGGATTTCTGGCGACGTTGGTCGCACGACTACCTTCACCAATTCTTGCAACGACATAAGTGGCAATATAAAATTCCGGAACCATCTGTCGGTGATGTAGTTTTGGTTAAAGAGGACGATATGCCTCCTGGCAAGTGGTTACTAGGCAGGATTGAACAAAAACATCCTGGGTCTGACGGTCTTACTCGTGTCGTAACTCTACGCACACAATCGTCTAAGATAAAAAGACCGACGTCTAAATTATGTTTACTGCCTGTGTCCAATTGAACGTGATTTGTTAGATGTAAGTATAATGTTGAACTCATTGTGTTAACCGTTTGTCAAGTAGTTTTAATTTTAATAGTCATAAGGATTTAAATTGTAACCAAAACCTGTCAAGGATAAAAAACGAATGTAATTGCTTCTCACCAAGGGTAAGAGTTAAGTTCAGGGCATTCGAGACACTTTACCTTATCGAAAAATGGAGCCTTATTGAAAGACATTCTGCAATAATGTCCTTGGTGGGCGGTATGTTAGGTTAATTTTGGAACATTAGTACCGATTGTTGTCAAGAGATGGCGTTGTTAGTTGAGCGGCGGTTTCTGAATCGCGGTGTTAAGATTTTCCGTCGTTCAACTAGGTCAACGATATTATATTTTTTTTGGGTGTGAGCAGCAAGCACTGTGATTAGTTATATTATACGCGCTTAATTGTACAGTCCAGTGTTTCATTATCCACCCTCTCCAAGTCGTGTCACTGACTCTGGCAGAGCCACCATCAGGGATTTTCATTTTGAAAACACAAAAAAATTGTCGCTAATTAGTCGAAATTTGTCGCCAAATATCAGAATTTGTCGGTCACTGGTTCAAAAGATATAAGGGTTTATAGGTGGCCGATCTGGAGAGAGTCTCCCCAGCAGGGCCACATTTATATCTCAAAAACTAGGGCACCTAGCAAATATCTCTTTTCTCCCATAATTTGTCGCCAATTAGTCGGAATCAGTCGCCAAATATCAGAGTTTGTCGGTCACTGGTTCAAAAGATACAAGAGTTTATAGGTGGCCGATCTGGAGAGAGTCTCCCCAGCAGGGCCACATTTATATCTCAAAAACTAGGACACCTAGCGAAGATGTGTTTTCTCCCATATTTTGTCGCCAATTAGTCGCAATTTGTCGCAAAGTTACAGATTTAGTCGGTGTGTAATTAAAAAGATATTAAAGAATTCAATTTCCCCATACAGTGGTACAAGCGAGTACAAAATACTTTATGTAGTTTCTAGACAGTATCTATGACGTCTTATGGAGGAATGTTTGTTTCGAATTAAATAAATGTAAACTTATTCTATAATTTCAACCCACCATAGGAAAGCTGTATTCATTACCTATAAACAAATCTACAATACATATAATTATGTAATTATTTATCTAACACAATGTGCACTTACCACTTAGTCGCTGGCAGATAGATCGCTGCGCTCCGTTTCATTTACGGTAAGTAAGAAAGAGATAGATGCGCGTGTACAGATGAGCTGCTTCGAACGAGTTGCCCGTCACGTAAGTTGAAGTCAGCCAGTTTAATTAAAGTGGAACTTATTATGAATAGTTACGAACTCGAGTGTTGTTATCTCTAGGTATTCCGAAAATACAAAAACGGAGAAACGAGCGAGATATAACGAGGGTGTCACCTGCTGTACGTCACGGGTGCGGCGCGTCGGCGTTCGCGCCCGCCGCTCAAAGTAGCTACTTAAAAAAAAATAGGTAAACAAACAAACTTGCTCTAAAGGATTTTTTCTTTAGTCATCCACCGGAAGTACAGCGAGAAGGTTTGTTTGTGTGAAAAATTAAAAGAACAATTACGAATACGGGTGTTTAAGTGCATTGAACAAGTTAGTGGACAATTTGAGAGTGTTTTGAAAAGAGGACACCGTATGAGTGCAGATTAATATGTAAGTTACCTTGATTTTTCACGTCACTAGCGTGTTTGTGTGTGCGTCCTTAGATACCAATACCGAGGCGCTACCTGCTAAAGTAAGCCGTCGATGTCCATATATTATTTAGCTACAATTAGGATAGCTAATTTAAATAAAAACAATACTTAGGTGTTTCAGTGCATAAATTATGATTGTAACTTAATTTTCTAATTGGGGTGTATCAGGCAGGGTGTGCATTATTCCAGTTACATGTTGTTTATCCTCGCGAGGATATTTTCATTCAGGCCGAACCATTTAGTATATTATAACTAAAATTCAATAGATTTGTACCTATGTAGTAAAATAAACATAGGTACATAACATAACATCACGCCTGTAATTCCCGAAGGGTTAGGCAGAGGTGTACCTAATCGTTCACCCACATATAACGTAGGTACTCAGTTAGTCCCTTTTTTACTTTCAGAAACCATAGAAAATGTCAAGACGCGGTCGCCGATTAAAAGTTAACATAGACAGCCAGAAAACCGTATATCTTGAACATAAAGATGTACTTTACCCAATACAGCCAAAAAGAAATGACGCAATTTATGATCTCCTGTTTAAAAAATTTAACAAACAAATGTCTAAGGATTCAATATTTATGAGCTTAAAGAGAAATTATGCACTTTTTTTTGGTTCAAATGTTGAAGAAGAGGAAGACAGAGAAAAACGATCGATTTCGTATAGTGGTACACAACAGGAACTCTTGTCGGAGACTGAATTTTCATCCAGAACGTCATCTTCCAAAGATAATTATGTACTAAATGATAATTTAGAAAAACAAGTAGATCATAGTGGAATTACATTTTCTATATTTATAGATGCTTATCAGTGGCGAGAAATAGAGCCTATTAAATATTTCTATCACCGTAATGATCCTAAAATACCCAATTCACGCTACAAGTCCACAAGAAGATTTCAAAAGCAAAAGTGGACTACCATTCTTCGACAAGAAATTTGGAAACAGAGCAGGAACGAATGTAGTTGGATATTTAAAAATAACACAGTTCAACCAAATGGTCACATTCTTTGCCAAGGCAAATGCAAACTATGCAAAGCAAAAATAAATATTTATTACTCAGAAAACTGCATATCATCCGAAAATTTTTATGAAATGAAATGTTCGATATCAAATATTGACGAAAATTATAGACACAACAAGTCTGTAAAAGTTAGAGTAACAAAGTACCATAAGCAACAATTAGAAGAAATTTTAGCAAAAAACAAACCAATAATAACTAGAAATTTGCTAGCTAATCAATACATGGATATAAATGATGTAGAACCCCCTATTATACCAAATTTAGGAGCTCTACAACAAATAAGAAGTAAGATGAAACAAGCTCCCCTTCTTCACTCTTCACCTGTATTATCAGTTTGGTCTATGGCTTTTACACCACCTTACAATGAAACAATTCGACAAATTTCCTTATTTCCTTTTTTTATTCTGTACTGGTCAAGGGAACAAAATTTTTTTTATAATTTATTTTCTAAATCAGAAAGATATATAAGAGTGTCAATAGACGCGACTGGTTCTATTGTCAAAAGAAATGTATTACCGGAAGTCAATATTTTTACAAAAAACGCTAACAAGCAGAAAAAACACGTATTTTTATACGTATTGATGTGCTATCGTGAAGAAGGTAGCAGTATTCCGTTGTGCCATATGTTATCTGAAGTTAATACGCAAGAAAATATTAGTATGTTTTTAAAGCAGTGGTTGAGTGGTAAATCCGCACCAAATGAATGTGTCTCTGATGATTCTGCTGCAATATTGGGTGCTGTTGTAACAAACTTTACAGGGTTTATTTCTACAAATATCTATTTACAAAATTGCTTTAACATATTAGAAGGCGATAATCACAACAATATTAGGATACCTTGCTACATTCGTCTCGATAAATCACATTTTGTTAAAAATTTATATAAACAATCATGCTTTGAACATGTAGATAATCGTGTAAAAAACTTATATGTTAGATGTGTCTTACTACTTAGACAAACTACAAGTTATAGCCAATTAAAAAATATTTTGGATGATATTATAACACTCGCCTGCAACAGATATTGTGGTGTAACAGACCAAAAAAAAGTCTCCAGGTGCAGTAATGCATTATTAAAATTACAATCAATGATCACGATTGTAGACACAGTGCCTAGTGAAATGTCTGAAGGGGATTTAACTACTGCATGCATAGAAGAATATGACGATATCGATGAAAACCCTTTGATAAGGTTTTGTAAAAACGTACAGAGACGAGAAACAGTATATAATGAAAACATAACACCGAATTTTGATACCGAAAACCTTTACTATTTCCCTACTTTTTTAACATATTTATATCGAATTTTAAAAAAAATACCTTTGTGGGGTGAAGTTATGTCTGAATATTTTTATTTATCCAAACCTAATCCATCAAGTACAAATGTAGAGAGTTATTTCAAAGACATAAAAACTCTTTTAATGGATTCTAATAGGGAAAGATTAAGAATTGATTATTTTTTAATCCAACACATAACACAAGTAACAGGTTGCCTGAAATTAGCCATCAGCGATTTAAAACAACATAATATGGATAACACACCTGTCAAAAAAGACATAATAACTTTAGAAACAGATGATCGCAAAAGTTTTGAACAAGAATCTGTATTTTTGGACGTTCCATCTACCATGGAAAACTGGCGAGGACAGATGAAACCCAAATCAAAAAAACCTAAATCAATCCATATTTTAAAAAATGGCTCTGTAGCTAATTCTTATGTACAAAATGTTGACACCTTTAATACTTGTGCCTTTGATAGTATGTTTCAAAGTATGGCTATAGCTTATGTTGATCGACCCCATGTTAAAAAATATATATTTGAGAATAAGGATGCTGAAATTTGTCAAATTATTCAACAAATAGTTGAAAACAGTGGAGATAAAACCGACTTATATAGAAACCGAACTAAATTATTGTTAAAGCACTTTCGGACAGAGGATGACACAATACACCAACTTGTTAACTGCGAATGCAATACGTCTAAAATTATTGATCACATTCTTTATCCCCTATTTTATAGCACAATGCGCCAAAAGAAATGTACTAACGAGCGTTGCTCTAGTCAGAGTAATTTATTAAGGAAATGTCAGTATTTGCCGATTAATATCGATGTAATAAAGAAAGATGGTATTTCAGCATTAACTAAATCAATAAAGTTAACAATTGAAAAAGACAAAGGGATGTGCTCTGATTGCGGAAAGCAAGTGAGATTTCATTACTATTTAACGACAATATTATTTCTTGAAATGACTGGTATTTCTAAAATTAACATAACTAACATACCATTGCATATTACAGTAAAAAAACAAAAGTTTACTGTTTTAGCGGTGATTGAGTACATACCTGGTTCTATAGGTCATTACAGAAGTTGGTGCTACCGAAAGTCTACAAAAACTTGGGAATGCTACGACGACTTACAAGATTTAATTTCATTACCTTCCACAGAAATAATACCGCATAACCTTATTTACACGTTGTAAGTAAACACATAATAATGATTAAAAGATATATGTATATATACGTAATATGTCTTAATTCCCAGGAAGGGGTAGAATTAAGGTTCAAAAATGTAAAAAAAATATGTTGTCTAACCAACGGACCAAATAGTGCTAACATTAAGTAGGTATAATGAAAGTTCTGTGGTTTAATTTGTACTGTGTTTATATATTGTGATTAAAATTTATACTGTGATTAAAATGTATACTGTGATTAAAATTTATACTGTGATTAAAATTTAGGTATAAGTAAGTACTGTGATTAAAATTTAGGTATACTGTGATTAAAATTTATACTGTGATTAAAATGTATACTGTGATTAAAATTTATACTGTGATTAAAATTTATACTGTGATTAAAATTTATACAGAGATTAAAATTTATACTGTGATTAAAATTTATACTGTGATTAAAATTTAGGTATAAGTAAGTACTGTGATTAAAATTTAGGTATACTGTGATTAAAATTTATACTGTGATTAAAATGTCTATTGTAATTAGAATTTCACGATAAATGTATAATTGTAAGGATTTTCTAAAAATGTGTAAAATGTCGTACTGTTATTGATATATTTGATATTGTTTATGTTGTTGGCATGGTTAGTGCAAAGAGTAGAAATTATTTTTTGTTATTATTGTTAATTATAGTATTTAATTGTTACCTGCAAATCATTATAATTAATAATCAGGGTTGGTAGAAATTTACCTAAATAATACAGCAATAATAGTAGGTACGATGACTGTAACTTCATGTAATTATGTGGATATAAAACAACGTAATTGGACTTCATTGAGTTTCTACGGTACTTGTAGTAGATACAGCTAATGACGTCGTATCGGGTCGGTCGCGGTCGTGTCGGTGGCGAAATGAAGAATGTAGCTGTCGGTGACGTGTCGTCGAGTAGATAGGAAGGTATCGATCGGCATAGGTATTGGTTTCAAGCAGAGTCGTCCAATGAAGAAACACCCATTGAAATTTTTATTGAGAGATATAATCCATATATAGGTACCTAACTAGCTGACCCGCGCAACTTCGTCTGCGTCACAGAGATATAGAGCCAAAGAAATAATTTTCCCCGTTTTTGCAACATTTTTCATTGAGGCTCCGCTCCTATTGGTCATAACGTCATAATATTATCGGTCATAATGTTATTAGCCTAGACTAAAAGTGAAAAAAATTTCAAAATCGGATCAGTTTTACCGGAGATTACCCCTAACATCCAAAGTCACAAACTGTATCTGTTAATAATATTGAATAAGTACCTACTTATAAATGTTACAAATACCTATTTGTAACATTTTCTGAAAGTACAATAATTTTAAGGTAATAAATCATTTTATATTTCGACAACAGAAGTTTTATTATTCTAACCTCAATTAAGATAAAATAAAAACTCAACCCGTCCATACCCACAACACAACACTCGCAATCACCTCAAAATACACACCAACACAACACACATCAAACGAACCTTATGGAAATTCATTTTTATATAATAAAATTTGATTACAATTGACAATACTTTTTCAACGTTTAAGTATTTTAAACATTTTACTAAAGGTACGACATTTATTTATTATTCTAAAGTTAATTAGAGCTTAACATTGTAAAGTGGTAAAACAGTTGCATGCGACTGTACATCTTTCACCAAATAGACCAAGAGCAAGGTTTAATGTTTTCAAAGAAGTTTAAGCCACTCTAACCTAGTAATTTAAAACATAAAAACATGAATTAAATTGAGAATTTATCTCTCTCGGACATTTCTAAAGACTTTAGACCGATAAAACTAGAAGTATATTACACATATTAATAGAAATATTTTTTTCTTGGTATTTTTCGTGAACTCTTCGACCTAGCTCTTGGACTATACCTTACTAATTGAACTCATTATATCTCCTAAACTAAGATCCGATTAAATCTGTGACTCGGCGACAAATTGCGACTAATTGGCGACAAAATATGGGAGAAAACACATCTTCGCTAGGTGTCCTAGTTTTTGAGATATAAATGTGGCCCTGCTGGGGAGACTCTCTCCAGATCGGCCACCTATAAACCCTTGTATCTTTTGAACCAGTGACCGACAAACTCTGATATTTGGCGACTGATTCCGACTAATTGGCGACAAATTATGGGAGAAAAGAGATATCTGCTAGGTGCCCTAGTTTTTGAGATATAAATGTGGCCCTGCTGGGGAGACTCTCTCCAGATCGGCCACCTATAAACCCTTATATCTTTTGAACCAGTGACCGACAAATTCTGATATTTGGCGACAAATTTCGACTAATTAGCGACAATTTTTTTGTGTTTTCAAAATGAAAATCCCTGATGGTGGCTCTGCCAGAGTCAGTGACACCTCCAAGTCGATCTTGTTCACATTTCATACAAATTTTAGTTTTTTATATGGGAAAAGTAGAAAATTCTTGACCATTTCAAACAAAAACATACCTGTACAACAGCTAAGTTTTTCAAAAGTTTCTCCTTCTGGACATAAGCAGCTCGGTCAGATTCAAATATATGATTCTTATCATATTGCATGACTGCAAACTTTTGCAACTCATCTTCTTTTGCGTCTCTAAACTCACTTGAGTATTTTATTAGCCACAAGATCAGTGGGTATATGTTGATGAAATCTAACCCTTGAATTTGATGTGGTTCAATTGTGTATGGACATTTCATTGTAGGCAATATTTTTACTATTTTTTCAGTCAGAGCTCTGTAAACATTGAATACACATCATTATTAAATTGATTCACAAAAGGATATATCAAGACAGCAAGTTCTTCTTAAATTTTAGTGCTCTTAGTTTAAGCGGCCTATAATATTTTGGTGGGATACACGGTCTCGTTGCAGTTAGTGGGAGTGGATGAGAGAGCGTGGAGATGTATGTCTTGAGGGTTTTCTGCTTTAAATACAGGAACAAGCAAATAAATACTATTACAAAGTGATTATTAGATAGCTCTACCAAACTTATTGCCGACTGTGTTTATCACAGTGTGATGAGACACAGATTTACAGAAAAATATATTATGCTGAGAGCAGCGGTGGCCCAGTGGTGGCGGCCCTGACTTACGAACTGAAAGTCATGGGTCCGAATCAAGGCAGGCATTACTTTGTGTAATTTATTTAATCACCGATCCACCAATCAATCGCTTTCAAAAACGGTGAAGGAAAACATTGTGGTTTCCTCACGATGTTTTACCTCACCATTGCATGTCTCAGAATCAAAAATTCGAAGACATGTGACATCTACCAACCCGCACTGGGATAACATGGGGGATTATAGCCCATTACCTCTTATAGAGAGAAGGCCGTGTGTCCCAGCAGTGGGAACATTATAGGCTGATTATGCTATACTTTTGCTATTAGACAGCTGACTAATTACATTTTCTTTCCAATAGTTAGATTCTCTTCAAACAGGAGGCTGACATCAACATCAATGTCACACAGCTCAATGCACCATGTGAGCCCCCCCACAATCTTATCGAAGGCAGAAAGCCCCTGTAGCTGAGCACGGTAGTACCCGGCTGCAACCAGTGCATCTGATATCTCATGCCACTTCACTAGCTGCTCTGCATCTTCACGGACCTCCACCTGGTTCAAGAAAATTTGTATGTAGACAAAATGGTACCAAGAAATATATAACTTAAAATTAGAGTCTCCAAATTTTTGCGTTTTGTTTTTAATGATGTTCATACCTCTTTTCCTTCATGATCTACTCCACTATATATGTTCATCAAGGGTTTACTGCGCGTAAATATATTCTTCTGTTTAGTTGCCATATTTACAGGTGTACTAGACTCTTATTCTAAATCTATAATCAGATGTGAATGCACTGCTCATGTTTTATCTAAACCGGTTTTAAAAGAAATCCATTTTAGAACATCGCAAGACGTATTTCAAAAAGTGTTAAAATATCACAAACGGTCTTCCAACTTTGGTATAAAAGTCCCTTTAAAAATAATGTGTTCATGGAAATCATTGATGTAAAACAGTACGTATTGAGGTACTGAGCTACCTACTAATTTTAAAAGTATTATAGGGAGGAGACTTAATGCTTTATTTATTTGTATTATCACAATGTAACATTCATTACTGAGTTCTATAGCGGGTTCGCAATTTTGCACAAATTAGAATTTTTTTAATTTCGCCAAATGAATACACAGACAAATGAAAAGAATGAGATTGAGACATTGACACTGACAGCGACAGGCAGGCAACATACTGTTGTCAAAATAATGTCAGTATTCCAAAAGTCTATGGCATAAATGCTTTTATATGGTACCTATACATACTACTGTTAGGTGGGAAATTATCAGCTGTCTACATAAAGGAAAAAGCTCTAGAGTTGGCAAGTTCCAAATCGCCAAACTTCTGCCACTTTTTGAGGGAGTCAGACACTACGGCTGTTTGACAATCACACACAGATAAACATCACTTTGCTACAAACGCACATGTATCGAAAACAAAAGAAACTTATACGCATTGACAAATTAGCATGTATGTATCCTACCACAAAAAACAAAAAGTGCTAGTGATGCGGCACAATCAATAAGTGGTATTTCATTCGTCATCCATGAATAAACAAAATGACAAAACAAAATTATTATTTCATTTTATTTTCTTGTAATTATAATTGAGAAGCTCGTGGCTAAATAATAACAACCGGTCGGGTTGATCTTTAGGTTAAACCGTGCTTGACTAGGTTGGTCTGTGGATGGGTGACCATCCATTACATACCGAGTTTCCTCCGTGCCTCGGAAAACACGGTATGCCGTTGGTCCCAGCTGTCATTTGTAGATCTTTCACATCTTTGACAGTCGTAACAGGTAGGGGCCCAAAAAGTCTGAAACCAGTCTTACCAAGGATATCGTAATTGCCCAGTTCTAACTGGGTTGTTTAGGTCAGATAGGCAGTAGGCTGTAAAATACTGGTATTCAGCTGCATCTGATTAGACTGGGAGCCGATCCCAATATAGTTGATAGTTGGGAATAAACATCTGTCATTTCTGAAGACCTTACTCTACACGAACGCCTCTAGCGGCGAATTCATGCGCGATAGCTCCCATTACTGCCTGCAAACCTACTGAAAGCCTTTTAGCACGGTAAAGATCACAAGTAGTGGTTGTGGTCTTTGAGCCATTCGTCGTCTACAGCAGTGATGAATCCACATGATCATTGTGATCCGAACACTGACTCGATTGCTAAGTGGGCGTGCAAAAAGGAATGATAATGAATCTAGAAACTAGGAGTCTTGCTTGTGGCAATAGGCAATGGAAACCACTGCCAGTAGAGTTAGTGAGCTGTTGGCGCTGTGATGTTGGGACTTCATTTGATTCTATTTCTTAAAGTTTATGATTTTGTTGAACACATGACTATCGAATAAATAAAATCGGAGACTATTTAAGATACTTAGGTAGGTAGGTAGGTAGGTAGAATTCCATTCTTTTGATATTTTTTTTTGTTTTTATGAAGTTTTTTTTTTGTTTTTGTATAATATCTCTATTACGTCTTTAATCTGTGATGTAGGTACTTCTTGGGTCGTAGACAGAGAATGCTATAGACTAATTGACTAATTGATATGTTTTGTCGCATTCACACAAGAAAAAGAACAACTTATGCCGATGTCGTGTAAAGAAATGAAACAGAACGATAACATTTTTTGTTTCATCGAGCGTGCCACGTTTTTTCAAGGTCAGCACACTAGTTTGCTAAACAAAGTTTGACAGCTGACGTGCAGCTAGCCATCGTCTACCTTTAAAATACAGTTTTTACGTGTTATATGTTAAGTAATTTATGTTATATTTTGTTTTGAACAATTTAGACTTACTATTTCAACCATTTATACAAAAAAATGGTGTGGTGTAGCGTTAAAGGGTGTAAAAGTGATAGTGGAACGAAAATCCCAGGATTGTCTTTTCATTCGTAAGTATGCCACTCTTTATCAGTTCTAGGCATTCAGTAACATTTTATTATGTTCATATATTGTGTATAATGTACGCTAGACGTACGATTCATCCTTAAAAAGCACAAAAATAACAATTATTATTCAATTATAAATTCTAACCTAAAAACGTTGGTGTTGCCAACTTTTCTATAAATTATTACCCACTATTATGGGAAATAATAATATGATGGCTTCTGCAGTGAGTATTAATTAAATATCTGAAATATTTAATGACTTTTTGCAGTTTCCTTGAACCTGATAATTTACGTCAGAATTGGATTGTAGCTACAGGACGAACAGATTGGACACCAAAACCGTCATCAAAAATTTGCAGCAAACATTTTGAGAATTAAAAAGAAGAATATAAGTTAATTAGAAAGAAGAATTCATAAATAATCATTTTGAAAGTCAACCTTTTATTGGAAACCACAAAGTTTTACTTATTAAGGCAATTGCCATGCACTATTTTGAACTGCGTATACATCACGCAACAAAAGGATTTGAACCTAAGCAAAAAATTAGAAACATACGAAGCTTGTTTTATTTAAAGGACAATAATGTGTTAAATCAATAAAAGCTTATTAAAAATAAACATGTTCTATTATTTACCCACAAACCCAGAACCTACTATCACATCAGAAATGGCAGTAATTTAGAACCACATCATCATCATCCATCGTCACTCCTGCCCTCATCGCAATTAATTTGAGTTCGGCAGCATGTCTTCTCCGCATCGCATGCCTTTGCGTACCGATGGTAACGGATAGTCATTGGCATATTCAGGCTTTGTCTTACGTACTAATTTCCAATTCTCATAAATTGTGGGGTAAATTTTTCCTCACCCGGTAACCCTAAATTCGTGACGTATTTATTTTTTGTCTCTTTTTGCGACACGCTTTGCCGGTGTCTATAGGATACTCTGTCTACGTCTTGGGTACTTCACATTTTTGACATTTTTGACAATTCGATAGCTAGCTCTCATCGGTTTCATTTCATTTCGGTGTATAAACGCAAAAATCACATCAAGCAAGATAATAGAAATAACCAGACGAAAGAGATACTTGTAGCATAGGTATAATACAACATTTGAAATAATTAAATCGAATATGAGCGCATTACAGAAGATTTTTCGCTGTAAGTATCAGTACCTTTAGCTTTTTTGCAATAGAAGTAAGGTATTAGTTTTTCAACCATCATTTTCTCGTATACCGGAACAAAATGTGGAAAAGTTACTAACCTCGCGATAGTATAAATAATACATACGAGGCACTTCAATTTCAGAATTCGTTGGAATTAAGTACGTACATTTTATAAACCTTTCACACAAATCTCAACATGAGTCAAATAGATGTTGTTGATTTAATTTCTACGTTATTGGATAATGAAAAATATAAGGAAGCTCTGAATGTTTCGAAACAGGAGAGATTAGCTGAAAGTTTTAAAGATAATTGCTGGGATCTAATCCCAGTAATTCTTGATAAAATTCAAGATGATACCATTATTATAAAACCATCACTTTATGGTGCCTGTGAGCAATTATTATCAATTATCATTGAGAAATCTGCACCAGAGGAAGCCCTATTAGAATTTATTGAGCAGATTGAACTAGCCA
Source organism: Eurois occulta (assembly GCA_950022335.1). Lineage (NCBI taxonomy): Eukaryota > Metazoa > Arthropoda > Insecta > Lepidoptera > Noctuidae > Eurois > Eurois occulta. Next base: position 9,963,229 of record OX465496.1, read on the forward strand.
AAAACGATGCCCAGTTTGGTCTTATTCTACCACCTCTGCAAGAACTTTTGAAAAAGCTCTCTGTAAAGAGAGGAAGATCTTTAGAATGGTGTTTGAACTCTATCAGCACATATATTGAAAATATTCCTATACCTGACCATCACTTGGAAGGTAAGGAACGATTGTTGATGGATTCAGATCCTTACATCAGAAGAATTACTAGAGTCTACAGTCTATTACCTCCATTCTATCAATATTTTATTAATGAAATTAATGAAGCAGATTCGAATGTTAAAACAATACAGATAATAACAGCATTTCTGATAAGTCTTCTTGGCAAGCCTTTGATTTACATTGATATGGATCCAGGAAGTAACGCAAACAGTGAGGCAAGATTAAGCTGCTCAACCATTGTTCAAGACATTTGCAAACTTGAGAAGAATGTTTTAAAGTTCCTAGTATACTTAGAAGTTTGTCATAGAGAAAGTAAGAAGAAAACAATAAAAGATGAAGGTGATGAAGAGAAGTCACCTTATGAGCTCAGAGAAAAGATTAACATGACAAGTCTTTCTGGATTACTCTATACTGTATTATCAGGCCACTTTGAAGTACCGGAAGCCGCTCTCCCACAAGTGTATAGTTTAGATTATGTTCTTCAGTCAGCAATGCTATCTGTTATCCACTTGTTGAATTTTGCTGAATATAGCCCTGTAGCCAAGGCAATTACTTTATGTGAAGCAATTTTAGGCAGATATCATGGCAAATTAACACAAGAACTTCTTTCATCGTCACTGCACTTTGACATGTGCAAGGGATTAGCAAATGTGGCCATATATTCTAGTTATGAATCTCTACGTAAGCATTCTGTAGCATTGATTGGATGCCATGTAAATAAATTTGAATATAAGGGAAGATGTGCACTTGTCAAATATTTGATTGAAGTGTCTAATCATTCAGGAATGATTGGATATGCAATCACTTTGTATAAAAGCTCAATAAATGAAGCATTCAAGAATCCTAACATGGATGACTGTTTCACTGGTCCTCAATTTTCAAATATGTTAAAGAAAATATGCTTTCTTCCACATGGTGCCGAGTCAGATCTAGTTGAGCTAGCTGATCAGATTATAACTTCATTAAATTTCCTAAGATATTTGACTATTAAAGATACATTAAATGTAACTGGCATTTGTGATTGCTTCTCATTTATTGAAAATAATTATCTGGAACAGCTAAGAGTAGGGTTAAATATGTCTAAAGCACATTATGAGGTTAAACTTAAAGATATTGAAGAAGGGAAACATCTGCCTGATGGTAAAGTTGGTATCTCACTCAATGTAGGAGGAAATGTATTAGATAATATACCTAAGGAAAATATGAAGGAGATAATATGTTCTGCATTGAATGCTTTTCATCTGATTGAAGGTCTTATTGCACGCCTATCCGAATGTATTAATATCAATAAAATGCAGGCATTAAAAATGAATTGTGACTAATAATAGAGCTATTACAGTTTTTTTAATAAATCATATTTTGTAACTCCTAAATACAACATTTGTTTATTTTGTCCGAAAGACCCATTTCAAAACCCATAACCCATTCTAGATCATTCTTGCTTTTGAGTACTTTCTTTATTTTGTTAACAGCCTTGAAGAATGGCCGTAGAGCAATTAGGCCATTTGCCTGTATTTCTGTCAATAATTCACATGGAATAAGTTCTCAAGTTGAAAGCACTCTTGAAAGGAATGAAAAATCTTCTATTTCTAATCCTTACACAAATCAACATGAACAAGAAGACCAACAATACGAGGAAAATATTAAAAAGTCTATTTTGGAAAATGCTTTACAATTTGTAACCAAGAGTGGATGGTCTGTAGAGTCATTGAGTTCTGGCGCCAAAACGGCGGGGTACCCGACTATAACACATGGCTTATTCCCTAATGGAGGCGGAGATTTGGTACATTACTTCAATATTAAATGTAATGAACAATTAGTGGATGCTATGAAAACTGTAAGTAGTTATGTACCATACATGTCATTTATTACATTTCTTTTTAATTTAATCAAATGGTTTTTTTAATTTCCTGACATCCAGTGGCCCAAAACAGATCCGCAGGAGAAAGTACCAGTCCAATTCGTTGAGAATGCTATATTCCAAAGATTAATAATGATTGACCCATACAAGTGAGTGAGAGCTTAACTTATTTTTAAATCTTCCATGGATTTTTGAATCTTCCAAGACTGTGCTGAAAATAATTAACTTTTTTCCAGGACAACATGGCCCAAAGCTATGGCTATTCAAACAATGCCTAACAATGTCCCCAATTGCTTAGCTACATTACTGTCACTTGTTGATGATATATGCTATCATTCTGGTGACAGAAGTGTGGATGTAAGTATACAACCTCTTTGATATTATTCCCTAAAGAAAGAAGTACCTACCTAAATAAAAGATCTTAGCACTCATCTTATGGGTTCTGGCTTCCGAAGCCGTCCTGGCTAATTGACTCGGGGAAGAGAAAGACATGTAATATGAACTTTTATACACCTATCCGACCACCAGGCCGTAAGTCTTTATGGAGAATACTCTGACGTACTAGAAACCTATGGTATATGCTCCGGAAGACTTGAACCGGAACTGAGAAACACCTTTTGGCCAAAACTGCACTAACTAAAGCTAAACCCATTGATTTTCAGTTCAACTGGTATGTCCGCCGAGTGGGTGTTGCAGGAATATACAAAGCAGCAGAATTGTTTTATCTAACAGATAGCAGCCAGGAAAGTAGTGCCACAAAGAATTTCATTGGGTCACGTATCCGTGACGCCCAATTAGTTCAATCGGCATTGAACTTAAGTCCAGTGGGTGCAGCCCCACAAACGTTAACTGCCGCATTTACAACGGTAAGCCCCACAAACGTTAACTGCCGCATTTACAACGGTAACAGATTTATTTAGAAATAGTTCGTATTCCTTCATAAACCTATGGCATAGGTTCCTTTTACACGAGAAAAAAGGTTCTATTTAGACAGCACTTGCTTATTTTCATCTAGGGAACGACTTGTTCTGTTGATTTATTTAAAGTTCTAATAGTTACCTATCTAAAATTACGCTGGTAAAGCCAATTAATTAATATTCTAAATGCGTGTTCTGAGTAACTTATTGTCTATTCATAGACATAAATTACGTTTAACTACTAGACGTTTGTGTTTAAATAAACACTAGTTCCTAGAGTTAAGAGACTAAAAAGTTTCCTTATTATTATTTGCATGTCAACTCGATGATGGGCTGTTTCAAATTAGCTTATTTTCGGCGCTTATACGTTTGTTTTTAGAAGAGCGTTTTTTTCACCCGCGCAAGTCGTACGAGCGATGACATGCGACGCGCGTATAAGCGCGAGCCGTGAGAGACGCCTCCGCGCGAACACGCCACAATAAAATTTATAAAAGCGTGTACGAGCGTTAGATTTTGAAGCAGAAAATGTGGCTAGTCTGAAACCCCGCTCTAAGAAGCCGGACATAAGAACCTGCGAGGCAAACACTGTACCGTTGCCGTCGGTTATACTCTCTGCAAACGTATTCTATGATCTAGTCCATACAAAGCAAACTTAACACGTTACGCGAATTTAAACCAAATTACCATCATCATCATCGTTTAAAATCTTCTGCCCCAAAATACACCATTATTTTTAGGTCGTTCTGGAGCCGAATACCATGAACTCGATCATCGAACTCGAAACGATTGGGACAATTTTTTTCAAAAAATAACAAAAAAAAAATCACGAAAGAATAAATTTAATGTTTTTTTTTTTTTAATAATGAGAACTCAAATGCATATGTGTGTGTAAAACGTATCCATGATCAGCAACACATGCGAATGATACCCATTGAAAAATTCATTCATCGATCGATTCTCATTATTTCACAAAAAAAAAACATACAATTTATTCTTTCGTGTTTTTTTTATTGTTATTTTTTGAAAAAAATAGTCCCAATCGTTTCGAGTTCGATGATCGAGTTCATGGTATTCGGCTCCAGAACGACCTAAAAATAATGGTGTATTGTAACTAAATGTAAGATATTGTAAAAGGATTTTATGCCATTATTATTAAAAACTAAAATGCATACTCACAGTGTATGTGTAAATAGGTTTATTGATTTGTTTCTTACTAAACAAACATGGTCAAATGAGCAATTCTTTAATTAGTATTGTTCATTTCTCTTTAAATGTTCTCATGATATCCTATAAATCTATTTTATATTGGATTATATTTCATTTATGGCATGATTGATTATATTAGTATGCTAAACATGACTTTTTATATTACAGGCCAAGAATATTCTCGGAATGAATACACTGAAGTAATAATATGAAGATTATATTAGGCAAATAAGTGATGGTTATATAAAACATTTCCACACAAAGAAAACTTTATGAATTATAGACATTTAAAGTATTATTCATATTTAGTTGTTTGTAATAAATAGTTCAATTACTACATTGTTGTTTTCATCTTCATAATCTTTTATCAAAATATTGACTTTAGTATAAAATTTACAATTAATATATTCAGATAGTTTATAATGTGGCAGTCTCTTAAAAAGGTTTTATGTAGATATTCTTACAATAAACATAGGTCTATGAGTACTGAAGGCACTTATGTATTAATTATGATGGTACAATATAATCACTGCCAATAGATACATAAGAAATTAAGTTTGGTGGTAGTGGCAACTTGCTCCATACTTGCGCTGACACAGTTTGCCTAATGACAAATCTGCAAATCATTTGTAAAGAGTCCAGTTTCGCAAATCTGGAAATAATAATAAATGTAATAAATAATCATTTCATATAATTACTCTTATAAAATATATATACATAATATATATGTATAATATTATAATAATAATGACAAAATAAATACCTGTTCAGAGGTCTTGCCAATTTGACTGGCATCTCAAAAAGGTTTGATTTGACGTCAACAGCTGCACAATGCTCTGATATTCTGTTTGCTGGCACAAATGTTTCATTGTTTAGAGAAAATAGTCCATTGGCGTGTCGGAGACGGGCATGCAGTGTACGGCCTACGCATCGGAATGACACGCAGAGAATATGACGGGAGTCGCACGAGTCGCGCACTAAGAATACATTGTCGTGCTGCCCAGCAAGCAATTCTTCAGCCTCACTTGAATTGATGCCACCCCAGTACCAGCCATGCCTGTAAAAAAAATAATGAAGTACTATTAGAACAGTTTTGTATTGGTATTAGTCGAGTGGTCGCAAGCGCGACTGCTGAGCATGATGTCCTGGGTTCGATTCCCGAATTGTGCAGTGTTATTGGTTTTTTTATCAGGAATTTTTCAGTAGTAGCCACGGAGTCTGGATTTGTGTCAGATTGATGGCAAAAGGGTCGCCCCCTATTACATGGCACTTAACACGTAACTGGCGAAATATGGGTGTACTATTAGGTACACCTCTGCCTTACCCTTCAGGGATTACAGGCGTGATGTTGTTATAAGAACGGTTGTATCTTTAAAACTTGTACTTATTCCCTTTGTGCTCATTTTCACTTAAGTACACTAAGCAGGAACCTAACTGAATACATAAATAAACCAAGATACTGGATTTTCAAAGCTGCTCAGGATCAAGTTGAAACCCCGCTACCTACCAAACTTATTGCCAACTGTGTTTATCACAGTGTGATGAGACACAGATTTACATAATATAGGAGTAGCAGTGGACCAGTGGTGGCTGCCCCGACTTACAAACAGTAAGTCGTGGGCTCGAACCCAGGCAGGCGCATTACTTTGTGTAATTTATTTGATCACCACTGTTTTCAAAAACGGTGAACGAAAACATTGTGAGGAAAATGTCCAAGAACCTAAAATTCGAAGACATGTGACATCTACCAACCCGCACTGGGCCCGCGTGGTGGATTATAGCCCATTCCCTCTCTAGAGAGGAGGCCGTGTGTCCCAGCAGTGGTAACATTATAGGCGTGGAAGAGACGCCGACGCTACAACGGTTACCACTTATTCAGTACATCATTCTGAGCCCCCCACATAGAAATTTTTCATCAGTAATAAAAAAAATCTGCTGCTTCCTACAAAAGTGCAATACCTACAGGGTCAAAATGTATGGAACAGCTGATATTTTTGTTAATAACCTATGAAAGATTTCTATGTGAGGAGAGGAGGCCGTGTGACCTAGCAGTGGGAACATTATAGGCTGAATATGCTTATTATATTATTCTGATAATAGGGGGTGGAAGGGACACCGACGCGAAAATGGTTACCACTTATTCAGTATATCATTCTGAGCCCCCCACATAGAAATTTTTCATCAGTAATTACAAAAACATCTGCTTGTTTCCTACAAAAGTGCTAAAAAACTGAAACTTGGCATTTACTGTTTCCTACATTTTTAAATTAGATACTGACTGAGATGTAAATTTTACACAAAGATTGTAATGTTAGGTCAGGTGGATCAGTGGATGAAAAACTGATGTACAAACCTCAACAAAAAATTGCAGTACTTACTTTGATAACTGGCAATAAATAGCGCAGGTCTCCAGAGACGCGTGTTGGTGGTGTCCTCGCAGTACTGAATGACCCTCAGAATGTTGGCATTTTATAGCTTGCTTGTTCAATTGAAAATCCTTTTTTGTGTCATATCCAGAACCAGCAATAATTCTTTTGTCCGACGATGTAGATGCATCACCACTACATTTATTTAGACTGCATAAATGTTCGCCACCATTATTTTTATTGCCAAAGTATCTTTGAAAAGACCTGACATTACCAGTTATGAACAATTTATTTTTCCAAAACTTTACAAATTTGCTTGTGTTTACAGAAGGCTTGCGATCGGGTAAAAATACGCCGTTAACAATATCTGTGTTGTTGAAATCTCTTTTGTTATCAACATTTCGCTGTAAATGTTTACATTCCATTGGCTTCAACCACCTACGTAGGCAACCTGTTGCAAGCCATTTGCGACGATTACAATGAGTGCATCTCTCGTAGTTTTTATTCATTGCTGATCCAAAGATTTACTTCCTCCAAAGATTTTAACTGTAATAAAATTAGTTTAGTAAAAATATGATGCTTCGATTGCTTCGAGCAAACATGACATTGACATGACAAGAAAGAATGACAAAAGATAGATTGACACTCACACAGGACAATATTTCAGAGACAAGACTGAAGACTCTAGAGGGGCGACTCTAACAGTTTGTTTGTTAATATTAATGTTTGTTTGTTTGTTAAATAAGTTGATACGAGAAGAGTTTTTAGTAGTTATTTCCCTTACCGCTCGTAGGCCTTGACTTGACGGTTAATCTAGGCTTGGATGACCGATAAACAGTATTTAAGAGGCAATTGACGTTTATTTTAGTTTTAAATCTATTCACTGATGGCGTCACTACTGTCACCAGTACCACTTTGATAGCTCATTTCTGGTTAAAGTGACACTAGAACACTTTGTATAATACAAAACTTGTTTGTATTGATGCCAGCTATCGTTTGATATAGGTTTTATGCGTGGCTAATCAAATCAAAGTTGTGCTGAAGATGCCATCATTGAATGACTTTTAACTTTGATAGCCCATATTTCGGCAACATGAGACTTCAGAGCATTTTGTCTCATACAAAACTATGTGTGAGACAAAAGTTGTGGCCATTTAATTTAAACCTGTTTCCTGTCTATGTCGTAATCCCTATATTGTCAGAAAAGTGCAATCTAATTGAATCTAAATCTCCTATATATATTGTATACATTATAATATTTTGCATGGATTTTCGCAAAGTAACGCCTGATTTTATAACTAAATGTGTTGTTAATAGGTGTTTGAATAACGAGTACCTTTAGTAAGATTTAGTGGCATGGTCAACACTATCGTTGAAAGGTTTTATTATCTGTGGTTCGTTACCCTACCTTCCCATTGAAGTGGTGTTGTGGTGGTTTTTAGGTCAATAATCCTAATAACTTTATAATATTTTAGTGAAATGCACTGTTTGTGTGTCTTAATGTTTAACTAAATATATTTTAATTATGTGTTGTGCCTATTATGGATGTATTGTGCATTGAAACTGCTAACATTTTGTGGGAGTAATGACACTGAAGAAAATCGCGAAAATGTCAACAAAATCTCATATTTCTACGGAATTGAGTGGTTCGTAAATGTTTATTTATTAAAATACTTTTAAAATTGTATAGTAATGATTAATATATTATTTAAAATCGTATCTTAACATTCACATGTGTATCATCTCTCTTAACATTAAGTACTTTGTCAGTATTCTTATTTATTTTTTACAGATAGTATCAGCAATGTGTTGGGGAAAAATGTTAAAATTCTTTACAAGTCCCTCATACGAATGGAATCAAGAGGTGATAAAGTAGACAACAAGGTTTTGGTAAGCATTACTTAAGTTTTTTGAAGTCTAATAAAATGTTTAAAAAAATGGTTCAATAAAAAAAAACTGCAATAGATTTAGTTTTTTTTTGATAATATTTATTTGCACTCTAACACAATCACTAGTTTCATTCATGTAAGTACCTACTTACTAATTTTTGACTGAACTTGCAATCTGTATTTTATTATCTCTTATCTCATGGTCTTGTCAGCTATAGATGATTATCAGGTAATTTTTAAGCCTATTTATTTTAGTACGAAAATATTGGATTTTCTATATTAATGTTACTTAACTTAGCCAAAAATGCAATATTTTTTTATTACCAGACATTTGATCCAAAGCAATCTATTAAAAACATCAAACTCATGACATGTTTATCATCTCTATTTCAGTATAATAGTTTTTTTGTTGATATTGATAACACTGACAATAGGATGAGTCATCTAGGTGTGCCTGTATCTAACTGAGCCAGCTGTGTGTGTGTGTTCCCTGTGGACACATACATACAATCACAATAAACCATATGGTCAACTTTAGACACAATGACTAAACCAATTTATTCATTCATTGGCTTTGTTATTTTCATTGACACAAATTCTAACACAAAGCTAAACATAATCCTATCAACTTGTTGGTGCTCTCAGAAGTATATTACAATGTTTCGTTGTAGGTATATAAGTTGAAAGTGTGAATATAATCAGAAAATGACAAATATAACAAATTATTTTATCATTTAGCCTGATTCACCTGTGTATCAGATAGATTGTCCTGATGCCATCCTATTTTTGACGTTATCATGTAGATAGTCCTGATACAGGCACTTATTTTTCTATATTGTATGTACTAAACAGAGAAGGAATACCTTTCTCTAGTTACGGAATAGTTTCACTATCATGTCCATTTTATTTCAGATTGTAACAGCATACAGAATTTTCATAACCACAGCAAAAGTTCCAACACGGGTAAGTTCTTATTAAAAAACTGTCAGAAATATAAAAATATTTAACTCACAGCAAGATATCAACTGATAATAATCTGGTCAGTACTTATGTGGTATAGTGTCTGTATACAAATCAATCAATTTATCTATTGTTATCTTACTGTGTAGTACAGATTTAACTCTGATCAACAATTGAACAAGCAGGTTGAATATATGGTTCTTATGTATATAGGTTTCTGATTATATTTGTGTACACATACAGTTTGTTCCTATAACAACAGAAGTTTAAGTTAACAGTAGTTATAAGGGCATGCCTGGCCTCATCTACATAGTAATCATACTTCTGTTCAGAGTTTCCACACTTCTCAAAAGTACTCAAGCAAGCTGACCATCAAGTATAACTTGGGCAAGCCTCTAGCTAGTGGAATTACTTTTGTATGTCACTTATGCAGGTCTAAAAAGGATAGTAATATATCAATATACTTTCAAGTGTAGCTGTAGGGCAAGGCCAACAGGATACATTCATTTATTTTGTCAATGAAATAACCTTTGGAAATGATGTCAGGTTGACAATGGATTTCACCTGATGGAAATAGAAGCATTGGATAGTAAAAAGGCGAATCATCTGTCAATAACACTCATCCATGAACACAAGCCAGTATCCATACTTATAGGTAAGTGAGGATATTTTCATTGAAGGCAGGTTTATATTGAGATAGTGGCTGGCGGCCGGAGCGCACTAGCGCTCTATTCCATCCTGAGCTGTCTTCCAGTACTGGACTGGCGCAAAAAATATGTTAACATGATTCCACAACCTCCTAATATAAACCTGCCTTAAAAGTAGCAGTAGTATACATAATTATAGGTGTTTAAAGATGGGCGGCACGTTGTCTGTGAAGGCTGATTGGCAACAGCTCACTTAATGCTGACTGGTCGGTAGCAACCAACGTTCAAGTCAATTGCTGACGCATTCGATGTCTGTTGTCATCAGCAAAGTGCCGATAAACTGTTCTATAAATAGACACCCCAAAGCCACAATTTTTCGGCGGTGTTTTCTTGCATGCGATATTTAAACGATAGAATTCGGCATTCTGGACTAGTTGCTCCTTTACATACTTATTAGATGAAAGCAAGACGAAAGCTGTATAGTCGTGATTCGTAATTTTAAAATACTACTTAGGATTCAAGGTAGATAAATTGAATTGGGATTGTAATGACTTACTCTTAATGCAAGTTCCTCGTGATAATTCAATGTGAGCTTAGCTTAGATACATATAAAGAAGAATATTCAGACAGAAAGTAACCATGGACAACTCCAAAAACTTTGTTGAAATCATTAAATTGTCTTTGAAGCTTCTAAAGTCGTAGACTGACATTGAGATTGATTTACGTCTTATAACGTCCCTAGAAGAGTTACAACTACCATTGTATGCTAATGTAATAGCAACACTCGACAAAGCTATCATTAAAATTAAAATAATTACGACCGATATCCCGTTAATTATTATTTTAATTAATTTTACCTTGAATGTATAAATATTATCTGAGGTTTTAGCTGTTCGTTTTATTTTAGTCGTATTTACACGAAATTAATAAACTGAAATTGAAAAACCTTTACGCATAAAACGCATTCGGTTCCTGAATCATGATTATGCGTATGTACATAGGTCACATCTACCTTCAAAGTTGTAAACAAACCTACTCATCGTTATTCTTTACACGTTTGTTTATTAAATACAGCATAGGAATAGGAAAAATAACAATAGCAACATACAAAGTGATCGTAAAGTCCTTTTATTCATTCATCATACCTACATACAGTAGGAGGTACTTCAATATTGAGGCATAAAGACTGGACGAAATTGATTTGGGTTCTTATATGAAGGATGTAAGAAGTTACTACCATAAAATGTAATTTGAATTTGAGCCTGTTCTTACTACACGATTATTTTCAGGTGAGGAAGGTACCGTGGAAGGCGTCCTAAATGTACTACACGCACTAGTTGCTGCCTTCGACGATTTATTCCCAAATGTAGCCGTGGTCGACATAATATCAAAGGTTTGTACAAGTTTGATCGTATGATAATTTCATGTAGTACTTTTTAGTTCATAAAAGTTTCGCTACGTGTTCATACGAACTAAATTAGCTGGACAATCAACATTAATTTCTCTAATTGTCTCGACAGTTAATGTATTTATAAGGATAAAAGTAATCGTCCAGTGTGAATCATCAACGCAACGCATGCCAAGTGAAATATTCGCTAACCACTTAGTTAATAAGGAAACATGATTGTACTAACAATAATAGGCTCCTTTTCCCGTTATAGTACCTACTTGGTACGAAAAGTAATAAGTAGTCATCCAGTGCGATAAGGACCTTTAATTATGAGTCAGAAATCAGCAGTTGCCTAATTAAGTTAAAACCCGAATTTATCGTACTTGTTACGTAATTATAAATTCATTTTCCGATTTCAATCAAAAATCACCACATGGACTTTTTGCATAGAACACGTAGGCAGCAAGGAAAAATAACTAAGACCTATGCGAATGTTCGAAAAGTATTTATTTAATACATTGATACATAGTGGTAAAGATCGGGCCTTGCTTTGCTTGAAATTATCATTTATTTTTCCATTTAAGAACTTATGCACGATGTCCAGATTGTCTGCTAATAGTACTAATAAGACTCATTCTGCAATATTGTGTCAGCACCCGATTATACACATTCACTGCGTCTCATTTAACTGAGACATAGGAACAAAACTTGTGGTCTGGGCTCGTGGAGTGAATAATTAGTGACCGCTCACTCTCACGGAGAGGGGGTTCGTGTCCCGCTGTGGGAACGTGATAGGCTGATTTCGCTCGGTAAGCGTGGTAAAAGCCACGTTACAGGTCAAAATCCTCGATCAAGGGATTACGAACCAAAGGTTCTTTACAACAGGGATCTTGTTATATTGTATCAATGGATATTTCTAAAGCCGTACTATCACAGTGTACCTTTCCTTCACAGGTAAATCTGCCGTACCCAGTGCCTCAAGTGAGTGGCACTCGAAAACACTCGACATGCGGAGATTTCTCCAATCAGTACGCAGCGATGTGCGATCTCTGCCAGACGCCCTTCAGGTAACTCATTAATATGTACCACAGGTCCACAGCGTAAAGGTTTTGTCTGCCACATCATAAACTATCAGTTTAGGGGTTACGGAAATGTGGGCAGAAGTTTTATCCTGTGCATGATTAGTTAATGATAAACTGGTTAAACAATATGAGTTTAAGAATTATCCAAAAATGTAAGTCCCAGATTCGCTTTCTAGTCAGTTTTACCGAACATAGAGCAGGAATGACAGTGAAAATACGTATTTTTGTCGAACTTTGTTTAAATGAGCTTTGGGCGTAATGGGGAATCCCTTTTTTGTAATATTTACTATTTTCCTTGTACATGGTTTAGTCGGTAAATCCTGCGATTAAACGAAAGGCGGCGTAGGCTAATGGAATGTCGTTGGCGCCCTTTGGAGACGGAACCCTAAAAGTGGTCCTGAGCATACGTTTTGTATGTTAAACTATCTAGGTCACGAATAGAATGGATTGGGACCGGATATAATATAAATGAAGGAGGAAGAATGCATTCTGCATACATAGAGGTCATTTTAATCTAGTTCAATTGTAGGTCTATCCTAGACATTGCGGTCTCATTTCTTTATTGTAATTTGTTGTAATGCCAAGCTACATGTTTCCACCACACAATTATTTTTCATTAATACTTATCAATGAAGCAACGCTAACATGAATTGCTCATCTCATTCTGTTAAAATGTAATTCACGTAAAACCGCAAAAAAATATTGTGTCTGTTTTGGTTTAGTTAGTATGACTAATTATTATTCTGAAATAATTTAATGTTGTTATTATATTTCCGTTGTTTCCATTCACATAGTTTGCCGGTGTTAGTAACCTGTAATGACCCTACTCTTTGTTCCAGAGCTGAAGTGGCGTGGGATATTGATACGATATATCTGGCACATGATATCCGAATGTTACATCTAAAGGATTTTGATCATTTAGATCAGAGGTACGGTTTAACGATTTTTATTTTATTAATATATTTTGTTGAATGCATATTGATTACCGGTTTTCAAGTCTTTTCAATATTGTCTTAAAATATTTGATTGGCTGTGAGTTTGAACCGTATGTGCATGCGTGAATAAATTTTTAGCAACAATGTTAATGAGATTTGTAACCAATTTAGTTGGATTCAATGAATCAATAGTTCGTGCGGCGCTGATCAACTTATGAATAAAACTACCTCTAAGTCAAATTTATTTTTTGTGTAGAGACCTAATCCCGTTAGTAATGGCCTTGCAACACAACACTTGGTTCAACGGCGTGTGCGGCGACGGCGTGCGCGCGCACGGCGAGGCGTGGGAGAGCGTGTGCCGCGTGGTGCGCTCGGCGCGCCCGCCGCCCGCGCGCCTGTCGTGGCGCGCCGCCGCGCTGCGCCACGACCACGCCGCGCGCCTGGGCCACGCCCTCACGCGCGCGCGACACGCGCCCGCCATGCACACTGTCGACTTCTCGCAAAACCATATTGAGGATAAAGGTGACTTTTTGGATGGATTTAGCAATGTGCACCAACCCGCACTAGGCCTACGCGCACGTGGAGACTTACTTACGACTCGGTCGCTGTCACGATGAAGTGGCGTGAATCCTACCAGTGGGACCATATGATTATTAATTTTGTGTTATGCTCAATCTTGCATAGTGCGGTCGCAGGACTCGCTACTCGTGCCTATTGTATTGTATAACGGGCTGGTGTCCGCAACTCCACGTCCAATGCGCGTATTTTGCGTGCGTATTTTCTACTCGTGCCTATCCTCTGCGCTTGCCAATTCAATCCGTAGATAGGGAGTTTCTTTTACTCCAATTACGAGAACGTTACTTTATCTAAGTTCTTATAAAAATCATTCAATTTCGCAAGGCGAATTCTCTGCAAACATTAACTTTCCACTAACGAGAAGACGCTGATGATTTTGTCAAAGACTTAGTCGTCCTTTGACAAACCCATGAAATGACAAACAATACGAACGAGCCATATCGTTCGAAACCAGCTCATATAACATAGTAGGATAGACAATGTATGTACGTATCACTTTCATCAACCATGAATCACTTTTAGTTTTATTCATTGAATATTCACGACGTCACGCCATTGTTTGTGTCCATAGGTGCTATTAGTATACTGAGCGGGCTCGCGAACAATCCGGACGGGCTGCGGCATATCGCGTTGTCCCAATGTGGCCTCACGGGCAAGACGGTGATGCATCTCGCGACCATGCTCAATGACAACCCCTGCCATCTGTCCACACTGTCACATCTGGACCTGTCTTATAATAACCTCAAAGATGACGTACATGTAAGTTTATACAGAAAAAAAATGATGATTTCTCGACTTGTGGCATCCTCCAAATCACACTGTGGGCCTGCCTAATAGGTCATCGGCCACTACCTCTCACTGAGAAGAGGCTTTTATCCCAGCAGTGGGAACATAATAAACTGATTATCTATGTTATTTTTTCTTCTCTCACCTGGCGGTCGAAAGACTGCTCAGCATTACTGCCTTGGGTTTGATCCCCAGGTCGGGCCAAGTAGTATTGGGCAGAGTCTGATTTGTACCCAGTTAGTGGCAACTGGCTAGCACTATGTTGCATGGGACATATAAAGGTAACTGCCGAAATCTTGGGTTTACTAGTCACCTTGGTTTACCCCTTCAGGAAATGCAGGCATGCATGATGATGATTATGATGATGATGGATTTGTTACGCTTACTTATATTATTATCTAATTACTTAAAAATATTGTTTCAGAATTTATACAATTTCCTCGCACAGCCAAACGTTTTAACGTATTTAAACTTGACAAACACAGAAACGACGTTAGAAAACGTAAGTAATAAAGTAAGTTGTGCCGTTCAGTACATGGAGACGTATCCTGTGCTCAGTTTATTTTGCTTTATCTAACTTTATACTTTCTTCTATGTTCGTCCTTTTCTTACTATCGAAGCTTGATAAATGTAGACTAGTGTGTATTATCTACTACTACTACTCTATATAAAGGCGTCGTACCATTTTTGTTGTATAAGAGCGATTGTGCCCTGCCTCATATCCGAATGCGTGAATCGAGGATCCGATGTGCCCGTAATACTATTTGTATGACTGTTGTTAAACCGATAGCTGACCTCAATGAAAGGCACTCATACAATGGGCTTTCTGTAGCACTACAGAGAGGCGTATTTAGACTGATATCGTGCTATTGATTGATCTTCAGATCCTTTTCAATAGCCGGAATAAAAGTAAATATAGGAAGTAAGGAAGATTATGTGCAAATCATGATCATATCAGCTACGGTGTCGCTATCGGATATGGCACACAGAATATTCTAAACAGCCCGATCGTATTTAGCCCACGTGTCCCACAGCCTAAATAAACAAAAACTACTATAAATTAAAAGAAAAAAAGGTAATACCTGTTTATTCTATACAACTATAACACACGCTTATTATAAATAATCATAAAATAACAATAGTTACCTCCCTCTTGACAAATACATAAATAGTAAAAAAAAATACGGTATTGTCTATTGCGTGAAAGTTTGCATAACAAACTTCTTTCTTCAATTTCCTGTCTATGGCCTATTCAAAATACAATAAAATAACAGCAAGCTCCCCCCACAGATGTGGGGCGCGCTGCTGCGCGGCTGCGCGGCGCGCCTGGCGGCGCTGTCCGTGGCGCGCAACCCCTGGTCCGCGGCGCGGCGCGCGCGCGACCCGCCGCCCTCCTTCCGACAGTTCTTCACCGCCTGCCTCGCGCTCACCGAGCTCGACTTCTCCTATTGTAAGATGCCGCCGGATGCACTCAAGTAAGTCGACAAAACTATATTTATTTCGGATGACGTACACGAAGCAAACTTAATCGGTTTGCAGGGCACACCACAAAGATGTTGGTGTGCGTAAAATCAACTGGTGTATTACTTCGCCTATTTGTTAGTGTTTGCTTCACTATAGTATATGTATAATATGAGGTAAAGAATATGAAGCATCAATTTAACCCTATGACTAACCGGTGTCGTGGCATAGATGTGTAATCATTCGGCTGGTAAATCAAGTGTCGTAGGATCGAATCTGCGCCGCTGGCGTCAACTTTTTGCATTATTAAAAAACTTTTATTTTCATTTTGTTGAATTTTTATTGTAATTTACCTGATAATAAGAACATTATTCGAAAAAAAATATGGAAGTAAAAATTAAACAATTTGTATTAAGAAATCAACAACATTTATTGACTAGGTTTTTTTTTATATTATAATCACAAATTAAAAAGTTTTGTGCATGACAAATATTCTAAGTCGGACAAGAAATAACGTTACTTTTCTTATTCAAGTGGGTAATTTATTTATTAGTGAAATGAATAAACATGTTAATAAGATAGATATTAAGATACAGGTATCCTAAATTGTTATCTCACTAACAATAACATCACTCACATAAAACAAATCGAATTACCCCCTGATATTTTTATTAATATCCTATTGGTGCGCCTTCGCTATCTATGACTTATTCATGCACGAAGTAAATGTCTCCACTAGACCTGCATGGAAGAATATTTTTTTTTATGATAGCGCTCACCATCTTTTCGCCACAATATTTTGCGACCGTCCTTGTCTGATTTAAAACATTTTTCATCTCTAAATATAACTATATTATTGCACCAATCAAAATCTAAATATTCTCTTGCGAAGCGTACCCGGTTTTGCCTGTGAATATCTGACATTCAAATTTTCTTGGCTGGCCTACAACATTTCACACCAGCTGCTCGCAAGTGGTTTCGTACAGTTTGTAATGTCACGTCATGTTTAGTTGCCGTGGAACGAGTAGTGAGGAAGGGCTCAGCGGTATGCGTAGCAACTATATCAGATGCCAATCTGTGAATGCAAATCCAGCCTTTGGTCCCGGTCGGCAAGGATCAATGCTTCCCGAATCTGCATAACGATGGACCCACAATTGCACAGTCCTTCTCTGTGAACAATAATAAAATATTGTTACAAAAAACAACAATCAATAACATGTGGATTATTTAAACATATTAAACTTCTAAACATCATAATAACATTTTGTTACTCACCGATATCTTTAAACGTCTCGCAATTTCACTAATTGAAACATTTTGCTCATGCAAAAGAATTATTTCAGCTCATAAAAGTGTGGTTCAATGATTCATATTGATTCACAAATAAAAGCACTTCTCAAAAAACGCAGGGTATAATGTCTAAAAACGTAACGAAACCCCAATAGTCAATAGCATTATGACGATGAACTTAAACTACTAACTTAAACATGATTTGTCATTTTTAGAGGGTAGACAACTAATACATTCTAACCCAAATATAAAGAGACTTGCTAATAGTTAAGCAATAAATTGAACAAACAAATGTAAAATATTTTATTAAAACATACAAAAACATTAAGCTGTTGGCAGTCGGATTCGATCCTACGGCGCCGGCGCAGTAAGTAATTATTTATCGCACGCTCGACTAATGCGCCACGGAGACGATTGTATGATAAGCTAAATTTATGCGTCATATTCCCTGCAACATTAGTGACAAGAAATTTTATTGTGTGTGCGTGGACAACGAGTAGCAAACACTAATAAATAGGCGAAGTAATACACCAGTTGATTTTACGCACACCAACATCTTTGTGGTGTGCCCTGCAAACCGATTAAGTTTGCTTCGTGTACATACAGTACCTATCAGAAAGGTGCCTAATCGTAAAAAAAACAGGGTTGCCATAAATTTTTTGACAACAAACAATGGCACACCTTCCATCTTGCACCGCATGCCCTATCACCTGCGCTCTTGATGATTTAATTACTGCATCAGAGAGCGGGGTTAACGTGGCTGAATTTTGGGCTAAACATATTTGGTTTTTTTTTTTTGCCATCGATACGCTAAGAAGAAGATAAATTTTTTGGCTCTAGTAAGTAGTGAAATTTTGTATGGGCCAGCTGATTCATTTTTCACGTTTACTGTGCTGGTCCCATTGTGAAAGTTGTTCATTATGTTATGTTGTGTGACCCCTGCCCCTAAGACGACCCACTTTATGTTAGGTGATTACTGGCTGTGAACATCTGTAATACCCAGTTATGGAGGTGGCCTCCAAACAGGAACATAACCACTCTTCTTAGCAGACCTGGACTAACCTTCAATAGTCCTGGTTGAACATGAAATCGCGAAAAAAAAATCAGCTGTTCCCTACATTTTACGAGTTATGCGAACATAAATGTAGGGAACAGCTGATTTTTTTTTCGCGATTTCAGGGTTGGTCCTTTAATAAAAGTTATTCATAATGATGAGTACAATGACCTCTTAAGAGGTTGTAGGTGTTTTTCAATTAACCCTGTATAGAAAAACCAGCCAAGTGCAAGTCGTACTCACACGCACACAGGGTTCCGTAGCACCAAACAATATAATAAAAATATTTTGAAAGCTCATTCATAAGTTGTATTGTATTACATTCAACAGGAAAACTAAATTTGTTTTTCATAGTATGTTAATGAAAAACAAAGTTACTACAGTTTGATGAAAAAGTCCGATAAGTATCTCAAAAAATAAACATCAAATCTTATTCAAACCAATTTTCGTTGAAAGTTTTTTTACTTTCTTCAATCCTAGATTTTTTAGAATTTTCCTCCTCTTACTTTAGAAGTTAGAGGGACACACACACATTTTATCACTTTTAAACTAAACGATTCTAAACGATTGACTTTGAGACATTAAAAATATGTATTTAAAAAAAAAACGTGAAAAAGTTGGAACTTTGACCCCCAAATGTCTCCGTAACTAGAAGGTTCCCAGGTATGGTCTAGACCCAGGGCTGCGGGACTGTTCGAAAGAGATACCGCGGCCCTGGAACACAAAGGGCAAAAGTAGGAACATGGGTGGGTTTTAGTCAGTAAAAGTCTGACAGTCCCTACCGCTCCGCCCAGAGCGGGAGGAGTCATTTGATGATTTCCCATCACAAACAAAAAGGTATGGTCTAGAACAAAAAAATTATCGCAATAGCGGGGAAAAGAAGTGTCTTTCGGCTTCGTTAAGGGTCTTGTTACACCCTTTATAACGTAAGTAACATTAAGTTGGATAGACATATCCTATAAATGGAACTGAAACTAAAAAAAAATGTCATCAAACCTATACGTGCGGGGTCTCTATAAATAGGTCTTTAAAAATGACATTGAGGTTTCTAAAACCATTTTTATCTCAAACTCAATCCTTTGAAACATTGTGTGTCTCCCTTAGGGTTCATGGTTTCTCGAGCTTTTTAATTTCTCGGGTCTCGAGAATTCTCGAGGCTAATTTCTCGAAGCTTCACGCGTTGTCGAGAAATTTACATTTACATACGTTTTCTCATATTATTTGGTTCCAATAACGTCATTAAATTTAGTGGTTTTCGTCTCAAATAAAAATATCAAATTAATTATAAAACTTTTATTGATTATATTCAAAAACATAAATCTTATGAATAATCTAATTAACTTTTTAAAAAAATACAGAAATAATATTATTCAGAGTACACACACAATACAACTAGCAATATTCGTCTCACAAATTTAAAATGACACATTAATTAATTTCAAATTACTTACATAAGAAAAACATATCAGAATAATTAAAAACTAAGCTTGTGTTGTTATTTTATAAAAAAAAAGGAAATATAATTAGACTAAGTAGTATAATTAATGTATCGTTAGTTATTTTATGTATTAAAGTTTGACAAAAAAATAATAGAAAAGAACAGATAGGTACTCGTACCTAGTAAAATTTAAGATCATTTTTAGATTATGTTATTGATAAAAATAATATGAATAATAAAGCCATGATGTGTCAATAAAAGTGAAAAGACTTACCTGTTTGATTTCAATTTATCACGTAATCTGTGAAACACTCACCACGTAAACTATACTTGGCTAGAGTCGAAACACGAATAAACGTGTCAAAACGACGCCGCAGAGCGCTTACAGCGAGATCAAAGGGTGCCGCTGCGCTTTGGCCCGCGCCGCCACGCAACACAACAAATGGCGATTTAATTTCTATATAGGTACATGATTTCTCGAGTTCTCGACTTTTCTCGAGCTTGATTTACCGGGAACAAAGCCCAACGATTTCCCGGGAATTCTCGGCTCGAGAATTCCCGGGAATAAACCCTAGTCTCCCTCTAATTTCTAAGGTGAGAGGAGGAAAATTCTGAAAAAATGTAGGATTGTAGAACGTAAAAAAAACTTGGTTTGAATAAGTTTTGATGTTTAGTTTTTGAGATGTAGGAGTTTTTCATCAAACTGCAGCAGTAATTTTGTTTTTCATTAACATTCTATGAAAAACAAATTTAGTTTTGCTGTTGAATGTAATACAATATAACATTATGAATGAGCCTTCAAAATATTTTTAATACGTTCTTTGGTGCTACGGAACCCTGAGTGCGTGCGTGTGAGTACGACTCGCACTTGGCCGGTTTTTATTAATTGTTGACGACAATTTATTTGTAAACAGTAAACACTCACGGGAAATCATACATTTGTTTGCCGGTGAATTATTTAAAAGAATGGGTGTTATGTTCGAGTTGCCTGTTCGTATCGGAATTCCAAGCTGAAAGGTGGCACAGTCGTTAAATATTATATTTTAATATTAAACCGACAGTGTTTAAAAGCGTTTCGCACTGTGCAGTTTGCTTTAGAGCTATATGGTAATCAGAGTTAAAGATTAAAAACATTAAATTAAATTCATGTTTTTATATCACTTCTAAAGTACCTACGCTTTTGTTTATTGCTTTTCATTCTGTAATACAAGATAGTGAAATAAGTACAAAGTAATATTTTGGTATTTGTAACGAGTTATTAAGTCGCCATTGCATGGACATTTCCAATTTTACGTTGAACATAGTTGCTAGCCATGTTGTAGACTGTCAACGGTCGAGTTTCATTGTGAAAAATGTTTGCGACATCGATGATCAGCGATAGACAATTGCTGTTTTTGTATAAGAATGTGTAAGTGCCGTCTTGGGAGTTAATTGTTAAGCAAATTGACACCTACACGTCATTTTGCCATGTTAAATTCATTACGGACCGTTATAGATTATTTTAGAGGACAGTCAAATAATTAATTCGTTTATTTAATAGAAATACTACATCTATAAAATTTCATGCGTCGTTGTTAAGCTCAGGACCTATTTTACCACCTACGATTAAGTGCCCGTTAATATACTTGGCAGGTAATTTGATACAAATTCTGTTCCATTTCAGAATTTATTCGGTGAGTAGCGGTTATTCGGACACCGTGAAACAGGCTCTCAGTCTACTTTGTATAGCTAAATGCAAGAAACACAGATACGGTCGAAGTGGTGCCGCTTGAGGCCTATATCCAGCTGTGGACGCAATTCGGCTGGAATAATGGTGTTGATAAAATCGCCAAAAATAATCAGCTGTTGCCTACATTTTGACCATTTATGTGAACACAAATGTATGAGAAAACTGATGTTTTTTCTGAGGGTTTGGTACTGTGGCAAAATTGTTTTAATGAGTATAATGATTCCTGAACAGGTTTAGGGTTCTTAATCTTTTATATCACTTAGTCAACTTGATGTCTAAACATGGTTTTCTCTTGTCTGTAGGAGCCTACTTCTCGGGTTAGCGTGCAACGAGAGTGCGACAGGGGTTCAGTTGAATCTATCGGGAGTGCTGTCTTCCTCGCAGGCGGCACATGTGCTCGAGTCGTGTATACACGGCGTGAGATGCTTGCAGTCGCTCGACTTGTCTGATAATAGTGAGTATTGTGAATTGCAATTTAATTTTAGATTTTCACACCTCTATTAGTTTTCTTTTCGTATCAATCTGCCAATGGAAAACCATTGCAATGTATTAAAGGCTATTATTGGTTTAAAGCTATTAGAATACATGTTACTTTTTGTTTGATGGAAAAACAAAAACGAAATGTAGTAACGCATTTCTTTCCTTCGTTCTAGGCATGGAATTCGAATTATCTGGAATTGTGAGAGCGATTGGAAAAAATCATTCCATTACACATTTATCTCTAAGTAAACTGACGGGAAAAAGATCGTATGCGCCGCCTTTAATACAGGTATGTGAATCGTAAATATTTGTTTTATTTGATACCAAATATTATCTATAAGCTAATGTCATTTTATGTTTCAGGCTCTAGTCCACGTTCTACAAGAACCTGATACTGCATTGACGTCTTTGGATCTCAGCGATTGTAAACTAAAGGTAACTTAACTATACTTTACTTTGGATAACTCAAATACTTACTTTCCTTTTCTGAAAATTGTCGCTGTTTTTTAAGGCATATATTTAAATGATCGTTTTAATTTTTAAAAAACATCAAGCAAAAAAATCTAAACGGTCATCTTTTTAATGCTTGATTCTTTCTTTGAGATATAAAATAAATCAAATCAAATCATATCAAATCATTCCATATTTTAATCAGTTTAGAACTACGCAAAAAATGTTTAAGATGTAGCTAACTTTTTTGTCTATTTACATTTCGATTAGAAGTCAAGGTCGAACACAATTAATATAAGTTTTGGAAGGTCAAATTAGGTATAAAATCAACGTCAAGGTAAATACCAAAATGTTGTAATAAGGTGTACTCGATGTAGTTCAGCTACGCGGGGTTCCTTTTTCTGTGTTAATGGTTTAAAGTAACCTAACACGAAAGGGATGGGATTATTTAAAAAAATGCTCATTTACAATAGATCAATTAGATTTTAGAGGATCAAATAATATTATCCCTTTTTTTAATGGACAAATTCAATCAAGTCCAATCACAAGAATTAAATGTACGTTTATCTTTCAATGTACTCATTTATATCTTTTCCAGGGTGATCTTTACGGGCTGCTGAACGCACTAGGAGGCGCGAGACGACTGCGCACACTAGACGTGGGCGGGAACCTCGCCGGAGACGCGGGCGCACGCCTGCTCGCCAAGGCATTACAGTGTAACTGCACGCTGCAGACTTTGTATATAGACAGGAACGCGTTTAGCTTGCAAGGTATGGAAGCTTTTTATTTTATAATAATTACAGAAAATTAGCGCTGTGACGGTTGGAGGCTTTAAAATGAGTCAGAATTTTAATTTTGACGCCATTTTCTTGTAGAAAGGAGAATGCTCATGGATATATGGAATCCTGTACCATGCTGCATCAAAATCAAACTTTGTTTTTTATAGACTACACTGATCGTATTAACTCCTACAAAAATTATTTTTGAAAAAAAAACCCGCGTTTCAGAGTTATTTTATAAAATCGAAACTAACCTAAAAAGTAGGTCTATTTTTTCGACGCTACCAACGACGTATTTTAACACATACATTACATTATTGCTCTAAAAACAGCGTAATACACTAATATTAGTAAGACTTACGAGTTAAAGTAACATCCACAGTATGCTTGACTGAAACTCGATTTTATTTTAGACCTTTATATTGCCAATAGTCAGTCAGTACAGTACAAATGTCAGATGCCACAGATAAGATAACTATAAACCATAGAGTATAGTAAGTGCTATAAAGTAGTCGGGATTTAGGGATGTAATCGATAAATCAAAATCTTTAGGCTGAGAAAATCTATTTTGTTGCAAATAGCAATAAACCAAACTAAATCGATTTGGTGTACTGATCTTACTTAATTGTAATTAATTTTAGAGTCCGCTCGACAGACAAGGGTTTATTCAATTGAAACGGAACGTCATTTATATTCAGTTGAAACGGAACGTCATATAAAGGGAGTAAAACAATATTCATACTTTTAAACTCGAAAAGTATATTTCCAGTTCAAAAATCAAATCCCCGACGCGTAATGCCGTAAAAAAATATGAAACTAATTACTTTAATATTTTGGTTTTGAGGCGCGAGACTTTTTGGTACCAACTTTGGTCATTGTCCTTTGCTCGATGCAGATTTATTTGGGTACTTTTTCGAATCTTAACCTTTTGGCTACCATAGCCACATAAACGTGACAAGCAAGCGCGTGCCCTGTACGCCAAAATACACAAATATTTGACAAAATGGTAGGTGAAATTGTGGCTTGGCGTGAAGGGCACGCGCGTGCCTTTATGCGCTAGCGACCAAAGGTTTAAACAATTATGTATTGCCATTTCTGCTACTGAACAGTCATTTCTCGTAGACATTTCTCGTAACTTTATTATTGTTTACCCAGGACTGACGGACATAGCGACAGCACTGCGTCGTTCAGTGAGCGTGCGTCGCGTGGAATTCCCGGGATGTGACGCGGCGGCCGGCGGGCGCGGCGCTAGTGAGCGAGTCGCCACACTGTGGAGGGACCTGCATGAACGGTAACTACTTCTTGGGAAAGCTTCGTTAAGAAGTATCAGCCACTCAGTAAGCAATTTTCACTGAAACGGGCCAGCATAGCGGAGGCGTGCAGAAGTCAACCAATCACAGAAGAGACGCTATGAGGCACCTCAAACACTCGCCTGATATCTTCGCTCTCGATGCTAAAATTGATTGATCGAATTCGAGTCTAATGTGTTTTCCGGATTTCAATGTAGTATTCAGAGTAGGTTTTCTTTACTCAAAGCCTACTTACTTAACCAGTACTATTCTCCTAGGCTGGCAAGCAACTGCAGTCCAGCCCAGACGCACACTCTCCGCGCGATGGCCCTGGAGCGCGCGTGGGCCGGCGGCGAGGCGGCGGCCGCGCTGGCAGCGCACGCGGCCGCTGCACTGCCGCCGCCGCCGCTGCCTGCAGCGCTCGAGAGAGCTGCGGCCGCTGCGCATCATCTACTTCATCAGTATTTGCAGGTATAGTTTGCAATACAGTCGGTAGGTTTTGTCGCCTGAAATTAAAGAGCCATCAGTATAACTTTTAGAATCCCCTCATTTTAAGTAATGAAACCCCCAGAGCAACGTGCATACCGTTTCTCATAACATAGACATATACTTTTTTAAACACCTTCAAAATGCTGAATTTCCTCTGAGTTGCTAGTAGTCCAAGATCCCAGGGCCACCAGACGTCACGTATTTTCTGACGAAGGAAATGTGGACGATTGAGTAGTGTTAGTATGTACTAAGAACGCATGCCTACCTGCTAGCTTGCTTAGACGGTCAATTTTCAGGTATCAGGTAATCAAGGTACATAAAAACATTACTTACCTCACGTAAATTCTCCAAGCTGATTTTTACGTATATTTTAGGCAATATCCTTAAAAATAAATCGCCAATACTCCCAGACACTTTCCGTCGGCCGTTTTGCTTTGCAGACGCTTTAAAGCTCCTAAAATAATTACTCAACTTCACGTAAATTCTGATGCTCTATTTTTATATACTACTATTTTAAAACCTTTTACAAGAATACAGAACGATCCAAGGGGCCAATCATCCCCTAAACTCAATTTTAATGCCTCTCCGGGTAGGAGCGCGAGGGCATTTTCCACGCGCATGAGACTGAGTGAGACAGGCGTTTCCGCTTTTTACCCCGCCTTTTGGAAAATTTTGTATGATGGTTCCGTTTTCCGCTTTAGACCTACAGGGTTCTGCTTTTTAAACTTTTGGGAGTATCTCAAAAAAAAAATTACAAATCGTGACCCAATTGAAAGCAACGAGATAATTATGATGTCATTTTTTACCAGTATTTTTCCCTTTCTATAAAAGATTATGAAATATCTTGTCGACATGACTCATCACAACTAGAATTCAAAATTACTGGACCAGATCAAGTTCATCCATCAGATTTCGCGAAAGAATTAAAAAACATCCATTTCAAACAGTCAATTGTTGAATTTTTTATACTACACTGGGCTACTGATGAGGTGATTCCATTCATAGGCAATAATAACATTTTTATAAATTTTCGACAATGCCACTCTTTCATCGTGATTAACAATCCAGCATGATTTACAATCCAACCTTGATTACCCGATACCTGAAAATTGGCCGTCTAAGCAAGCTAGCAGGATGGCATGCGTTCTTAGTACATACTAACACTACTCAATCGTCCACATTTCCTTCGTCAGAAAATACGTGACGTCTGGTGGCCCTGGGATCTTACTCTATAGAGGACGAACGTTATCTGAATCTTTTCGGCTACCAACACATCACGAAACATAGTCAGCAAGTTACAAATAGAAAAAAAAATAAGTAGAAGTCGAGACAAAAACTAAGATTGCTCAATGTTTCGCCCACCCAAAAAAGGCACTAGGCTTGCAGTACAATGGTTACAACAAGTGAAAAAAAGGGATTTTAATTCGAGGGACTAAGTTGGATCCCGAGAGCAGCGAAGGATTCTAAAGTAGAATCTCGAGCATAGCAAGGGAGTCTAGAGTAGAATCCTGAGCGGAGCGAGGAATACAAGAACCGAGATGAATTTTTATTTTTATTTTGTTCATAATTCGTGCTTGTTCCAAATTCAAAATGTTTTTATTCACTCAGTGAGAAAAATAGAGTTTTATTCACTGTTATCGATGATTTAAATATCCTTTTTCGAGTGGAATAGTAAAAAGTGTTTATTCCTTCAGCGGTGCGGCGAGGTGTTTGCGGCGATGGGCGGCAGCGGCGCCAGCGGCGAGCTGGTGACGCTGCAGGCCGTGCGCGATGCCATGGCTCCCTGCACCACGACGCTGCAGGATCTGCTCAAGTAAATATTATACTTACAATAAATAATACCAGCTCTCAATACTGTGAAGGAAAATATTGTTTGGGCCTGCGTGGTAGATAGCTGTTTCATATAAACGACGCATGAAGAACGTAGGAAGCTTGTGTCCCAGCAGTAGTAACATTAGAGACTGATAATGCAAAATAATAAGAGCATCACTGCATTATGAATAACAGGGTGTACTGGACAGCCCTCCGCAAACTGACAGGGTGCATTCAGCTCCTTACTTTGAATCGTATTCCACCGGAATTTTTCTTAAAACAATTTTCATTTCTTTTCATTTTTTTTTTCAGTTGCTATTCCTTTATTTCAATGTAAAATTACATTATTTTTACGCAGCTCTCCATTTATGTAAATAATACGGCTAAAATAAAAAAATAAACAACAATGGATGTTGAAATACTCTAACGAACGACTCGTGAAATCAGCTGTTCACTTCTAGCCTAGCTACAGAGTTCATCGAACTCGTCGTCGCGCTTGCCGTTTGCTACGTGCGTTTTGCCACGGTATCGATACATTGCGTATGAGGAAATAAAACAAAACAAAACTATTTGATTCCCATAACATTCCTGAAATATGTAATTTCTTGTATCGGTCATCTTAGTATGATATACTGAATTCAACCCATCAGTCTGCGGAGGGCTGTCCCTTACACCATGTATACCCATGTTTGTACCTACACGATTACCTGAAGTTTCCGAAAACATCATCAATACATCCAAATGCAATGGACCGCGCGTTCAGTGTGACATGAGTCCAATACACAATACCCTACCCGCGTACCTATTATGCGACTTTTCACTATCAGCAAATTTTCCTCAATACGAGATAAAAATAGTACGGCATAATACT
Organism: Eurois occulta; assembly: GCA_950022335.1. Taxonomy (NCBI): domain Eukaryota; kingdom Metazoa; phylum Arthropoda; class Insecta; order Lepidoptera; family Noctuidae; genus Eurois; species Eurois occulta. Next base: position 9,991,139 of record OX465496.1, read on the forward strand.
GTCAACAAATGTTGTCACTCACGCTAACTGACTCACAAATCTATTGAAAACATTCGGTCATCACGTTTACCCGCGATCATACCTATATCTTTTAATCTTTTGTTCATTTTGAAGTTGCCTTCTCGCATCGTCAACACATATATACCGTCGTGTATATTGCGATGTTCACAGTGAGCACCAAGTCCAAACAGCCTGAGCGATGCTTGGCAAACCATCGTTCGCGACACAAGCCTTGTGTTGTTTGTACGCAGCGTAATAGAAACACTGTCTGCCACGCGATTGACACTCCTGCTTCGCGCAGTTTTTGCCAAAGGTTTAAAATATGTGTACTAAAGTGTCTCGGTGTAAACAGTCAGGCGGTGGAGAGTCTGGCCCTGCTGGCGTGCGAGAATGTGGACCACATAGACAGCGAACCGATGCCCAGTGCGGATGGAGATATACCCGACTTGTTGACTCCTATATCACATTCTGGGGTAAGTTTTTTAAAATGCATATCTCGTCAGAGAGACCTTTGACATAAACTGCGATTTGAGACCCAATCTTAAAGCCTGTTTCTTTGTACGACGGGCTATTAGAACAATGGGGATACTCAAATGACTGTCTGTGTTAATGCTCATTTTCTTCAGACACATTGCGGAAACCATCTTTGACTGGTTTTGGCATCTTTTATACCAATTTATTACTTATCTGCTGAAACACATGTTTCGTCAGTAGTTACGACCGTCTATTATTAGCTGAGTCGAAAGTGAATTTGCCAGCATTTCAAGAAAACAAAACACGTCTTAGTCCGGTCAATTTAGACATTCGAAGGTGCATAAAATCCCAGCAAGCTGAAAATCAGTAAAATTGTTCAAAACATAATTATAAATAATATCTAAAAGTTCCCCATCATTCCCGTGTATGGAAAAAAAATAGTCAAGGTCAAAGGTCAAGAAAATGAGTATTTCGCGATTTTCAGCAAAACGGTAAGTTTAATCATAAAAGTACCTTAGACAAAAATTACAATTTTTGTCTAAGGTACTTTTCATCATAAAATTATCTATAAAAAAATGCAAAAATACTTTTTTCCTACGAGCCACCGTTTCTGAGATATAACGATTCAAAAAGTTATAAAAGTTGTTATCGTCAACTAAAATAAAAAAACAAGTTCAATTAGCTTGTCTTCCTCCAACCTCAGTTGCTGCTCATCAACATCTTTTTCGGGTACATTACCAAGTTCAAGTGTGGCTTGGTTATCAGCTAGACCCTACAGACTGGGGTTGGAAGTTGGTCAACCATATATTAGAGCCAGTTCAAACTTTACTCCCGTAGGAAAAAAAGTATTGGTACATTTTTTATAGATAATTTTATGATCTACAATTTTTGTCTAAGGTAACTTTATGATAAAACTTACTGTTTTGCTGATAATCGCGAAAAACTCATTTTTTTGACCTTTGACCTTGATTAAAAAAAAATCCATACACGGGAATGATGGGGAACTTTTAAATATTATGTTTTGAACCAGTTTACTGATTTTCAGCTTGTTGGGATTTTATGTACCTTCACTCTCATTTTTTGGTCTAGATTGACCGGACTATCTCTGTATCACCATTTTTATAAGCTTTTATTCAACTTGCCTTGTTTCTGTCATATTTGATCAACAGCCATTGAACGATTTCGAAATATGTGTACCTGACTTCAACTAAAGAATCATTCATTACTTAAAAATATAAATAACACATGCAATCATTGATTTCACGCTTCCCAGAAATTGGATTACTTGAATTTGGTAAGAACAACATTTCTTCATAATTAGAAACAGTCATGACACTTTACATACATTACGCCATTTTAATCTTTTGTTTTATTCGTTGATAGATAACAATGTTTACGAAATTCATTGATTGCTATACACTGGTGGAGTGTGACCGTTTAGTTGATTGATTTTCATATTATCTAATTGTTGTGTCTACTTTGTAAAGAGCGGAAAATAATAGTACAAAATGTTAAACCTAGTGTCAATTAGTGTGCTCTTTAAATGTTTTCGTATCTCGGCTAAGAAAGCAGCGATCCCTGAAAAACTTAAGAATGTAAGAAAATTCACGTCAGTTTTTAAATATTCGAATTATATAAAATGTTTACTTTTAACATTATTCATGTTAAAATGATTTTGTAATTTCCCAGATTTATTAACACCTTGTTGTGTCGTTTCTTTGCTTTTTAACAAACAAACAAATTTTTGAGAAAGCGCTTAGTAAAAACTAGGCAAAAACACAGTTTAAAATTTACCACGAAATTGAAACCATTCCTGTCTTTTAAATATTTCATTGTAATAACGTGTCTTCATCTAGGCTACACCTCTGGGATGTCGTCGTCGCGAGCGCGGCTGCCGACGCGTCCGTCCCAAGTCAGTGGCCGAGCAGCAATGCAGCAGCAACGAGATGCTATCTTTGCCTCCCTTACACGCAGAGGCCGCGGACGCGCTGGCTGAATTACCAGCACACACGCTAAGACACCTCGTCAAAGGTAAAAACTTTTTGCTACAAACCTTTTGTTTTATCAGGACACGAATGCGGGCAAGTATGTTCCATATTTGACTTGACCACGTCTGTACGAAGACTGTCACCAAATGCAAGCTTCTTTTGTTTATTTTTTTCTTTCGAAGCAAACAGTAACCTGGTCCTTATACATACACGTTTGCGTATTTGCACACGTAATCTCCATATTGTATTCTTGTGTAGTGTTCACGATGCGGAGGCAAATTGTAGTCGTTCTAGGAGTATCATCGCATGTTTGATTTCTTACAGGTCGACCTAGACGGGCTAAGACAAGGGCGCCGACGCGACCAATAACAGATCAGTCGCAAGATATCGATGAAGGTATAAGAACTATTGTAAAATACAGTCAAGTGTGAAATCAACAAAGGGTTTTGTCTTCCTGCATGATAACGTGTATGGCGATGTTTATATAGATTTTCACGGAAGAAATGTTTATGCTGACTTGCACAATGTAAAATAACAAACAAATGATAAGATAAAAATATAAATAAAAAAAGAATTAGGTTAATGATATCGAAACCATGTCGCATGTAGTGTATGCGTAGCTTTAAGCGTTTTCAGTACATTTAATCGGACAATGAACGCTTGAAGAATGCACGAACGCGCTGTCATGTAAATATTTTTCAAGTGCAATATTTATTTATTTATTAAAACTTTGTGCACTAGTAAAAACTGTACAAAGGCGGACTTAATGCCTTGGGTATTTTCTACCTGTCTACCTTAGGGTGATGCAGAGACAATAAACAGTAGGTGCATTAACAGAAAAAAAAACTAAAAAATATAAATAATAATATCTTTTAATAATAATATCTTGGGACAACCAACACACCGCCATCTGATTCCAAACTAGGCAGAGCCTGTACTATGGCAACCAGACAACTGATAAACATACTTATATATTTCTAAATACATACATGTTATAGATAAATTACACACCCAGATACAGAACAAATAATCGTACTCATCGCACAAAGATTTGTCCTGTGTGGGAATCGAACCTACGACCTCCGTCCTAGCAGTCAAGGTCACTAACCACTAGACCAACAGGCCAATCCAAAATATCCTGTATGTGTGGTCACAACTACTGAGGTGGTGCGCTAGAACACTTGGGTCGACTTGGGTGGCATATAGCAACCGCAACCGGAACCAAACTTTTCTCTAATCTCTGCAGGGAATACGTCATAGTCAATATTCTCTCCAGGTCTGGAAGAGTTCTGGCGTACCTGCCGCACTCCGCCGGGCAGCGAGGAAGCATCGCTGTCAGCTCGCACGCCGCTGACGTCACGCTCGCTGCACTCGCTGTCCTCGCTCGCGTCACCCTCGCCGCTCAGACACTCGCCCACGCTGCAGCGAGACGATACCATGTATGTAACAAACATGTAACATAACACACGTACTGCCGCACTCCGCCGGGCCGCGAGGCGTCGCTGTCAGCTCGCACGCCGCTGACGTCACGTCGACAACGTCATTAGGAATTTCATGTTTCCAGAAAACCGGTTCAGACAGAATTACTTAGATATCACGGATAAATAAAAAACAAAACAAAATAAGAACTGTCGGACAATCATTTTATCCTATTGGTCATTCTATTATATCTTTATGCTAAAAATGTACTCACCTTGATTTGTTTACTCTGATAATGTTATTAATTAATCAAAATAAAATGTGTTACAGGTACAGTGTGACCTCCGGTGAAAGCACGCCGGTTTTATTAGAATGTGGTAAGTGCACTATACAAGGAATTACAAAGTTAAACACAATACATATAAACTACATAAAACAGTTAACTAAGGCTTCATAACTCAGTTCCTCTAATATTTATGTTTCCAGAAGTATCACGTTGCAAGTCTTCCGACAATGTAGGCAACAGGACCTCGGCGTCTACGCCCCCACCATCGCGATCCTCCGATAACGTCAACACAATGGGTAAGTAAGCTTTTACACATCTATGGACAAAAATAATTCTTTTGACACAAATAAAAGTAAAGGGGAAAATTCACATTAAATTCTGGCTATCACACTTTTTTATGGGTCATTATAGAACACTGGTATAGAGTTTTATTTAAAAGCTCTGGCTTTCTTTATAACTTTAAAATACTATCTGGTTGAGTTCTGGATATTTTGCATCTGAGCAGCTCATACTTTAGTTCCATTACTTGATTAAAAAATCGCGTCCAATGACTGATTTTGATTGGCTCATGAGGCGCCTATCTCAAACAGTTCAGTTGCAATCAAATACCGATCGTAGAATCAGCCAAAAGGTCCAATCATAGCAACTCATTCTGATAGTATTTGCCTAAAAGTGGTTGTCCCCCGCACCGCCTCATATGAATGTGCTAACACAGCTTATGTGCGAATTGTACGCTGGTGTGAGTGTACGCTTCACAGGACAATATTATATCCTATAACAGGACTATGGCCATTTACATATTTTTAGCATAATCTTTAAACGAAAGGTTTTTGTGTAAAGTATCTAAACTTGATGACGTAGTATATTTATTTTTTAACTTCGTACCTTTGACTAGCTACAAAATTATCAGGCATTGCACTGGTTGCCACTTTCTATGTTGTATGGATATGTGTAGGATATGAATTATAATGGTCCAACAAATAAATACAACCTATCCTGCTCCTCTCAACTCTTCAACCAACAAAGTTCAAATATTTTGCACAAACCAAGTATGACTTCGCTGTGTGCGTGTGTAAGTGTAACGAGTGCGTGTGAATAGGGAACGGGTGCGCGCGCACGCCCGGCAAGGCGCGGCCGTGGTCCGTGGCCGGCGTGAACCCCGACAATAACGCCGCTTGTACTACCGGTGAGATATCGCATGACGTCACTTTGTTTTTTTTTGCATGATTGTTCATTCGCCCTTTTTTAACCAGCCAGTTTTTTCCGCTCCCATACGGACTCTACTCGAATACCAGTCTGTTCTTGAATAGCGTTCACAATTTAAAACTTCTGTCCAAACTGCCAGTATCACCTATTCAAGCCACATGAAGTCGCTGCTAGAGGAGTAAGGTCTTCAGAAATGTCAGATGTCATAGTGTTCGCGCGTTGCGCGCTTTTATATCACATAGTTTTACTAATATTCACGAAGGTCAAGATTGAGCCATTCTTGTTTTTGTTTGTAATTGGAGGAAGAATGAATTTTCAATATTTCAATAGGAACAATATTATAATTTGTGAAGTTATTGGTACTTTAAAGTATGAAATAGAATTAATGACAGGACCTTACTCGCCAGTGGCGCCGTCTGGTGAGCTTAAAAAATAGCCCTCATTACAATTTATCCATAAAAACTCCAACATAATCAAAACCAGGCATAAACCTCAAACTTATTGGCCCCCAGGTGGGTCCAATAAGATTGAGGTTTATGCCTGGCCAAACTGTTGCTTTTTGATTGAGATACATATTATGAAATCCAGCTAAGGACATCCGCACACCTTCATGCCGGTTCAACTAAAGGCCACTTCAAACGCGTTTACAAAAGGCCCATTCAAATAGAGTTAACAAAAGGCCACTTGCGTTCAGTTTAATGTTATTTTCTTTTTCGTTTCATTGTAAGACAAACGAAAATCTCTCCTCCCTTTTTCCTTACAGGAACATTAAAAGTTAATCCCTGTATGGCTGATTTAGATAAAAAGCATGAGCATTGTTACAACGCATATAACAGAACTTTGCTTTGTTTCCCTTATCGCATACTTCGAAGCTATGATACTGCGATTGGCTATTATAAATCAAGCAAATCCGCCAGTTTCACTACCACTACATTCGTTTACTTTTTTTTAGGATTCATAATTTTGTAGTTGCTAACTTTTATCTTTAATTTTACAGACCAAAGAAAATGTTATCCACCTTTACCAAAACAAACTTATTTTTATGAAGAACTTCAACCAATTTTTGATTTTAATGTTTAACACATTGCATGTTTTATTAATTTAACTTTAGATTAATTTTGTGACTATTTATTAAATATAATAGCTGTTTTATTCCTAATGTTTGTTTATTAATAGATTAGGCAAAAGTATATTTACAACTGAATGATGGTTTCCTAGGAACTAATACGATTATTTTTCATGAGGTAATTTTTCCAGTGGTGATGGCACAGATTTGAAACTAATTTTATACATATAAACTCAAGAAATGACACATTGGCATTTAGAGCACGGTTGATTTGAAACAAAAACATCAGAATTATAGTCACTAATAACAATATCTGATGTTGGTGACAATAAGTGTCTATGAAATATCGCTAAGAGCGATAAAACTCCCCATTTTTGCATACATTTCGGAACGTTTTCCTTCAAAATGTTATCGATCTGTCTCTTTTGACCAAATCGTTCATGTAACTTACGAACATGATGTGCACAAGACAGTGCGAGGCGAATTTCGTGATGTGATCTCTGTGGTTAGTATTTGATGTTATGGTGGTGGTCTACAGAAGGCGTGGAGGGGTGCGTTGGCGGCAGCATCGTGGGCATCACGCCGGGCGCCGCACTAACCAGTAACCAACTTTCAGACGCTATTCTATACTGAACGATTGTGCCCTGTGCCGTCTCGCTGTATAGGTAAACGCTTGACGCAGCTTTATGTGTGCTACTGTTTTAACGGCATGCTTTTGGTTATGACTGAAAACATGATCATTTTACCAACCATTACCAACTCATTTGAAACATGAAAAGAAATTATTTAATTTTCTATCCACATTTTTATCAATGTGTCTTTTTTGATAATTGTAGAAGGTTTCTGTGTGCCTTTTCCGACATCTTTTATCTTAATGTGTTAAAAAAGCCTCCGCTATATCTTCTACATACAAGTGGTGCAGGATATAGGTATTTGAATAAATAAAAACTGCAGCTATGGAGTAATAAACAAATGAAGTGATAATTTGCGCCCTTGACATACGCTATGATAGTTTTCGGCAGTGCCGCATGGTTTATTTGGCGTTTGAATGACATTGACAGTGTTGTGTGGCAACACAGCCACTGGCTGTATGTGGGTTGTGCCTTGTCCATGCAATCTGTGTACTACTGTAATAGAGAGAATTGAAGATGGCGATTAAAAGAATAAGTACTTGAATTGTACTTAATTGTGTTCTTCATCGAATCGTAAGGTAAATCCAAACTAGAAACCCCAACCGATAAGCTGAAGTTAGTAAAGTTATTAAGTACAACAGACAGGAGGGCGCTGTTGATTAACATTTATAAAATTGTCTGTGCTGTGGATGATGTATTGAAAAAACAAGATGGCGACGTTCAACTGTGCAGCACTGTAACAGATGTGAGCGTGCCACCGGCTATCGCTGTATGAAAGCTCTTTTGCCGTATGTGGAGAAATTTGTTAGCCCTTCTTTTGTTTTCTGTTCTGCAATCGGTATGCTAGGCTCTGTATACATATAGCGCTGCATTTAGGAACGCAATATCGCGCATCATTTAATTTGCATGATATTATTTATTTGCACTTGTTAAATAACCGACAGTTACGTTGAGTTGCATGACTTCAGTTTAATAGAATTTTATTGTTTTAACATTAAGCAATCATATTGTAATTAACGCAGAGGACAGGTAAGTATGTACATAGGTTTAATAATTTAATTTAAAAACAGACATTCGTGAATTCGTCCCAAGAAATAAAATAAAATGTAGGATGTTTTAGACATTTTCAAAGAATAATAATTAGGCTGTAAATTATTAGAACGCATTTAATAACACATATGTAATAGTATAGTCTGAAAATATTCATTGAAAGTAAAATGTAGGTGTTTGATCATGGTAATTACTAGTTAAAATTAAGCTCTAACCATAGGCAGTTCAAAAAGGCATAGTTTGTGTCAATAGTGCTTTGTTTAATGCGACAAATATTATCTAGTATTTATTACGTAGTTCTCGTATGTTTTGCTTGAATATAAATGTATTATACCGCGTAGATATTGTCATTATTATTTAGAATTTTACATTAATTATCACTGTATTTGTTTTACAGGTTCAATGTTACGAGATCATCCTTTAACTCCAGGTACGGTTTAAACATTTTGGTAGTTTAGTATTTTCTAAACATGTTATACTTTCTATTGTGGCATCACCAATCTTTCAAAGGATGTTTTATTATTATTATTATTTTCTTAGCCTCTGTTGTCCCACTGCTGGGCAAAGGCCTCCCCCATAGCCTTCCACTCTTCTCTCCGTGCGGTTTTTTCTGGCCAGGCTCTCATAAACGCCTCTATGTCGTCACGCCAGCGTTTTCTAGGCCTCCCTCGGCGACGACGCCCGTCTTCTGTCACCCACTGCGTGACGACTCTGGCCCATCGGTCCTGATGCATCCTATAAACATGACCCGCCCAAAGGATGCACACTATCATTATTTTTGTTGGTTATATGAAAGTAAAACGTTTTTCTCTTGTTTCACAGAGGGCACTGAAACCTAAGCCAAGCTCGGGTGCAGTCAGCGTGACGGAGACAGTTCGTGATAAGTTGAGCAGGGTTCCATGTCCAGATGTTACACAAAACGGATTTTATCCTCGGATGCTCACAATTGTGCCAGTTAGAATGTTAACGTTTTAGACAGTAAATTAGTTACTGCTTAGGATTCTAATATTGTATTTGAATAAAACTGATCGCCATTTTAGTTACTGTGCGGAAACGATACATTTTTAACTTCTAACTTCTAAGGATTGAATTGATAACACGGTCATAATAATTCCAAGTAACATAAGGTAGGATTAAAATTTAAAATTATTATAATCATTTTATATTTACTGTGATTCAGTTAGTATTATGTTACTGATTCGTGTAGTCATTAATATATTTTAATCGCTTATAATTTATAGATATTCGTAACCTATCCCACTAAAGGATATATTATTTTGAGTGGGATATATATTATTTGATGTAATGAATTATTATTTCTTCTATACAAAAGTATGTGTAATATAATCCTCAAGAGATTGATATTTATTTAGATTGAAACAGGTTTGTGCTTTGCCAATGAGCTTGCCCGATGGTTTCTTGACAGACTTGAGATTTCTTCCTTGTTCATTAATTCATATTTTAAACGAGTACTACTTTCAGTATTGGACTTTCACAATGTTTTGGGCATTGATCAAATTAACTACATAGTTAGATTTAAAAGCATCTGGCAACAGATAATGGAGTGATTGACTCTCCAGCTGCATAAAGCTTTTGATCATAGATTCATGGTTACCTACTAACGCACAAGTCTTCAGATTATGGTAGGTACGCGTTTAGCGTATGTAGAGTAATTTCACATTGTACTGTAAAGTATTATTGCATTTATAATAATACGATTACTAAACGATTAATTCAAGATTAACATAATGCTTTGTTGACTAAAGTGAGACACCCGAGGTATAACATACCTCTACTCTTAAACAATATTTATAAAACATACCATAATTCTTTAGAGAACCAGAAAAGCATAAGCCATGCCATGAGATATACGGAAGGGGAATGCTCGAATTACTTCATACTTGACTAGTATCGTGTTATGCAGGCCCGTCCGACATTTGACCCCCGGGCCACTTAGCGGCCCACATAGGTCTTTCATCCGGCTCGCGAGCGATTTAAAACTTAACCTTATGACCGCCATAGTCAGCCATTCCAAACGACATAAATATGTGACAAAATGGTAGGTGAAATTGTGGCTTGGCGTGGAGGGCACGCGCGTGCTTTTATGCTCTGGCGGTCAAAAGGTTAAAAAAAAATGTAGAGGTCACAGCATTTCTTTTGGCCCGCTGCGGTTACAGAAATACTAAACTTGGCCCCCCTTAAAATTATGTTGGACATCCCTATATTATAATGCATTGGGAGCGAGGGCATGATTGATCAATTTGTGCATTCGTATGTTATTTGCTCTCAACATAAACTCTTATCGAACACCAGCTATGTTAGCCAAGTATGCAGTCACGTGCATGACCACCATTTTACGTAAGGTTCAAAACACAACCAAGTTTAGTAGCGATGAAAATAATTATGATGTAGATATAATCTTTGTGAATTCGTTCAGCATTGGTAAGTTAGGAACTCGGTTCAGAAACTAAATTGGTCTTAACTAGTCATATTTTAAAAGGCCTATATAATTAATTACGCACAATTTATTTACGTCCGATTATATTATGAATTGTGGAAATAATTCGTTTGTAATATAATTTACCATGACAGATATCTTCCAGTTTATACATTCCTTTGTAAATTTTAAAGTAGACATGGAGTATTTTGAAAATATTGAACAAGTGTGATTTTAAAATGAAGTTCAAAACGTCAAGTGAATTTTTAGATTAGTGCACTTGCAGAAATGTATGTAAGGTTCAATTTTGCGATAATTTGGTGAACGTAGACGACTCGCCCCATACAGTTAAGTGTTCATTAGAGTAAATATTTGTAAAGCGATTACATTCATTTGTCTCTTGAATTCATAAAGGCTGTCTCGTACTGGAGTTTCCTGTATGTAAAATTACTGATTGAGGTAGATGTATATTGCTAAATTATTTCATAGTATTTTTATATTCATTCCAATTTAGTTGGTTTTATCTAGCTCTTTGGTACCAGACTGATTTTAAGGTACTTTTATTTTATGGTGCAATTTATGTCTAGAGCGTTGTGATAATCGTTTAAAATTACATACAATATACAATTTCTTTGTTTTATTTTGCTTGATCCTTACTATCTCGCGTTATCATTATTTTAAACTAGAGATGCAACGAATAGTGATTTGGCCGAATACCGAATATTCGGCAGCGCTCTCAGCCGAATATTCGGCAGCCGAATATTCGGCGGGTGATCCAGTACAATTGACGTCGACGCTAACAAGTTACGACACGTTTTGATGCGGGGACGAAGTTTCTGGCACTGTTTTGACGATGTCGCTGCAGAAAATTTACAAACAGTGGGAACAGAAAAAAGAGCGATTGCAAATGAGTTAAAGTTTTATTTGAAGAGTGCTCGTCTTAATCGTACGGCAGATCCGTACAACTGGTGGTCATCCAACTCAAAACAGTACCCAAAGCTTATATATTTTGTTAAAAAATACCTGTCGTCACCGTGCAATGTTTACAGTGAGAGACTATTCTCAGAAGCAGGTATTGTATATGAAGAAAAGCGCAATCGTCTCTTACCAACAAATGCCGAAAAACTTGTCTTTATTCACCACAATTTGCCTTTAATTAATTTTAAATATTAAAAATACTGATGTTGTATTCTTGTTTTCGTAATTAATGATTGTTGGATAATTAAATGTTTCGATTAAATTGCTTTTTTTAATTCCCTTTTATAAGATATTTGCTACATTTTTAAGTATTCGGTATTCGGCCGAATACCGAATACTGAAAAAACTGGCCGAATAGGCCGAATACCGAATAGTTGCCGAATATTCGTTGCATCTCTATTTTAAACACTACTTGGGCGTCGCCAAAGTCCTCCTCTTCGTAGTTGTATCTTTTGTTTGTCGCCTTCACAGAATAAGTAAGAACGTAATAAAATTTTGCGTACAATTGTATCATGAGCTACTTAGTTAGTAATACTGCTAGAAACTTTTTTTTTGTTAGGCTGAACTGTCCCACTCCTGGGCAAAGGCCTCACCCCATGTCTTCCATTTTTCTCGATGTTGTGCTTCTTCTCGCCAAACTCGCTACAAACTTACATTTTTTTATTTGAGTCTACTTGTGCGGTTCGTAAGGGCCTATGCACAAGGTGCGTTGCGGTGGCGGCGCAGCGCCGGAGCGATGTCGCAGCCGCGTCCTGCATATAAAAATTCAATGGTATGTCTTACAAGTCACGACATGCGCCGCGCCGCACGCATACCGGACATGCATGTGCGTGTGGATTGAGAGATCTTTTCGAAAAACTCTTCCAATCCCAACCAAATTATAAGAGGATTTAGGAAATAATTGTGAAAACTTCATGGTAAGGTATAAAATTTGTGAAACCTAAACAAAGAAAGTTAGAACTCATTAACTGGATCTCTCAATCTGGACAACTGAAGAAATAGCCATAACACGTATCCAAGAATATACTGCCTATGTGTTTATAATTTGCATTTTAATTAATTATGAAGGATTTGTGAAAGCTGCTAAACTAAATTTCGATTCGTTTCAAAGCCACGTTTAAGATTTATAACGGTTTATATGGATCACTCAGAGTGGACAATTTTCAATTGAGTGATCTTGTAAAACACGACCTAATACTGAAAAAGTATGAATAATTATCATGTTTATTGCAAATTATGCTGCTGGGTAAATTTGTGAAACAAAAATCGTGATTGAAATCTTACTGGTTCAAGAGAAAATGAAAATCTTGTTTTTTGTCGATCGTCCCAACTGAGAGATCTGTATTTTGAACTATATTTAATAAACCAAAACTTGTAAGTAGAAGGTAGATACATCAGAAATTGTGAAAAATGTTGTACTAAAATTTGACGAATCAGTCGTCCCTGTAAGTGTTATACTTAAAAAAATAAATCATTTTTTACAATCCTTGAGGAAAACGTTGAGCAGGGTGACCATATCGCCGGTCGGAATCATTACCGGTACAATTCAAATTATGATACACTTTAAACGTTTTTATACAAGTATTTGCGTCTGGTTTCACTACATAATTTAAATAATATAAAATTACGTTTTTAAATGGCAAGTTTGTGCAAAGTTAGGTACTGTATGTGTAGTGCTCTTACTAAGGAATTCTAAGTTCGTAATCCAAGTAATAGAGAGAGAGAGGGGGGGGGGGTGAGTAGTAGTGGTATTCTAAGTAATTCTTACACACAAAAGGTTCAGAAATTTAAAGGTAACCAAAAAAAAAACTTTTTTTAATTTAAACTTTTTTTTAAATTTCACTCATAATTACATAATAGAATGTAATCTAATCAATAAGTCCGTAGGACAAAGTATGTAAAATAACTGGTTCTTCTTTGCTGTTATACATAAAAAAAAATCGGACAAAATTAAAAAGTATGTCTACCCTACTCAACGTTTTCCTTAAGGGTTGTAAAAAAATGATTTATCTTTTTAAGTATAACACTTACAGGGACGACTGATTCGTCAAATTTTAGTACAACATTTTTCACAATTTCTGATGTATCTACCTTCTACATAAAAGTTTTGGTTTATTAAATATAGTTCAAAATAAAGATCTCTCAGTTGGGACGATCGACAAAAAACAAGATTTTCATTTTCTATTGAACCACTAAGATTTCAATCATGATTTTTGTTTCACAAATTTACCCAGAAGCATAATTTGTAATAAACATGATAATTATTCATACTTTTTCAGTATTAGGTCGTGTTTTACAAGATCACTCAATTGAAAATTGTCCACTCTGAGTGATCCATATAAACCGTTATAAATCTTAAACGTGGCTTTGAAACGAATCGAAATTTAGTTTAGCAGCTTTCACAAATCCTTCACAATTAATTAAAATGCAAATTATAAACACATAGGCAGTATATTCTTGGATACGCGTTATGGCTATTTCTTCAGTTGTCCAGATTGAGAGATCCAGTTAATGAGTTCTAACTTTCTTTGTTTAGGTTTCACAAATTTTATACCTTACCATGAAGTTTTCACAATTATTTCCTAAATCCTCTTATAATTTGGTTGGGATTGGAAGAGTTTTTTGAAAAGATCTCTCAATCCACACGCACATCGGACATGCTACCCGCGAGACGAGGCGGGGAGGGGTGTATGCGTTGCTATGCCGGAACGGCACCGCTCAGTTATCAGCTGACGCCGGCTCCACACGTTGGCCCCAATATAGGCGCCAACGCTACTCGTCCAACGTGTGGATCTAGAAAATGGCATTGGTCCCAACGTTGGGGCGAGTGTTGGTAGTTGGCCGACTCGTGCCGGTTTCATCAAAGGAATCTGCGCCAACGCTCGCGATCTGTCCACACGTTGGCGCTTTGCTCAGTTCTGTTGCAACACGCAGCGAGTGCGTACGTCGAGCCAGAATGTTATATAATATTATTATTATATATTTGAATATTTTTTCTCAGTAACAAATATAAATGTGCACTCAGTAGGTACTATAAAAGCGCTCAGAGCAGTTTCGATTTCTGTATCGGACATCTTCACATTGGCCCTGACGGGACAGAACTAGTTTATTAGCCAACGTGTGTACGCCTCACCGAATTTGCAGTCCAACGTTGGTACGAGCGTTGAGACCAACGTGTGGAGCCGGCCTGAGTTCGCTGTGCAGCTCAGTTGTCAGCTTGTCATGTGGCAAAATCTCTATTCTAGGGGGTTTACACGGGTTGATATCGTATTACTTTAATCCATAGTTTTTAAACGATCTGTACGGACAACATAGCGAAACAAAACAGCGCAAAACACACTTCATGCGGCGGGCGATCGCTTGCAACACGCTTGCTTGGTCGGTTACACGGTCAATTTTAGTCACCCGCCCGCAAATGCCGGATGGCACCCAACTTTGGAGCTTGCGATTTTAGTCACTTGTGGCCATCTTGCGGCCTAGAAGAATTGTCATTTAGACGAACGACCGACCCGTGTAAACCCCCTAGTCGTTAGACTAATCAAATACTGTCGTGTGCTTCCAGTTCGATTTCGACGATGGCGTAGTAATAGAAGCAACAACACCTGTCTTTTCCGAACCATTTTATTCCAGCTGCGGCCCTGTGGCAACGCCTGAGAGCGGGAGCACACGATGCGTTGCGGCGCCGCACCGCGAAGATTTCACCGTATCAGCCCGCTGCCCGCTGATACGGTGAAATCTTTGCGGTGCGGCGCCGCAACGCATCGTGTGCTCAGCTCTCACCGTCCGTGTGCACAGCAATGCGGCGAAATCTTACCGCGCCGCAATGCACTGTGTGCATAGACTAAGTAGGAAGGCGAAAACAAAATTGCCTTTTTCTGCTGCCTCTGGTTTGGCAAACGTATTCGATTTGACCATGCATGATCGATCGATAAAATTGACAGAGGCTGAAATAAATTAGGAGCCACTCGCCACTAGGCAAATTAGGCATACACAAGGTTCCAAAAAACCGAGCATGTGCGCATGAGCATGCATGACAGCATGATTATACTTAAATCAGTGCCAATCATATGTTAGTGGGACTTAGTCCAGCGCATACCGTCGCATGACATCCCATCCTGCCGCGGCATCCTCTAGCTCGCTCTTCAATGCCGCGAAGGGAAATCATGTGCGTGTGGATTGAGAGATCTTTTCGAAAAACTCTTCCAATCCCAACCAAATTATAAGAGGATTTAGGAAATAATTGTGAAAACTTCATGGTAAGGTATATTTGTGAAACCTAAAAAAAGAAAGTTAGAACTCATTAACTGGATCTCTCAATCTGGACAACTGAAGAAAATTCCATAACGCGTATCCAAGAATATACTGCCTATGTGTTTATAATTTGCATTTTAATTAATTGTGAAGGATTTGTGAAAGCTGCTAAACAAAATTTCGATTCGCTTCAAAGCCACGTTTAAGATTTATAACGGTTTATATGGATCACTCAGAGTAGACAATTTTCAATTGAGTGATCTTGTAAAACACGACCTAATACTGAAAAAGTATGAATAATTATCATGTTTATTGCAAATTATGCTTCTGGGAAAAGTGAAACAAAAATCGTGATTGAAATCTTACTGGTTCAAGAGAAAATAAAAATCTTGTTTTTTGTCGATCGTCCCAACTGAGAGATCATTATTTTGAACTATCACTACATATTATAAAACAAAGTCGCTTTTCTGTCCCTATTTCCCTTTGACCGCTTAAATCTTTAAAACTACGCAACGGATTTTGATGCGGTTTTTTTTAATAGATAGAGTGATTCAAGAGGAAGGTTTTTATGTATAACACATGCACCCGTGCGAAGCCGGGGCGGGTCGCTAGTATTTAATAAACCAAAACTTATAAGTAGAAGGTAGATACATCAGAAATTGTGAAAAATGTACTAAAATTTGACGAATCAGTCGTCCCTGTAAGTGTTATACTTAAAAAGATAAATCACTTTTACAATCCTTGAGGAATTTCATTTCATTTTCTCTTGAACCAGTAAGATTTCAATCACGATTTTCGTTTCACAAATTTTCCCAGAAGCATAATTTGCAATAAACATGATAATTATTCATACTTTTTCAGTATTAGGTCGTGTTTCACAAGATCACTCAATTGAAAATTGTCCACTCTGAGTGATCCATATGGACCGTTATAAATCTTAAACGTGGCTTTGAAACGAATCGAAATTTTATTTAGCAGCTTTCACAAATCCTTCACAATTAATTAAAATGCAAATTATAAACACATAGGCAGTATATTCTTGGATACGCGTTAATGGCTTTCTCTTCAGTTGTCCAGATTGAGAGATCCAGTTAATGAGTTCTAACTTTCTTTGTTTAGGTTTCACAAATTTTATACCTTACCACGAAGTTTTCACAATTATTTCCTAAATCCTCTAATTTGGTTGGGATTGGATGAGTTTTTCGAAAAGATCTCTCAATCCACACGCACATGGGAAATCCCCTTTGATGCCTTTTTGGGGTCGATCGCTAAACATTGTAATCTGCATCTTGTCCACTAGCTACGTATGAATTTACGTTGGGTAAGGGTAAAATGCTCTGCACTGCCGTCCCCGGTGTGCGCTTAACTGAGCAAATGACCTGTTCTTGCTAAAGTCGAAAAAACATAATTTTCGTGTATACAGTAAGTCTAACAACCAGCCTTACCAAGGGGTATCGTACCCGTATTACCCAGTACTAACTGGGCTGTTGAGGTCACATAGGCTCCATGCGCCGAGCATCATATATGTATAATACGCTCCATGTAAAAAAGTGGTATTCAGCTGCATCCGGTTAGAATGGAAGCCGATCCCAACATAGTTGGGGAAAGGCTAGGCAAATGTTGATGTTGTATACAGTAAAAATGACTTTTTAGTGTTTTAGTAGCATTCTCCAGTATTTATTTATCTTCGAAAAGCATTTATTTTCACTTCCAACTCGCCCAATTGATTCTTCCTTGACGCGAGTACAGAGAAAATTGGATGTTTCACCCCATTACTGACTGTTTTTGAGGGGTAGTAATAACGCAGGCGTGTGGACGGTGAGTAATGAGCTAGCTCGCCGTCCGCCCGTCGTATGACGACAGGCCGTGTCGACGGCGCGTTCGTGTTCCACGCGCGCCTCAAAGAGATGTCAGCAAACATGGGGGGCCCGCAAGGGCCGATGCCTGCCAGGGCTGCGGGACTGTTCGAAAGAGATACCGCGGCCCTGGAACATAAAGGGCAAAAGAAGGAACATGGATGGTTTTTAGTCAGTAAAAGTCTGACACTCCCTTCCGCTCCGCCCAGAGCGGGAGGAGTCATTTGATGATTTCCCATCCGAAAAAAAGGGGTAGTAATAAAACATGCATATGGACACATTTTGATATATTGAACAATAAAAAATATATTTACAGTCTTATGCTATTTAATGCGAATAATCAAAAATATTCATCATTATCATCACCTGCAAAACATTAACAAATGTTTTCCTGATCAAAAATTTGCATTTTAGAATTTATTGTTTTTCTTGTAAATATTAATTCTGCAAAAACTGCGAAATTATCGCTTGACACACTAGTTTGGTTCTGTGTGTAGTATGGAAAATCAAAAAATGGAATTAGTTGCAAGAGCCTTGGTTTTCTTTACGCAGAACCTACTTAACCTATTTCACAATCCCGCATTTTCTTTTACATGCATATTTCGAAGTCGTTAACATTATGTACAGTTACAATACTTTTACGGTTACTACATAACAAAACCTAGTATGCTTCTTGTAGTATGCTACATTAGCATACTGCAAGTGTAGTTATCTGATTATGGACTGGATTAATTATTTTAATCAATTTTGATGATAGTTTAAAACTTAAAAATGCCTTTTTGGAAGAATCTGTTTCGAAGGGAATGTCATGATTGTTTCATATAAAGTCTAGATTCATACAGCTCCTACAAAAAATCATGTTTTTTTTTTAAATAATTAAATCGAACATAAGCTACTGAACTTATTTGGTAATCCTTAAATACAAGTTTCCCTGAAGAAACTTGAACATTATGGTTTCGGCAGAATATTGTGTGAAATATATTTTATAACGTTTAAAACACAGTTGGTGTTTCTTGAAAAAAAAAAAGAAAATGCAGTATGTTTGATGTCACTTTTATAAAAAATAATTTACAACTAGCGAGATAATTACTCCTACTAAAAAAACAAGTGTCCATGGTTGACAGTTTAGGCATCTGTGATTTAGTAACTTGTTTGAATGTAAAACCATCTCATAAAATCGGTAATATGTTGTGCTGGCTACACATACAATCATGTAAAATGTCAAACTCTACCTGAGGCCGTATGTCCACCGCAGCAATCACCGGGAAACAAGCAACTCAGATGTATTTTGAATGGCTGATATTTCGACCCTACCTTCATGAGCTGATTTCAGCTGTGGAACTGAACCACTCAATTCTCGGCGGCTGAAGTGTCTCCGCTCAGATGACACGACCTTATTAATGTATGTACAGCTCTATTAGCTCTTCGGTAACGTCATTTCGTTTTTGGTGACGGATCCGGTGGACAAATTTTACAAGGCAGATCTATCTATTAAAATAAATTACACAATACAATGAATCTAAATTCGAACACGAGTTAAAACGCTAATAGCGCTGAAGCGTTTTAACTCTAGAGAATTCATAAGGAAGTCATTAGTGTAATGTCTCGAAATCAAATTGACAATCTCATTCATGTAAAATGTGGACTATAACTACAATATATTATTTTCAAATACAAAATTCTTAATGCTAGACGAAGCAACTACTTTAGAAAAAGAGAAATTCACACATCAACTAGCCTGATAAAATGGTACATTTTATCACACATTAGTGAGTAGATGAATGTTCATTTCAAATACTGACTATAAATAATTTGTACCGTCTCATGGATTGCTAGATGTGGAGAAAAACGTTACGACAATGGAGAGGAACTAATGATTACGAAATTTGAGATCTGGAGACTTACAATCTTCAGCATTCTGTTTGTATCAAATATATATTTCTTTGCTGGAGCAACTACATCGAAAATTATAAAACCGACACTTCGTGATTTCACGATGTCAATGCACTCATTGTTGTAAACACCAGTGTTAGACTCGTCGCAGCTATCGTGACATTGCATGACAGTGAACTGTAACTACGGTGTTTACCGCGAACATCAGGGATTCGGTGGCAAGTCTTTCTTTGGTTCTTCTACACTGCTGATGTTTTTGACATCGTCCTTTGAGTCTTCAGCTAAAAAGAAACATTGATAGTAAGCAAAATAATTATTTTAAAAAATACGTAGAAACATACTGTAGTGATTAAAGACAAGAGTATTTTGAAAATTTCTCTTTGGCCACTGAATTTAAGAGTGAAAAACTGTCTTTGTCCAATACTAGTACCGACGACGAACAATCAAGCTATACAAAACCGGTTTATGCAAATCTCTCATTATACGGGAAATCTATACAAAGCGAGGCCATGTTATACTGGAAGTGTATAGCTTGATGTGTCGCCGTGTGTACAAATTTATATCGAAGGGGAAAATTCCCTTGCTAGACGATGACCGGCTTCGCGTCTTATGTCATTATTTTAAATTGGCGACTAATGATCGAATGCGCAGACTTTAAAAACAAATGATTTTAATTCTGTAACTACATTGTATACGTGTTACTTGCGCGACTAATTTTTCACCAACATACAACCTGGCACTGACCTTCAAATTACAAAAAACGTAAGAATATTTGAATTTCGCGGGCTACCCTGGCGCTTCTACTTTTTTTTTCTTCTTTTTAAAGACAGTATATTTCTGAACGGTGTCTTGAAAAAAAAAAGAGTTCCGTTAAAGAATACGGCTATGAAACGTCGAAATAATCTTTTTGCATGAAAATGTAACTCACATTTAATTTCATCTTTGATCGTGGACCCGTCCTTGTCAAGCCGAGGTCTCTTGCGCGGCTGCGGTGTCCGGTACGACCTGTTGTCGCGACGACCGCCTTCCCCTTCATCTTCAGAGTCCGATAGTTCACCGTCGCCAGTGATGCGCTTGTCCTGATAACAAACAATTTATAGTTTAGCATTTCTGGTGAAAGAGTATTGGTAAGAAACCGAAAGAAAGCGTCAGTAATTTTTTTCCGTTTAGTTCCGTTAGTTATTTAAATTGAACTCAGGTTATCGTTTAGTCTTTTATGGAAAAGATTAAATAATTACTAAAATAAATATATTCAGTTTTTTTACTGAATCAAACATACTTTTTCGCTTTGTGGCATCCTTTCGTCTTTGTCTACCTTGTCTTCGTCCTCAGATTCGTCGTTAACCGCGTCTTCTGGAATTGCTTGAACCTGTAATAAAATATTTGCTTGTAAAAGCTTAATTGACCTAGTAAATATGAAATTGTTTGAAACTTCAGTCTCGTAAATGTGACAAAAATATTTTTTTTATTTTCTATTCTAAATCCTTCTTACCTGAACACCAGGCGCGTGTGGCAGCATTCTCAAATTCTCAAAAAGCCTGTTTTTTATTTTCTCCAAATACTCTGGTGTGTTCTGATTGGACATGTTGCTTGGTGATATGTGCAGTTTGAAGTCTGGACCAAAATATTCGAAGTAGTCATTGTATGGGAGCTCATTTGCTATTTCAACTCCGAGAGCTACGGAGGTTTCGTAAGTCCAACAGCGTGAAACGTTACGAATTGTGTACCTATAAACAAATGGGAAGGTTAGAAAATTCGCGTCCAAGAGTTAACGGTATACGGTAATGTGCGTCAATTATTTTAAATTTGAGCAAATGAAATCACATTACACGGAGTTGTAATTTTCAACTACTTTACTAGGAATAAAAACAGATGATTTTCTTTGATAACTTACCCTCCTCCTCCCACAAGTAAGAAGGGTAGGCCGAATCTCTTAACAAGTTCTACGCACCGGCCGTGACCTCGCACCGTCAGGTTGAAACAACCCAACCTGTCACCTATTGAACATTAACGAATATTAAAAACATAAAAGAATAGAAAACTCAATGGGACTTGCTATTTTACTTTTTTCATTTGTTGATGTATGTTATCAACAAATGAAAAAAGTAAAATAGCAAGTCCCATTGAGTTTTCTATTCTTTTATGTTTGAGAGGGTGAATCAAGCAGGTTTCAGACTAAGATACATTGTTTCAGGCGTTAGACAGTGGGCACAACAATAAATATTGTATTTTTATTTTAAGCAAAAACAAATTGAGAAAGTAAATTAGAGACAATTGTGTAGTCAAAAAAACCAAACAGGTTGTTTATTCATAACAAAAAAAAAACAGAATTATTTAAAACCATCAACAAAACTTCCTAAATCTTATTACCTTAAAGAAGGTCTTAAAACAAAAGTCATGGCATTTTGTATCTAAAGGATTTGTTACATACCTGTTAGCGAGTCAGCCCCACACTGCAGCACCACTGCGCTGGGCTGGAATGTCTCCATGACCTTTGAGATGATGGGCACGAAAATCGACTCGTACGACTCGTCGTCCATGCCGTCGCGCAGGGGGATGTTTACCGCGTAGTACTTGCCTTTGCCGGCGCCGATGTCGCGTAAGTCACCTGGTTTATGGATATGATTAGTAAAACTAGAGAATACTGCCATTCATTCCTCATTTACAGGAATTATCTCTAGAACAATAAGCTTTTCCCACAAGTTTAAGATTTACACAAAACTATAATTTTGCTTTTGTTTTTACCTGACCAACTCCTTGGCAATTCAAAAGCGCCAGTACATGGTTTGGGTTTGAGTTATCAACAGTCATTATCTAGGATTCAATTTAAATCTTATATCAATATCTGTTTAATAACATTTCAAAACAATTGCTCTATTTTACTGACCTGTTCCAGGGAAATATTCTCCATATTTGTGGAATGACACAGTCATGACTCTGTCAGTTGTGTAGAAAGCCTCTTCCACACCATCACCATGGTGAACATCAATGTCAATGTAGAGTACCCTCTGGTGATACTTGAGCAGCTCTAAGATTCCCAACACTATGTCATTGACATAACAGAAACCTGACGCTTCTGATTTCTTGGCGTGATGGAGACCTCCACCCCAGTTAATGCATATTTCGGAAGCCTGTTGAAATAATAATTATTAGTTACTAATTCTACATAAATTCTATTAAAGATTTGTAAAGAATTTACAAAGCTTCTCAATTTGTATTGTGACTCTTGTCACTCTTGAGATACTGATTTCGGGACATCAAAAAATTGATGAAATCAACAAGTCGCCTAGTTGATTATGGTTTATTTATTTATTTTATGAAATAATAAATGTAGCTTTACAGCTGACAGTACATAAACATAAAATTATTAATCAATCATCTTATTACAAAGTAGAATAAGAAGAATAATGGTTAACCTGTTGCTGCAACAATGTTGTGCAACTGTTGTTTTGTGTGTCCAATTAGTATAGTACACCATAAGGTTGTAATACAATGTATAAATGAACAAAAATAGTTCATACCTGTTTGTTTAGTTTGACAGCAGCAGCAACAGAACCACCGGCAGACAGCTGGCAGAACTCATAAAGACCATCAAACACTGGACAATCCTCACCCACATTGACTGTAAATAAACAACAACATTAATTACACAAGCAAAATAATCAGCATTACTTGCCAAATATATGCACTGGGGTCATCATGACACCAAACTTCTACCATGGATTCAGTACATGATTCTGGACCATAGAAACCTTGGTAAAAGTTTGTCTTTTGATATCCCTTAGCTGTGTAAAGTGTATCTCTTGTTATGAGCATGGTAAGAGACAAAAGAATTTAGGTCACTAACCTATCATTTATGAAAGCCAATAAGTAGTATTAACAATCATTCGCTATACACTTTTTTCTACAGCCATGCTTAATTAATAGTAAAAATGTATTAGAGCTACAGATAATAAAAGGAAGTTGCATTGGCATAAATAATATAGAATGAATAAACCTTACATCTTTGCATCTGTTTGTTGTACTCAGACATATTGTCAGGCCTGATGGATCGCAAGAAGCGAATATAATCATCTGAGTGGAACTTTGTCATCTCATCGGCTGTAGCTTTGTGTGGTCTCTGAAAGAAAACAAATGGTTTTTAATACTGTCTATACAGTCTAGCTAAATGATTTTAAATTAGTTTGGTAGCCTTTGTTACTATAATTCGTTTGACATAGATTAAGCTAACATGGTGCTAAATTAACTGATTTTGCTAAGCTATTGCTTTCTTATTCCCAGCAATTTATTGTGTAAGTCATGTTAGTCAAAAGTTGCACAACATTGTTTCAGCAACATGTTTTTGTTTTGTAGTAAACATGTTCTGGCAGCATGGCCTATGTTTTGATGTTATTATAATGTTGCTGGGTGCTAAATCTTACGCAAATTTTGGTACGTTTACCATTAGGAAGAGGCAAGGGGGTTTTAATCATTCTCAACTTTACAAAATGAAAGTCATGGTCTATTTATTTTGTGAGGAAAGTAGCAAATAAGGAAAACTTACATAAATCTCCATTTTTCTATATAATCCGTAATTTAGTAACAAGTTGTGAGTCATACGTATACGGTGAGGTTTCATGGGATGTCCTTGTCCGTAATAATAGTTTCCAATATCACCTAAAAATTAAATGAATACATCATGAAATACCAATTTTAACTTCTTATGGACATGTTACTCAATTCGTTTTACGGCTTGACACATAACAGCCTGTACCACACTTATCGAGATGCGAACGAGAGCCATGCGGCCAATAAGAGCGCAGAACGCAGTACAGACGCCACAAAGTGATTCATCACACATGAGCATAAAATCGTCAAGACGATTATAAGGTCTCCAACTGGGATTAAAGTCGTTTTTAATAGTAAAATCCTAATGATATTTGTTTCTTGCGACGAATAAGCCATGTTATAAGTGAATATTTGATTTAAATAAGTATTGATGCATCAAGCGATCGTTGTGGCGGGTAACAAACTTTATTATACTTACTATCATAGTAATAGCACACTCTTTTCTTGCTATGTGGTTGCATCGCCATGATTGGATGTTAGATTACGATTTTAGCACGAAATAATCACAAATTAACTGTTAAATTCACTGATAAATAAAATTGAGAAACATGAACATCACCGCCGAAGTTCCCCAATTTAGCGAATGAAATGAATGGAATGAGTGAATCAGTGAATTGAGTGACCGAAAGTCGAAATTCTCTGGAATGATGTACGTCTTGATGAATGAACAAATTGAATAACAACAACCTTCAAACGCGACTGTGCAAGGGTTGTTTTTTTAGTATGTTTCGTTTTTAAAGCTAGTAACATTCAAAACATTAGTAGACGAAATTACTTTGGTGAATTGTCCGAGACACCGAGCCACAATGAGCCCAGTGAGTCTAAAAAACGTGAGGATGAGGACCAATCGTTACATATATTATGTTCTAAAGAAATAATAAATTATTTACATTTTAATTGTTTCATCTAAAAAGTAATTTTTGATCTAATGTTTAACGTTCTAGCGGTCAGAAATAATAAATGCTAATGAAAATAAAAATAAGATATATTTTAGTGCAAACTAAGAAGTTTGTTTGATTCATCGATCAAAAGCCGAACGAGAACGAAACAGTAGTAGATTATACAACAAGTGAAAAATAAAAGGGAATTTAATTCGAGGGGCTAAGTTGGATCCCGAGAGCATTCTGAGCGGAGCGAGGGATACAAGAACCGAGAAGATATTTTTTTTCACGAGTTGTGCTACTCTTCTTTTTACCATTGACTGCGAGAAAATAAATAGACGTACAGTATTTATATTTCTCGTGGGTTAATAATAACAGCCACTCGGGTCGATCTTCAAGGTTAAGTCGGACTTACTAAGGTTGGTCTGTGGATGGGTGACTACTAATTCATTACATATTGAGTTTCCTCCATGCCTCGGAAAGTACCTACGTAAAGCCGTTGGACCGACTGTCATTTGTAGTTCTTTGACAGTCCTTCAGGAAGTCAGTGGCCCGAAAGCCTGACAACCAGTCTCACCAAGGGGTATAACCCACCCAGTACTAACTGGGTTCTGAGGTTCAGACAGATAGTCGTTTCATGTAAAATACTGATAATCAGTTGATTCGATTAAACTGGAAGCGACCCCAATAAAGTTGGGATAAGTCTAGGCAGATTTGTTTTGTTTTATTACTTTTTATTTTATAATTTAAAAATAATCGGTAATAAGAGAACAAAGAATTCAAATATAAACATTAATTTATAGTGATTTAGAACAAATTTCTAAATTCAATAAATAAATAAA
The DNA here is from genome assembly GCA_950022335.1 of Eurois occulta. Classification (NCBI taxonomy): domain Eukaryota; kingdom Metazoa; phylum Arthropoda; class Insecta; order Lepidoptera; family Noctuidae; genus Eurois; species Eurois occulta. Next base: position 10,017,006 of record OX465496.1, read on the forward strand.
ACGTGCAGACAAGAATATAACTCTTGTCGGTACGTTTTATGTATTTATTGTTCATAATTCGTACTTGTTCCAAATTCAAAATGTCTTTATTCACTCAGTGAGTAAAATAGAGTTCTAATCACTGAATCAAATGCTCGAGTGGCAATGGTAAAAAATAGTTAAACTTAATAACAGACGCATCGGAATGAAAATAATGTAAAATCAGAATCTTGTAATCCAAGGACCGAGTGATTTTACAGTGTTATTTGATGACATTACAATATTTATATATTTTCTGATCCTGATTTATCTTCTGATGAATGATCAAGTGGCCACTTTAGGCCCCCAGAACTATAACTAACTGAGCACCGAAATAAAATATAAAACTTATTTGTTTCGAATCAGATGCTAATATATTAAAATCTGAAGTCCTAGAATTGCAGCCCAGATTAGTCAAGCCATTATTTTGGATGTTGTAATAGTTTGCCAAGTGTGTGGAGCCTCTATAATATCAAAATCAGCAGTAATCTTGTTGTCCGCAAATAAATCGACTAATATAGTGAACGCTTAAGTGAACGAAACGCACATCACTACGACATTATAAAATCCGTTCGTTGAGCCAACCATTCTCTCATTTCTCTCCTTTCGGCGTTAGCAGTGGTCAAGGTGGGACGTGCTCTTTATTGTGATTTTTTTGAAATTTCAATTCAATTAATTCATTTTAAATTATTTCTTTAAGTCATTAAATGATAAAATAAACGACCTATTCGTTTAAGTGAAAAGTATTGTTTTAAATTCAAACAGTGAAATTATTTCGATGTGATGTGTGTGGGATTTTAACCATCGTCCATTTTACTTTCAGATTCGACCCTGCTACATAAAATAATCTTTAATTACCTAAAACATCGTGGATTAAATCACTTCCCACAAAATGTAAGTACTCATTTTGTATACTATTACAGTTGATTCCTTATTTATTTCGATAAGTTTCGTAATATTTACTATTTTTTTTTTGAGATTGTGTTCATCTTTAAAACTCGATCAATAGAGTACGTGTGTGTTGGCTGCAGAATCTTCACTAAACCATCTTGCTTTATTATATTATGGAAGTAATCAGTTTTCTTGTATCTTACGTACGCATGGCGAAGTTATTATTAATTTGTTTAACAAATGCGGGTTCTCAGTGCTGACATGCTGACACGCCATTTTGTGAACTCGTTATTCATTGATCCATGGTGGCATTCGAACCACGCATGCGTGGCAAACCCTGCATAGTGACGCAGTCCACTTTGATCAATACAGACGGCTAAAATTGTTAGGAATAGCTTACGTACCGAGATGATTCACGTTTCTCGGTAGGTATAAACGTGATAAGTGTTAAAACACGTGTTTGCAACTTGTTATCTTTGGATTACTTTGAGTACCTACTGATTTTCAACTTTGTTCATCAGGTCTAGTAGTTGGAACAATAGCCGTGGTGGAAGCGGCGGTTCCAAATTCGGCGGAGAGAGGAAGTTTGGAAGCAGCAATGGTTCGTCCCGATTCAGCAATGGAGGATCCAAGTTCGGTGGTAGTGGAGGAGCTGGTGGTGGCAGCAGATTTGGCGGATCTGGTGGTGGTTTTGGCGGCGGTGGCAAGAAAGACTTTACTGGCGGTCAAAACATGCGCCGACCTAACTGGGATTCAATGTCCCTGCAACCATTCAACAAGGTTTTCTACAACCCACACCCAACAGTACTAAGCCGCTCTCCCTATGAAGTCGAGGAATACAGAAGCAAACATGAGATCACTGTCAGTGGAGTAGAGGTCCCTAACTCTATTCAAAATTTTGATGAAGCCAACTTCCCTGACTATGTCAATCAAAGCATCACCAACATGGGTTACAAAGACCCAACACCTATACAAGCACAGGGTTGGCCAATTGCCATGTCCGGAAAGAACTTGGTTGGTATTGCCCAGACAGGTTCAGGAAAGACCCTTGCTTACATCTTACCTGCTATTGTGCATATAAATAACCAGCCTCCTATTAGGCGTGGGGATGGCCCTATTGCTTTGGTGCTTGCACCAACTAGAGAATTAGCCCAACAGATTCAGCAGGTTGCTTCTGACTTTGGTAACTCTGCTTATGTCCGCAACACATGTGTATTTGGTGGGGCACCCAAGAGGGAACAAGGCCGCGACTTAGAACGCGGAGTAGAAATTGTTATTGCAACACCAGGAAGATTGATTGATTTCTTAGAAAAGGGTACCACCAATTTACAAAGATGCACATATTTGGTCTTGGATGAAGCTGACCGAATGTTGGACATGGGTTTTGAACCCCAAATTAGAAAAATCATAGAACAGATTCGCCCTGATAGACAGACTTTGATGTGGTCAGCAACATGGCCAAAAGAAGTAAGAAAACTAGCTGAGGACTACCTGGGAGACTACCTTCAAATTAACATTGGATCACTACAGTTATCAGCTAATCACAACATTCTGCAGATAATAGATGTCTGCCAGGAACATGAGAAAGAAAACAAGTATGTATTACCTTACCTTGCTACTTCACTAATCATTTTCCCAAATAAGTTTTCTATGATGAATATATGTAAGAATGACAGTATTTTGATTAAAATAAAATATTTTCCTCTAAGAAGATCTGACCAAATCATATTTTATAATGCTTAAATCAAATGTAAATGATTTTCTACATTTTCTAATAAAATTCACCTTTACAGATTAAATGTACTTTTACAAGAAATAGGGCAGAGCCAAGAGCCTGGTGCCAAAACAATTATCTTTGTAGAAACTAAGAGGAAAGTAGAAAATATCACTAGGAATATAAGACGATATGGGTGGCCTGCAGTATGCATGCATGGTGACAAAACACAACAAGAAAGAGATGAAACATTATATCAGTTCAAACAAGGCCGTGCCAGTATACTTGTGGCAACTGATGTTGCTGCCAGAGGACTTGGTAAATATACTAGTTTTAGTGTTTCTACAGAGTTTGTGGAAACTTAATATTTACATTTATGTGTGCTTACCTGTAAAACTGTACCTATATTTTTAATATAACTTAACTCAAAACTTTATACTTTCAGAGGCACTGGCGGAAAGTTATTGTGTTCTATCCGATTACTGCCTAAATTTATTGGGCAAGTCACTACTGCACTGGATTTGTAGATGATGCTTTAGTCTGAAGCAGTAGAATGCAATAACTCGTCATTATAACGGTGCCTCATAGGTGCCTTTCACTGTGATGGGACCCGAGGCCGGAAAGCTTGATGGTATGTCCGTCTCTACGGACGGATACACTTGAGAGTGTGGAAAACCTGGTGATGCACTAGTATATAACAATCAGAGTACCGAGACGTAAGATTCTCCGATGTGCATTGTTGAAAAACTTGACCACAGTTGAGATGTTATCTGCAGAAGGTCAAGGGTTTTCTATTTCGGCCAAATGGAGTTTTGGATGGGGCAATATCAATATTACAATGATTTTACAAACATTAACATCTACGCCCTTAATAAGACTCCAGGGTTCTGAGTGAGAGGCAAATATTGAATTGTATTTGGTACAAATCTGTGTAACTCATTCATGTAAGTAATACACGGCTATGAGTTACCATAACATTACACAGATTTTTTTAAGGTTAACTTGCTAGACTTGTAGATTTCTTTGTTTTGTTATCAAATTACTGTTCTTAGCTTTTTTCCTAAAGCTTTATATCAAAACAAATTAGTAACCTGTGAATTTTTTACAGATGTTGATGGAATAAAATACGTCATTAACTTTGATTATCCAAACTCATCTGAGGATTACATTCACCGAATTGGAAGAACAGGGCGTTCTAAATCAAAAGGCACATCATATGCCTTCTTTACGCCATCAAACTCTCGTCAAGCCAAAGACCTTGTGTCAGTACTTCAGGAAGCCAATCAGGTTAGTTGAGCTACTTGGTTTTTTTAAATTTCCTCATACCTTTGGCATGGGTACGCTTCTACATAGTGTAACATGAATGCGAGTATGAGGTACATTAATAACAGCTATATGCCTTCGGTGTCCACACAATGTTGTCTGGATCCCATCCTCAGATGTTGTGACAAACTCTTAAATCTAAATTGATAAATTCTGGCTACGTATTACTGATAATAATTAATAACAAATCAATGTTATTTCAGGTGGTGAACCCTCAACTCCAGACCATGGCCGACCGCTGCGGCGGTGGTGGCGGAGGCTGGAACAGAAACAGGTACGGAGGCGGCCGCGGAGGTGGTGGCGGCTCCTTCAAGCGCGGAAGCAACTTCGGAAGGGGCAGTGGAGGCGGTAGCAACGGTGGTCCAGGCCACAAGAGATTCAATGACTATTAATCTTAAAAGTACAAATTATTTAATTGTAGCAAATCCTCATTCGAGTACTTGTGTGAAATTTAGTATTAAGGCGTGTAGAATGGTTGATATTGCAGTTTGTGGTTACGTGACAGGCTAGATTAATAAAATTCAATTATGTCTACTTACTACTAGCATCTTGAACATCTCTGAATGTACTGAGTATATTTTGTTAACACTGTGATATTTTTTTAAACTGTGATTCTGCAGAGGATTAGCTAATTATAGTGCTACTAAGACGGTACTTTCAGTATTTGTCTTGTGGAGGACTTGCTCTCATCTATTTATTTAATTTAAATAATAATTTCATGAAAATCTCAATGAGATAATTTCATCACTTGTGCTCGTCATTCCATGCCCCCCTTTCCGATAACATGTAATAATAATCAATAAATATAATAATTAAGAACTTGTCTTTTTACTTCAATATAACATCACGCCTGTAATCCTCGAAGGGATGTATGATGTTAGGCAGAGATGTACCTAATAATACACTCACATTTCATGAACGAAAAGAGGACTGATTTATATCAGAACGTTCGGCCAGTCTAGATAGGGAGCTGGCTGCTACTCGTTTTTAGTGACGATTATGTATGTGACTCAGGTTGGCTGGACAAATCTTCAAAATAGCTTGCATTTAACCTTTTCACCGCCAGCGTACACAGAACGCGATGCCTCGCCTAGCGCCAAGCTATACATGTATAACGAAATAATATAGTAAACAGTAGTGATGAGGGTAGCGTCATATCGATGAATGAAAATTATACACGTTAAGTTATGATTTATTTATAATTTTACGGATATAAATAAAAACTGATCAACTATTTCCATATTTGTTTTATTTCACAGTATCAATATTAAGAAAAAACAATATAAATTATAAGTATCAAAGAAACAAATACTTAACTCAATTAGAGCTATAAGAAATGAGGTACATCTCTAATTGTTTCATGACGTCATTCTTTGACTTCATTTCAAGTCCTTGGCGCTCAGAACACGTTAAATTCAATTCTGATAAGGGATGTGGTCTATGGTCTTTTTTCTATGTTTGTCTACTCCCGTGTTTTTTAAACTACTTCAGTCGACATTTTTTACCGTTAGGTATATATCTAAGCAAAAAAAAAATGTTCAAATATTTCTAATTCTGTGCAATCTCCATTCATAAAATTTATATTTAGCCCGGACGTAACAAACAGCAAAATACCTACACACACACACACACACACCATGTGATGGTGTGTGTACAATCACAAGATATCTGAGCCATTATTTTTTATTTTTCATTCAGAATTGAATCTCACAAATAGGTACAATGTTTTATTGAATAAACCATATTATTATTATCAAGCTGGACATACCTCAGAATCATCGTCTTCTGGTCCAACATTCTCCACAAAATACTCCCGAGTCCGATTCCCACCTTGTAGAATGCTTAAATGCTCATCCGTATCCAGTTCTTCGTTCATGTCAATAACTTACTTATTTCTCTACTTATTAATAATGAAGCAATGAAAAGTGCAACAAATATTGGTGCAGACTGCACTATGACAAAGTGACCTTGACAGCCATACGTTTATGACGTCACAGAACGTCTTCTATAATAGTCCGTGGCGCCCAGGGCACTCACAACCATAGACTTATAGCTTACAACCAATTATTTTGTAGAGATGGGAATATAATTATCGATAAGGATTGCCAACAACTATTTAATTCCGGTTCGGCACCTATCCGACGGTCGAAATTTGTCCATAATGGACAAATTTCGACCGTCGGATAGGTGTTAGGCCCTTTGTTATAAAGTAGTTACCTAAATTCATATTTTACTGACTTCAAATTGGTTTTCGATAATATATTTCTTAATATTTCAACGGGTGAAATCAAACAGTGTTCTGTTAACTTTCGCGTCACATCACTGGCCGACTATATATGAAGTCCTTGGCGTTCTGGGGATATTAAAATGTTCGGAGTGTTTGTTTTTGCCAATTTTAAGACAATTAAGGGCTTCTTGTGTGGAAAAATAACAAAACAGGGTACTAGACAGTGCTTTTAAATAATAAAATGATAAGAAAAACCTGTTAAATAATGTAAATTTATTTTTATAACAAAGTTAAAATGAAGAGCTTCTAATGAAGTCGTGGCGCTGGTGGCACGAAAATCTGGAACTTCTATTGATGTACGTGGCGGTGAAAAGGTTAACTAGGTCCAATAGGTCACTTTATGTGACGGCTAAACACCCTTATTTCAGAATTTGTGACGCTACAGAATCTTAGATAATCGATCGAAAACGTGTCCAGCCATCTTGAAAAACCACTTTTCGCTGGTCTCTCAATCTCTGTAACGGAAGTGATTTTGACGACTTTTTGCATATCAACGGGCGTCACATAAATTTGTGACGGGCACCGAGCTAAAAGTTTTGTGATAAGTACCTACAGTGGTTTAGTAGAAAAATGCAAAAATCTGTGTCCAGCCATCTTGAATTTACGTATAAAACTTATGGCTGGCACTTCCGAATCTCAATAACGGGGGCGTTTTCGAATATGGTTCCTTTACTAATACTTGGTGACGCAATGTGTGACAGTAATAACGTTTGATTTATGGCGTCACATGTAAGTGTAAGGGTTGTGTGTGTTCGCCACAGAACATATATACTCTAGGGAGGTGTTCGCGCAGCGGAATGTTGTTGAATTAAAAGATTTTAATTATGCAGATATTTAGTGTATGACGTCGTATGATTGTGTATGGTAAAAAAAAATTGTGCACGCAGCCATTGTGGAGAAATTCACCAAAAACTGATTCCGCTGGGCGAACGTTGTCCTGGCGGAACTTTTTTTAATCCATGGACTTAAGAAGAAAAGAGATGTGTCCAAAAATCAGTGTGTATTTGTGTGTAATTGTGTATGTACGAATAAAATTATTGCATGCATAAACTTCGGAGAAATTCAAGTTTCCGCTGCGCGAACGTTTGGCCATTAGCTAGTTTTCATATAAAGCGCTTACATAGAGAGCTGTAGATTTGTACATACGTTGTTTTGAATTTGTTTAAATTTGTTTAAAAAACAGATTTAGAAAAAATCGTAGGGCTTAAAAGATAAAAATATAAACGTAAAATACGCTTATTAGGTCTTAGTTCTTAAAGTATGCACTTTGGGGTCTAGATTTCACGTTTATACAAACCTTGTAAGTGTCTGCAACATGTTGCCAAGTATCAATGATGTTCCGTTAGTAATTAAAGAGTTATAGGACAAATTTACCATGAATAGATCACTGTTTACAAAGCAGTCAAATATCACGACGTTCTAAAGGAATTGCATGGTAATATGTATGCCAATAATTAGCTTATTCATTCAACTATTCACATTCAAAATTTCATGTCATTAAATTCAGTAATTAAAGAAAAACAATTATAATACTGACGAAGCATCGAAAACCTACATAACCCGACCAAGTTCGGATGGCTACAAAAAAGCGGCCGTGCCATATATCTAAGAAACGTTCTTAACCTTCCAATATAGTATTTATTAATATGGTACAGTTGCGTACACAAGCGTTAGGAAAAAATAAAACAATGGCATTTCTTGAATAAAAAATATTTTTTTATTAATAACGCCGTGGCTAATGAAAACATATTGCCATCTCTTTTCTTCAAGGATGGAAGTACCGTTTCAAGCGGGAAGCCGCCTATCGCTCGTTGCGCGCAGCAAGCGCGTTGTCTATTTTTTCACACTAAAATATTTTTGATCAATTCATAACTACAAAACTTAGTCTATTTAACTAAAGGACTAGCCTTAAGCGTAACGAACTTTGAACAAAATAATTCTGCATATTTTGGTGGGGTGCGGGGGAACACGCTCACATAGGTACATAAGTTACTACCAGTACAACAGTATACATCAATTAAAAAATCGATTCAAGAAGTAGTTTTTTTTTAAGTTATTAGATTGTTTGATCCACTAAAGTTGCAAAGGGGAACGCTCGTGCATGCCTAGTCTATTGGTTAAATAGTGTAATAAACTACAATATGATAAATATTTACCTAAACAATAGTGCTTACATGTGGTAATTATTTAATTTCTCTAAGGGGTCTATAGTTAGAATCCTGATCCGTGAAATCTTCAATAGAAATTAGCTGTATGAATTTTACTTGTCTTAAATAATATATCTAGATTATATCTCAAGTCTCAAGCGCATACTTAAATAAAGTACCTACTTTCTGTCATAGTCAAATACATTTATAAAGTAGGTGGACAAAAATAAATGACCTATAAATTATATCTACATAACAATTGTGTTATCGCCTATACCAATTCAATACCGGTATTATACTATACATTTTGGGATGTTACCTAAATATATTGCACGGCCGCTTTTTTGTAGCCATCCGAACTTGGTCGGGTTATGTAGGTTTTCGATGCTTCGTCAGTATTATAATTGTTTTTCTTTAATTACTGAATTTAATGACATGAAATTTTGCATGTGAATAGTTGAATGAATAAGCTAATTATTGGCATACATATTACCATGCAATTCCTTTAGAACGTCGTGATATTTGACTGCTTTGTAAACACTGATCTATTCATGGTAAATTTGTCCTATAACTCTTTAATTACTAACGGAACATCATTGATACTTGGCAACATGTTGCAGACACTTACAAGGTTTGTATAAACGTGAAATCTAGACCCCAAAGTGCATACTTTAAGAACTAAGACCTAATAAGCGTATTTTACGTTTATATTTTTATCTTTTAAGCCCTACGATTTTTTCTAAATCTGTTTTTTAAACAAATTTAAACAAATTCAAAACAACGTATGTACAAATCTACAGCTCTCTATGTAAGCGCTTTATATGAAAACTAGCTAATGGCCAAACGTTCGCGCAGCGGAAACTTGAATTTCTCCGAAGTTTATGCATGCAATAATTTTATTCGTACATACACAATTACACACAAATACACACTGATTTTTGGACACATCTCTTTTCTTCTAAAGTCTATGGATTAAAAAAAGTTCCGCCAGGACAACGTTCGCCCAGCGGAATTAGTTTTTGGTGAATTTCTCCACAATGGCTGCGTGCACAATTTTTTTTTTACCATACACAATTATACAACGTCATACACTAAATATCTGCATAATTAAAATCTTTTAATTCAACAACATTCCGCTGCGCGAACACACACGTAAGGGTTTACGAGAAATCAATAAAAACTTAATGTCCAGCCAACCTGAGTTCAAGATGGCTGGACACATGTATCTCCACTGCCTGATGATCTACGACCTTCGAAATGTGTTCAAAATGTTGTGACGGGAACGATAATGATAACCTGAAATTGTGACGGCGAAACTTTGCGTAGTTTCAAAGATATTGACCATTTAAATTTCCCCATACAAACACTGCAGTAGGGTAACCAATATTGTAGGTTTTATGTAGGACAAGTATATTTTAAGGTGTTTTCTTTAATGGACGAAAATCCGTGTATTGGTGATACTAATACGAACTACTGTAGATATTTAAATCAATAGAAGACAAAAATGTAGAAGTGAGGAAGGGGGGGGGGGTGTAATTTTTAAATGTTATTGATTATTTACGTGCAGATATCTATTCTTTTTAGTAGGTATATATTATGTCAGGAGAACTAAACTAATGCTCTGAAGGTATTTAAATGAAAAAATAATGTTTGCTGTAAATAAAATCACATTTATTTATTTGTACTTATACAGCGTTTCAAATGGCGAAAATGACGATGATCAACTCGCATTTGCACTTCCGTAACCCCCGCCTTGTACCACAACGTTGTTTTACCGCCGTCGACGGCGGGCGATAACCATAAGAATCATCATACATATCTTCTATAAGTTATTTGTTTCCGCGGACGAAAAAAACTCAAGAAAAATTGAATTTCGCGGGCTACCACGAAAACGTCGGAGGACAAACTATACTGCCATGATAGCTGATGTTGGTGTCGCCATCTATTGCTTAAAGTTGTAACTACTAGGACAACTGGTCGAATCTTAACTCTTATTTAGGTTGTCTTACCGCAGATTAATTAAGTTACTAGTACTCTGATTAGTGATAACACTTCGAAAAGTACATACACTGCCGGCTGTCGAGTTTAGTTCTCATTTTCAGTTACATAAGATAATGAACTAAACGCGAAATACAAGTGGGCTCCCTCTTGCAGCGCTGCCTGGTGGTCATTTATTATTTTGAATTAACACATACTTTACTCTTTTCACTGCAGGAAAACCTTTTATTCCCACGGGGAAATCAAATACAAAGCAGGCGTGGATGCTACCGGCCAATTAATCGATTAAAAATCCTTTATTTATGTAAAATTATGGTCACCTCACAATATTAATGGATGTTTGTATGGGAAAATTTAAATGGTCAATATCTTTGAAACTATGCAAAGTTTCTCCGTCACAATTTCAGGTTATCATTATCGTCCCCGTCACAACATTTTGAACACATTTCGAAGGTCGTAGATCATCAGGCAGTGGAGATACATGTGTCCAGCCATCTTGAACTCAGGTTGGCTGGACATTAAGTTTTTATTGATTTCTCGTAAACCCTTACATGTGACGCCATAAATCAAACGTTATTACTGTCACACATTGCGTCACCAAGTATTAGTAAAGGAACCATATTCGAAAACGCCCCCGTTATTGAGATTCGGAAGTGCCAGCCATAAGTTTTATACGTAAATTCAAGATGGCTGGACACAGATTTTTGCATTTTTCTACTAAACCACTGTACTTATCACAAAACTTTTAGCTCGGTGCCCGTCACAAATTTATGTGACGCCCGTTGATATGCAAAAAGTCGTCAAAATCACTTCCGTTACCGAGATTGAGAGACCAGCGAAAAGTGGTTTTTCAAGATGGCTGGACACGTTTTCGATCGATTATCTAAGATTCTGTAGCGTCACAAATTCTGAAATAAGGATGTTTAGCCGTCACATAAAGTGACCTATTGACCTAGTTAAATGCAAGCTATTTTGAAGATTTGTCCAGCCAACCTGAGTCACATATCATATTACCCTAGTCGAGCAGCGTCCCGTACCTACTATAGAATAAAAATGCTAACAACAGCATGGAAAGAGGTGTGCGAAAATATTTCCTGGTTTTCAAGAATTAAGTAGGTAATTAAAAAACTTGTGGTCTATTTTTAAGGCATTGTACTTTTTTATAAAGTGACTCTCGTTATTCAAGTTGTTGAAAGAAATGGGTTGATCCAATATCTTCTGAGTACCATCTGTCTTTTCTTTCTTCGTCTTCTTATTATCTAACAGCAGAATCAGAATGCGTCTAGAGCGGTCCATTTTTCGGAATGAACTAAAACACCACCCCACTGTATCGACGGCATCGGCATCGTGCCGTGTATCGTACGTAGCACATTACGTTACGATGTCGTGTTTTTTACGATGCTCATCGTAGATTTCCACGCCGCGACGTCGTATCGCGAAACAACGCCGCATCGTTGTACGACGCGACGTCGTATCGTGTTTATGTGTGGGAGCCCTTAGTGAAACTGTTACTTAATAAAGATTTAGTGACGATTTGGTGACAGACAACCACTGCTTTACTTTTACTCGTAATGCCACCGGTTAAAAGTAAAATGAGTTTTAGTTCCTGGAACATCAGGACGTTCGGCCCACGTAATCTCCGTAACTGAGGACCTGAGAGAAACTGTTAATGAATAAAGATTTAGTGACGAGACTGAAACGAATTTTTATTGCTTTATTTTTTTTTGTGACAGCCCCTTTTTATAGAAAATTTAACATGTAACCTCAAAACATTAGGATTATCGATTCCTCCACAAGGAAGAAGCCCAGAGAAACTGTTAATCAATAAAGATTTAGTGACGACACTGAAACGAACTTTTATTGTTTTTTTTTTGTGACGGCCCCTTTTGATCGTAAATTGAAAATTTAACATAACCTCTAAACATTGGGATTATCGATTCCTCCACAACGAAGAAGCCTAGAAGACTCGTGAAACCCGTGATGTGTTATAGGTTTTTAGTGCAATGGTGTCAATATTTTTGTTGATTAATTGTTATAAATACTTGTTTCGTTGGAATCCATGGTCACCCTATTTCAGTCGCCATCCGCTATAGTGCATTTTTATAGATTAATTTTGAATTAACAAAAATACTGACACCATTGCACTGAAAACCTATAACACATCACGGGTTTTACGAGTCTTCTAGGCTTCTTCGTTGTGGAGGAATCGATAATTCCGTTGTTTAGAGGTTATATGTTAAATTTTCAATTTACTATAAAAGGGGCCGTCACAAAAAAAAAAAACAATAAAAGTTCGTTTCAGTGTCGTCACTAAATCTTTATTGATTAACTGTTTCTCTGGGCTTCTTCCTTGTGGGGGAATCGATAATCCTAATGTTTTGAGGTTATATGTTAAATTTTCAATTTACTACAAAAAGGGGCTGTCACAAAAAAAAATAAAGCAATAAAAATTCGTTTCAGTCTCGTCACTAAATCTTTATTCATTAACAGTTTCTCTCAGGTCCTCAGTTACGGAGATTACGTTGGCCGAACGTCCTGATGTTCCAGGAACTAAAATTAATTTTACTTTTAACAGGTGGCATTACGAGTAAAAGTAAAGCAGTGGTTGTTTGTCACCAAATCGTCACTAAATATTTATTCAGTAACAGTTTCTCTAAGGTCCTCAGTTATGGAGATTCAGGTTGGCCGAACGTTCTGATATCAGGTCGTTCGGACATAAATAAATGCTTCCAACTTTCGAACTGTTCTGTCACAAATTCTTTGGCTGGCATCTTTATGCGTCACATAATCGTCACTAAAAACTGGAGTAGCAGCCAGCTCCCTATCTCGACTGGCCGAACGTTCTGATATAATATGATGACTGGACCCCGCCAGGTTTTGCGAATATCATGTAAATAGGATTGCTTACAATATTTCTACTATTTCATAGTAAAATTACACACCCATAAAATTTGTAAAATATTCTACAAAGAAAGTGGTCCCGCTATTTTGATATCAAATGACGGGACGGGATTGCTAAAAGTACGGTCTCATAACTTTGTCGGTAAAATACAAGAAACCGACTCAACCCAAGATTTGTATTTTAGTCAAAATTATTCAGCTTGGAATATTTCGCATTAAGTAAATATAAACAAAATGTAAACAACGGCTGGTTATTCGAATGACTACAAAAAAACCGGCCAAGTGCGAGTCGGACTCGCGCACGAAGGGTTCCGTACCATTATCTATAAAAACGGCAAAAAAATCATATCTGTTGTATGGGAGCCCCCCTTAATATTTTTTTTTAATTTTTAGTATTTGTTGTTATAGCGGCAATAGTAGTACATCATTTGTGAAAATTTCAGCTTTCTAGCTATCACCGTTTATGAGATACAGCCTGGAGACAGACAGACAGATAGACAGCGGAGTCTTAGTAATAGGGTCCCGTTTTACCCTTTGGGTACTAAACCCTAAAAAAGCTACGGATACAAACCTATCGATGACTTTTATTGGACGCTGTTGGCCGTACAGTCGCGTTCAAACGTCAGTTGCCAATTACCTATAATAATATGACCTAATTACCTACCTATGTGATCGAATTCGTCGCTTTTTTGAAGTCATTCGGGTCAGTGGGTAGCCTTCGAATTTGGTTGGATAACCAGCCGTTGTTTACATGTTTTGTTTATATTTACTTAATGCGAAACATTCCAAGCTGAATATTTTCACTGTATATTTTTGGCTAAATACACTAGTTTTTGGTTTACACCTACACATCTTGGGTTGAGCCGGTTTCTTGTCAAAGATATGACACCGTCGTTTTGATTTTTGCAATATTATTCAATAACGCATGCATGTACACTTTTGAAACTTTTTATGGTTATTATAAGCGTCAAGAAGGACCGAATACAGTTTTCAGCGAGCTTATATGTATGTTTTATCATTTGGGCGCTGCGATATTATTTCGGGTTTTCAAAAAACCGCGATTACTTGAAAATTATAAATATTTTCTTAAATGTCATTCTGTCACAAATACGCACAAATAAAGAGCTACTCGTGTATGTTTATTCTACAGGCGCACATGCAATGGTTTTAGAGGTATACAATTCTGCAAAACGTTACTCCAGCAGGAAATGCAATATCTCGAAAACCTGAAGACGCACAAGTTATATTTTCGGTGCACATTTTTACACAAATATAAGCTCTCTGGTCATGCACAATATTTCTCTTTCCGATCATTTGTTTAGAATTTTCATGCTGGAAAACGTTTCTTCCGTTTTTTTCCAAAACGACAAAGCGCATCAATTTTTTATGTGGTGCACATGTACAGCAGAACGTATAATTAGCGGGACGTATATATACACTAATTATACGTCCCGCTCATATCACTCTAGGAGCCACTTTCCTACTGGCTGGGGTAACGTACACGGTTTGTGTGCTGGCGTCTGTACATACTTCGAGAATTAAATAGTCGAAGGGTACACGACTGTTTTGTCCCTCCCTATCATATCCCAACACTAGTGAAAACGGATGATTGATGTCATAGACCAAGTAAGTTTGCAACTTTGACACTATTGTCGTTGTCATACTTGTCATTGTCAAAGTCAGTCTTTCAGAAAGAGTGTCATTTGCATGCTTGTAATTTTTCAGATATTTATCAAAATATAATTCACTATTGTTGCTAAAATTCCAATAATCCGGTGAAATTCAAGCAGTTCTAAGGTGTTAATTTTCTGCTGTCGCTGCATTCAGCATTGTGGTTTTTCTTGTTTTGAGATCGCTTCTAACCTTAAAATTTCTCGACAAACGACAAGGAGACTTCTGTATGAAACTTGATTTCAATAATCAATATTTCGACAGTTTTCAAATATAAAAACAAATTTAACTATGGCTTTAAATATATTAACGAGGGTCTTGAATCGCAGAAGTTTACGTAAATTGTAAGTCCAAACTATCATACTTCTTTGCCAATTTATAATGATATATTACTATCACATGCTCAAATGATAAATGCTCATTTATATTTCGTTATACCAACTATATAATCATTTAATGCTTTTTCCAGAATATCGCATGGTTGCAAACAGTATACTGCAGAGGTAACATCAGTTAATTTAATAAAAAGTGTCTGTATACCTTACTCAACTGTCAACCATGAACATATTTTAAGGCAATTCAAGTACAAAACACAAAATGCTCAACGTTACTATGCAACAAATCCCGCTCAGCTGGATGAGATAGAAGATTATCGCAATGAACATAATATCACAGTTATTGGAAAAGACATACCAAATCCTTACATGGAAATAGAGAATAGTGAATTTCCTGACTATATTAAAACGTTTTTAAAAAGCCAGGGTTTTGAGAAACCTACAATTATTCAGTCACAAGGATGGCCTATCGCTATGAGTGGGAAAAATTTTGTAGGAATTGCACAAACTGGGACAGGGAAAACATTGGCATATTTGTTACCTGCTGCAGTTCACATCAAGGAGAACAAGGCAAAGAGAGGATTGGGTCCCATTGTACTTGTACTTGCACCAACTAGAGAACTAGCGCGACAGATAGAGCAGGTGGCAAAGGACTTTAACAAATCACTGGGCATCCGCTGTGTCTGTGTGTATGGAGGAGCAAGTCGATCAGTTCAGGCTGAGCAACTAAGAAAAGGAGTTGATGTACTTATAGCCACTCCCGGCAGGTTGAATGACTTTATTGTCAGCAAAACTGTGTCACTAAACCGATCTACCTATGTTGTGTTAGATGAAGCAGATAGAATGTTAGACATGGGTTTTGAACCTCAAATTCGGGAAGCCCTAGAAGGGGTCCCCCTTGAGAGGCAAATTCTAATGTTTTCTGCGACATGGCCGAAAGAAGTTAGACATTTAGCTAAGGAGTACCTGGGAGAGTTTGTGCAAGTTAATGTGGGATCAACGGAACTGTCTGCAAATCATAACATAAAGCAAAATGTCCATATTTGTGATATGGACCAGAAAATGGATTTGTAAGTATTGAGTTTTGAGTATACAGGGTAGAAGGAACACCAACGCTATAATGGATATTTTCCTACAGAACGGCAATACCTACCCTAAACAATCAAAATGTAAGGAAAAGCTGTTTTTTTTAATTACCCATGAAAAATTTCTATGTTGTGGGGGTTCAAAATGATGCCCTGGATATATGGTAACCATTTTAGCGTTGGTGTCCCTTCCACCTTTTATACTTTGACAGTTTCCTTTATTCTGACATTACTTATACCCTTCTTGACTTTACAGGTTTAAATCTCTCATGCATCAGATATCAGGTGAAGGATTCGGCAAAATGTTAATATTCTCGAATACTAAGAAGTTTGTGGATACTCTAGCACTAACACTCAGGAGGAATGGCTGGCCAGCAGATGGGATTCATGGTGACAAAACACAATACCAGAGAGACAAAATTATCAACAAGTTCAAAACTGGTGTGACAAATATTCTAATTGCTACAGATGTAGCTGCCCGAGGTCTTGGTGAGTACTCTCCTTCCGACTATTTAAGATAGTAGACTAATATAATAATGAAACAAAAATTTTAATCTATTTACCTTTTTATAGATGTGGATGGTGTGACACATGTGATCAACTATGATTTCCCGAATACTTCCGAAGACTACATTCACAGAATTGGGCGCACCGGTCGCCAAACGAACAAAGGAGTCTCCCACACCATACTCACTGAGGATGATGGAAGACAAGCAAGGAGTTTAATTGATGTTCTCAAAGAAGCTAATCAGGTAACTCTTAATATATTAATTTTAGTGATTACTTTTCATCATCTTCCACTGTGCAGACGACAAAAGGTTACAGTCGGCGTCAAACCCCACTGCCCCCCCCCCATCTTTGTGAAATGCTACTTTACTAATTAGTAATACCCATTACAGAATGTCTAAGAAATTGTAACTTTTCAACTTTTTTGACTGATCAGCTATTTTTATTAATAAAATCATTACATTATAACAGGAAATACCAACAGAGTTAGAAGATCTGGCTCGTTCTCACAATACGTCAAAAACAAAAGAAAGGCAGTCAAAATGGAATCCAAGGCAGAACAACTATCAGTCCAATCGAAACAACTACCAGTTTAATCCAAACAAAAGGTTCAATCGATACGACCGGTCAGACCGATTCGACCGATCAGACCGATTCGACCGATCAGACCGATTCGACCGATCAGACCGATTCGACCGATCAGACCGATCCGAACGATCGAGAAGTTTCAAGAGTAACAGATATGACGACGATTATTAGTTCTAGTTGATAACCTAGTTAATTAAGTTCGGTATATTATTGTAATCTGTGTTATAGCATTAGTGCAATATAGTTTTATGTTATTGCAATGTTTGACTTTTATTGTCCCTATCTCAACATCTGCAATAGTAGTTCCGCATTCTGTACATTGTTTTTATTATGTTGGCGTGGTTAGGACTGCCGAGTCCATCTAGCGTTGAGCCGTCAGCGCCGCCTATGGAAATTTACCATACTAATGACCCAAGTTGAAGGTTCCAGTGCCTGTAATTCAGTCTGTAATTACACAAGCAACCCGTAGGCCACAGAGCGTCATATATAATACTCCGTAGCCTTCAAATTGAAGTAGGTACAGAAAAAGCATTTGCTTTTTTTCCGTAGAGTAGGAAAAGTGCACAGAACGCTACCTATCTCCTTTGCAGGTAGGTTCTTCAACTAATCTTTAGTAAGATCTGAATTTAGACTATGATTTATCTGTGTAAAGGTGGGGAAAAAGCTACCGGATCGGACTCCGGACTGGCTGCGATTTGGACCGGACTTTGACGATAGTTTAGTACGTTCATTATCTGGCAAAGTCCGGAGTCCGGGTCGGTTTGGCAGCACCTTTAAAAGCCGACGCTTGGCTGTGTGCAAACAAGGTGTTCACGTAAAAAGTAGGTGATGAGAGATTTCGTCCTTAGCGAAAAGGTTTTTGAAATGATCCTTAAAAATTCCTTAGGTTTTTAGTATTATTTAGTATCGAGGGCGTCGCCAGCTTTTGGGCTATTGTGGGCACATACATGCAGATGCATGTGAGTAAATACAGATTTTTAAGGTTTGTATTTACTATTTACGGATGCAGCTGAAGTTCTTCTAAGAATCTAAAATGCAAGGGCTACTTCAAAAATGTTAGTTCCTCGGTTACCTCGGATTGGTTAAATTTTCGATACTTGTTTATATAGAAGTAGAAGTTACTAATTTTGAAGAGTTATTTGAAAAGTTTTGGAACTAAAAGAAAATTTTAACTCTCCACTCTAGACAAGTTAGCTTTTCTTTAGTCCTTTTATTTAGGAATAGATGTTACTTAATCGACCTAGGGCAACAATATTATTAAATAACAAAATGAACTATGGCTCCAAGTCCAAGAGCAAGCGAAGCGAGCTTGAAAATTTTAACACCCTACCTTGAACAGGTTAGAATTGTTTCGACCTTTCACACAGGAGTGAATTGATCGACTTACAGACAAAGTCAATAAAAAGTAATCTGAAAAGCGAGCTACCTTGGACAGGTTAGAATTGTTTCGACCTACTGGAGTTACCTAGGCGACTGAATGAGCGAGCGCAGCGAGCTTAAATTTTTTTACATCATTGCCTCGAAGAAATTCAGATGTAATTTGAGATCAAAATATCCTCATGCTCCTTTTTTTACAACCTGGTCTATGTATGTTATAATTGCCTATTAAGTCCTCAGGGCCCTTGCCCTGAGGGCAGGGGCTGCCTTCAAGCGGCTCCTGCCCAACCTGAGGGGGCCAAACGCCTCCTGCCGGAGGCTCTATGCGGGGATCTTGCGGTCCATGGCCCTTTACGGGGCCCCGGTGTGGGTGCGTTCGTTGAGGCTGCGTGCAAAGCACTACCTGAACGCGCCCCAAAAGGTGGTAGCCGTAAGGCTGATCCGTGGGTACCGCACGATATCCCGCGAGGCGGCGAGCCTCCTTGCCGGATTGCCGCCATGGGATCTGGAGGTCATAGTCCTCGCGCGCCTGCACGAGTGGCGCGCGGAGGTACAGAGCCGGGGGGTAACTCCGCTGCCGCGGCATATTGTCGCGCAGCGGACAGACCTCCGCCGTGATCTCATGGCGACATGGAGAGAGCGACTATCGCAACCCCGTGCAGGGCACGCCACGATAGTGGCAATAAGTCCCCTCTTTGAGTAGTGGCTTGAGAGGCGCCACGGCGCCCTCACCTTCCGCCTGACGCAGGTCCTCACCGGACCCGGATGTTTCGGGAGGTACCTGCACCGAATCGGGCGGGAGGAAACGCCCGGGTGCTACTATTGCGAGGATCGACCGGAGGACACGGTGGAGCACACCGTCGAGGTCTGCTCCGCTTGGGAGGAGCACCGCCGTGTCCTCGTAGCGGCGATTGGCGGCGGCGACCTCTCGCGCCCGGCCCTGGTTCAAGCCATGGTCCGGGGCGAGAGGGAATGGGAAGCCGTCGCCTCCTTCTGCGAAGCAGTCATGCTAGCGAAGGAGGCGGCGGAACGTGAGAGGGAGAGAGCCTCACGTCCCAGCCGCCGCGGGAGGAGAAGCACCGGGCGTCGGGGGCCACGCCGTGATGGCTCTCGGCCACCGTAGGCACGGGCCTGTGGACGGTGAGTAATGGGCTAGCTCGCCGTCCGTCCGTCGTATGACGACGGGCAGGCCGTGTCGACGGCGCGTTCGTGTTCCACGCGTGCCTCAAAGAGTTGTCAGCAAACGGGAGGGGCCCGCAAGGGCCGGTGCCTGCCAGGGCTGCGGGACTGTTCGAAAGAGATACCGCGGCCCTGGAACATAAAGGGCCAAAGAAGGAACATGGGTGGTTTTTAGTCAGTAAGAGTCTGACACTCCCTTCCGCTCCGCCCAGAGCGGGGGGGGGGGGGAGGTCATTTGATGATTTCCCACCCACCAAAAAAAAAAAGGGCCCTTTCCCTTAAATAAATAAGCCTCTGTATACCGGTTGATCATGCGAAAATTCAATAGGAGTGCCAATCCAAGGCCGGTAGTTTCGACATAGATACCGACGCCTGTCGCAAACTTCAACGATCGAAAGTTTGCGACAATGTCAGTATCTATGTCGAGACTCGCCCAGAGGCATAAAATAGAACCCTTTGTGATAGGTTTTTTTCGCAGGGTTCAAAGTACGAACCGCGCGCATTGGTTTATTATTCTGATTTTTCAGAGGCTCATTTTTAACGTTAAAAAATATTTTAGTTTGAGTGGTTCTATTGTACGCTACAATTTATTACGTACCATATCAATTCTGTAGCATCAGGCAGAGAAGCTATAACTTTTAAAAATGTTGAGCCTCTATATCCTTAATGCGCCCCATTAAGGATATACAATAGGAATTGACATTATCATGCCCAAACGTGCTCAACATGTAACAGTCATTACTGGCCTCTGTGGTTGGACCACCGACGTAAACTACCTCGGTGGTCCAATTTTATAACTTTTTTTAGCCATAAGTAAGGAGTCCATATACACACCGTTCCCATGGATACATGTTGACATTAAACAGCGTCTTGAATATTGCAAAATATTGCAAGGAACTAAGAAATCGTGAATCGTGTAATAAATCAATACAATCATGAAGTACGAAATACCAAAGAAAGTACCCAAAGGTTCTATGAAGATGTTGGCTTTGCCTGAACTTGATACAAAAACCGTTTTAGATGTGGTGGAGGAGAATTTTCAAAATCTTGGCTTGGTGAGGCATCCTTTCACTTACGTTTGTGAAACTGTGTGCAAGTGTGGCCTTCATAATTAACTTATAATAATTCTCATTGCTTAAATGAAGAAAGCAATTTTTTTCAGAAAGCCTACGCCATCCGTATGATATACATCGGCGAACACACGTTGTCTAAAGAAGAAATTATAAAGATCTTCTCCAAAACCATCCAGATTGTGAATTCTTGTTATTGTGAGATTACTGTGTGTGGTCTACTGCTTGTGTACGACAGTTACTTTGTTCATATACTTGAGGTTAGTACCTACTTACATATAATACGTTAGGGCCTAGTCAAATAGTCATATTGAATCAAAGCCAATTTTCTAAGGCGAACCAGACAATAGTTGCGCATTCGTCAGACTATATACAACACTTCTACTACCCTCGTACTTACAAAACTGAACTGTTAATTGGTTTTCGCACCTGTTTTTGTAGTCTCTGAATAGTTTTTATTTTCAAAACTTGTAGGGCTCCGAGGACACTATCCACAGGCACATAAGGTTTTTATTCAGAAGCGAACGAGAATGGATTACTGAAATGGACAAATTAGATCAAGAAGCAATGGAGGTGGATGAAGGGCTGACCGACCTGATGACCGAAAATACGGAACCAAAACCAGAGAGGAAAATGTTCAGGCGCTTGAAATTCGTGATGGTCTATCATTCCATTCGTATGGTAAAAAATAATATTGCTGTATTTGTCGATGATTTGAGGAAGGGGTATGGTAACCGCCATAGGCGGCAACGGATGGCCAAAAGATTCTGTAGTGGCAACCGTAATAATGCTCGTGCCTTCTCTATGTATAGACTATATTAGAAGAGGCCAGTATAAGATAGGACGAGTTGGGCAAGCCAACAGTGGGACAATAACAAGCTGATATTGTCACATTAAATGGTGATACTACGTACTAAGTAGTAGGTACTACACTATTCGCTTAATCGACTAATCGTTTTGACAGTAGTACTGACCATTAGGGTCAGTACTACTGTCGGTCGGTGTATGGTCAGTCGGGAGGTGTTGTGTTGGGCCTTAAATGAGAAAGGTATGCCTGGGAAGTATGAAGAGTTCATTCGTGCTATGTACAGTCAATCTTGTACCTACGTCCGGTCAGCGCTGGCAACACCGACGAGTTCAGTGTGGCTGCAGGCTTGCATCAAGAGTCGGCTTTAAGCCCTTACCTCTTCCTGTTGACTATTGACGCTTTGACGTCGGACATAATATAGGAAGAGGCACCCTGGTGCATGCTGTTTGCCGACGATATTGTTCTTGTCGGTGAAGATGGACCTGAGATCCTGAGCAGATTGGAGAAATGGCAATAGAAAGTTGGAGAATGTTGGCTTGAAAATTAGCAGAACTAAAACCGAATACATGTTTGGCGATTTCGGCGGTCTCTTCAGTCCTGGAGTCATAGCGCTAGATGGCGGGTTTCTTCCTGTGTGCTCCGACTTTCAGTATCTCGGGTCACTCGTGCAAAGCGATGGCGACATAGACCTTAGTGTTAAGCACAGAATTAACACTGGATGGATGAAATGGCGACATGACACGGAAACAATCTGCGACTCCCGCATGGTTAGCCCTGCTGTTTTGTATGGAACAGAATGTTGGGCCACAAAAGGGACGAATGATGGTATTTGCATGTGGCTGAGATGAGGATGATAAGGGGATGTGTGGTGTCACGCGAATGGATAAAATAAGAAATTAGCATTTAAGAGGAAGTCTGAAAGTGGCGCCGGTGACTGAAAAGTTGTAGGGTATCGGTTGGCTTTGTATAGGCATGTGATGCGGAGGAATGAGAAAAATGTTGTGAAGAAAGTTTTGAGTATGAATGTAGATGGGTATAAGCGTAGAGGAACACCAAAACAACGATGGATGGACTGTGTAAAGGATGATATGGCAAGAAAGGAAGAAAAAGACATGTTGCGTCAATCTCGAATAAATTGGGATAAGGGTAGAAGAATGATCATGATTATGGTCAGTACTACCTTCAGACCCATCTGTTTTAACCAAAATTCGTCGGTCTCAAGATCTATGTGACCTACATCATTGTATTCAGAATCCCGTCATGCCGAACTAGCGCAGGTGCTTCTGTTTAGATTGCTTTCTCCGTGTTAGTAACTACTTAGGCATGTATTTATATTTCTTCTTTAGCGCCAGTTCAAAAATTGGCGCGCAATTACAGCCAGGCCTCCGTCACTTATTGGCAAATTGGACTTGTATGGTTCACTGCCAGACCATATGGAACAGCTTCGTATCTTCCTCAACAAGATGAAGAGGATTGTCGGATTCGCGCAAGCTGATGACAAAGTGAGTTACAAAAAAGGTTGCGTAAACAATGTTATAGTTTCCTAACAAAGAGAATCATGAAAACGACCCTCAATTGTCTCTCCGAAACCGAGAAAATCAAAACGAGATTTCCATTTTCAGTAGTAGCAGTTGTATGATTGGCTGATGATATTTCAACAATTGGTTACTACATAGTTTCTTGTTATCAGAAATACAGAATACATAATAGTTAAACCTGAGGTTTATTTTATGAGGGGCCACGTCGTGATGGCTCTCGGCCACCGTAGGCGCGGGCCTGTGGACGGTGAGAAATGGGTTAGCTCGCCGTCCGTCCGTCTTATGACGACAGGCCGTGTCGACGGCGCGTTCGTGTTCCACGCGCGCCTCAAAGAGATGTCAGCAATGATGAGGGGTCGCAAGGGCCGATGCCTGCCAGGGCTGCGGGACTGTTCGAAAGAGATACCGCGGCCCTGGAACATAAAGGGCAAAAGAAGGAACATGGATGGTTTTTAGTCAGTAAAAGTCTGACACTCCCTTCCGCTCCGGCCAGAGCGGGAGGACACATTTGATGATTTCCCATTCGAAAAAAAAGGTTTATTTTATGATCTACAATTCAATACATAGGTAGGTACCCATATTGACTGCCGCGTTGGTCGAGTGGTCGAAAGCCAACTGCTGAGCATGAAATCCTGCGCTCGATTCCCGGGTCGGGCATTGTTATTGGGTTTTTCTTTAGGAATTTCTCAGTAGCAGCCAAGGAGTCTGGATTTGTGCCCGATGGATGACACGGTTGGCGCAGTGGTCAAGCGATTGACTGCTGCGCTGCATGTCGCGGGTTCGATTCCCGTACGGGACAAATATTTGTATGAACTACAAGTAGTTGTTCCGGGTCTGGGTGTTTTTCTATCTATAATATGTATGTATTTACAAAAAAAAAATGTATATATGTAGTTTATCAGCCATCTAGCTACCATAACACAAGCATTAAGTTGCTTAGCTTGGGACTAGATGGTGCTGTGTGAAAATGTCCAGGGATATTTATTGATGGCAATAAGCTCGCCCTACACTTCTGCGTAATCCTTAGGGGATTACAGGCGTGATGTTATTGTTGCGAGCTGGGTATGTGAAAAATTAATGAATACCGATTAAACAACAATAACTTTATTAATTACAAAACCTTTAAAACTTAATCACAAGTATACTACTGATCACTATTCACTTAGATATCGCACTTCTAGTTCACTTCGATTCGCTTCGTTGTGTAGCCAAAATCAGGCTGACTGTTCCCGTTTTTTTTCTCGCAGCGCAACAACTCTCAAAGGTTGAAGCTGCTTGACCGGACAGTAATGACTGTTCCCGCAAACACGACGGCTATTATTTATATGCAGATCGATCCTTCGAGAAAATTCGACAACTTTCAGTAACGTTCTTCACAGTTCATAGCCGAATATCATCCTTCGAGAAAGCTCCACAACATTCTCGAATCTTCTAGACAGTTCTACAGTGGAACATTCTAGACTCTAATCTTATAGACAGCTCCTTACAGGAACATTCGAGACTCGCACGTAATCTAGAATGTTCTCGTAAAGCAACCGACATAACATTATGTTATGTCATAATGTACCTTCAATAGGGAGTAAGTAGGTACCAACTCTACATTGTTATCTTAATCTTTCAACTTGAAACGTTTACAGCTATCATTTGAAGGGTTTAAGCCGACAGACTCCAAAATGGAGGCGTTACCCGAGGCTGCTCTGATCGACTTCTTGCTGCAATCTCAATACATTCTACCGCTTCGAGAAACCGCGGGTTTGCACAGACGTGTTGATGACTATGAATTCTTTTTCGGTGAGTCAAACACGACTAATTAACTTACATTACTGACATTTTTACAAACATACGGAACATAGGCTTAGCACATTGAAAAAAAAAAAGACGGGTTGCACTCCGGGAGTGCCGGCAGAAGTGAAAACTTGATTATTAACGTTGAGCATGTTTGATATTTTGGAATGGTTGGGGAATAATTTTGCACCAATTGCTTTATCAGTATAAAGAACAGGGTGTACTATCCGGTGCACCCCTGCCTGAGCCTTCGGGGATTACAAGATGTTATGTTATCATTGAATCCTGCCTAAAGAATTTGTAATTAAAAGTGTGGAAGTAATCTGTCGCACATAAAAATGTGTGCGATACATCTTTTCACAGGCGCTTAGTAAGCACGTAAGCAGGAACGTCACATTCGATCTTACTACAGAATTAGCTGAGAATTTATCGGTTTCCTATACCAATAACACTCGTGCTTTTTAACTTACTTGTAAATACTTGTAATCAAATCATTTTTAAAGCAGGTTTTTAAATAAACTGAACTTTATTTTACCAAACAACAAACGCCTTAGTGAAAATGTTTAGCAATTTAATACTCGGAAGGTACTTATTGCGATTGAACGATTTCCTTTTTTATTTTATTATCATGATTGTGCTTGCATCTTAAAAGCCTTCACAAGTACTTTTAATAGCTACTAGATACTAAGAAAGCTGCAAACTCAAAGACAACACTGTCTTATTGATTTTAGAATCTCTTGTCATTATGCGTCAATCAATAAAATTGCAAGGAAATACGGAATTTTAGCTACACTAACATACCTACAGGTACGTAACGTTTGTAAATAGCCCGTAAATTGCCTTCGTAGTTAGCACGGTGCGAATTCCCCAAAGACCACGGTTCTATCACAAGAAGATAGCCAGAGGACTAGGTTTCAATTTATTTAATAGATTTGTCAGCTTTATCCCTAAAGCATTAGGTTCAAAGTTGATTGGAAACATTTAAAAAATTCTTTAAATGATTTTAAACCATAAAATGTTGAAGGTTAAGTTCAAAATCGAATGAGAAAATTTGTCTTACGCTTTTTCGATCAGGTCACGTGTCCTGACGCGAGTTTAAGATTTTATACCCATTACAGAAAAAGTGCTCAACGCCGCTAAAGAAGTTTTCACTTCAAAAATACTAAGCCTTGGTTTAAGCTGATAGGCTACGAAGATACGCTTTGTGCGCAAAGTTCGTTGATCCTTTCCCACCACAGCTAATTTATGACAGGCTACCCTCATCTTATCCGCCTGGCCTTTTCTTCGGCTTCTAGTCTAACCTGAATGCAGATGAATACCTGTATTTTACAGAGCGACAGCCTGGTTTATTTGTCTGGTGACCTTGTCAAGATTTTTTTTTTTGTTCCCGGGGTGGAAAATCCACACGGATGTGCTCCCTGGGGTGGGCGGAGGGGTCTGTCGGACTCTAACCGACTAAAAACTATCCCGGTGTTCCCTTCCCATACTTGCACCGGGGATCATGGGAACCAGTGCGCCTTCCACGATCCCCGGCTAGTGCCGGACCGCGTCTGCAGGCCTCCTCAAGTCTGCGGGGGGAGTGAGGTGAACTCCCCCCGTAACGCCAATAGTACGGTGGCGGCGGCGGTGGCGGTGGTGCGTAGTGCGGAACACTACGCACCATCGCCTCGGGTCCAGTTATACGGCGGGGGCGGCGGAAGACCAAGCCAAGCTCCCGACGATCATAATGGCACAGCCAGCATGAAGTCATTGTCTCAACTTAATAGTCTTCTGTTTCTTCTTGCAGAACAAGTTTGGCCCGTGCCGACACAATACACGCCTCGTTTCCTCTTCAAGCTGAAGGCGGACGACTCATTCGTGGAGCCTCTCCCCGTGATGCCCTGGGAGATCGTGAAGAAAGCCGAGGGAGATGACGACGAGAGAGAGGAACGAGAAGAAACTGAGGGTTCTTCTAGTGATTGAATTGCAGCATCACCTACCTGCCTAGACCTTTTCTATGTTCGGTTCGCTTTTAGTCTGACCGGATGCAGTGCAGTGTTTAAATTATTGAATTTACCTAATATTAGTAACGCTTTATGTCTAATTGGCGTCTAGTCGTTTTTTCCTATTTATGCTGCTCATTATGGAACTTGCTACGTTTTCTTTTTTGAACGTAAATATTACACTTTGAAATATAACTGAACTTGTTTTATTTTTAACCAAGTCGTCGAACCTTTGTAGACTGCCTGCCTAGCCTATTAAATTTATTGCTTGAGGATTCTTTATTGCTTGCTTTCATCATTTACGAAGCTAGTGTAATCCTCAAGCAAGAAACTTGGCATACTAATGTTATGTAGGTAAACTACGTTGTAAGGCCTGCCCAAAGCGGGGACGGTACGGCAAGGCATTTTATCTTTACACAACATAAATTCATACGTAAGAAGCTAGACCAGAAACCATGCATTGTCATCCTAATTAAAGGTGGATGCAAAATTTCAGCTCAATCGGTTAGGGATAACTGTTTTATAATTCAGTTGCAAGATTTGACCCAAACAAATATACAAACATTGCAGTTAAATAAAACTTGTTAAAAGTCAACAAGTTAATAATATCGCTGATGTCATATCAGCGATATTATTAGCTAGTAGTACCTAGGTACATATACTTTATGGAAAACTGAGATTTCTTATCAAATTAATTTTCCATACATTATCGTTGTAACGATAAGACTCGAACCGACACTCTGCTAGTCTCACGTTGCTATAGAAATATTGATTTAATGTTGTTGTCATATTAATGTTCTTTAGTGTGATTACAAATTCAAGTCTGGAAACATGGATAAACTGAAAAAGAAAAAGAAGATTAAAAGGGAAACCAGGAAAACAATTGCCGGAATCAAACTGCCGCCTATTGAACCAGTGGAAGGTATTAAAACTATTGTAGATGTAGATCCGGCCTTTTACTCTTTAGTCGAAGGACGCCCAATACGACAGAACAAATCAATACATGAATACAAACGGAATATAAAAAATGTGGCTTTGAACAAAACTGTCCATGCATTCTTGATCGATGAAATTCTCAGGATTGAAGGAGAAATAGAAACAGAACGAAACATTTACGAAACAGCTTTCAAACACTTTGAAGAATACCAGAATAGTTTCGATAAATTCCTTGCAGACGATAATAATAAAACGATTGCTATAATGCAAAAGTCAGACGCTCTTGCTAAGGAACTAGCAAATCAAACTGAGAATCATAAGAAAGCAAACTATGACCTAGCTTCTATAAAGTCTAAATTGCAGTATATTGATGAAACTTTAATGATTCTACTGTCATTTCAAAATTTTCTTAATAAGGCTTCCCCCATTTTGTGGCAAGATAGTCATAATATTAAACTAGATGTAAAATATCCGGACGTTTTTGTAGTGGATTCAGATATTTTTAAAACAATCGATGAAGATTCTGTCGCGAAAAAACTCGCTGAGCTGCCTGAACCACAACTTTATTTCGAAACACCAGATCAGTTGTTGATGATTTTCGATTTACTGGAAAAGCAGAATTTGAATTATTTATTGCTTACCACGGAATTCAGTGCGGAGAAGAATCGATTTTTGAGAACACTTGATGTTTTAAAAAGGATGTTGCGTCAAGAATTGGACTTTATAAAAGAAAAGGTAGGCATTTTTGTGGTACATGTTTCTTTTAAAGACCTTTTTAAAATAAATATATTTAATTATTAATTTTAATAATAATTAATATTTTTAAATAATAGATGTGTATAGGCATTAAGTAATATATTTTCACAAATATACAAAAAACATCATCGTAAATAGCTACAGTTAATAAAATTTGTGAAAATCTTTTCCTACCTACCTACTGCTTACTCTTCAGGCTTATGTTGTTATGATGCCAGACAGTGGTCAGACAAGACTTCACATTAGGGCTTTGGGCACTGACAGTCTTTACCTAACAGCGAAATTAAGAAGAGAGAACTTGTAGATAGTGATATACTGCAGAGGTTAATTGATTTTTTTTATTATTTTACAGATCAAAGACGTACACGACACAATCAAATGGAACGACGAACGAGAAGCCGAACTAAAAGAAATTTTCTTTAAGATTCTAGAAGTCAAAATTAGAGACGTGGTGTCCTCGGATACGACTTTACAGATGTTTAATTACGTGGAGTTTGCTTATGAGCATCTGATAGCCCCGAACGAAACTAAATTTAGTTCTTTAGATATGGCTTTAGCCCTAGAAAGAGAATATGATAATTTGTTGATAGACATATCGGCATATGATTTACAGATGATAAAACAAATCGAAAAGGAAACATATGAGCATGGGCATTTAGAGCTAAAACAAGCTAAAGAAGCAGCGACACTACTAAAGGATGTTGACAAACTTGCCAAGCGTTTGAAGTCTTCATATGAACCATCAAGGCGAAAAACATACGATTAATATTGTGATTTGTTACTTTTCTGGACATAGAATTTGAGCCATAACTTTGTGTGGTAACAGACGGTTTTGTATTTTAATGGGAAATCAGTGTTTTGAGACACAATTGTTTTGATACTTTCGTATACCAACACTCTACAGGGTAGTGCCAGTTTAACCTAAGGAGAGCCGAAGCAGCGAGAGTGTTCT
Source organism: Eurois occulta (assembly GCA_950022335.1). NCBI lineage: Eukaryota > Metazoa > Arthropoda > Insecta > Lepidoptera > Noctuidae > Eurois > Eurois occulta. The sequence goes on from OX465496.1 coordinate 10,046,854, forward strand.
TTATCTACTACGACCAATTCGTCTTCAATTATTATATGATTTTATGTTTTAAGTAATAAATGTTTCTGGTCCCTTTTTTAATCTTATTAATTGCGATTATTCTCTTTGCTTGATTAAAGTTATACTAATTACTAGCGTTTCACTCCCGTGGAGGTTCGACTTTATGCCACGGGAACCATGGACCAGAAAAAAACACGCGAACGTACTACCGTGGTCTATTCGCATATAAAGTTTCATCTAAATCCGTAATGTTATAGATTTTAATAGAAATCATTCAATCACTTGAAAATAGTTATACTTTTATCACAATATTTTCACTTTTTTACAACAAAAGGCTGCAATGCTGGTTTCTGATAAGACTTCTATAAAAAAACTGTGCTAAGTGTCAGATTTCTTGCACTACGTTATTCTGACATTAGACATTTTTCTTTGCACTGCGAGTGATTGTGATAAACGTATTTTATACATAATATTATATGATTTGATTAGGTATCCTATGATACAAAACTTATAAGTGTTTTAGTAATTATTTGTATATTTGTAACAATGAGTTGCCTAGATGAAGAACGGAAGCCTATGGTTCCGTTAAAAACTTTAGATATAATATTCAGGCGTCGTTATGTTCCCAACACACAACATTACTTTGCAAATCGAAAACATGCCGTGGAGAAAGATCTGAAGAAAAAGAAAACGATGAGACCCTTTCGGGTGCCGACGTCTGAAAAGTTGCTGTCGTATATAAAGTATAGTGATAGAAAAGAAAAAGTCACTGCAAGGGAAAGGGTAGCTCAACCACTACACTTAAAAGATAACTTAAGAATCGCAGCAACCAGGGATATTTCCAAGAGACTTTACCTTGCAGAACCTCCTGATGACATCAGAGCAGTTGTTGAAATTCACCCTGAATTTTATACCGTGATTGAAGGTCGTCCTTTACGATGTTTCGATGACATAAAAGTTTATACAAACAACATTCGGGCGTACGCAATGAATCGTCAACAAATCGGATATCGACGAGACTTAATTCTGAAAATAGAAAAATGTGATCTCGAGGAATCTGAAAATTATGAACGCATAGCTGAAAAATTGAAACATCACATCAAGGATTTTCAAACATTTCTCACGGAAGATTACAAGAAAGCATGTTCAAAAGTAGCCAAAGCTGAAAAAGTATTTGAAGATTTGGGTACTAAAGAGTCAGAGTTTTTTGGTTATGTCTCTAATTTGACAATTCTAAATAACATTTTGTTCAAACTCGATGCTATAAGGGGTATTTTAAAGACATACAGAAGTTATTTAATATTTATAGCACCTTTGTCGTGGAGGCAACAAAATGATGAAACTTTAATCGGTAGGGTTATGTCCATTCAGTTTGAAGCTGGAGAATTTGCAACTGATAGTGACCTAGCTGAATCATTGGACATTGAAAAGATGATTGAGGTGGCCAAGAATGAGTTAAAAAATCCGCTTCCTGCTTGTCTGTATTTTAAAAGGCCTGAACAGATGATGTATTTATTCCGTACCATGGAGTTACAAAGTCGAGAATATTTGATTCAACTTGCAAAAACTGATGGTCCACTTCGAACGCTGCGGGACCGCATGAAACAGTTGCAACAAGGACAGATACAAGAGGCTGATTACTTTCAGTATTATATTGACCACATCAACTATGAAATCTCTAGAGAAAGTTGTAATGAAACACATTTGCGAAATAAGTTTTTCCGAATATTGAATCAATCATTTTATGACAGTATTGCGAGTCCACAGATATTAAAATTAAAAATATGCATTGAGTACGTATATGAAGAAATTTTCGGAAAGTGTGAAGAAGGTCACCACAGTTTGCAAGATCCTCTAAAAATTCTCGAAGTAATGTATGAAGATTTTAACTTACGGCTAGATGCTTTGGATTTCCAAATAGTAGTCCAAGCTCAGAAAGATTTCTTTGCGCAAGATTTGAAAATTATGACGAATGCTTACAATGCGCAAAGAGAGCTTAGAACATTCAGAGAGATGACAACTGCTATGAACAAAGCGTTCTTACCACCTGCGATTTCCTTTCGACCACCTTTAGCTAAATTTAGGAATAAAAAAGATCAACGTGCATTTATGATGGCTGAAAGAAAGAAAACAGAACTGTCAACTGGGGAACGAGCAAAACCTAAAAAATATAAATTGTCAATGGAGGAGCGGGAGGGATTGATACTGTTTACTGAATGGTGTGAGGGTCAAAACCCAGCCCCATTCTTAAAAGAATATCACACATTGGTAAAGCCTATTTTTGAGGCGGTCCCAGATACGGAAACACCTTACTAAATATTTAGATGATTATTTGTTAATGATTTGATTTAGATATTATTTAATAAATCTTCATGTTTTAATAATAAAATTGGGTCTTATTTTGTATTAAAATGAACAACCTCTGTGTTTTAAGTAAGTATTAATTGTTTGTATAGTTCGTATTCCTATGGTCATTCCTACCTAAAACTCATTTTAGGATAGGAAGTATGCTGAATAATAAAAAAACATTTCACTGTAATTATAATTTCAAATGCCAAGAAATTTTGTCTAGTTGGTTTAGACCTGCCTATACATATTAGAATACTAGTGATTAATTTAATAACATACTTAAATAACTCTGAAATTTGTTTAAAAATGCACGATGAAGACACTCATTCTCTTATAATTGAAATACCGAAACTAAGAACGTATTCGAACAAGTCAACAGATATAGTAAAACAGAAGGGGAAGGTATGGAAGCCGGTTGTCCAAAGTCGACGCAAGCCTACTCACGACTTAAAGGGAACATGTTCACTGCCTGCTATCAAACCATTACCGGCAGCCATTTTCAGGAAGGATGAAGTTTTACTACCTTACATTAAGTATTCAAAAAAGCAAGAGAAAGAAAAATTACGGCAAAGTTTGAACACGGGTTTACTAGGAAATTACAAGGCAATTTATGTAGAAAAACAGCGGCGGCTTCACACTGATGATCCACCGAATGACATTCGTACGGTAACGGACTATGATCCTGGATTTTTTATGTGTGTCAATGGCTTGTTCCTATCAAGCTATATCGCTCCATACAAGTCCCTCAAATATTTGTTTAACAGTCAGTTAAGATGGCGTCAAGAAGTCGGCTATAGGAACGACTGTATGTTAAATATTGATACTAATTACCAGAAACAAAAGGAGGTATACGACATAACTACTAAAAGGTACATGGAACAAGTTAAATATTTCGAAGCTTTTGTTTCGGCTGATTATCGAAAGTCTATGTTGTCCCTTAATAAATGGGATGAGGTGAAATCTGCAGTTTACAAGCAAACACTTGAACTGCAATGTTTGGCGGGAAGGATATTCACAATCACGTCCAGGATTATAGGAATGGACTACAGGTACGGCCTACAGCAAAAGTATGGCAGATTTTTATACTACCTCTCTCCTCCGACCTGGCGTTTTAGGAACAGGACCTTTGCTCGATCTGTCGAGATTGAAGCAAAAGGTTTTGATTTTGGGATTACTAGCGAAGAAGATACATTTAATGTAATGTTTGAGAAAGTGAAAAGAGAGTGCTATAGTGGCCGTGTAAGGCCAGTTTTATACTTCAATCAGCCTGATGACTTGATGAAACTATTTGATGGCATAGAGCAGCAGCAATTGCATCATTTCACTCATGTGGTGGCACTGGCACCTCATGCGACATTCTTAAAGAAGGGAATAAAACTTCTTAAGGATATCATAGCACAAGATAGTGCCGGAACTCTTAACACTATCAAAGAATTTGAAAGGTTATTGCAATTTAGTGAAGAACAGAGCTCACAACTAGAAGCAAAGTTCTTTCAAATAATAAATGGATTTTTTTACAATTGTGTAGGAGCTCCTGATGTTTTAAAATTTCAGACGCATTTAGAATTTTGTTATGAAAAAATATATAATGAGAAGCCAATAAACATGGACATTGTAGCAACTGCAAAGGCTTTGGAAGATGTTTATATGGATTATTCAAAACGATTGGATGAGGTGACCGGTGACAAAATTAAAGCTGCTCTGGCGCAATGTGAGGAGTCAGAACGGCGGAAGTATAAAAGAGCCAAAGTAGCGGCGAGAGAACTGCGGCAGTTCGAAAGATTGGAGCGAGCTTTGCTTCGAGCCCATGCGCCAGCAGCCAACAGTCGGACGGACGGACTGTCTATTAATCTACAACGGAGTTCAAGGCGAAAATTATATTCCAGATCAAAGTATGATAAAAATCGAAGTAGCCTTACTGAAGCTGAAGCAGAATATTTGACTTTATTTACTGATTGGACTGATAAAGAAGATCCAGGAAAATATTTACATGCATCGCCTGAAGAGACAGGGCACCATTACAATTAGTGACTATGGCGGTTAAGAAAAATAAAAAAAACAATGTGTTAATGAAAACAGTTTATTTACGGGGTTCAATATGAAAAACGTATATGTATCTCCATAAAACACAATACAATAATACGCAATGTATATAGATATAATAAAACAAATATACTTTAATAACAAAATTTACATGCTCTACTCATAAAAATGTTTGGTTTCATGGTATTGACAAGTATATACTTGGAATTTACATATTTACAAAGTGGGTACCTAACACAAAATGGTAAAAGCTGCATTCAATATATACGCCTTAACATTAAGTTATACCTCTATGAGTAAATAAATAAATAGGTACTAATTAAAACTAAAAAATAAACAAATGATGACAATATATTTTCTTCTGTAAGAAGTTTAAAGCTTTAACTTGAAACTTGTCATCAACACTAAAGTCGATTCATGATCAATGGCCTGGGATAGTCTTTCTATTACATCGTTATCTTAGCCTTACAATTTTCACAGTTAAATTATATATTTTTCAGTAACAACATCCAAACCTTTCGACATTTCAGTAAGGCTTATGGTTAACTGACTCAAAACTGGCGTAGTTAAATAAGTAAGTTGCAATTTAACAAAGTTAACTGTTTAAACAAATGAAAGCTACAACAGCTAAGCAGTGTTTTACCAAAAGTAACAAATAGTAATTTCACAGTTCAGTAGTATTAAATACACAAACAATTTAATTATTGTTTTCGAATGACATACATATCTACGTTGTGTATTTCGTATGATATATTCCCCTGCAGTATTTACAGTATGTATTTATATGTACAAAAATTTGAAGCTCTCCCAACACGAACTTAGTACAAGCCTCTTCATTATTATATTGTAAACAATGCCTAAATGACATCACATTAAAATGTAAAATCCTTTACACACTATATTTTTAGCTAAACATGAAAAATAGAGAAAAGGACACAGCAGAAATATAAGGGATGGGTTGCATAACAGATATTTAAAAGATAGACTCAGAGAAGCATACGAAAACATTTGAAGAACGAGCATTCTGATGAAACTACTTATTCGGTTTATTATAGAAAACATGTTAAAGTGACAGAAGTAGGAAGGTAGATAGATATTCCGATAAGAAGTACGAAATTAGTCATTTAGCACTGTCATTAATTACACCAAAAAAGATAATTTCACACATGATATAAAGTATGACATTCAGAAGGATAAATCTAGTGAGTTTTCACAGACATTACTAATTTATTTACTTCACACTTTCATCTATTTACCTTCAAATGCTCAACTCTGCACGCATTACCGTTACCTAAGTTCTGTAACACTAATGGTCCACATTATATTGTGTGTGAGCCACGTTTTTGCAACTATGAAAACCATCTAAAAATTATACGTCGTTGGATTTGCATATTTAGGCTGGCCGCGGATTTAGTGGCCTTATACAAGCTATAATTTAACATGTTTAGTAAGCCAGAGTAGTGGTCGTATCAAACGGACATATCTAAATGATTTAGTGTAGAACTACCTTTATCTCCCACCTAGCTATTTTCAAAAGAAAATGACTAGTAGTTAATTTAATTTATAATATTCGTTTCCTTCAAAATGTTCAATATAACTTGAGCAACATGATGATGGAATATTTCATAAGACGTTATACATCTATAGTAAAACAATATTTGGTGTTTCTATCTCGGACGTTATAAATCATCCATTCAGTGAGCATTTTAAAATACTTAACGTTCCCGAACCGTACCGTTATCGCGTTACTAGCGCACGGCTGACTTGTCACAAACACTAACGCGACACTATATAGTTTATCTGACTCGTTTCTTCTGCAACTTGGCGAGTTTTCTTCTCTTGAGTATCATCTCGTAGAGCGCCTCCAGCCCCTCGTGTAGCCCCTCGCCGGTAATGGCGCAGGCGGGCTGCACGTGCCAGGCGTGCGCGTCGCGCGACCCGTGCGGCGACGACACCAGCTCGTGCAGCCCTAGCAGCTTCTCCAGCTCACGGGGCTCCTTCGCTCCCGGTAAGTCCTGCTTATTCGCTAACACGAGAATCGGCACACCCGTATTGTCCGGAGACTTCGCCGTGCGTATTAACTCCATTTTGGCTTCCTCCATTCGTTCTACGTCGACGGAGTCCAGCACGAATATAATGCCATCCGTGCATCTGGTGTAGGATTTCCACAGAGGCCGTAGCTTTTCTTGTCCGCCAACGTCCCAAACGAGGAAGTTGATATTCTTAGACTTTCCGAGAGTGCCTTTGACTTTTTCACAGTTGAACCCGATGGTGGGGACGGTGTTGAGGTACTGGTCGAACTTGAGGCGGTAGAGCGCGGTGGTCTTGCCGGCGGAGTCCAGCCCCAGCATGACGACGTGTAGCGTGCCCTGCGCAGTGGGCAGCGCGTCGAGCAGGCTCGAGTTCTTGCCCATGTTGGCACCCATAATTTTTATCCGCCCTGCGGCTATCTGACACTGTCGTCTGACCGCACCATGACGAATTTTTTTTGCAATTCTGAAACATGAAAAGAGAAACATTATATTAGACGCTCACAACTATTTTAACTCAAAATTGTGTTATGCATGACTTAGTTCATAATAATAATCTCTATGAGACGATGACCTTAGGACCGTCTTGTTCTATTTTAGTATGTGTATATTGCGCCATGTCCGGCAAAATAATGACGCTTTCCTATTTACATCCTAGTGACAGAATATGGTTCTGGTCTTTATTACCAGCCTGCTTGCCGAAAAAGGTTTATGGTTCAGTCTTTCAATCTTTTTGATTACGGAGAGTTCTACGAATTCTAGAATTCGTTTAGTATCTATAAGTTCTCGACGCCTTGACATTGGCATATTCGATTGCAGTAAGAAAGTTCACAGTTTTGTTTCAATAGTCTCCTATTATATATAAACTGAACTTTCTGATGATAAAATGGTGGTAGAGATCAAATCAGAAACACGAGGAACGATACAATACAAAGTAATCGATCCCATGCCCTTTTCTCGACTCTTACTTAATTAACACAATTTATCACAGTTTCGAAATCACTTCAAACAAATCATATATTAACATTAATTTGAAGTAAGATTTCATTTTAACTAATGTGACGAGATAACATTCAGCAATAGATGTATTTCTCGGAGGTAAGTACTTGACAAATAATAAGTGATGAAATTAATTAAAACTCTGATATTTCAGGCTTTTGAAGAATGATAACAAGTCGTTGTAGATACCTACGTTTCAAGAAACTTTTTCATGTCTTGAAGTAGAGATCCCGTCACGTTGGCGATAAAGTTTAGTTAGCTGAGAATTTCTTCAAATTGACTATAAAACATCTGTTTCTGTCTATACTTCATAGTTACCTATATAACCATAGAGAAGTAAATGCATAGGTTCAGTGTAAAGTAACTGTAAAGAAGGGGGGCGTGGGGCAAGTGGGAGGGGTCACATCGAGACGAGACAAGATGTCGCCATCGCTCGCGCCCTTTTAATAATTATTCGCGGCAGACGAGTCGACGACTTTTTACACGGAGGCACGGGCCGGCCCGGTTATGAAGCGAACTTTCAGCTTCAGCTACACCATCTCTGCGGTCATTGTAACCCGTAACCATCACGATACAAAGTTCACTTTTGTTTAGTTCCACTGGCAGAAAATGTTTGCAAACTTGATACGGTGTGCAGAGTACACCTTGCGTGGATAAATTTTGGTCTTTTCAACGTGAGGGCAACGACCTAACACAGTTCAAAGTCGATTAATATTCAGGAGCACCAGAACTTTATTTAAGTGGTCATCTGCCGTTGCCGCATTTTTAAATCAGGACATTTTATAACTTCAGTCTTTTAAAACATGTCATCCCTATCGTGCTCTCAATCATGTGAAGACAGGATATGTGTATAAATGACGTATGCCAGAGATATAATTAGATCAGTGATGATATATTAAACCATATATTTTTGAAAGAAGCACGTCTCCATTATTTACTTACTGAATTAGATTAAATATTGAACTCTTTCTGCCCGTTACATTCCATGCAATGTTCTACTCATCAACAGGTGTATAAGTTGTTGTAGGACATCGAAAGTTAACTTCTCTTAATTTCGAGGCCAAATTTATCGCAAGTGGGACTCCAACATCGGCTGTATCGACCTGTCTATCTTGAAAAACTAGTATTGCAACTTTTGTTTTTATTCGGCCGACTTTGGGAGGCTAACAAAGGTTAGGTCAACATATCTAGTTCTACTCGAAGATCTAATGTTCACGAAAATTAGGCTCTTAATGATTGTGTTTTGCCAGAGCTTAGAAATTATTCCGCGTTTGATACAACACGAATCAAATGAGGAATGCTTCCAGTCATTGACTTGAATAAGTTAATCCAAGTTTATAAACACATTAATACTAGTCTGAAATTTGAGTCAGAATATTCATGATTAAGTAATCTTCAAGCCTATTTGCATGCTTATATAAGTGCCAAGACGTTAATTAACTTATTCAATACACAATCTCAGTTCAATAGTGTTCTTGTGGGTTTGATGGAGACTTTAATATATGTTTTAACGGCAGTTCTACTTCGGGACACGACTAGAACTTCTAGTTATTAGGGTAAACAAGAGATACGTGGCAAAGTTAAGTTAAAACAGCCAAGTCGTGATTAGCAGGGTCAATATAACTGAGAGAAAGCACGTGAAGCGATGATGCCGGCCCTTAACTTTCTCTCTGCATGATCTGAACCACGCCTAGTGGAAACACGCTTCACTACATCAACATTTGAAACACAGATAAATGCAGAAAATAAACACAAAAATAATAGAAAATATACTTTTCGGTTGTCACATGCATTGACAAATTTTATTGATAGTTTTTTGACATACAACAGGTGACAACGGTAATGGTAGACTAAGTAAAGAGGTTGAATACACGGAGAATAGGGCGCATGCAATTGAAAAAGTTTTCTCTCCAAACAATTCCGAATTGTTGCTTGTCCTACTGCCAACAACTGTTCCATTCCGTTAGATTCCTTATTGTCAAAATGTTTTCGTGAATAATCTACATTACAAAACATCGGTAACATGGAAACATTTTCTTTGACCTACAAACGGGAGCTGCTTTGCTCTTGACCGGGTTTTAAGCATTTGATGTAGAATATAAATTCTCATTATAGATTTGGAACACTGATACAAGTTGTATCGGTGGGTTTTGAAAAGGTAAGTCATGTGTAGATAAATATTGATAGTGCTACGCTCCTTTGTAATGTAAACAGATAGTTCGCGCATGAGTGAACTAGATTCGACGATAGCTAATCGTTTGCGGTTTCCATCAGAATTATTTGAAACAATCATAATAAATATTGTATTAAATCGAAAGGAAAGAGGTTAATGGTGTTCGTTTCTTCTTGATTTTAACGTATTCCGGTCATTTGAAACCATGATATTATTTTGTATTCATGATATTATGATGCCAATTGTTTTTAAGTGTAAAAATAAAAACCAATTTCATTTTCCCACACAAGGACAGTGAATAAATACCGATAAAGAAATCGGTGTTGTTTTCTCAAAATATTTTTTCATACAGGTATGAGTGTATGTTTCCAGTTCAATAATAAGATGCATTTAGTGCATACGTATAGTCTGTTAACAGCTTGTGTAGTCCAGTTACGCAGTGTTCCGCTAGTCAGCCTGGTATGTGAATGCAACAGGTCCAGGCAATCCGCATGCGGCTCATGTCCCAGCACTACATGAGGTCAGCGTGGCTTGCAATGAGCCATTCCTAGTTGTTCTTTTTTAATTTCAGAAATGGTTTTGCCTCAGCTCTAGCAGTTTGAGGGAACTTCGCGTTTTATTTTTTGGCCAATTAGCATCGATTTTAGATCTTTATTTTGTGGTTTCTGTTATTGTAACTGTATGATGACCCGTGACATCGTTTGGCGTTTCGCTTAAGTTGCGATTTAAATAACACATAGTTAAATGGTTGGTCACAATTTAGTAACTACTGAGTTATCCTAATGCGAACAAATATGGCAAAAGATCCTGTCTGAATCCTAAGTAAACCTTTAAGCGTATCACTGCTAACTGTTTAAGGCTCAGCCTCAAAGTTTGAAGGAAGCAATTTATTCGTAAGTGCGGATTGAATATTAAACGACCATTCATGATTTATTTTTGAATAAATAAGTATCAAAGGCAGCTATTATAAATTTTAGCCAGCAATTAAAGTGGCTTGTAAAACAGATCACGTACTCGTCCATCAGACAGGTGAAAGGAATCTTTTAATCAATCTCATCGGGCTACATATTATAGCCACGTATAACAGTAAGGTAAGCAGAGTAATCGATGTAGTATGTACAGTTCTTTCACAGCTCCTCCGCCTTAGCATCACTGTCAAAATCATAATGATCTTTATAATCATAGCAATTGGAGTTAAATTGCTATCAGTGACCAGTCTGTCAAAAATATAGTGATACCCCGGCTTCGCCGGATTTTACTATCAATACCGCGAACTATCGGGTCCAAAACTATCCTATCTTTTATGCTGCAACACACATTACACATAAACGCTGAATCCACATTCACAAAGTTTCATTGAAATCAGTAGTGTAGTTTCGGAGATTAGCGATTTTTTATATATTAGGTTTTATTTTGTGAGGTTACTTTAGGACTGCACCTGTCAAAGGTACAATAACTATGTTAGGTCTGTAGTGTTTGGTGTGCGTAACGAGGTTCCGTAGTGTGTAGTGATATGTATATGTTCTAATTGATTCACCGCAGAAACCAAATGGACCGTTCATGTTTGCCGCACACAATATATCTACGAGTACATACATTAAACAGGAGTTAAAGGACTGAAGGGTTACCATGATGTTTTAAAGCAGTAGGTAAAGCGGTATTGTTTTAATGAACTCCAGGTTGGAAAAGAGATGGCGCTAGACGTCCTGTAAAGTGTGTACGTTTCCACACTGGAAGAAGATTAAAACTATAAAACAACACAGCTTATAAGAAATCATGGTAGGCCCCCAGATGCCAGTTGTCACTAATTATTAATACTAGACGACACCTGAATGAATGCCTAAATTCTTTCTTTCTTCTTTTTGTGCGGTGCGTGTCTAAGCTGGTGTCAGTTTTATGCCTCTGACTTGGCTTTACATGCCGTCGAGAAATATCTCTCAGGTATGCTGGTTTCCTCGCGATGTTTTCCTTCACCGAAGCAAGTAATAATTATACAATACGCAAATGAATCCGAAAAAACAGAAGTGCGAGTCTTGGATTCGAACGCGAGTACACGCGAGTTGGTGTCGGACTTGGCAGTCCGATGGTCACACTATTAAGTTATCACTGCCTAAATAAAAGCGCATTTTTTGATTTTCAACCCGTACCACTAACCCGTCAATCGAGTTGACATTTCTTTTGGTGTCGTCTAGTGTTAAGGAAAATGGGCATAAAGTTCGCATTTGCTTATCTATCATGGAACTCGTACCTACGTGTGAATTGTAATGGAATTAACAAAATGGTTTGATTTTCCGAGAAGGCTTTACCTTTTACATTAAAATACCATTTAGTTCCGACATTTTGTTCTCCGAAGCACCTTTTATGAGAATTCGTGTGAGTAACTTTTCGAAATCACCTAACTTTACCTGAAGTTATGTTTGAAAGTAGGTGCCTAGTTGTTTTGTTTTGAAATGTTCTGTTTTAGTTTTTTTTTATGAAAAGGTAAGTAATAAAACGTCTGGAAAGTTGCTAAGTATTATGATTTTTTATTTAATCTTAGCTTGAAAAGGGAAGTTTTACTGTTGAGTAAAACTTTACCAGTTTACCGACTATCTCTACAGAAATATTATCTTTCTTTTATATTTTTTAATGTGTTTATTGGTTTTATTAATTTATTTATTATCTATAGGTACACCCTATACATACACATATAAGGTCCCATTAAAATAGATGGAAAAATTTTAACACCGCGTTTAGTACGTCTAACCAAACTCGCACTCTAGAATAAACACATCCACAAAACGGTCAAAATAAAATCACTTTAATCAGTGTTTTTTTTGCTTGGATATATTTGGTTAGACGTACTGAACGCTGTGTTAAAATTTATCCATCTATTTTAATGGGACCTTATTTAGAAAACTTTAGGTTAGTTACACCATTTATAACTTAAGAACGGCTGGACCGATTTTAAAGATATCTGATTTTTGGATTCGTCTCCGCCCCGAATAGCATAATGATTGAGCAATGAGCATTCTGATTAAGTTCCAGAACTAGCAACTACTTAATGGTAGCTAAGTGAAGGTGCATTGCAACGCATGCCGGGCACAGCTAGTGTTTAAATAACGAATAATTTTATAAATAAATAAAATCAATATAATTTTCTAAATAGACAACACGTTGCCTTTGGCGTATTTCTGAATGACGTCAATGTAAGCACGATGAACTTTATAGGCAAGTTATCAATTAAATGGTTTCAGGTATCCGTTTAATGGTTACAGGTAATGTGAAGTATCCATATGATAGATACATTATTCAAGGCAATGTAGGAATTATTACAATACTAACTGTGGCCCGCGACTTCGTTCGCATGGAAATTTTGATGTCTATGTGTGAGAAAAAACGGGATAACCTATGTCCTTCCCCAGGATATAATCTGTCTCCTTACCAAATTTCATTACGATTCGATCAGCCGTTAATTCGTGAAAAAGCAACAAACAACTTTCGCATTTATAATATAAAGTATGGATTTACTTACGTTTTTCAATAAATCTAGTTTGATGTCCTCTTAAGCCAAGTCTTCAGTCTTCAACACTCTCAGTACCTGTAACCAAAGAACAACCTTCAGCAATGATTTTATAACATTTTTAAATATACGGAATATCTAAAATAACTTTGCAACTTTCGTTTCCTTTGCGGGCAATTAATTTAATTATCTGGATTCTTTGAAAAATATCGTAACAATCAGCAAGGTGATCCAAGTTTAACGTTTTATTAACTTTGTTTACGGAAATGTGTCTAAACATAAATATTTTGGCATTCATCGGGTCACGGTTGGTTGAACTCTTTGTGGAAATGTGGTATATGGGGTTTCGGAAATCCATCGTCACCATCATTAGCAACCTTGTTTCATCCACCGCTGAGTAAAGGCCTCCTCCCTTTGTGTCATGCTCACTGATCTGTGCAAGTCTCATCCTGGTCTTCGCCGCGATCTTCTATAAGTTGGCCACCTTTCTGATGGTTGGTCTGCTAAAGTCTCTCGGTACTTCGGTAACCATCCCGTTAGGGCTCTGCTCCATCTACCATCACCACGACTATCTAAATTTCCATCCCATTTCCGTTGCTTATGTTCATTTCTTATTATTCATTCTCTATGAAATCCGAGAGCTAAATATGGTCTATATTAAGAATATTTTTTACGAATAGTTATGTTTGTTTCTAATCCTTTGTCCCTAACATGCAAATGATTCAAAAGCACATCTATAATTACTTCCAGGTTGTGGAAGCAATCAGCGTTAGCATATAATCTGTTGTGCGAACATAATAGTTTCATGAAGGCAACTGGTGCAACGTCGGCGGATGGTAATTTCCTTCTCTAATAATGAAGGACGGGGGACCTGCCCAGCGGAACACCCGTGCGGAAGGATGCAATGAAAATCATTCACTATGCGGGTCATTCGCCCTTCATGCCAATAACCTTTTGCTACTCAATGCTATGTTTGTTCTATTATTGTGGTTGCTTGTTTATTTATAGCTTGTTCTTATCTTCATTTGTTTTGCTTTGGTATCAATTTTATTATTATAGCCGTTTTTATACTTACACATTTTGTTTATCTTCATCAATAGGTATCTTCATATAGGTGTATGTTTTCATTACTTCTTTTATCTCTTTCTGATTTAGGTCGATGGCAAAGAAAAAAAAAGGTGGGCAAAAGTAATGACTCAATGCGAACGCGCCATAATTTTTGCAAAAGGCATCGTATGTTATTACGGTTTGGCACATAGTAGACAGATGGAGAATTAGTTGACTGTAATATAAGTGTACAAATGGAGTGATAGATTACACTGAAGAATGCGGAATTATTGTAACTGCTGATATGTATGTGATCTAATTTTAATCTCCCGTTTTGGCAGTTATTTTATTTCCATCAAAATGGCAGCGAATTCACATTGTCACTTTTGCCTTATAAGTTCTTTAGGACTTGTAGATATACCCTCATCTCTATCAGTAGGTAATACGCAATCTTTGTTGAATAACAAGTACCCAGGTTCTTTTCCATTTTCCGATCGACATTATATGTACAGCACGTACCCATAATTCTTTGACTAGTTTTTCTGGAAGGGCAAAAACTTGAGGCTAGTGGGCTGTGGATGGCAATTTCCGTTTCTTTCACCAGAGGGCACTTTAATGAAAGACGTGTATTCCGGCCGGCAGCCCACGCCGACGGCGCAGCGGTGCGGTGCAAATGATGTTGACGTGGTCGCTACTGTTATTGAAAGTTACTAGATTTGTAAAGATAGGTAGTACGGGTATAGCGGGATACTGATTTGTCGACTTAAAGAAAAAATGTCTACAGTTTAACATGGTTTTTAAGGCCGTTGAATGATGTCTAGAGGGTGCTGTTGGAAAAAATTTGCGAAATGGTCCGTTAAAATTGCATTGAAAAAATAAAATAGGGGCTTTACTTCAGACTATGAACACGCGCGAAAAGAACCACGCTGCACTGTCGCATGTTCATAGCCCAGTAGGATCCCAGACGATAAATTAAATACAGATTTGTAAGTACTTTCACGCTGTGCCGTATACAGGTTACACAAAATTGATTTTGTTTCAAAACACCGTTTTCAGCATTCTTTTGATTTCGATTGCGATTTTAATGCGTGATATGGAACGAAATGTGACACTAATAACTCGTATTTATTCTATTTTACAAGCATCAGCTGTTTGTTATAGTATTACTTACTAATTGGTTAATTCGTTTCGATTATTTAGTTGTGTATTGATGTCTTGGATATTGTAATTAATACTTGTTATAGTGTTCGATTACACTGTAATACTATACGAGACATTGATATTATCGACACATGCACTAGAAACCTTATACACACTTACGTATCGTGTGCACCAATCCCTATTGCTGATAGTACCTACTTTTAGAATGACCGGAAAGCGAACTTCATATGAGTTCCGCTATTAACTCAAATTGCATACTGTTCGTCTGTTCCTACTTAAAATCTATTAAGGAAATAAAGACCTTGTTCGGCCTCGGCCGGGTTCCACCAGATGCCTAGACTAAAATACCCGAAGGTTGTTTAGATTTAAGCATGAAAAATGAGTCTTTAATTTAGTTTGCTTCTCCAATTATTTTTGATAAGCCAGCCAGCTAAACCAATCACACGGTAGACAGTGTCTACCGTGTGATTGGTTTAGCTGGAGCCCACTCCTTGCCCCAAGTTCTACGTAGGTAGCACGCAACAGAATAAATGGTAACATCTAAGGTAAACACGCCGGTGCCATATTTGACTGAGACAATATTAGGTAATATGAAAACGCGTACGTTACGCAATGAAAGTAAAACTTGATCCGATAGTAAAAAAATACGTATCACGATTTGTTAGCGATGTGCTAAAAAGTTGAAAAACAAAGCTTTTTTGTGTGATGAGATGAGCGTGCCAATACACTTTAAATATTGAGAGAAATTTTATCACGAGTCAACAAAATCTGGATTTTACCGTTAAATAAACGATTAGGTGGCGAATAAGTTCAGAGTGCCCATTGTCCGTTATGCCTTAGCGAGATACGGGACTAACTGTAAAGTACTGAATTTGACACATCGTTGACATTTGTCTTAACTAGCAGCGCCATCATGAAATGTCAAAATAAACTGGCAACATTACAACGATGTCCCCAGTGTCGCCAACCAAAGGGGCCATTGTTTAAGTAAATGTTGCATGAGCGATAATATTCTGCGTTCGTGAGATTTTTTGCTGGATTTTACAGATACATATCAGTACTTAATGAACACTGTTATCTTATTTACGAAATTGTTCTAGCTAACTAAGCGTGAGATCTTAATGTAATTTTCCCTTGTTATTCAACGCGGATATTATCAAGATTATGTCTGAACTTTAGGCCTGATTATAATAATATTTAGGTACTTGCTATGCCAACGCACGTCTGACAAATCCTGCGTAGGTACATGATTTCCATTTTCGCCTCCGTCGACTAGTCTCTACATATAGGGAGCCTTAATGTGAATATGTGCAGTGACTTGAGCCCATAGTAGGCACTGATAATATGCAAATGGGCGGAAATTATCTGTTAATTAGCTTAGTACCTTTAGTACCTTTTTCAAGGCAAGACCGGTAACAAAATAAATTGTTCCTCCAGAAATGGTTCGTAGAAAGGAACCATTTCTGAACTTTTCCATTTGTAATTTCCCTGGGATATTAAATTAGTCGTGCGACCAGACTAGACGTACAACCACTGCAAAGAGCTGTATTTATCAAAAAGTGAGTTTACAGACTAATTTCGTACATTATGACGTGTAGCTAATTAGCTATTTGACGTACGTGACGCGACGTTCGCGACAAAATGGTTGGCACTAGATCATAGAGTAGTTAACAGATTCCATTTCATTTTCCTGCCCACCTGGCTCGCCATGACCGTAAAGAACGCACGCAAAAACCAGCCTTGAACGACTATCGTTCAAGTAACACGTGTGTGCGACATTTTACTAAACATTTTCTATTTGTTTGTTTTGAACTCTCTGTATTGTGCCTACTCTGTGCGATTGTTTGGATTGGATCGTTGGCGTAGTTCGTGTTTATAAACTCAATTTGTGTATGTTTCACATATTTTAATTGCCCTACCTGACAGTTATGTCCTTAATATAAGTTAGCTAACATATCACGTTTATGGGTTATTAACAGCTTAAATGGTTGTTTTTAATATATGGATTGATGTTTGTTGCAGTTCATAATGAGCCCTGGAAACGTTTTAGTATAGCAATTAACTGTTAGTTTTCCTTAAACCTGTTGCTAAAATAAACTGAATCAATGAACGACATGGAAACAATATCAAACTTACTATAAATTAATGTTTGCCTAGTCAAAATGTTGGTTTGATTTGACTCGAAAACTGTGCTCAGAATTCGGTGTCTCTCACCTGTTATGAAGTGGCGTTGTTCGTCGCGTCTTTCATTAACATTCCGGAGACAACAGTTCAAGCTGTCTGTCTTCCTACCTCCGTAGCAACAGTTACAATGTCTCGTAGTAATTATTAAATAACGTGTGCCTGACTCGTGGACGGGAAGCAATCGTTTTGCTTCATTCACTGAAGGCGTATGTATGAATTGTATGGTAATATGTATGAGTTTATTGGCGTAACAAGCGTGGGAGACTTGTGAACACCTTGTTGTTGGTATACTGGTTTCTCAGTAGCGTGTTGCTTGGCTAATTTTAGTTAAATGTTATTCGATTTATTGGTTGCCTGGCTATTGAGGGTTAGATTGTACATACATAAACTTAATGCCTTATTCCAATGGAGGGATATAAGCTACAAAACGCTACAAATGCGATCCTCAGGCAGGTCTACTATTGTAGCTCAAAATATCACAGCAATGAATATTGAATCTGTCCACAATACCTGAAATATGTGCGACTTATCGACTGATATTATTGTGGACTAACAGTTGTTTGACAACATTGATGTGATAGTCTTCAAAGTTTCTAATGTGTTACACGTAAAAATACATTCAATTTCTGCGAATGCAATCCCAATCATTCGAATTTCAAATGTGAAAACATGCGTTTTCTTGAACGTGTTCCATATTTGGATTTTGGACATAGTGAGCCCGAATGTCCGGTGTAACTGGCAAAATATCGGTCGTATCGGATTGCAATATGACTCAAAGTCCGAAAACGGTTGACTTTCCAGAAATATAGGCGGAATAGATAGTAAATTGTATTTACTATTTTGTATGCATTGTCACGCCATTACCCTCGTGTGATGAGCCATCTGAACGCGGTCATAAGCCGCGTGCGGCTCGTTTATGCACGTAAATGAAGCGTTAACACGGTTCTGAGCCAACACCGAGGTTTCCACTTTTAGTGATTTCACTTACCTATTGTAAGAGTAAAGAGGTCCCAAGATACATTAATTGGAGGCACCGCAAATTGTTGTATTCGAGGTTAAGGCTTTGGTTGTAAACAGGACAGAATAGAATCCCTGAACGGTTAGGCAGAGGTGCAGGGTAACACCCACAGTTCACAAGTTAAGTCCCATATTGTAATAGGAGGCATGCTTATTGTCATCGACCAGGCACAAATACGGACTCTGAAAAAATCCTGATGGAAAAACCCAATAACTGTTAGCCTAACCTGGTTATCGAACCTCAAGCTCAGCAGTTACGCGTCAAATAGACAGGCAGAAGGTAGAATATACAATATTGAGTGCAAATTGAGGCTGTATCCACCTTAAAAAGCACTTCATGACCTGCTTTCAACAGTTCGTGGCCTATCTATATCTGGAAGATTTTCTCTGAGTAAGACGTTATTGAGTTTGCTTCGTAGGTCAAAGGTTGCGATGTAGGTCAAGATACGGCCACTTGAGTGTACAGTGGGGCTTTGATCCTGTAATCAAACAAACCCTTGTTTTGTGCCCCTGGAGCGTTACGTTTAACATGTGCTGGTTTTATTAATACCTTGTGAGAATTAAATGTTACGTTTTTTTTGTTTGTTTTCTGTGGAGTTCATTGGGTCAAATATATTTTTGGCCGGTATTGGAGCTGGTGGCTAAATAATAAAAGCCGCTCGGGGCGATGTTTAGGTTAAGCCGCGCTTGCCTAAATGGGCCCCTTGGATGGGTGACCACCCATTTCATACTACGATTCCTCTGTACTTCGGAAAACACGTTAAGCCGTTGGTCTAGACTGTCATTTGTAGATTGACAGTCGTTACTGGTATTTAGTGGCCCGAAAGTCTGACAACCAGTCTTACCAAGGGGTATCGTATTACCCAATACCCAGTACTAACTGGGTTGTGGAGGTCAGATAGGTATTCGCTCCATGTAGAATACTTGTATTTAGCTGCATCCGGTTAGACTGGAAGCCGACCCCAACATAGTTGTGAAAAGGCTAGGCAGATGATGATTTGTAACCTCACGCTAGAAATCCCGAAGGGGATAGGCGGAGGTGTCACTACCTATAGTACACCTATTTTACACGAGTTTTGTTTAATCCCATGTTGTAGAGAGCGAACCAACTGCTATCAACCGGGCTCACCGGCTCAAAACCAGATTCCGGGCTACTTAGAAAATTCAATTTGTTTAATGTTTAAAATGAAAATCATTCCATCTCGTTTTATCAACCAATGGGTTTTGTTCCAAAATTTTAATTAAAGCTGAAACGGCCATAGTCAATCTTGCCAGTCAAACGGCTAGCATTGGATTAGAATTAATTTGAATGGAAATACGAATATAGCTTCAGTCGGATGTACTACTACCAGCTTATGCCCGCGGCTTCATCCGCGCCGAGTTCGATAATTATTTCGTACTACTGGGGTGAAAATCCTATATGTTAATCTAGGTTATAAACTATCTGTGTGCCAAATTTCACCCAAATCCGTTCAACCGTTTTTGCGTGAACGAGGAACAAACACCCATACATCCTCACAAACTTTCGCATTTATAATAGTAGTAAGATAAGAAGTAAGATTTGAATAGAATTCAGCTAATTAAAATTTATAATACTTAGAATAACTATCAAATGCCAATATCAGATGGAAATACAATTGTTGCATCATTGTCTTGGCAAAGAACAATGTCCTTAAAAGCATTGTATAATTTGGACAGTAACGAGGGCTGTAATTTGTTATTTTTTAACCTAGTAGGTACGGAACAAGCAGCTTTATTACTGAAATTAATAACACCGACTTGTTATTAGACAGAATACATTAATAATCTTTTTTGTCCTCGACAACACGGAACAGCGTGCGCGTTTTGTTTTTATTTCACTTTTACTACAATTTCCTTCAAACGTTGTACTAATTTCGTACAATAACGTTATATAGGTCGGTTTTAACAGAGAAAGCAAAAACTGTTCTTGTTGTTTCCTTTAAAAAAATCGTGTTTACTGACCTCCAATTTCTGAGTAAAAACAATAATAAAATTATTATCAGACTTATCAACTGACACAGTCCCAAAGTGCGTATTGTGCAAACTAAAAGCGTAGCCTACACTCACGACAGCGCAGTTAACGCCTCTCATTTAGGTAATGACTCCGCCAGTGTGTACCCCGCATTATTGTCCAATGAACCCACTCGTGATAGCAAGCACACGAGGTGATTTCTGCTACAACGGCGAAGCATTTCGTGACTGACGTATAATCACTTTTTGTGAACATTACCAACTGTAAGAAACAAGTTGTGTGTTCTTGAAATCGTTTGGTAAAAAACAGCGGACTTAATCATGAAGACAGTCAGACAAAAATAATGAAAGAATATTGGGTTTAGAGCAAAGAGACAATTCAAGTTCTTAACAAATTTATGTCACTGAGCCTGATACAGATTATTTATTGGGACTAGCCACTTAATTTAAATTTAATAAATCCAGAAGGACGATTTCGTTAGTTGAAAAGCAAACTCCTCCAGACTATTTAAACACTGAAACTAAATTACTAGAGACCCAAACCAATTAGAGTCTGCCGTAGTTTTATTCTATTCCATTTAACAGTATTTACGGCCGAAGAAAGTCCGTCGAAAGGGGGAGGTCAATAACTAACCACATTAATCAAGATCGGCCACTCCATTTAAACGACAGCCGCTCATTTGTGGAAACTATAAAATTGCTGAAGGAAATTACTGAACCCACATTCTCGCTAACGTTCAGTGAAAGCTGATCATATCCAGTTCTTAATGAAGGACAAAGGTTAAAAGAAATTCATAATTGTGAATTTTATACGACGTTTTGGTGACCGGTTAACGTACCTAGAGGAAAAAATAACAGGTACACGACATGATTTTGACGACGTATTTTTTTTCCTTTACTAAGCAATTTGGACAGTTACGATTCCAATGATCTTCGTGCTTATTATAAAGTATGATATTATATTACTCAAGGGCATACCTGCATGAGAGGAAGAATAACTTAAATAACTGAAAACATGTCTGAGATTATAAATAACTAGCTTATGCCCGCGGCTTCACCCGCGTGGAATTCGATAATTGTCCCACGGGATCATACTACCGGGATAAAAAGTCCTTCCTATGTGTTAATCCAGGTTATAAACTATCTATGTGCTAAATTTCATCCAAATTCGTTTAGTAGTTTTGGCGTGAAAGAGTAACAAACATCAATACATCTAGACATCCCTATACATCTAGATATACTCACAAACTTTTGCATTTATAATATTAGTAGGAAGTAGGATCCCAAAGAACGCGTTTCAAGTCAGCTCAAAGCTGTTGCGTTCTTTATAAAAAGTCACAATAAGTGTTGACACAAAACTTTCTTTGACCATTGCAGTTCGCATTGAATGGAAGCATAATCTGCAGTTTTAGAAGTCTGTGGGTATTAATAGAGTCTATTGAATAAGTTCACGGCGATATGTCACCGTTAGTGGTGCGGACGTTCGGCCAGCCGACTACGGGATTGAGGCCGAACCAAACCACATCGCAGGTACCTCGTCAAGTTCGTTTCCAATTTGCTTTCCAATTGCGTTCTGGGACGGCTTGTATGTTTGAGGAGCCGGATTAAAAAGTCACTTTTACGTGACTCTGTGTCAACGTGTGTCGATTAATGTTTGCACATTGGAAACTCTGTGGAACTGTATTTATCGTCTGACTGGCAAATTAGCAGTACTGTGCACACATTCGATATATCGGAGCATGTAAGAGACACCTACAATAGCCGCCCTTATCACGATCAGATGTTTTGTTGCAAATTCAGCCATTGTTATACTCACACAATATCAGGTAACAGCCTCGATTTTATTAACAGACAGTTCTACTTTAACCTATTAACGCAGTGCAGTCAAGTGCAATCGACACATTTAGTCCACTAGGTCATTCGGCGACACAATGACTACGGCCACTGTCCGCTTCGATTCTAACACAGCAACTTGTTTGTCGGACTTGTACAACGGACTAACTGGACACAAACTCGTTCTAGGCTACGTGTTGTATCATCCATCTCCTGTCAAGCGATCGCATCGTGATTTATATGACCGGCACTCGATGTAGGATACGTTTCAACTGCAGGGAGGTCGCCAGACGTATCAGATGACAAGTTGTAATCGAATTCGATGTGTATGGTGTTACATTTGCCATGTATCGAGTGTTGGACGTCGGACGGATTCGCTCTCTGGTTCCGGTTGGACTTACATGGATGGTGAATGCAGAAGAGGGTTAACGTTGTCATTAGCTTTTATTGGACGGCGTTAGCACACTTTGTTTTTAAAAATGAGGTTGTTTTTTATACAACCAACATAAAGTGAAGCAAAAAGTCACTTAATAAAATAGTCCTTGTTATAAATGCAGGTTAGCCAACAAGCCTGGTATAAGCTACGTATATCAAGGTTTTCCAATATAATGTATTCAGTATTAATAACATTAATTGGTTCAGCATCTAAGTCGACACTTTTAGACATAATATGTATATAGACTTTGGTTCCCGTCTGACCTTGTTTGCACTTGGCAAGAAATGTTATTTAGTTAGGCAACATCAGGTTTATTGAAATAGTACTTTCATTATTTCGAAATGAAGATGTTATTTTATCCAATCAAATTCTTTGATGGTAAATATTGCCAAAGAAATAAACATTAGAGATATCTCTGTAACGTATAAAACCTTGATTCCATGGTATGATTGCTTGATTTAGCAACTTTTTTTGCAATCGGAAGAATCATATTAAATAGCAATTATTATGATTTACTCACGATTGGCTAATTCCTAGTCGGAGTTTTGTTTTTAAACCGGGAAACGAGTAAAAACATAACTGCATTTATTTGTAGGTAATCGAGAGCGCCGCTTCCTATTACCTGTCACAGTGTAGGTAATCTTGTTTGTTGCAAATGACCCGCGGCTATCGCAGGTACGCGATTTGCGGTCAATGGCTCGAGAAATTGCATTGCACCGACACATAACATTTCTTCTCGCTTGCATTTCGACTCTAATAACACCGATATTACTAGTCTGTGGCCGAGTCCACTTAGTAATTTCCAAAGATAACATATATAATATCGATTGTCATTCCAATGATTTATAACCGCCAATCTTATCTTGACCAGGTAAGTTGTTGGTTAGTGACATATCGGTCGATACTAAACGCTACTTTCTTGTGCTACATAAGTTATGAGTAACCGACGGTTTTCCTTATAAAATTCCAAGAAATTAAAAAACGGCTTTATAAAGTAAAGATATAGGGAGAAACACGCTGTTGAATAAGACGTTGAATTTAAATAAATAAATCGTTTATCCGCCTATTGAGAACAGTTCGCGAAACATCCAAATTCAACCTTCACCTAGCAAAAAGCCTTAAATAAAGACAGCTGTATTGAAGCCAAGGTTCGTTCGATTGTACGGTAATTACAGGGTTTGATTAGACGGTGCGGTGTACCTTGACGATCGAACTTGGTTGGTCGTTGTCAAATTACAGAGAGTCCGACTAGAATATCATTTGGTTCATGAATATTCAGCGTAACTGTCTCGGACGATCGAACACTCGCTAAATTCTTTGATAAACGAGTCGAAGTTTTTTTGCTATTATTCATTTCTACAGAAGATATGGAAGCATGTAGGCTAGTAATTGTCGCATTTATATTCGATTTTATAAATGTTATTGTACGTCGTAAATAAATATCGCGATTTGGGTTCAGGCCAACTGAAATTCAAATACTGTACAATTTTCGTTTGGCACCTAGATTTCTAAAACAAAGTTCAATATTATCTTAGTAGAACTATTTTGTATAGAAATATGAGGTAGTGTTGAGAAATGCCTATAGATTATCTACTGGCTATATTTAGATGTATTTGCTATGTAATGTAAATTGTTGATCGAGGATCCTAATGAAAATGCTCTGCCCACGATCTATAAATAGACTCACTGGGATTTTCCAGGGGCTATCATAATGACGCGGGCCATGACATTGAAGATTTTATATACCATTTATTAAAGGTTTACTGCTCGTTCATCATCATCATCGACATAAGTACTGCTATCATTATCCAAATTTTTGGGGTAGACACAGCATGTCTGCTTATTCTATCCTTCTTTAGTAGCTGGCATCACAGTAAACAGTTTTTAGTTATTTTATCTTTTTTTATATTTATGTGTCTCTCACACAATCCATGTATAGTTTCTTTGGTCTTCCTATACTCTGACAAGTTATGATATGTGGTCCTAATAAGTATATTGTTAGAGCTCCAGTCGCATGATACAGGATTATACTAGGACACGTTGTAAGATCTACATTGTTTACTTAAGATTCATTTTGTGTTTTACCCATTTTGATTCTGAATGAAGTTTTTTTTTTTTTTTATTTAATATAACCAAACTGTCCACATTTATACTTTTTCTTTTCTCACGACAAGCAAACGTGAAGTGCAAATAACGCGGCAGGATAATGATATACATTGACCTTATTGGTGTTCTGTCTGCTGTTTATATGTCCTCATTCAATTTTATTGCTCATGAATGTAATCAGTAATCTTTTATTAACATTCATTTATCACATTTGTGACTGTTAAACAGTACGTTTATACTCAAACTACGCAGTGGCCTAATCTTTGTTCTAAATAAGTCTCTTGCGTACGTCGCACGTGTGTTATCACTGTTATCAGTAAGGTCAAACAAATGCATCTTCTGTGTGACTGTGGACGTTGCTTGACTTCAGATAACAGTCGGCGACCTCCTAATAATTATCACTGAAGATGTTATTTGTGTCCTGTGCTTTGAGTAGAAACATGTTGATATTAATTCATTAGGAGAATATGTACATACGACCTTTCGTTTTGGTTTTAATTAGATGATTGTTGCATGAATGAAAAATGTCATGCGGGATGTATTTAAAGCGTTCGACCTATGTAACAAAGTGAAATACGAAATTTCGAAGTTCGTCATAGAAATTAGCAACTTAGACTATTTGGTCTGAAAGCTAACTAAAAGTAGGTATTTCAAGTCCAAGATACATTAATTCAAATAACTTCTTTTCATGCACCACATTTTTCATAAGCTTATATTTATCACTCCGTCATCAAGTTCGAAACTTATTTTCTTTTTTGTGCCTTTCATCATCTTTTCAACGAGTAATTATGAAGTCGCCTGATAAGCTGATGACTGATAAGAGACTGCGACGAAGAAGCTGCACCTCTTATCTACATTTAAAGTGGAAAAGTACTTAACAAAGTCGTTAATACTCGTACCTATAACAATGATGAATCCTTTCTTGTGATGTAGGTATTATCGAAGAAATAAAATTGCTTAGTAAGTGCTCTCCTATTTAAGGACTTACTTTGTTGTTATTTACTTTGTATTGTGTGTGTTTCTTTTGATAAATTTCAGTTTCTGCCACAAACATGACTCTAGCGATAAGTGGTTGGACTTGGATTCGATAGCTTTTTCTAAAGCAGGCAATTTAGGGACTGTCTGTATTGGACGTGCTTTCAGGACACTGCTTAGTTGTTAACAATTTTTGGATGCAACTAGGTCTTTAACTAGGTAACTCTGAAAATATACATGTATTAGTCTGAATAAAGCCACCAATATATCTAACAAGGAACCATTTTAGGAAATAATCAGCGGGGTGGTGAATCTTGTTGGGTTATAATTACGTCATGGTGAGTGCCCATGTGATTATAATAGTTTATCTACCAGCAAGTATAAACATCCAAATATCTTAGATAAAGGAACTCCTGTGTGAACAAACGCCCGGTCCTTCAATGCAAAACTTTCTGGCGGAAAGCCAAGAAAATTCTAGAACGAAAAAGATGAAAAAAAAACCGCACACTGCACGTGCAATCTTATCATTTCGGTTTTGATTGTCGTATGTCACACTGAATGAAAATAAATCGACAGCGATAAGGAAATTAGCGCAAGGAAATGGCAATTTTTCTTACACATTTATTGCTTTAAAATGCAAATAATTTCCCGATATAATGGTCCTACATAATTTATTTCTCAACGCGTGCATGATTTATGAATTGGGGAATACGATCAGAAATAACTAGATAATATATTCGGTGCCATATTAGCTGTCACGGGTTCAGTAATTGGGTATCATATTAATTTTCCGTAACACAGGCTGATCGGGCCATTAATCGAATCATGGCGACGCGTTAGACCATTATGTGATTGAATCATTGATCATTTTTGTGACAATATCTATTACACAGTGATTTTTTTAATAAAGAGTCGAAGGTAACTTCGCCAAGTTTGTTTTTCTTCTGTACTGTACGTAATCTGACAGGTTAAGCTTTGGTAAGTTAACCAGTGACTTAGCACTAGCAGAGAAAAAATAAAACGTCTTTGTTCCCTAAAATCCGAAAACAAGCAGGAATTATACAAAACAGTCATATACCATCCACTTGATGTGCAACATCAAGTTACCATAAAATGTTAAAGGTAAACGGCAGATTTTATATAGGTAACATACTTTTGTTTTGTTCTAGAATTTGTACCACTTATTAAGGCAACTAAGTCATTTATTTTCATGTAAGTGTACTACATATTTTAGAACTTGGGATTCATTTATAATATCAATAAAAAGATTTTAATAAATAAACGTAATTAAGTCGTAAACTCAACGCAGTTATGTTTATAGAAGTTGCCATATAAAATAACACAAATAATTTAAAACCATAAAATGTTGATGGTTAAGTTCAAAATCGAATGAGATTTGACAGTTTATGGTAACTTGATGCGCTAGCGACTATATATAGCACGAGTCAGATAAATAGCTTGAATAATTAAATTCTGATGTAATGATTTGTTCATTCATCAAGATGTATAATTTATAAAACACGTACATGTTTTCTCGTTATAGTTTACTAATATTACATTCATTTCAATGACCGGGTGTAGATAACGATTGCCTATAATCACAATACGTAATACATTCCCAGTTTTATTGCAGAAATTCGACTGTTATCGATAAACTTTATACATTTCTAAGATAATCGGAATATATCGCGATAAGATAGGAAATTTTGTATAGAACATGAAAGTTTTATGGCTCAATCGATACATTTCGCTTAGCCAAGCGGGAATATTAACATCACAAGACCTCTATTACTGTGAATACTATATTCCTTGCGTTCTCATATAAAATAGCTATGTAATATAAAAGGAGTTTCGTATGTGTATCCGAGTACACATTAATCTCCGGCT
This sequence comes from Eurois occulta, assembly GCA_950022335.1. NCBI lineage: Eukaryota > Metazoa > Arthropoda > Insecta > Lepidoptera > Noctuidae > Eurois > Eurois occulta. Next base: position 10,074,588 of record OX465496.1, read on the forward strand.
GTTGAGGCATTTCCACGTTTCCCCTTCTGGAAGTTTCATGAGGGGTGGATGAAGATTGTTTACGTTTCAGAAGCATGTTTAACTTGGGCTCACGGGATATCCGTGGATGACACACTGCGGTTAATTGGAGAATATACTTGCATATTTAAAAAATAGGGATTTTTATTTCAATGGATGATTTTGGGTTTTTATCGTCTCTCGATTACCAAGCAAAATATTTGTTTTTCATAATATTGATACTTGGATTCCAATGTACTGTTTACTTGATGCCAGTTAAATAGGACCCTTTGGAACACGAACGCGCCGTCGATACGGCCTGTCGTCATAAGACGGACGGACGGCGAGCTAGCCCATTACTCACCGTCCACAGGCCCGCGTGTTAAATAGGATCCTGTATTTACTATTCCGATGAGTAACAGAACCAAAACCAAACTTTAACGATGAACATATCTAAACAAATATCTTCATTAATTCAGGTCAAGCTTGTTAAAGCTCAATTTACTCAGAAATACATACATCAACGTCTGTTATTTACTCTGTAAACACAGAACTGACATGACAGACTTTTCCCGTCACTGGAGCGCGCGTGTCTCATAGCTTTCGTATCAATAATTCATCTGGACGTAGGACGACGGTCCATAAGTCTGGCATTGCAGCTGCGGGTTGGTGAGTTCGACCTACTTGGCTACTCTCATTTATGTCCCCTAATATGCGACCCACTTTCATGTGTCACTCGGCCAGTTAGATATGCACCGTGTTACCAAATAAAATAATTCTGGATGAGAAATATATTTTGAACTTTTCACTCGGTTAACGTGGCCTGGATACTGGATATTATGTCTGATCGAAAATGTGTTTTCATTTTGTATCCAGGTTTATTAGAGGCTGTTCAAATATGTACTTCATATACTTGGTACATAATAATATATTGAGTGTTTATTCAGTAATAAGGACAGGTACCTACCTGTTTTATACACCGTGACTTTTTAGTTGTCTTACAAAGGTGGTCCACTCAATGTATCCGACATAAAATACCTCTAGGCGTCATTTTTTTAAATAATTAATTAAAATTATATGTACTAAGAAAATATTATATAATTAATACATTACAATAACGAAACATCCTGTTAATAATGTTTACGTGTCAAACGGTAGAACATCGAGTAGCTCATCGCTCGCAACAGGGTGTTTCAACTACATCTTGCGTCATAGTAATGAATAATATTTTTTATTTTAAATTATATAAACCTCATAAATACCTATTTTTTAAATAAATGTTAAGTAGTCATGAAGTGGGCTGCCGTTTTAGGACGACTAAAAAGTCACGGTGTATATATTATGTATAAATAAATAAATGTGAAGAAGATTGAATACAGGACAACATCGTCGGTGGTCTGATGTTACGCATAATAAAGAGGACGACACACAAACGAGGTCGCTATTTGTTGTCGACTTATTTATAGAACTAACCTAAACAAGCTTGAAAACTTTCTACAAACCAAACGTGCTTGCTAGAATAAAAATATATTAACGGTTATAAACAAAATCATCGGTAACCGTTAAAAATGTAAACAATCGATCGTTAAACTTTTTACCGGCACCTTTTTATACACCGTGCCAGTACTGATGATGATGTCATTTCTGTATGAAAAATAAACTTGAAGCAAAAACTTTTTCTGCTTGAAGTATGGAATTATTAAGTACATGTACATAAAACTTGAAGTTACATGACGTCAGCCTCCTTAATAAGTGCGGTTTCCAATGATAGTAAAACCGCAATCTTACTTCATATGTCTATTGCATTCAATGTACTAAATTATGCGTGTACGCATTGTTATTTATGGAATAAATAGTTCTTCAGACACAATGGCTGTTATGCAAGAATCGATTGATGTCTGCACTTTTGCCATAAAACTCGCCCACGTGTAACTTTAATTCCTCTCCTTGCCAAACGTGGTATAACCATCGGTTTGCAAATACCAAACGTATTATTTCTTTCTAACATTTCGAATAAATTGTTCTTCAATTTCACCGTTGTCTTATTTCCCTGAAGACGTGCCGACGGCAGCCTTCCCAAAATTTATTTCTAAATATATTTTTGGAAAATTCGGTTTTCGTATTTGAATCTTGTGTTCGGTAAGAGTTTGTCAACATTCTTACTAATAGGTTGGCGAAAGATAAGTAAAAGAAAACAATGGACGGTTTCCTTGTTTATCGAACGTAGCTAATAAATTGTAAAAGTCAGAAAAAACGATGAATCGATTACATCGTATCTAATTTAGTTAAGTAGATTGTATGATAAAATGTTAAGAAATAAATTGAGAAAAAACTTTTTCTTGGCTTATAGGCGTTTTCATAATAATATTACGGATCAGTAGAAGATAAAGTTTGTTGTTTATTATAGTGAGCCGCCGAGAAAGTTTGAGATATGCCTTCGGACACCGTGACTGTTGAATCGAAATAACTTTATTTATTGACCACGTAGAAAGTTATGCCTTATTTGTATGAATTTTCTTGATTGTATGGCAGTGACTTCTAAATCTTATGGGCTTGGAGTTATTTTATCTTTATTTCATTTTTGCAGGAATTTTTCAATAGCAGCCACGGAGTCTGGATTTGCGTCCGGCAATAGGCTTGCCTCTTATTACATGAGACTTCAACATAACTGGCGAAATGTGGCTTTACTATTAAAAACAAAATGTAATTGAAATAAACATTTTGTTGTTTCACTATTTGGTAAAAAATAAAAATAAAAAGTATTGTTTTAAGTGTGTAGAAGACCAAAGAAACGATTGATGGACTGTGTGAAGGATGATATGGCTAGAAAGGAGGTGACTGCTGAGATGACGTAAAAGAGTATGGAAGAAGAAGACATGCTGCGCCGACCCAAAAATTGGGACGGCAGGATGATGAGGTACTTAACCCTCATGGGATTACAGGCGTTATGTTATGTTTATTCTATTTTCGTTTGTAAAATTGGTGATGACTGCATCAACATTATAAATTAATTCAGTCGTTCCTACAATATCCCGGAGTGATGGAATATTCCCGACCATGACCACAACATGACTAACAAATAATATTTATTAATAGTACCTATATTTCTTTGCCAGTAAACTCTGAGTTGACATTATGATGACATAATGTTATGATAACATGTGTCATGTGTCTACTCTTCATCAGCACTAGTCGTTAGCTTTCAATTTCATGTTTATTTCATTAATAGGGGAGGAGCTCGTAGCTTAGCCACTCGGATCGATCTTCAGGTTAAGCCACGCTTGCCTAGGTTGGTCCGTGGATGGGTGAACGCTCATTACATACCGAGTGTTCTCCGTGTCTCGGAAAGCACGTTAAGTCGTTGGTCCCGGCGGTCATTTGTAGATCTTTGACAGTCGATTTACAGGTAGTCAGAAAAACAGTCTTACCAAGGAGTATCGTATTATTCAATACTAATTGGGTTGTGGAGGTCAGATAGGCAGTAGCTCCATGTAAAATACTAGTATTCAGCTGCATCCGGTTAGACTGGAAGCCGACCCCAACATAATTGGGAAAAGGCCAGGCCATGTTTATTTCATTAATGAATGAAACATTGAGAATCACTGTCCAAATTCTTTGAAATCCGTACGGTTAGAAACCAAAATCCCATACATTATGGTCGAATATATTCCACCATGCCATGTTCCACAGTCCATGGCCATGGGAAAATATTTTAGAGATAGATGCTATTTTATTAGACAAGGCCCTCATGACTAAATCTGACGTCATAAATAATTTGATGTTATTTTAATGGTGACTGTTATGCGTTGAGAGTGAGCGATGAAAACGATGGTGTGGTATGATCACATAGTTTTAAAAGTAGATGAAACACGCATCACGTTTATTTTCTCCTTGATGGGAAAACTAGTCATCTATCTGTAGTTTGATTTCACTCAAGTATAACTCAAAGGTACTTTTATTGCTTTCTTTTTAACCGACTTCTAGAACAGGAGGAGGTTATGTATTCGACCAGCCTCTTTTTTTCATGTAGGTACAGTACATACATGAAAAAAGAGGCTGGTCGAATCACAGATTTCTCCGTGATTACTGGTTCAATTTTAGCGATTCTTTCATTTGGTAGAGGTTGCTCGCGCATCTTTCCCGTTATGCATGTTTTCTTCTTTGTCTGTGTGGAAGATTAGCTAATATTTCCTAGTTCATCATCAGCCTATAGCAGTCCACTGCTGGACATAGGCCTCCTCCATCGCACGCCATTCAACTCGATTCTCAGCAATTCTCATCCAGTTGCTACCAGCCACCCCGCGAAGATCGTCACTCCACCGAGCCTGAGGGCGTCCCACCTTACGTTTGCCGATTCGCGGTCTCCACTCAAGAACACGTCTACCCCAACGGTTATCGGTCCTACGGCTAATATGACCGGCCCATTGCCACTTTAGCTTACTTATTCTGTGGGCTATGTCGGCAACTCTGGTTCTCTGTCGAATCACCTCGTTCCGAATGCGATCCCTCAGAGAAACTCCAAGCATAGCCCGTTCCATAGCTCGCTGAGCGACCTTAAAAGAGAATGCTCATGGAAGTATGGAATCCCGTACCATGCTGCATCAAAATCAAACCTTGTTTTTTATAGACTACACTGATCGTATTAACTCCTACAAAAATTATTTTTGAAAAAAAAACCCGCGTTTCAGAGTTATTTTATAAAATCGAAACTAACCTAAAAAGTAGGTCTATTTTTTCGACGCTACCAACGACGTATTTTAACACACATACATTACATTATTGCTCTAAAAACAGCGTAATACACTAATATTAGTAAGAATTACGAGTTAAAGTAACATCCACAGTATGCTTGACTGAAACTCGATTTTACTTTAGACCTTTATATTGCCATACAGTACAAATGTCAGATGCCACAGATAAGATAACTATAAACCATAGAGTATAGTAAGTGCTATAAACTAGTCGGGATTTAGGGATGTAATCGATAAATCAAAATCTTTAGGCTGAGAAAATCTATTTTGTTGCAAATAGCAATAAACCAAACTAAATCGATTTGGTGTACTGATCTTACTTAATTGTAATTAATTTTAGAGTCCGCTCGACAGACAAGGGTTTGTTCAATTGAAACGGAACGTCGTTTATATTCAGTTGAAACGGAACGTCATATAAAGGGAGTAAAACAATATTCATACTTTTAAACTCGAAAAGTATATTTCCAGTTCAAAAATCAAATCCCCGACGCGTAATGCCGTAAAAAAATATGAAACTAATTACTATAATATTTTGGTTTTGAGGCGCGAGACTTTTTGGTACCAACTTTGGTCATTGTCCTTTATGGACTAGCCGTACCGACAGTGTCCACGTTTCGGCTCCGTAAGTCATAACAGGCAGGACGCACTGATTGAAGATCTTAGTCTTTAGGCTCTGTGGAATACGCGACGAGAAGACCCGGCGAAGCTTCCCAAATGCTGCCCAGCCCAGCTGAATTCTTCTATTAGCCTCCCTCTCCAAGTTGTTCTTACCAAACTGCAGAGTTTGCCCGAGGTACACATATTCTCGAACAACCTCGAGAGGACCGCCATTAACAACAATAGGTCCTGGGGTGACGTGTTCGTTGAATATAACCTGGGTTTTGTCCAAGTTCACCCTGAGACCAATGCGTATAGAAGAATCAACTAGGCCATCCAGCATCTGCTGCAAGTCGTGTAGCGATTCAGCCAGTATGACGATGTCATCTGCAAATCTCAAGTGTGAGATGTACTCGCCGTTGATATTAATGCCACGTCCTTCCCATTTCAGCGTCTTAAACACATCCTCCAGTGCGTTGGTGAACAATTTCGGGGAAATTACGTCCCCTTGTCTTACCCCCCGACGCAATGGGATATGCTCCGTTTGCTGGTTTTGAGTTTGGACGGTCATTGTGGCGTTCTCATAAAGGTTTCTCAACACTTGGATGTATCGCCAGTCGACTTGGCATCGCTGCAGAGACTCCAGAACTGACCAGGTTTCGACAGAGTCAAAAGCCTTCTCATAGTCCACAAATGCAAGACACAGCGGCCGATTATACTCTTCGGACTTCTGTATGATCTGCCGCACTGTGTGGATGTGGTCTATGGTGCTATATCCTCCTCGAAACCCGGCCTGCTCCGGTGGCTGGAAGTCGTCGAGCCTTCGCGCTAGACGATTTGTGACGACTCTTGAGAACAGCTTATACACGTGGCTAAGGAGCGAAATGGGTCTGTAATTCTTTAGTAGGGTCTTGTTCCCCTTTTTAAAGAAAAGAACGACCACACTCCTTCTCCACGCTTCTGGAGTTCTCCCAGAGAACAGGACCGAGTTGAAAAGCTCCCGAAGCTCCCTTAATACAGGACGTCCTCCCGCTTTCAGGAGCTCAGTCGTTATCCCATCCTCACCAGGGGCCTTTCCATTCTTAAGCTGTCTAAGAGCCGCCTCGATTTCGTCTTGGCTGACTTCTGGCAGGTCTTCTGTGAAATGGCGGGTTAAGGTGGCTCTGGAATCGTCATTTTCGGGATCAGGTCGCGATGCATGCGATGCGTACAACTGGCCGTAGAAGTTTTCGACTTCCGAAAGAATCTCCGGCTTCGAAACGACGATATCCCCACTAGATTTGGTCAACTTCGTCAGGTGGCTCCTCCCAAGTGATTGGACGAACACTTTCGACCCCCGATTTTGCTCAATCGCTTTTTCTATTGAGCGTGTGTTGGAGCATCGAAGGTCGCGTCGTACCATTTCCTAGTTACAATGCAAAATTTATACTTGATAAGGATTTGTGTGAGATACAACTAAAATGTGTGAAAATATATTCTTATCACTAGCTGTGCCCGCGACTTCGTTCGCGTGGATGTCGGAACTTAACAATGTATTTTTTTGTGCGAAGCGCTGTTGGAGGATTCCGATACAAATAATTTTTTATTTATAAATGCTAGTGCTTCTTTATAACAACATTAGCTGTGGAACTATCTGGAGCGTACACAAAAAGGTTATTAAGGTTGTTTACGCGAGAAAGAGCTACGTATAGTTGACCCTGGGAAAAGCATCCAATACTTAGGTCCACCCCCGCAACGGATAATGTCTGGCCCTGAGCTTTATTAATCGTCATGGCATAACAGAGACTGACTGGGAATTGCACTCGTTTGAAAGAGAAAGGAAAGTTGTTAGGAATTATAGGTATTCTTGGAATAAAACAATATCACCAGCGCCGCAACCGGTTAATATTTCAGCTTCGATTATGTTTTGCTGCAGATTTGTGACTTTGAGCCGTGCCGTTACAAAGTTTGGAGGACATAAATTTCTGAGGAGAATTATTGGTACACCGATTTTTAAAACTATTTTGTGGGCTGGAAGTCCGGGTGTGTTGAGGGAATCCAAAAATTCTACCGGGTAGTGCGTGGCGTCATCTTCTTCCATAACAGCTGTATTTATAGAGGTGTATTCTCTACTATTCCCGGACACATGAATCAATATTTTTAAATTAATTGCCGCAGCTTGGAGGCGTTGCGAGGAGTCAAAATAGCTCGCTGACATAGCCAAGAACCGGCTTGATTTCCCATGTTTGTGGAATCTCCGTACACAGAAGAAATTAGCTCCTGTTATGATGTAACGCAAGAACAGAGATTGTCAACCAAAATAACTTTGCCATCTTCTTGTACGGGGTATGTGCCATCGCCTATTTGTAACAATAAATTGGGAAACTCCTGTGCATTTTCGCAGCCTCGCAACTGTGCACGCATATGTACACTCAGATGTGTAGATGATATATTGCGCCATAAAACAGAACTCTTCAGACAGGCAGCAATTTCTTCGGCTCTCGTTCCTCGGGGTACTATCGGGAGTGTCTGCCGAAAATCACCGCAGAACAGCACCGTAACTAATGCCTCCCATCGGCCGGTCATTTTGCCTTATGTCCTGTAAAGTTCTATTCACTGCTTCTACAGCTTTGCGGTTTGCCATAGTGCACTCGTCCCAAAAAATTAAAACACAATCGCATAAAACCCTTGCTTTATCGCTATTTCGCGATATGTTGCAAACCGGGCTTTCCGTGCGGTCTAAGTCGATAGGAATTATAAATGTTGTGTCTGCCGTTTTTCCTCCAGGCAATAATGTGGCTGCTATCCATGAAGAGGCGACAGCAAGGGAAATTTTATTTTGGTTCTGTAGCGGCACTACAAAAAGTACTTCAGCAACATAGAACAAAAAGTACTACAGCGCCATCTATGACGCAGAGGATAAACTAAAAATCTAAATATATCTAAATTCTGCATCGCGCAAGTAAAGTATTCGCGACTTAAAGACTATATAGAAGAACCCGACAACAACTGTAGGGCAGTAGCCCACCAGACATAACACCCGTCTGGTCGGAGGATCCTCCCTTTTCAATGGGGGTTGAAGAGCTTTACAATCTGTTCTTCATACTCCCAAAGTTCCTTATTCGAGCCAAAATAACTTTGGTTAGGAAAGTTTTACCTGTTCCGCTCGGTGCGTCTAAAAACAGGATTTCACCCGAGGCGTTTTCTACACTGCAGCATACCCTATCAAACGTCTGGCGCTGTTCCTCTGTCTTTCTACTAATTTCTGATACGTACTCTCTGTTTATACGTTCCCCATCGACTGTCGGTGTGGGCAAACCGTATTGACTGATCGGGTTCCCTGGTATACTTATAACTATCTCTTTAATAGCCAAGGACCTGTTGTGACAAATTTCACGTACCCTATAGGTCAGGAATTTCTCCATCAGTATTTAGTTAAACATGCCTCAATCAGAAAATAACGTCACACGCACAATGCCATCTATCGAATATCTATATTCAATGCTGCACGCAGTTGATGTCTAGATATAGTCCAGTCTGAGTTCGATAGATGGCGCTGTTTTAATATTTTATTTCGGAAACTTATAATTTTATTAATTTACATTTTTCTTTCTTTCCATTTATAAGGTGTGAACTGATTACGATGAAACAAAAAACTTAATGTTCAATTACTTCAATTTACGCACATACTGTTATGTATAAAAGTTACGGGAAGTTGTGAGACCAACTGCACATAACCCTAATTTTACTTCTGTAACACTTTAAATTCAAATATCTTTTGATAGACTGAACCGATTGCAATGAAACAAAAACTAAATGTTACTTCAAGTTACACTCAATCGTTGTGTATAAAAGTTATCTACATTGCTTTTGTACATTTTACGTGATGCCCGAACAAATACACAGACAAACAGACAAACAGACAAACAGACAAAAATTCGAAAAATGCTGGAAATGGGTTCTGTTGGTTGTCCTTTAACACCCTGGCTATTTTTTTTGGATTTTTTTTCGATGTACAAAAACGACTTTTCTACAGTTTTATTATATGTATAGATTATTACACATCTTTATATTCCACTTTTTAGTGTATTTTTCGAACTTCGGGTATTTTTTAACACTGATCCAACTAAAGTTATGCTTTAAATTCGGTACCTATCTAAAAATAGACCTACCTACACATCTAAATACAGCTTCACATCCCGAGTAAGTGTTTTCCTGAAGAGGAATTAAAAGCAGCAAGTCAGATACTTAATTATTTTCTTTCCATTTACAAATCAACTGAAAGGTTAGTAATAATATTGTTATACCGAAACCGTTGAACCCACTGATTTTATTCTAGACTAAATTCCGTTGTATTCGTTTTTCTAAATTATACGCAAAAAATAACAGTAGCTATTTTTTATATTACCACACTAGCATAGGTTAGAAGTTATCCCAGGGGAGATCCTACCGGGATAAAAAGTATCCTTTGCCCTAACCCAGGTCATGGTGTATTCGTATGTCAAACTTCATAAAAATCTGTTCAGCCGTTACGACGTGAGGGCGTGATAGACAAATAAACAAACTCATTTTTTTATTTATAATATTAGTGGCGATTAGGATTTCAGTCCAATTTTGCAATATTTTCTGGTAAACAATATCGGATTTACGCATAATCGACACACATGACAGGAAATATCCTATTTTGCACATGTTGTTATTTTTTTAATGTCTTCCGTCATGTGGGCGCAACGTAGGCAGGTGTTGTACGATAAATACAGCTGATAATGAGGGTGTAGCTTATTGGCTGATCCCAATGTATTTGTGGTCCTTATTACTGCTATAAATAAGGATGAAAGTATAAATAGACCATGGCTTTAGGATCTTTATGAGGTGATTATTTCTTTGAGTAATTTATTAAGATTCTGGTATATAGTAATTGGTGTTATTATTAAAATTATAACAGAAAATATTATCATTATTTTTATTATAATTCCAAGTACGTAATTAAAATAGAGTTGAATGTAATGAAAGAACTCGTGAACTAAAATTAACTTCAAAATTGTAATTAAACTTGGTATTGAAACACTGCGAATGTACACATTATTAAGTACCCAATTAGCGAGTTCTTCATTATAACGTTTAATCGGTGCATGGGAGTTTCATATTTATTTTCATAACATTCGTGTTCCCGGGGTTTGCACCTTGCATCCGCGGGGTGTATTCCCACACCCCCATATGTCCCGCTAATCCGTGCTTTTAGAGAGCAACCATTTAAACTTGGCCTGCCCTACCCTTGGAGCCGCTTTGGGAAGTTTTGGGGAAACGCAGCTGTTTCAAGTGGCAGGGGTCTTTCACATTTGGTCGGTGTTCATGTGAATTTGCCTCCTACATGTTCACACGCACCCCCTTTACTTATTGCATATGTGTTGTGTATGAGACATACGAACACGTGGCGAGGCTATCAACTTGATGTGTTTCATGTTTAATAAGAAATTACATTTCCTCCATTATGTTTCATGAGAAACTAGCGTTAGTTGGGTGTTGGCATTTCTGAGAATGAGCGGATGGGGGATTCATTTTATTGGCACAATAAATGGGGAAGTTTGATTTATGTTTAGAAGTCAATCATGGAGTAACAGCTGAGTGAAATTGGATCAACGAATAATAATGGCATTTACATATTAGAATAAATGAAGGGTTTGCGCTTGGGATTTAAAATTATGTATTATCAAAACTGACCGCCTCGTTGGTCTAGTGGTTTTAAGCGCGACTGCTGAGCATGAGGTCCTGGGTTCGTTTTTCGGGGCAGGCCAAGTGTTATTGTGTTTTTCCATCAGGAATGAATAGGCTCGCCCCTTATTACACGAGACTTAAACATAACTGGCGAAATGTCGGTGTAATATTAGGTACACCTCTGCCTAACCCGTCGGGGATTACAGGCGTGATGTTATGTTATGTGTTAAATCATGAAACATAATGATTGCAGTTTAAAACATATCGTAGTACTCGTAGTAGTTTAATTCTGTAGTCCTTTGTTTTGGTAACAAAATATCACTCTGTAGTGTTTCGTTTTGATAGAAGTTTGTAAAGTTGTGACGTCGCTCGGACATAATGGACACTGCGCAAACCATAGGCCCTTGCTCTGTTCTTACATAATCTGAAACGACACGCAAGTATTTGTGTCACCTGAAACCTGTATATTGAATAGTTCTAAACCTGTTGATCTAAATATGGCTGACAGCTGCAGTTGTTATACAATAATTTTACGATTATTTCAGCGACAAATGGATAGTTATATGTATAAGTAAGTAGGTGCAGGATTGTTAGCGTTTTGATTGATTCGATACTGAGCATGTTTTCTCAAGAATTATGAATCGAAACGGACTAATTATTGAAAATGAATGCAGTTGTGTCGTGCGTGAAGCGAAATTAATATTTTTTGGACGATTGCCGATGTCACGTCACGCGTCATAGCGCGAATTTCTGAATGGCTGATGTAAGCGCAGTTTTTGAGACGATTTCGTATCCTCTTAATGCTATGACGACTCCATTGCTTACGACTCAGTTGCTGCGTTGAGGCTATATTCGATAAATGCGAGGTACTAGGTTCCTTTCCATTCTATTTTTTCGAAAACTCCCTTGCATTATTCTTTTACGATTGTAGTGATGATGGAGACAATCTTTACGCTATTAATACTTCATTTGTATAACTATTCGACACGTCTTTGTAATCCCACAGATCCACACAAAAAAATCGCCTTTCGTCAGACAATAGAAAAAAAAAACAATTTTATCCTATCATCATTTGTTTTCATTCTGGCCAGTATTTGATGTGATAACTTTATAATCCTCGTGCATTCGTCAAACGAGCCATCAATGTGTGATACAGCGCACAATTACAGCCAGCCCCATTGGCTCATGGCTCCCCTCTCATACTTTGTTTATGGAGCTCTGGCTCACTGAAGCGGTTTATGGGTCAGTCTCCGCGTGTTTTTTGTTCCATGTTATATCCTTTCTAGTTAGTAATTAGCAATTATTATGGAGATCAAACGTTTGTTCTTGCTTGCTCTGTTTACATTTGTTTTTGCTTGTTTCAGACTTAATAGGAGTCTAATGATGGGAAAAGTAGTGCGTGAAATAATTGTTCTGGGCAAAAAAGTTTTTAGTATCTCAATGAAGAATTAAGAATGTATTTATAATTTAGTTGTGAAACATCACGGTAAAACTAACCATTGTAGTCTTCTTGTCGTGTAAGCATTCAAATAGAGATTATAAACATAGTTTGAACTCATACGTACCAATGATGCTCTTACTCCGATTAGTTTGATCTGAAAGCAGAGAACACATTTATAAATAAACTTCAATCGATAACTGAACTACAAAGGGTTAGCCAGAATCAAACTATGCACGTACACTCGGGGAACAAAAAGCTTAAACAATTTTCAAATAGACTGCTTTCCTACATTATGACGTCACTTTTTCAAATTGACATTTTCTTTCATGATATTGTTAGGGAACTTTATAATAGAATATTTATTTATCGTTATTGCAGGTAACAAATACAAAAAATATCTCTAAAACTTATAACTTCTCACATACAATCATGACATAGGTACGTTGTCAGAATAATGTAAAAATTGTTCTGGTTGTGCAAAACCTTTTCATTCCCCGACTGTACTTTAAACCATGGTTTCTAAAATAGCAGAAGAATTACAACTTCATTAACTAGCATTTAAATGTAAAATGTAGTTTTCCGGCTACCGTGCCTGGCACAGACTAATTACATTGTTAGGAAAAACGTTAACTTTCAAATGTATTAATTTAGTGGTCATGATTATTATAGATTCCATTTTTAGTCTGTGGTTTTACGCTGTGCTTTAGCAGAGAAATTGTTGATGCAAAGTCAATGAAGCATGCGCTTGAGAAGATGGTAAAATAATCATTAATATGAAAATCATTTCAAATAAATTGTTCTAAATATAGCCACGACTATTAATAAATATGTATGTTCTTCAGCCGTATTTACATAATGAGTTCATCTCAGTGAGGTAAAAAGGGAATCGTGTTTTTGTACGTGTATTTTCAAGGGTTGAAATAAAATACCCCAGACCCTGTTTGGAATATTATTCACCAAAAGGATGCTTTCCGTCTTCATTTCTACATTCAATGCTTTTGATTTAAAAGTCGAACACAAAAATATAGAAAGGTAAAGAAATCGAAGCGATTTCAGCTGCTGTTTTTAAATTACGTTCGGTGATCCAATTTTGATAGTCAGCGCAGTAAGCGCAACATTTTATTCGTTTCGCTTCCAAACACAGCTGCTTGAGACTTCCACCTGTCGGGTAAATCACGATGTTGTCTCTGGTTCTGCGCGGTAACTGAGGACCGTGACAGGTCATAGCCACCACAGATTACAAATCCTTTGTGTTATGTCAGCGACCTTTTGTTCTCCAGCGTCTATAATTGATTGCTATTCACACCGAATAATCCATGACTAACCTTTAGTCTTTCTAATATTTGCAAGAACTTTTTAGCAACGAGTTTTGCCTCGTTTCGCTAATAAGCAACTATATGAGTTTTATAGTCGTATCGTACATTCGTACCACGTAAAAACGCGTAATACCTAATTATGATTACGAAGTTTATTAAATAAAGTTTCGCATAAAATTGTTTACCAGTCTTGCAGTTTCATAACTGCAGCGCCTTTCCAGTTACTTGTTCAATAATAATTTTTATTACAAAAGTCTACTTCAAATAACTTTCTTGCATTTTATTTGTTTTTAACGTAAACACGCGCAGTATTTATTTATTTTTGTTTGAAACTCATAATTATCATAATTATATTCAAATTAAAACAAATAACTTTTTCAGCGCTCTACGTAGGGCAAAACTCGAGGACGCCATTTAATTTATTTGCAAGTTGCAGCATACCAGCAACCAGCATACCGTAGGTACCTACGTATTGACGATGCGAAGTTCTGCAGGTAAAGTTGAATAATTAGCTTGTCAGGACACATGCAGATGGAGTTAGGGACGTTTCCCAGTTATCCAATACAAAGTTAAACCCAACTTATATGAGAACACACGCTGAAATCAGCTGGTTCAGTGTTATATAAAATATTACGTTGCTGAAATGGTTTATTCATTTACAAATAAAAGGTTCATGTTTTTTGTGGGTACGGGACGGGCGGATGGGTTTGCCCGTATTTTTTGGGAAGTATAAAAACAAACCAAAGTCAGACTACCACAAAAAATGTTGCTAAACGTAATTTCGTGAATAAAAAGTTACCATTCAACACAATGGTGCTAACATTTTCAAAGAAACAAATATTTTTGTACGTAATTATGTACTTGTTTTTACGAAAACTTTTACATATTACGCATACAAAAGTAATGTTTCAGTTTGTTTCACCAAGTTAAAACGCGATTTTTATGCCATTTTATTAACATTTATTACGAGATATAAACGATGTTGCACTTACAATTATTGCGTTTAGTAAAAGTACCAAGTTACCAACCTGCAATAAGAAACACGAAATAATATCTGGAAATTTTTATAATATGCCTGTTTGTGTAATGTGTATCGAAATGACGTTACTGTAGTTTCCTTTCTCTTTAATATTTATTTCTTATTAAAATTCAATTTATTCAGCAACAATCCACGTTGTGTTTGAAATCATAAATCTATAAAAAAATCCATAATATTACTAGCAAAAAAAAAAAAACAATTTTAAAATGTGGATATGTCATCGTCTATCGGATACAGACATTTCTCCAATAGGAATGCTTTGAGTCTTGACTTAAATGAGCTTTTGTAAATTATAGTTTTTAAGTCCAATGGCAAACTGTTAAAAATCCGCACTGCTTGATATTGAGGACTCTGTTGCATAATATTAAGCTAGGGTATTATTTTGTTTTTAAAATCTATCCTGCGCGTACTTTCCCTCAACTGTTTCACCTCATCTGTTTCATAGACATGCAGGTATTTTTTTAAAATTCACCTTATTCTTTCCTAGCGTAGAATGGAGTTTCAACTGAATAGCAGTCCAGTTGCTTATGTCTACTGGGGTTTTGTTACCACCCACGTTCAGCCTACCGTAGGTACTACCAGGTTCACTGACGGTCTGCCACTTTTCACCCATAAGTTCTAAGTAAAAAAATCGGACAAGGTGAGAGTTCGACTCGCGTGGAGAGGGTTCCGTACGTTAATTATCTTAATTTCGTAAGTTGTTGTTCCGTAAGATTTTCCTGTAATCTATAGGCTAACTATGTTTTGTATTTTTTTTTCAAAATTTTCGGCCCTGTAGTTTCGGAGTTAACTTATTTAAACTTCATGTACAATAGTCGTACAATTTTCGCCTATTTTCTTAAATAACTTCAGAACTATTTATCTTAAAATTATAAAACAATGAGCCCTTTCATTCGATATGTAACACGATATAGTTTGCAAAACTTTTTTTTTCATTTTCTAATTAGCCACCAAAAGTAGTTACCATGATTAAAATTCATTAATTTCAAGTCAATCGGTCCAGTAGTTTCGGAGTAAAGTGGCTGTGATAGACGCACAGACAGAGAGACACGCGAGTGATCCTATAAGCCATATAGGATCACTCGCGTGTGAACCCCTTATAGTATAAGGGTTTCCGTTTTTCCTTTTAAGGTACGGAACCCTAATAAAGTTAAAAAGTGGTCGGTAGTACCTAAGAATAAAAAAGCAGTGACCCGAACGCCTGGATTTTCAGTCACGTCGCGTGCCACCCACAGCACGCTTGCTACATATGTGTAGTGTACGTCATCCTTGACCTAGACAGACGTCACGTGACCTAACCTTAAAAATATCGATGTCCAGTAATTGCGCTGTGAAGGTTAGGTGACGGTCATTCCGTGTAAAACGTCGAAACATATTGGAAAAAGCTAAACAAATGATATGGATTCCATGTTTATTTGTGTTTATTGTGATTGCTTTTGGGCATAGTATTACTCTCTGGATGTATGTTCTTCTGCGTACAGTATGTGAAGTAGTCAGTTTATACTTCTATAGGAAGAGTTAGAATCAAATAAGAAATGGATTTTACGTCGAAAAGAGCTATAAAAATCAAGCTCCGGAAATTATCCCTACAGCAATGACAAGTTAAAATAACACCAGCAACTTCAATAACAATTTACATACCAAAATAATTATCTATTGTTAAACATTGCTAAAGGCACATCAAGCGAAGTAATCTTCTCACTCCTCATTACATCTCACGAATAGAACTAAGGAAATCATGAACTGAACTTAATCTAGCTCCGTAATAAGCCCGACTATCATTTGTCTGCTGCTGTATACGGAGTGTCGACGCGTCACTTCTAAATGTGGAAGCAAATTGCAGACTCGAGTTTAGCTGTATATGTATAGTCTATAACTAACCAGGGTATAAGGGCCTTCGCCCACGCGGACTTTTTGTAGCGATGCGGTCGCGCGAATCGTAAACACGCTTCTGCATCGCTGCCATTGCGTTTAGTAGCATTTGCTATGCGCGACAAAAGGAATGTATACGCGCGTCAGCATCGCTACTGCCGTACGAAAAATACGCGCTCTGGACGTGGAATTGCGGACACCAGTCCGTTAAACTATACTATACATTGCTACGGTATCGGTGCAGACGCGCGACCGGAGTCCACCTTGCACTAGCGCTAACAGGCATTTCTGTAACGATCCTGAAATGCAACAGAAGCGTTTAGTAGCGCTGCAGAATCGTGGTGACGTGGGCAAAGGTACTACGGAGTTCACTAATGGTCGACCACCTTTCAACCTTATTACTTAGGGCGAAAAGTGGTATACCATCAGTGAACTCGATCGCGACTGTATCCCGGCTGTTTTGTGTTTGCATCGCTGAAAAAAGTCGCCGTGAGCGAAGCCCCTTAGCTCTTTAACTATACCGGGTATAAAAGGTTCCATCTGTCTTCTTCTAAATTAGATAAGTGCTAGTTGCTATGCGACTGAGTTCAATTACTTCCTACATCTTTATTAAAGGACGTTCGTTTACTATTAATTATGGTGAAATGTGGAGGATGTTGGGCATTAAAAGATAATGTTATGTGATTGAGATTACTGATTATCCACAACATCTATTAGAAGGAAAAGTTTATGGTATGTAATTTTCCCGGTTTCTCTAAGTTACTTGCGGATCGTGATTGGTTGGTATTTTGATCAAATAAAGGAGGACTGTCTGAAATAAACGTAGTCTCCAATGAGTGTGTCTGTCGTATTCAGCATTGGTAAATAGAATGTTATTCTAGGCTTTTAATAAAAGACGCAAATGAATATCTAAGCAATAAAGAGTTAGGTAATGTATTTAAATTGTCTCGTCAATGTTACTTTCTGAAGAACTTGACAAATGTTTAAATGTAAAATGGTTGTAACGAAAGGCAGTCTTATCTCACTCAGTATCTACGTCAAGTAAAATATATTTTCGAGTACCTATTCAAGAAAATTAATTCTTATGAAACGTAGCTGTCTGAGAAATGTTACTTTCTCTGAAACTTTCGGTTGAAGATTCTATCTTATTTCTAGTTAAATGAATATTACTTTATCGCCTGAGCTTTTAAGGTAAACACACCGATTGCTTGAAATTGCTCAAAGGCGAAGCAACACCGTCTGTTTACGTCCACATCTACATTTAGGGGAGCATTTTATGCCGCGATAAATTTAGTACTTAAAGCCCATAACCCTTTGAGGGATTGAATCTGACAGCCATCCGGGCGTGTAAAGAGATCAATCAGAGTCGACGGTGGTGAAGCAGGAAGATGTAGCGACTTTTTTAATGTCTCGATGTGTCTGGCAAATTATGAGAAAGATTTAAAGCGCTTTACAGAAGCGGGTCTAACAGTACTAGGATTCGGTACGCTCGCGCACGCAATTCGTGTACCGTACACAACAGTATGAACTTTTTTCTAAAAGTTGTCGCTCACGACCGACGAACACGTGTTGAACTAACAATATAATTTAAGCAATAGAATTTCAGAATTTCTACAAATAATTTTTGTTTTCACAGAACTGCGGCAAAATTTCGCGACTACGAATATCTTGCAAAAGTTTCGCGTTTCTAAAACAATTTGTTACAAATTATAACTTTCGCAATATCATATTGTTCTTTGTAATTATTCGAATGTTAAACACGCGAGAAAATTTTAACTCAAATTGTTATTCTTGTTAGCGCACAATGGGCTGTCTGTAGTCTCTCAGTACACATTTATTAACAGAAAATTTATTACGTTGTTAGTTGTTATATATTACGATATTTATGGGCCCAGTTAATTTAAAAATCGATTTTATCAGTTGGAAAAACAGCGATGTTTTCACCCGAGTAGGTAATTGATGAAACGTCGTGATTTGTAGTTGAAATGAATTATGTTTTCAATCAGAATGTTTTCAGTTGAAGTATTCGTGATTCATTTCTTTGATATAACGTCAATAGGAACACATGTTGTAGACAGCTATTGCACACAAAAAAATATTTATGAATAAAAAGTTTACAATAGTAAATTGTATGTTTTATTAACACTAAATCAGACTGTTTTCACTTTTCAGGCACAGCTGTTTTACTCATCAGCGAATGTTTCTTTTACCCACGTTACGATACAGACTACCATATTTAATTCATGAAAGAAAACAATAAAAGAATCTAGAGAATGAAACAAAAAGAATTTCTCTCTGAAACAGTTTCAGAAAGGACATTTTCCTTTTCGTCACGGTAACTTCATAACCCGTTACGAAACTCGCTCACAAACTCAACTCAATTATTGTTTACGAGTAGACGCGCCGCTTTTTTTTATTGCTCTTAATATATTCTATGTAGAATGGGGACTGTGTGGGACAGACAGGATGGTTGCGTAACCGCGAACTTGTGGGACAATGGTTTGTAGAGGACACGCGAAAGAAATCAATATTCCAGGGTTTGCAGAGACTGTTACGCCAGACAATGGTTTGTCGCTACCTAGGTACTTTTTTGCGGTCTGTGCTTTTCGTACTTCAGCAAAGTTTGGCAGCGAAAATTGCGCTTTATACACGCGTATGCATTAGGTCGAAAACGTTGTGAAATATCAAGATCACGTATATAATTTTTAATGATGATGTAATTACTTTTTATCAAAAATCACACTATTATTATCAGCCTATCTTATCGTTGCAACAATGCGACAGCGAAATAACACACGTTTTCATACAGATACGATAAATTCGAAAGTTTCGTCCGTGTGCGTACACGCACAGTACGGCACCCATTTGACCATATCTTTCAATGGTACTATGTTCAACAATAGAACATTCACCGGGGTTAGTCAGTGGAACGTTCACGTGTGTTCCGACAACGTATACACGACCTCATATAAATACATAAATAGTACAGTATGGGCCATAGTACTCTGTTTATACGTTGAAGTATTGAATAGAGAACCTCCCATTTATTTTTAATGCGGCTAATAAAAGTAAGGTAAGGTACAGGGTGTATAAATTCAAAAATGGTGTACCAACAATATCATCGCAAGATTAAAAATATCTAACAAGGGTTTTGAGGCATAATTTTTTGGGCAGTAAATCTAGATTACAATGTGGTTTAAATTGAATGAATTATACAAATAAGGTAACAAACTTTATTTGATAGAATATGTAGGAGTCTTAATAATGATCTAATTTATTTGAATAACATGATGTAATTTAATTTATGCTGATCTAATTCCTTTAACAGTACGAACATTAATATGTTCGCACTTATTAAATCTTGTGCGAATGTGTTTAATCCTGATTTTGTTTAATTAAGTCGCCGAACCGTATACGACGATCGATGCCAAACAAAATAGAATATTGAATGAGTGAATGAATGTATCTGATTCAGAAATGCTTGTAAAAGAACGGTGAAGTTCCCTTACAAGTACCTATAACTACTCTATTTTATAGCATGAATCCGCTTTAAAAAATCATGGGCTATTATATCGTCGGTCTGTCGGTACATTGCATGGTAAGCGCACGCGCCGAAACTTCCGCTCAAGCGCTTATTGTGGACTGACGGACCGGAAACGACTCGATACCATCTAAAACTACGCCGGTGCAGTACTTATGCTACTTTACCATGTACAGCGAAGATGCGGTACTGCATATAAACGAGTTATTTGCAGTATTTAGGCCTCATTTGCATTTAACGACTGTAATTTTGTCTAGTTTGCAATTTAGTTTTTATGTAAATTTTTCTTTTAAGGTAGACATGGCTGTTTATGATGTAATTTTGATTCGGAAGTGGTTGGTTTTCGATTTTCTATTAACCACGAACGGGCAACCATCACTAGAGTCGCCGCGGTTAGATAAATAGAAAAGAAAATCTAAACAATGAACGGTTAATAAATCTATTCACAGTATTCAGTTAGTTTTATTTGGAGCCTGAAAAGCTAGTGTAATCATGCTGTCTGTATACGTTAACCATTCAGTACTATTTCGGTTCAATTTATTTATTTAGTACTAGTTTTACGGTATGGATGGTTGGATGGTGGTACATGCTGACCGCCTGCACATGGGGCGGGCCCGCCATGCTTTCCACCGCCACTGTGCGCGATAATTGGAGCGTCGTTCCGGCCACATTGTTCCCTCCGTATTGTCTGTTATGGTAACGCACTTCGTTTTATTTCCTTTCCGAAATAAACCTAACACTGACAAACCAAAGTCACGGCTTTCGCGAAACATCTACCAAAGGCTTTCTTTAACGTGTAAACAATAACAGTGCGATTCTTGAAAATGCAGACTTGTTTTATAGTAGTGATGTTGTATGAGAACGTTGGAATTTCTCGCTTGATTATCTCCATACGTTTTTCTCGAATGAGACGTAAAAACTTCAAGCGGTCAGCGGAAGCGACGCACGAAACATGCAGCAGTAAAATATCCGTTTTAAGTACCGCAATAGAACATAAATGTAGGTAGTGTGACAATAACGGAGTAACTACTTATCTGGAAACACCGGCCACTGACTAGTTTACGGACTTTTGATTGAACGTAGTTTTCATAACAAAACGCATTTGTGACATTGGGAGTAGAACCCAAGTCAAACATATAAAAGAAATACGTGTACATAAACTTGAAATCAATAGAACTCCATTAATTCAATTATTGAGGCTGATACTTCGTCGCTAAAAAAATCAAAATCATGAACTAAACAGTAAAAGTAACGAATCTATGTCAATAAACAAAAAGATAGAGAGCGGCGGCGATATCAAGAAACATAAAATAAATAATTTACGATCGATTCCATCTGATTAGATTCAGAGGATAAAACGATATTACTTCACGAGTACAAATTAAACGCCTACGTGTTTTTTTGGGGAAACTTTCACCGACATTATGGAATTGGAAACATTTTACGAATATCTTCGGCAAGAAAAAATAAATGAATATCGAAATCTTGAGTTACGAAGGTTTCGATCTTCATTTATATAGAGATTTGCGATAATTTTAATAAAAAATTAGATTTCATTGACGTGTTTACAGAAATGAGAATAAAAAATCTTGATAGTAACACAAGTCACGCTGGCTGAAAACTATTTTATTTAAGACTTGTCAAGGATAAAAATATGACCGTTCTTGAACTCAACAATGTGGCAGATGAAGGTCTTAACAGCAAAACTTGAAATTCATTTTCTAAACGAATGAACACCGAAAGTATCTTTGAAGTCCCAAAGGCACGTCATGCTCATCTCATATTAGATGAGCCAAAGATACTTCTAACAATATTGGCACTTTTTATAGACACGTCTTCTTTGTATGGAGCGTTGATCGCTGGATTGTTATACAACTTTCTACAATGTTTTCATAACTTTTGCAACTTGTCACGTTTGCGTTGCGGCGGGTTTATTGACATTCATCAGCTGTCCATTGTGCACGACATCTCGACAGGCTACGTAATCTTAGATAAGAATTTAAAAGCTTAAACAATAGCATAAATATCGTGAGATTTTTGAGACGTCAAATTGATTACCTCATTCATCAACGTAATCAATGACAGGCTTTGCATTGCAAAGATACTTTTAAACAAAAACATTCTTCCTTTATAGTATACTGAACATAATAAAACTCGCAAGTAAACACATCATTATAAATAAGGGTATAAGTGTAAATAGTGTCGTTATTGACGCGGCACAAAATTCCAACATTACTCGACTCATTAAATTGCAATTTCACACCATCTCGTGGATAATAAGGAAGCGTTACTATATAACATTGTATTTTAGCGTGGCATCGCGTAATGCTGAAGATTACGTCTCTCTGTGGAAACATTCCATCAACCAGAAGAGATTACGTTATGATGGAAAATGGCGCACGCGCAAACATCTGGAATGGTGACAGGTGATTTATAGAATAACTTCATAATGATCCGCGGATAAACTGCCGAGCAATGTTAGTACAAGTTTTTTTGTGTAGAAACTACCGCTTTGTCTTCCTTTGAATTTATTTACGTCCAAAATCGAGTAGGCAAGGTACTGGAATCGCGTTCTTGTATGTGCAGATGCAAAACTAATTTCTTTCAAAAACGTGTAGCGCTGAGCCCAAGTAACGTGCAAAGGCAAGAAGATGGTAATGTTCTGTGGCAGCTACGTTTATTTTTGTAATCAGGTTCACGGTGTATGTTGCTTCCCATCGAGTTTTTCAAAACCTGATTAGAGATTATGCATCATACGACTTGCTGGGGATTAATTTCTGCCTTCTATTTTAGTGAAATCAAAATGTCTTTCCAGCAACTTCTAGTGGCAATTTCATGTTAATTTCCCACAAGTCATAATCTATTTATTGTGCTGGTAACAATGTTAACTAATTCAGAAACTAACTGCGAAACGCCGCTGACCACTGCGGCTCCTGGGGCCTAATTTTATGTTTCGTATATTGCCGGGAATGCTCACCGCAATGAACGAATTTTGCGGCAGACTCGCGTAATACCGGGCTTTCGTCTAAACGCAATTCAGTAGCCAAATCTCATAGATTACTTACATTGTTTGCCTGAATAGCTTCATTTATTAATACTATAAGTTTTGAGGAAATTCTCGTCGAAATAGGTTATACCTTTATTTGGTACGGACGTGGCCACTGTTCCATGCTTAATTTTCTGGCAACATTTTAACAAAATGACTTTATACTTTTACCAACCAACATTCTGATCGTCAGATTTAGAATCTCGGTGTTCAGAGACATACCAACACGCACCCATTAAGATAATTAATGCCTGGATTAAAATTCAATTTACCTGTAGAATAGTCAAAGATAAATCATAGAATAGGCGGTATCTCACGCACCAAGCTAAGTCTATTTTAAAGTGCCCAAGCCTGTTCCACGCAACTCGTAAAAAGGCTATTTCCACTCCAGAAGCAATAAAATGTGTCTCTGGAACAATTTTATCCTTAAGCTTATCTCAGCTTAGGGTAACTTCTTTTTATGGCATATAGCAATAGTCCTGCGACAATAAGAAACACACAAAGGGTCCTTAGGGGACAGTATGGTAATAGCATTTTCTAGATAGCATTTAAGGTTTCCAAGATGCCTTTTACGAGACGTTTCAGAATAGCCAGACTTTGGAAGGTAAAGTTACGTAAGCCCATTTCTGACGTCTTCGATAAGAATTGCAATGTTTCGTGAATTTCAATCTGCGATGCTATAAAATTATGACTTGCTGTTTATGGTTTGAATGGTATTCGCGTTTTCAGCCTATTTCAGAGCACAACTGTAAACAATACTGTTGCAGTAAAACATACTGAAGGATTATTAGGAAGGATACATCAAAATCTTATTCAAACCTCAAAATTGCTTGAACCTTTACTCCAACAAGACTATATTGAGAGGTATAGAAGACCAAAGAAGAATCACTCCTATTTATATTTAGTTGGCATATAAAACAAACGGGCTGAGGGCATCGATGCGATATTTCAGATAACTGCCCACGCAGTAAAATCGTTGGGATAAACGATTTTATCCCTCGTCGACCTATTTTCTGGGTAACACAATGCTTCGACTTGTATCGGTTGTCCCATTTGAGTATCGATTGCTGTACGTGTGTAATTAGAGATCGAATAATGGGGGAAATACGGGGCCAATTTGAGTATCGTTGTACCTATGTACTTAGAAAAATTTAGATATTAGTTTCAAGTCGATTATTGAGGCAGAAAACATGTGGGGTGCTTGGTCAGAAAACCTCCTCGTGGGCCCAGTGGCTGCCGGTCCCTCTCGATACGTCTGGAGGGAACAGCAGCTGCTGGGACGGTGCACCCTGGGCGCGGCAGTATCCTTCCCCTAGGAATGGGAAGAAATTCTTATTCCTCGGGGAATGTTACTGTCGTGGCCAATATTCTGACACGGTGGGGTCCAGTTGGACCAAGGGGGCGGTTCTCCGCGCGTCCCTCTGAAACGCAGAGGGCGCAGTGGAGGAGCAAGGGCGGGCTCGGTGTGCACTAACCCTGCCGCCGGGCAGACAGTGAAGGACTGCGTCCTTCACTGTCCCCGTCGTATATCGTAATCCCATCATCGGAGTGTCGTGGATCACGTCTCGCGGCTTCGATAGGGACCGAGGGTCTTGGCTTGGCCGCCCGGACCGCGAGGTAGAAAACCTCTATAAAAAGTTACCCCGAATCCCAAGCGGCGCCGCACCGCGAGGGGATGTATGGCTGACGGGTTGATCAGTCGCTAGTGCGTCCCCCCGTCAGAGTACCAGCCGACCCTCTGGCGGGTTATGGGTTACAATCCGCAGGCTTATCTGGGTACAGGGGGTACCCCAGACGGACTGTTTAGATCCCCCATACTCGTGGGAACAAGTATGGACACAACAACAAAAAACAAAACAACAAAAAACATTGCCGAAGGCAATTGTAAAGGAAGGAGGGATGCGGGGTCGGAGGCCGACGCCGCATCCAGCGATGTGAGCGCGGGAGGCTCAGAGAGCTCCCGGCGCGAGAGGACCAGGACTGCTGCGGAGAGCAGCAAGTTCTTCCGCAAGCGGTCCTGGCCGGATGGCGACCATGGGTCGTCCTCCGAGGGCGAGCTGGCCTCGGCCCGGAAGATCCCCACAAGCAAGCGTGGTGGGATCCGGGGCAAGGGGCGGGGCCGCTCAGCGGCGGAAAGAGCGGCGGCTCTGGCTGCGGAGGGGGGTCACCCGGGGGTGACCGGTCAAGGGGTGTCCCGTTCGGGCACCTCTGGTGACGAGGCGGGTGCAGCTGGCGGCTCCGATGCGGAGCGTAAGTCCAGGTTTGCGGCGGAGGTGGAGGCCGCTTTGCGGGTTGTGGCCCACAAAGTGAAGCCCTCCACCAAATTTGGGGCCATACCGGCGGCCTCCGCCTCCATTTTGGCGGCAGCGGAGGCCGCCTACGCGAGGTCTCCCCCGGGCGAGGTGGGGAAATTGCGGGAGGAAGTCGCCCGCCTGACGGCCGCTACGGAGCTTCTCCAAAGGGAGAACGAGAAGCTCCGAGCAGACCTGGCCGGTCTGCGCGAGTCCGGCTCCCGCGAGGCGCCCCAAAGGGGGGGCCAGCAGGGACAAAGCCAGCCAGCGGCGGTGGAGAACCAGGTGCTTGCCCTGGTTCGCCAGGAGCTGGCTGCCTTCCAGGCGCGGTTCTCCGTCCTGGAGGGCATTGTCCTGCGCCCCCCCCTGGCGGCTAACAAAGCCGCCCCGGGCCCGAGGGCGGCCTCATATGCCGCTGCGGCTGCCGCCCCCAGATCGGGGCCGCCCAGCCAGCCCTCCGGCAGGGCTGCGTTGGCCCCTGAGAAGCCGGCTCCGGCGAAACCGGCGCCGGCTAAGGGGGCGGTGGCCCAGAAGACGGGCAAGGCGGTGGCCCAGAAGAAGGGCAAGGCGGCGGCAAAGCCGGCGAAAACGCCGGCGCCAGTGGCGGGCCAGCCGCCGCCGCCGCCGCCGCCGCAGCATCGGCAGCAGCGGCCGCTCCCCCCGCCCCCGCCCCCTAAGCCAGCCGCGGCCGAAGCCGGGTGGCAGGTGGTCGGGGAAAGGAAGAAGGGGAGGAAAGCGGCCAAAAAGGCCAGGCAGGCGGAGCGGAAGCGCCAGGCCAAGGCGAGAAGCGTCGCGGCTAGGCTCCGCGCCCCGAAGACCGCAGCTGTAGTGATCACACTACAGCCGGACGCGGAAAAGAAGGGCGTGACCTACCGCGACGTGCTTGCGAAGGCGAAAGCGACAGTGAACCTCGGTGAGCTGGGGATCACCGGGGGACTCCGGCTTAAAGTCACCGCGACAGGGGCGCGAGTGCTGGAGATCCCCGGTGAGGCCAGTGGCTCGTCCGCTGACGCTCTGGCTGAAAAGCTCAGAGCGTCCCTGAATGCGGACGAGGCCCGAGTGTCCAGGCCCGTCAGATGCGCAGACCTGCGCATCCTGGGTCTGGACGACTCAGTCACCGAGGAGGAGGTGGTGGCCGCCGTCACCAGGACCGGGGGGTGCCCTGCTGAGCAGGTCAAGGCAGGCACCCTACGTCCGGACCACACGGGTATGCGTACCACAATGGTAAGCTGCCCTGTGACGGCGGCCAGGAAAATTGTGGAGGGCCGAAGGCTACTGGTGGGGTGGGTCTCAGCGCAGGTGAAGCTGCTGGAGCCCCGACCTCTGAGGTGCTTCCGCTGCCACGTGGGGCACCACGTGTCGGTGCAATGCACCTCGGAGGTGGACCGCAGCGGCTTGTGCTTCCGCTGCAGTCAGCCCGGTCACATGGCCGCGGCTTGCTCCGCCACGCCGCACTGCGCTGCATGTGCGGCAGCTGGCAAGCCGGCCGAACACCGGGCTGGGAGCAAGGCCTGCGCCCAACCCACCAAAGCCAGAGGCAGGGGAAGGCGAAGGCCCTCCGCCACCACCCCCACCGTCGCCACCGCCGCAGCCGCCGCCACCGCCACCGTCGCCGCCGCCGCTGCCGCCGCCACTGCCGCCACTGCCACTGCTGCAACTCCCGCAGCGGGGCCCGCACAGGGGGCCCGGGAGGGGGCTGAAATGGAGTGCCAATAGTGGCCCCATTACGCCTCCTCCAGGCGAACATCAACCACTGCGCCTGCGCTCAGGATCTGTTGCTCCAGAGCATGGCGCAGTGGTCGATTAATGTCGCCGTGGTCGCTGAGCCGTACTTTGTCCCACCCAGGGAAGACTGGGTGGAGGACCTAAGCGGCTCAGTGACCATCATTTCGTCGGCCGCCGCCGGTACCCCGACCCTTGAGAGTGTCAGGAAGGGTCAGGGGTGCGTAGCAGCCCGGTTCGGGGAGATTGTCGTAGCGGGAGTCTACTTCTCTCCGAGCCGAACTCTCGCCGAGTTCCACAACTCCCTCATGGAGTTGAGTGTCGTCATCGGAGGCCATTCCCTCCCCGTGCTTGTGCTCGGGGACTTCAATGCCAAGAACTTGGCTTGGGGATCTCGTTGCACGGACGTGCGGGGGAGGATGGTGGAGGACTGGGCTCTGGAGTCAGGCCCGCTCTGTCACCGCGTGTGCTTGACTGGCGCGTAATGGAGGAGGTGGAGACCTATTCCGACCACCGGTATATCCGGTTCGATGTCTCTGCCCCCTCAAGCGCGCCGGTCCAACAGGCCCCGAGTGGTCCGCGATGGGCGCTGAAGCAGCTGGACCGGGAGCTCCTCCTGGAAGCCTCGATCGTGCAGGCCTGGGTGACACCACCGGGCAGGCCTGCCGATGTCAACAGCGAGGCGGGGTGGTTCCAGGAGGCCATGTCCGAGATATGTGACGTGGCAATGCCCCGAGTTCGGCCAGGAAGCGCCCGGCGTCAGGTGCACTGGTGGTCGCCAGAGCTGACGTCTCTGCGCGAGGCGTGCGTCGCCGCGCGGCACCTGTACGCCAGGCATCGCAGGCTCCGCATCCGTCCTGCGGATGCGGCAGCCATTGAGGCGGAGCTGTACGAGGGGTACAGAGCAGCGAAGACCGCCCTCCAAGAGGCTGTCCAGCGGGCCAAGGATTTGGCCCGCGAGGAGATGCTGGAGACTCTCGACAGAGATCCGTGGGGGCGCCCTTACCAGATGGTGCGGAACAAACTCCGCACCTGGGCCCCCCCGCTGACGCAGAGTCTCCGGCCGCAGCTCGTGGAGGACGTGGTGAGCGCTCTGTTCCCTTCGCGAGGGGAACATCCTCCCCCGCCTATGGCTCCGCCGCTTGCGGTGCCGGAAGCGGACCACGATGACGATGACGACACTCCGGAGGTGACTGGGGTAGACCGGAGAGTGGCGGTAAACCGGCTTAAGGCCAGGAATACCGCCCCGGGACCCGATGGCTTACCTGGCAAAGCCTGGGTCCTGGCCTTGCAGGCTCTCGGGCCCCGACTGGAGGGGCTCCTAAGCGCATGCTTGGAGAGAGGCCAGTTCCCGCTTCGTTGGAAGACAGGGAAGCTGGTCCTCATCCGGAAGCCGGGGCGCCCTGCGGACTCTCCGTCCGCATACCGGCCCATTGTGTTGCTCGACGAGGTGGGCAAGCTCTTCGAAAGAGTAATTGCAAACCGCCTCGCCGGGCACCTGGTGGGGATTGGGCCGGATCTTGCGGACAACCAGTTTGGTTTCCGCAAGGGGCGCTCGACGGTGGACGCCATCATGCGCGTGAGAGCCCTCACGACGGGGGCTGCGGTGTCCAGGGGTGGGGTGGTCTTGGCGGTGTCTCTCGACATCGCCAACGCCTTCAACTCCATGCCCTGGAGCTGCATTACCACCCCCCCTGGACGCCTGGAGCTGGAGCTACCTTCGTCGTGTGGTCGGGGACTACCTAACGGACAGGTACGTCATATACCCCGGTCACAACGGAGAATGGAACCGGCGAGAGATGTCGTGCGGTGTTCCACAGGGATCGGTTCTGGGGCCGCCCTTGTGGAACATCGGCTACGACTATGTGCTGCGTGCCGACCTCCCTAGCGGCGTCAGCGTAGTCTGCTACGCTGACGACACGCTGGTGCTGGCGCAGGGGAGGTCGCACGAGGCGGCGGCCGAATTGATGACACGCGGGGTTGCGATAGTCGTTGAGAGGATCCGGCAATTGGGTCTCGAGGTGGCATTGCACAAGTCTGAGGCCATGTGCTTTCATGGGCCTCGGAGCGCGCCACCGTCGGGATCCATACTCACGGTAGGAGGGGTTCCCGTCGGCGTCGAGTCGACGTTGAGGTACCTCGGACTCGTCCTCGACAGCCGATGGAACTTCGTGGAGCATTTCCGACGTATGGCTCCCAGACTGGAAAAGGCCGGGGCTGCTTTCAAGCGGCTCCTGCCCAACCTGGGGGGGCCAAACGCCTCCTGCCGGAGGCTCTATGCGGGGATCTTGCGGTCCATGGCCCTTTACGGGGCCCCGGTGTGGGCGCGTTCGTTGAGGTTGCGTGCAAAGCACTACCTGAACGCGCCCCAAAAGGTGGTAGCCGTAAGGCTGATCCGTGGGTACCGCACGATCTCCCGCGAGGCGGCGAGCCTCCTTGCCGGATTGCCGCCATGGGATCTGGAGGCCATAGTCCTCGCGCGCCTGCACGAGTGGCGCGCGGAGGTACAGAGCCGGGGGGTAACTCCGCTGCCGCGGCATATTGTCGCGCGGCGGACAGACCTCCGCCGTGATCTCATGGCGACATGGAGAGAGCGACTATCGCAACCCCGTTCAGGGCACGCCACGATAGTGGCGGTAAGTCCCCTCTTTGAGGAGTGGCTTGAGAGGCGCCACGGCGCCCTCACCTTCCGCCTGACGCAGGTCCTCACCGGACATGGATGTTTCGGGAGGTACCTGTACCGAATCGGGCGGGAGGAAACGCCCGGATGCTACAATTGCGAGGATCGACCGGAGGACACGGTGGAGCACACCGTGGAGGTCTGCTCTGCTTGGGCGGAGCACCGCCGTGTCCTCGTAGCGGCGATTGGCGGCGGCGACCTCTCGCGTCCGGCCCTGGTTCAAGCCATGGTCCGGGGCGAGAGGGAATGGGAAGCCGTCGCCTCCTTCTGCGAAGCAGTCATGCTAGCGAAGGAGGCGGCGGAACGTGAGAGGGAGAGAACCTCCTCACGTCCCAGCCGCCGCGGGAGAAGCACCGGGCGTCGGGGGCCACGCCGTGATGGCTCTCGGCCACCGTAGGCGCGGGCCTGTGGACGGCGAGTAATGGGCTAGCTCGCCGTCCGTCCGTCGTATGACGACGGGCAGGCCGTGTCGACGGCGCGTTCGTGTTCCACGCGCGCCTCAAAGAGTTGTCAGCATACGGGAGGGGCCCGCAAGGGCCGGTGCCTGCCAGGGCTGCGGGACTGTTCGAAAGAGATACCGCGGCCCTGGAACATAAAGGGCCAATGAAGGAACATGGGTGTTTTTTAGTCAGTAAGAGTCTGACACTCCCTTCCGCTCTGCCCAGGGCGGGAGGAGTCATTTGATGATTTCTCACCCTCCAAAAAAAAAAAAAAAAAAAAAGGCAGAAAACATGTTATTTAAAAAAATGTTTAGTTTCAAGGTGAAAAATGACTCAAAAGCGTACTTCCACGTGTATTAGTTACTCATATTGGCTCTGTAAATCATTAACCTGTTTTTGTTGCTGAAAAATTGGCAACTTGGCAACCACGTAACCGGCTGCTTAAAGATGAAACATAATTATTCCAGTTATTTCCGACCAGCCAACAGAACATTGCCAGAATCGCAAAAAATATGCTCATTAACAAATTGTTTAAAGAAATTCATTGAGTATTTAAACACAAGACAAGACAGACATATTAAATAGAACTCTCCTTTCACGAGTATCATCTAATTTGTCCAAATAAAAACTATCTTCCCAACTCATTATAAGTCGTGTTGAAGGTTCACATGTAAGCGCATCAAGTATGATAGATGTCCAACGAACTAGTATTAGGAAATAATCGTATTATTTGTGGTTACATTAGTGATTACCATCATGTTGAAAGGTGCGAGACCGTGGGAAATGACCGTGGACATTCGACAAACGAGTAAACCATGTTTATTTAAATTTTGGTGCTGTATTCAGTAGCAATATGAATAATGAGCTTATTCTCAATTAACAACTTCATAAAATGACTCTATATCTTCAGGAAACAGTAAGTTTACTTCATTACCATAAATATTTACAGTTCAGTTCATACTAAATACGAGCAATATGCAGTTGGCGACACGACAAAATCTTGGAATTCTTGAATAACTTTTGCTACTCATAAAGTTCCCAAATAGAAAATTCTTGTTTCATGACGACGAATGGCATAGCGGTGTGAAGTGGGCGTGAAATTATAAATAACTACCCTCGGCCAGCCGATTTAGAAGAGCTCAATGTCACAGCTTCATTCTTCAAGGTATTTTTATAATGTGCTTCGGGTAGTCCCCGAAATACGTAGCCTCGCAAGTAAACAAAGATTTCTTGTAACATTTTTTGGGTCTATTCCCGTGAAAAGGTAGTGCGAGAATATTAACAGAGCTTATTTTCCTTTAAGTGATTTATACACTGAGAATGTTTATTTTTCTCCCGTCACTAATTTGGTGAGTTTGTTTATCTTAGGTAATACAGGTTACCTCGAAACCGTAACACTTATCGGTAAAACTAAATACAGCTGCCAACGATAAATTAAAATCAAAGATGCTCTCGTAACAGAGCATCCATCGGCTAATACAGATGTAGCTATATCAAGAGTGGACCGCAAATATAATCTCAATTGTGAAACGAAAGCAATATCAGTTCAAAAATACATCAGAGTGGAATGGCCGAGTGTAGCTATTAACTCTTCACAGCGACCAAACGGCCACTTGGGCACGTTTAGCCTGCTTCGTCCTAGAAACGTTGTCGTTGAAGACAATGGCCAGAGAGAACCTTTTATATTTCAGATCAATAACCCCTTGTTCGGGTGCGAGCCGTTGACACATGAATAGAGAATGAAGCTTCAGTTTCCCTCATGGAAACCATTGTCGGCGTTTCTGTAACCATGCTATTATGTGCGATGGGACGCGATTCGCAAGAGGTCATGCAGTATCTCTGCGTATTGTTTATTTAGGTACGGTACAGAGGTTGAACTCATTAGCAGGCACGTCTGGCATCATCCAAATTTTCATCTCAGCTTTTACTTTAAAATCTGGTACAACCGCAGTTTTACTTTATCCCCGAACACACGATTTTCGTGACTCCTAATGTAATGTTGTATTATAGTAGTCCCACCCACTCGAGAAAGTTACGTTAGCGGTACAGGCCGGAATGTTAATGGTTGGAGCAATTATTTTGGACGAACCTCGACCAACTTGAGACGGGCAAGGGACAAATTCAATTAGAAAATATTATGGTACTACGAGAGTTAGGAATGAGCCCAAGAACACGACAAGGACACTCGAGATTGCTTTGGGCGCTTCTTAGCGCATCCTGTTATTAGGGAGCTGATACAAGGGCCGGATCACGCAACACTAACGAAGATTTCGCGTGAGAAGTCGTATTCATTTTATACGTAACGAATAAGGTCGGTCGCTATTAATTTTATTAGGCACTTATGAATGAGTTAACCTTATTAAAGTCAAGTCGCGTTGTCCACATAGAGGTGAACGTGACTGCCGGCGTAAGATACAGTCTGAATTATAATTAACTTTTTACTTGCTAGCGAACTTTATACTTTGACCATTTGGGAGTATTGAAATGAATGGGTCTTTATAACCTATATTTGATGTAATTTTAGGTTAAAACAGTACTCTCACCCTTATTTTTTATTCTATCTAGCTCACCCACGCGCGTCTGGGTCGGGACATAAAATCCTTCTGCCTCAACCATTTAGACGAACAATAAAAAAATACGACGAAACGATTAGCTGTCTGATCATATCACTTTTATGTTGTTTGCTGTGAACGTTGACTTATGTAAACGTTCTTTATTTTTTTTACCTATGTTGTTACAGTCTCTTGTTTCTATCAATGTGTAGACAAACATATTGGTAGATATAATACACATTAATATTTGATGTAATTAAGATTTCAAGTTCTTAAGTCGAATCAGAATTTAATAAAGCGCCTACGCAATGTGAACGACCGAATCCCACAACTTTTTAGTTTTTATTATGATGAGTCTACCTTTCAGAAGCTAAGTGACTGACAACCGTATTTTATTTGAGCTAAACTGAACATAGACAACAATCTTAAGGGGCCGGCGCACAATGAATTGTCCATACAAACGTAATACCAAAATCATTTTCAGTTTGAGCATATTTCCACCTGATTATGATGTTATTCGGAACAAGACAGTAATTACCTAGGTTCCCATTTGATTTTTTTTGCAAAATACTTAGGGTCGTTTCGCCGGTATCGCGACCACCTTCAGTAGGCGACCATTTGACGGACTAAGTTTCTTTAAATCAAGATAATAGTATTTGTAGAAGAAACTTATATAAAAAATAAATCTAACGTGATTTATGAATAATTAGGAAATAAGAATTTACACAGTTTGAAACAAATGGGTTAACCCAGAGCCGAAAAAAAATTGCTCAATGCGCGTCTTGATTCAGTGGTGCCTGGACGTACCGCGAGTTAGAAAAAAAATAACACGACGCGTGGCGTTCAAAGGTAAGTTTTATTACTTATTTCATGTTTTACACACAAGTTAGTTGTTAAATTGTACAATCGATAAGTTTTGGATAGTATTTAGTTTTATTTTGCTATTTTTTTACTTATTATTAAGATAAAATCAAGTGGTCGGTAATCGAAATGCTTATTTATTAAAAACGTTAGATAGCGACCACGTGGTCGCAAACCGACGTGAACCGCATTATTTTGTTTTGATTAGTATGACCCTAATGCTTTATACAGGACTGTTACAATTTTGAATGTAGCATTGTAAAAGTATTTCGTTTTAGTTCTTTGGTAAGCGACCACCAGTTTCTTTGAAAGAACTTTGTACAAAATTGGGCTAAACAGGTGGTCGTAAATCAAAATAATCGAAATAAAAACACTGGTTTTCGGCCACCATCGGAGTTCCCAAATAATTCAGTCAACTAAACAAAAAGAAAAAGACTGTCCAGTACACTGAAGAAACCCTGAAAAAAGTTCTCGATGATATACGAAAAGAAGGGAAGGGAATAAGAGAAACATGTAGACTATCAGATCCCAAGGACCACGATACAAGATCGGCTTAGTGGGAAGAGGTGTATCATTCATAATTATGAATAAGAAACGCGGAATATGATTTCTAAAATAATATTAAACCAGATGATTAAAAAATATTAATGTTGATTATTTTGAAATGTTATACTATACTACATACAACTATGACTAAGTTCCTACAAAATGTAAGATTGTTATTTTTTATTATAGGAAAACATTACACCAAATGATTACCATATTTGTTTTTATTAAGAGGCAAAAATTAAAATATTTTTAAAGCGATTATAATTGTTTTAATGGCATATTTTTCATATTAAAATAGTGGTCGCAAACCAGCTCACTGGTGGTCGTAAACTGATAAAAATGGTCGCAAACCGACGTTTTCGCTATATTTTCACTTTTTCAGCATTTTATAAATATTTTTGTATTAATGTATTTTATTTTACGTTTTATATCCAAACTAGACTATATTTGGGACAAACTCACATTAACATATACTATTTTGCGTGTAGACAACATTTTTTTTTCCTCATCGTTTGTGGGCAACCCAGCTAACTGGTCGCTAACCGGCGCAATGACCCTACTTGGAAAGAATTGTAAGCCAATTGAATTTCTCACATTTTTACAGTATAAATAAGATGTTTTCATCTCATCTGTTCTATAATAAAAACGGTTATATTTTTAATATTGTTTATTTCGAAACATGTCTCATATTGTTAGGTTACAAAATATAAAAAAATAAATTGAAAAGCATTGATTTTTCATTCATCATTTTTGGTATTACGGCCAACATTCAAATTACTCACAAATGTGCAGCGGCTAGTCGTGCTATCGCATCAAACATTGTGTTTGAGCAGGCCGCGGGACAGATCTTTGGATGTGTTGACGTGGTGTAGTGACAAATATAAAAGTGTGCGTGGGCACGCACGACTAGGGCTAGGTGCCTACTCACACACTCAGCTCTCGCCCGCGAAAACAATTATTATACAGTAAAAAAGGCAATGATGCCACAAAATATGGGATTCAAAATGAACCCATCGCACTTGCAACTCAATTTTGAAGCAGATTTCTTCAACTGATTGAGCAGAAATTTTGCACACACCTTTGGTTCTGGTGACAATACATTTTTATGACAGATTTTACTTCATCCTGCAGCCAGGATCGTCTCCTAACGAGAGAACTCCTCAACGTATAATAGCGCGGACACGAAACTTTGTATACGCGTTCACTTTTAATAGATAAAGATGATTTCTATCATGAACTCATCCTGCAGCCAGGATTGTCTTCTCACGAGGGAACTCCTCAACGGTTAGTAGCGCAGACACGAAACTTTGTATAAGCGTTCACTTTTGATAGATAAAGATGATTTCTATCATGAGCTCATCCTGCAGCCAGGATTGTCTTCTCACGAGGGAACTCCTCAACAGTTAATATTTAATTTACTTGTTTATCTACACAGGTAAATCTCGCGATAAGATTTTATATTATATAAATTGTGTAATGACGTTTTATGTTGATATTAAAAGTTTTAAAGGAAACATTTATTTTATTCTTTTTAGCGCATTTAAATAAAAGCTAGTTTTAAAAAAAAGTTTTTTATTGCAATACAATTTGTTACTCACTAGCAGTGCAGCGCTGCAAGCAAACCGCCTGCCGTCCAGACCCGCGGGACCCGGCTTGAAAAATTGGCGGCCCTGACCCCGAACCTGGGTACGCCCTTTTTTTTGGGATGGGAAATCATCAATGACTCATCCCGCTCTGGGCGGAGCGGGAGTGTCAGACTTTTACTGACTAAAACAGTAAAAACCATCCATGTTCCTTCTTTTGCCTTTTGTATTCCAGGGCCGCGGTATCTCTCTCGAATAGTTCCGCAGCCCTGGCAGGCATCGGCCCTTGCAGGCCCCTCCTGTTTGCTGACATCTCTTTGAGGCGCGCGTGGAACATGAACGCGCCGTCTACACGGCAACCTGGGTACGCCCATGGCTTCATATTGAACCATCTGGGTTGTTTATCGACGAAAAACTACATTTTCTCGGAGCAAGCCCAGATGGTTTGATAATTGATGACGCTATCGTCGAAATAAAGTGCCCTGCAAGCGCAGAAAACTTTACGCCAGCTGAATCAATAGATGTAAAAAAAATACCTTTTGCACTAAGGATCCGACTAATATACCTAAATAAAATAAAAAAGTCATAATTATTTTTATCAAATACAGGGACAGCTTCATATAACCAAACGTAAATACTGTATTTTTATCGTGTGGAGATGAATTCTGGAATTCTATCGAATTCAAATTAGAAGAATGTTATTTTAAATGCAGATTGCCTAAATTAACAGATCCTCGTTTGCCTAGAAATCTGCCTAGTTTTGAGATATTCTAACACTTGAGATAAAAACATTGTAGACAAATTTCCTAAAAACGCATTACTATTCTGCACATAAACTAACGATTGCCCAAAGTAACTAAAAAAAATAAAGCAAATAATGAACATGATAACACAATGATAGTTACTAAAAAGAAATGCGTTTGTCGATACGAATGAATGGTAACCTATAGCTATAGGATAGTAGCGAGGTAAACAATATTCACACATGCTCACGCGCTGCTTCGAAACGCGCTAGGAAGTGTGAAACAGAGATAGCAATATTTCGACGGATTTTTGCCTTCGCTTCGAATTGCAGTTGCGAGCGGCCTCCGCCGGATTCTTAAAGAGAGTTGCTCATTACCTTAATAAACGATGTCTGAAACGTCAATCTCAATAAAGTCATAAACTGATAAGAAAAGTGACCCTTCTACCAATTGAAGCAATGGATATGGAACATTGAGTAAATGATCGCTATATTATGTCGAAGATGGCTATAGAAATCTTCCAGAGGAATCATATGTCTCACGAAGGGATCACATTAGGGAAGTTGGATTAGAGAAAATTAGGGAAGAACAAATTAAGCAATAAGTTTGGAAAAGAAATTTGTTTACCATCAAAGTGAAATTACGTAAATATAATCTTGGATTATATCGTGATCCCGTTTGGTGAAGTTAACCAGACGCGACTGCTAAGAATAGGCGGTGACTGTGCAAACACTGCTGAACAAAGGTGAAAGAGAGGCAATTCATGCTTATGTCTCGTAATAAAGCGATTTCTAGTTACGTCAATACTTTTCCGTGATGTACTTTTTGCTGGTGTAACTTTTATCAATCGACGTGTTTAACATCTTGTTGTATCTAATCAAGAAATTTGAAACTCGATAAATTCACAACGTAAAAGATACCGAAAACGAAACTCAAATACCTAAAATAATTTATGAAAAGACAATTAAAACGAAAAACATTAACACATTCAAAGTTATTCGTAACGATGCGAATGAACTCGCTTCGGTCAATATCAAAGTTGAATTTAAACGCCTACTAATGACCAAATTTTTAAACGAACTCTGCAAAGGTGGCCACCACAAGCCCATATTTGCTGACCACTTAGAAACCTTTTTACCTCACATAATTTTATGAGTCAGCAAATATTTTAGAATCCAATAAATTGAATCAGGAGAAAGTAAAGTAATTTTGCATAACTAGATGACATAGCTATAGCAGAATTTACAACCGTCATATAGCCTAAGGAAAGACAATGAGTTACATAAGATTTATTATTAGTTACGCATCAAGATTCTAATACTGCCGAATACAACTACGTTATAGGATTAAGAATACTTAAAACATTCAGTGTAGCTGGTAAGACACTCCTCACTGAATTAACTCCTATTGTGTTGATTGAGGCACATAATATTTAATAGCGCTTATCTCTATTAAGACTCTTGACCATGAAACCATGGGTACCTCTTGTTCAAAATTATCAATACATTTGCATATATTCGATAGTTGATTGATAAGTGCATCAGTAGACAATTGCTTCAAGGTATTCTTGTTATTAATGTCCAGTTAGAAACCGGTTCAACCTGCAAACTATGAATCATTCGACGATTAATTATAATGTTATGAGAACTGCTGATAGAACATTTTGTATGGAATATTAGTTCCTTGTTCGTGATGTAACTATTGAGGTCAATTTAGTATGGAAATTATGAAGTCAGCGTCCTCATTAATAAAGTTGTAAGCAATAATATAGACATTGACAAAGGTCTAGAATCCAACATCAATTTCTTTTACCTGAGTGTTACGTTTGTTAACGTTACTCTTACTTTGAGGACCCCTTTTATGTGTAACAATACCGCTATTTTTATCTTTAGGGTCCCGATCTCCGACGAAGCACTGTGTCACTCAAATATTTGTAGGGCAAACGTCAAGGACCTCCGAATGGACCCTTCTTACGCCAATGGCACCGTCCTAGTTCGCACGAACTTATAAACTAAACAACTGATCTTGATACATTATTATTACATCGAATGTATTCTTGACACTTATTGAACGAATAAAAGTACCATTGAATAACGTAGACTTTTTTATAGGTACAAGTAAGTCTTCTAGAACGAATAGTACCTACAGATAGATTGGTGTTAACAGCTGGTAGGTACTTTTATTCCTTTTGTCGCTGTTCCGTTGACTGCTTTCGGGTCTGCAACAATCACACGGGCCGATTCAATTGCTCAATGCCCCTCCATTGTGTTACGTGACCAATTGAATCAATATTGTTCCTCTATTGCGTTATCTACTTGTGAATGAGTTACATTTTCCTATCTGCGTCAAATTAAATTAACGCTGTACAATAAATTTCAATTTATTTCTGAATGAAGATCAGGCTTTATTCAAGTTTTTTCAAGCCTGTATAGGTCTACGTGAGATATAACCACAGTCACCGTTTCCCCGTATCCCGTTTTCAGTGTTAATACTTAATAGTGTTAGTGACCATGTCAGTTTAAAAACTTATATCACGTGAAATATTTTCGTTAAATTTAGTGGCTCTAGTTTTACTTTTGACAATGTTACATTCCACAATTCAATGTAACTTCATCTACTTTACCATAGATATCTTGCAAGAACAGTAACCCATCATCAACTTTAGTCATGGCAATGCACCAATTATCCAAACACCCGGTCAATAGTCCAATTCAGTTCCAAACAAACAGTTCACACATTTACAAATTATGTGTGTACCACTGTTCATTGTCAGTGAATAATTCGACGCTGCAGATAATGTGTCATTTAACATTGATGTACTAATGCAAGAGGTGCTAGCGTGGGTCGACGGCATTGTTGCGTGGGAAAACAACCCAATTGCGGCTATGTATCCGGCTTAAGCGTTAACTAATGCTTAAATTCTGTAAATAGTTAGTTAACCTATTGACGAGGAGTTAGGAACGCTACCGGTTTTAGAATCGATACCTGTAAGTATGACGTAAATATTATCTCTAATATGGCCGGAGATTGCAACTGTGCTTATTAAATTGAAATATGAGCGTCTTGGTAAATAAAGGTAGTTGCAACTTTGCCTATACCTTCGTAGTTACCTACGTGACTCTTCGTGACACGGTAATAAATCTGCGGTATTTCTGTGTGCCATGCTGTCTTGACAATGTTCAGCTGAGAGGTATCATAACTCAAACTAAGAGAAATTAGACGTGTTGAGAATGTGTGCACTTTATACACATACGACAGACGGATGTAGGTTAGGTTATGAGAATTATTCGAGATAATAAATATAGTTACTTCGCGAAATAAATTGAATATACCTGTGTGTGTAAAAATTAGACGAAGGAATAACAGGCCAAACAACCTTCAGTTAATGAAGAAGACGTTGAGAGAGGGAGAGAGATAAGTAGAAAATTAAAGCAACAAGAACAAATAATTGAAATAGTCATTAGTCTTCATTACCAGCACACAAGTGACAAAAATGAATTGAAGTAGGTAGTTTCTAAGTTGAAATATGGATATGTGACGAGGGCACCCGTTACTAGAAACATACAACTGTCAAGATTAGTCATGAATTTGAAATATAAACGTACTAGTTAAAAACTGATTGCAAACGTACTGCTTTTCGTAACGGTGAATTATTATAAATCGCCGTTACTCTTATCGCGGTCATTACAATAGAATAATTTATTAGCTTGAGATACTACATCTTTAGAGTTACGTTAATTACACATTCCAACTAGATGTAATAAATTTTATCTAAGTAGGTATAAATACGTGACGAAGTTTGTATTTAATTGACAATTTCATTTTTGTAAATGATGTACGATTTCTAGCCAAACTAGAAACAATCTTCCTTATTTTCTAATTGCTCTTCGTTATCGCAGTACACAACATTGTTTGCCAGCATTAATTCATTTTCATTGCTTACAAAATTAATTGAACTAAAGTCAATTTGTTTAAAATTCCGCCTATTCATACTAAGCACCCCGTTTTCATGATCTTTAATGAATCTGTATTTAGGTCACTGTTAGAAATTTCATTTGAATAAATCTGGGTTATTTCACATTAAGGCTACGGATATTATATACCTCACGCTAACCAACGGAATTAATGAGCATTAAACGATGCAAATTCCTTAAAGCTTAAGTTCTGTAAAAATACTTAAATATTTTCTTTAGAACTAACTTCATAAAAGTTGCCTGACGAAGTTAAGAAAGATAAAATTTGACAAGAACGAAGGACCGCACTGAGTCACGGCACGACTCTTTTGAATTTTTGACCACAGCACATCCCTTTGAAATTCCAATAGGGTGAATCAGGAAGAAGATCACATGCCCGGGTGTATGGAAATTTGAATACAATAATATTTTTATAATACAAGACTGTTGTTATTATATTCTTATTGAATTGAACAAAGTACATTCAGATGTTTACTTTCGTTGCTGTTTATAATTCTGCCACTAGTAACGACGCATCCAATATGGAACTGATGAATCACATAAACTTTCGAACTATGAGAATTAGTTATTGGATCATTGCACACTTCGCTTGAATTTTTTGTTTCGACATAGAAAGTGCATGTCGGGAATTGAGTAATAAAAAGACAATAGAGCATCATTGGAGAGTTGGTAAGCAATTGTAGTGTGAAGAAATTAATCTAGTGGCAAGCAAGAGCGGGCCATAATAACTCTGCGGTGTCGATCGCTAAACGAAACGTACTTTCTTCTCAAGCCAACCAAATGGCAAATAATATTGGTTTCAGGAACATCTGCGTCCTTCGAAAAACGTGTTTCTTTGAAATTAAAAGCATAAGAAATAAGTGGTCGGTGTACAATGATGAAACGACCAGCTCCACATCGGCAAGCTGCGATTTGGTAATGTGTGCGCGCAGTGGCCAGGTGGCGAAACTGGTTGTCTTCCCTTCGCCTTGCCATCAGGTGTGTGCTGTGAATGTGCTCCCAGGTATATTTCACATACACTTATTCACTATGTAAATAATAATACTCATATTGGTTGCTTACATTATAGTCTATATATGTCATAAACGAACCGATAGAACTTATTCCCAGAAAGCTACTTCAAGTGCGGTAGTCAAATAAATTATTCGGACTAAATGACCATATAGAATTGTGTCATTTGATACAGTCCTAAACATTTATGTGGCTATAAAATACCTGCAAAGGCGTGCAATACTGCGCTACCTGCGCTTTATGCGGCTTCTCGTTTCCAGTCCCATTGTTAGAGATGTAACTGACCCTAGGAGACGAGGCCGAGCAGGTAGTCTTGGCTTTAATCAAAAGGATTAAAAATAAAACAGATCGTACTCAGTTTCTCAATGTCATCTCCAAATCAATAGGCCATTCATGTACGTACAATATGGGCATTAAAGTGGAGCGACAAGCTAATACAACAATGAACAATAGAGATTAAACATTTGGATTTAATGCAGGCGCCAACATCGTGTAGGTGTCGAAACTCATTCATTACCAGATGTAGCCAACTACCCAATATGTAGGAGTAGATGTACTATTTTGGTACATTCATAAGTCTTGGTATTGATGTACAAAATGTTGTCAGCCATGCTCAGGATTATCCCGATCAGTAACAGCTAGTGCTTTCCATTATTCCTCATTGCGTTTATTAGTTCATGACCCAATTAGCTTCTAAATTGCTTGGAATTGGTTTGATTCAAGTGGCTCCCATCGTGCACAACAACTGACGTTTTTTTTCATAATCCATTCTAAGAATGGCCTCTCAAACGGGGAATATATTTAGAGAACATGACGTGGTGTATGTCATCACCTAAACCCTATAAACAAAAGACATTTTTGTACGGCTTGTGCTTATCGGTTCTTGGAGCTGACATTATTTTAGAGATGACTATAGGCAATTTTCTATCGACAATTGGTTTTTATACTTTTTAACGGGTCTGTATCTTATATTTTATTTAAAGTTTATTGTTTTTGCATAATTTATCCACAGAGGTTATTGGTATAGCTTGAAGCAGGTTTCTTATTGTGTGTTGCTATGCTGTTGCTGATCTTAGTTTCTTTTCAGTATGTGTTACAATGCTCGTTTGTTTAGTAAACAAATCATTAGTAAATGTCAACGATAATGACAATACAATCCAGATATGTGTTCAGGAATATTTGGCAATATCGTCTCACCTTCGTACACGTCTTGTTAGAGTATCTGTAAAGTAATTGACAGTTTCTGTGATTATAACATTCGATGTAACGTTACCCACCGTTAATTGGATGTCAAGATCCAGTGATCCCGGTACAGAACCAATCAATATGCAACCGTATAATACACCGCACCGTAAGAGCTCTCGGTTACTCAGAGCTGGGCATCCACTCGATTATTGATTTGCATGCTTTGCTATACAACAGAGATCACTAACACCTTTATAGTCAATAACAATGTCACAAACAAAACCTTCCTCCAGATGAAATTGTACGATAGAGTAAAACTTGTCAATACTGCCTTGCAACTACTCCAAGACAATTAGTACTGTCACTGATTTCGCACTAGATTCTAGTGAATGCAGCAAATAAATAGGCCGTGTTTTCACTCCGATGTCGTATTGATTGTAGACGGATTGAATTAAAACAATGGCGTACATAAACACAATGTAATGCGAGGCGTGCACAGCACGTGCCGCCCCGCCCGCGGTCACCTCCGGACTGGCGGTGCGCTCGTGTTGAATAAAGATCGCGTTCGGGTGCGTTCGCCGCACGGCGCTCACTGCGTTCGGATGCCTCGCTCAGCGCAACACAGGCACAAGCGCGGCAAGGTAACGCGGTGGATGTTTTTATTTTGAAACCATTGCTTGTCATTTCCATGCGTGCGTTAAATTTATGTTGATTTGCATTCGTGTCTAGACTTCCTAATTTGGCATCGTAATGATTTAATTTTTCTGTTGCTAGGGATTTTTTGTCTATAATATAATAAGCAACATTTATGTCATATGTACTACCTACCATCCTTTAGGTTATTTTGTAAATTCGTCCTTGTTTCTAAGTTCATAAAATTCATGAACCATTATCATTCTCTGTATTGCACACGCTACCAGGTCCATTTAACACATTACGTCTAATATTAGAAAACAAAGGGCTGGACATAGGTAGATGACTGGAATAATGACGAGTTTTATTGCGAACATTTGCAGCGAAGCGGTAAATAATAAGGTTCAATTTGTTAAAGCTCGCTGGTTTGTTACGTTGCTGGAGATATTAAAAAAGATAAAAAGTTGGAAGCTGCATGTATACTCAGCGTCAG
This sequence comes from Eurois occulta, assembly GCA_950022335.1. Lineage (NCBI taxonomy): Eukaryota > Metazoa > Arthropoda > Insecta > Lepidoptera > Noctuidae > Eurois > Eurois occulta. Next base: position 10,118,599 of record OX465496.1, read on the forward strand.
TAAGTGCTGACCCCTCAAGCATTAACATTTTAAAGCTTGAGGGGTTAGCACTTACTGACGCGTGTACGTTGGAATTTCATAATAATCATAGGTTCGCATATTGATTGTCAACTGTCAATTTCCGTAATATTAACTGCTATTTCATTGGCAAACCTATAAATATCTACTGTCTTATGGAATTTTGGAATTATACAATGGCAATTGCAGTCGAGTGAATCATACAATTGCAATCAGCGGTAGAGATTCTGACAAAGAAAACTTCACTATTATGCTTAACAATTTTACTACGACAAGGGATTAAAATTAAAATGACAACACAAATCATCTCGGTATTATTAAAACATCTGATGACGGAAGAAATATAGCCAATTTAAAAAAACAGAGTACAATATTAAAGATACTAAGTGACCAGCCGAAGTATCGAATTTAAATATGGGTTCCGTAAATTGGCCTGGGCGCCAGACACATGACGGTCATTCAGATAGATGTGTATACAGACTTGTGTCAAAGCCCTTTTTTGCTCGGGACCTGAGAGCAAATTGTAAATTTTGGGATGATTGTATTAAGTTTTAACGATGTAAACGTGCTGTATTCACAAATAGCCAAACATTTACTCGTTAACGAGTTTTTTTTTTCTGAAATACATGTTAGATAAGAATATTTTGTGAATTTAAATTATTTTACTGCTGTATCAGGCATAAATTCTACACGCTGTAAGTATGACTCATATTAATATATTTATTGACCATCATCAGCTGCCTAGTCTTTTCCCAACTCTGTTGGGGTCGGCTTCCAGTCTAAAGAGCATGCAGGCTTTTTAAAGAACCCTTTGGAATTTCATATAATGGCAATACAGAAATATCTATAGTAACATTTTCATTGCCATTACTAACGCCTGATAGATGCATGTAAACCCTAGAGTCTAGAATTAGTTCCGTTGTTGAAAGCCCCCCAGTTTAAACGATTGTTTTCCTACAATCTAATTCTGTGGATGGTACAAGCAATTTGTCCACTTCATCAATTTGTTAATATGTACTAGTCTCGTCTAACCTTCCATTGAAAGGTCAGTGCACACTGCTAATAAATGTAATATAGCATCAGTCTTGAAGCTCACGTGCGTATGTGATGTTATCACTAGGAACCGACCTGCTGTCGCCATCTGCTGTCCTATAGACGATGCGTGGAGACATGGCTATTAGAATGTCAATTAACATTTAGCCATTTAATTTAGTAATTTCATTAATAGTGGGCATAATACTAATTTATTTCTTTTCTTTTCGTATTTATAATGTATTTTGAATGTCATGCATGGACAGCTTATCTCCTAGCAATTTAAAGTTTAGTCATTAATGGTAATCTGTGAACAGCGCTGTGGACTACATTATTATTTAAGTGATATATGTATATGTTACGGCTAAAGATAAGTGTCAACATAAACTTAAGATTAGCCGGCTAAACTCCGAACTAACCGAACCTCGGGGTGCCCCTGTCGTCGACCGTCTAGGGTTAGCGTTTCCATCAGCAGGTCGACGGATCCCCGCTGCGCGGGGCTCCTATTTCTGTCTGCAAGGTTTACAGGAACCTAACTAACCGAACCTCGGGGTGCCCCTGACGTCGGAGTTTAGCCGGCTAATCTTAAGTTTATGTTGACACCCATCTTTAGCCGTAACATATATATATGTTGTAATATCCCATAATGTAGCTGTTTGTTGTTCCTATTTTATAAAATAAAATAAAACACGGGAAAGAAAATAAAAGAAGATAGCCGTGTGATTGGATGGAGATTGTTATTTAAGTGTTATGCAAGATGGAAGTGGAAGGGACTTGGTGATACAAACTTCTACCACAATAGTGACAATAGTCTGTTTAAATAAGTACTTAAAAAAATACTGTTTCATATAAAAGTGTGTAAATATACACAGTCAAAATGTATGGAACAGCTGATATTTGTTTAATAACCGACTAGTCTACAGGTACAAATTACGAGCTCCGCTCTTCATAAAACTAATGCCACGATGTCCCTATATGCTGCTGTGTATTCATGTACAATTTGATGAAAATTAAAAAAAAAACATCTTTCATGGGCCAGAAAATAGAGAAAAATCACATCTCGTTAGCATTCAAAGAAAGCTTCCAAAATTTTTGATTACCTTTTTACCTTCTCGGAATAATAATTGGTAAAACCTTAACGAGTCACGGGCGCTACTCCAATTGCTCCTTCTCTAAGTCCAACTCCAAATATTAAATGTCAATGTATGTACATTTCCATTTTAAGCATTCTCTTCGTTAACCTTAATAGGCGTCTTCAGGTAAAATATTGTGTTCCAGTACCTATTTATCTTTTAGTGTAAATAAATACTTATTTCCAATTTACAGTCAGCTTCTGAACAGAATAATGAAGTAAGTTGTAGTTTAATAGCTGTTTTCAGTATTTTCTGCTATTTGTTCAACATAACATTAAAGATCATTATTAAATGCCAAGAAGATAATGAGCTGCTCTTGTTTAAGTTTATTTTCTACAGTCTCTTTAAAGTTTCGTTCAAGAGTTTATATTTTTTGTTGTATTTCAAAACTGCTGGTAAATGTCGCCCTTTGTTATATTGTCTTCAGGTACTTACAGTACTGGAGTGGAGACCATGGACGGCGCGGAGGAACGTGGGAAAAGAACCGAGTATTGCACAGACTGTCTTATTAAGCTTTTGAACACCAGAGCATAAACGCACTCGCGTACCCTCCACGCCAAGCAACAATTTCACCTACCATTTTGTCACGTATTTGTGTCTGGCGTACAGGGCACGCGCTTGCTTGTCATGTATATGTGACAATGGCGGTAAAAAGGTTAAAATGCCCGGAAGAAACTGGATAGCTATAACATTGCCAAAACTGGAGAAATTGAAGACACCTACACTCAGCATTGGGTGCCCAAAGGTTGAAAAAGAAGAATAATATGTCTCTTTTGTTACAACGGCACTTTAAAATAACTGGTCAAGAAGTGGTCGTAGGGTTTCTTAATTATATTCAGGCTTTATACCACTTTACTCTGTGACTTGTAGATTAGCGTTATGAGTTTTTTATGGTTTTTTGACGAGCATTTAGTTCCTTAAGATTTATGTTTTTAACAACGTCACTGTTTAATTTTTTTGTTTTATTTATCATGTATTTTTATTTCTCTACTACAGCTGAAGGTACTAACTATGTGCAGCCGTAGTAAAGATGAGAATAACATTAAAATGTTTTATGTGTTTCGTATGTATTGTCTTAGCATTCGTCCTCGACCTCTCCGTTAACGGGACATGCAGTCGCAGCAATGGCTTCGCATACCAGCTAAACATTATCTTATTTTGTGTTTATGTTTCCATTGTATTGTTTTATTGTTAATGCAGTTTTATCTTTAAATGATTTTTATACCAAGTATGTCTTCACAACACCACCACCACAAAGCCATTTCTTTGTTTACATTGACATAGCATAACACAAAATCACGCCTGTAATCCCCGATGGGTTAGGCAGAGGTGTACCTAATAGTACACCCACATTTCGTCAGTTATGTTTAAGTCCCATGTAAGAGGGGGCGAGCCTATTGTCATCAATCGGTTACAAATCCAGACTCTGTGGCTGCTACTGGGAAATTCCTGATGGAAAAACCTAATAACACTGCCCGACCTGGGCATCGAACCCAGGACCTTATGCTCAGCAGTCGCGCTTGCGACCACTCGACCAACGAGGCAGTCAAATTAATCCAACCGAGTAAAATCAGTCCCATGTACATCCAAAACGTATCCTTAGCATAGATTTAAAATTAATCAGCGTTAAATTATTTCAATAATGACTTCGGAAAATGGAAAACATTTTAATTAGAATGGGTTTATTTTGGCAGAACTGACAACAATTAATTTGTCGAATTTCATGTTTTATTCAAATCTTCAGAAACTATTTAACTTATAAAAATTGAAGTGAAGTCTAGCGTGCCACTATTTTATTTCATCGTTCAGTTTAAATGATATTTGCATCAGATTAACCCTAAAGGCGTCGGCGCGGCGGCGACGGGTTGACGGCTGGCGGGCGTAGTGTGATGCTGTTAACTCCAGATAGTTCTCACTATGTTTTAATCTAGACCCTAACAGGGTTGAGTCTGATTTAGGACTAAGAAATGTTATTTAAATTAGATATTTATTATTTAGTTGGTTGGGTTTTCAGTTTAAATCGTAGACTGGGAATGGCAATCATAATATTTCCATTAAATACGTATTTCAAAGTGCCCTTATAATTTTCAAACTCTGCTGCTGCTCCGATGCTGTCTCGTTAGTATTGGGCTTGAGGCAGATGTTGATGTAGAATAGGCATAATTAAGATAATATTTCAAGCTTGTATGCCAGACAAAAAAGGTACAAAGTTATTTTTTTAAATGATGCCTTAAAAATATTTCGTCTTCAAATTCCATCGCCCAAAAATATAGAACCACAAACGCCATAACGAACTTCGTAAAGGGTGTATGATTAAGGAACCTCCAAATACATCTCATCTGTCAATCCAGATATATCCATCCAGTCTACTAACAACAAACGGGAACAGGACATGAGTTATGTCCGTAATTTATATAATATTTATCACAATCTAGCACACAATCGAAATGTCGACCAATCGTGCGGCGATTCGAGCCCAAAATAGGCAAAGCTAAAGGGGGCTATTCATTTTGTTCCATGGGAAAGAGCGACGAGCCTCTCTGACAGTGATGTATTACACTCTTTGGGGATTACGATATGTTTAAACGGGACAGTTCAGAGGCCTTACCACGAGCTCTTAACGCGATCCAGTTTAGGCTGTTGGAAAGAGACAGAGCTATACAAGTCGTCTAGCGCCATCTCGATCCCTGAGCGTAAATTGAATCGCGTTAAGAACTCGTGGTAGGCCACCAGGACTGATGTACAGTGAGCCCTGCATTTTTGACATATTTTCAACAAGCTGTGCCCTGCGGCTTCATCTACCGTTTCTGAATCTTTATATGTTTGCTGGACTTCTAAGGGCGTAGCGTGGTTTTAAATATCCTCGAGAATTGGGATACCAAACGCAAAAATAAAATTCAAATCCGGCTGTACTAGTCAGATTAAAAAAAATTTTTTTTTGCATTTCCAGAGAGTTAACGCGTACAAACATACAGACTCTTCAGCATTATTATTCTTATAATAGCATAGATTGTAAGTGATGCTATTTTTAGGTAAAACGACACTTTGAATAAGTCTAGGTGCAGCTATATTTACAAGATACGTCGTCGTAACCGATTGTTTTCCTGTTAGTTGTTTATTGTTAGACTCTGCGACAACTCTACGACAATAGTCATAAATCTGCATACGGGATGTGTTTGTTCCTGAAATAGTTATAAATTATTGTTAGCGCCAATAAATTTGTGATTAATTGCTTTCTGGGAATCGATTAATAAGGTCCAGTGCCGGTAATGATAGCGAACGCTGTCTAGACAGTAGGACCAGCACATCGCAAAAACGTTAGACAGTTCCTATTTCTACGGGTTGTAGCATATTTAGTTTCATGTAAAAGTATATTGAGGTCTTTCCTGTAAGTTTTTTCCGTTGTTTTAGGGTTCCGTGCCTCAAAAGGGCTATAGCACAACAACAGACTTGTAAGTCTACGCGATCAAAAGGCATGACCGTTTATGTCTCATGTTTTGCGATTTCCCAAGCAATCGAATCCTACTTTCCGTTGACCTAGTATCATGAAATTTGGAAAGACGTAATGTATTACAGCATATATTGTTAGTTAGTTTATTTCAGATCAAATTAACCCATACAAAATAAAATACAAAGAAATAAATTAAATTAAATTATTACAATTACAGTACCTTACGTGTTAATAATATCTTACGCACTATGTTAGTCAAAACCCATCCCAATATGCATCCATTTGTTCTGGATAGGGCAATCCACACGAGATACAACCATTTGCAGGATATATAAAGGAACAAATCTGAAAAATCAAAATATGTTGTTTAATAACAAAGAAAAGTGAATTTACTATTACGAAATACAAGTTTGTACGGAATCGGTGCGCGAGTCTGAATCGCACTTAGCCGGTTTTTTTATTCGGCGAGAGAAATCTCAACACTTGTTCTTCGGTCTTATCTGGCGTATGGTTTTCGTGCAAGAAAATCTCAAACAACGTTCCACGCACATTGGGCTGAATTATAAAAGCGCATCAAATATTCCCCATGATTATGCACGCCTCTAAATATTCCATACATCAGGAAGCTACCTAGTAACTTTCACTCTACTTCATTAACAATGAAGAGCATGTTTTTCCGCGTGTATAATTTTCGTTTGAGGCTTAATATAATGTATGTCGAGGGGATTGTGAGCTATCCCGCTATTATGGTTATATGGGAAAGATCATCCCCTCTTAAGTTTCTCAAGTTATTTCCAACTACACCCAAAACTTATTGACTGACATTAGCCAAGGAAATGGGAAGAACTTCAAAGATATGAAGTAGTTTTTTCCTTTTATGTTCTCATTGAGACATCAAAAACTTTGATGTAGTGCCTTTTTATGAGTTACAACTTTTATGATTCATTGCTAGTTCAGGATTTCTTATTAGAAAGATTTTCGGGGCAGCTAAACGGTTTTACGACGTTAGACCTTATATTTTTTAAAATTAAAAAAAAAACAATTTTGAATTCTGAACTAATATTTTAACCGTCATAACGTTTTATTACAATACTGTTTTAATAACTGACAAAGTACCGTCGTAAACATAAAACGTGACTTCGTCTGCACAACATAAACATTAGTTTCCCTTAATAATGTTTACTTTACACCATAATATAAAAACCCTTCATTACCAGTCATTACTATGAAATTTTACAAACGCAACGCCTCCACCGCGGCCGTATACTTTTCTAATGGGCATAATATTCTTAATTGAGCATCATCAGTGGAAGGCACCGACCTCTTGTAAGAACCTGGGTGGTCTGGCAGGTAACCCGTAATTAAATCCAACAAATCCTTGCAGCTCAAGATATTAGAACCTCTATACTTATCTACATTAATTTGTGTCAGTGTAAATAATGAGAGTTTCGCCATTTGTGATACAAGTTTTTCTATTTATAAAGTTGTAGTATTGTTTTGCGTGTTTTGAGTTAAATGCTAAGAATTACATGGTTCAAGTACTTATATGTGTACTTAATTTAATACGGACTTCTTTCATGATTACATTCTTCTCTGATTAGCGTCTTGGCTTTGTCTAAATAAAATTTTAGAAATGTCTAGCTTGGAAGATGTAGTCCGTTTAACTATTAATAGCTCAGTGGGCAAAATTTTTCCCATATATTTGCAATATTTTCCACCATAACCTTGTCCAGTCCATAAAGTTTTTAGCAAACCTTTTTGGAAGACGCCCAAGTTACCACGCCAGAATTTTCAAGGCTTTCCTCGTCGCCAAAATCTTCATGACCGTGATAATTCTTGTCTATAACTACTTTAAGAAAACGTTTTGTGTATAAATCTGCTGAAGTGCCAACGAAACAATGAGGCGTGCCTGCGCAACAACTTGCGATAGTTTTGGTGTTCACCTGTATTCTATGGATTATTTTATTACATACAAGCTTTTACCCGGGACTTTATACGCGTAAAGTTTATTGTTTTAACATGAAACATGAGCCATAGCACTAGCGCTTACTTTTTAAAATTCTCAGAAAGCTTTCTCTCAGTGAAAGAATTTTCGAATTTTCACAGATAACCTACAAACTTCAACTCGATAAAATTAGTTGTAGACTGTGGACTTTATTTATTAAGGACATCTTATTACACGTTTGTTCACATCAATAGGCCGTAGACATCAATAATTTTTCACCATACCGCTGGGTTCCCTTTACGAGTACATCGGCCCTTTACCGTCATCTCGTTACGTTAACTAAATTTTATAGTAAAGTTATCGTGTCCTGGGAAAGTTTCTCTCAGTAATATGTTCCTAGATCATCATGTCCTCTTACGTGAGTACGTGACCATGCCCTTTAATAGCGTGTCACTCCCCAAGGCCATTGTCTTTCTCCGCCTTAATGTCCTCAATTACACGAAATTAGTTTTTATTGCACGAATTTCTAGCATTATTGTTTTAATAATCGCGGTTTTTATGTTTCGGGGTTAACGTTTATTACTTTACAACCACATATAGAAAGGTTCGTTTTGTAAGTTCAGCCAATGAAGTTCCCATTGCTGGGACACGGGCCTTCTGTTCTGTGAGTGGGGGTAGACTATAATCCACCAAGTGAGGGTTGCAGTAGCGAAGGGTCAATTTTTGTAAGAGGTAAGACGAAGTACATATCTTTAATGTGATTCTATTATTTGTCTATAGAATACTGACTGTGCCATTTTTCAAAAGGAAGCCGGTAGGAATCGAGTTGTATGGAACCTTCGCCACTGGTGGGTTGGTGGATGTCACATGTCATCGAATTTTTTATTCTTAGGTTCTTACCGTTTTGAGAGCTGTGGTGATGAAGTAAATTACTCAAAGTAAAGCGCCTGCCGGCGTTCCAGCCCTCTGCTCAACAGAGCTCTAGGTACGTTTTATTTTAACCAAATATGGGAAGATATTTTTAGCCGGGAAAACGAATGACGAATCTGTGTTTGCGCGAAAAGTAAATACACTTCTTTGAGGTTTCTGCGTAATACGAGCAAATATACGGGAGATATTTCTGATTTCCCAAGATAATGGAAAAGGTTAGGTGGTGGTTTAATTCCGTACGCGATGTTTTACGAAAGTTTGTAACGGTTTTAAGAGCTAAGAAACAACCTGGGCTGGTTATAATATTAATGTTACTTATTAGATATAAGAATTTTAGTAACTAGTTTCCTAGGAATCAAATTGCCGGATTAACCAATTGCAAAATTCACAAATAAGGTGTGGGACGCCCGTTAAAAAGTCGTTCTATACGGCTTCTATTTAAGTCTACTGGCAATGAAGTGTTTCCGAAAATTATCAACTTTTGTGGCTTCATTCACTCGATAAGAGAATAAAATTATTCGACGATATAAACACTGATTGATATTTTATTTTTCATCAATAAGGGTTTTGTGAAAAGTGAAAGAACAAGATTGCTGTAATCTTATAAATATAGCCGTTAACAAATTCAACCTTTCATAATATTTTGGCTGCTAAAATAAATCTCCCAATCGACCCCGCAGTATGTCTTTGTTATTAAAATAATTAATTACAATTTATAAACTGAAACAATAATATTATTGTTTGGTTTATGGAAAATAACACGCGCCAAGTGTCATCGACAAATTCTTAAGCCATTACATTGATGACTAGGCTCTATACAGGTACCTAAAGGGACATATGGGATGAGGCAACTTCCATATTATGTGTCGGAATTTTTTCAAAGCCTCGGGGTACTAAGAATCCCTCTCAGAAAAACCCGACAAGTTCTACCAACCGGTGAATCATCAAATAATATCTTTCCTTCCTTTTCATTTTTGTCGACTACTTGAGATTAGCATATCTAAGGAATGAGTATTTCTAAAGAATATTTAGTAGGGATACATCAATATCGCTTGAAGAAACATGATTCTATTCTGCACATTGTAGTATAAGTCTGATTCAATTTCATACCGGTGTCGATTATGTCTACCTATAACTTTCGAAGTAACACGAAAATTACTTGGAATTGACTTAAACACCTGTGCAAATGCATTCGGAGGGGAGGCGAGGCAATTTGTCAATAATAATTTAACAGGTAGACAGGTAGGTAAAGCCAATTTGTATTAGGGGAAACCTGCAATCAATACTTGAATCGTTCGACAAAAACTTTGACGAGTGAATAAAATACAGGTGACGGAAATGGCTTGTTTGCTTTCTCTATTTTTAACATCGCCTGTTACTAAGTAATGAGGGTTTTAATCGATAAGTGTTAGTCATAAGTTTGTAAACGAGCAGTTACAGTCTTAGCATAGGGTCTACTATCGTATGTTGTTCTTATATACATGCTTTTTGTCGGTGAGTGGCAGGCGTTTTAGAGGACCGTCTTAAAGATGTTTCTTTGACGACTTAATTTTAATTTTAAGTTTGCATGCTGAAGGAATTAAGCGAAATATGAAAAACCTTTTTATTTGTAAGACTATAATGTAACCACCATATTTCATGCAAATAAAGTATCTTGAATCTTTGATTCTCAACCTCAGTTCAACATATGACTTCTGATTTTAACAGTCAGCTTCCGGAGAACCGAGACATAACTGAATACCAGTATTTTGCAAGGAGGAACTGCCTACCTATCTGATCTTCCAATTAATGGCAATAAAGGCACTCTTGTCCTTGAAAATATCTAACTAGGGAATCTATGAAACTATGGTGTTCGATAAATTGAAGGCCAATGAAGCGTTATTTTTCATTAACGAACTATTCATGGCTATAATTGGACAGTCTGATGTTCATGATTGATTAATAACTACGTACCTCGATTGATGTCTTGTTTACAATAGAGCAGTGATGGCCTTACATAATGTCAAAGTGTGTACTGTACAACGTCGGCTGATGTGTATGTACAGGCTATTAATGATTAAAATCTAATTAGAGGTGGATGGTTTATGATTTCCAAGCTGTAATGTAGGCCTGTAATTAATCTACCGCAGAGCAAAAGCTTCGCATTCAGAGAAGGAATAATATTGAATGTTTGCTCCCTTCTTGATTTGTCATTTTACTCCAGGTTTCTTTATGATATTTTCCATTTACAGTGAACTTTCATAAATAACCTCTCACCTTTTTCCCATGGGCGTAGGCAGGACCTACAGAAAGGAGCTACGATCCTCATTCTCCATTTATAATGTGACACTTAAAAAGGAGAACTAGCTGATGTGATCTTCGTATCCCCAAATGAAAGAAGTTGTCTTTCTGTATTGCAGTACAGTGAGATCTTGTAACGGAAATTGAGAACCTATTACCTTATATTTATTATAGATCTACAAAACCTGCATCGTTCACTTCTAATGACAAAATAATTGCACTTTTTCACGTCTTATCAAACAGTAACACGATGTAACGACAAAAATATAAAAGGTCGATCGATACTCCGAAGCGTGCGATTATTCCGGAAATGCGCGACTATTTTATATGTTACAAACTCGGTTTTTCGTAAGTATTCTTCGTGTATTTGATTCGATGTCATGACACGTATGGATTCCATTGATGTCGATACAATTATTTTCGGCTTAAACGTACCGAAACGTATTCAAAACGGCTCGTTTTCCGCAAAAAAATAAAACACAAAATGCTATTGACATCTGACGAAGGTCACAAAGTACTCGCTTCTCTTTGAATTCTGGTTAACAAGAACCTCGGTATGTCATGGGTGAAGAAGCTGGACTGTTCTAGACGTAAGTAATTAGTGCATGAAGACTCGTTACGCACTACTTAGAAATGCACGCCCTTTAAATAAACCCTTGGCATGATATAGTAGTAAGTATCATGAATAAAATAAGACAAATGAAAGAGCATATATACGGTTCATCGACACCCGACTTGGAGAGCGATGGTTTTCATGCGAAGAAAACAAGTGACGTGTGAGTGTGTCGTGTTGCAAGTTGCATCGCTCGAGGGCCGCGTAAGCAGCTAGGGCCACTACAAGCTACTGCATTGAGTAAGTGATACGGACAGGATATAATTTAACGTAGCGTATCCACTCCGTACTCTTCGTTTATCTAGGATGATAGCATTACTTTTATCCCTAGAGACAAAGTTGAAAAGTTTCATCTGTCTGTTGATATCAGACATACCTTTTAAACTGGAACACAGCACTCAAGATACTTTGTACAAAGTAGAGTCCTATGTGTAGACATAGTGCTACTAGGAATTCTACTTCATGCTTCGTTGCGATATTGAAAATTTCGGGGGATGGTGCTTTTTGTATTAGGTATACATTTTTAAAACCAACTAGTCAGGTTAAAAATATGTATGTTGTACACAAATATATTCTATAATGTTCCGTGCCGCCCTGTTGTTTCGTGGTCGCAAGCGACTGTGCGTGAGGTTTTGTGTCCGATTTCCTTGTCAGGCAAAGGACGATTAAGTTTTTTCAGTAGGAAATTCGCAGTCTCAGCCTGGAGTTTGGAAGTTGGAGGAGTGTTACTCCCATGCCTCGGATAACATGCTAAGCCGTTGGTACTGCGTCTGATCTTTCTCCAGCTATGTTGCAGTACCATCGCATCGGACTATGAGAATGAGGAAAGAGTAAGACACAAAACCCCTCAGGCTCGGTGGATTGACGATCTCCGCGGGGTGGCTGGTAGCAACTGGATGAGAGTTGCTGAGAATCGAGTTGAATGGCGTGCGATTGAGGAGGCCTATGTCCAGCAGTGGACTGCTATAGGCTGATGATGATGATGATGAAGACACAAAACACATAACATCATCATCATGTAATCCCCGAAGGGTTAGGCAGAGATGTTATATTATGTTTAAGACACGGACTAACTTCTTCATAACAATAACTCCCTCATCCGTTCAGATCAGCCGCCATTAGCGAAACGTGATAGTTATAGCTTAGTGTTGTGACCGTCGGACTGTCTAGTCATGGGTCTCAAGTTCGAACCCAAAGTCGCACCTCTGATTTTTTGGATTCATGTGCGTATTGTATAATTATCAGTTGTTTTGCTGAAGGAAAACGTGAGGAAACCAGTATGCCAGAGAGTGGGCGGCATAAAAACTCTGACGCCAGGTCAGGCACTAACCACACGATAAAGAAGAAGACTGAAATACGGTCAGGAGAACTATTATTGTCACGTCCACGTCAAACAACAACATCGTTCGAGGAACTATTGATACAATGATTACCTAGTACACATTGACTGACACTGGAAGTCGACAATTACTATCATTTGACTTGACGAACATTCAAGGTTCCCGACTTGAATCAATAACTAAATGCAAAGCCAAACAGCATTTAGCAGAAAACAGTCTTTGCTATATTTGCAGAACGGCAATGTTTATGCAAATTCGTAATTTCGTTTGGCCGCATTTCTACACAAGGGAGGGTGTTTGGGGGTGACTTGAATATTGTGTTACTGGGGTAAAACCCCTTTGTTTTCAAATTGGTTTCCATGGTTTCTGGAAACAACCCCCTTTTAATTTAAGATTATAGTGCTTGATATTTGCTTTTTAATTAGATTTATTTTTGTGTATCGAGTTTTTATTTTTGGTTTCTGAGGTTTATGAAACGGCGTTGTTTTATATGTTAGGGTAGGCCTTTTATTTGTAAGAGGGTTAAAGCTTGCGTGATAAACAGTACTTATTCTAACCACATATATTTCATATTCACATGCTCAAGTAGCGTATCTAATGAGGTAAAGCGATGTCTCTTATTTGATATCAAATTAAATATGATACCTATACTCTAATTTTTTTTCTCGATATCCTAACTTAATATTATATATCCGAAAGTAAGTTTGTTTGTTTGTTACCTTTTCACGCCTAAACCACTGAACCGATCACCCTGAAATTTTGCATATACGTTTTCAGGTGTACAGAGACGGACATTGGGTACCTTTCAACCCGAAAAAAAGTACTGTTCCCGAGGGAAACAACCATAACGTTCTTATGATAATAGATGGCGCCACGTGACTTTCGAATCATGATTGAATTCTAATATTATAGAAACTTTAGTAGTGTGTTTGTTTTGTAAAAGTTTAATTGTCAAATCTAATTAACGAGTGAAGCCGCGGGCAAAAGCTAGTTAGCTTCTAGTTAACTAGCTTTACTAGCAGCTTTTATAAGCTTCAATTTTATTATCCATTTCAACTTTACGTCTAGCTTTCCAAGAATATTTCAAATCTTCTCGCTGGTTTATTTCGTTTCCATTTTAATTTCCGTATATATTTTGCACCTTCGTTTAAATTGGCTGAAGTATTGGAAGCGATACTTCTGCAACGTCACGTTTTTCGTTCGGGTGGTTTGCAATGATTCTTATCTAATCGCGTAACGTAGCGCATCTACTGCAAAATTTTCATTTCCTAGAGTAGACCCCCAGGGGGTCTACTCTCTAAGCACGAAACCCGTAGTTTCGGCCGAAATTACGGGCGTTTCCTACTCCCTAGCACCGACGGACGGACGATTAGTTCGAGCCCGAACGAAGAATGAATGACAACTCGATTTGACAGTTGTCCCTACTCCCGATGTGTTTTTGCCCGTCCGAAAAGTTGAGTTTGGCACTTCTTAGGACGGATCGTTATGTCAGTTGATACGACATCAAAATAGTTATCGTGCTGTCGACGAAAGTTTAAGTTTTTTAGAAAATCAATACAATGGCTGCTTTTTTAATGCTTGAAGAAGCTCTACAAGAAGAGCGGAGGCGACGCCCATTCTACTCGCGCCAAAACTTCCGCTTGGCGCTTATTCCTGACATGGGGTTGCAGGGGCTCACACGGGAATTATCTGAAGATATGTCTTGCCTCTTTTGCCTCAACAAGCGACGAAATGGTTTTGATCCAAGAATTAAGGTAGGTAATAGTTAGATCCAAAATTTAAGGACTTAGGCTAACATTTTGAAGATTCTGAAAATTATTGAGTTGTATTACTACTAATCGATCTTATCTATTGTTACTGTTGTATTTGTATACTTTCAGATACTTGATGCTCTCAATTTTTATGCCCGGGGGATCCATCAAGGTGCAGTGGGCCTTAGCAGTGACAGGACATAATGGGTGTTGGGACAGGCGGAAGATTGTGATAAAGTACCTAAAGAACAAATTTGCACAATAAAAGCATTTTTCTTAACAGAGTATTTTTTCATTTATTTGGCACCAATCGATTTGAAAAAAATATAAATACATTCAACAATACATTATTACAATCAAAACATATGAGGAGTTCAGATAGAATTCGCAAATAAGGCCAAAAACCTGGGGGTGATAATGGACTCTTACTTATCGTAGACTTCCCAGGTAGCTGAAGTAAGTCGCAAAGTGCACTCCAGAGCTACTTGCCTTTGAAGACCAAAACCTCCCTCGCGCAAACTCTCATCCAGCCCATCAAAGACTACGCCGATGTGTGTTATTTGGATGCCACCGAGAAGCTTTTAAATAAACTTGAGCGTTTATAAAATATCTTTATTCGTTTTGTTTTTAACCTCAAAAAGTATGACCGTTTCCAACTTTTGCAATATACTCAGATGGCTCCCAATCCGACTTCGCAGGAACTCTCGAGTATTGTGTCTGCTTTTTAACATCCTTCATAACCCTAAAACACCAGCCTATCTGCGGGAACGCTTTTCTTACACCCGTTTCTCTGATGCACCTTGCAGGTCGCATCTTAGGAACCTCCTTAAATCCCCTCCCCACGCTACTGACTTCTACTCCTACTCCTTTACTGTACACGCTTTGCTGTTGTGGTATTTATTCTCTTCCGCCTGATATAAGGGACTGCCAAACTGTTGCAGTTTTCAAAAGAAGAGTGAAAGAACTATATATTTCCAACTTGCCATAGTTGCATAAGTATTTATACATATATGATACGTAATATATTGGAGAGGAGCTCGTGGCTACATAATAACTGCTGCTCGCCCCGATCTTTAGGTTAAACTGCGCTTGCCTAGGTTGGTCCGTGGATGGGTGACCACCCATTACATACCGAGTTTCCTCCTTGCCTCGGAAAGCACGTTAAGCCGTTGGTCCCGGCTGTCATTTGTAGATCTTTGACAGTCGTTACAGGTAGTCAGTGGCCCGATAGTCTGACAACCAGTCTTACGAAAGGGATTACCCAGAACTAACTGATTTCTGGAGATCAGATAGGCAGTCGCTCCCAGTAAATTACTGGTATTCAGCTGCATCCGCTTAGACTGGAAGCCGACCCCAACATAGTTGGGAAAAGGCTAGGCAGATGATGATGATTCTTATACATATTGTATGTTATATTTAAACTTGTCATTTCCTTTATGTTTTTATGTATTCTATTTCCTCTTCTTCTTTTACACACTACGTCTACATCTCCTTTTTCTACTCTCCTTTCGCAGGTATGCTGGAAGAGATTTCTTTAGAAATAAGCATCACCTTTGTACCTATTTTTTCTGTTCCTTTCTTCTTCCTATACTTAAATAAACTGTTAAATAAAATAAAACACATACTTCCTTTTATTTATCTATAGTCGTTTTATATTAAACTAAGATCGTAGTAATAAGAAACTTTCAATAGATCAATCACTTTTATTTTCAGGCATCGAAGATACACTAGCACTACACAAAATACTCTTAGAAGTACAATAAACTAAAACATATTGAACACTTTTACGAAAAACTATTAACTATGTTTGGTCGGCCATATAATTATTACAATGAGTCGAGGTGTCATGTAGACTTCCGTGAATACACGAGACCCTGCAGCGAAAATTCCGTCATAAAAGTCTCGAGATGGTGTTGGGACCCTCATCACAAAAGATAATCATGTGGCGCGAACAAACTAACCTGTCCATTCTAAGGGTGAACTTGGTCTTGTTTCTTATATACTCCACGACCTCCTCTGGCGTCGTGATGTGATGTAGATGTGTATGTACAGCTGCGTCGATGGAATAGCGGGATGCAGCAATATGTTCGAACCTGTCAATTCAGAACCGCACTGATTGCGTTTAGGCTTCTTCTTTTCCACACGAATGCCTTCTTCATCAGCTTGTCCTCGTTTTGTTACTGGTGGCAACGAGCTTCGAACTCGCCTGGGCACCACGGTATTGTGGTTGCCGCTGGTGTTTTGCAACTCGTTCTCACTCATAAAATGTTGAGGAGTGTGTCTATTTGCGCCCGTGAGTTGCTGCTAGAACGGTTGAGGTCATTTTACCATTTATTACGGAGTTCCCGCGTCGTATTAATAATGCGAATTACGTATATTGTAGCTCCTAATATTTGAATGTATTTAATAAAATTGTAAATAAAAAACTGACATTTCATTTGAGACTTGCCGTCAAAAGAAAGAAAAGCAAAGGTATTAACAGGATAAAGCCACAAGTCGGGCCAAAATAGCAAAAATAGTTCAATTCTATAATAATAAAATGTATATTGTTAAAATGAGGTAATTTTTTTAAGAATAACTATAATATTTTTTGTTTAAAAACTTTAAAATCATAAAGTTAGTAAACCGGTAATCGACCAGTAAAATAGCGCAACTCTATCGCCATGCGTCATTCGTTCACGAATATTGTCTATGACTCCGTTCGAAAATCATGAATCCGTAATCAATAGGGAGTAGGGTTTGTCCGTAGTAACGGACTACGGTCGGACGAGCCCGTCCGTCCGTCCGTCCGTCGTTGACGGACTTAGAGAGTAGACCTCCTGAGACAATCAAGCTAGACAAATCAGTTTATGCTGATCTGTCATTGTACGGGAAATCTACTACAAAGCGAGGCCATGTTATACTGGAAATGTATTGCTTGATGTGTCGCCATGTGTCTACATTTGTAATTTGTCTTTAAATAACTGTACTTGTTGTAGACAACCGCAAAAACTTAAACGATTCTAGTGAGTTATAAGATTGGATATTTGATTTGGGAATTTTATTGAATATTAAAAGATATTCGTCTTTACTAATTCAACTAATAGAAATAACTAAGAAGTTTATTGCTGCTCAAAAAAATCAACACCACAATTTATCAAGCACTGGGTACGGGGTACCTATAGCAGTAGTAATATTCAACTGAACAAAGCAAAAAACTAAAATCTAACATCTAGGCCCGTATTATTAAACTATTACTTTCAACTACTACTTCTACTTCAAACTGAACTACTTTCAACCAATCAAATAGATTGAATTTGAATCTTTAAAGTAATGCTCGAGTCTTGAGTGACGATCTGTAATACGGAGCCTAGTCTATACCTACGTACATTAGTGATTTACAGTCCCAAAAACGACCTAAACTGCTTCTTGAAGAAATATAAATAGGTCACTACTGGCAAAAAGGTTCCCGCTCAAAATGTAGATATTGTATTGTGGCACCTATCAGTTGGATGACGTAGTTGTATACCTAACTTTAGACTTACGGGCAAGCTGCGGTCACTGCAGCTGCTACCCGTCGTCTCTCGATATCTTGCTGACACAGCGCTCACCGGCTTATTTGCCAAGTCTACGCTCAAAATTCGGTCTAGCTTAGATATTAGAAATAATACGAAATGCTAACCTGCATATTTTCTTTTAGTTCAATGTTTTGCGAGTAAATGGGATACAAAGCCGCACACAAATGTGTTACATTATCAGACATAATATTGAATGCGTGAATCGTGCCTATTCATACGTTGTGTCTTAATAGATTTACATCAGAATTTTGAAGTAGCAAATATCTTCTCATGTAGGTATACGCGGAGCTTAGCGGTGACTTTGTCCTTATTTTTGTTTATAAGAGAACTAGGTGATGCCCGCGGCTTCGCCTGCGTGGATGTCGGTTATCGCGACCAAAAGTAATCATGAAATTTTTGTTCCCGTTCCCGCAACCCTATTCAAGGGATAACAGTAGCCTCAGCCAATTTCCGATTTTTTTAATGTATTAAAATGGATACAGTATGTTATCCTTAAGAGACAGACATATGCCATCCCGGACTTTTCTGTAGACCTATATAAGATACACAATTCCACCATACATCATTTTGTTATATCTCAAAGGGTTTAGGCAGCGTTTTCGTAGAAAGCTGAAAGGCGGCTTATTTTTTCCGACGCTTCCAAAAAATATCATATTATTTTAGCCAATGTATACAAAAACTTTATAAATTATATACTAAAACCTTCCTCGAGAACCACTCTATCTATTGGTGAAAACAGCATGAAAATCGGTGCAGTAGTTTTTGAGTTTATCGCGAACAGTCAGACTTTGTTTCATAATATGTCGTGTAGTAATTCATTCTGAAACATTTCTCCGATACTCGTATTTGACGGCGTTGGAACCAGAGTGAATCTAAGTGACAGCTTTACCAATACTGAGGTTATTAGTATTACACAATGGCCTAGAGATATCTTAATTCTTCCATGCTAAGTGCTCTTCAGTGTTTTCTTGAGGGATCACAACATGTCACTATACAATTGACGTGGTCTGCAAAGTAAAGGCCATGCCACACTGATCTAAGTAATGAGGTGCATTTAGAACACCTTTAATAACAACATCGTCGTTGTAGAGATAAGAAAACGCTTGTATCCTTCAGTTCAATTAAAGCAACTATTCATAATAACGTATGACGTTGGCTTACTCTCTCTAATCTCCGAAATAAGTAACATTAGATGAGCGGATCATTCTGTATCCTGTATTAGCGTGAGCAGAGTAATCAGTAGTCTTTCGGTAAATTAAAATAATTGTATGGTGGCTGTAAATTGGATTTACAATTTTGGGACATCTTATCTCCGTGTAAAAGTTATTTGAAGACTATTTAAGATTGTGGGCTACATCTTTTGTCAATCGAATCATGTTGTTGTTGAACAAAAATCTTCTTTTAAGACTTAATAAACACCAAAGACATTCATTTTGTAACCACACAACTTAAATGACATAAAATGTTACAAAAGTTACCTAATGTAAATGAAACACATACAAAGATCTAGATTGCACGCTTTAAACATACTTTTAAACAGTCTCTGCATTAGTTACGAACCTAAAATGGGTCGCAGCGAACGAAATGCCTCGGGCACCATGGCTACCCTACGATCACTCATAGTGGGTGGTCTACACTGGCGATGTGAAATGTCTGTATTTGTGAGCTAGAAATTGTACACTCTTGTAATAACATCTGTGTTATGAGTAGCAGAACGAATTGTTGGAGGTATATTAAGAACACCGCTTTACTATGTGTTTCACGTCTAAATGTCTTATTTTTATTCTTCGTTGAAATTATAATACTCACGGAAAATATCCGTAGAAACTGGTATTATTCTAGAAGCACCTCATTGGTCTAAAAATGTCTTCATTTTATGACGAACATTTAAAGCCACTATTATAATAGTACTACTGTATAGAAATAGTTCGTAGTGATTCGGGTAATGTTGCCGGTGAATTGGTGAATCATCTTTTCTTTTTCAAACTTGCATTCATGTTGAAATCTTGAAGATTTTTCTTCCGTTGTTTTGTTCAACGGCCAACACGTGCCTCCGACTTCCCTGTTACTTTCCCGAGCACTTGAACAATATTGCTCTAAGAAGATACCAAGGTCAAAAGGCCAATATAAACAAATAAAGAAGTCGGCACGAGCACATAACATAGACAACCTTGGCCTATCCCCATTAGTCTGCCCTAGATCTCAGACACATTACTGGCAGCCATCTTGTTTACGATAAACGGGTAACTGCCGAACAAGTGGATAACAAATCCGAGTTTAGTTTTGTTTTGGAGGAAACATAAAACTGTTGTTGTACTTGGTAGACCTCGAAGTAATCGTTTGAATGTTTGTTACTAAATCAGACCTTAATGTCTTTGTAGATTAGGCTAAAGTATTGTGCAGACGTAGAATGTTTCTTGGATTACAGACTTACTTGTCTTCTCTCGGTGATTGCTGTTTGCAATAATTTTTCAGTCATCAAGGTGGTAACAGGGACCCATTGCCTATGTAGGTACTCGTACGTTTCTATCGCCTGTATTCGTCTGCGGAATTTTTGTAGCAATTAAAAAAAATATATATATTAATTTTTTTCCCTGCAGATGTAAAAATGTAGGAGTTTAACATAAGTACTAATTTTTTCATTATTAATTCCAAAAAGTGGTAACGCCAAGGTATTATAGAAACTCATGGCGACATGGAGAGAGCGACTATCGCAACCCCGTGCAGGGCACGCCACTATAGTGGCGATAAGTCCCCTCTTTGAGGAGTGGCTAGGGAGGCGCCACGGCGCCCTCACCTTCCGCCTGACGCAGGTCCTCACCGGACACGGGTGCTTCGGGAGGTACCTGCACCGAATCGGGGGGGAGGAAACGCCCGGGTGCTTTCATTGTGAGGATCGCCCGGAGGACACGGTGGAGCACACCGTGGAGGTGTGCTCCGCTTGGGCGGAGCACCGCCGTGTCCTCGTAGCGGCGATTGGCGGCGGCGACCTCTCGCGTCCGGCCCTGGTTCAAGCCATGGTCCGGGGCGAGAGGGAATGGGAAGCCGTCGCCTCCTTCTGCGAAGCAGTCATGCTAGCGAAGGAGGCGGCGGAACGTGAGAGGGAGAGAGCCTCACGTCCCAGCCGCCGCGGGAGGCGAAGCACCGGGCGTCGGGGGCCACGCCGTGATGGCTCTCTACCACCGTAGGCGCGGGCCTGTGGACGGCGAGTAATGGGCTAGCTCGCCGGCCGTCCGTCGTATGACGACGGGCAGGCCGTGTCGACGGCGCGTTCGTGTTCCACGCGCGCCTCAAAGAGTTGTCAGCAAACGGGAGGGGCCCGCAAGGGCCGGTGCCTGCCAGGGCTGCGGGACTGTTCGAAAGAGATACCGCGGCCCTGGAACATAAAGGGCCAAAGAAGGAACATGGGTGGTTTTTAGTCAGTAAGAGTCTGACACTCCCTTCCGCTCCGCCCAGAGCGGGGGGGGTCATTTGATGATTTCCCACCCACCAAAAAAAAAAAAAAGGTATTATAGAAAAGTTATTTAAAAATTCATAAACCTGAAGTATGATATAAATTTCTAAATTGAATAACTACTTAATACCTCCTAAAGTTAGTGAAAAGACTCTTCAGTTCTCAATAGACTTCCAAAGTGATTAAAAGTGTATTTGAGATGTAAGGTTTTCACGGAAATCTCAACGTGAAAGCAATTGAATGAATTCAGTAAATCATTTGAGAATGTGTCGGCGAAAATAGCAGGTACGAGTAAGTATTTTGTGGAATACGCGCCCTACGCACATACATAAATAAACACACGCTTAAGCAATGGGGTGGAGCTGTCAATATTTATGAACTTTTGTATTTTTAAACCCAATGGCTTGGTGAACACGTTTCAGTAGCCCATAATAATCCATAACAAAACATCACGTCTGTAAGTCCTGAAGGGTTAGCCAGAAGTGTATATAATAAATAATACACCCACATTTTGTCAGTTATGTTTAAGTCCCATGTTGTAGGGGACGAGCCTATGGCCATCAATCGGGCACAAATCCAGCCTCCGTAGCTGCTACTGAGAAATAATAGACGGAAAAACCCACATCAAAATAAAACATAAATCTAATGCTAGATCCGCCAAATTTTTTGGAAGCGCGATGATACACGTTTTGAAATTGTAATCAAACGCAAAATAAATGAAATCCATCCATTAGATTTACGATCGGACGGATTTCCGCGGATGAGTGAAAAATAAATCAACAATATGAATTTTCAACGGAATCGTAGCTCCCAAGTTTTGAGAGAAAACGAAGTTTTTACCTCTTTTAATCATTGAGTCGACATCTGGTAACCTGATTTCTGAGTTCAAATATAAGGAAATAGGTCACGTTTAGAGCTTCAATAAGTGTCCGTTTAGCTATAAAAAAATGGAGTCGTTAGTACAAAATATGACCTTAATACTATCGAAGCCCAAGCTCCATTTTTCAAAGCACTCAGTGATTGGAAGATTAGTCTTTCAAAGTCCTATATTTGGGAACAGAAAATGAGATATTATAGGAACTATATGGAAAATGAGCAGCAATCGGCTAGCTCTAACAATGAGATACTGAAACCGCAATTTGAGCCTGAAATATCGAATACACAGCGGTTCGATTTGTGTTCGTGACGTGATAATATACGTGGTCTGAAATTTGAGATAGAATATCATGTAAATAGAACATCTAAACAAAACATTAGATTTTATGAAAGCGTGGGTTCTAAGAACATTGATACTGAGGCATTTGTGGTATTATATATTACGAGTAACTTGTGGTATTGTGTGACACTCGTTTCCAAGGCGATACAACACAGGAAAACTCATTTTCCCAAATTAAAGAGGCACATAGCAACGAAAATTCTTAACAGAAGCGAGACATAATGAAGAATTCCAGCGACTGTTCATTTGTAAGATAATGTCCACAGAAAGGCAAGATTCAAACTCAACTACAGTCCTCTTACAGTTAGTGTACCTCCGCCTTGCATCGCTGTAAAAATCATATTGATCTGTATGCTCGAAGACTTAAGGGTGTTGTTATGTTGCTATCACTGACAAGTATAAAAAAGTATGGTGATCTATATTTTCGTGGAAATAAGGTAGCTGTTGGATTGCAGATGTCAAGAGGTAAAATAACTGTGAGAAGGCTGTAGCACCAGTCTTGGGTGCATCAAATGGCTCACATTTTGTTTATGGTGGCAATAAAAAGAGGCCTTCAATCCTCCTTAGAGCTACCGTTTTATAGGACCGACTTCGTTAACTTGCTTTAATGTGCTGTTTGTAGGTAGGTAAAAGGACTTGGGAGGAAAGATAAACATGTGGCCATTAAGGGTAGTGGTCAGTCTGGAAGATTCTTATTTCTCGTAGGCTATGTCTTTTAGTTTGTTAGGATTCGTTATTGCACAGCTAAGCAGCGCAGTTTTTTTTCTCCATATTGAAAGGGGCTTGTTCAATTTGAAGATGTCGCCTCTGTAATACAAATTATTCTCTGTAACACATATTTCAAAAAACATTTAAGTTATCTATTTTTAATGCCCATTTGAGCCTGTACACTTGTACAGCAATCTGGCCTCCCTCGACAAAGGGTAGGACAAAATGCTGTTGCACCAGCCCAGCGCAGTTACCATTTTAGCTTGCATGTCAATACGTAGTTTGCATGTAAATCAGATGTAGGAAAACTGAAGTAATGACATGACAATCATGGAAAATGTGTTCTTTGGTAGCATCAATTATGAATTCAATGCTAAATAAAATATCGTTACATTAAATCATTTGCTGTGTAAAGTGGACGCAAGTTATAAAACATGAAACAAGAAAAAAATGCAATAAATCCCATGAAAGACGTCATTTAACAAAATGTCCCAGTGCCCCGACTCCCCTTGTCAACCGTCCTCTAACTTGACTTTAATTTAAAAACTTTTCGCCTGTGACATTATTTAAGAAGTCATAGATCGCGAAACTTTCGATTTCGATCAAAACTGTCGGAAAGTGCAACGCAAAATGAATCTCCACTTTTAATGATTTACGGAGTAAAAGTTTAATTATGAGACCAATTTTTTTTTTTAAGTTAGTTATTTCTTTGGGCATGGGTAATTAGTATCATATTAGTTAGTATCTCATTTGCAATGATAAATAGTGATGTGCTTCTTGGGGAAAATTCATTATTTTACTCAATCATCATCTGCTTAGCTTTTTGCCAACCATGGGTCGGCTTCTAGTCTAACCGGATGCAGCAGAAACCAGTATTTTACATGGAGCTTCTGCCAAAATGACCTCCACAACCCAGTTGTTACTGAGTAATAAGACACCTCTTTGGTAAGACTGGTTGAATCCACAGCCGGGACCAACGTCTTAACGTGATTTCCGAGACACGGAAGAAACTCGGTATGAATGAGAGGTCACCCATCCACGGACGAACCTAGGCAAGCGTTGCTTAGGCGTCTAAGTACTCCTCCACATCGCTGTCATCCGGAAACGTGCCCAGAAGACTGGCAGCATTGCCACGTTGAATGGCAATGCACATTTTTTGGCCAAAGAAAGACCCAGCCTTCTGTTAAGTTAGTCTTTTTTTAATTTAGATGTGACTTTGAGTACTTATAGGTACAGATTTAATCCACATCTTATTAGAAATGACAAATAAGCGCTTCGTTAGGAAAATTCATTATTTTACTCAATATGAACAATTTTTTTCGTTTTCAAGGGACAATAACCCAGTGGCTAGCGCGTTAGTCTAGAGGACTAGAGTTTGATCCCCGTAAGTTGCTTTGTGTGTATCTATTGACATGATCTCTCTGGAGAATCTGTTGGTAGATATTTGCCATATTGAAGCTGCAAAAAGTGATGGATATGCAATTTCGCAGGGAAAAGAGCAACAATGTAGAGATTTATGGGATAACTCCATATTCCCCATGGGTTTATACCTCAATATTTAGCTAGCAACGCGAAATAATCCCTAGGTAACATATGGTAGTTCGCAGTTTATTGTCCCAAAAATCTTCTAAAAATGAATTTAAATTCTGTAGGGCACTTTGCCATCGAACTATTAATATGTAGTACATCGCACTCTGTATATAAAGGGCGTGGGGGTAAAAGGTTAAGGGCGCAGACGAACGTCATTCGAGGCAGACGAGTTGTCGAATCATAGAAATAAATCAAATTGAAGTGTTTGTTTGTAATTACAACATAACAGATTTAAACGTGAATCTTTATTTACTTTGAATGCATATAAAAGTATTCATATACGGTACTCATAAAAATATCATTAAACCAAAGTACTTATTTTTAATATTATTTTTGTCTTAATGTAATCTCCGAAACGGCTCGACGGATTTTGACGGGACTTTTACGAGCAGATAGCTGATGTTATAAGGAGTAACTGGGCTACTTTATGTTAGTAAAAGATTAGGGTTTCGTGCAAAAAATTAAAACCTTTGAAATTGTTTACAAAATCCGAATCAATTATGAAAGTAATATTTTTACAATAATTTTACGCAGGCGAAGGCCGCGGGCATCAGCTAGTTTATTCTAAAACCAACAACTTACACGGTATTATATAAAATTATCTTCATAAGTCTCCCCGCGGTACTTAATTATGGATTTAAGTTTTGAATTCCAATTTATGAGTTACTGAACTTACTACTGAGTGTGGAGAACTTTAATCTCTTGTGGGAAAATATGCACTTGTGTTCTCTGTTAGAAGTATAACCGTCTATGCGTTTGTGGCGACGTTGCCTAGAAAATACATAACATATAGCTGTGTATCAATTTTATTATTTATTTATCTATTTGGATCTCCAACAAAAGAAAAACAGATACAATATAAGTCACAGTTATACAAAGGTTCTTTTAAGTGTGTTCCTTCAATTACAGGAGACCACAGCATGCACATAAAACTAGGTGTTAACACAGAGAGTAGTGAAAAAAAAAATAAAAAAAAAGATCCAAAACAATAAAAAGCATTTGATGTCAAGAAATCATAAGTAATAAGATTGTTTCACATAAAAATTATAATTATTATAGTCTGTGCTGTCCCTGGGCAAAGGCCTCCTCCCATTCTTCCACTTTTCTCGGTATTGTGCCTCTGGGATCTGTTTATATCTCGATATTCTGAGTTTGCTTATCCGTGAATGTGTTCATTGAATCGACGAAGGATATCGAAATCGTGCAGTGGAGCAAAAATTTGTTTGTAGGTATATTATTGTAAATTCATTTATAGATTTAATTTAAATTTAATATAAGAGAAAACAATGTATATGCACCCAAATTGTACCTATACTACAGTTCATCTTCATGGGTTTTGCAAGGGTATTTCAAGAACTTTTGACATCGCAACGATAAATTGGATGGCATCCAACCCGCCTTATAAAGATTTCATATTGTCTTTTGATTTATTATCCAGTGTGTTAGATTTACATTTACTGTCGACTTTTATGATACTCGCATAAAAGTCT
This sequence comes from Eurois occulta, assembly GCA_950022335.1. Classification (NCBI taxonomy): domain Eukaryota; kingdom Metazoa; phylum Arthropoda; class Insecta; order Lepidoptera; family Noctuidae; genus Eurois; species Eurois occulta. The sequence goes on from OX465496.1 coordinate 10,145,107, forward strand.
CGCAAATATTTGATGGGCTGCAATGTTCCGGTCTGAGGAAATCACCTCGATATTTTAAAAGACTAGATGGAATGTTCCAGAAATAACCCATAATTTCGAGTATTATTCGAGTTAGTCTTTACCAAAATTGTAAATGATACTTTTTATACCAGGAACGTAATTCATTAAAACAAAAGCTTCCAAATGTTTAAGAGCTTTTCAGGGTTGTATTAAAGTGAAAATGTTTTACTTGAATTAAGGGTTTTTATCATGAAACGTGTCTAACTTTAGGGTTAAAAACCTCAATTTACTATTGTAGAGAAGTTTGACCTTTGTCTGGATATTATAGGTATGTTTTACAAGCTAATTAAGGACTGATATGGGTTCTATTGTGAACCTAAATCGGTTTCTTTATTAGGCTGTCTGTTTTATTAAATAAACTAGTTCATGCCCGCGGCTTTGCCCGCGTGGAGTTCGATAATTCTTCCACGGCATCATACTATCGGGATGAAAAGTATCCTATGTGTTAATCCAACTTATAAACTATCTGTGTGACAAAATCTCACTCCAAACCGTTCAGTAGTTTTAGCGTGAAAGAGTAACAACCATCCATTGATCCAACCATCCGTCCTCACAAACTTTCGCATTTATAATATTAGTAGGATACACTAATAGTCTATACATGCGACAACCCAAAAGGGATCGTCCACCTTAATAAGTCTTTCTACTTTTCACATAAAATTCCTAAATAAGCCTTTCGCTTGATGTCCAACGAATTAAAATGTCTCGGACAATTTCTGCAGCAACCGGTTGCTCTTACATCAAAGATGTCTGGTATCAAATTGCAGACAGTTGGGTGCTTATTTTTAAACGACACCTGCCGTACTATACTGTGCCCCACTTGGATCGATAGTTAGGGATGTACCGGTTCTTTTGTACGCTATACTGTTAAAAAGAAGGACAATTTTTGTTCGTGAAAATGTAAAACAATTTAAATTCATAATCCCATCGCAGCGAAAATCAATGTCAAAAACTTGTCAAAAGTATGTTAGGATTTTTTGGTGCTGAAATGATATCGACAATCGGTGAAACGGAGTTATTTTTTCAAGCATTTGTTGTATTGTTGTTGTTTTGTTACTTACTGTTAATACAAGATGGCGGCATTAGTGTCGATTTTAAACACTTGCCAAAACATCTGTGTCTGATCACACGGCGACACATCAAGTTATCCAGTTAACTAGACCTAGTTTTGTATGAGCTTCCCGTACAATGACAGACAGCGTATACTGGTTTTTCATAGCTTGATTGCTCGTCGTAAGTACTTCTTTACATTAGATCTAGTTATTTCACCAGATTGAGATTGAAATTAGAAAATGTTCTTCAAAAACGGGATATGCTGCTCAAAACGGGATTAAATGTGACATTTTTGTAAAGAGATTAGCGTTATTTAATATTTTGGTTGGAAAATATATAGAGTGCTGATAACAACCGACACTTGCGACTTACTGTGGCGTACCTAAATGGGCGGATTACTGGAGAGTTACGAACTAATGTTTTGTGAGATTAACCTAAAACTTATTGACTTGTAGATGGTGAGGTACGAGTCGGCTCTCCTTTTGTTGAGCAAATATACTGTATTGGTTTTGTAGAGCAATTGCCGCCGTTAGGGTTGCGCCTCGAAGAGCATGGAAAAATGCGATGCCGTGCTGCTAGTTGAGGCGCAACTCTTAACCGATTTATTTTAACTTCATAATGATAGATTTTCTTATTGATATATTTCTGGTAAATTGATTACTTACCTAATGAAAATATTACTTCATGACAATTTCATGTATATACTTAAGCTACTGCATAATTATGTTAAAACTGCGTATTTCCTGCGTATTTTTTGTTTTTTAGTCATCTATACTAACATAGGTGAAGCCTAACTTATAGGTAATCTACGTGAATAAAAGATAAATAAAGATTTTTGGGATAAACTAAGCCCCGTTATAACAATATTACGTACGCCTCAAGAAAATTGTTGTTGTCTAAAAAAAAAATAAGCGTGCTAAACTACAACAAGCCGCTATTTGTCATTTATTATCCTAGCGAAATAACCAGTAGTAGCGAAGTAAGCGTCGATACAGTAGAAATGACAAATGGCTGGTTGTAGTTTAACACGCTTATTTTTCAGCGCAACAATTTTTTTGGAGACGTAGGTAATATTACTATAACGGGGCTCAGTTTTTCCTGAAAACTTTTTACTATCTTTTATTTAGGTAGATTACTCATATGCTAGTCTTGCTAGTTTTCACTTATGTTAGTATAAATGAGTAAAACACAATAAGTACCAACAGTAAACTTTAACTCATCGTCTTCCTGCCCTTGTCCCATGTTACTTGGGGTCCGGTCGGCGCAACACGTTTTTTTCTTCCATTCTCCTCTGTCAACCGTCATGCTATCATTTACTTAAACTTTAACTAATAATAATTAATTACGCCAACTCCGGAGACACCCGGCAACAGTTTTGACTTTAGGTAATGTCCGGAAAATTAAAGGTTTTACTATTTACTGAAATAAGTAAATTTATGCCTGTTTAGTTTCAACAAACAATATAACATTTGTCGAAGCACGTAAAGTCAATGAAATAGACTATTAGAACCGGACAAAACCGGAATTGACAATTAGAGACAATTTTAATTAAAACTGGTAAAGTTCGTATTAAAAAACTTGTCTGAACCGAAGTACCTAAGCACCTAATTAAGTAACTAATAAGTCAACGTTAAGAATATCATTTAATGTCGTCGTTCTAGTCTAGATTAGGGATTGCTCCGGTTTTCAAGGTGAGTTAACAGATCTACTACCGCGTTGGTGAAGTGGTCGCAAGCGCGACCGCTGAGCATGAGGTCCTAGGTTTGATTCCCGGATCGGGAAAAGTATTATTGCGATTAGCGATCAAGATTTTTTTCAGTAGCAGCCGCCAAGTCTGGATTTGTGCCCGGTTGATGGCAATAAGCTCACCCCCTATTATAACCCCCTTGCGAAATATGAGTATACACCTCTGCCTAACCCTTCGGGGATTACATTCGTGGTGCTTTGTTATGTTAACAGATTCAAACATGAAAAAAACTGCTACTAATTATTAAACCATACTCACTTTGTAATTATTGTTGATATTCATTGTGATATGAATATTCGTGAGTGATTCATCAGCCCGGTCAGCTACAATATTGTGAGTAACAATGCCTGGAGACTTTTGTTTGCAAACAAACGAAAAGAAAACAGTGTGTCAGCTCTCTTACTATTTCATTTACTGTACTCGATACACATAATATCACAATAAGGGATCTCGCACACTTGGCGGCCACGACCACGACTTGTCGCATGACCGGCCGCTATCTCGAACAAAACTGGTTGACACCCGGTAGTGCGACCAAACTTTCTTCCTGATCGAAGCTTCTGCGACCAAAAGTCGTGGTCGTGGCCGCGTAGTGCGCAAGGTCCCTTAGATAGCGTCTATGTAAACATATTCTACTCATATTTGACTTGAACGTTTGTTTTGCGTAGCTGCGTAAATAGCACTATAAGAATGATGGCAACATTTTCTTGTGACTGTCGAGAATGTGAGGAATTATAACAACACAGTAATTAAGTGGAATGTTTTGATAGTTTTGATTAATAACGACCTTTTTGTGTTTTAATTAGGATATTTTGGGTTCGATAGTGTTTACCTTGTTCATTGTGTAGCAATCACAGTTTCCTCACTAACGTTGACGTAAATATATTGACGAAAATAAATGTAGATAATTTGTGAAAGCTACTGAAAACTTGTCCTTAATGACATGTGCTTGTGGCATCTTTAATTGATATAAGAGCACATTGCAACAGAAGAAACAGGTGTTTCGTCTATTAATGTGTTTTGGCACCTTTATAACACTTTAATTCAACTGGTGCGCAGTAAGAAGCTGCCTGCTCATCGCATCTCTATATTTTACTATCTACTTATTTATTCCATTTTTTTTTTAATGTTTGTGTTAACCCTACACATTAAACTAAGAAGATTCAAGATTGCCTTACTAACCCAATGACAGGCAAACAGTAGGTACAACAAAAAGCAAAACTACAGCTGGTACAATAACACATCAATTACATCGTAACAGCAACACATTGGCTTACATAATTGCTTACATCTGTCTGTACTGCAACTGCTGACCATAAGACGTGCAATTAAGATTCTCTAAGATGTAATACTGGTCTAATTTGATAATTAACAGTGTACATCAGCCGGCGTGGTTTCACAAAACTAAAAGGAGGAAAAGGTTCACTTCACACACAGGTCTACTAGTCCGAAAATAATGGGAAACTGAAGTTTGTGCAACAATACTAAAACGCAATGTGTTGATTTTTGATGGGTTACTAACCCTAAAGACAAAGGTACAGACGCCAGCACATCAAGCTACTACAATCTGTCAAATTTCTTTAATAGATTTTCAAGTTTATCTCTAAAGTATTAGGTTCAAGGTTGGTTGGGAAAATCTGACAGTTTCGGGTAGGTTGACCTGCTGGCATCTGTACATCATCGTCTGCTTAGCCTTTTCCCAACTATGTTGGGGTCGGCTTCCAATCTAACCGGATGCAGATGAATACCAGTATTTTACATGGAGCGACTGCCTATCTGACCTCCACAACCTAGTTAGTATTGGGTAATACGATACCCCTTGGTAAGACTCATTGTCAAACTTTCGGGCCACTGACTACCTGTAACGACTGTCAAAGATCTACAAATGACAGCTGGGACCAACGGCTTAACGTGCTTTCCGAGGCACGGAGGAAACTTGGTATGTAATGGGTGGTCACCCGTCCACGGACCAACCTAGGCAAAGGTACATGGGACCTAATTTTGTTATTTTATAGAGGATAGAACTGTTGGTGATAGTCTTGTTATTATTGGCGATCATATCTTAATGGAGTCTGTGTATTCGAATGACCCAAAGCGTTTGAAACAAATAGTTAACGGTTCAATGATGAGGTCTATATTTTTAGCCTTCGGCTCATTTAAGCTAATAGGGTCATTAACTCGTAGGCTATGCTGATCCCGTAAATTGCTTTTAAACTGTGCGGATAAATGCAAAGGTTACCCTTTAATTGCAGTTTATCTTCTATACTTTTCTGTGCCGTGGTATCCGGTGAGTTATACCGGCGCGTGCGTAAGTTGCTCTCGTATTGTGATCACCGGTTCCTCGTGAGCTCTATAAGGAGCTGTGACAGATGCTTGAGACAAAAACAGCTTGAATTATAATGATTTTAATGGAATTATTAGCATTGAGTTGAGAAGAACTGAAGTATGCTGCGCGTGTGCTGTTTCTTGGTAAAAGGGTAAGATGAGGACGGAAACTTTTTTAGTGGATCTTGTGTTAACCTAGTGTTGCGTTCCAAAATGTGATGTGTTAATGGGTGTGCTAATTAATGTACAGAGTTAGAGCTACAAGGATTTAATAAATCCATACTATTCATACATATCACTACACAGTATAAAACAACGCTTTCTCTGTCCCTATATCCCTATGTATGCTTAAATCTTTAAAACTACGCAACGGATTTTGATGCGGTTTTTTTTAATAGATAGAGTGATTGAAGAGGAAGGTTTATAATTATGTATAATACATGCAGGTCGCTAGTAATATTATAAATGCGAAAGTAACTCTGTTTGTTTCTTACCTTTTCACGACTAAACGGCTGATAGGATCGTAATGATATTTAACAACGATATAGATTATTTCCTGGACAAAGGCCATCTTGTTTGATTTTTTTTATCTCACACATTCACATCTTACCTACTTAAATTAAACGCGAACGAAGTCGCGGGCATTAGCTATACTACAACTTGTTTGCTCAGACAACAATGAACAACGGGTTAGTTACAAAAAAAATAAAAACAATGTTAGTGTAATTATTGTAGTGTCAGACAAAGTTCATTTTAGGATATTTTGATGCTTGAATGACGTAGCCACTTTGTCACCTGGGTGGTGTTGTTAACCATTTGTGAAATAGTGTTTTGTGAAATGCATTAACAACAAGATAGCGCTGTTGATTCCGATTTTGGCCGCGTGCTAAAATATAAGGTAATCTAGCATTTTCTCTCTGTTCTTTTGTAATTAATTTAGTTAAAGCTAATAATATGTTAACCTTACTTGGGATGAGATTTGACCCCACGAACAGGGTATCCTAGTGTGGAAGTCCAGGGAATATGCAAAGATCTCATTGTTTTTTTTTGTTACAAGCTTTTTAATATTGTACCATGATATACAAACTAAATATTTGTTTTCGGCCAGTGAATGAATTTTCCAAATTGGATGATTAGTTCCGGAGGCTACCACCTACATACAAACTTACAAACAAAATACTTCTTTGTAATATTAGTATAGCTATAGATTCCCTCCATTTCATTCGACCACGTGATTCTAGGTTGGCTTTGAGGATGTACTGGGTACTGCTTTAGGCTTTCACGGTTTAAAACTAAACTTATACTGTCACTTACGGGATATCCTCCGTGATTGTTCGTGATAGTGTTGTTTTGATTTTTTGTTTTTTGTTGTTTTGATCATGAACAATCACGGAGGATATCCTGTAAGTGACAGTATAAGCTTTGATGTACTAGGTAGTTAAAGAATTGTGATTTTTCTTATTTAAAATGTAAGTGAGGTCTAGATGTCTTGTGAAAATGAACGTAATTTTGTGTAAACATATCTAAAGGAAATTCTCGTCCTCCATACTATTACGTCTAGTAACTACTTAAGTACAGTGGAAAGTTTTCGTTTTGACAAAACCGTCTAGGTTAGGTTTAACTAATAACTAATAACAATACGAGGTCGTTGAATTTGTGGTAGCAAGCACGACGGCTGAGTATGCGGTACGATGCCCAGGTCGGCAAAGTGGTTATAAATTAAATTAATTTTAGGAATTTCTCAGTACTAGCCCAGAGAGTTTGGATCTGCGCCTGGTTGATGGCAATAGGCTCACCCCCTATTACATATATATATATACCTAACTTTGCCCACCCCGGGAATCGAACCCAGGACCTCATGCTCAGCAGTCGCGCTTACGACCACTCGACCAACAAGACAGTCAATGATTCGTGAAGCGTGATGTTAAGTAATTATGAGAATTATCTATTATACTAAACAACTTTATCAATATTCATATTGAACTACATATTTTCGGTACAAAACAACAAAAAATATTTGTAAAAGAATTAAAGAAATGACCGTTAGTTGACTAAGCGCTGGGGTTTTACCGTTTTAGTTAAGTAATTAACAAACTTAATCGGTCGACCCAGATTCGGATAGCGCCGATTCTTTGTTAATATTCATTGCTATTAATAAATACAAAGGTTAAGTTTCTCCAGTAAAAGAATTGACGGTAAATTGGAAGTTTAGTATTGTGAAAATTCTTTCGATATTTCTTTCATTGCGTGTACGTGTTACTTTCAAGTATTGTGGAACTGTGTTCATTGCAACTATTCTACTAGTAAGAGTCTGTAACATAAAACATGCATAAGCATAATTAGCGTATAATATTCCCAACGCTGGGGCACAGGGCTCCTCTCTATGAGAGGGAATGGGCTATAATCCACCACGCGGGACCAGTGCGGGTTGGTAAATGTCACATGTCTTCGAAATTTTTGGTTCTAGGACATGGCGGTTTCCTCACGATGTTTTCTTTCATCGTTTTAAGAGCAGTGGTGATGAAATAAATTACACAAAGTAATGCGCGTGCCTGAGTTCGAACCCACGACTTACTGCTCGTAAGTTGCTCGCCACCACTGAGCCACCGCTGCTCTCGTAAAACATGTTCAGCTTTCAACGTTTCTACAGCTGGGACACGGGCTCTGTTTGAGGGAATGGGCTTTAATTCACCACGCAGACCTACCGCGGGTTAGTAAAAGTCACATGATGTGCCTCTAAAATGACCGTTACAATGAAAAAATTCGTGTTTTGAGAATGTCCTCCTTTTTCCACTGGGTAAAAAGGTTCAGGATAAGTTAATGGAGCTGATAAACGAATGAAACTGTATTCAAAAACAACAACACCACACGAAGATGATATGTAACATGGTAAATATCATATCCCGTTACTAGTGGTAATGATAATGTAATCAATTATTTACCTATATGTACCTTTTCGAAGTGAAATTGCTTTAATTCACTGACTCTAGTATGTTAGCCAAACGTATAGGTACAAAGGTTTCATGTGCGTCATCGGGTATTCTTTGGGGAAATTCTTAGTAGAGTGGGTTAAGTTTTGAAAGCCCACCCCAATTCGTTCTGCGGTTTCTGCGATATGATGTGGGCAAATAAAGTGTTATACCTTTGATTAAACCTTCCCGGATAACAAGGTGTACTGTGTAATATTACAGCAATTCATATGCTGTGCCTATTAAAATAGGAATATAACACAAAAGTTGTTTCTCATATCTTCTTGACGTGTACATATAGGAGTACCTAGAGGATAGCTACTCGTACATGTTTTTGTAATTATGTTTTTGGCAAAAGAATTAAGCCGTTAGATGTGCCGTGTACGTCAAAAACCGGCCAAGTGCGAGTCGGACTCGCGCACGAAGGGTTCCGTACCATTATCTATAAAAACGGCAAAAAAAACATATCTGTTGTATGGGAGCCTCCCTTAATATTATTTTTTTTAATTTTTAGTATTTGTTGTTATAGCGGCAATAGTAATACATCATTTGTGAAAATTTCAGCTTTCTAGCTATTATGAGATACAGCCTGGAGACAGACAGACAGACAGACAGCGAAGTCTTAGTAATAGGGTCCCGTTTTACCCTTTGGGTACGGAACGCTAAAAATGAGCACATTCCTGAGCAATAAATGACATTTAATTTGTTTCTTAACTATCATTCATTCTCCTCAATGTTGCCATTTTTCCGAGACCTAAGTACGATCTTCTTTATCGTGTGGTTAGTGCCTAACCTGGTGTCAGAGTTTTTATGCCGCCCATGACCTCTGACTTGGCTTTACATGCCATCGAGAAATATTTCTCAGGCATGCTGGTTTGGTTTCTTCACGATGTTTTCCTTCACCGAAGCAAGTGATAATTACACAATATGCACATAAATCCGGAAAATTGGGATTGAACTCGAGACCTATGACTTATCAGTCCGATGGTCACGCCACTAGGCTGGTAATACCTATCTACCTACATTAAGTACGGTGACATCTACTGATCAAAATCGTTGGTTTTAGGTAGGTACCTACATAATTATGTAGGTACATAGAAGTGGTATCAAATATTCTAGGGAGGTCCCAAGTCTACGTGATGTCGGTAAAAAATTAAGAAGTGACGTCATTGGAAAACATAATATTATTTCGGTATATGATTTCATAAAGGTCACGTCGTGTCGCGTGTCAAAGGTCGTTGCCATAGTATATCTTGGCAAACATAATATCAGTCTGGGAAAGTTTATCGCTTAGCATATAAATGTTCCTTCCTTAGTATCTTCTCAATCGTTACCATTACAAGTACATGATAGAAAATTTACAAGGTTTATTAAAAGTTCATGTCAGTAAGTAAGTATTTAATTTAATTTAATATAGGCATGTGATCGATTAGTGCTTTCGCCCTTATTCTACCATAACATCACGCCTGTAATCCCCGAAGTGTAAGGCAGAGGTGTACTTAATAGTACACCCACATTTCGCCAGTTATAAATATATAAGTGCCATCAACCGGCCATAAATCCAGACTCCGTGGCTGCTACTGAGAGATTCCTGATGGAAAAACCCAATAACCTCTTGCTCAGTGGTTTACAGCAACCGTTACATAACTATCTCTCCCCAGAGAATTTGTATCTCTTGTTTTAGTTTCAACCCTAACCACGTTTAAACAAACGCCTTGCTCACATAACATGGTTATTTATTTACTCTACCACCTCTAATTAAGCAGGTTTACAAGAAAATAATTAATTTAGTCCGTCCCTTGAAAGGGTAACGTTAAACCCCGGGGTATATTTTAAGCTTCAGGTGACAGGAACATGGTACCGTTCTTTTTCTGCATGTGTGCTCACAAATTGGATTTTACGCAAATTGATAGAGTTCTTGTCTACAATTTCTCGCTTCAAGGATATTTTGTTTTTTAGAATTTCTTTCGCTCTCGTAAATAAACTTAAATGTCAGTGGGTCTGAGAGTAAACGGCAATTCTTTAGTAAATGCTTTTACCCTGGGGGCTCGATTAGAGCCGAGTGAAATCTGGATCGAATGGAATTTTTCTCAGAAAAATATTTTCTGTGGATGTAATATTATTATTTGATAGATATTGGAATAAGGTTGTTTGTAGTTCAAGGTTCACTTATACATCTTCAATCATCTGAAAGATTCATCTGAAAGATGACTCGCTTTGATATAGTTTATTATCGCCAATGTTCGGGTACCGAGGAGCTCGTGGTTTAATATTAACAGGCGCTCGGGTCGATCGAGGTTAAGCCGTGCTTGCCTAGGTTAGTCTGTGGATGGGTGACCGTATTACGTACCGAGTTTTCTCCGTGCCTCGGAAAGCACGTTAAGCCGTTGGTCCCGGCTGTCATTTGTAAATCTTTGACAGTCGTTATGGGTAGTCAGTGGCCCGAAAGTCTGACAACCACCTAGGTCTGGTCTTACCTAGGATATCGTATTACCCAGTGAGTTGTGGAGGTCAGATAAGGCAGTCGCTCCATGTAAAATATTGGTATTCAGCTGCATCCGGTTAGGTAGGGAGCCGATCCCAAGATAGTAGGGAAAAGGCTAGGCAAATGAATGTTCGGGTACCGACCTACTTAGCTACCTACATACTTATTTTAAGGGAATCCCTAATGAAAGAACTAATCTTTCCTTTTATAATGTACCAGTAAGACAAGGAAAAAGGTATCCTATAATGTTATGCATAATATATTATCATTAACAGCTTCAGATAGAGGCAATGTCTGGGAATACCGGGTGGAGTTTAAAGTCCATTTTCCTTACTTAATTGAAACAATGAGGGACAAAGAACTTTAAGTGCACTCAATGATAAGTGTCTAGACAACTATGCAGTTTGTAGGTACTCGTATAACAATCTGAGCTCGTTCCTTTAGACACGTCCATTATTAGGTATTGCATTATTATGAGCCTTTAGGCGCGCATTACAGAGCAAAAAAATATGCAGACACAAAAATATTGCACCAGTAAGCTCTCTTAAAAATAAATAAAACAAAGCCTTAGTTATTACTTAATTACAAAATAAATAAGTTTCTAATTTTACTAAGTAATTAATTAAATTCTACGTCGGGTAAACGCCTCTTCAAGTAATTTTCAGGAAAGGTGTCTTACATCTTTCAATTTTTTTTGGATTTGTTATTATCCTTTATTTATTCCTAAACAAATTTCATACATTTATTCAAACTGTCTGTTTGAATAAATGTATGAAATTTGTTTCAACAAAAAAAGAACTTACAACAACAGACAAAGAATTGTGAGTGAGTAAAATAAAAAATCCAAAATCTTAATCGATAGCGCACATAATCTTGCCTCAAAAAGATTGAGCGTTACTCGCTACCGGCGGCGGCGGTGGCGGTCAGGGCTCCAGAGAGAGTAACCTCCTAACAATACGAGCCGTGTCCAGGAGTACCGCTTTCTGAATCAAGCCCTTGATCCAGCTGCCTAATGAGAGCCTCCTCAGCAATTAAGCCATGGGCTGATACGACTATCGGCACAATGATCGTTGTCTACATCCCACATATCGCGAGCCTAGTCAAGATACTTGATTTGCTTATCTTTCTCGGCTTTCACGAGATTATTATTATTGGATTCACTATACCCACTTAAATTGTAATTGTCAGCTACAGCTGTGATGCAATGATCCTGAAAAGTGAATTTTCTGACATGAAGTAAGTACTTAAGTAGTTTTATTTGACAAGGTAGGGATGCTCCATTGCAGACCATTATGTGACATGTCTTGTATTTCTAACCTGGATAAATATGGAAGTATTTAAGATTGGCACCTACCAAACTGCATCTACGTACGTCTCGCGTCTCTTTCCAATTTCATCAAAGGCGTTCAACCATAATAGGGACATAACTAAACACACAACTGCTTTTATACCCTGATCAATGTATTGTAAGTACCAAATAGTTTAGCGTCAGTAGTGTACATTCATTTATTTAGGGTCAACTCACACCGAAAGAGCGGCGAAGGGCAGCGAAGCGCGGAGTCACGGAGTCCCGCGACTTCTCGAGCATTCCAGCGACTTCTCGAGCATTCCAGCGACTTCTCGAGCAGTCGCGGGAATCCGCGCGCCTTCCCGAGCCCACCCGCGATGAATTTATGGGTCGCTCTCAAATGCGCAGTTCAATTTCAACAAAACTCGAGGAAACTTGTGTTTAAGCAGTGAAAATGGGTATTTTGGATTTAATTATTATTGCACATATAATTGAAGAAGAAGAGGAAGAGGCCGAAGAGATAAGGAGGGAAAGATTTAAAAGAAATATATGGTTCAATTGTATTGTTATTTATCGCTCGCGACTGCCCGAACATTCTCGGGACTTCCCGCAACTTCTCACGCAGTCGCACGGCTCCGTTTATGGAATTCCCCGGAATTCCTGCGGCGCCGCGGGCATCCGCGCGACTCGTTCGAGTTTCTCATGCGATAATAAGTATTATGGTAATGATAATAAAGTTAAAATTCATATGAAACTGAAACTGCGCTCCGCTTCGCTGCCCTTCGCCGCTCTTTCGGTGTGAGTTGACCCTTAGAAAGCGTTTAATGAAAATGAAATCCATCAGCATCATCATTCATTCATCTTTTCATTTAAAACTGTTTGATCTTATCGATATCTCTTCGATACCTATCAATGTCAGTGTCACAAACTTTCTCTTTTGTGACGTTTCAATAATAACCAAAGTTTTAATCATACACCACTTCAAAGTTAAAATGTAATAATTTCAAGATTTGACCCGCTGAGCCTTTGAAGCGACGGGTGGCGCCATTCCAGCCCAAATTAATCAGTTTTAAAGCTGTTTGTTGGAAATGATAGGGATGGGACGATTTGACGGTTAATCGAATTTTCGAATTCTGAGTATACGATCTTTGGAATGTCTTTGTCTCATCATTTTAAATTGAAGGTATTCTATTCATATATTCTTTCTATGTATGAGCTCATATACAGGATAACCTTTATATGAGCGTACGAATGTACTTACAAAAGTAAGTAGTCCATTTGTACAAACACTCAGCGAAATTCAAAGCTATATTCTTCTTAATGATCCCTTTACACGCGACTGTGTAAGCTTCTTAACTTATCTGTGTGGGTGTTTACATCATCACGTGCAAAGTTAGACTCATATTTCTAGACGAGGTCAATAGAGGTATTAATTTCTACTGAAACTAAGCACGGACATGAAATATGACTAAATTGAGGGTAATGGTACTGGTGTTAATGAGCGTTTTCAGGTAGAGTAGACAGTCTAGCCTACCGAATCGATCTAACGTGAATACTTCCACAAAGGCTTTCGACCAATGTCAGAACACCATTTGATATTAGATTCGACGAACTTTCGATCAACCGATGGATCATACCGATGCATCATTGCTGGTAAAGTTGGCTAGTGCAATCACCTGCAATGATAACTGACTAGTGGTGAAGAAATTGTGTGTTGTGGTCACAGACAGCTTGGTCATTGCACCTGTAAGAATTTTTCAAAGAATGGCCCACTTTGTTGTAAGGTCTGTACCCTACAGCTGTACTGAGACACTGTATTAGTGAGCTGTAGAACGGAATGCCACTGAAGTCGCGACAACAAGACGCATGTATGATGAATTCGAAAATAAGAAGTAGTTTCACCTAATGTTCTGCAAGACTATATAATTAACATTTAACACACGCGATAGACATTCACACGAAACATCATCCTCATCATCTTCCTGCCCTTGTCCCATGTTACTTGGGATCGGGGCAACACTTTTTTTTCCACTCTCCCCTGTCAACCACCACTCCACCACACCACTGTACACTCCACTACTCTCCACTGTTCTGTCCACTGTACTAATATAAAAGAAAATAACTAAGTACCTAATAGTAATGTTTAATGCATGCTAATTTATGAAGATAAGGGCAGACGAATGATACATTGCAATGCTTGTAAAAGGCTGCTAAGTCATAAGTACTAACATAACATAACACCACATTGTACACTTAGTTCGCAATAAATGTTTTGACTTTGACTTTTGACTTTGAACCATCATACAATCATTTACTCCATTTTCTTTTAAATAATTTCTAACACAATCTATCCATTCACATGAAACATATAAAACCTTTTGCTTACCCGGCTATTTTTCAAAATGAAGATAGTCTCCTCGGTCTACCAAAGGTCAATTTATTAAAAATAGCTGGCTGTCCGACCTGATTTCGGTGCCCTGGAAAATCTTTTCTCTTTTGATCCGATCTTCGAACAAGTACGCCTTTGTCTGAAATATTCCTGAAGTTTCCAGACCCAGAGCCGAAACGTGTCCTGAATACGCTGGCAGGCACTAACAAAAAAGCAAAACTAGTTTTCATATGAGTTGCCCTTCAAATTGAAAAGGTAGAGTTCAATTTACGATAACTGCACAGCAAAATATACCTTGGTGAAGTAATAAAGGTGGGTTTCGACGAATGAATGAACGAATGGGTTTCAGTGAATAGAAGCATAATCCTGCACTAACCGATTGAACCTAAAATTACATACAGGAGACCTGTAATAACTACTTGGGTCTTTGGAACTGATTTATTTAATCATTTAATGGAATAAAATCTTTGATTTAGAGAGCCAGAAAAATAAGAGATGGAAATGTGTGGTTACAAGTACTTATGTTGTTGTGAGTGGTAACTTGTAAGCGTCGCTCGATAAAGTAGGAATTGTATCCTCAGGCTACACAACTACGATCAACTACGATTGGGTTTTTTCCCGTTCTCATGAAAAAGGTTCGAATGCTATTCCGATTTCCGAAAATAAGAATATTATTTGCCTTCTAAGTATTATTTCTTTGCTTTCTCTTTAACTTTATATTACTGTTATTGATTGCCCTGTTGAGAGTGGTCGCAAGCAAGCGTGACTGCTGAGAATGAGGTCTTAGGTTTGATTCCCGGGTTGGGCAAAGTGTTATTCGGTTTTCCATCAGGATTTTTTCAGTAGCAGCCTCGGAGTCTGGATTTGTGAAAAGTTATTGACAATAGGCTCGCAGTAGTATGGACTTAAACATAACTGGCTAAATATGGGTGTACACCTCTGCCTAACCCTTTGGGGATTACAGGCGTGATGCTATGTGCCATCTGGGTATTTAAGTTTTTATGTAATGAAATATAAAATATTTTACATAATAATGATTATGGTTTCACCGTATTTTGTCTGTTTGTTTATCTAAGCTTGCAAAGTTATAAGCTAATGGCTGTGTGAGTAACTACATTAATAAATAATGTTTTCTCTTGTAAGGACGTAGAACGATGCAATTTATGGTCAACCGCAACATTTCTCATTGGTCTTATCTATGGTAATTATGTTGCTGTGTGTGCAGAAGTAGCTACTTTGTGTACGAGCTTATGTTTACCAGTAAGGGTCTTCTTCACCGTAAGGTTATAAAAGCTGCACTTACTTCTTTATTTTTCTTGAGGAGTCTCTTTAAGATAGAAAAAAAAATTGGTGTTCCATACATTTTGACGCGTAGGTATTGCACTTTTGTAGTAAAAAGCAACTTTTTTTTAAATTTCCAGGGGTTCCGAATGATGCACGTTTGTGCGTCGGTGTCCCCCTTCCACCCTGTACCAGATATACCACCAACTCTCATCATAATAGGCCCATGGAAGTCAACTTCTGGAAATGGATCTCTCCAATCGCATCATTTAAGTAGATAGAGAACCCTGGAGCTCTGAGCCTGTAACAATTTCATTACATTGGCGCCATTGGCGGTTCCGTTTCTTTAATGAAAGTTCTTATATGCAGGCACTAGGAATGATGTTACTACACTCTCACAACTTATGATTTTTGATCCCAGAAAAAGACCTTTCCAAACATGACTCAACTATACTTTTACTTACTTATGCTAAAACCCAAAATCTCTTGCTTACTGTAAAATAGTTGAAAGCCACATTACAAACTAGGTGAGTAATTTGACTTACATTGTGTAATACAAAAGTAATTAGTCGTTATGGGGTCCATTGTACGTTAGCTAATGTTTTCCATTTCAACATGACCTCGCGTTTCTGTGTGTGTGGGAATGAGCACAGCTATACGTTTTACGCTCAAATATTCTATGGTAGTGAGTATTTAAAGCAGGGTCAAGGACAGCTAGCATAATCTGTGGATAGTGATTACCTAGTCTAGTCATTTGTTTAATTTGTTAGTGTCGCGTAGGTATGCTTCATTGTCAGCCATTGAATATGGAGTACAAACAAGACAATTGTTTGTTTGTCTTGTGACTTCCTACAATAGGTATACCTAAACATAGTTTTACCAAAAAGGTATTTTTAAAACAAATGTTCTATCCGCACCTATTGCACGCGCTAGTGCTCACAACTGGGTTCGTGCCAGTGCTCGCGATTGTGGTCGTACCAGTGCTCGCGCCAGTGAACGCGCCGGTGAACGCGCCGGTGCTCGCGTCAGTGGTCGCGCCAGTGGTCGCGCCAGTGCAAGAAGCAAATGCTCGCGTTAGTGCTGGAAGCAAATAAAATTCGAAGTTTAAGAATTTTAGAATTTCTATCCACGAGCTGAACCGCTTAGTTCGATCTGTCTAAGTGTTCGCCACGAGCCCTTCAAGGACATCTGATAATGGAAGTCCATTTACACAAAGAACGTGACAGGAATCGAAAACATTTTCCGTGAATTAGAATCTCAATTTTATTGCTTTTACCGTTTCATGTTTCGATAAATTGCGAGTGACGCGCCATCGCTATGAACCAATTACCCCTGTCGATAACTGAATTGGAAATGGAATATTTTACACGGTATTGATACAAAGTGACAGGGGTCTTGCTATATTTTATTGTTCTTTTCATTTAATTCACCGGAGACCATTCAGACTTCACCTATTTGTGAGAGGAGGGCTAAGTCCTAGCACTTGGGAGTGCTTGGCCGTGATATTATAGACTGATCATGCCAAGGAAAATGACAAAAATATCCAGTTGTCCACGTTATATGTGTTCCACCTCCTTCGATGACGGGGTTGGTATCCATTTGGATAGCCACGAAATGTTATTTTATGCTTCCGAGTATGAAATAATAGCAACGTCCCAGATGCCAAATATGTTAGGCAGACCTATTCAGAATAGTGGGTTTACAGCTTATAAGGCTTTTCTTGAATAGGTTCACCCTTGAATTTACCACTAATATAACCTTTTGTATACTGGAGTAACGCCATCTAGTGCGTTCTTAGTACAACTTGAATTTTGTAACAAGCGCCATCCTGTTTCAACATACAGAAATATGATACTTTGGTTTCAGCTACGGCTCAGTAAGTTAATAAACTTGTCCACGTCATTGGCTCTAGTAAGCGAGAAGTAGTACCATTGAGTAAATACAGGTGGCAATTTTGTTAATAGTTTTAAAAGACCTTTTTAGACCGCGAAAACTCTTCTAAAATTTGTTTTATTCATTAAAGAAAATTGTAAATAATTTGCTTTACGTAAGATATATATTAAAAGATTTTGTAGTTTGCTTGAAAATGTGAAAGAAATAGGTATTAAAGTATTATAAGTATTAAAGACAGTTTTTTTGTGTAAACAAAATAATGAAAAGTAGGTACAGTCAATACCTACTTACCTGAGTTCTTGGAATAATACATCAATATTAAATGTGTAAATACCGAAATATATACTAAAACATTATGATGCTCTACGCTTTTGCTTCCCACAACTTTTACTCTCCTTAGCGGGTAGAAAATGCAGAAATTGGCGATATTCGTGAGCATACTCTGAGATAAAAGCTTTCTTGTGTCATAAGTTCATAACTCAGTAACATCGGAAATACCGGAGTTGGAATAAGTTCCGTTCCGATACCGGTCGATACGGATGCTCCGTAAACTTGCCAATTCTTAATCCTGTTAAACTGGAACTAATATGAACCTGGTACGGTTATTCGAATTCTGGTTTATTGGGATTTTCCTGGATTTTCTGATTTCACCAGCTTTGATCAAGAAAAGATCAAGAAAATTATCAGCTTCACGGATTTGAATTTGAACTTCTTTTTTGTGCCAATCTCTATAATCACGTTCATCTCTGTATTCTGGTTGCAAGATGGTTGGAGCTTGATGGTGGTTCGGGTTTTAAGATATATTGGTAACATATCCTAAACAAATACCTACCTATTTAAAATCAGCTTGCTTTTGTTCCACATCAAGGAAATACTTAGGCAAACCTCATATTCGCTACACCTCCACTCAAGCATACAGTTTGCATTCATCGAAGACAAAACCCGCCACGCGAATCCATCGTTACGGAACCCTTTGTCTACGGGTTACCGCCATCGCCATCGCAATCGGCTTAATTCGTTCACAATCGGAAAATGTTTGCTTTGCGTGCCCATGGGCCGAATGGAACGTATTGTGGTAATGCCTGGTAAGCTGGTTATGATCGAGTTTTAAAACTATTGAACTGCTAACTGTAAGTACTTTTTTGGTGCTTCAGAAAATGCAATTTTGAGGTCCGTAATTTTTACACTGGTAAAAGAATGGTGTCCCGAAGCTGTTTCACGTTAAAACTGAAAAATTCTAGCATTTTACTTTTTATGAGATAAAGGATGAAATTCTAGAATATTCTTCTTGTATGCACTCTAACTCCTACTACGGGGTAATTATCTTACACATTTACAATCGCAATGCCTTTCATTTTGACTGCCCAACAACATTCATTGCGTTTTGTACATTGTAGAACAGACGATAATTATCAAACCCATGAAGCATTGGATTGGGAATTTCCTTCTAAACCCTTCGAGTTGTTGTTGAAAGTGTGTTATAGTCCATAAAATCTAACTTGATTAAAATGACAGCTGCCAAACTAAAAAGACTACTAGCTTTGTTCATATCGAAATAAATAATTACAAAAATACAGGTTTATGCAGTCAGTATTCTGCGATATGAAAATATGGATTAATTAGGGCCAATTAAATTAAACTATAAAAACCACAGTCTTCGTAAAATTATCGCCTTACTACACGGATCCTGACAGCTGTCATTTTAATCAAGTTCCGGTGTAGTCCTATAACATGTAGGTAAACTAAGTCTGTCAATTTAGACGAATTGAACATAATTACTGTTTCTGGGTTTTACTAAGACTATGAATTTTATCACGGAGTGCTCTTCAAGTCAGCTTACGTAAGACTATTGGCTGTGTGCGAAGCACTAGGTGGGGGTAATGTCATTGATCGCAGCGCTCATGTGGCCAAAAGTAAAAACAATGTTGGCGCTGTCATGTGCCATATCTCAAAGTAATCTGTTTAGACTTGGTTACATAATTTTAATAATTACGTTATTCCCCCGACAAAAATGGGTCTGAGCAGTTGTTGTGTTGTAAATTGCAAGAATTCTGGCAGAAACAGTAATTGTACGTTTTATCGATTCCCAACAGCTACTTGGAAAATAGAACAACGCAAGAAATGGATAGCTGCCGTCAAGAGAAAAAAATAAGTAACATAACTTTATTTAAATCTTGTATTTGATATAATGCTTATAGAATATACTTACAAAAAAATTATTTCGCTTCAGTGCTGATGGATCGCCATGGTACCCAAAACCAAGTGATTTATTATGCAGTGATCATGTTATTGGTGGCAAGAAATCAGACGAGACAGCCAGTCCTAGTTATGTACCGACGATATTTCCTTTAGTCTACCGTTCAAACACAGTGAATGAATCTGTAGCTATATCGCGGTACAGACAGACATTTTATGGGAACGGAGAAAGCAGACTGAAGTATCCAACACCATACTGACCAACCAGCCACTTATTCACTCATCAGAAACATGTTATGAAGTAGACATGACTTTAATAAGTGATCAAGAATGTCAAGTTGATATATTTTCAAAATTCAATAATGCAGGAAATCCTCTATGTCACGGACATGTCCAGCAGAAACTAACAATTTCCCTTTAAATACCGTTTGTGGTTGGAATTTTATATTGTGAGTGATACTCACAAACTCTTAAAATAATACTCATTTCGATCTGAAAACGATATTTAATTTATCACTAGTGATACAGGAACAATTATATATGCTTATTATTATTGAATAAAACCATTAAAGTAGCTTTCTTTTCTTATTTTACAATGAAACTATAACTAAAAATAAAGTAAACAAACCCTGACACATTCAAAATAAAACACACTTTTTGAATCAATATTACTTACCTCATTCAACTCAAATGGTCAAAAATTATTGCACAACCCTTTCTCCACCCAAATCAACGTATCACAGTAATTTTATTATATTTTAGATAATTTTGTATTATTGTTGTAATATTTTGTAACATTGCCGCCATTAAATATCAAATCGTCAGAGCCAACAAAGTTGTGGACGCTAGGTGGCGCTGAACTCGTGCACAGAGCCAATAGGTATTATAGTGCAAGTTTGTAATATGGTTGCTTGAAGTAACAAAATTCCTTCCACGCCGCGCAATTTCCTTGTAATTGCGAATCGTTGTACGAATTAATAAGGAATTGTAATGGCTGTGTGTATATGAACATAATTCTGACGTTCATGGATTGGATATAGTACCTATTTCTTATCAGTTGTAAGTACCGTGTTCCTTGCACGTAACCCATTGCAGTGGACACTTAACTTTTTTGATCTAGGCATAGCCATCTATATATAGACATCTTCTAGCAGATTTAAGCTCTAATAGAGAGAACCTGGTCTAACAAAGGCAGGAATTGAATATTTGGCAGTAGCAATTGGAGGACCGAAAGATAGAAGCTAGATTTGCATGACAGCCTTCTGCATTCCACGCATCATTGCCAGATTTATATTCATTGATCAGATAGATTGGTATTTTCTCAGAATGTCTCTATCTAGTTGTCGCATAAAGCGAGAGGTGGCGGCACTGTACTATGTTTTACTTTCTCTCTGTGAAAGATAACTGCCATCACTTAGAACGACTATTATGCGTATGCATGGCATTTCTTATATGCCTTAAATCCCAAGTAGAGAAGCACTGCACCCATGACGCAGATAATGATTGTTGTCATAATTGTCTGGATGCTCATAATTATGTGTACCAATTTGCTGCAAATTTGCACTATTTCCAGCACCGGCTGCATTTTGAGTCAGAAAAACCTCTTCTTTTGTTTGGTAGGATTGACACATCTTGAATAATTACGCACTAATTAAAAATTAAGCCAATTGTAACGCGACACGACCATCATGCGCGGCTTCCCCGAAGGCAGGGTCGCCATGTAGGGATAAGTGTAATTGAGTAGACGAATTGATGTATAATACTAGCATTCAATATATAGACTTAGGCTACTTACACATACAGACATAGGCATGAGACCCACACTACAGTACACTCTAAAAATCCTCTCAAACAAACCCAGCATCATCTGAACCCATACAAAAACATGAGCTCCCATAATCTAATTACTCACGTATCATCCGAATGAGCAAATAATATGATAAAGCCAGCGCCGGGATAACTCCGACAATGAACCAGAGCCGATCATAATCCTTTTTAAAACAGATCGCGTAGGCCGCGAGCCTCGTGAAAATAGGCCGGGAGCCGTCGGAATTAATCCTATGATCGTGTGAAACGCAAACACACACTGTGTGTCTGTGGCCGATGTGTGACGTCACTGATATGTGTGGTCGTGTCGAGCTATGATAACTGTGTAATGTGGCTGTTGATTTTACACAGCGATATTACTAATGCGTTATGTGTGATCCGGTAACGGATCTGTCAAAGCCTGTATTCTAAATCCGAGCTCGACGATGGTTTAACAAAACCTAATTTGCACACCAATTCCGTAACAAAATTTCAATCATAGTTCAAAGGAAATCCGTAATCCATTGTTTCATGGGTTCGAAAAATTCGTCTGATTGACAACGTAAATGACGCAATTTGTTGAATGGCAAAATGAAAGACATTGCCCCATTATCTATATAGATAGTAGAATGTCCTATGCTTCCGTGCTTGACAGATAAATAAAATTGAGCACAAGTATGATGTTGATGATCGTGCATGTTGCTCCACTAGCCACCTCATACGATTACTGCTGCTGCTGCTGATTCTCTAAACTCACTCGCTTGCAATGTTAACTCTAAATAAATTCACATCATTATGCAAACACTAGTGATAAAAACAAACAACTCCCAGACTACATAGACAGAGAGATCTGAACACCGGTTCTCTACACAAGCACTACAAGTAGTTAACGCAATACAAAGCTTCAATTATGCAACAGCATTCGCAGTGTTGTTCCTGCATTTTACGACTGCACTCCTATGGGAGGCGAGGGAAAAGTATATGTAAATGTATCGAGGAATATGTAAATGATCTGCCGGTCTTTCAACCGAATGGACGACTACCTCGACCTGCGGCTATGCAGTTTTTAAGCTTCAATAAAAATGTAAAACATTCGTTGTTGCGGTTTCTATCGATATTTTGTGGTGACACAAAAAGATTTTTATTCACTTTCGATAGGTTATGTTACGTGTGCCAGAATAAACTGTGGGGATTGAATTACAATTTCGAGAATGTGAAAATGTATTTTGAGTTTAATTTCGTTTTCGTTTGAGGTTTGATATTTTATTTACTTGTTAAGGTGGGGCATAGTTTGCGACACAGCCCACATCCCGCCGTTGATCTATAAAGTCAGCTCCTCTTGGGTCTGCAGGTGCTTCAGGGAATTTCATGTGGACCACGAATCCGTGGAACTGGCGAAGTTTTGGGCAAATAAATATGTCGTGCGAGCGACACGAAAAAGAAGATCTTGTTTTGGTTTTATTAAATCTTCTTCTTCTTTCTCTGTTAATTGACTTCTCCCGCTCTGTTGGTCTTTCTCTCTTCTCCTGGTCTATTATGATAGTAATTCTTGCATCTACAAAAGTAGCAGCTTTTTCATATAAAGATTTTCTTAACATCAGGGATTCAGGTTTTTCTATCAGACATTACCAATAATTTATAATTTACAATTTAATTTACCTTCAAATTTAATCCGTCTTCTACCAATTTCAATAAAAGAGTTGGGTTCCATTCTCCACTTTAATCATCGAACGACAGATTTAATTAAGGTAATCCTATTTACAACACACAATGTCTTCAAACTACTCGTATTTCGTATTTACGAGATGTAATCTCCCTCCTACATAGCCTCCTAATATACAATGAATGAAATAATTGAACGGCATTGTCAATCCGCAAGCCGACTCGTATTCATGACATTATAAGAGCCCTAATAACATTTCTCGTAATTGATTTTCAAAGGAAATCTCTTCTAAATTGGACTTAAATGTTAAATAAAACGGACGGGTATTAATTCAGTGTGGATGCTTCAGGAATAGTCGGTGCGGAAGTAAAACAGACGAGGTATAAATACTGAGCCTCGGAGATATGAATTTACATTGGAAGCTGTGAGGCTCGCTTCAAGTGGAGTATCAAAGATGTATACCAAGTACATAAGTTTGCTTGCAGTTTTTCATTGCCTGGCCCCTGCATTAAATTGGTGTTTATGTAGGTGTCTGGAAGAAAATTCTTCGATTAATAATGTTACTAATAAGATAAAGTAATAGCTAACTCGCTGATAAAATGATATTATTTTAAACACAGTCCATCAGGAACTTTGCTTATGTTAAAATGAGGTAAACTATCTATGAAGCGATCAAAAATCTATGGTTAGTCGTTTTTCTTTCTTATTCTACATAATACATACCTACCTATATATGCTGACCGCACAGTACTCGCAAACGACGTACATGTATGACCAGATGTATGTATGTGGATGAAGCAAAAGGAGTATGGAAGGATCGTAGAAGGTCGTGTTCTTTAGTGTCTGCCTACCCTTAAGGGCAAAAGTCTTGATTTTGTGCACGTGTGCGTGTCTACACAATAAAGCGACTGAAATAGAAGTTTTAGTAGTGGTTGCAATCGCGAGTGCTGACCAAAAAAAAAGGACCTGATTCCTTTTTTGGTGATGGGAAATTATCAAATGACTCCTCCCGCTCTGGGCGGAGTGGAAGGGAGTGCCAGACTTTTACTGACTAAAACCCATCCATGTTCCTTCTTTTGCCCTTTGTGTTCCAGGGCCGCGGTATCTCTTTCGAACAGTCCCGCAGCCCTGGCAGGAGCATTAAGGTCCTGGGTTCGATTCCCGGGCCGAGCAAATCGTTATTGGTTTTTCCATCAGGAATTTCTCAGTAGCAGTCACGGAGTCTGTATTCGAGCGTGGTTGATGGCAATATGGTTCCCCCCTATTATTACATGGGACTTAAAACAGCCTGCGAAATGTGGATGTACTACTAAGTACACCTCTGCCTAACCCATCGGGGATTACAGACGTCATGTTATGTTATGTTTATCCAAGACTTATCCAACAACTTACAGAACAGTTCCAGCTTATCAGGTTCCTTATTACCCTGAAACCAAAGCATTTATAATTTAAAATTAATTTTTAGTTTCCATTCCGGAGCTCGGAGGAGCCATGAGGAGAAAGAAGTAAAATGCAGCCTCAATAAAAAGCAGATTTTATTTTACGGCACTTTCAGTCTAGACATAGTTTCAGAGTGTTTATATATGTAGATTTGACTGTTCGTTAAAATTTTAAGAATAATATAGCTGTACTTATGCATTCTCTCGAGGTCCTGAAAGTGTTTAAAAAAGATGTAAGAAGATGATAATTTCCTTTGACATCTATTTAGTTTGCTATCGCAACTGCATAGGAAAAATCTACCTTTATATTTTGAAAGGATGTTGTTTTTTTTTGTAAGAAGTTCGATTAGATACTTATCTCCGAAAAAACAGTTTTGAGCATCACGCTACAGTTTCCTTTGTTCAGCTACGAATTTCTTAAGAAACCTGTGATTATCCCATAATTTCGAAAACTGGCCACAGTTTCTTTCAAGATTCAAGATTCTTTATTTGCATGAAATATGGTGGTTACATGGTCTTACAAATAATAAGGTTTCACATATTTCGCTTACTTCTTTCAGCATGCAAACTTAAAATTAAATTAAAATACCTAGTATTTTGAATGTAGGTACCTATTTACAAATTTAACAAAAAAAAAACATAAAACATTATCTTTTCCAATAATATTCTGACAATTTTAAATACCCGTGTGCAGGATAAACTAATAAAATTTGAAGAGAAAAAAGAAACAACAATATTAGATAACATCAATAAAATAAAATAAAATAAAATAGCAACTCAAGCTACTTAACTATTAGAAATGGGTTTATTTACATGTCAAAAACTCATTTATTGTATAAAATACATTATCAAAAAGCCATTTCTTCAGTTTCTTTTTGAAATAATGAATTGGTAGTTCCCTGATTAGTTTGGGTATTTTATTAAAGATTTTGACCGACATACTATAGCAATTGTTTCTGGCGACATCTGCAAAAAACTTCGTAATACCTCTCTGAAGCAGAACTTAAGTGTCATTTTGCGTGTCTGCCAAACTGCGTGTTTGTAGTTCCGTTGCTGTTGCGTTGCGAGTCTATCCAGAGAGATGACGGAATGCGTAACTATTTGACCACTTGCATTTCTGACGTCATACTAGAGATCCGTTTATTCCTAGAATTCAATTCCACCATCTTCCAGTTGACCTTACGACATCTAGGAACAAAAGCCAGAGATACAAAACATTAGATAACTGCCACAAGTCCTGTGTCGCATTATGCGGGTCCCGCTGTTCGTGATAGCTCTGAATTGCCTTATATTAATGTCCTCCCAAGGGTTACGCGAGAAATTCCTTCCTGAAAGCAAATAACGTGGACTGGAACTCCAGTAATAAGGTTTCTTGCAGGAAATTCCGGGAATTCGATCAAATAAATTAAAATAGACGCTTTACTATGTAAATAAGATGTTTAAGAGATGAGGGCGAAGATGTACCTAAATAATTTCCTAGTTACTGTTACACCGATAATAATATATCTAAGAGCTATTTTTGTCATGGTTGCTTTATAAAATATTTTCATTCGGTTACAGAATATTTTATTTTAGCCAGCAATGTGCTCGGAGATTTTTAATATCTACGGTTGAAATTGAAAACGTAGTACGCTTGGTATGTGATACGAACAAGAATATTATAACGCGTAGGACGCGAACCTAATTCAAATAGATTTAAGTAGTTTTATTTTTGAAGTTTTGGTCCGCTTTTAAATGTTTTCTGTAAGCATAAATATATATTTTATGCTTACAGAAAACATTTGAAAGAATAACAAAATTGATCAGCAAATGCTTTTTTGCCGTGCTTTTTTTGCTAAATGTTTGAATAGCGAATAATTGTATTACTTTTCAATACACTTTCTCAAAAACTAGTTCTTATCGCACTACAATTAGGTTCAACATGCAATGTATTTCACACGCGTGTATTTTTAATATTTTTCCGCACGCGTGTGGAAATAAAAAATTCCACAGATAACTATACTAAGTCCGAATGGGTCTATAGTATATAGGGGACTATATTCGGAATTGTTTTTTTTAGGCTGTTTAGCGGCATCATACATTTGCTTCGGAAAAAAGCAAGTAAAATGAAAGTTTCCTAATAGTTCCTGACAAAAATACATTCATTTCTAATATTTTATTTCTTCGAAAGTGTATTGAAAAATGTCGTTTGGTACGCGTGGGGATTTGTTACTGCAGTTCTCGGCTCCATAAGACCCTCGCCTGCAGCTCGGGTGTTAATTCCGCTTCGAATGCAATAACAAAGTTTCCCCACTTATATCAAAATGTACTATTTCATATTTTATTCGGCTTGTTGTACAGAATTGACTTTTTCAAAATGATGAATCTACTAGATTAATAACATGTAATATTAAAATCGCTTTATATAACAAAGAAAAGAATACCCCAGAACGAATTATTTCAAGAAAAACAGCAGTTATCCCGCCATGTTTTGTCGCGAGGCTCCCGAGCGACGGCGACGTTTTGACAAATATTAATGTCCCTGCTACACTTGAGGAACGAAACATATTATCTTGACCATTACACTCACTTCCACACAAACGTATACATGCCAAGAAAAACTACGACTGTGTACGATTGATAACACAAATAAACGATACGAATAAAGATGATTCTTTTCTTCGACGATTACAACGAAACTGAATATATTTAAATGAATACTAGCTTTAGTCCATGGCTTTGATTGGGATAGCATGTATCCTATGCTCCTAACCTAAGTCATGGTTTATCATAACATAACATAACATCACGCCTGTAATCCCCGAACGGTTTAGCAGAGCCGTACAAAATAGTACACCCACATTTCGCCAATTATGTTTAAGTCCCATGTCCCAGGGGCCAGGGTATTACGATCAACCGGGCACACATCCAGACTCCGTGACTGCTACTGGGAAATTCCTGATGGAAATCCCAATAACACTTTGTCCAACCTAAGAATCTAGACCAACGAGGCTATATGAAGGCGTGACGGCGTGACAAACATACAAACACATAAACTTACTTTCACACTGACATATTAGTTGGGATTGGGATAAAGATAATCAATTTCGTTGTTATCGTCCAGAAAATTTCTAGGAATTGGACTACGAACTAACAGTAATAAACATGCTTCTACGTAGAGAAAGTCACGTAAAGGAAATTAACGGGATTTCCTTAGTAATTCCAGTCGAGGAATCTATGATTGCTTTCATAAGTTTTATTGTTCGGAAGGTAATAATGAGTTTTGAAAATTTGTTGTGTTTTCCTATCATCACCACTAAAGATTATGGAAGGTACAGGGCGTTCACTGACGGTCGACCACTTTTTGACCATATTTTTCAGGTGGTATACCTGAAAAATATGGTCGAAAAGTGGTCGACCGTCAGTGACCACGGTAGTATAACCTATAGTGATATATTGGATTTATACAGTACACGTTGTTAACAGTTTGTTTTTATTATGTATTTATCATAGTAATCTGTGGAAAATGTTGTGGGTAGTATATTTGTTAAGGTAGATGGTAGATGTCACACGTCTTCGAAATTTTGGTTCTAGGACATGCCGGTTTCTTCACGATGTTTTACCTTCACTGTTTTGAGAGCAGTGTTAATGAAATAAATTACACAAAGTAATGCGCCTGCCTGGGTTCGAACCCACGACTTACTGCTCGTAAGTCGGGGCCGCCACCACTGGTCCTCCGCTGCTAAATATAATAAACTATGCTACCGTCTAAGTAGATCAAAAAATAAAAATCCAAAATGGACCTTGATAGACAAAATGTGTAACATATTGAATTACTTAACCCATTAATCAAACTCCTAAGCGAAAATCCAATACACATTACATATACATTACAATAATATAAAACAGTTCATTAGGTGACAATTATGAATCGAAATACAAAATAATACTTTTATGATAATGTGTCAGAGGACAAATGAACGAAAATTAACGCCCCGGGAGAGGGTCTGTGAAAATTAAATTGTCGGTCAATGAAACATGCAAATGAGACTTGCAATCACGCCCGCTTTTGTGCCACTCACTCGTATTGTTTTGAGCTGAGCTCAACAGAAAATGAACGTTAAATATTCAGTTAAAAACTTTCATTCATTTAAGTACCTCATTTCTGAAGTCGAAAATGAAGTGGTAATTGACCATAACAATTGTACAGGCGCAATTTCACTGACAGCCTTTAAGTTCGCTGAAAGTTTTTGTTAGAATTCTTCAATTCTATGACCTCGTAGAAGATGGCGGGATGTGCTAGACAAAACACACGGTCAGTGGTCCGCATTAGCCCTAGATCGAAATAACTGGAAGTCATGGGGAGAGGCCTTTGCCCAGCAGTGGGATGACGAAGGCTAAAAAGTAAAATATCACTCTCAGTATCTTCAATTCTATTCGGAGTGCTTAGCAAACACCCTTAAAAAGGGAATCAAACTATGTTGTTCACGATTGTTCTATAAGCACATACTTAATTGTTTTTAAGAAAGTTCAAACACCAATTATAACATTACCAAGCAATCATCTCACTTACACAAAGAATAAATTAAGTTAAATATAAAACTACAAGCTTTTATTCAATGAAAAGAAGAAATCAATCTATCAACATTGAACGCATATACAAAGCTTCGTGCGTGCTATTAACCGTAGATGAGTTCTCTCGTGAGGAGGCAATCCTGGCTGCGGGATGAGGTCATGAAAATGTATTGTCAGCAGAACCAAAGGTATGTACAAAATGTCAGCGCAATCGGTTAGAGAGAACTTGTTTGAAATTCAGTTGCAAGATTTGATCAATACGTACTAACTAACTAGGCAAGTTAAATAAAAGCTTATTAAAAGAGGGTATCTATTTCTTTTTTTTCTTACTCACATTTTATGGAGTTTAGCCTTCCCTTCCATTAGGTAACCAGGAAATTACAGAGCGTAATGGTGGCTATTATTTAGGATATCATCAAGCTTGCTGATAAATGTACACGATCGGACAATTAATTGCTAAGGATGAGAAGGCAGCTTCGTTATACATACATGTGTATCTACATTATTGCGTGATTATATTTACTGCGTGATTTCTTCAAGGTAAGAGCCTTAAGATGAAGCATTTTGAGCATTCAAAGCATAGTTAGGCTTTTGAAAGAATACTTAGCTGCTAACTAGCGTGTGACGTAAGTGTACATTCATAAACTGAACGTTAAAGCCGACTGAAAGGCTGGATGGTGCTCTGAGATGCAACGCCGTGGAAGTACCTTACTTTACCTTAAGCTGAAGGTGATTGGCTCCTAGGCAACTCCAGTTTCTTGACATCAATGACTAGTGCATTAGGCATTCTACCATCTGACCACCTGGTTGCACCAGGTAAGCAAGTTTTGCTTTATAGAAACAGAAAATAACATAACATAACATCACGCCTGTAAGGGTTAGGCAGACGTGTACCTAATTGTGCACCCACATTTCGCCAAGTATGTTTAAGTCCCATGAAATAGGGGGCCTATTGCCATCAATCGGGCGCAAATCCACACTCAGTGGCTGCTACTGAGAAATTCCTGATCGAAAAACAGAAATAATGTCCCGGAATAAATCAGCCTTTTCTTACCACTCTTAATACAATGCTAAAAACGTCTACTGTCTGGTGCAAATGTTGTCTTAAATGCCACAGTATACATAAACATGTGTTTCAATAGAGTCCTCCACACATGCACGAGATGGCAGCACGTTGGCATCATTAATCTCCTCCGCCCTACTGGCCGAGATCGCGGCCATCCGAGACGCGATTTTAAACCCAACGGAATAACTCTTTTGTATAAAATTCGAATCGTATGCACTCACTGAGCCATGGACAGGAATGTAGCATTCCAGCGGAGCGAGGGGACTTCGCACATACGAATTATGTGATGAGAATGGATGGTATTCTTGTGTGACTTCTTGCCAATTTCATGTGTAATAGTGTGAGAGGTCTTCAAGATCTCTTAAGTGATACAAAATGTGATTTGTGTACTACAGGGTGGCTTAGGCTGGAGCCCCCGACAATCAAGTTGCGTTTAACACTAGTTTAAACGAGTTGTACGGCAATGTTGTATAATACCAAAAAACTGAATGACTTACTGGAACAATGTTATCTCTGTCACTGGAATGAACGTGGTCACTTACTGGACCCAAACAGTGTACCATAGATACAAGGTCTAAACGGACACTTCACAAAGCCGTCTACTAAGCATTCTGTACATCAAACTAAGTAACTCTACGCAAAAAATATTGCTAGGAAACGACTTTTGTTATAGGGTGAAAATTCACGTTTCATGGTAGGACTCAATGTAACGCACTCAAAATATTGTGCAATGTGCTGATGGATGCATTGAATAGTACGGGGGTCGTGGAGGTATTTTAAGTAAAGTCATAAGATAAAAAAAAATGTGAAAAAGTTGGAATTTTGACCCCCAATTTATCCGTAACTAGAAGATTTGCAGGTATGGTCTAAACAAACAAAATATCGATGACGGGGAGAACAAGTGCCTTTCGGCTTCGTTAAGGCACCCCCCTACACCCTCTAGATGTAACATCGATAGAAAAAGGAGACGACTGGATCCAAAATACTTCAAAGTAATAGTGTGCTTACAAGCCAAAGACAAAACCATCGATCACGGTATCCACGAAAAAAAGACAGTCTACATTTTACAGAGCAGTATCGAAGCTTTGCATACCATTATTTCTAGCAACGTAGTAATGTACACTAAGGTATGCATTACACTAGGTAAGCGATCTCGATGGGGATGTACTGGAATTCCGTGGAAATTGGATTGGGACCTAAGCCGACTGCAATGCTTCCTGCGTTTAAATATGTGCATTGAAAATTTTACATTACGTTTGAAATTGCAGATATTTGCATGATTCGTTCTCTTTTTTATGTATGTATATGGATAAAATGTTAAGATACCTTTAAAGTTTTAGGTAATAAGGAATGAGTTCTTATAATATTTAGGTACTTCCTCAACTGTCTTTTAAGGCCCTTCGCACATGGAGCTACTGAAAAAGAACTAGTCACAAACTTAAATTACTAACGAGTTGCCTGAGCGTCACAGCCCATACATGTTCAATGGAGGTTCGCACACGACGCGACTAGTTACTAACTGGTCAGTAACGCGTTAGCAACCGATCACGCGCGACGCGTCGTACCGGTCACCACGCTACTGGTTTCCCGAGTTTCTTTGATTTTTGTTATAAAAATGAATGAGCAAACATTAAATATTCAATTTGTGAAGGAGGTGGAAAAATACCCATGCTTATATAATTATAAAATAACAGAATATTCACGAAAAAATATCCTTTTTTTCTGTTTTCTTTTTTTTTCCTTTCTTTTTTTTGGTTTTCCTTTTTTTTTTTCTTCACTGCACTCCAAGCTCTTTCTGTTATATAACAGAAAGAGCTTGGAGTGCAGTGGGAAAAGTCTTTAATTTGACAGGTGAGTATTTTTTAAAACCTGCGAATATTCCTTCGACGTCTATTATGATAATAGTATAATACAATATCGTCGTCGTCCTCGCTCGATCCAGTTGACATGTTTACCACTTGTTAACCGTGTGCTTTTGTAAACAGAAATAACAGAAGTGACTGAAACCTTACAACTTGAGTAGCGACGTGTGCGAGATACAATTTCTAACTGGTTTGTAATCGTAATTACTGATTAGTTCACTCATTTTTGAGTAGCTCCATGTGCGAAGGGCCTTAGGCTTTCGATAGTTAATTTCCTTGACGCCTATCCGTGACACCTCGCAATGAAATACTGTCACTTTTGGACTGACGTTTTCACACAGCTCTTGCTCCATTATTTATTAAAATGTAAATCAGACTTTATAGGTTTCAAAATATTCCACTTTGTAGGTTTGTGGCTGTTGCAGGTAACGATAATCCTGTATTTTTTTCTAATTAAGAAGAACGTGAGACACCATTTTAGCTCAAATAATTATGTGCATTCTATTTTAATTGGACACAGAAATAAGCACCTAATTGCAGCTGTTTCTAACATATCTTGTTGATATACGCCACACATTGTCTCGTAAAACAGTACAAATCCACGGGTGTTTCCGTTTTCATCCCACGTTTTCATCCCAGGAGTTAAAAATAATAATATTTATTCCGCTTTCAACCCGCAACAAAAATGGACTCCGTTTTCAACCCACGGCATAGTACATAACTGTTTAGTAACTTATGTAAGTAACGTTAGCAGACAAACAAACTTTGTTAGAAAAATCTTTATTCATAATTAACACAACTAAGTCTTTAGAATATTGATATCTAGAAAATCACAGATTCGTACTATTATCAATTCTACATTTTAAAAAAATCACAGATTGTAAGTATTATTCATCCTACATCTAAAAAATCACAAATGGTAATTATTATCAATTCTACATTTTAAAAAAATCACAGATTGTAAGTATTATTCATCCTACATCTAAAAAATCACAAATGGTAATTATTATCAATTCTACGTCTAAAAAAATCACAGATTGTAAGTATTATTCATCCTACATCTAAAAAATCACAAATGGTAATTATTATCAATTCTACGTCTAAAAAAATCACAGATTGTAAGTATTATTCATCCTACATCTAAAAAATCACAAATGGTAATTATTATCAATTCTACGTCTAAAAAAATCACAGATCGTAAGTATTATTAACCCTACATCTAAAAAATCACAAACTATTATCAATAAATTCTACTTCTAAAAAAATAACAGATTGTAACTATTACCAATTACATATACATCTAAAAATCACTGATCGTAACTATTACCAATTACTTATGTATTTAAAAATCACAGACCGTAACTATTACAAATTATACATCTAAAATTCACAGATCGTAACTATTACAAATTATACATCTAAAATTCACAGATCGTAACTATTACAAATTATACATCTAAAAATCACAGATCGTAACTATTACCAAATTGTGCATATAAAATCACAGATTTAAATTATAGCTTTATGATTTACATATGAAAATTATCAAATAATTTACAATAAATTAAAAAGTAAATGGTACTAATTTCTCCAGACAGTGTCCGATGCTAATTTTACCACAAGAAAGATCACTTAATGCTGAATTAATTATTTTCTCTCTCTCCAAAACATCATTGTTACGTGGCCTTGATGATGAAACTTGTCCAGTAAAACGCGTGTTTTGTAACTTGGCATCTTTATTTATAATTGTGAGGAATTGGAGCATATTGAGAGTCTTCTTTTTTGCCACATAGCGGTTTAGGGTTGCATGCCAGCTTTCTAGTGCATTTGTAGTTCGGTGTCTTCTATTATTTGCGGACCACAATGTTGGGGGATATTTACCACCATTCATATATGTTTGGACAACATAGTCATTAAATTTAACAATATTGTTTAAGGTGAGACAGTCTTCCATAATATATAGGAAGGCATCATCAATCATTTCCTGAGGTATTAAAGGTAACGTAAGTATTAAACCCACATGTTTTTTCAAATAGTTTTTTTTTGTTAGATCAAGCTTTTTGGCTTTTTTGTGTATTGATTGACAAAAGTGAAAATAACAAGCTCTTGTCTTCGTTTCTGGCGAAACAATTTTTAAAGCGTTTATGGCTGCCGGCTCAAAATCTGTCAGAAACTCTAAAGGTTTCCAGGTTGGTATTTGCGATTTGATAAGTTGGAAGAGTGTTACATATGTTGATTTCTTTTTGTTTAAAAGAAGACAGTAAACAAGTGGTGTGATACCTGTTGTAGTGTCTGTGCTGCCCATGTCACCATGAATGACATATAGCTGCATAAATGGTCGTATGCAACATTTAAATGTTCCGTCTCCAAAAAACATTGCAAGTTTACTCATTCGATCTCTAGCTTCATGTGTAGCGAACGCAATTATTCTATTATTGCTATCTTCGTAATCAAACAGTAAAAAATCTTTGAAGGTGTTCGGTATTTCTACTTCACTTTTGTTCTTAAATACTAATTTAGAAACATTTTGACTTCTGTTTCGGGCATCGAAAAATGCTGTTTTCACACTTGAGAACTTGGGGATTTCTTCTACTAAATCTAACCCTTGTTCTTTTATTAATAAAACTTCATCTTCGTAGATCTGTTGAATAGGGCGACCATCGGCAGATTTGACTTGTTCTTTTATTTTCTTCATAGAGTTTTTAATTAAAAGTTTGTTATAATTAGCATGGCAATTACTATTGTGTCCACTTCTATTAATAATTTCACTGTCCATTGTTTTTATAATGCCAAAGCAAGAAGGCGCTTTCGCACATCGCCATATTATGGAATTGTCCTTATTCACTCTTTTTTTATGGAATTCTCTACCACCACACACTAACACTGGCTTGTTTCTTTTTGACAGGGTAAAATAAACTTCGGAATCAATGTTTTTACTGGTACTTGGACCTGGATTTTGCATTTTAACTGCTTTAATATCACTTTCACAGCAACTATGCTCCTGTCGATCACTTACGACTAACTAACAGATAAGAGAAACAAAGGGTATAACAGATTAGCAATATTCTTTAGAAATATTGCTTTCTCTTTCACTCCCTCTCCGGCTGAATGAAATAGACATAGTGTCTGTGCCTGTGTGTGTGTGTATGCGCGTCTGTGCCAAGGAAGTGACGTCGTAAATAAGTACCTATTCATCAAATTATAAGTATACAAAGTTTAAATAGTTTAAGATTATTTTTCTGTCTGTACAAAAAAACAATTATAAACTGCAGTGGGTAGAAACCGGAATATATTTTAGGTAGAATACGGAAAAAACAACTATTATTATGATTGTGGGTAGAACACGGACTAAGATTTGGGTAGAAAACGGAATAAAATATTCGTGGGATGAAAACTTGGGATGAAAACGGAAACACCCAAATCCACTTCCCCAACAAAATTAATAGAACAACAATGTTTTTGTGTACAAGATGAGCTCAGTAAATGGGAACAAAACGACACTCAAATGAGTACGTTTCAAAATACAAGGTTCCAAGTGGCATATCATGGAAGGTTTCGGGTCAGCGCAGACCGCGCACAAGTAATATACTGATGTATGGGACATCAACGTCCGAACTGTTGCGATGAATAATTCGAAATGTACAAACATAGGTACCTACGTATTCGTGTGTATGCGTGAAAGCCTTTGTGTCTGGTGTATTCGTATTCTTATCAGCAAACCCTATATATATATATATGGGAATTAATTAAATTGATTCCCATCTCATGAGGGTGCATAAAAATAACTAGTCCGTCCATCTTTGGGAATCCGCCATATTGGATTTAGAATGACGTCACTTAGCTAACCATGAATGCAAAATTTCAGCTCAATCGGTCGGGGATAACTGTTTTGAAATTCAGTTGCAAGATTTGACCTATACAAACATACAAATATTGCAAGTTAATTAAAATCTTGTGAAAAATTATCAGCTATTCCGTGCATTTGGACCGTCTGGCTAGGTATTGCACTTAGTAAGAAACAGCATATTTTTTATAAGCTACGATTTTTTATTTTCTGAGGAGGTTAGACTCATGTGCTAAATTCATGGTAACAGTTGCTGCATAGATGTCTTGTTTAGGACAGCTGTGTGAATGATGATTTTTGATTTTGGTTTGTGTTCCCACATTTTCGTTCAGAACTTGACAGGACGAAGCATGTTCGGTCATGCTCGAGCATTTTGTTGCTCTGTCAGCACGGACCCTTACTCGACGCAATATAAACTATAACCCCAGAGATGCAATGGGAGATTGGAAAAGTTTTGTTGTCTGCTCTCATATTTTGTATCATGTGGTTGATGCAACACTGTCTCCGAAAAGATTTGTAAAAATCAAATAATAGTGATCGAAAAAGTTTCGTTGTTTTTGCTTTTGTTTGTTGTGTGGATAGTGAACATGTTTATAGAAAGAACAGTCCCACAAAATAAGATTTTAAATTGTACACATTTTACAAATTGATATTCTTCGTCTATACTATACAATCATTAACACTAGAAACAGGATATTTACCATGTCCACTGTTTGTTTTGTATTAATGATAATGTTAGTGACCATGACAGTTTAAAAACTTAAATACTATACTAATATTATAAAGCGGTATTCTACGGAAATAATGATCCAATTAAAAAAAAAAATTCACTGGTATTTATAACATGCATATTAGCCGACCTATCGCAATTTTTGCGGACGAAGTCGCAGGCGAATTGCTAGTTATAAAATAATGCGTTACTATCAGCAAGGTAGGAAGGAAAAAAAAGTAACATTATTAAAAAACTTAACCATTATTAAATGCAACAGAGAAATAACAATTTCCTCACGATTCATACGTACAAGTTTAGATTTGTAAAAAATTAATTGAACAACACGTTTACGCAATGGTTAGTTGCCATGCATGTATTATAAAAGAAATATTTGATATTTTCTTGCCATAATCCATTTTGAATTTTAAATGTTGTGGGTAGACCAGTCTGTTTTTGACCAACCAGTACCTGCGGAAGACCCGTCGACCTGTAGAAAACGAAATCTTATTCTTTATTTATTTTAAGAGGGGAGATGAGCTGCGATTTCTCCATTCGAATTTTGGCGAAATCAACGTTTCGTATAATTTTCGTGATTAGTGGACTACCAGACAAATTCTAAAAGTTTTTAACTTAAAAGAAATGAATAGGAATCTAGACATACTCTTTCTTAAATTTTTAATGTCAAAAATAATTGAATCGGCTCAGTTTTCGAGGAGAAAAAACACGAACACGAAACGTCGATCTCGTCAAATTTTTTGTGATAAAATCGGTCTGAGCTCCAGCTGTCCCTATCGCACTCTACGGGGCCAGGCTTAACGCAGCGCGACGGCAATAGTTTCTTCAAATACCTATTTTTCAAATTCCTTGAAGACCCTGTCTCCTCTTAAGACTAGCTGTTCCCCGCGACCTTCATCTAAAGTTACTCCTTATAACACCAGGGCACTGTTTAGTTGTATTTCAAGTAAAAACATTACAAATATTACCATTATAAGTGTTGTTTAATAAACGTTTACATATTATTATCCAGAAAACGCCTGTAGATTTCGATGACAATATTGTATTGTATCTACAAATTTATAAGTTACAAATTACATAAAATGTAAGTTTTTATTGAAGATTCTTAAATCGAGGGTAGATTTCAAAAATCTTATCGAATTTTTTTGTTGAAAGTATAATCTGTGACATCAAAAGTAAAGGATAAACTTTTATCCTTTACGAAAAACTGGCCGTTGCCGTTCACTCTTATGATCATCGTCGCTACTGTCACTACTTCCACTGCTAGTTGTTAGAACCATTTTCTAATGTATAACAATTAATTTTCTTCACTTATACTTAAATTGAGGTACAAAATTGTAAGTTTCTGGCACAAGGCGAGTCCACATGTCGGAATTGTTCTACAATTTACAAAATATGTGAATTTGTAATTACAATTATGCGTTCAATAAAACAGTTTTCCTCCCAGAAGTGTAAATTGTTACACGTAAAGATAAAATGTTTATTATACAGAAAGATGTCAGTTTTCCACCGTTGTAAATTTGTAAGTTGTATTCTTTATTAAGTAAAGACTTGTCGATTTGTAACTTGTAAAATTCTATTACAATTTACAATTTGTAACGTTTATTAAACACGGCCCTGCTATCTGCCAGTAAAAGTACCGTTAAATCGGTCCAGCTAATTCGGAGATAAGCTGGAACAAAACAGATAGACAAAAGTTACTTTTTTTTTGTTATAAAAACCGTATATATTTCCATATGCATTTAGTAAAGTGTTGATAACCCAGATTCGATGAACCAACCTTCGATTTTCATTAAATACAAAGATTATCAAAAAATCGACTATCGAAACTTTCATATAATAGTATATATAACAAAAAGATATGAATAGCTGACGACGGATGTGATCCTATGACGAGGGTTATAAAGACAAATCGATGAAAAACCCATTTGTCAAAATCGGTCAGGGAAAAAGAATCAGGATAAGTTAGAGAGTGCAATGTGCAATGGGTCTTGTAATAAAAATATCTGTTTTGATGTCACCAATTCATAAACCAAATGTGTATGTTGAGTATTTATTTAAACTTTCTAGAGTGCATATAAAGGTACCTTCAGATTTGAACTTTTAAAATATGTAGAAAACAGTGGAGTAAAAAAGCAAGACAACCTAAAACTAGCATACGTAAAATAGTTTTAATCTTGATCTTCGCTCTTATCTAACTTGCCTGTATCGTCCAACAGTTGGGCAAAGACCTCCATCTCGCACACATTATTTCCCACACATTATTATCTCTTGCTAGTGCCACCCAGACCTTTCAGTCACTCTTCACTACGCCAGAAAAAGCAGTGTTTTTGTAAAAATTATTGCAAATTCAGAACCAATTTCTGCAATTATCCGCCCACGACTTGCAAAACTATGACACGAAAAAAGGTAAAAGAAATGGGTTTTTTGCCGGGTCTACCCGTGCGGGCACCGACTGGACGCGATAAGTCGATTTGATTGATGATAGTGATGTGTGTGCCGAAGCCGAGCCGTCCACCCTGATGGACGTCCAAACACCTATTACATTTCAAACGGAATTCTGAGAAAACTTTGACCTTTTAATTTTCAGCCAGCAAAGAGTACCAGAGTAACAGTAGAGAGAGTCTTTGTAATCAGACAGTTTTTAATGACAACATAGCTCAGTCAAGTAGAATATGGCTCTTTTGGCGTGTGGATTTAAGGTGAAATCACATTCACAAGCACGGATCAGCGTTTTCGAGTCTCTATCTCATTCTGTCACGTAGAGGCGTCATTTGGTGGAGCGAGAAGTTTAGTTTGAAGCAGTAACGTGCGATTGGACCTCTCACTTTATTGAGTGCAAGAAAATGTGTATGATTTCTACCTTAATCGAAACTAAATCCGTCTTGTCAACGTCAATCAAGCGCCGAAAGAAACATAATGCATCAGGCATTTTAATTATACTCATTTGTTTTTGTATCGACTTCAAAAATATAAGATCTCTTTTTGAATCGTTCGAGAGGATTTATGTAGATTCGCGGAATCTATTTGCATTGTTCCGTTTTTAACCCCCGACGCAAAAAGAGGGTGTTATAAGTTTGACCGATTCGATATGTGTGTGTCTGTGGCACCGTAGCTCTTAAACGAGTTAAACGATTTGGATGCGGTTTTATTTATTTGAAAGCTAGTTTCTTGTTTAATGAGAATGGTTAATCTCTCTACTCTATAATATTAAAAAATCATTGCAGGTCTAAGTTACACGCAAACAGGCTTAACTCAAATGCATTCAGCTATTTAAGAATTACATATAGAGAAACTGGTATATGTAATGCAAAAGTAATTTTATTATTACATTACATTTTGCTCGCGTAATCGCTCACGCTTTATTAGCAATTATGGCTAACTTCATTTCTATTTTACTTATCGCAAAAAATAGGCGTCTTTATTTAGTAGCTAATTTGTATTTTCGTAGAAAACAATTAAAAAACGATGTTTTAATATATCAAATACTAATTGAAACATATTTTACGAAATTATCCGATTTTCCGTGAAATACCTCATCGAGTTTTCAGAATAATTTGGTTGTTTGCAATAGAGGTGAATATTGTATTATTTTTAACGTTTATGATTCGTGCTCACGACCTCAGGTGATGCGATTTGCGACGCGACATCGTCTCATCTCATGATCTCCCTAATCGCTGTCGCAAAACGCGTGTCGTTTGAGCGTTCAACTCGTGGCCAAGCGTTTAGTCCTACTACCAAAGAGGCGAGGAATATTGTACAGGGTGGTAAAACGTTGCAAGTAATTAGAACTTTACTCGCTTATCATCTAAACGGGTCTCCAGGGACGGAGGGGAGCTCAACGTCATCGGTTGAGCCCTCTTGACGGCTTTCTTATGTTTTGGACTAAGAACTGATTAATTTTGGGGTACTTACTGTTTTGGATGCACCGACAGTTTTTACCTCACTATTTGAGATAGGTACTTTTGTGCTAGCAATCTTTCAAAGCATCGATCATCCACACCCCATGCATTTAATACAAATTAATCACTAACTTACCAAGGTATTTTTTACAACCTGATGGCAAAACCAGAATGATCCAGTTACATTCAAAGCTATTTTTAACAGCTATTCATGGACCACTTCCATGAAAAATGACAGAATGAATAAGTCATCCGAGAATAGGTGCTCATCGTATAGAAAACTGTGGGGGCGCTCACAATTTTTCCGCCCACTAATTTATTCAGTGCATGACTCCAATTATGCAGTGGGAACGGAATAAACTTCGTTAGCATGTAATTAATGGGCTTGACAATTTGGTGCGGAGCTTTAATTTAGCATATTGTCTCTGGTCCCGCCTCTACATAGAAATGAGACTCGTAAAAAAGGTAAAACTCAACGGAGGTCGGATGATCTCTTTACGAAAGAGGCCGGTTGGCACGTACCTAGAGCTTTTTGGGCGAGCTTAACACTTTGTTTAATTAACTAAATTGTGTAGTGGTAGCTAGTTTAGATTTTAGGATGGACAAAGTAATTATTTGAATTTCAGGGGTTCTCTATTTAATGAAATTATATACCTACCTAGGTATATAATTTGATTAAATAGTGAACGAGGTTAATATTTGAGTAAAATTATGCAGGTATCTCGATACGTAATAAAATTTTGGGAAGGACAACGTGAACTCTTAAGTTGAGCCTACGTCTAACCTACTTGTAAAATAATGTCAAATACTAAAGACAGTTGGATAATAAAGTTATACTTGACGATTTCAGCAAAACAATTAATTGCTTAACAAAATATTTGTCCAATTATCGCAAACAAGACAAACATGATGGTGGGCCGAGGGTTTCCCTCGACGGCGCGAGAACTTCTGACAATTCTACTAAATTACAATTAAATATAATCCCCCAGAAGACGTGTAGAATTATTGTATTACGTTGGCTTTTGGGAAAAATAAGAAAAAATATTTTGAAGTCACTGTTTTTTTCAAACATGCTGGAGGATTTGTTAGGCTAAGAATTATTACTGGTATGAATATTTTTTAAGTTAGATATTTTATGTACATTACGAACTACAAGTAGTACTAAAACAATACTAAAAATGTGTACAAATATCAAAATGGGAAATGAATTACAGGACCTCAAAAAATTCGGCCACATCGCGTATCACTGTCAATAGGAAATGTGTCCAGAAGGCGGCTGCCAGCATTGCCACATTGAATGGCAATGGTGATTCTTTGGTCAAAAAAAGGCCAGTCCTCTGGTTACGTAAAGAGTCGACTAAACGCTTGGCGATATCCCGAATCCGAAAAATCAGAGGTGCGTGCCATGTTTTGGGTTCGAACTCGAGACCTATGACTTGTCAATCCGACGGTCACAACACTAGGCTATCACTGCTATTGACAGTTCAAATTCCAACAGTGCAATAATATTTAGATATTCACTAGTAATATGCGGTAAAAACGGACATAACAGTCATGATAAAAATAAGCATTCTTAATCTTGTATTCTTAAAGCGCATACGGATTATTTAGACCAGAGAGTAAAAACGGAAGCAAAATATTAAAACAATCATAATAGAAAATAGAAATACAAAGTTAATTAATTTTCAGAAGTCGTTAACAAAGTTATTTCATTTACAATTTTCGCTTCTATTTTCTGCTTTTAAAACGTTTTACCCTTTTAGTGACTAGTTAAATGGTAACTATAACTAACTTTAACTATTTCACTGTGGAGCGTGTTTAATAGGGTGGTTTTAACTATAACTGCGGATATTTCAGTATTATTTTAACTAATATTCGGATATTGAAGCGTTTATTTGGTTAAATAACACAGGTTTGTTGTTTGTAAGTAAGAATGGGGTGGGTAATGGTTCATTTGAATATTAGTCGTCATTTGTTCCGCAATTTCGCGTGGAGGAGGGAATACAAGTAATTATCGATGGTAGGTATTAGAGAGAGGATGCGGAACTATGTGCCATTGTATGAATTTACTTTGAATAGTGTTCCATTTTAGAATACGTTAAGTATTACAACTTTTAAAAATAATATTGAGTTGGACCTTCTTACATGGGAATTATCAATTGGCTACAGATTCATGTATGTACTAACTGTATTCGGGATGGGAGGATAGTCTCATCTATGAAATTATGTCTAATATATATAATATATGCCTTAACCGCATGACCACAAGTTACACGCTCAAACGACACGCGTGTTGCAACAGCAACTACAGAGATAATTATTTCTTAAAGAATTCCTAGAGACGCGACTTAGAACTTGGCAGTATTTGTCGCGTCGCTAGTCGCATTGCCTGAGGTCGTGTTCGAGGCGTAATAGAAAAAAAAAACAACAAAAAAGAAACTAATTATTCAACTCATTCTCACATTTAAACTGACACCAATATCAGTGAGTATACTACAGTTACAAACCTTCTAACTCCTACACGAGTACAAGGCGCCCGGATTGTCGAGGATTTGGGCTCGGATTGTGATCATTATCCCCAGATTCGATGGAAGCACCCTACTTTTATAAATCCCTGTAAGAGCCCTCCTAGACGCAAATACTTGCTCAACATGTTTCAAGATCTTGTTTCGATATCGGCGGGTTTTATTCACGGCTATTTGCATGTTTAGTTTTGTTCTTTTTAGTGTGGTTTGTGGATATAGTTTTGTTGAACTTGCGCAGTTACGTGTTTTCTGGATAGGACTAGGGGTCGTCTTGTAGTACTATCCTTTGTTTGAATATATATAAGGTTAAGGCTTTTCAGAATATTGAGTACTAGAAGTGCTTTGTAAGTTAGGGTTTTATCAAGTTCGGCTACGACTTAAGAGTTTGAGGTGATGGTGTTTACATGTTACGTTTCTCAAGTTACAAAGGATTTTTTATCGTGTTTGTGTTCTCGAGTTTCTGTACGAAGAGTGACACCTACTTTTTCTACAACATCAATGTAAAGTCCATAATTTGTTGGCATTAAAATGCTAAATGAACAACGTCCGTGACAAAATTTAAACGTTTTCATAACCGTACAGGTTTTACCTGACAGTATAGCAAAATGGACGCTTTTGCCTGATTTAATTTTATTGTAATTTATAAGAGCAAGTAGGCTTCATTTTCAATGTATTTACAACATTCTCGATTAAAATGAAGTTTTTTCCACATTTGTCCAATGCAAAAAAACATTCAACATTAGTTTCAAATCAAGCGTGTATGGACTCCTAACCATCACAAAGACACAAATCCGACATTTTTTATTCTTACGGACCCGACCTTAACTCATCGGCTCAAGCGAGCTCCCATAACTTATTGTCGGACTCCTTTAGCTATATATTCTTTTGTCTCGATAGATTTTCCTCCTCTGAATACAATATAGACGGGAAGTTTATTGTAGAACCAGTCAGTTGGATAATGATTTCGTATAACTAAGCGCTTTTACCGCTTTAGCTCTTTTCACTGTTATGGAGGTTGTCTAAAATGTTGTAACGATGATGAACTATTTCTTTAAAGTCTTGGGCAGAAAAAACGGCATTACGAATTGACCTTAATTTTCCTTTAGATATTTTTTGACGAATAAGAAACGCTTTTAAGCCAAGGGAGCTAAATCAGGAATAATTTCGCTTGGTACCCAAATGAGATTATTCCTGTTTTAACGTTTCGTAATCAAATTATGATCTTGATGTTTCAGAAGTTAACGCAGCTTCCTGTGCCATACGGGACACATCTGTAAAATTGCAATTTACAATTTCAAATCAGAGCAAAGATAAAAAATTGTTTTACTCATAAAATCAAAGCTCTTTAAAAATAAATCATTAAATATTCTACGAGTATGAATTATAACTGTAGGGAACTAAGGCACATATTTATTTAATTATTTATTTAAGGAAAAACAAACAGCAGCACAATAAGAATTAGTCATAATATCTATCTATATATATAAAAATGAAACCCGTTTTCCTTGGTCACGGCATCACGCGTGAATGGCTGGACCGATTTCACTAATTCTTTTTTTGTTGTATTTGTTATTATTAGGAGAAGGTTCTTACGGAAAAAAATATTAAGAAAATCTCTCAGAAATATTGAAAAATATACATTTAATTTTGCATATTTAAAAA
Organism: Eurois occulta; assembly: GCA_950022335.1. NCBI lineage: Eukaryota > Metazoa > Arthropoda > Insecta > Lepidoptera > Noctuidae > Eurois > Eurois occulta. The sequence continues at coordinate 10,189,843 of OX465496.1, forward strand.
AACGCGCGTAACGAATGTCAATGTCATTCACAGCCATAGACTTTTTTTTTTTTTGGTTCTTTTTGTCCCTCTTTGGGACAGGCAAAGGGAGCTGAGCCCATACAGCCAAGTCTGATTTAGTTTTCTTTTTCTTCCAATTCTTCTTTTCTTTCTTGTCTTTCTATGATATAATCAAGGCCGAAACCATGTCTTCTTTATTCAATGTCTTCGATATCCAATAGTCAGGCCGAAGCCAGGTCTTATTTTTATCAATATCTTCAATAACCAATAGTTAGGCGTAAGCCAAGTCTTCTTTTAATATATTCAAGTTCAGTACCATTTGTTAGGCCGGAGCCAAGTCTTCTTTCATGTTTTATTTAGTAGTATCTCAAAATCTCAATATCTCAATATCATATAATTTTATGTCATAAGTGTGGTAGTTGTCAAATTCAAATTTCATCAACAGTTGATACAATAAAATCATAAATTGGTAAAAAACAATCTTTTTTCCTCAAAAGTTGCTGAAGCGAGCGCGGGATATCTTCAGCATTTTCATAAATACCTAGCAGGCGATCAACTAAAATGATCCTTTGAAGAGCAAAATTAGGACAATCAAATACAATGTGATCCAATGTTTGTATAGCAGAATTACAATAATCACAATTTGGGGAAGACAGAATGCCAATTCTAAACAGATGTGCATTAAATCGACAGTGACCTAGCCGTAGACGACAAATCGTTGTATAAAACTTTCTGTTCCGATAGATATTTCCTCCTGTAAACCAAGGAGAAGAAATCTTTGTTTTAATTTCAGCTAGCCACTTTCCTTTGGTTTCAACTACATGCTGCCAGAAATTGTGAAATTCACGTGCCAGTTTTGATTTGAAATAGGTCAACGCATCTGAATTTGGAATGGGATTATGCAAAATTGGACATTCCTGATGATGATTAACAATGAATTTAGCCAGGTAATCAACTTGTTCATTTCCAACTACCCCGATATGTGAAGGAGTCCAGAAAAGGACGATATCTTTAAACTTATGTAAATTATTGTATTTTTCTCTGATATTATAAATTATGTAACTTGTTTTTGCATTACAACTGGGATTTTCTAGTGCTCTCAATACACTCATACTATCAGTGATAATGATCCATTTATTTTCTTGCCTAGACTCAATATACTTTAAAGCACTGAGTATTGCCATAGCCTCTGCTGTATACACAGTTGCTACTGAAGACAACCTATTTCCAAACCCACTTCGAGCCTGAACGTCATAAATAGCCATAGATACAGCATTATCATTTTTAGAGCCATCTGTGTACAATTGATTGTAACCATTCCATTCCTCAAGCATTCTGTAAACATCCTCTTTAAACTTCAAAGATTCATTGATTACTATTTTAAATGGACAATACTTTGATTCATAGGAATATAAATAACAAGGCCAAATGGAGCTAGAAAAATAATTTTGATTAGAACAATCTTTTAAAATTTCAGATAAACCTTGTACTAGAGAAGGGGGATTGGTCCCATTAATAGCCTTCTTTAACTGCAATAGAAGAGGATGATCACTGATAGAAGAAATCTTAATGAAGAATTTTGTTCTGAGATAATTGAATCTAATTATCAATGGAGGCAAACTACATTCGACTTGCATTGACACTATAGGTGTTGAACACATAGCTCCCAAAATAATACGTAAGCATCTATTTTGCACTTTTTCTAGTTTTTCTACTAGTTTTTGTACACCACTATAGCAAAAAAATGCATATTCGAAGTGACTTCTTACTAAGGACTTATATAAAATCAGTAATGTCCCTGGGTCAGCACCCCAATAAGTTCCAGCGAGAGATTTCAAAATATTGCAAGCTTTTAATGCTCTGTTTGCCAAGTAATCAACATACACATTCCATTTAAAATTACTGAGAAAAGTAACACCTAAAAATTTTATGGAACTATCCACTAACATAAGGCTATTATTGTAATAAATTTTAATACTAGTAGAACCAACAACATTTTTGGAAAAGACAACAACCTTACTTTTTTCATTGCTGACCTCCAAACTGAGACATTCAAAATAATGTCCCAATTTTTCCAAGCTAGCATTAAGTTTTGTTTCAAAGCTATTTAGGTTTTCTCCTGAACAATATACAACCAAATCATCAGCAAATTGTAAATTACAGACATCACTACCTAGCACATTATTTAATCTAGAAATATATAAAATAAATAATAGAGGGCTTAATATTCCTCCTTGAGAAACTCCTCTATAAGAATACCTAGGTCCTATTAATTGATTATTAACTTTTACGTACAGTTTACGCTCATTTAAAAACTCAAAAATCCAACTTACTATTTTTTCAGGAACATTTAGTGAAAGGAGAATGGATGACAATGTATTTAAATTTACGTTATTAAAAGCTCCAACAATATCGAAGAAAACACATCCCAACATTTTATGCTCGACAAGAGCACTGTGTATATCCAGAGATAAATGACTAAGACTTTCCCGAGCAGAACGACCACAACGAAAGCCAAATTGATTGTAAGGTAGTAGACTATTACTTTCAATGTAAAATATCAAACGTTGTTTTAGAAGCTGTTCAAATATTTTACCAACACACGAACTTAGAGTAATAGGACGATATGAGTCAGCGCTGTTAGGGTCTTTACCCTGTTTCAGGATAGGTATTAAACAATCTGTTTTCCATTCCTCAGGAATAATAGAACAATGCCAAAGTGAATTCAAAATATTTAAAAATATAGACAGACTGTGTGAATTTAATAATTTGAACATTTTGTATGAAAGCCAATCTAAACCACATGCCGAATCTCTTCTTGATCTTAAAGCAGATTTTAGCTCTTCAATAGAAAAATTTTCCACCATGAAATTATTTGTGCAATCTTGTAAGTTATTGTGACTAACTGTGTAAAAATTTTGAACTGAATCAGGAGTATACTTATGCAGAAATTGAGAGATCCATTCATAACTAGAAAACAAACTGCTATTTGTAGAAACATTTTTTAACTTCCTCATTTTAGCCCAAACTTGACTCATTGGAGTGAGTCTATTAATAGAATTACAAAACTCTAACCAACATGCACGACGCTCCTGTCGTAGGATACGTTTTTTTCGGGCTTGTATATGTTTGAAACTTATAAAATTGTCTAGACAAGGATTTGATTTAAATAAGACGTATGCTTGCTTACAATCTTGTACAGCTCTAGTACACTTCTCGTTCCACCAAGGGAGTCGAAGCTTCCTCCTAGATCTGCGAGAGTCACAAGTGCTATTGTTTTTATTAAAACTGATTACTGACATCTGAACTGCTTGTAGGATTATTGAACACAAATTATTATATGTATCAATATGACTCAAGTTATTATACTGAAAACTTTCCATCATGTCATTTACAATCTTTTTATAAATAGACCAATCAACTAATTTCAGATTACAATGAAGAGGAATATTTGAAACATTAGAAGGATCCACATCATTAGCAGTATCTATAACGTATTTTGTAATGGTAGGCAAATGATAGCTGCCTATAGAATCCTGATAAACCTGCCATTCACAAGACAAAGCCAAGGAAGAAGAAACCATAGTTAAATCAAGACCATTTGGCCTCCATAGATGAGACCCTACAGTAGTTGGCTGACCATCATTTAAGAGTATCAAGTCATTTTCATCCATGGAATTCATTATAGCTCTGCCGCGAGAGTCGTCACTACAACAACCCCAAAAAGTGTGATGGGCATTAAAGTCCCCAGCAATTATCAATGGTTTAGGTATACTATTTATTAGTGAATCAAATTTGTTCTTTTCAAAAGTAGGACTGCAATTTCCAGGACTGTAAAAACTAACTACTGAAATGTATTTGTTATTAATTTTAATTTTAATTGCAATATTTTGAATAGAATCGTCAAAATATGTGTCTAATAATCTAAATTCAATACCATTACGTATAAATATAGCAACACCATTGTGATCATTACCACAATCATTCCTAACTGTGGTATAGCCACGAATGTTATATTGTATGTGTGGTTTTAACCATGTTTCTGAAACTAAAGCTAAATGTATGTCATTATTATAGAGAAACTGCTGAAACTGTAGTTTATTACTTAGCAAACTTTGTGCATTCCACTGAGCAATATTTAAAATTTTGTTAGTGAATTTTATATTATAATATTTTACCTTTAATAGTCTCTCTAATAGCAGATGTTATAGTTTGTGTACAAATGCTTTCATTTTGTGTTTTATTTAACTTAATCAAGTTAACAATAGATTCTGTCAGCAAACTTAATGCTGTGCTATTAGACAACATCAAGTTTATAATATCTGTCGAATGTTCCGATTTGTTCGGTGATGGGAAATTAACTTTATTAAATAAGTCCGAAAAAGGGGTTTTCAATGTATTTCTGCTTTCAGCAATCTTTCTTTTCTTAATAGGACATTGGCCAGATATGGACAGATGATTACCTTTGCAGTGAACACATACAGCTTTTTCAGCAGGTATAGAGCACTCCTTGAAGGAATGACCCTCAGTACATACTGAGCATCTTTGCGAATTTTTACAAAATTTGGCTAAATGCCCAAAACGTAAGCAACGGAAACACTGCTTGACTGGTGGAATATAGGGCAGTACTGAAAGCCGCCACATCTTAATATGAACGTAATCTGGTAAAGATGTAGATGAAGCGAAAGTAATAACTACAGTTTGGGTAGGCTGTAGTTCAGATGAGCTACCTACTCTAACTTTTTTCATTATTCTTCTAACACTTATAATTTTTTTTGAGCTTGATATTGCCTTAAAAATTTTTTTGTTTGACATATCCGTAGGCACTGACGTGATAACTCCAGACAATTCTGTCGTTCCAGCCGGAATCGACGCTTTGATCGACTGTTCTCTCAGAAAAGTAACATTATCCAAGAATGAATTGGCTAAATTCGGGCGATCGAAAACTACGCCAATTTTGTATCTGTTAATTTTTTTCAAGTACTTAATCCCTTTAACAAATCTAGTGAAGCATCCACTCAGGTACATCATATCTCTTTGGCCTATTGGTTGTTCTTCATTTGTGCTCTCGATGAATACAATAAAGTCATACCCAGCTACGGCATCCTCAGGGTACCTGCGACTGTAGTCTGTAACCCTATACGGGGCATACTTCTCTGCAGCCTTTTCTTCCGCAGTGCAGGAGTCGACGTAGTCAGACTCGCTTGTCTCCGAAGATGAATCCGGAAGACCAGTAACGATTTCTTCACCAGGATCTTGTTTATGTTTTTTCCTTTTCTTAGGCATCTTAAGATTTAAGAACTACTTGCTTTATTAACTAAGTTAATCGTAGGTAGTTAAAATCAATTTTCCAATAAAATTTCAAAAAGGACGCGTCCGCCAAGTTAGAAGTTTCCCGCGCTTTTTTTTCACAGCCATAGACTATATTGAAAGAGCATTGTTTGTTCGGAAACGTGGTTACTTAATTCAATTCGAGCATCATTTGTTCGGAAACGTGATTACTTAATTAAATTCTAATTAATTTTTGAAAATAACTCGCCACGGAATAGTTATGTATAGATAAATATTATTAAATGTTCCGATTTTATGACGTTACTAAGGTAAAATATAGGTAGGCGCACCTAAGTGTGGTCTGAGTATATGAGTTTGATTTCAGAACGCATTATACAAACTTCGCATAACGAGGATATTATAGATTCCAGTTCAAATTGAATAGGTACTCATACCTAAGCTAGGTCAGCTATACAAAATAAAGTAGTGCATCATTGCTACGCTAAGGCGGTACGAAGTTCGCCGGGTCAGCTAGTACATATAATAAAACTGTAGAAAAGTCGATTTTGTACATCGAAAAAAATTCCAAAAAAAATAGCCAGGGTGTTAAAGGACAACCAATAGAACCCATTTCCAGCATTTTTGGATTTTTTGTCTGTTTGTCTGTTTGTCTGTGTATTTGTTCGGGCATCACGTAAAATGTACAAAAGAAATGTAGATAACTTTTATACACAACGATTGAGCGTAACTTGAAGTAACATTTAGTTTTTGTTTCATTGCAATCGGTTCAGTCTATCAAAAGATATTTGAATTTAAAGTGTTACAGAAGTAAAATTGGGGTTATGTGCACTTGGTCTCACAACTTCCCGTAACTTTTATACATAACAATATGTGCGTAAATTGAAGTAACATTAAGTTTTTGGTTTCATCGTAATCAGTTCACACCTTATAAATGAAAAGAAAGAAAAATGTAAATTAATAAAATTATAATAGTGTTTCCGAAGTAAAATATTAAAACAGCGCCATCTATCGAACTCAGACTGGACTATATCTAGAGCTCTACTGCGTGCAGCATTGAATATAGATATTCGATAGATGGCATTGTTCGTGTGACGTCATTTTCTGATTGAGGCATGTTCAACTAAATACTGATGGAGAAATTCCTGACCTATAGGGTACGTGAAATTTGTCACAACAGGTCCTTATTGGCTATTAAAGAGATAGTTATAAGTATACCAGGGAACCCGATCAGTCAATACGGTTTGCCCACACCGACAGTCGATGGGGAACGTATAAACAGAGAATACGTATCAGAAATTAGTTAAAAACCCGTGGAACTCACAGAAATTTTACAAAATGGCAGCGCAAAGACAGAGGAACAGCGCCAGACGTTTGATAGGGTATGCTGCAGTGTAGAAAATGCCTCGGGTGAAATCCTGTTTTTAGACGCAACGGGTGGAACAGGTAAAACTTTCCTAACCAAAGTCATTTTGGCTCGAATAAGGAACTTTAGGAGTATGAAAAACAGGGTGTAAAGCTCTTCAACCCCCATTGAAAAGGGAGGATCCTCCGACCAGACGGGTGTTATGTCTGGTGGGCTACTGCCCAACAGTTGTTGTCGGGTTCTTCTGTATAGTCTTAAGTCGCGAATAACTTGCGCGATGTAGAACTTAGATATATTTCGATTTTAAGTTTATCCTCTGCGTCATAGATGGCGCTGTAGTACTTTTTGTAGTGCCGCTACAGAACCAAAATAAAATTTCCCTTGCTGTCGCCTCTTCAGGGATTGCAGCCACATTATTGCCTGGAGGAAAAACGGCACACAACATTTAAATTCCTATCGACTTAGACCGCACGGAAAGCCCGGTTTGCAAAATAGCGATATAGCAAGGGTTTTATGCGATTGTGTTTTAATTTTTTGGGACGAGTGCACTATGGCAAACCGCAAAGCTGTAGAAGCAGTGAATAGAACTTTACAGGCCATAAGGCAAAATGACCGGCCGATGGGGAGGCATTACGGTGCTGTTCTGCAGTGATTTTCGGCAGACACTCCCGATAGTACCACGAGGAACGAGAGCCGAAGAAATTGCTGCCTGTCTGAAGAGTTCTGTTTTATGGCGCAATATAAATCATCTACACACCTGAGTGTACATATGCGTGCACAGTTGCGAGGCTGCGAAAATGCACAGGAGTTTCCCAATTTATTGTTACAAATAGGCGAAGGCACATACCCCGTACAAGAAGATGGAAAAGTTATTATATGGTTGATAATCTCTGTTCTTGCGTTACATCACAACAGGAGCTAATTTCTTCTGTGTACGGAGATTCCACAAACATGGGATCTCATGCCGGTTCTTGGCTATGTCAGCGAGCTATTTTGACTCCTCGCAATGTCCAAGCTGCGGCAATTAATTTAAAAATATTGATTCATGTGTCCGGGAATAGTAGAGAATACACCTCTATAAATACAGTTATGGAAGAAGATGACTCCACGTACTACCCGGTAGAATTTTTGGATTCCCTCAACACACCCGGACTTCCAGCCCACAAAATAGTTTTAAAAATCGGTGTATACCAATAATTCTCCTCAGAAATGTATGTCCTCCAAACTTTGTAACGGCACTCGGCTCAAAGTCACAAATCTGCAGCAAAACATAATCGAAGCTGAAATATTAACCGGTTGCGGCGCTGGTGATATTGTTTTTATTCCAAGAATACCTATAATTCCTAACAACTTTCCTTTCTCTTTCAAACGAGTGCAATTCCCAGTCAGTCTCTGTTATGCCATGACAATTAATAAAGCTCAGGGCCAGACATTATCCGTTACGGGGGTGGACCTAAGTATTGGATGCTTACGTAGCTTTTTCTCGCGTAAACCCCAATAACCTTTTTGTGTACGCTCCAGATGGTTCAACAGCTAATGTTGTTTATAAAGAGGCATAAATACATTGTTAAGTTCCGACATCCACGCGAACGAAGTCGCGGGCACAGCTAGTCTTAAATAAAACTTAAACTAAATATAACTTTTATAAGTTAACTGATCGCCTTTATTTGGGCTGCCCGAACAAAAATCATCCAAATAAAACAACAAACTTTCGTTATACCAAACAAGAGTATTAACTAAAAGAATATTTCAGGAATATTAATTCTCGGTGCGCATTAAGAGATCTCGATATAAGATACAGCTAAAAGGCCTAATCAATTACCAGATAACATCGACCCGTATTGCCCTCTATAATTTGGGATAAATGTTTCAAAGGGACACCACAATCAGATAAAAATACGTCAGTATATCGCCTGTAAAAGGAATTTTCCTTTGTGTTTAAACACAGTTTAGTTAAGCTAGATAAAAACTCAAATCTCATTCTTACACAGTAGAAGTTATAGTCCAATTTAAAAAGCGTAACCTGGTTTTTGACCGGAAAATAGAGTTTTTTTTTTCGATCAAGTTTTAGGGCCAATACAAAGTGTAAGTAATTTCAATAAAAGGACATGTTCAGTGCTTTAAAAGGAACTTTGGAGAAAAGTGTTTTGTATTGGTCGATAAACTTGATCAGTAAATAAGTAGTTACTGGATATCATTTTTCCAGTAAAGTACAACAGAAAAGTGTAGACAGCTTTCCTGTAATTGCACTTAAATGTAATATATTTTCCAACATCAAACCATACAATTTCCATGCGATATAGTACGTACCCTTTTGTTTCCTGTTAGAAACACCACCATTAATTACAACACAAAATGGCCGTCATAATTACAGGCAGGCGCAAGTGTTATCGGTGGCACCCAGCTAATGTTTTAACCTTCATTCATATGACATACTATCGTCCCCTGCTATTACCAAACCTACCTACCCACTTAAACAAATATTCTTTCCGCATTTCGGTACAAAATAAAACGTTCGTTTTCGTTTACCACTTAAAATTCACCCTGAAAGCTGAAAAAAACCTAGGGACATAAAACAAACAGTAAATTATCCTAATTCAATAAAATCCTGTGTAGGGACATCACAGGGACCCCAAAAGGCCGTGGACCGGACTAACTTAATAATAAAGGGTCCCTAATGTTTCGTCATTACCTACTGGTATAAAAATGACGCCTGATATTTGAGCACCTGTAAAAGTCACTGAATTTGTGATGTATTTCTGCGTTCATTTGAGTGACATACAAATCTTATTGGATTAGCTTGGCATTTAAGGGGGAAAATATGTAGGTTTATAATTTGAGGATTGAGTGAAAGTGAGCTTTGCCCTCTCTATCTCTTTAGGCTTCTCTGTAAGCTTTCCCAGTTGTGTTCTGGATGTCATTTGTTCTAAATTAAATCATTTTATTCCAAGTAATCCAAAAATCATATGAGACCTGTGAGTGTCCCACTGCAGTGTAGGTACGTAATTAAATACTTATAAAGACTCATAAAGAAATAAGAAGACACGATTGAGGTACCACACATGTTTTTTAGGGTTTCGTACCCAAAGGGTAAAACGGGACCCTATTACTAAGACTCCGCTGTCTGTCTGTCTGTTTGTCCGTCTGTCACCAGGCTGTATCTCATGAACCGTGATAGTTAGACAGTTGAAAATTTCACAGATGATGTATTTCTGTTGCCGCTATTACAACAAATACTAAAAATCAGAATAAAATAATGAAGTGGGGTTCCCATACAACAATACGATAATGGTACGGAACCTTTCGCGCGCGAGTCCGTCTCGCAATTGGCCGGTTTTTTTTGGGATTATCAAAATTTTTTTTGAGGTTAATTTTCAGTCATATAAAATTATAAGGCTTCTACTCAACAAGGAGAGCAGCGGTGGCCCAGTGGTGGCGGGCCCGACTTACGAACAGTAAGTCGTGGGTTCGAACCCAGGCAAGCGCATTACTTTGTGTAATTTATTTCATCACCACTGCTCTCAAAAACGGTGAAGGAAAACATCGTGAGGAAACCGGCATGTCGTAGAATAAAAAAAAAAAAATCGAAGACATGTGACATCTACCAACCCGCACTGGGCCAGCGTGGTGGATTATAGCCCATTCCCTCTCATAGAGAGGAGGCCGTGTGTCCCAGCAGTGGGAACATTAAGGCTGATTATGCTACTCAACAATATACCTCTTTTTTCATTTTTAATAACCTAGTATCTGGTGTGTATCTCAATACCGTATTTATCACAAAATTCATGGCGGTTTCCTTATTCTGCTTCTTTTATTTAAGATTTATTCGACGTTTGCTGCTGTCGGATATTTGTTTATAGCGTGGAGGATAGCAGAATAAATGTATATTATGAAACAATAAATCAAAGCTATGGCACTAGTGCTGTAATGCAATGTGTTTCCGAGACATTAGTATTCCATTTTCCTGTTTTACGTCACATAATATTAGCATTTCTTGTTTTTAGGACAGCCCTATGTAGTTTTTGTTGTTTATTACGTTTTGTTCGTAATATGTTGGAATTTCTTGCTTACGTTTGTGTGAGTTATGATTATGGATGTTATAACCAGATTATAAAGGCTTGTATGAGGTTTTTGTTTTTCTTATGAGCATTTTAGGTTCTGGTACGCTGACAAAAATAAGAGGTTAGAGTGTAGCCGGGCGCTATGGCGCGAGGACTTAAAAAAAAAATCGTATTTTTTTTCGGAAATTTCCCAATTTTAAATTCGAACTCATTATGGTCAAGTTGACCTTGACCTTGACCATAATGAGTTTTTGATCACTGTGGTAGTAACATTCCATTAAAAGTTGATGAAAACCCTTACCCGTTACGCATTGACACATGAAAATCCCGGTGAACTTGTATCGAAAGACGTCAAATTACGTTTGAATTGAAATATACTCCTTCAAAAGGTACACATATAATTGTCAAAAAAGTAACAGAGCACAGAACGAAAAAACCCCTCACTCATCCATTTACATATTTCACACTTAGTTAATTGACTTTGCTGCGACGCATCCAGACTAGCACGACGGACATTCGCGCTAACAGCCGTCCAAAATTGCCTTACTCTATCCTACAAACCAACATCAACCATAGTCGGTGGGCTTTAAGGTTGGGTTTAGATCGTAGGGGTAATGGACATCAGCACTTTTGTTTCAATTAGAATACGGGAAGCCAGGCTGTTTTTTCTGTCTCCAGTTACTGGCGGATTTGCATGCTATTTGTTCAGTTGCATGCAGAATCCTTTGATTTATTTCTAAGACTCTTTTTTCAGTGACTTCATTGTCATCGTATGGAGTGTAATGCCTGTTGAAATTGTATTCGCCATGCTGCTTTTACGGAAATTGGACGTCAATACCATTGTTTCCCGCACGAGACAGCGAAATGGAAAATGTTCTGTTATTGTTTTTGAAAAAACTTGTGGCGACGACGTAGTTTTAATTAAGGAGTTGATGATAGAAAATGCGAATTCATTATTAACTTTTATAGGGTTCAGTACGTCAAAACGAAAAAACGGTACCCTTGTAGGATCATTCACGTGTCTGTTTGTCTGTCCGTCTGTCACAGCCAATTTACTCCGAAACTACTGGACCGATTGAGTTGAAATTTAGTACACATTATGTAAGTCGTAAATTAATGAATTTTTAACATGAAATTTTTTTTTTTTACTTTTGGGGAGTAAATTAAAAAAAAAAGTTTTGCAAACTATATGTGTTACGTATCAAATGAAATGGCTCATTGTGAGAATCTCAGAAACATTTTTTTTATACTGACACTGATACTGTTAGCGTGCGTCATCCCAATGCTGGGCAAAGGCCTCTCCCATGACTTCCAGTTATTTCGATCCAGGGCTAATGTGGGCCACTGGTCGTTGGTTTCCAGGCAGGTCCAGCTCGTCCCGCCGTCTTTTACGAGGTCTACCGCGACGCCCTCTGGCTGTGTCAGTTATTTTGGCCCACAGCTCATTGGACATGAGGAAGACGTTGCCAGTCCAGTTCCACTTCAGCTTAGCGGTTTTTTGAGAAACGTCAGTATTTTTTTATAATTTTAAGATTAATAGTTTTGAAGTTATTTAAGATAATAGGCGAAAATTAATTATTCCCCCTTAACTCCGAAACTAGAGGGCCGACAATTTTGAAAAACATACAAAAAAATTGGTTGCCTGTAAAGTCGGTATACGGGCGAAAGTTTTACGTGACAACGACTTTGAGTGGTAAAACACTTTTTATGTCTGTCTCTCTCGCTCTTAGGCGGGCTAACCATGCCCGAGTGGAAGGGACGCGTGCCTCTCACTCGCTCTCATTGTGAGCGCATAACGTGAGCGGAGCGTAACGCAGTTTCTTGAAGTGTCACCCGGCAAACCAATTTATAAGACGTTGTCACGTCAAAATAGTTCTTTGCGTGTATGTAGTTATGTTCTTATAATTTGTCTTCATTATTTAATTGTGCTTCTGTGTGTTGTGCTTTGTCTTTTGTGTGCACTGAATAAATGGTTTATCTATCTACAGGAAAACCTATAAGAAATCTTAGATTTAAAACAACTTAAGGAATTTAGATATTAACGTACGGAACCCTCTCCACGCGAGTCGAACTCGCACTCGACCGGTTTTTTCTTAAGACATATTGTTTTACTTTTCTGGGTTATGGTGACAGTAGTATCAGCAGTTACACGGTGTTATAAATTGGGAAGAATGCAAAGTGTTATTGGGTTTTATCATCAGGAATTTTTCATAGCAGCTACAGAGTCTGGATTTATGCCCTGTTTATGGCAATAGGCTCGCCCCCTATTTACATGGGACTTAACGTATCATAACTGGCGAAATGCGGGAGTACTATTAGGTACACCTCTGTCTAACCCTTCGGGGATAACAGGTGTGATGTTACTTTTTAATTTAACTGCTGTTTCATTGGACGTCATGACTTGTTTATACGGTCTATTGAAGTTTGAACCCTACATTATGAAAAATCATCATAATATGTCCACTGATTCTAAAATCAACTAGGTAAGTGACGTTGCTCTAGTTTGCTTCTAGTTCTGTTGCCAATACACACCCGTATCTGATCTATAAACAAGTCAAAGTTATTACTTGAGTAAAAGTCATTATTTAAGATACGATTTTTATTCTTTAGTTTATTAATTACTTGAAGTTATAATTCTTAGCTTTGATTTCTTTGACGGTTCTTACTTCGTTTTAATTCTTGTCTATTGCATAAAAATCTTTGCCTAAGTAGTTACTTAAACTCAAGTCATTACTTTAACTTGACTTATTAAGACTATCACCCGTATCTATAGATACCTATGGGTGTTAGTCTTTTATCGTGTACGTAGAATAAACTTAACATCCCCAAACCTAACTCACTTCTATAACTTAATATAAAACTTAAGTATGTACAGTCACGAACACAAATAAGTAAACACTTAACCAGTTTTAAAAGTGTTTTGCTCCTACTGTTCTGATTAAAATTTCATGTTGTTACGAGCATAGTATTCTGGAACTCATATTTTTATGAAAAAGTACATTTAATATCTCCAAGTTACAATCTTTATTTCTAGCGAAAATTGGTTTTAAACTGAAAGCATTTATTTCAATTAGACCATTACAGGCACTTTTGAATGTTAAAAAATAAAAAAGCGAAGCTACAGTCACAGTCACAAGGCATAATAACTTGAGAAAGTACTGTAGTTGCACATTCCAAAGCGTAGATCTCTATGGAGAAGAACGGGCAAGAAACTCCATGGACACTCTTAAATCAAAATATTGTTACAAAATCTTGGTTACATCATTCATGTTTAGATTATACATATATTTGAGAACGATGTATAAAGACGTGCACATTAAGAGCGTCCAGAGTAAAATATTAAACCAACAATTAAAAAATAAAGTAATTAAAATAAACCGTGGCAGCTAAGAGATGACCAGTCCCAACTGACACCGCCCGTTCACGAACATGACGCATTTAGGAAAGTGTATACAAATATTGGTGTCGGTGACTGTACATCCAGGTGCAAAGTTTATCTTAATTACTGCTACCACAAAGTTTCACTTTCCATATAATACGTAGTTCTGAAATAGCCCAATGTAAGCGAAAGGCCTAATATCCTTACTTTAAGATAACTTTTGAGCCTCCCTAGGGCATTGGCTAAATTAGTTCATACCAAAGTTGGGTACTGAATCAGTTTATTGTTTAATATGTTATGTGTAGAAAATGATACTGTCAAGTAGATTGCAGAGATTATTTTTCTTAATTATATTGAAGATACTATACTACAAAGAGAGCCTCGTTGGTATATTAATCGCAAACGTTACTGCTGCGCTCATGAGATCCTGGTGTCGATTCCAAGTTCGGGAAAAATTGGGTTTTTCCGTTAGGGATTTCTCGAAGTTACGACGTAATGGGTCAATATAATTTAAATATAAATCATCGACAATCGACTTTAAGCTAAAGAAGCAGTTCCATAATAAAATAAAGACAAGCAAGGCGTAGCATACGCCTGATGGTAAACATGATTTTGGACGGGCGTAGAGCGTATGCGGTACTTACTACGTTCAATCAAATTGCTGGTACATCAATGGTACAGCACTATCTGAGTAAAACTGTCATACGTCGCGTGAGCAATTATTGCAGTAGCACTTTTGGGAGTATTTCCTTTTCAATGGTAGCACTTACCTACAGCCATTGTTTAGTATCTAGGTAGGATCTGCGTGGTTGATCGGCCGCCACTTGCCAACCTTACTCAGGGCATAAGGATGGTCGACCGTCAGTGATCGTGGTAGTACCAGCAGTGGAAACATTATTAACTGATTATACTGTCTAGGTATAAGAAAAGTTGTAATTCGAATCACCTCAGTTTATTTGCATAGCAACTATGTTGCTCTATTTCTTTCGATAGCTTAATTCTTACTGAATAACCTCTTTCCATTTATAATTGGGTCAGCTTCCAGTGTAACCAGACTGAAAATTGAATTATGGTCAGAGCAACAGTGACAGTTGTCATAATAACAGCTGGTCAGTTGACTGTCTGTCACCTGACATGCTATTACTGGAACACCGATATTCCAAGTTTAGATCTCTAGTTTGAGTTTTGGCGTCTTTGCTTTAGCGAATATTATAGGTATTGATAACTTGACCATTGACGTCTGTGATATTTTTGATTGTGTAACGAAGTAGGTGCAAAATAAATAAGCCATTCAAAAATCGATTGTTACCAGCCCAAAAACTTGAGGCGAGGAGTTTTGTAAAGTAGAATAATTCTAACTTGAATTAAACATTTCATAAAGTTTTGTCTCAAAAAGGCTGACATAGAAAATAGAACCTAAAATATTTTTTTACATTCTCAATCCTGAGGGGATTTAGAGCGGTTAGATTTATTTTACTTTGAAAATTGGTGTGCACTAAAATTCGAAACTATGTCTTATGCATAATGGATGTATTTCTGATTAAACTTAGATCCCATTTTTATCTAAGACTAAGTATCTAGGATTTGTCAGGCGTACTTAGTTCACATAATTCTAGTCCACCATAATTTTAAATTTTCTTCATTCAACAATTTATTTAACATTAATAAATCATTAAAATGAAATATGACTAAAAGTTTTGGTAGTCAGAAGTATTGTTATTTTTAAACAATAACTTTAGAATTACAATTTATATTAGAAAATAATAACTTTCATATTTCGATTCGATAGTCTTTTATTAACCAACGAAAAAAACAAGGAAGGAGGTTCTCAATTTGACGCTTAGGTATAGTTTGTTTGGTTACATACCCTTTGATATTAAGCAAGGGAAAGAAAAACACGAATTCTCCAGCTACCTATTTGTCTTCCCAGACACGTCTTGAAAGTCCACACAAGGAGGGTTATTGTCCCTCCCTACAGACCCTACTAATAGCTACATGATATGCTGAAATTTCATTTATTACGTGTTGTAAGTTCGGAAAGTTCAAAGATACTTCGTTATGTATAAAAGCTGTATCATGATTATTTATAAATTTATACAAATGAATAAAATTGAAGTGTCTGTTTGTAATTTTAAAATAAAAGCTTTTTTACTGAATACATATGCAAGTGTGCATACTGGACTTGTAACAAAAACAAACATATTGAACTTTTTTTTTCGGTCTGTCCCTTTGTTCCTGCTAATCTCTGA
This sequence comes from Eurois occulta, assembly GCA_950022335.1. Taxonomy (NCBI): domain Eukaryota; kingdom Metazoa; phylum Arthropoda; class Insecta; order Lepidoptera; family Noctuidae; genus Eurois; species Eurois occulta. Next base: position 10,206,187 of record OX465496.1, read on the forward strand.
AACTGCTGGACCGAATTTGACGGCATTTACTGGCAGATAGCTTATTTTATAAGGAGTAACTTAGGCTTACTTTTATTTTGGAAAAAGGATTAGGGTCCTTGTTAAAAAAAAAACCCTTGAATTGAACTTAATAACAAAATCTGATTCACTTCTGGTCTGTTGAACCGTAATTCGTAAAAGACTAATGATGTCCCATTTTCAGGTGTTTATTTCTGTTTGTACAAAATAAGGACTTTTATACCGTCTCGCTGATACTTTTCGGATAACTTAAGAAGGCTTTATGCATCGACAGCTCGTTTTGATGTATTTAATGGCATTTTGATGTGGCAGTAAATATCTGAGTTCGTCAATCGGAAAAATTTGACACAGACAAGGGGAAAAAAGGAAATTAATTTTATAATAATTTCACGCGGACGTAGGTCGCGCGCAATAGCTAGTAATTTACTAAAAAAATAATTAAATTTCAGGTTTTAATGATGTTATGAACGTTTTTGATTCATCTAAAGCACATAAGACCTCGAACTCGAATGGAAAATATCCAAAAGCAAAATAAAGTAGATCGATCAAAACCAGCGAGACATATAGTTTTTAATTACCCCCACTTCTTATTCATTCCAACGTTGAACTGAATGGGGCTTTAAAACACGAGTTGAACTATTTTTTCCGAACGTTTCCTTAATTTGCGAAGTTTTCAGCAATCGCCATGCGCAATGTAAACTGAGCTAACTTCACGTCTGAACTAACTTTGACAATAATCAACCGTGGGGAAAATCGCCCACAAGTCGGTGGAAACTATGTAGACAAGACGAATCGTCTTAATTCTGTGTAAACATGTGAGCTTTGAGGGGCATTGCACTTATATGGCGTATTAGGTGGTATAAGTCTGGTAAATTGTATGAGAATTATACAGGGTGATTGGTTAAAAGTGAGCAATATTTTAAGGGCGTGAAGTGCTCATAAATATGAGCAATTTTTTTTATGGGGCATGCCTACATGTTTTCGAGTTACGCGACTAATTATGTATGGAACACCTGACATTTTTTTTCCGATTTCAGGGTCGGTCCTATAGTAAAAGTTGTTCACATTCCTGAGTACTACACGCCCCTACAGTATTACCAAAGTTTAACAAATCACCCAGTATAACTGTTGCTATGCATTTCATTTCAGCCTTCGAAGTAATTCACAGTGAAGACCAATAAACACTAATGTTGTCCATATACAAGTTGTTTTCATTCCATGTGACCACCGCCCCGTTCACGACCTCGGGCCTACACGCAGGCCTCAGGCCCTCCAGAACGTGTAGCTGTGCTCGTGGCCAAGCAGTAAGACTGCACTGACCACGTACGCGATACACATTCGCGTGATCACGCCACCTCATCGCATGTCAGCGAAGAATAGTGTATAAATAATTGTGATATTTTCTTTGAATATAAGTGACTTTGCTGAACTGAAATTGTTTCGTAGATTGTTTTCCACGTCTGGACCAATTATGAAATAAATTGCAATAAAAATTACCGGGTTTAGTTTGACTAAGTTTTAATTTAGACATCTACCTAACATGCTTCACTTTTGTTTTGTTTTGAATAGGAGCCTATAAGCTCGTTTCACGAAGTAAATATACTTACCAGATTGTTTTTTTCTTCTTCTTAGAAAATCAGGTGAAATGTTAGGTATGAGGCGATTTTGGGTCAATTTAAATAAGTTTACAGAATATTCGAGCTATCTACAAAACCAACAAAATTGGTTCAGCAATTTAACCTCGAAAATGTAATTGACAGATAGGTTTTTTCAACACATATTTAGATAGGTACTTTCCCTCATATGAATAATATTAGTATAAGTCCGTTTCGTTCCAAGGTCCGTTGAACTCCAACATTTCCAATACAATGTACCGTAAGGAAATGTGCTCAATGGCTGAATATCAATAAATCCTGGGTGTTTAATGCTCTAAACGGCGATTGGTAGTACCACCCCAGAATTATAGCGATGGGCTAGCATTCACCACGGTGACTTGCATTCTAATTAAACTGGCTGCTCTACCGTGGAATAATTTATAACGAAACTTTTTGGTGGCTTTGGAAAAAGTTGTCATAGTGAAGTTGTGTGACGGAGTGTCTTCCATGATTTACGAAAAATATTTGTTTATTTGTTTTGTGTTATTTGTTGATTTTTTTATGTAAAATCACAACATGTGCTTTTAATAATGGGTGTAAAAATACTCTTAACGTAGCCTAAAGGCACTTATACGCTCGTCATTGCGATTTTGCTTCATGCGGATCATACCGGAACGTTCTAGTTACGGAGATATTAGGGTCACAATTTTTAATGTTATCATACAATGCATCCATTAGCACAATGTTTTGAAAGCGTTACATTGAGTCAACTACCTTAAATCGTGATTTTTCAACCCGAAAATAAAGTTGCTTTTACTCAGAAATCATTTTTGCGTAGTTTCTTAGTTTGATATACAGAATGCTTAACGGTTTCGTTAAGGGTCTGTTTACACCTTGTATATTTTAAGGAGTGTATACGTTGATGCATGATAAAAGGCGAAAACATTATTAGTAGACAGTTGTCAATGCGTTAATTTTACTCTCTGAAAATCTTTATTTTCCCCAAAAACTTTAACTGACGAATAATAAAAGTAGTAACACCAGTTTAAGTAGGCAGGTAATTAAAAATTGACGCGTCAGTAGAAACTGCAAAGAGGTACCAACTGCGATCCGCCCCTAACTATTTAGATGGAGTTGTTTGAAACTACGTTGACGCTAATTAGAGCGGTTCAGTGCCGTATTGTCGTACGTCGTTCACAGTATAGAGAAAAAGGTAACCAGTAAACCAACTAAGCCCTTTTCGTGAAATCAATCGCGGATTATCAAGTAAAATGTTTGATAAGTTGTGTCGAGTATAAGAGTAGAGGAAGACCAGAGAACCGATGGATGGACTGTCTAAAGGATGATATATGATGATGATGCTAGTAAGGAGGTGACTGCTGAGATGGTGAGTAATGGACGAAGAAGACATGCTGCGCCGACCCCAAAAAAATTGGGATAAGAGCAGGAGAATGTGATGTTGCCCTACACACATAAAACTCAACTTATCTCGATGCGACGGTGCCAACTTACTCACAAGTAACTTGTTACCTGAAGCATGCTTATTTGTGTAAACGGTTTGCGTGTGTTGTTTGTGCCGATTTCGACTATTTGCTCCTAGTTGAACTACTGTAAGTTACTACTATACTATACTATTATATCTACTATGCCACGGTGGTTGGCTGGCAACACGTTTATATAGAACTATTTACACTTAGCATAGTTTACGATTTCAATTATGGCTCCTCCGTGCGTATCTTTTTATGTGGACGCATGGAATTAGGCGTTGTAAGTGTGTTGTTTAATTTGCAGTTTAGGGTTAAACAGCCATTGTTTTATGATAAGGATTTTAGCTTTAAATGTGGTTGAAATTAGTGCTATCGTTTGTTATGAAAGAATAGATTTAGTTTTGGTATCCTACCACCAAAATGTTCGCAACATTGGGGATCAAACGTTAAATGCACATCCGAATCACGGAGAAATTTTATTTGGCAATATACTGGCTGGGGAACGACATTTTTTGGGGGTGAAAAATTACTTTTCACGGTAAAACGCAATGTAACGCACTCAAAACATTGTGCTGGTGGATGCATTGAATAGAAAAAAAGGGATATGGAGGTATTGGAGGTCCAGGATTCCATAAGAAAAAAAAAGATTGCAATGACGGGAAGAACAAGTGCCTTTCGGCTTCGTGGGTCTTTTTACACCCTTTACTATGTATGTTTTTTTTATCTGCAGTATTGAAACTATTTGGACAGAACTGTGTTCAAAAATAATAGGTGCCATAATTTAAGCGATAAATCTGGAATATACACTGTCTGACATTATTATAAATCTCACGATTTCATTGTTTGGAGCGAAAATATTATTTTTAACACATTTATTCACGACATGATATAAGCTTACCTAACCTAGTATTGATTTTTTTAGAATTAGGTACAGACGCCGCCACATCAAGCTACTACAATCTGTCAATTTTTTTAAATAGATTTTCAACTATATCGCTGAAGCATTTGTTCAAGGTTGATTGGGGAAAAATTACAGTTTCGAGTAGCTTGATGCTGGCGTCTGTACCTACCTAGGACCCTAAAAAATAATAAGGTCTTATAGAACAGAAGCTCATTTAATTTTTTAAAAAGAATAAGCAATACAACCTAGAACTATTTATTTTTAACAAATCACAAAATCAACACAATCACAAAAACCGTTAGATACAGAAATAATAACAACTATAGTTCACGATAACGTCCATCACTTCCGAGCTCCCGAGCAAAAGTGTCTGCGCTCTGAGAGTGCACCGCTTATATGTTGCCCCCTCCACTCGCTGTGTCACCACGATCGCACGATGTTCCCGCCCTTTCGGCTGACGAATCCTCTAAGAAAGGTTTATTAAATCTAGTCTCTTCGGGCATGTAATTTACGGCGAAAACTAGTTAAAAACCTATTACAACTGGTTTTAATTATGCCATAAATTTAATTGCTCGTATCATAAATACTAACACCAATAAAGTATTGAATTATGCTCAAATGCTGAACATAATATATTTTCATAAAGAAATATTATCGTGTTTAATTCTTTAACACAACGCATAACGTCATAAATTACAAATTATTAAAAATACTATTTTAATAAAAAATCTTAAATTCACTCACTGTTAAACAACATAAAGCCTATACAGTATGTAAGGTTAAAAGAGGGACTTATTGAGGGAGGGTATTCAGTATTCGTTTCTCGTCCCAAATATGTGAACACTGAGCGCGCAAGAAGTGAACTAGGAAACAATAAAGTAATCACGCGGCAAAACACTTGCCGGTCCTACCGAAAAGGAATCTCGTGCGCAAACCCCGCCCCTTTCCTTTGTGTGTCTCCGATGTACCGACAAGACACACTCCTGCGCTGACCGCAGTCTATGCGAGTGCGCCGCTATTTCCGCATGTCTAATATTGCGCTTCCGCGTAACGCATAAACAACCCCGGTTACTTCGCGATAAGTGTGTCCTGTAAACGTGTTCTTGAATAACCAAAAATGACGTCTTATCAATATTCCAATGAAGAATATTGGGATATGGTTCGTACCTACGTGTTATCTAATGATAGTGTGCGAGGAGCCATTAATTTGTACCGAGAGATGTATCCCAACGGCCAGATACCGACGTAAAAAAACCAACGATTGCAAACATTCGTTTCAGTTCACCGTATCGACGCATGCTCAAGGACGACGAAGGGAGCCATACCCAGTGCACCTACAAGAAGCCATTTCTGAATACTTCGAGCATCTCCCACAAGAAAGTACTCGAAGTGCTGCAAGACGGTTCGGTGTTCCTATCGCATTGGACTGTGCGGAAGCTGCTGCATGAAGAAATAATGCACGGGTGAATTTTTGCCGCTGGTTTTTCTCTAATTTTTGGATTATACCTACAAAGTCATTGACCCGCGCACATGTTCTGCGATAATATTAAATCGCTAGCGCAAGGGTGTATACACGTTGCAAGACTTTAGCAGCCTCCATTTAGACTGAGAGTCGACACCAACATAGGTATTTAGGAAAAGGCTGCGCAGACAAAAATTAGGTGACGCTCACTCTGGATTTCAGAACACCCTCTAAATAGGTTAGTAATAAGTTTGTATGACACTTTTTCGTTTCTGTCGATGAGAAATCCCATCAGACACAAGAGTTTCGACGTTGCAAATCATAAGCATAGTACGCACGACGGCTATCAAACCAATTTATGCAGAACTCTCATTGTACAGGAAATTATAGAAAGCGAGGCCATATTCTACCGGAAATGTATAGCTTGAATGTGTCGCTATGTGTATAACGCAACGATATCTTATCCCTATTAAGAACGACGTTTCCGTATCTCTAATTGACCATTTCAAAGGGACATATCCATATAAACTGTCGTACAAGTAGAGAGGACACACAAATATGTAAGACTGCAATAACAATTAAGCAAGCTGCAGCAGTCCGTGGTGATTTGGGCGCAGCGCACTGGAAAATGTGCGCCACAATTATTACCACCATTGTTCCCGGGTTGCTACGTCTGCCACATTACAGGTGGAACAGAATTCTAGTTTAACAATGATTAAGAATTTACGAATAAAGACAGCTTGTAACTATAGGAAAGGAGAAGACCGGGTAAAGGCGACTATCGAGAGTAGTCCAAGAATAGTGAAAGCTAATGTTAGAACTGACCACCAAAAGTTTATTATACAGGATTGTCTAAATATGAATTTTAAAATACTATCATTGATACTATAAACGGGACATTTACCATGTTTACTATTTGTTTGCATTATGATCGCGAAAAAACAGAACATGGAACAGGAATCGATGTTTATCCGTGATCATGGTGCTTGCAACAGCGCTGAAATATCGCGAACTCAAAATAAATATTAAACATGGTTCAAAAATTCGGTTTATTGTGTCAATGATAGTGCCCATGTCAGTTTAAAAGCTTAATTTTGAAATAGATCAAAATGACAAAGTTTTTTTACCGGGTTTAAAAGCGGGTTTCATCAACTATTTGCACATCTAAACGACGTTCAAGAGCTATTCAGATTGCCAGCTCTCGAACGCGGGTTAGAGGTGCTGATGCTGTGCTCCTCCTCCCTCTGAGATTCATTTTTGAAATACCTTCTGAGTCATTATACTTAAAAAGTGTAGGTAATCGTTCCTGTAATTATGATCTTGATGGTATATATAATTTCATCGCGTACATGTGTATGTAACACATGTACTCGGTGAGATTAAAACTAAATTAAAACAATGACCACAATCATTTTGATAAAAATAATTTGTAATATTCATAAGGAAACAGAATTGGTGACATCAATCAAACTGACGTCATTATTACCCCTGAATATTATTTTGATACACGGTAATTCTAGTAATTTCACGTGACCTTGAATTTATGATTATGACCTACGCATTATAATCGGGTAATTGTGTAAAGGGCGATTTTATGATTTATGAAACATAATTATTTTGTGAATACTGCTTTTTATTGTCAAAAATGACCTTAATACCCTCAAGGGCAACTTGAGGGTATCAAGGTCATTTTTTAAAAGATCTTAAATAGTAACTCCCTTTTTCTCTAACTCTAAGCGTCACGCGTGTCCTAAAATTAATAGCTACATTAATACAACAAAATATCATTAACGAAACACGAATTCCATTACAGAATACTAAATTGGTAATGTTTCCAAGATGTATTTAATATTCAACGCGGCGTAGATAATTTACTACAAATTAAATATTTATAATTGGTATTGACTGCTGCCGTGCCTACTTTTTGGTCGTGTATGAAACGAGCGACACGACATTACATGGCATGCACATGAGTGCGTCTCTTTCTGTCCCGGTACATTCGGTGGCTCAATGGGACATAAGACGAGCAGACAGTGAGCAATTGTAAGCGGAAGCATTTAGCGAACCGCGACTGAGGGTGTCTGTTCCGTCAAATTGTATGTAGAATGTATGAATTGTGTGACGGTAATTAAACAGGAGTGTTTGGTTTTAATGACCTGCTCGATGTTAGCTCTTCCTACAAGATAAAGTCTTGATTTTGTATCTGCAAGATAATTTATAGTTATAAGTTAAACTGAAACTTTTCAGGAGGTTGTGAAACGGGCCGTAGTGACTAAAGCTGGTTGAAAATCTTTGTACAATTATCTTGATTAGAGATATCTATCGCTAGGTAGTAATTTACTGAAGTATACATTACTCTTTGAGGTGTTTGCCATAAATATTTAAACTGTCATCCGATTCTGATTGTAAGACTCAAATTACGAATTACATTAGGTGTCATTGTTGCAAAATTCCACATTCAAATTGCAATAGCTTTACACAACACCAAAAATAAACAGGTTTCAATTAATCAATAAACGTCACTCATTCGGTTACTCAACATTTTTATTAAACTTTAAGAATTTTCATTTTCACATAACTGCGTAAATCTAGTCTTAAAACGTTTAACCCTAAAACTATCAGGCGTCGACGAGGCTCATAACCGTAAAATACTTGGCACTTTACTTATAAAAAATGTTCCACTCCCAACTCATATAGTTTACGTTCTGTTCTCGAATAACGAGCATTACTCCGATAGTTTTTAGATACGTCAAGTACGTAGCTTAAGCTCACTCATTTCTACAAATGTTAGCAGAATAAGAACTAAAATGAAAGAAGTAATTTTTTACCTGAAACGGAACACTTCCCCTGGATTTAAGATAATAGAAATTCATATGGATATCGACAAAGTTCCCCTTCTAAAGGAGACCAGATTAAAAGTAAGGCCGCTCTCATGAAATTATAATTTAATTTTTTCCAGCGATATTCATTCCCTGCCGTATCCAATTGTGAATGCATGATGCAGGTTGATTTTGCGAGACGTATTATTTATGGTTACAATATACGTTACCACTTCTCATGTGTTTCTTTATTCGTTGGAAAATTGGTTTTGTGGCTGAAATGTTATTTTAATTTCGTTATTAACTTGTTGTTAGGAAGACTTGTGAGGAGTTTATGATATTTTTTTCACGTGTGAAGATAAATATGATTTTGTTTGTCTGCTCAATTGCCAGTCTATACAAAATGAAAATCATTTGTGCTTATATTTAAGAAACTTATATAATGAGACGTTTGATCACATTATGTTAAAAATATTCATCATTAACAAATATCTTTATTGCTTAACGTTATCTGCTAATCCATACGAAGATTAAAAAAATATATATTATTAGTCTTTTTTTTAAATTTTGTTTTGGAATAAACCTTACATATGTTTTGTTCTTTAACTATATACAAAATGATACATAAGTAATAAGTTACCTACACATTGTTCTGTCTAACGGTTTATGTTAAAATTTTGTCCGCAGGTAAATTTGAATTTGCTTCGCTTATTAAATTTTTAATATAAAAGCTTGGATCGCGGTATTGCGATATTTTGCTAAATAAAACTACATCCAGTCGCAGTGGCTGTGTTGTATAAAATATTGTTTTAATCTGAACTTTAAATATTTAGTACCAGATCACGAAATACCATTTAAGCATATTTATAATACATACACGTGCTAACGAAATAATACACTAACATAATTGTTTCAAATTACAACTATTCTTAATAGTGGGTTTATTTTGCTACTAATAATATACCGCTGACTTGGGTATACTATGTATAACTTATAAGTACACGACTGTAGAGGAACGCTGACGCACACATTGTGTATTCGTTTTAAGTTGCAAGCGCAGCGAGCCTCAGTAACCCCGTATCAACGATACACTCAAGGTAATGTTGAAAAATCATTTACCACCGCCAGTACGTGGAATAATAGCAGTAACTGATGAAGAAGACATGCACAAATAAGCGTCAATTGCAGACAAAGTCGCAGAAACTATCACCCCGATTCACAGTGTTGCTAGCGCACAGGAAAAAACACATAGTGGTTTTGGTGATAAATAAATTAGACGACAGATTACGCAAGTTAGAGAGTAGTGCAAGAGGGCGCTGGCGAAAACACAAGAATTCGGATCGAAGAAGATTCAGATGCAGGTCGCGGTCAAGAAACAGTGCGAAATTACCTGAAGATCCCAGCTAGTTATGTTTCAGGGCTGCGGGACTGTTCGAAAGAGATACCGCGGCCCTGGAACATAAAGGGCCTAAGAAGGAACATGGGTGGTTTTTAGTCAGTAAGAGTCTGACACTCCCTTCCGCTCCGCCCAGAGCGGGAGGGGTCATTTGACGATTTCCGACCGTCCAAAAAAAAAAAAAGCTAGTTATGTTTTTATCTCTTCAAATAGCGCAACAATTCTATCATTTTATCAGAAATACAAGCGCTATGTTATATATTTATTTATTTAAATTTATTATTTGAAAGCAAAGCTCTCTGCTTTACTTCAAGGTATCAAACAATCTGTACTTGAATAAAAACCTACAAACCGGACTAGCCACATACTATGCGTATGCCCACGCTTGGTTTAACTATGGCATCATTTTATGGGGAAATAGCACAGACGCAAAAAAGCTAATACGAATAACCAATAAAGAACCAACAGATAGTTGCAAGCCTTACTTCCAGAAACACAAAATGCTCACCTTTGTTAGTATATATATTTGAGTAAACTAGTCCGCAAAAATCCAGATTCTTAAAACACACGGGGAGATATAAAAATAAAGTATTAGTTGCGCCATAAAATCAGGGTCATCTAGTCCATATTCCATGTCAATAAAAATATATAACAAATTACCAGAAGACATAAGAAACCAAAATAAAACCAGTATATTTTTAAATCAAATAAAGCAATACTTAATTTAAAAAAAAAAATTACACAGTTCACGAATATCTAACGGATAAATTCAATAATAATACATAGTTATGAATAACAGATATTTAATAAATAAAATAACAAAAATAAATTATGTAAAAACTATACTACAGTAATAAAAATGAACAATTTTTAATAAAGCGCGCTTTCTCTAAATTATTTATTTAAAAATTTGCTGTGCCCGTCAGGGTCCTTAATTGTTTCTGTTTTTTTTTATTTACCACCTGTATGTTGTACATTACAGATATAGTAATAAACGATTTTGATTTGATTTGATTTTACAAAAGAGTACTTGTAAACGAAGATGGATTTTTAATAAATTTCAAGTTCATATTTAATGATTTAAATTCAAATTGACAATGTTTTAGGTACAAGTGTTTGTCATTATCATAAATATGAAATAATCTAATTTTGGGAGTAAAAATTAGTTTTCCGAGTCGCGGTGTGAACTGTTTCACAAATGAGCCCGCTTTTGAGCTCTGTCAACAATTTGCAACTTTTGCCTATTAAGTTTTGAAAATTATAATTTTGTTCTGTCTCTCACTTTGTTGTTTTGTTATTAACTTAGGACCAGTTACTGCTACTGATTTAATCAGAATATGCTTTTTTTTAAACCATAATACATTCCTATGGAAAGAATGGGGGAGGCATTTGTCCAGCAGTGGGCCAATATGGGCTGGCAACAAATAATAATACCTAATGAATCTCATCCTCAAAATACGAATAAAAGTATAACCGTTGTTTATTGTTACTCACTTATTGCTGAATTTTCAGTTTCTGTGTTTCTTTGTTTTTGTAAACCTGAAAATAAAGGTTATTAGTATTCTTAAAAACTATAACAATTATTATTTCGTAGCAGTCTTACTACGAACCTAGGAAAAGTTCAAGCGCGTAGCCATAACCCGGATTCGTAGCAGTTTCGTAGCACTAGCTACGAATATTATGTAGGTGCTTCAACGAATGTGTTTGTACGTACCTACTAATAAAGTAATGTAATTAAATAATCAGACTAGCCTACAACAGTATACGTTTTCAGTTAAAATTTAAATGATGAAACTACAGTAATGTTTTGCTGAATTATGCCGGTTGTTCCAGTGCGGTCGCAACAGCTTCGAAAATAAATTATTTTATGCGTTTGCTAATTTATTCAACTCATTTGTTGCACAGTGGAAATTAATGAAATGAAAATTAATAAAATAATGTGCCAACGTATGCTCTGAATATTGTAGTCATCATTTATGAGTACGTAACGTGGAACGTAAGCTTTAATTGCCTCACAATTGAATGTTTTAAAATATGGGATTGTGAACACATGATTGCGGGCATATTCCAATGATTTAATACGAGATCGTACTTCCATTACGAATAATTATGCAGGTATATTTGCAACCACCAAAAACAACTTCATTTATTGAATGCTTATAACCTAGAACAGTGATAGCCTAGTAGTTTGACCGTCGGATTGCAAAGTCATAGGTCTCAAGTTCGAACCCAAGACACGCACCTCTGACTTTTCAGATTAATGTGCGTATTGTATAATTATCACTCGCTTCGGTGAAGGAAAACATCGTGAGGAAACCAGCATGTTCCGTACTATTATCTATAAAAACGGCAAAAAAATCATGTCTGTTGTATGGGAGCCCCCCTTAAATATTTTTTTAATCTGTTTTTTAGTATTTTTTGTTATAGCGGGAACAGAAATACATCATCTTTGAAAATTTCAACTGTCTAAGTATCACGGTTCATGAGATACAGCTTGGTTCTACTATCTTACATTTTTAACACTTCGGACAAATGTTATTTTGGCTAAATATAACTTCGGTAAAAAGTTTTTCGACCAAATGAAACGTCGGAGTAACAAAAAAAACCAATTGATAATAGGTCAACTAATACAGTGGCAAACGTGAATTCGATGAAGTAAAAAAACGAAACGATAATAGTTGAAAAGTTTTAGGTGAAATGTAATTCGGTCAAATATTATTCGAACTTATGATAGGTAACCGAAATACATGTACAAATTCTTATCGCTGACGGTATTGTATCGTAACTTTTTGCTTGAAACTCTAATGCCTTGCTGATTTTAATAAACGAACGATTTGCATGCAGCCAGAGCTATTTACATTCAGACAAGGGTGAACATACTGCCAGAAAAAAATACGTTTCTGCTGTAAGTAATACCTGTTTAAGGGCTGGCTTCACGCTTGGTCGGTCGGCACATTCGCATTAGTATTTGGTGAACAAAACAGCCAACCTAAAGCTGTACATTCAGCTCGTGCTGCATGGTAAACTTTATTCAGCATCTTCCATCGCTGAGTGATTCAGGATTCGGATTCGGGTCAGCTCGGCACAGATCACGCTAAACAGAAGGCTTTTTTTAATATAAAGAGTGTCCCCTTAACGAACCGGAAAGGCACTTGTTCTCACTGTCATTGCGATCATGTTTTTTGTTCCATACCTTCTAGTTACGGAGATATTGGGGCTCAAAGTTCCAATATTTCACAAGTTTTTTTTTTTTAAATACATATTTTGAATGTGAGATTTTTACTTTAAACACTGCCATGACCTCCGCACTATCCTATACATCCATCAGCACAATGATTTGAGTGCGTTACGTTGAGTCCTACTGTAAAACGTGATTTTTCACCCCTTAAAAAGGAGTTGTTTCCCAGCAATAATTTTTGCGTAAAGTTACTTAAACTTAGTTTGGCTACGTGCAGGGTCCGTTTCCACCCTGTATTATATAGATATATTATGTAGATATATTCTGACTGCCTCGTTAGTCTAGTGGTGGAAAGCGTGACTGCTGATCGTAAGGTTCTGGGTTCGATTCCCTGATCGGGCAGTGTTATTGGATTTTGCCATTAGGAATTTCTTGTGATTTGTGGTGGGATTTGTGCCCGATTGATGGCAATATGCTCGCCCCCTATTACATGGGACTTAAACATAAATGTGGGTAGGTATACTAATAGGTAAGTACACCTCTGCCTAACCCTTCGGGGATTACAGGCGTCATGTTATTATGTTGCTGTCTGACTGTGGCGTATCATGCCGACCAAAATACCTGTGTGTAACAACCTTATGGTAAAAAATGCGAGACACAAATTATGGGGAGATTGTGCAATAATAAGGTGGCATGGTGTCCCACAAATATTTCAGTGTGGAGGTAATTTTGTTTTTTTTTTTGTTAGTATTTCTTAGCGCGTAAAAATAATGTTTCTGTGGGTTATTATTTTACTAAAACGTTGGCCTTTTTTTTTTTTTTTTGGAGGGTGGGAAATCATCAAATGACTCCTCCCGCTCTGGGCGGAGCGGAAGGGAGTGTCAGACTCTTACTGACTAAAAACCACCCATGTTCCTTCATTGGCCCTTTATGTTCTAGGGCCGCGGTATCTCTTTCGAACAGTCCCGCAGCCCTGGCAGGTACCGGCCCTTGCGGGCCCGTTGCTGACAACTCTTTGAGGCGCGCGTGGAACACGAACGCGCCGTCGACACGGCCTGCCCGTCGTCATACGACGGACGGACGGCGAGCTAGCCCATTACTCACCGTCCACAGGCCCGTGCCTACGGTGGCCGAGAGCCATCACGGCGTGGCCCCCGACGCCCGGTGCTTCTCCTCCCGCGGCGGCTGGGACGTGAGGCTCTCTCCCTCTCACGTTCCGCCGCCTCCTTCGCTAGCATGACTGCTTCGCAGAAGGAGGCGACGGCTTCCCATTCCCTCTCGCCCCGGACCATGGCTTGAACCAGGGCCGGGCGCGAGAGGTCGCCGCCGCCAATCGCCGCTACGAGGACACGACGGTGCTCCTCCCAAGCGGAGCAGACCTCGACGGTGTGCTCCACCGTGTCCTCCGGTCGATCCTCGCAATAGTAGCACCCGGGCGTTTCCTCCCGCCCGATTCGGTGCAGGTACCTCCCGAAACATCCGTGTCCGGTGAGGACCTGCGTCAGGCGGAAGGTGAGGGCGCCGTGGCGCCTCTCAAGCCACTCCTCAAAGAGGGGACTTATCGCCACTACCGTGGCGTGCCCTGCACACCGGGGCCCCGTAAAGGGCCATGGACCGCAAGATCCCCGCATAGAGCCTCCGGCAACTAAAACGTTGCCTTAGTACTCGTTTTTTACGCACAGCTGTTCAGTATGGATATAATCGATTTTCATTACAGGTATGCAAGAGCACTCATGGAAGTAAAGCATACAACAAACATACAATGATAGTCCACTATGACTGGGCTAATAGATCGGTGGTCGCATTTACGTGTAATACAACACCAAAGAAACTCTATGATCTAATGGATGTATAAAGACCTTTAACGAAGCCGAAAGGCACTTGTTCTCCCCGTCATTACGATGTTTTTTTTTTGTTCTGGACCATACCGGGGAACCGTCTGGTTACGGAGATATTGGAGGTCAAAGTTTCAACTTTTTCACTAGTTTTTTTTTTTAAATTACGAGTATTAAATGTTGTAACTTTATTTTAAATATAACATTGACGCCTATACTATTCAATGCATCTATCAGCACAATGTTTTGAGTGCATTACATGGAGTGCTACCGTTGGCTGTGATTTTTCCCTCAAAAATTTAGTTCATTCCCAGCAATAATTTTTACGTAGAGTTTCTTAGTTTGATTTACAGAATGCTTGGCTGACTGCTTCGTGAAGGGTCCGTTTACAACTTGCATTGAAGAATATTCTTTAGTTAGTTTTGTAGTAATACTGTTAAAGTCAAGAAGGAAACTGTTATTTACATCGCCAATAACTTCATCAGCTTAAAACTTACCAACGTGTATTCAGTATCACAGATTACTAAAAATTACTTCGATTATACTTAACTACTACTTATGTCGGATTGTTTAAAGCCTGACTAATTCGAATGATTACAAGCTATTGAACGGCATTATCAGAATACAAAGCACTTACACAGTAATGATTGTTGGTAACGCCATCAAATTTTTGGATAGGTTAATAATTAGGTCCTACATTTGACGTTAGTGTCAGATCAGGCGATCATATCTTCCGTCCTCCCTGACTCCCGAAAAGCACGCCTGCGACTAATTGGTCGCGAGTGAATGACCGCAAGAGTGCAATACCAACTGTCACGCCGTGTAGTTGCGTCGATGTCGCTTCCACGCCGCGCACGTGATGTACCGCTTCATTACTGCTTAATTTCTGCTAAGAAATAAACTGTGGGTGAACTAAGATGAACCGCCCGCAGGTTTGATCGAATGAGTTGGTGCAATAGGAATTCCTGTGATCAAGTTCCCAGTGCTTGAAGCAGCCAGCAGCCGAAATTTTGTCCTGCCCATACATCGCGAGGGACGAAGAAGGTTCAGGAGGTGAGGTGTGCTCTCCTTCCAACTCATAATACTACGACCTCCCGTCCATTATCTCACTATTTCTAGGCGTTCACCACCAATCCATTATACAGTCCACTTAAATCATACGATTCACAAATCGTCACCATAATTTGGTTATTTCCGAACCAATTGTGTTCCGTTTAATTTCAAGTTTACAGTATTTTCTTTTTTTAACATGAGCATTGTTATTGCCAAAATAGCATATCAAAACATAGCAAAACTATAAAACTAACGGCAAGCCCAATGTTGATTCTTTGTGTAAGTATTTTCAGTAATATTTTCATGCATATTTTGTATGTAAATAGTATGATGTTAAAAAAAGTTCGTCGTTAAAAAAAAAACTTCTGTGATCGGCCAATCTGCGTGGTTAGTGATTACATATTACCTATCGCTACATTCACAAGACACCGCTCGTCCGCGCGGTCGGGAGGCGCTTATCGCCTCTCCGCGCGGCGCGCCACCATGTAAATTTTCACCGCCTTCGCCCGACAGCGCAGACTAGCGGTGTCTTGTGAGAATCGACTTAAAGTATCCCATGATTTGTAAGGTTAGGGTAGAACTTCATCGGTTCTGAATGACAGAAAAGGATAGGAGCATGGATAAATGCGATTCCGTGCTGATGGCTGAGGTTTAACCCATAAACGATTCTCACTAGAAGTCGCGCACCGACGAGCAGGCGGTGAAGCGGTGGACGCATTGGCTTGTACGTAATCCGTTGATATGAAAACCACCTTCGTATTTACTTTGCATCGTAAATGCTGTCCTGTTTATTGAATTTTTACTGTTGAATGAATGACACATTTATTTGCAAGAATATAGGTAGCTAACTTAAGGCCAATGAATGATAATTATATATAATAATATGAGAATGATTATTCCGGCACAATTTTTTAGCTCATTACATTTGAATGGAATTTATATAATATAATATCCATCTAAGTTAGAACTTTGTGAAGTCGATCTAAATTTGAGCGATCCTGAAGTTTTGATGAAAATTGGCTCGGTGAAACTTAGTCATTGTGGGTCTCACACTGGTTGGGTTATAATGTAATTATGTTAAGTGTGTGATGTAAGTTCTACGTGTTTTTAAGATAAGTTTTGTACCTTTCTGTGTAACGAATTTAATGTGATTTAAAATATAGTAACGCACAGTCTCTCAATCCCTTAAAATGTTTTTAATAAGGTTTAATTTCTTATGAAAATTGGAAAGAAAAGAATATGAAAAACAGAAAAAGGGTGGGAAGTCCCTTAATAGACTTAATAAAGAAACTCGCACTTATCTACATGAACACTAACACACGTTTTTTTAGCATCCGTGTAAAAATACATTGATTCAAAACAGCAAAACAATCCTCAAATTAAATGAATACAGATAATAATTATAAATGAACGTAGAAAGGGAAGAAGCAGATTGAGATGCATTTCGGAAGATGCCTATGTTGCGCCATGGGCTTCGATAGGTTCGGTTGATGTAAGAATCAACCAAACACTCTTGCAAAGTACATAGGTATATTTATTAGAGACCCAATTACAACAGAGCATGCTGAAAGCCATAGTTGTATCACAACAAGTTTTGATTGAATAACACCGTCTCAGAAGACGCTACGACACAACATAATAATGTGATTCTGGCTTAACCTAACCTAAACTATACAAAGAAAATACGACAATGAAACGAAAACAAAAGTCAAGTATTTACAACCGCAAAAATATACCCATTCTGTTTGCACTGAAAACCCGTAATCTGCTGTATATGCGGTGCTGAGCGGCTTGCACAGGTCGCACAGAGGTGATTTAAGCTGATTTTCTGCTTATGCGCATAATACGCCGACTGTGCAGTATAAGTGAGCTAAAGCCGTAGTTCGTTCTGCGGTATTCAGTGGGATAGTTATGTACCTGTCTGGTTAGGGCTTAAGTCTGAATATTGTAACCACAGGTTTGATTTTCGTATGGCCAGGAATAGCGGGAGTTTTTTGAACACGACTTTTGTAACAAATGGTCTATTTGCGATAAACGGAAGGTAAAAAAAATTATCATGCCTTTTTAGGCAATGATATCGCCTTTACATATTTATTTATTTCTCCATCTTACGAACATCATTACATGGTTACTCTTCAATACGTTTCAATAATATGCACATTTTTTTACAAAATCGTTTGTCCTTAATATGTGACGAATCTACTAATGCGTGTAGCAGTAGATTGAATGTTACCTAACACAGGTTTGGACGTATTGCTAGTTTAAGTGAAAATGAACGCAGCAGAGGTGAGCGGAACGTAGAGGAGTTGTGCTAGATTCGACCAATCACAGGAGAGATTTCTGTTACTGACAAATGTGATTGGTCAATTTCCTAAGACTTCAGTCGTAAGGTACACCAGAAACGGAGTTAAAGCAGTGTTTAGCAAAACTTAAATATTCTGAATACGGTCAAAGAAGACTTAGATCTTGACATATTTTATTTCGGGACAGGCTTGATTCAAATAAATGTTAAAAGTAACAACTGCATAATGTCTATTAGTTAAAGTATGGCAAGACTATAGTACAGAGCACGTAGCCTTTAATGTGTTAATTAAATGAATTTTTAATAGTAATAAGGTTATTATTGTAGTATTTAAAATGTTTAACCCAAATTTATCATCAGAACCGATTGACCACGACCGGATAAATTAATAAAGTAGCATTAAAATTCAATTTACTTTCGGTTTTATATAAAATTAAACTGTTTTAACGCAAATTACTATTCATAACGCACCAGCGGGTAGAATATTAAAATAAATAAATTGTAGAGCGGTTTGCTATCATCACACAATGAAACATAGATAAATCTTTTTACATCAGAACTAGGAACAACGTAAAACTGCCAGGCTTACCGCAGCCGGCCAAGCTTTGTATGACAGTTGTTCTTCTATAACAACTAGAAGCGATGAGGCCGGCGTCATATCGCACGATGCACGCCTCCTTTATGAAGCGTGTTATACATATCAAAGGAGAACGGCGAAGCGGCCTCATCTCTTGTTAAATTGTCCTGCTAACTTGGAGTTGATGGTAGACTAGTTTTTATTATAGGACTATTTTGCTTGGCAAATATTCTACTATAATTTATTGGTCGAAAGACGATTGGTCATTTATTTTTAATGATTATTTGGGTGTATGAAGAACGCTTGAGAATGCTTGAGTAAGTGATGTTGATGACGTCACATTGCTCGTAGGCTGCGCTGACGTCCTTTTCGGGGTCACCAATTTGGGGGTATGAAGAACAGTAGTATTCCGGAATAATTAGGTTTCTATGCTATGTACCTGATAGAATTTTTCATCGTTAAAAATAAAATAATGCTTCTTTACGAACTTTTACCCCTCTATTTAATAACTACTTAAGATTGCTTGAAAAAACTTCTTTAGTAGGTAGCTCTCTAAATGTATAAGAAGTTAAGGCTGTGCGGTGTCTGTCAGTGAATTAATCAATTTAATACATAACATCACACCTGTGATACCCGAAGGGTTAGGCAGAGGTGTACTTAATAGTGCACCCACATTTCGCCAGTTGTGTTTGAATCCCATGTAATAAGGGCGAGCCTATTCCCATGAACCACCCGGTTGCAACAACCAGACTCCGTAGCTACTACTGAGAAATTCCTGAAGGAAAAACCCAATACCTCTTTGCCCGACATGGGAATTGAACCCAGGACCTCATGCTCAGTAGTTGCGACAACTAAACCAATGACGCAGTAATTAATTTAAGATGAATAAACAAAAGATCCTGCCATGTCACGTATCCAGCATGACTTGATAAAATCGCAACTTAACTCCGCGTAAAACAGGTTAAAAAGTTACATTCGTAGCGATAGTTCCCGTTTGAAGTCACACACTGCGCACCGACACAAGGCGAAATACTGACCTTAATTTTATTCAATTTGTAACTCTCGAACCCAAAACTTTCGTGATGCATGACTCGAACAGTAATTCGACTTTTATTGCTTTTACTTTGCCGGATATTTCGTAAAAGGTTCGTTCCTGTGGGGAAATGAAAATATAGGCAAGAATAATAATTTTGAACTGCTAGCTAGAGGTACCAAACGCTACTGTTGATTTTAGATACGATTCTCAGGCTAAGTAAATAATAAAAAAATAATAATAATAAATAACATAACGGACATGCCATCGTCCAGGCGAATCAATCCATCACATTATCCCCGGGTGTTCTCGTCTGGCTAACGGAGAGTACTTGCATAGACACAACACAACCTTGTAGCCAGGATTATCTATCAGCAACTTGCTCTAAAATACAACCTTGTGAAAATAGCAATATCCAATAAGCCTGATATAGTTGTGGTGGATCGATCAGAGTGACGCGCAATGATTGTTAACATAACGGTATGACGGATCGGTCAGAGTGACGCGCAATGATTGTTAACATAACGGTATGACGAGACCCTTGTGAAAGCCGAGAAAGATAAGCAAATCATGTATCTTGAATTGGCTCGCGAGGTTGTCGACATGTGGGATGTGTGCTCAGCGATCATTGTGCTGATAGTCGTTTCAGCCAATGGCTTAATTGCCAAGAGCCTCGACCAATACCTAAGGAGGCTCTCGTTAGGCAGCTGGATCAAGGGCTTTATTCAGAAAGCGGTACTCCTGGACTCGGCGCGTATTTTTAGGAAGTTCCTTTCTCTGGTGCCTGGAGTAGCCCACCGGTATCGGAAACAGGGTTCAAACCCTGTTCCCGATACCGGTGGGCTACAATTTTTAATATTTTAAAATGTTTTTACATACCTATATTTTTTTATTAATATTTAAACATTTATGAAATTTGTATAAAGATGATTCTTAATGTGGCCTTGGACGACCGAACGTGGCTGCAAGTCACCCTACCAATTCGATTTGGTGGCCTCGGCGTCCGCAAAATTTATAGTGTAAGATTGTCGGCGTTCCTGTCCTCTGTCCACAGCACTGAAAAGTTAACCAGGAAAATTTTAGCTCTCTCCCTGGTTGACTCGGAAGTGCCGTGCTTGACCGACGCAGAGGTCGCCTGGAAAGTGGCTTGCCCGGATACGGATCGGCCCGAGAACCCGTTTTCCCAGAGACAGTGGGATGAGCCGCTCTGCAGGTTGGTACGGAATAAACTTATTAATACGTCTACCAATACTGCTGAGCGTGTCCGCCTACTGGCTGTGTGTGAGTGGGAGTCGGGCCTCTGGCTTCAGGCACTACCGTCACCTAATATAGGCACTATGTTAGGTAACACAATCTTCCGGCTCGCTACGTGTTTGCGATTCTGCGCTCCTTGTGGGGCTCCGCATCGCTCACAATGTGGTGAAGCAGTCGACTGCCTCGGATACCATGGCTTTTCTTGCAGTAAGAGTGCAGGTCGAATTGCGCGGCACGCTATCATTAATGGTCTCTTCCGTCGTGCTCTTGCCACCGCCGGGGTGCTAGCTGTCTTAGAACCCAATGGCTTGGCACGCGTTAATGGGAAGAGACCAGATGGCATGGAGGTTGGGTAGGCCTTTGGTGTGGGACGCTACTTGCGTCGACACCCTTGCGCCATCCCATCTCCCTAGCACAGTGGGCTGCGCTGGGGCGGCTGCTGCAGGTGCTGAAAACCTCAAACGGCGCAAATACAATAATTTAATTGGTAGTTATGTGTTTGAGCCGTTTATCGTTATATCGAATAAGCCGTTTCTGATATTAGCGTGCACAAACACACAGACAAACAAATAGACAAAAAAAAAATAATTACAATTTCGGGTTCGGCATCGATATAATAACAACCCCTGCTACTTTTTTTTAAATATTTTCATTGTACAGACACCACTTTTCTACAATTTTATTATATGTATATAGATAAATGAAATAAATAATAATAATAAAACTCTTTATTTCAAAAGTGACAACATTGTTACAGACATCTTAAGATACAACATACAAACATTAATATGTTCCACAGATATAATATGTATGTATTTACAAAAAAAAATGTATATATGTAGTTTATCAGCCATCTAGTTACCATAACACAAGCATTAGGTTGCTTAGCTTGGGACTAGATGGTGCTGTGTGAAATGTCCAGGGATATTTATTTATTTTATTTTATTTATTTAGATAGGTCCCCAGGCTCCTAAATTAGCTTTTCACCTGTGACTTGGGAGACAGTCTTTCTCCATTAAAAAATAAATTATGTATGTCATAGCCTCATTGGTAACCAAAAATGTAGCGAAAGTGTTGTTGATTTTTTCCATCTGAAATTTCTTAGTAGCCTGTAGTCTGGATCTATGCCTGGCTGATGGCATTATGCTCGCCCCCTGTTACCCGGGCTTCAAATACAGCTGGTCAAATGTGAGGTTTAGAATTGTTATCAATCTTGATAACTTACTTCTTACTACTATTATAAATGTTAAAGTTTGTAAAGAGGGATAGATGTTTGTTACTCTTTCACGCAAAAATTACTGAACGGAATTGGATGAAATATGGAATACAGATAGTTTATAACCTGGGCATTGGATGCTTTTTATCCCGGTAGTACGATCCCGTGGGACATTAAACTCTTTACATGGACTCCACACGGGCGAAACCGCAGGCATAGGCTAGTTATTAATATTTTTGAATCTGCCTAACGATTCGGGAAATAAATGCGTGTCGATATGAATTGTTAAGTATTAACAATTTTCTACAGATTGAATGTTTTTTTTTATCAGACGCTGGTCAATTTCCATTTCCACATTTCATTACATTTATTATGTTTGTGTCACGGTGTTTACACTTGTGGATAAATTTAATTGACTTTACATATTCCAATATATTGGTAGTTTTATTTAAACATATTGCCTGCCTAATCCTTTCCCGATTATATAAACATATTAAACAGTGTTGCTAAACTTACTTTACTATTACAAATAACGTTGTAAGTCAAGAGGCATCATATTGTATTTGTAAGGGTATGTATTGAATTCTTTAGTCACGGCAGCATATTACACGGATAAATAATTCCCTCCTCCCCCATGGTACTTACAACCTACCTAACTGGCGAAATGTTGGTGTACTATCGTACATTTCTGCCTTACCCTCTGGGCATTACAGAAGTGTTTTTAGGGTTCCGTACCCAAAGGGTAAAACGGGACCCTATTACTAAGACTTCGCTGTATGTCTGTCTGTCTGTCTCCAGGCTGTATCTCATAAACCGTGATAGCTAGAAAGCTGAAATTTTCACAAATGATGTATTACTATTGCCGCTATAACAACAAACACTAAAAATTAAAAAAAAATATTAAGGGGGGCTCCCATACAACAGATATGATTTTTTTGCCGTTTTTATAGATAATGGTACGGAACCCTCTGTGCGCGAGTCCGACTCGCACTTGGCTGGTTTTTTTTTTGTTATAAAGATTATTTCTCAAAAAAGAGAATATTTTGTTTTTTGCTGAACATAATATTCTCGTATCACACATACCAACTAAAACTAAAAATCTCTCAAAACTGTAATTTCAGCAAAACTTTCAGAAAAATATAGTTCCGCTTCCCGCGTTCTATATCGAGTTAACGAACTAGCACATAGTAGAAAAGCCAATTTCCTTTCATATAAATTAGAAGCTGCTGGCTGATATTTCAAACTGTGGCGTAGCCTTTATCGGGCCGGGTGTCACGAGGAACAGCAGTAACGTGCTTCTTGGCTACCGACCAACCCTCGGAGCCTCGCCTGTCGAGCATTGCTTCCTCCCTAGCTCTCTAATTTTTCAAAACAACATGGCAGAGGTCCAAGATGAATAACACGTTATTCAGATAGTGCATACATTTTATGGATTTATCGTCGGAAACATGTTTGTTGTGGGTTTAAATTTATGTTCAGGGGTGAAGTCTTATGACTAAGGTTTGGAAGTAGATATTGCGTCGAGTAAAGTATCGGTTGAGGCTTGTATTATTATTTCTTTAAAATTAAGACATTCATTACTACATATAGAATCTACAATTATAATGTGTCAGTATGTCCTACGTATGTCTCTTTTCCCGTGAACGTCAGAGTTGTCACACAAAAGAGTGTACAGTCTCAAATAATTATTATGTGAGTATGTTTGGGAAGGCAGCAGACAGGACACTATTTTATGCAATGATTCCCTTCGTGCAGATTGAGGGTAACGTCTATTAACTGCTATCAAAAAGCCTGGTCTTAACCACTTGTATGCCGAGTATATAGACACAATTAAAAAGCCATTGTGTCTCGTGTAGATCTACGTTCCGGCACACGAAAGGTTAAAACGTCTTCAATAAACGTCAGCCAGTGTAAAAAGATAAATATTTCATAAGTAAGTACAGTTCAGCTGCAATAAAAGACACGATATCTAAACCGTTCCCAGTCAGTGCGGCGTTTAAAATGGTTTCCTGTCTGTAGCAGACACTTGGGTTCTGCTCCAATAGTTATAAACTGAATCTTTTTACTAAGAACTATTTCAATGGAAGTTTTCCTTTCAGCATTTTATTGAATGTTTAATGTTGCTTGCGAAATATGAAGTGAATTTCGACTACCGAAGTTCGAATGCTTGAAATAACTTTGAAAACTTCAAGTTTTCAATAAAATGGTTACAGGTACAAGGTTATTTATTTTTCGTTTAGATACTGCAGAATTTTTTCGAATAGTTTATTATAGTCTGAAATGTAGTAAATTTTAATAAATAGTTATCCTGTCTCGTTGCCGTTATGTTATTAGTTTACGAATTTTTGTTTTGTACAAAAACCTGGCTAACTTTTCCTACCCATTTTTTCATAACTTAATCTAATCAAGTTAGAATAAACAGTGCCACACTCTCGAAAAGAAGAAGAATTTCACAGAGAATTCTCAAGGCATCCACTTGGGACTGTAAATGTATTAAACAAGCTTAAATTCAAGAATTTAGCACATCGTTGTAGTCTAGACCCTCATTAAGCAGTTTAAGTTGCTCAAGTTGCGGCATTATACCAGTTAGCACACTTTGTAACACGTAGGAGACAATCTTTATAAGCACATAAACTATATTTTGAGAGCAACAAACTTCCCTGTGTCGTAGCTACAATGTTCATGTATACGTACCCAGATAAATCTGCCTCGGAACACTTTATTTCACTTACAAAGTTCATAGCAGGGAGTTTTAACAGTTTTAAGTAAACACAAAGTTCTGAACTCGTCTCAGTTACAAGTTTACGTGTGCTAAACAAGTCTGGTCGTGTGTTGGAATACGATGCGAACTTCGGAGCCGCGTGCGCTGTCACTATTAGCGCTTCGAGAAGCTTCCCTCAAACAATTGCCCAACAAAGGGGAAGTTCTTCAATTTTAGATTGTTGTTATTGAGCGGTATTACATATGTTAGCCAAAGCCATGTAATTTTACTTGAGTTTGATAAACTGCCTGATTTCGTGTCCTTGTAATGATAACAGATGGCTGTACGCTGGGTTAGCGTGGATTAAGTTTGTATCAGTATTGTTTAAATGTTTTATTGGATTTTTTATCGTGGAAAATCAAACTTTTCTTAACAATTTATTACACACTCGTGTATAGCAGAAATGGTTAAGTTAGCAAGTAATGGAAATAAAATTAACGTGCACGTAAACAGTTGCATACAGGTAAGTAAGACTGGCAAACTCACTTTAGCATAAAATTATTACCAACACATACGAAATTAACAACAAATCACCGCTAAATCGTTCAACTGTTTACTGAAAATCCTTTTGTTCCACGTTCACGTGCACCGAGCAACCAATTCGCGAGTTTTTGTCTGAATCCCATAGGGAGTGACGAGAGCTCTGCTGTGAGTTCCCAACTAATTGCCTGAGGCATTGTTTGCATACATACGCCTACCTCTGCATACATTTCCGCATTCATACCTATTGATCCAATCTGACTTTTATATTTAACCCCTCTCTACTTTACCATATAGCTGTATAAACTCGTTCCACGTAAAGGCTTTTAGGGAGAGTAAACATCATTGACGCACGGCGGGCGTAGGTTAAAAATGCCCGGCCGTTTTTGTCCCAGGCCTTTCATAACCTTCCCGTTTTATGTTCCCCGGATACGGCTTTATGTAGTGTGTTGCAGTTAAAGTGTAGTCAAGCGAGCTTCAGTCTAAAGTGGCAGGGTACTGATAGACGTACTGGTAGTAGGACGGCACGAAAATAAATTTATATTAGAATGGGCTGTAGTAAAATATTCACTTGTGGAATTCGGCTCTCTGGTACGAATCTTATCATTATCCCATTTCAAAAGGCAAAATATCATTGTTCCATAGGATAAATATGAACACCTTTTAGTGCATGATAGACTTGGTTTCTAAGCTTTTAATATTTTGCCCATTTATTAACCATATAGTATTTAACTTTCTCAGTCATGGTCACTAACAATAGCATTAACACTAGAAACGGACTACTGAACGAACGGACTGATTACTGTTTGTTTTGAGTTCCCGATATTTCAGAGCTGTTGCCAGGACCATGATGACATGATCACGGATAAACTGAAGTCATTGCGGGTAGATGTTTATTGGCAGACAAATCGGTCTACCCTCTTTCTTGTTTGTGTTTTGGTAAATGTTATGAGATAGATTCTACCCACCTATATCGTTTGCTATTTTCTTTAAACAATAGTGAATATTATTAGAGTTTGAAAGGATTTACTATCTATCTATAAAGTTCAGCTAGACTAACAAAACCGCTGACACGGCCAGAATTGTGAAACTTGTAGAGCGCTGACCAGTAGCACTTATGTGCAGGACAGACACTTAACTTAGCGTACTTGATAACTTCAGCTTGTTATGGACTCCTGGTACTTTGAGCGCTTTATGCAAAGTATTCTTAGGACTTGAAAATAAGGAAAGTTTTGGATATGGTTAATTTTAAACAAAAATGAAGTATCGATTTAAAAGTTAGAACCAAGAATTGAGTAATTTAATTAAAAGAATACTATGCTTTTTGGATGACAATTTTTTTTATTAAAAACAGCCATCCTGTGAGGAATTAAATATCAAAATGAAGCCAATATTTATATGTATAAGAACGTATCGACCGGCCGAAACAAAATACATCATCGACTTGTTTGACAACAATTGATGTAAGAAAATACAGCTTATAATGACACTCAAGAGAAAATAGGACTTTCTCTCATATAAGGACGATGGGAAAGGGAGAAGAGTGGTGAAAAGCAGAAAGAGGCCTGCGTATAACAAAATCGGCTTAAAAAGTTTTCATTGCTTGGACCCAGGTCACCTCTCTGCGAGAGGCTATAATGTTGAACCATTGCGCGTTGGTATCCTATATGTATAAAAAATGCTGGTTTCTTCACAATGTTTTCCTTCACAGTTTTGAGTACTTTGGTGAAACAAATTTCGATTAAGTTAAGTGCTTTCTTTGGTTTGAACCCAAGACTTTTAACTGCTCACCACTGCGCAACTCCCTGAAATGATTTCAAAAGTATACAGAGAAATGAACGAAAAATACGTAATGACAGTTTCAGCTGAAATATTAAAATGAAAAACAACGGTTAATTCTTCACCATTTATGTTAACTTCACTCATAATTAAATTCGTCGATTAAAGTGATTTTTTTTTGACCGTTTTGTGGATGTGTTAATTCTAGAGTGGCGACAATTTATTATTTTAGGTCAAAATAAAATCACTTTATTCAGTGTTTTTTTTTGCTTAATATCTTGATATCTTTGGTTAGAAATATCTGTGTTAAAATTTGTCCATCAATTGTAATAGGACCCTAAATATCTATATAAATAAATAAATGTTTGTTATATCAAAATAACAGCTTTTTACTGAATGCATATGAAAATACACGGGTTGGAAGGGACGCCGACGTGAAACGGTTACCACGTATTCAGTACAGATTTTCCATACATTATGACCGTGCAGGTATTGCACTTTTGTAGGAAACAGCAGTTTTTTTTTAATAACCGATGAAAAATTTCTGTATGGAGCTCAGAATGATGTACTGAATACGTGGTAACCGTTTTCGCGTCGGTGTCCTTTCCATCCTTTATACGGCACTTATAACACTCTTATTATTTGGTTTTTCTGTCTGACGGTCTGTTTGTTCCGAAAAATCTCATAACATAATTAGGGTTCAAAGCAAAAAAAAAAACAAATCAATTTCAAGTGATTTATTTATTTGGCTCGGAACCCTAATTATGTTAACAAAATTTGTTTTAAACGGCTTATCTCCGAAACGGCTACACCAATTTTGACGAGACTTTTACTGGCAGATAGCTGATGTGTTAAGGAGTAACTTAGGCATAAAAGGGTACGTTTTTGTTTTACTACTATTGGTCCGCATCCGCTCGGTAAACACATATGGTCATCATGTACACGGGATTTTGTTTTAAAAATGAGCTGACTCAACTTTTGAAGATGGTACATCTAAGTATCGTCAGGTGGCGTTCAATATCATGAAATTTTGGATGATCCAATGTCTTTTCTGTTTCACTATACCCATATTGTTAGTCACCAAAGGTATTTTTTACCTTTACCTATAGAAAATTGGTAGCAAATTCTTATATTTGTAATACATTTACTTTATCGTATTTCCGAAATTGTTTCAGGGAAATCATTTGTATAATTCCTACTGTGAATTAAGTAATAATTTGCTTGGCAAACCATGACAAAAGCCAATTTAGCTCTAGCGTTGAAATTCGCTATAGTGCCACCTTTAAAGTTGATCAGTCTTGGTCTCTCACATCATACGAACGAGCATTGAGCTCGACACGATGGCGGAACAAGTGAGAAAGAAAGTTTCGCTGGTAAGTAATATGGCCTTTTATATAGTTTTACATGTACAGAAAGCAACGTCCCTCTATCCGTCTTTCCCTCAGTGCATTTATTAGATTACACGAGAACTAGTTATCTCTTTAAAATATAGAAAATTGGGCAAAAAAAGTTGAAGATTTCATCCTCTAGCATCAGGCTCATGTGCATGAGGTGGCTCCTGTCTGGTTAAGGGTTTTTTCCTCCCCTATAATTTATATATGTTTCGATAGCTAGGCTTCAGTTTAAATATGTTAGTCAAGATCTGCTTCGTGGCCTCGGCTAGCCTTTAAAGATAACGCAATCGGTCACATTTTGTACTCAAAAATATTTATTGGATTATTAAGGTGGTTAAATTTATTTTTAAGGTGTTTTTAATGCCAAATAAACTCAATTTTCCTTTCTTTTCTATCTTTATTATATGACATGATATGCTTAGTAATTTAACCACAAAAGTGTTTTATTAGGGTTCCGTATCCAAAGAGTGCCAACTGGTCATAGAAATAAATGTTTTGAATTGAATTGAATTGAATGGTCATTTTACATAGCCCACACCTGGGCGTCAAAAGGCTGCGGCATTTTAAAGGTTAAACGGCAAAAATTATGAAAAAAGTATATAAGGCGCAATTAATAAGCACTGCCTACACTGAATTTGAGCGTAAACCTACGCTTGAAATAACAAATCTTTTCAATTAACAATATTCCCCATGTTTAAAATCTGCTCGACCGTATAAATATTGCAATACAATATCGATGAACTTTCCAAAAAGGAAGTGATTGTTATCCCGAGTGAGTTGATCATGGTGCCAATGAAATATCTCCCTCATTGTGTCTTCTTCAACCTACATTTTCCCAGTACAGGAAGATTTCTTTCACTTCGTGTAAATTTAGCCGCTACTCAATGCTAGGCGAGTCTATTTTTTCAACCAGTTCTAGGAAACCCTTTATAGTCAGTAGGGTCATAGTTTCTGCTTGTAATTTCTACTTACGGAATATACACTCTTTTGCAAAAAAAACGGGCACCTAAGGAAATTTACGTTCAAAGGTCGATTTGAGTTAATTAAATGAAATTTATTTCTTTGACGTAGTCTGTATACTTATAATCGTGTAAATTAATGCGCGTGAAGTGAATTCGGGCAATTAAAAGAAAAAAAAAACGATGGATTCTTTAAAACCGATGTACACGCCCAAACAATAAGAAGTGGTCGGCAATAAAGACAAGATTTTTTTTACTTTTTTTAATTATATAAAGTTACAAATGTAAAAACCTAATAACGAGTGTGACTTCCTCTTGCCAAAATCACAGCTTGAATCCTTCTGGGCATGCTTTCCACGATGTTTTTAATAACGTTTTGAGGAATACGTTCCCACTCTTCTGCAATGACTCTTTTTAGCTCCCTAATGTTTTGTGGAGCAGGCTGCACTGATCTTACCCGTCTGTTTAGAACATCCCAGACATGCTCAATTGGATTGAGGTCAGGACTTCGAGCTGGCCAATCTAAACGACGGATCCCAACTTCTTGCATGTACGCTTCCACATCGCCAGAACGGTGCGGGCGAGCATTGTCGTCCATAAAAATGGAATCTTCCCCAAGTGCAGTCAATGTGGTTGTGCATATGGAATTAGGACTTCCATTATGTGCCGGTGTGCATTTAATGTTCCATTTTCTATGAAAACTAACTCCGTACGCTCCGTCGAATTAATTGCTGCCCAAAACATAACTGAGCCTCCGCCATAAGGAGTGATTTCTTCGAAACACACTTCCGCATAGCGTTCCCGTGGTCTTCGCAGCACTCGCCGGCGTCGGTCCTCTCCACACAAAGAGATTCTAGCTTCATCAGAAAACAATACTTTATTCCAGTCCTCCAGAGTCCATGAAGCACAGTTCCGAGCAAACTGAAGTCGAGCAACACGGTGCTCACGGAGTAATTTAGGGCCCCGAGCTGGGCGATAACTCCTGATATTGGCAGCCAAAACCCTCCTCCTGACCGTCCACAAGCTAACTTCTACTCCTCTTACTTCTTCAAGGCTCTTCTTCAGGTCCACACTTGACGCCTTACGATTCCGCAACGCCTGACTCACCAAAAAGCGGTCATCTCTCGGTTCTGTGCATCGTTTTCTTCCCGAACCGGGTCTTCTTTTGACCGAACCGGTCTCTTGATACCGTTGCCAAGTCCTCTGGACAGTTGAACGACTCACATTTAGCCGCTGAGACACGTAAGTTTGCGAACAACCTTCTTCAAGTAGGGCTATAATTTTACCGGCCCTTATCGCTTTATCACTCATATCAAAAAGTGGTATTTAATGTAAAAAGAAAGATTAAATTGTTTAATTTGCAGAAAATATCCAAAAAGTTTTAAAATATCGTAATCAGTTAAAAATCGTTTCAGCAATTCGCGCCATTAGTAAAGCAATTTTAGAATAATCCACAATAATCATTATTTTTCTTTTATTAATTTCAAATTTTAAATTTGGAACGTAAAGAATCATGCCAGGATGCTTCAAATAACATGCCAATACATCGTCAAATTAATAAAACCTATTTCTTGTTCTTCTTCATTGAAGTAGAGAAAAAAATCTAAAGTGCCCGTTTTTTTTGCAAAAGATTTTATTAGTACAGGATGTAACAGAAAGAAATGCGCCGACTTTTTCTCTAGTAGATAACAAAGTGGTGTTGTTAACTTAGGAACAATTTTTTTAGAGATCCATGTAGGTAAGGTTTTAAATTCATCGAATAGTATTACTGTCTCCAATTGTTATTAAATAAAATAAAAACTCTTTTCAGTTGTTCGTGTTCGCTCTAGTCTACACATGTCGAGCTGATGACGTGCCACTGAGTAAATTACTATCTTCAAGCAAAAATGTGCATCTAAGTAAATTAGAATCATCAAACAATAACCTTTCACTCAAACGAAGACTATCTTCCAGCAACAGTTTAAGCGATAGCCTACTTGAGTTAGAAACCTATGAGTCCCCTAAACTTGGCAGCTCAAGTAGCAATCAGCTTGATAAGAATGCGTTGCGATACGGTTACCAAGGTAGCAGCTCGGCTGCGAGCGCTGCGGCTGGTTTTCGCGGTGGAATCGAAGCTGGCATCGGGGGAGGCATTGAAGCTAGCGTTGAAGGTGGATTTGGTGGAGGCATCGAAGCTGGTTTTGACGGTGGCGTAGAAGCTAGCGCTGACGCTAGTGCTAGCGCTGGTGCTAGAGGTGGCATAGGTGGTATTATATCTAGTGCCATCGGTGGTCTCTTTGAAAGTGGCGTCAGTGGTGGCCTAGAAGCTGGCATTAAAGCTGGTGGTAGTGCAGGCGCATATGCTACGGGAGGAGCTTCTGCTAATGCCAATGCGTACGCCAACGGTGGATCTGGCATTTATGGATATGCACAAAGTAACGCTAATGCCAATGCGTACGCCAACGGTGGATCTGGCGTATATGGATATGCACAAAGTGACGCTAATGCCAATGCGTACGCCAACGGTGGATCTGGTGTATATGGATATGCACAAAGTAACGCTAATGCCAATGCGTACGCCAACGGTGGATCTGGCGTATATGGATATGCACAAAGTGACGCTAATGCCAATGCGTACGCCAACGGTGGATCTGGTGTATATGGATATGCACAAAGTGACGCTAATGCCAATGCGTACGCCAACGGTGGATCTGGTGTATATGGATATGCACAAAGTGACGCTAATGCCAATGCGTACGCCAACGGTGGATCTGGTGTATATGGATATGCACAAAGTAACGCTAATGCCAATGCGTACGCCAACGGTGGATCTGGCGTATATGGATATGCACAAAGTGACGCTAATGCCAATGCGTACGCCAACGGTGGATCTGGTGTATATGGATATGCACAAAGTGACGCTAATGCCAATGCGTACGCCAACGGTGGATCTGGTGTATATGGATATGCACAAAGTGACGCTAATGCCAATGCGTACGCCAACGGTGGATCTGTCGTACATGGATATGCACAAAGTGACGCTAATGCCAATGCGTACGCCAACGGTGGATCTGGTGTATATGAATATGCACAAAGTGACGCTAATGCCAATGCGTACGCCAACGGTGGATCTGGCGTTTATGAATATGCACAAAGTGACGCTAATGCCAATGCGTACGCCAACGGTGGATCTGGTGTATATGAATATGTACAAAGTGACGCTAATGCCAATGCGTACGCCAACGGTGGATCTGGCGTATATGGATATGCACAAAGTGACGCTAATGCTAATGCCTACGCCAGCG
Organism: Eurois occulta; assembly: GCA_950022335.1. NCBI lineage: Eukaryota > Metazoa > Arthropoda > Insecta > Lepidoptera > Noctuidae > Eurois > Eurois occulta. Next base: position 10,238,970 of record OX465496.1, read on the forward strand.
GCGGAGCTGGTGGAGTTAAATACATAGATGGTGGAGCCGCGGCTAACGCTAATACTAATGCCTACACCAACGGCGTAACTGGTGGATATATAAATAGTGGTGGTGGCGGTGGTGGTGGCACTCCTGCTGTTGGATACATAAATGGTGGTGGTGGTGGTAGCACTCCTGCTGGTGGAAACCTAAATGGTGGTGGTGGTGGTGGCACTCCTGCTGGTGGAAACTTAAATGGTGGTGGTGGTGGCACTCCTGCTGGTGGATATTTAAATGGTGGTAGTGGTGATGGTGGCACTCCTGCCGGTGGATACATAAATGGTGGTGGTGGTGGCACTCCTGCTGCTGGATATACAAATGGTGGTGGTGACGGTGGTGGCACTCCAGCTGGTGGATACATAAATGGTGGTGGTGGTGGTGGCACTCCTGCTGGTGGAAACATAAATGGTGGTGGTGGTGGCACTCCTGCTGGTGGAAACATAAATTGTGGTTGTAATGGTGGTGGTGGTGGTGGCACTCCTGCTGGTGGATACATAAATGGTGGTGGTGGTGGTGGCACTCCTGCTGGTGGAAACATAAATGGTAGTGGTGATGCTGGTGGTGGTGGCACTCCTGCTGGTGGAAACATAAATGGTGGTGGTGGTGGCACTCCTGCTGGTGGAAACATAAATGGTAGTGGTGATGGTAGTGGAGGTGGTGGCATTCCTGCTGGTGAATATATAAATGGTGGTGGTGGTGGCACTACTGCTGGTGGATACATAAATGGTGGTGGTGGTGGTGTCACTCCTGCTGGTGGAAACATAAATGGTAGTGGTGATGGTGGTGAAGGTGGTGGCACTCCTGCTGGTGGATATATAAATGGTGGTGGTGGTGGCACTCCTGCTGGTGGATACATAAATGGTGGTGGTGGTGGCACTCCTGCTAGTGGATACATAAATGGAAGTGGTGGCACTCCTGCTGGTGGAAACATAAATGGTGGTGGTGGTGGTGGTGGCACTCCTGCTGGTGGAAACATAAATGGTGGTGGTGGTGGAGTATACGGTGGTGGTGGGGCTACTGCTGGGGCGAGTGGATATATTGGCGGTGAAATAGGTGGATATATAGGTGGTAACATTGGTGGCTACGTTGGTGGTGGTGCTGCTGCCGCCGCCACTGTTGAAGCTGCGGCCGGGGCTGGTGGATATATTGGAGGTGACGTGGGTGCCTACGGTGGTGGTGGTGCTGCCGCCACCACTGCTGTTAAAGCTGCGGCAGGAGCTGGAGGATACATTGGAGGTGACATAGGTGGTGATGTTGGTGGTTACTTAGTTGGTGGAGCTGATGTATACGGTGGTGCTTCAGCTGCAGCAGGGGTGGGTGGCTACATTGGTGGTCATGCTGGTGGCTACATTGGTGGTCATGCTGGTGGCTACATTGGTGGTCATACTGGTGGCTACATGGGAGGTGGAAGCGGTATATACGGTGGTGCTGATGCTGCCGCTGCTGCTGCAGCTGGGGCGGGAGGTTATATTGGCGGTCATGCAGGTGGTTATATAGGTGGTGGAGCAGGTGCATATGGTGGTGCTACAGCTGCAGCAGGGGCGGGTGGATATGCAGGCGGTGGTGGTGTTGCCGGTGGTGGTGTTGCGGGCTTTGTTGGTGCTGGCTCGGGAGCTAGCGGTACGGGTGGCGCTGGCGGATATACCTACACTACTACGTATGGCAAATAACTCAAAAATCTCAAATAGTCTAAAAATGAATATCTTGTCGAATTAAGATTAGTTGTTTTATTGGAATATTTGTTCTTATATCATATCAATACTTCAATACAAAATCGTAATTATGGTATGCAAGTCTTGACGATTCTAAAACTGATTACGTGATTTTATATCCTTTGACATAATATTCTGACAAAAACACAAGAGACAGACTGATGAACATACGTCATCATACTAAGTAATCTGCCTATCGCCCCGTGCAAATCGTCAATATTGTTCATTGGTGCCAATACCAATTTATGTACTAGTAAAATGATATGCATGTTTCACATAATTAAATAATAATTAATTATATTTATTATACTAATAATAAAATAATTATTAATAATTATTATAATAAAAATAAATAATAATAAAATAATAATAATAAATAATTATTATTATTATATTATTAATAATTATTTTTATTATTTATTATTAATAATTTTTAATAATTTGTAACTCGTAGTTCAATTCCGTATATCATTCATGCAATACTCGATTCCAATCTTTTTATTGTTATTCCGCTGTAATCAATGTGACAGACGACAGTATTTCATTGTTAAAATATTTTAAAAACATATTACACTTTATTTTTATAATTGTAGCAATGTGAAAAATTGGACTAGGTGGTCCATGAATGTTAAATTCATATTTACATGTGTATATGTACTCAACAAAAAGTAAAAACGAGACGATTTGTATAGACTAAGATTTCAAACAACAAGTTTAAAAAATACATTCATGGAATTGACGATGTGTTTTTATTTATTGCCTGAAGATTATACTATCCCAAAATCACACATTTACCAATAATCTGACAAAGACGTAAATGGCTTATGCTTTAACAATTACGAAAGGGTTGGTTACCCTCACAAGCGTCAGGTCACATACATGTGCCTCGCGAGGTGCTAACGTTGTAAATAATCGTTCTTAGACGCCTTATATATAAAACAAAGATAGTTAAAACTAACCTGAAGCTATTCCCTTCGATGAACCTGAGAGCCATCAGTTGAGAAATCGTACTCTCGTACAATCGTATCTAGAAACAAAGGCGACGCATCAGCAGCAGAATCTATGACGTAATTTATGAATCCCAGCTTAAACCAAAGCTGAGTGACCATTCCAGATTACGTGCGAGTCTCGAATGTTCTAGTAAGGACCTGTCTATAAGATTAGAGTCTATAATGTTCCACTATAGAACTGTCTAGAGGATTCGAGAAGGTTGTAAAACTTTCTCGAAGGACAATGTTCTACTATGGAACTTTCTAGAAGATTCGAGATAGTTGTGGAACCTTCTCGAAAGATGATGTTCGACTATGAATTGTGAGGAAGGTTCCTGAATGTTGTCGAACCATCTCGAAGGATTGATCGGCATATAAATAGACGTCGTGTTTGCGGGAGGATCGATCGAGCGATATCTAAGTGATCAGTAGTGTATTTGTGATTAAGTTTTAAGTCTTTTGTAATTAATAAAGTTATTTGTTGTTTAATAGGTAGTAATTAATTTCCCACAAAAAAGCTCATAACAATACATCAAAAGGTTGAATATTTGTTATTTATGCAGATCTATCTTTGCAAAAAAGAGGTCTTGCTAAGACATTCGACATCGTTTTAATTACCTTACTCAAAAAATGTATAAAGCCAAAGTGATTAAAAATAAGGGGAAAATCGTTATATCATGACAATAATGTAACAGAGACAAAACAGGTGATAATTTAAGTCTACGCATACATATAAATTAAGGGTTAAAGTATGAAATTGGCAATTTGTATGGACGATTTCGTGAAAAGTGATTTTTCCATACTACCATTTTTTTCATTTTCCTTGGAAACGTCTGAACCCAATATATATATATATATACTAGCTGTGCCCGGCACGCGTTGCAATCCACTTTTTTTTTTACTATACCCTAGCTACCTACCCTTCCTACCCTACCTACACTACCTACCCTACCTACCTGCCCTACCTAACTACCCAACCATCCTACGTGTACCAACCCTACCTACCTATCTACCTACCTACCTACCCTACCTTCCTACCTATCCTACCCTACCTACCCTACCTACCTACCCCCTTATCACTTAGGGGTATGAAAAATAGATAGTAGCCGATTCTCAGACCTACTGAATATGCATATTAAATTTCATAAAAATCGGTCAAGCCGTTTCGGAGGAGTGGTAACTAACATTGTGACACGAGAATTTTATATATATAATGTATATATTGCAAACTATAGTGTGAAAAAAGCTGCGCTGCACTGCGTATCTTAAATTCTCAAAACACCGTCTATGACAAAAATATATTTTTTTGAAGTAGTGAAACCGACGGCACATTGAAACACGTGTTTTGACACACTATCCTATGAGGTATTATGCAACGACTAGTACGGTTTTTAACAATAAAAGGTACGTAATTTAAAAATTAATCCAATAAAAATGGAATTTGGAAAAAATATATGTCGGAACGCGCTTAGGTTCCGCGACAGAACCAGCATCAGGGGGGTTGCCCAATCAATATTGTATTGCGTTGATTAAATCACACGTGTACAAAATACGTTAAGACGGAAATAGGTGAAGAGACAGTTTCAGAGTGGTGCTCTCACTTCGACGGTTCGTCCCAGACTATCCGTCTGAAATGGCGTCTAGCCCACTATGACTCTGTCCACGTCATCTACCATGTGCTTTATCAACTAGCGTTTCAATTCAAACTAACAACTTTTAATCAAAAATCAACCGGATATTCGACATTTTATATACTAGCTGTTGCCCGCGACTTCGTTCGCGTGGAAATTTTGGTGTGTATGTGAGAGACTGCCTCGTTGATTGAGTGGTCGCAAGTACGACTACTAAGCATGAGTTCCTGGGATCGATGTCCGGGTCGGGCAGAAAAAATGTTTATTTTAATTAAATAAAGTTATAACGCACATGATTTAGAGACACCTTTTTACGCAAGGAGATGCTTGTGTGACTCCGCTCTTCCACATAACATTAAACAATGGATGCAATTGAAAAAAATACTATAAATAATAGAGTTATTGGGCTATTCTAACAGGAATTTCTCAATAGCAGCCACGGAATCTGGATTTGTGCCCAGTTGGTGGAAAAAGACTCGCCCCCTATCACATGGACTTCAACACAACTGGCGAAATGTGGGTGTACGATTTGGTACACTTCTACATAAACCTTCGGGGATTACATGGCGTGATGTGTGAGAACTGACTGGCTGATCAAAATGTGATAATGTGGGTGATGACTACAAAAAGAAGTCCCAAACAAAATTAAGTGGCAACTATATGGCTTAAAAACCGTTTATTTTGGCGCTATACAACTTTATTTTCAAAGTGAACCATCACATGCCTTGTTGGGCACTATTTATTTTCTAGTCACTTTTATGGTTTCGCCCTGGGATCTGTTGATCGTCATTGTAAAAGCCAATTTTAAGGGAAATTGTAACCTCTTAAATTGAAATGGCAAGTTATTTGAAATAGTGGGCATGCGGGGAATTAAAACGCTCTCCTCTCCTTTAGCAGCTTCGTTTTTATAATGTTACTGCCGAGCTCTGCGATACGAAGCCTGGTGCCGTTGCAGTCTGGTTGCATCAAGGTTTCGCATGACCAGACCTGGAACGCCAACTTTAAGCTCCAGTTGATGGGACAGCACGCCCGTTCACTCCAGGGAGTTGAGAAATTCAACGGGATAGGCAGTACTATCGTCATTAGCCATCGCAGTGTCTATGGATGTGTATACTTTTGAATCGCCGACGATCATGTCAATGTTTTTTTTTGTTTTTTTTACTGACCCACTCATTCTTTGGCGACAGCACTGCCCACTCACACAACCACTCTTTATTTTTTATATTAACCTCCAAATTGTGAAAAACGTGCATGTCATGATCCTTCTTAGCCCTTTGTTTTCCAGGGCCATTAACTCTTTCGAACAGTCCCGCAGCCCCGGCAGGCATCGGCCCATGCCCCCCCCCCTTCCGGTTTGCTGATTTGATCTCTTTGAGGCGCGCGTGGAACATGGACGCGCCGTCGACACGGCCTGTCGTCTTAAGACGGTCGGACGGCGAGCTAGCCCATTACTCACCGTCCACAGGGTCTAAAGTGGCCGAACGACGCCACCCATCAGCGCCTGGTTGCCGCGGATGTCCTGCAAACTGCGGTTCAACGCCTCTAATGCATGTTTCTGCGACATTGTGACAAACAGACAAAAATTCTAAAAATGATAGAAATGGGTTGTGTGTGTGATCCTTAAACACCCCTACTATTTTTATCTAAATATTTTCAATGTACAGAAACGCCAGGTCTACAGATTTATTATATGTATAGATATTTTTTTTATCTCAATATTTTCAATGTACCTACAGAAACGCCACATCTACAGATTTATTATATGTATAGATGTTGGTTCTACACCAAGCAAATGCTTCGTAATCGACCTTCGACCTGCGTGCCTTGTACTGTTTATGATGAGAAGCCTTCAAACTTATGTTGCGAATGATTTCAACAGTGTACCACTCTGGATAAATGTACCTCGAGTTAGATGTGTGTATGTGAGAGACTGCCTCGTTGGTCGAAAGGTCGCAAGTACGGCTACTAAGCATGAGGTACTGGGATCGATACCCGAGTCTACTTCGCTTTTTTTGGGTACACAGTCATCTATAATAGAGTTAATAATATAATAAAAATAATGTAAATCTTCTTCTAAGTCCATTTTATACAACAGAGTCCAGTCTTCGGCTGCAATTAATGAATACAATGACAAAAAGTCGGCTTTATTAAAGTTCCACCCGTCAGGTACACATGCATTACCGTCAGGTGTAGCTGAGCCTGCTGTCGGGGTGCTGGTGCTGGCGCGTGTGTGTACTGACCGAGATTTCGAGCGGCGGGTGGTACGCGTCTACCGGTACGAGCGGCGCCTCTGCCGCGTGCACACTCCCTTTCTTCGCCAGTGAACACCAAATCCAAATGACGACCATTACAATTTCCCACTGCGTTACTCTGAGTGAATTCACAGAAAGTATGAAAGTATTCAAATAATTATATATGGCTACAGAACACGAATACTAGTTAAAATCACCTAGAACCAGTATATCCCTATACTTATTACAAAATTGTTAAATGATGCTAAATAGTAACATGTATTCATTATCATTACTACCAGGCGGAATATAAATAAATAAAAAATAAAATTCGTTTAATTCAGACTAATAAAATGTCCATAGGTTGTTAGTAACAATATCTTAAAACTATTAGTGAAAAAACAAAACTTATACAACATGCAGCCTGATAAGCCTACCTACAACTGCAGATTCAGGTCTCTCTGCAATCATCCTTAGGATCCCGTTGCCACTACCTCGAATTGGGCGAATTAGTGAGGCTGACTTTTTGCGCATTATAGCGTAAAAGTCATCCACCCTCGCGTCGGCAAACATGCCCGAGGCGCTGCAAAACCGAGGCAGTCGCAGCAGAATCCTAAAGGCGTTGTTAATATAGACGACACAAAGTAGAAACAAAAATCTGTTACGTAGGTAAACAGTAGCACAAACCAGTTCGGACACATGATCGTCCACGTTGACGTCATCGGGTAGTTACACTCGCCGCAAGTCAAAACGCAGTGTGGCCGCGAGACACGCGCACTCGCGCAGCCTTCTTTACGTCCATCTGCTCGGTCACACCGCAAAATAGTAAATCCAGGTGACCTTATTTCTGCATCATGGATGGAGTAATTGCAGCGTGTTTCCGTGATGGCGAACAAATCTGCATTTGCCGTTGAAATATTGGCATAAAAATCTTCAGGCTTTGTTCGAAGCCCGCGCACGTTTTGATACAATATTTCAACGGAGTTACTCAGGGTTCTTAGGGTTGTTGGTTGCTCTACGAAACCACACCCATTTCACAATTTCTATATTAACGGCCCAGCTTTGAGGCTGACATAACTTTCATATTTACTTTCCGGAACTCCGATGATAAAGGATGCAGAATCCCTTTCAGTTCTATGTTTTATTTTTTCAACTTTAATTGGTACCTTCTTCATAAATTTTCCTAACATATTTTTCTAAACTTTCTACTGTTGTTTGTTTTTGCAAACGCCATGCGTGTAAGTATCTTTTCTTTTCCGTTCCCCGTATGTCGATTGCACCCGTATATTAATATTGGATAAGTGTTATACCAAGAAAATACATAACGTTTGATGAGTGCACCTATGCCATCTGCCACAAAATACAATAATTTATCCACTTTGTTACATTGTGTTTGTAATTTGTGTACTAGATCAGTATGTTTAAAAAATGTTTCCATACAAATTATAATAAATTGATTTCATACCTTCTTTACTGTTTTCAATTTTAAATTGAAAGCAGAGCAAAGGTTTTATAAAGATCGAAAAAATTACAGGTTGCATCAGTTATAAACAAGTGCGACCATTATTATGTTGAAGCAACCAGGTAGTAACAGTATTGTATTTCATTATTGTTCAAGTTAACACAAAATAATTTAATTATCTTTGAAATAAAAAACTTAAAAAACACAAAATTAATCAAAACTCATTAGGTCTTATCACTTGTAAATTAAGTAATCATTTTCTCGGTAGACCGTGCCGAGTAGGTATTAATTTGTGGCATATATATTTGCTAATGTCGCCTTTAAACTAAACAGTCTCGTTTCCATGGTGAACCATTGACAGTCTACTTTGAAAATATTAAGAAATCACAATGAAAATTAGCGTGCTGGTAAGTCAGTAGATTTTCAAGATATTGAAATGTAAGATTGTTTTGGCGTGGTTCATCCCTAATCTGTATTTTGCGTCATTTCTGGGTTGTAAAGTTCAGATAGGCAGTCGCGCTGTGTAATCCACTGGTCAATACGAGTATTCAGCTGCATCCGATTAGACTGGAAGCTGACCCCAACATAGTTTTGCGTAATTTCTTTAAACATGATTAGTTTCAATAAATTGTTCATTAAAATCACTTTACAAAACGATCACCTACTTGAGCTGTCATTCAAATATGAAACGATCTATCAATTTTCACTGTTTTAGACTTTTCCCAAGTACTTACAATGTTTGTTTTGAACTATAAAAACACTCAAACAAGGATGTAGCTATGTACGATTTTTTTTCTGGTCTTTAATTTTTCAAAGATGATTTTAAATGCGGTTAGTTGCGCGTTGTCCACATATTTTTTTACATTTTTTCGAAATTTTCCTCTCTTACTTTAGAAATTAGAGACGATGACATGATAACTGATGTCTGTGAATGTTTTGTATTTTTAGCTAAAAGAAAGATTATTTACATCTTGATTTCCGCCGAATTTGTACAGAAATTAAGCTTGTTTTGTAAAAAGTTACACATTGAAGAAGTATGTATGATTAAAAATAAAAATAATTAGATTTTAATAAAATCGTTTGTAATGAGGTAGGTTTCAAAGTTAGAAAATTGGTCAGAACCGCGAATGTATACTACGAGGAGTAAAAAGAATAAGCGATAAAGAAAAAAATATAACTATGAATGACTTTCATTTATTGCCATCCAGTAGTCATGCTGGAGTGCGCAGAATGATTAATACAATTAAGAAGAGGTATTATTGGCCGAGTATAGAAAAGGACGTACAAAAATTTGCAAAAAAGTGTACGAAGTGTCAGAAGTCAAAGTATATCCGTTACATAAAAGAACCGATGGTAATTACTACCACGGCTTTCCAAAAGATTTATTTAGATACAGTGGGTCCTTTAGATAGAGAAATAGATGAAAACTGTTATATATTGACCATTCTATGCGAATTATCTAAATTTGTTCAAGCAATTCCCTTAAAAAATAAAGAAACGGTGTCCATAGCTAATGCATTTGTAAGACATTTTATTTTAATATTTTGGAATTCCTGAAATAATAGCTAGAGATCGAGGGACAGAGTTCATCTCCGCAACTGTTGCCTATCATCACCAAACGATAGCTCTTGAAAATGCTCACTAAGGTTTGGGTGCATTTTTAAGGATCCAATGTGAAAACCATACAGATACATGGAGCTATTGGTTACTGTATTGGTGTTTCAGTTTTAACAATACAGTCCATTCAGGAACAAAATACATGCCTTACGAACTTGTTTTTGATAAACTTTGTCGAATACCTAGTCGAATTTCAGAGTCAGTCGAACCATTGTACAATAGTGATCATTATCCATTGCAGTAGAATATCGTTTACAGTTAGCCCATACCGACGCAAAAAATAATTTATTGTGTAACAAATGCAAACGCAAGGAAATGGACGATAAATCAGTAAACTCAATAACATATCAGGAAAATGATTTAATTTTGACAAAAAATGAAACAGGTCGTAAACTAGGTGCTATTTAAATTAATAAATAGTGGAAGACAGTGATTTAGTTGTTTGGACTCTCTTACACTTAAATCTACTCCAGATATTACTTATCAATAATACATTGACATGATGTTATGCAAAAATTAAAGGCATTATTTCGAGTCGCACAAGGTATTAGGCCGTCTATGACCAATTTTTTTCAAACTGCCTGAACTTTGATCCATTTCTGTCGAAAGATAATATATATTCAAAGCCTATTTGAGCGCAATCGCTGGTAAAAGCAAGTAAGTAAGCTCTGAAGCAAACGAAATATCTTAGGTTCTGGTAGACTAAAGTGTTAAGCTACCCAAGTAACAGTGCGGTACTTTCCGATTTCTGGACGAATCTAATGCATATAGGGTGTACAAACAGACCCTTTACGAAACCGTCAACCAAGCATTCTGAACATCAAATTATGTAACTCTAGGCGAAAATGACCTGACGGACGGATTACGTGACGGATTACTCACCGTCCACAGGCCCGCGCCTACGGTGGCCGAGAGCCACCACGTGGCCCGGGACGCCCGGTGCTTCTCCCGCGGCGGCTGGGACGTGAGGTTCTCTCCCTCTCACGTTCCGCCACCTCCTTCGCTAGCATGACTGCTTCGCAGAAGGAGGTGAAGGCTTCCCATTCCCTCTCGCCCCAGACCGTGGCTTGAACCAGGGCCGGACGCGAGAGGTCGCCGCCGCCAATCGCCGCTACGAATTACGGCAAGGAAGTGTCAGATTTTCTTCAGGAATGTAAATACACAGTGTGAATTGAATATACAACCAATTAGACAAGGCTAGGCAAATAAAAAACGATTACATGATTTTTCGAAGGTGCCACCCTAAATGACACTCTTTTGTTTTACCGCTTAGATGCATTTCACATGTGGTTCCGCCGAAGGAAGGCGTAAAAACTAGTTACGTTTTTTTCTTTAGTACAAAATTTACTGTGTTGTTTATATTATATTTTTTAAATGAATACATATGGATAATCAGCACATATTGACTTATAAATTATACCTTGTTTGGGGTGACCGTAGCTAATATCAAATTTATTTCTAATGTTTAAATCGGTTATAATGCCACTTTAACGAAACGAGTCCGATTTGGTCGACTACCATACGTAGCAATGCTGAAGCCAAACAAGATATCGGAACCAATAAATATGAAAATATATTTACTGGTAAGTAAGGTGCAATTTGTATTAAACATAATAAATAACCCGTAAATGGATTTCGTTTATGTCACGGGATTTACTTGGATGAGGATACGCATAGACCCGAAAATTATGGCACAAGTAAGCCTTCCGGCTTATACCAGGCAGTAGGTGATTCCATGTTGATGACCATGATGAGGAAATCGATTTCTGTAGTGACGACGTGTTCATGAGTGAAGACTGTGAATCGCTAAACGGTGGGTAGGATGCTCTCTGCATAGGTGGAGTAATGGTCTGTGCAGGGTGGCTTGTAGTAATAATAATATTCCTTATTGTTCGTTACTGGACACAGATCATTGGATTTATAAACATGTAGGTAATGGCGTATTGGAAACAAATGATTGGTGTCCCAGTACAGACCCTTAGTAAAAGCCAAATAAAACTATTAAAAGAAACATATTGCATTAGGAAATAATTTAGCTTTCCATGAATAAAATAATGTTTAAATCGGATGGATATTATAGTTTCAAAGATGACTTCCGGCGTCCAAACTCACAAACTTTACCTCGTAATAATATTAGTTGATACTGGTAATCCTAAATTTGTAGCGAGGGTTGTAAAGAAAGACGAAAAAAAGGACAAAGAAAATACATTTATTTGCATACAATATAAAACAAACCAGCACCAGGCGTGATTGAGGTCAAGAGCAGGCCCATTTTGTGATAAAAAAAAATAACATGAGATAAACCAAAACTAAAATCTAAACAAAAAATGTAACACGTGTGGCAAACAGTGTCTTCCTCACGGTTGCGGCATAAAGGCCCAGTGCAAAATATCGGGCAACTAGTGCCCGATGCTGGTTTTCAACAGGACCTACATTAGAGTTCGTTACTTCAAATTGTATTTAAATAATACTCTGTGATTCGAATTAAATGGCCAAATGTGTCAATCCTGCTCAACAATAGAGTACCCTTGACTGCATGCAAAGTTTTTTCCCCACATGGTAAATTACCGTGTGAATAATTTCGTGGATCTAGTTGTTTATGCCTCGCTTGTGCTAATTGCACGTGTACCTACACACGAAACTCGCACACTAACCGAGGTGTCAGACATACTTTTAAATAAGCAAATACCTACTTTGCTATGTGAAACACGAATTTTCTCAGTATGTGTGAAGAATTTTTACGCATACGTACCTTATCACTCCGCCCCTTCTTGCAATTTTTTTTAAAAGTGATCAAATGTTTATTTCCCACGTTATTGTATATTTTAAAACGGTGCTTTCATACAGAGTGCAATTCTTCGAAGTTTTCTTGTGAAAGATGCACAGAATTATAGATTTTGGCTACGAACATACATTCGTACCTTTATTTAGTTACCTATGTCTAAAATATGTCATCGATTGACTCTCTCTGTTCTCCAAATTAATATTTCTAAATCGGTCAAAATTACAACTGTCTAAAAATCATTTCCCTTTTTTACAGGTGTTCCTCTCCAGCATAATTCTAACATGTCAAGCTAATGCGTTGGCAGGAAGACGAGTATATGGTAGTAGCAATGAAGAAAGTATCCTCTCACCAGATGACTACATCAAGAAAATTTTTTCCACGGATGTTCCAGTTAGTGGCAGCGTCACACAGGGAAATAGTTGGGGTCACGGAAGCAGCCATGCTAATGCTGATACGATTATTAATGGTTGGGGACAAGGAAGTAGTAATGCAAATGCTGATACCATAATTAATAGCTGGGACCATGGTAGCAGCCATGCAAATGCCGATACGATTATTAATGGTTGGGGAAAAGGAAGTAGTAAAGCAAATGCTGATACCATAACTAATGGTTTGGGACAAGGTAATGCAAATGCTGATGTCACAAATAATGGTTGGGGACAAGGAAGTAGTAATGCAAATGCTGATACTATAATTAATGGTTGGGACCACGGAAGCAGCCATGCAAATGCTGATACGATTATTAATGGTTGGGGAAAAGGAAGTAGTAAAGCAAATGCTGATACCTTAACTAATGGTTGGGGACAAGGAAGTAGTAATGCAAATGCTGATACCATAATTAATGGTTTGGGACAAGGTAATGCAAATGCTGATGCCATAATTAATGGTTGGGACCACGGAAGCAGCCATGCAAATGCTGATACGATTATTAATGGTTGGGGAAAAGGAAGTAGTAAAGCAAATGCTGATACCTTAACTAATGGTTGGGGACAAGGAAGTAGTAATGCAAATGCTGATACCATAATTAATGGTTGGAAACAAGGAAGTAGTAATGCAAATGCTGATACCATAATTAATGGTTTGGGACAAGGTAATGCAAATGCTGATGCCATAAATAATGGTTGGGGACAAGGAAGTAGTAATGCAAATGCTGATACTATAATTAATGGTTGGGACCACGGAAGCAGCCATGCAAATGCTGATACGATTATTAATGGTTGGGGAAAAGGAAGTAGTAAAGCAAATGCTGATACCTTAACTAATGGTTGGGGACAAGGAAGTAGTAATGCAAATGCTGATACCATAATTAATGGTTTGGGACAAGGTAATGCAAATGCTGGTGCCATAATTAATGGTTGGGGACAAGGAAGTAGTAATGCAAATGCTGATACTATAATTAATGGTTGGGACCACGGAAGCAGCCATGCAAATGCTGATACGATTATTAATGGTTGGGGAAAAGGAAGTAGTAAAGCAAATGCTGATACCTTAACTAATGGTTGGGGACAAGGAAGTAGTAACGCAAATGCTGATACCATAATTAATGGTTTGGGACAAGGTAATGCAAATGCTGATGCCATAATTAATGGTTGGGGACAAGGGAGTAGTAATGCAAATGCTGATGCCATAATTAATGGTTGGAAACAAGGAAGTAGTAATGCAAATGCTGATACCATAATTAATGGTTGGGACCACGGAAGCAGCCACGCAAATGCTGATACCATAATTAAAGGTTTGGACCACGGAAGCAGTCATGCAAATGCTGATACGATTATTAATGGTTGGGGACAAGAAAATAGTAATGCAAATGCTGATATCATAATTAATGGTTGGGACCACGGAAGCAGCCATGCAAATGCTGATACGATTATTAATGGTTCGGGACAAGAAAATAGTAATGCAAATGCTGATATCATAATTACTGGTTGGGACCACGGAAGCAGCCATGCAAATGCTGATACGATTTTTAATGAATGGGGAAAAAGTAGTAGTAATGCAAATGCTGATATCATATTTAATGGTTGGGACCACGGAAGCAGCCATGCAAATGCTGATACGATTATTAATGGTTGGGGACAAGAAAGTAGTAATGCAAATGCTGATACCATAATTAATGGTTGGGACCACGGAAGCAGCCATGCAAATGCTGATACCATAATTAATGGTTGGGACCAAGGAAGCAGCCATGCAAATGCTGATACGATTATTAATGGTTGGGGACAAGAAAATAGTAATGCAAATGCTGATGTCATAATTAATGGTTGGGACCACGGAAGCAGCCATGCAAATGCTGATACGATTATTAATGGTTGGGGACAAGAAAATAGTAATGCAAATGCTGATGTCATAATTAATGGTTGGGACCACGGAAGCAGCCATGCAAATGCTGATACGACTATTACTAACAGTAACGTTAATGGAGGTAGTGATCAAGATAAAGCAAATGCTGAAAGTAACATACATCACGGTGGAGGTGATGCTCAAAGTAATGCCAATGATGACAGTTCTGATTATAGAGGAGGTATATCTCAAAATGAAGCAAATGCAATCAGCTACGTTAATGGAGGAGGTAATGCTCAAAATCAAGCAAATTCAAACAGTTACGTTAATGGAGGAGGTAATGCTCAAAATCAAGCAAATGCAAACAGTTACGTTAATGGAGGAGGTAATGCTCAAAATCAAGCAAATGCAAACAGTTACGTTAATGGAGGAGGTAATGCTCAAAATCAAGCAAATGCAAACAGTTACGTTAATGGAGGAGGTAATGCTCAAAATCAAGCAAATGCAAACAGTTACGTTAATGGAGGAGATAATGCTCAAAATCAAGCAAATGCAAACAGTTACGTTAATGGAGGAGGTAATGCTCAAAATGAAGCAAATGCAAACAATTATGTTAATGGAGGAGGTAATGCTCAAAATCAAGCAAATGCAAACAGTTACCTTAATGGAGGGGGTAATGCTCAAAATGAAGCAAATGCAAACAATTATGTTAATGGAGGAGGTAATGCTCAAAATCAAGCAAATGCAAACAGTTACGTTAATGGAGGAGGTAGTGCTCAAAATGAAGCAAATGCAAACAGTTACGTTAATGGAGGAGGTAATTCTCAAAATCAAGCAAATGCAAACATTAACGTTAATGGAGGAGCTGATGCTCAAAATCAAGCAAATGCAAACAGTTACCTTAATGGAGGGGGTAATGCTCAAAATGAAGCAAATGCAAACAATTATGTTAATGGAGGAGGTAATGCTCAAAATCAAGCAAATGCAAACAGTTACGTTAATGGAGGAGGTAGTGCTCAAAATGAAGCAAATGCAAACAGTTACGTTAATGGAGGAGGTAATGCTCAAAATCAAGCAAATGCAAACATTTACGTTAATGGAGGAGGTAATTCTCAAAATTACGCAAATGCAGACAGTTACGTTAATGGAGGAGGTATTGTTCACAATCAAGCAGATGCAAACAGCTACGTTAATGGAGGAGGTTTTGTTCAAAATCAAGCAGATGCAAACAGTTACGTTAATGGAGGAGGTTTTGTTCAAAATCAAGCAAATGCAAACAGTTACGTTAATGGAGGAGGTATTATTTACAATCAAGCAGATGCAAACAGCTACGTTAATGGAGGAGGTTTTGTTCAAAATCAAGCAGATGCAAACGGTTACGTTAATGGAGGAGGTTTTGTTCAAAATCAAGCAAATGCAAACAGTTACGTTAATGGAGGAGGTATTATTTACAATCAAGCAGATGCAAACAGCTACGTTAATGGAGGAGGTTTTGTTCAAAATCAAGCAGATGCAAACGGTTACGTTAATGGAGGAGGTTTTGTTCAAAATCAAGCAAATGCAAACAGTTACGTTAATGGAGGAGGTATTGTTCAAAATTTGGCCAATATAAACAGTTACGTTAGTGGAAAAGGTATTGCTCAAAATCTAGCAAATGCAAACAGTTACGTTAATGGAGGAGGTATTGCTCAAAATCAAGCAATTGCAAACAGTTACGTTAATGGAGGAGGTATTGCTCAAAATCAAGCAATTGCAAACAGTTACGTTAATGGAGGAGGTATTGTTCAAAATCTAGCAAATGCAAACAGTTACGTTAATGGAGGAGGTATTGTTCAAAATCTGGCTAATATAAACAGTTACGTTAGTGGAAAAGGTATTGCTCAAAATCTAGCAAATGCAAACAGTTACGTTAATGGAGGAGGTATTGCTCAAAATCAAGCAATTGCAAACAGTTACGTTAATGGAGGAGGTATTGTTCAAAATCTAGCAAATGCAAACAGTTACGTCAATGGAGGAGGTAATGCTCAAAATCAAGCAATTGCAAACAGTTACGTTAATGGAGGAGGTAATGCTCAAAATCAAGCAATTGTAAACAGTTACGTTAATAGAGGAGGTAATGCTCAAAATCAAGCAAATGCAAACAGTTACCTTAATGGAGGGGGTAATGCTCAAAATGAAGCAAATGCAAACAGTTACGTTAATGGAGGAGCTGATATTCAAAATCTAGCAAACGCAAACAATTACGTTAATGGAGGAGGTAATGCTCAAAATCAAGCAAATGCAAACAGTTACGTTAATGGAGGAGGTAGTGCTCAAAATCAAGCAAATGCAAACAGTTACGTTAATGGAGGAGGTAATTCTCAAAATCAAGCAAATGCAAACAGTTACGTTAATGGAGGAGGTAGTGCTCAAAATCAAGCAAATGCAAACAGTTACGTTAATGGAGGAGGTAATTCTCAAAATCAAGCAAATGCAAACAGTTACGTTAATGGAGGAGGTAATGCTCAAAATCTAGCAAATGCAAACAGTAACGTTAATGGAGGAGGTAATGCTCAAAATGAAGCAAATGCAAACAGTTACCTTAATGGAGGGGGTAATGCTCAAAATGAAGCAAATGCAAACAATTATGTTAATGGAGGAGGTAATGCTCAAAATCAAGCAAATGCAAACAGTTACCTTAATGGAGGGGGTAATGCTCAAAATGAAGCAAATGCAAACAATTATGTTAATGGAGGAGGTAATGCTCAAAATCAAGCAAATTCAAACAGTTACGTTAATGGAGGAGGTAGTGCTCAAAATGAAGCAAATGCAAACAGTTACGTTAATGGAGGAGGTAATTCTCAAAATCAAGCAAATGCAAACATTAACGTTAATGGAGGAGCTGATGCTCAAAATCAAGCAAATGCAAACAGTTACGTTAATGGAGGAGGTAATGCTCAAAATCAAGCAAATGCAAACAGTTACCTTAATGGAGGGGGTAATGCTCAAAATGAAGCAAATGCAAACAATTATGTTAATGGAGGAGGTAATGCTCAAAATCAAGCAAATGCAAACAGTTACGTTAATGGAGGAGGTAGTGCTCAAAATGAAGCAAATGCAAACAGTTACGTTAATGGAGGAGGTAATTCTCAAAATCAAGCAAATGCAAACATTAACGTTAATGGAGGAGCTGATGCTCAAAATCAAGCAAATGCAAACAGTTACGTTAATGGAGGAGGTAATGCTCAAAATCAAGCAAATGCAAACAGTTACGTTAATGGAGGAGGTAGTGCTCAAAATCAAGCAAATGCAAACAGTTACGTTAATGGAGGAGGTAATGCTCAAAATCTAGCAAATGCAAACAGTTACGTTAATGGAGGAGGTAATTCTCAAAATCAAGCAAATGCAAACAGTTACGTTAATGGAGGAGGTAATGCTCAAAATCTAGCAAATGCAAACAGTTACGTTAATGGAGGAGGTAATGCTCAAAATGAAGCAAATGCAAACAGTTACCTTAATGGAGGGGGTAATGCTCAAAATGAAGCAAATGCAAACAATTACGTTAATGGAGGCGGTAATGCTCAAAATCAAGCAAATGCAAACAGTTACCTTAATGGAGGGGGTAATGCTCAAAATGAAGCAAATGCAAACAATTATGTTAATGGAGGAGGTAATGCTCAAAATCAAGCAAATGCAAACAGTTACGTTAATGGAGGAGGTAGTGCTCAAAATGAAGCAAATGCAAACAGTTACGTTAATGGAGGAGGTAATTCTCAAAATCAAGCAAATGCAAACATTAACGTTAATGGAGGAGCTGATGCTCAAAATCAAGCAAATGCAAACAGTTACGTTAATGGAGGAGGTAATGCTCAAAATCAAGCAAATGCAAACAGTTACCTTAATGGAGGGGGCAATGCTCAAAATGAAGCAAATGCAAACAGTTACGTTAATGGAGGAGCTGATATTCAAAATCTAGCAAACGCAAACAATTACGTTAATGGAGGAGGTAATGCTCAAAATCAAGCAAATGCAAACAGTTACGTTAATGGAGGAGGTAGTGCTCAAAATCAAGCAAATGCAAACAGTTACGTTAATGGAGGAGGTAATTCTCAAAATCAAGCAAATTCAAACAGTTACGTTAATGGAGGAGGTAGTGCTCAAAATGAAGCAAATGCAAACAGTTACGTTAATGGAGGAGGTAATTCTCAAAATCAAGCAAATGCAAACATTAACGTTAATGGAGGAGCTGATGCTCAAAATCAAGCAAATGCAAACAGTTACGTTAATGGAGGAGGTAGTGCTCAAAATCAAGCAAATGCAAACAGTTACGTTAATGGAGGAGGTAATGCTCAAAATCAAGCAAATGCAAACAGTTACCTTAATGGAGGGGGTAATGCTCAAAATGAAGCAAATGCAAACAATTATGTTAATGGAGGAGGTAATGCTCAAAATCAAGCAAATGCAAACAGTTACGTTAATGGAGGAGGTAGTGCTCAAAATGAAGCAAATGCAAACAGTTACGTTAATGGAGGAGGTAATGCTCAAAATCAAGCAAATGCAAACAGTTACGTTAATGGAGGAGGTAGTGCTCAAAATGAAGCAAATGCAAACAGTTACGTTAATGGAGGAGGTAATGCTCAAAATCAAGCAAATGCAAACATTTACGTTAATGGAGGAGGTATTGTTCCAAATCAAGCAAATGCAAACAGTTACGTTAATGGAGGAGGTATTGCTCAAAACCAAGCAAATGCAAACAGTTACGTTAATGGAGGAGGTATCACTCAAAATCAAGCAAATGCTTACACTTACGTAAACAACAGTTTTGATGAGAATGAAGTTGAGTCTGCTATTGCAAACGATTATAAAAACACCGACGTTTATGGACAAATATCGACGGAGCATCTGCGTTTACAAGCCCACCGCTTGTAAATGCAGATGCTCATGCAAATGGTGTTGCCTTTGTTACCGGTGGTGACAGTGCAAGCAGTCACAGCGGTGTTCATGGCTAACTGATTAAAGGAGCATAACGAAAAATATCAAATTGGTAAAGTAAGTAAGGTATATAATTGCAAATAAGGCACAAATTAAGAGGCCAATAAAGTTCTTTTCTAACTTTTCCAAGTATTTTGTCTTAAAAATAACATAATCATAGCACTACTATCCCAAAATGCTTGTGTGTATTTAACAAAATTTAAACGAAAATAATTAGTTAAAGTTTTCAACATCTCTTTTTATAGTGCTTGCATTATGTAATTGTGGGCGTTGACTGAATTACAAAGAGATAAAAGAAATTTTATGTATGTATAAAATTATAATTTTACTATATCTTGCCAGGGCCCAAAGCGTGTTTCATCGCTTACGGTTATTATTTTAATTTAACTTATAAGTGTTATATCTTTCATAAATCCATATATCGCTAAGCAAAATTGTCCTAGGTGTTATTTAAGTATGAACTATATAATTTACATAAATATTAGTTATTATTATTTGTGATGATAGTGTCTTATTACTTAAACTCTTAACATCACATATGCTGTATATTGACTATGTTACTATGTTGGTGCGCAGTAAAATATTCTATTTAACTATGACCTAATGTCACATGCTGTTATTAATTTCACGGTGCTATAATTTAAGCTGTCGTTTTCTTGACCTATTCTAGATTTTTAATGACATTTATATAATCTTACATTCAATGGACAGCACATTATTACTGAATTGTATTAACAATTATTACTTTTAATAAAACTGATTTCTCCAACAAAAGTATTTATTTCACCCCTAAATAGGTACGAAAACTAAATTTTATATTCATTTTAATATCCTTTCACTTTACACATGGTGGAAACAGGCCCTTCACGAACCCGTTTTTTTTTTGGAGGGTGGGAACCCGTCAACCAAACATTCAGTACATTAAACTAAGTAACTCTACGCCGAAAATACTGCTGTTCTGATTAAAATTTTATTTTGTTACGAACATAGTATTTTGGAACTCATATTTGGGATCCTGCCGTTTTGCCGAAAAGATTTTGCCAAATTTTCATTACCCAAACAAATTTTAGCAACCTTTTTTTATGCCAATGTAATATTTGGAATAATTTTAGTACGCACATTTTCATTTGGTCAAATGTTTACTTGGCAGATTATTACTAAGGATAATGTCATTAAGGCTTTTGGTCTTTAATCAAATGATTTATAAATAAATGTAAATATAAATATAAATATCCCTGGACATTTCACACAGCACCATCTAGTCCCAAGCTAAGCAACCTAATGCTTGTGTTATGGTGGCTAGATGGCTGATAAACTACATATATACATTTTTTTTTTTTGTAAATACATACATATTATAGATAGAAAAACACCCAGACCCGGAACAACTACTTGTAGGTCATACAAATATTTGTTCCGTACGGGAATCGAACCCGCGACATGTCACAGCGCAGCAGTCAATCGCTTGACCACTGCGCCAACCGTGCCAATTTGTACCGTGTAAATTTACTACAGCAAACAAAATTAAGACAGTAAACGTTTAGTCAAATGATTTGTTATGACAAAAAATATAAAGGCAAAAATTTTGGAATGAAGACATAACACAAATTGATTTAATATAACGTAATTGAAATTTAACAGATGCTGACAGAAACCCTAACCCTAGACGGTCGACGTCAGTGGCACCCCGAGGTTCGGTTAGTTAGGTTCCTGTAAACCTTGCAGACAGAAATAGGAGCCCCGCGCAGCGGGGATCCGTCGACCTGCTGACGGAAACGCTAACCCTAGACGGTCGACGTCAGGGGCACCCCGAGGTTTGGTTAGTTAGGTTCCTGTAAACCTTGCAGACAGAAATAGGAGCCCCGCGCAGCGGGGATCCGTCGACCTGCTGACGGAAACGCTAACCCTAGACGGTCGACGTCAGGGGCACCCCGAGGATCGGTTAGTTAGGTGCCTGTAAACCCTGCAGACAGAAATAGGAGCCCCAACCGAATCCAAATAGGAGATTCCAACTAGTTAATAGTGCTTTTGACTGAAATGGTAAGTTTAAAATTGACGACACCAAATATTTGGCTTATTTAATTTTGCGTAAAATATGTTATACCAACTGAAATATTTGACTAGATAAAAAATGGTAAAAGTACTAGTTGGTGAACAAGTTATTGTTCAAACGTTCACTTGCCAAACATAGGTTTTCGTAACAATTATTTGTAAAGAGATTTTTTGGTAAGTAATAATTTGGCAAATGAAATTATGCGAAAATTTGTTTGGGAAGTGATAATTTGGCAATTTCTTTTCGGTAAAACAAGGGAGACCCCTCATATTTTTATGAAAAAATCCTATCTTCAAGTTTCAATCGATATTTAAGTTAAATTTAGGAAAGTGTATACATATTGGTGCTCGTGACTATAGGGTAAGGGGAGGTATATCGGTGATATAAGTATTTTGGTGATATTTTTTTAAACGGACTACCACACAGTTCCCTATACAAGCACATTCAAAAGACAGCGCTAGCGAGTTGTTACGAGTGTGAGGAAGACAGTGTATAGATGTCTCTTGAATGTGCTCGTTAAGGAACTGTGGTATTCCGTTTAAAGAAATATCACCAAATTACTTATATCACCGATATACCTCCCCTTACTCTACAAGGGTCATGGAGATAATTATTGAAAGAAAAGTTATAATATTAAAAACATGTATTTAAAAAGAAAACGAGGTATGGTCCAAAAAAATAAATCGCAATGATGTGGAGAACAAGTGTATTTCGACTTCGTTTTCAACTTTTTACAGTCATTATACTGTTCTATAAGGTAGTATTCTAGGATCCTTACTATTTGTTACATACATAAATAAACTCCATGAACAATAATTACTAGCTGATGACATCTCAGACTATATAATTTGTAAGGACTTAATTGCCTTGTGCTACTGCTGAGCATGTGGTCCGTGGTTCGACTCCCAGGCCAGGCAGTGTTTTTGGGTTTTTTCTGTCAGAATTTTTTGAGTACCAGCCACGGAGTCGGGACTTGTACCCGGTTGATAACAATCGGCTCGCTTCTATTTTATGGGACTTAAAACATCATTGGCAAAATTAGGTACACCTTTTGTCTAACTCTTCAGAGATAATAGGCCCTTTTTTTGAATGGGAAGTCGTCAAATGACCCCTCCCGATTTGAGCGGACTGGAAGGGAGTGTCAGACTTGTACTGACTAAAACCCATCTACGTTTCTTCTTTGCCCTTTGTGTTCCAGAGCCGCGGTATCTCTTTAGAACAGTCACGCAGCCCCGGCAGGCATCGGGCCTTGCGGACCCCTTCCGATTTTCTGACATGTCTTTGAGGCGCGCCTAGAACACAAACGCGCCGTCGACACGGCCATTACTCACCGTTCACAGGCCCGCACCTACGGTGGCCGGGAGCCACCACGTGGCCCCTGAAATACCGTAGCCTCGCGGTATCTACATCAGTAAATTGACGGATTTTTCTAACAGCATATGCTGCTGAACTCAGCCGTCCTGCAAGAGAAGTTATATGCGGACCCCATTGAAGCCTTGAATCGAGCGTGATCCCCAAGAAAATAGTTTTATCGACGAATTCTAGTTTCTCTTGATTCAATACTATGTCACTATGACTACTTTTGACATTCGGTAGAGCAAATCTTATACACTTCGTTTTTTTTTCCATTTAATACTAAATTATTCGCGGTGAACCAAGTATGGACCAGCAATAGGGCGTTATTTACGTCGTCAAGATTTGTGGCACGTCTGTTTGTCTTAAATATTAAAGAGGTATCGTCAGCAAACAACACCATTTGTGGTTGGTTTTTAAATAAATGGGGTAGATCATTTATATAGACTAAAAAGAGGAAAGAACCTAATATCGAACCTTGCGGTACACCCATACTTACTTTTAAACCCATTAAATTGACACCATTTATTTGTACTTGCTGATGTCTATCGTTTAAATACGATTTCACTAAACTGAGCGCAAGTTTCCCTAAACCGTAATGTTCAAGTTTCAAGAGTAGGGTTTCGTGGTTTACGCAATCAAATGCTTTCGAGAGGTCACAGAAGATTCCTATGGCATCTTGAGCCTCTTCCCACGCCGTAAATATGTGTTTTAATAAGGTGACACCGGCGTCAGTCGTGCAACGTCCTTTGGTGAAACCATATTGTTTCTCATGTAAGATTTTATTGGTGTTAAAGTGTGTGAGCATCTGATTAAGCATTACCTTTTCAAACACCTTGCTGAAAACCGGCAACACGGATACGGGTCTATAGTTATTGGTGTCTTTACTGTCCCCGGATTCCGTACCTCAAAAGGAAAAAACGGAACCCTTATAGGATCGCTTGCGTGTCTGTCTGTCTGTCTTGGTCCTAAAAACCAAGATTTTGGAAAAGCTCTGGATGACCTGTGTGAAATAAAATCAGTTAATTTTTCAGTTAATGCGTGTCGAACCATGCTCATCACATTATTAAAATTAATGTAATATAAGGTTATAATATAGGTATAGGTTTCATCATCATTTGCCTAACCTTTTCCCAACTATCTTGGGGTCGGCTCCCAGTCTAACCGGATGCAGCTGAATACCCATATTTTACATGGAGTGACTGCCTCTCTCACCTCCACAACCCAGTTGGTCCACTGGGTAATACGATATCCTTGGTAAGACTGGTTGTCAGACTTTTGGGCCACTGACTACCCGTGACGACTGTCAAAGATCTACAGATGACAGCCGGGACCAACGGCTTAACGTGCTTTCCGAGGCACGGAGGAAACTCGGTACGTAATACGGTCACCCATCCACAGACCAACCTAGGCAAGCACGGCTAAACCTAAAGATCGACCCTTTTTTTTCGGATGGGAAATCATCAAAATGACTCCTCCCGCTCTGGGCGACCGAAAGAAAAAAGCGGGTGACTGAAAATCGACCCAAGCGCCTGTTAATATTGAACCACGAGCTCCTCAAATAGGTATAATATAATATAGGTTTATTCATTAAATTTCATAGAATTATACAAATATCTTTTAGGCTACTCGTATATTTTTCACTATGCAAAAGAATTTAACATCTGTAGCCGAACTAGACAAGAGCCTGTATTTAGAATATTCAAATTCAAATAATTTTAATTAAATATAGGTAAGTCTGCTATGTCCCGCCATTGAGGCATACAAATTTATGTGACAATTTCGGTAAATATGTAGGTAGTGAAAATACAATAAATCTAATTGTCATGATACATAATATCAGCGCCAATCCCCTCAAATAATTAATGGCAGTCATTAAGCAGAAATGTTAACCTTAGTGGGTTTTTTTAGAAGCAACTTTTATCAATAATTGTCATAAAAAATAAAATAATAAATTCCTTAAAATTTTAATATAGTTACTAAAAATATTAAAAAAATCATTACAAATAAATAATTTAAATAAAATCACTAAAATATAACCATTGACATAAATAT
The DNA here is from genome assembly GCA_950022335.1 of Eurois occulta. Classification (NCBI taxonomy): domain Eukaryota; kingdom Metazoa; phylum Arthropoda; class Insecta; order Lepidoptera; family Noctuidae; genus Eurois; species Eurois occulta. The sequence continues at coordinate 10,264,139 of OX465496.1, forward strand.
TTATAACAATTAATGCATTTAAATAAAATCCCTAAAATAGAACCTACGAAATAAATTTAAAAAAAATCATTACAATAAACAGTGTAAAAAAATAATAAAATCCTTAAAATAAAATAAAATCTGAATAGTGTGTATGTCCTCTCTTTGTGTACTACGATAATGTGGGTGCGTGAGTGTGAGAGGGTGTGTCTGCTTACTGACAATCACCTAGGTATATGTAGTAGAAGTTCAGTCTCTTCGTAAGAAAGTTTTTGTAAGTATTCAGATACCTTTTTCTTACATTGTGTTTTAGTCAAGAGGTAGATGTTTATAACTCTGTTTATCTTATTGTAGATGTAAGGTCCAAAGAAGTTAGTAAATCTTGTGCTAAATCTAGTACATATTAGTAACATCTTTTCTGACCCAGGCCCTATCTTTTTAAATTTTTGTTTACCGTGTTAAAGTAGAAGAAAGAAATAGTTTTTATTGTGACTTAAAAGGCTTAGTATCCAAACGAAAGACAGTTGTTATATTTGAATAATCAAGTTAAATGTTTATTTACTTTAAAATAATTTGTAATCATTAAGTGATATGTATAATGTGTCCCAGATCTTATCTTGCAATTTCAATATATCAAGTTGTTTCAATCAATTCTCTGAAAAAATATGAACATCAACTGATAGCAGTTGATGTTCATATTTTATCCGATTAAACATATAGATTACAAATAAATACTTACTAGTTTGCTAAATTATCTAATTAAGTTTTAAAATAGTTCCCTTACAGAGGATTTGTTAATTATTATCTATGATATTATTTATTTAGCTATAATATATGAGCATTTGCCATTGGTTTAATATGGTGGAAATGATGTACTGAGTATTTGACATTTGACGTGTATAAAAATAGAGGTTGTTCCAATTCAGGACTTTTATACTGCAACTGTTCTAAGGACAAGACGTATGTCACTCACTATAACGCTGTATTGATCACTATAACGTTTACCATTATCTTCATCAGCTCTTTGACTATGGTTTTCTTTTATACCCATATAAGCAAACTGATTAACTGTTGTGTTGAGTCAATTTGGTTGTTGACTATAATAGTCAACAACCAAATTGACTCTTGTTCGAGTAGTTGTTAACGTAGTTTTGACTAATTTGAGCTATTATTGACGGTAAATGTGTAAAAACCTAATTTCATGTTTTACCTTACGACCGCATGAAATGAAATGCGATTTCTAATTGCTCGTGAAATGTAACAATTAGGTTTTGATGTAGTAGTGACGTTAAAAAGTGTAGTTTTAAAACGAGGAAGTATTGATTTTTAGGGTTTCGTAGTCAACAAGGAACCCATAAAGTTTCGCCATGTCCGGCCGTCTGTCCGCAACTGAGCTCAAAGATTAGAAAGCTGTAATTTGACAGGAATATACAGATTAGTTACGCCGACAAAATGGTAAAATAAAATCTCGAAAAATATTTTATTTAGGGTAGGTATCACGTAAAGTGGTTATTTTTTTTCTCGCATATGTACCCCATAATGTGGGATGTCGTTGGATAGGTCTTTAAAAATTTTGCAAGTTTGTTTAAATAATTTTTCGATTAAGGGATTCGTTTGTGAAATATTAAGCTTTAAAGTGCAATTTTTTGTTATACTCAAGTGCACCAGCTGAACGGTTGTGTTTGGGTGCATGAAAAAATTCAGGGTGATAATATATAGAACGAAGATAAAAGGAAAACTATCACAATTAAGTAGGCTTTACAAGTTTACACGTAATAGTCGACCAACTTATAAAAAGTACTAGGATAAATTTTCCCAAACATAATGTATGGGAGCACAGGTTTTTCAACTGCAAATGTAAGCTTGTTTTTTTTTGTTATTACAATAAAAATCATCGTTCGGAGGCAAACGGTCCGCATATTTTGATGGGCATACGGAACCTTACATTGTGCGTGGCCCGACACGCACTTGGCTGGTTTTATTGTAGCTAAGCTGTACTAATTTGTTTCGATTAAACTGACACTAAATCGTAAAATCACTTAATTACTTACTTGCAATTTCTCATTTTTACCCGACTGCCAAGGAAGGGTTATGTATTTCGCGAGTATCTTGTATGCATATAATATTTTTTATTACCTCATATCTTCCAAACCGCTGCACGGATTTATTTAATTAATTCGTCTTGGTAACCCAAGTGTTCTTAGACAGGTGACGCGAAAAATAAAACCAACATGACGACTGTGAGACGCTATAGTTTTTAAAGGATTTTTTTTTATACTGCTATATGGGTTCAAATTATAGGGCTCATCATGAGGATATTAAAATGGTACATCATGACCATATTTTAATTTTAAAAAATATGTTATTAATTTATCTATACAAGATACGCGCGGATGACTAGGTAGGTTTGTGAACATTAAAGTGATAAAAAATGTAAGTACACCTAAATAAATAAAAGAGTAAATAAATATAGATATTATATTAGAATAATAATCGTAACTAAAAAGTGTAGTCGGGACCCATTAATAATTTAGACAAAAATCATTCTATCCAATATGGGTCCCGACTATTGCAGTTCCGTGTTCCATATTAGAATTTATTATTTAACTGTCACTTCTGGACTGAACTTGTTTTTTCTTCAAATCAAAAAATCAAATCAAATCATTTATTTGCTTGAATATGGGTAGGTACATGAGGTGATACATACAACAGAAGTTCTTTAAGCCATATCCTACCTTGACAGGTGTGCAAATATCTGTTACAATAAAAATAAAAATAATAAATCTTATATTATTTTTATTATTATTTTCTTTTACTTTGTTTTCAGTTTTTATTTAGTTATTAGTTATTTTTTACGCAGTTGGGTTTTTTTTAATGATCTAAGAAAGCCCGTTCAATCGCTTTTCGATTGCGGGGTGCGTTTGCATCATGCATTGCTTCACGATTGTATGTAGTGAAACTGGTCCTGATGAACTGAACCTGGTCATAATGATGACCAGGCTTCTTTCCATAGGCTTTGACAATGTGGAAAGCGACGTCTGAATATATCTATACTAATATTATAAAGAGGTAAAATTTGTTTGTATGTAGTAATCTTCGGAACTGCTGATCCGCGAAGCTACATTATCCCAAAGTGTCTTCAAGTGTGTGCTACATTTAAAACGTTCCCAGGGGTTTTTCCGCACATAATATCGGGAGCGAATCCGCGAGCAAAAGCTATTTACTTATATTTAATTCAAGTTTGGAATAAGTCTATCTGTTGCGGCTGTAGGTCGCACTCGAAAGGAAGAAGTAAGGTGGCGTATGCAGCTGGAGTATTCTTTGGTTTTCAACTTATATTAATACTTTTACTGACTAAGTCAGTGCAAACTGCTTTTCTCTTCTATTTCCCCATTTGAACCTTCTTCACATCATTTATTTCCTTTTCATTAATGTCAATCCTCATTGCTATTCCAGTTTTTTTTTTTTACCAATTTACTTTATAGAGCACAATACTAGACAACGTGACTACCTCGTTGGTGTAGTGGTCGCAAGCGCTACTAATGAGCATGAAGTCCGGAGATCGACCCCATTTCGGGCAAAGTTTTCCTTCAGGAATTTAAAAAGAGTGTTATTATGCAAATAATCAAAGATTTAAGGTCCAAAATCAAGAAAACTAGCGTACTGAAATCGGTAAACACCGTAAATTTATCGAATTGTATATCCAATATGGTTTAACCAATAACATTTGGTTACTTAGTATTTAACAAACTAATCTTTTGTAAACGAAGTTATAATTTGTATAAGAGACCGCGACCAATGGCAATTATGCTGTACCGTTAAAACCAACTATATGTAATGCGATATATTATGCGATATTATAGGTTATCAGTCTCCCTCATCCACACAAGCCGTATGTGGAAGTATTGGATCCCGCCAGGATAACGGACCAACATGTTAAAAACATGCGCCTTGGTAAGTTATACTCACGATAGTTTCTTCGTTCACGTTACAAATGATTAATTGTCCATAGGTACCATGAAAGCTGATGTCCACACAATAATCATGAAGTCTTATGTCTAGTCTTTGAGGGGTACCTACAGTACTTTTTATATCATAAGGTTTTACTGTTTCAAGCTCTTGCTCAAGTTTTGAGTGATGAATATGAATATCGTTGTATGGAGAGGGTGAAAAAGGTCAAAGAATAAATGGATGGATTGTGAGATATAAAAGAAACATGACAAAGGGGAATGAAAAATAAAAATTGGTTCCGCCGACCGCAAGAAATACAGGTAAATGGCAAAAAAAAAGTGGATAAAAATGAAAACTGTTTTCGATATTTCCAGCTTCAACGGCCTCATAGTTTATTTTAAAATTTGAGGATCAAAATGAAACAAATAAACCCTGCTGTGCTGCCAAATGAACGTGTCGGTTAAAGGTCACAGCACACATATCAAGTCGGAAAGGGATCGGCACCGTATCAGCTAGAGCCGTTCCGTATTCTTTGTATGAAACTCCCTACTGCAACACACACTAATCGGAATCGTACTGTAATCGCCTCTTACTGTATATGTGCTGTGACCTATAGAATGTTCCAGTTTTATTATTGACACAGATCGCAGGAGACACTTTATTTTTTTGTACCGCTCAGGACACCAAAAATGAAGATTACACAATTTTTCATTTTATTTTGCAGCTCTTCTTCTTCGCTTTAGTTACCGTTAGCCAAGCCAACTCATTGAGCAGACAACCATATACAAGAAGTAATTTAGAAGATGATTTATTGCTTCCTCAACAACAACAGCAACAACAAAATGCACCAAGTTTGCAGGCACTTGGTCAGTCTGCCGCAGAAGTGGTTGACATTCAACATCGCTTCAGTGGAGCCTGCGCTGCTGCCGCGGCTCACGCTGGCCCTGCTGGTGGAGGCTACCTTGGTGGACGTGTTGCGGGTCACGTTGGCGGGCACGCCGGCGGTCACATCGGGGGTCATGTAGGCGGTCACGTCGGAGGTCATGTTGCCGCTAACGCTGCCGCTGCCGTCGCTGCAGGCGCTGGTGGCTATGGATCCCGCTACTCCCATGCCAATGCCAACGCATATCGTGGATATGGCCGTAAATAAATTAATGGTAGTAGCAGACGTATTTGCTACTAATAAATAAAGTTTTATATAATTATAGTCTAAAATTAAATTAATTTGTCAAAATTGGTTTTTTGTAATTGCCTTATTACTTTTATATTTTGACTGACATATTTTTTTATTTTGAACGTATTTTTAGTTAATAAATGTATTTATGAAATTCATGTGGTATTTGATTTATCCGGTACGATGTACGAAAAAACATACAATAACCAAATTTGTAAACATAAATAGGTGAACATGTTAAGATGATACCAAGTTGGTGGAGTTATTAAAGTCATCATCATCATTTCAGCCGAAAGACGTCCACTGCTGGGCATAGGCCTCGAGTGTCGCATCCAGCGGATCCCCGCAACCTTCACCAGGTCATCGGTCCACCCAGTGGGAGGCCTTTCAACGCAACGTCTTCCGGTTCGCGGTCGCCACTCCAAAATTTTTCGGCCCCATCGGCAGTCCCGGCCCATTGCCTATTAAGTTTGGTAATTCTTCGGGCTACGTCGGTAACCAATCAAACCAAAAAAAGAGAATCAATTCTCTTGCGGATGACTTCATTTCTGACTCAATCACGCAAGGAAACTCCAAGCATAGCCCGCAAGCTTACCCTTTTTGTGACTTTTCTGATGAGGTCCATTGTGAAGTACTATCATCAAAATAGCGCCCTATCAGAATACTGAGCGTCAATAAATGTCACGGCACCTTGCTGAGTTAGGACCAATTTAGTTTATGTTAATTTTTTTTTAAGAGTATGTACACCAATTTTTGATTCAATACCCAGAGAATAAAAAGTTTCACAGATAATTCAACCCCCCATTTTACCCTCTTTGAGATGGAATTTCGTAAAACCCTTTCTTAGTGGATACCTACTCTTTACAAAGAATACACTCTCCAAATTTCATGTCTCTAGGACCAGCGGTTTGGGCTGTGATATATCATTATATCAGTCAGTCAGTCAGTCCGGACGAATTTTATATGTATAGATAAAAAGTCACTTGTGACTGGTTACTGCCGCTATCATACCACAGCTGGGGCAAGACCTCGACTAGTAAGTTTCAGTTATTTCGATCCAGAGCCATCGTGGACCTCTGGTCGTTGGTATTACCCAGCTTATTCCGCCTTCTTCTTCGAGGTCTGACGTGACGTTTTCTGGGTTACATAAAGTGGCTAGTTTAGCCCACAGCACATTGCGCATATTGCAGACGTGGTCATGTCAATCCCGATTCAGCCAAGCGGCGTTTTTTTTAAAAAAAATGTTCTAAAACACCGCCTTATTATGATTGTTTGATTTTAAATCTGTTCTAAGAAACAGCCAATCGTAACGCCTAAAAGGTAAAATCCTGCCCGCTACGGTTTTTTTATGAAGCTGTCAATTTTGGTGCAAAATTTAACAGAACATTATGAAATCGTCGAATGGTAAATTACCGATAGCGGCCTCCTATGATTGCTTCCAATTATTTGAAGTAGTTGCTTAAACAAGCTCTAAAAGCAACGATCATTAACACCAGGGACAAATTAAATTACGATAATACCTGGATTAACACTTCTCAAACATTATTTCGGTAACGACCGTGATAAATTGAAATCTGAAATCAATCAAAAAGATGTTACGTACTTTTATTTTTATCATGTACTTAGATTTATATCATGTACTTTTTCTTGATTAACAGTAGGTAAATCTATAGAGATTAGTTTTGGTCTAATGATTTTACAATGTTATTCCAAGGTATGAATGTGTTTGCTGAAAATTGGCAGAAAATGAACACCATTTACATATGGTTTTGTTTTCAAATAAACTGTGTAGGTACCACATCTACAACTAACAGATGCTATTCTTTCGTATCGGCACGAACCAATGTATTAAGAACTAGTTTCTGGCCGAGATTTCATCCGTGTCAAAGAAATATATTTTAAAGCACTGGCTAACAGTGTAGCATTCCAATGGTGGAAGACTTTTTGAAATCGGATTTGTTCCGGAGACTATCTTCTACTCGTACATCTATACTTACAAACCCTCTTGATAACATTAGTGTAGAATTGTAGATAGCTCATGACGTGATACAAATATTAGTTAGTATTATAGAGCTGATTACCCGGCGTGGACCGGACCGAAATTTGAGTCTTCGTTATCCTTTCTTGAAGTTTGATGTAGAAAAATGAAAATGAAAAATGGATTATCAGTTTAACAAGTAAGCCTTAACCACTAGTGATTGCAGCCTTCTTTTATGCAAAAAAACAGGCTTCTGTTAGGAAACTCCGCTTTTCCATACTTAAATATGAATAATTTACTAAACTTGTTTTATAATTAACTAGCTTTTGCCCACGGCGTCGCCCGCGGGGATGTCGAAAAATATCCGACGGGAACGTACTACCGGGATAAAAAAGTAACCTATCGGTTAATCCAGGTTACGGTAACAAACATAGTTACATACCTTCATCCCCCTTGTAGTGGATACTTACTCTTCACAAAGAACACACCCTCCAAGTTTCATGTCTCGAGGACCAGCAGTTTGGGCTGTGTGTTGATATATCTCCCAGTCAGTCAGTCAGTTTACTACTTTATACATATAGATAAATGTAGATACTAAGGAAATGATCGCAGGCATGCTAGTGTGTGAGTGAAACATTATTTCGGTTATGACCGTGATAATAGAAAACTGAAATCAATCAAAAAGATTTTACGTAGTTTTATTTTTATCATGTACTAAGATTTATATCATGTACTGTTTCTTGATTAACAGCAGGTAAATCAATAGAGATTAGTTTTGGCCTAATGACTTCACAATGTTATTATAAGGTATGAATGTGTTTGCCCAATGATGGCCCAATGGCATAAAATAAACACAATTTACATATGCTTTTGTTTTCGAATAAATTACAAGAAGCTTCAGAAGTCGGTGGACAAAAAAACTGAATCAAACTTCAGAAGCTTAAGTTATATTTCAATTTTGTTTAAGTGTTTTTGAAGTTGAGTTTATTTTTCGCAAAAAAAATTTTTACAGTCATTTAGTTTCTTGTTATATACGTAGATCTCTTTGTTTACTCTATTGTATAGCTGAGCTCAGCGGTTTTTGTTTGCAAACTTAGTTTTAGTCTGACGAATTTCCACTATTATAATATTTTCTTCTTTTCAAGGTTAAGCTGGGGTCACACTGAAGAATACTTGTCTCTTTAGAAAAGTTTTAATTATATATAGTTTTCGTACCGAGAGTAGATCATTTTTTGGTAAAGAATTTGTGTAATCTAAGGTTTTTAAAGTAAATCATTTTTTTGAGCCCGATCTTTGCATACACTTTTTTTGTCAATTTTACTAATGTTTAAAGACAAAGACACGTTTGTTTTCACGAAGAAAGAGCTAATGTTTTCTAAGAAAATTTATGTGCATCTTTTAAAGATTAGGATTTCATCATAGCGTCCCGGTTAAAAAAATCACTCTGTATATGCCTCTAGGCAAGTCTTTTCAGCTAGCAGCTACCAATCAACCTAATCTTTGATAAAAAATATTTTTCTTATATTGGTCTTTCGGATAGTTGGAACACCTTCTGAATCGTAATTTTTCTATGGTATGCCCCAAATTGTGTTATTATTAGAAACAAAAGACGTCTCTATGGGTCGGCCTCGATTAGTAACTTCTATATAATATCACGCCTGTTATCCCCGAAGGGTTAGGCAGAGGTGTACCTAACAGTACACCCACATTTCGTTAGCTATGTTTAAGTCCCATGTAATAGGGGGCGAGCCTATTGCCATCAACCGTGCACAAATTTAGCGTCCGTGGCTGCAGCAGCGATTGCGACCACTACACTAGCGAGGCAGTCCAGTAGTGGAGGCAGGCAGTACTAAATTCTACCTTCCACTAAAAAGGATGAACACATTATGATCATTATCATCATATGGGTTCGACGTGCCAGTATCCGCATAACAATTACGAAGAAAGCCGCAACCTAATAAATTAGTGAAACATGAAACATTTATTGGTTTGTATTCAAAAATCTGTTTTCACGAAAACTTTGATCACAATTTCCTTATCGCTGTTGTAAACTTCATAAGCATTTGTTTAGGAAACCGTTGCTAATATATATAATCCTTCGATGGAAACGTGTTATAATGCCGCCTTTAACATATTTCACCTGACTTGACTGCCCGTTCCATACGTAGGAGTTGAACAAATATGAAATTATTTATTCTGGTAAGTGAGAATTTTTTATCACAGCCCAGTGCGGCTGAAGGCCGCATTGAGTGGACAAAATTCGAAAAAAAAAATAGCTTCTAGATAGATGGATATATGATGGAAATATGTGCGCAAGGACATTGAGGAAACTCTGTAGGACTGTTTCTGATATAAGTAAAGTGCACGTTTGTGGATTACGTAAACTCTAAGTTCTCCAAGAAGTCACTAGAGGTGAATAAGCACGCCGAGGAATTGAATATAAGAAGGGACAATGGATCATAAACGCAACACTGGTGATTTGATTTGATATTTCAATGGGCTCTTTAGTCATCGACATAACAACGCCCAGTCACTACTACATGTTAACATTAAAATAAATTTTCTTTGCAGTTTTTAATTATTTGACACATTATATTATTTGTGATTTCAGTTGTTCCTTTTCATCGTAGTCATATGTCAGGCTCATCAGTCGCCTCTTAGAAGGCGACAGATATCAAGACAAAGAGACCCAGAATCTGACAAACCTACTCTGAATGAGCAAGTTTACGAAAAATTCAAAATATTCGCAAAAAAGCATATGAACGAACTAGACCCAGTTCTTCAAGCGCTTTTGGTTCCAGTAATTTACAAGGCTGATTATCTCCGGACACTTGATCCATATAAAAGACCGCCAGAGCCGCTAGCAAATAATCATTTTCATAATCCTACTATGTCTCAACAATATTCCAACCCCACTCCTACTCGTTTCAACAACCCTGCACTTCAACAGCAGAATTCATTTATTAATCCTTCCCGTTTTACCCATCCTGCTATACTCACTAGATCTCGTATAAATGAACCTCGAAAGGACCAAGCTGAAGCTGACCGAGATGCTCGTCTTGCTCAAGCTGACAAAGAAGCACTAAGTAAACTATCTGAAGAAGACAAAAAACTCATAGAGAGCAACCTAACACCATCTGAGCGAGAAACTCTACTTGCACAACTAGAGGATGGTAAACTCGGTGATCTTCTTCCTCGCGAAGAAAATCGGTTTGGTGGTTCGGGTGATATAATTACTGGTGCTGCTGCTCAGATCGGTTCTAGTGCAGGCAGCTTCATTGGCTTCAAGCTTGCTGGTACTTTAGGGGCTAGACTTGGAGCCGCCGCTGGAGCTTACCTCGGTGCCGCCGCGGCAAGTCAGTTTTTCAAAAAGACCCAGATGGATTCTGACATGGTATCAGATGATGGTGAACCTCAAGGAAAAGAAAATAGTTTTACTGGCACCAATAGTTTTGGTGCTGTTAAGAAACATTTATAAGTAAAAATAGTTATTTTTTTAATAAAAAATAAACTGTAATTTGTGTGCTAATATCCTCCTAAGCCTAATTTTCACATTCCAATGTCAAGTACTGAGTAAACCATTGAGTTGGGTTTGTATAGAAGTATAAAAAAAAGTTAGTTGAAAGTTTCATTTTAAAGTGGACTGAGAAATACAGAAATTTTGCAATAATTAAAGCATCATAACGAGAGTACAAATTAGGCACCAGAACGTTAACAATGAAATACGATCGAAAAACTTCAACATATTCACAATTCAGAATACTCTATTGGGGAAATGTACATCTCATATTAGGTATAAAGACATTGTTGTCCTCGCTAAGACCGTTCACTGTAAAATAAATGCTTATATTTTCATGTTTTTCCTAATGTGGATGGACTATTTCGTGTGTAACATGAAATATGAAAAACAAAAATAAATATAGTAATTAATAATGTTCGTTATTTACAAACTAGCCTCTGCCCGCTGCTTCGCCCGCGTGGCCTACATGAAACATTTTTTTTTTTCTGAAACATATTATAGTAAGCGCTCTTACTGGAATCTCATTGAATATACGAACCGACAATAAACAAAGCAATAACGACGAAGTTCTCCGTAAAACTAAACCAATCTCTGGGATGAGAGTAACTGTATGGTTTGAGCAAAACTCACAGCGTGTGTTAAAAGATCTAATTAAGAGACAACCAGAAGTGCATAATAAAATAGTGTTTACAACGAAATACTTTAACTACCGCAGTATTTACTTATTTATTAAAACTTTATGCACATAATGTACAAAGGCGGACTTAATGCCTGCTCTTTATGCTTATTTCTTTGTATACAATATTTTTTGTTTTTCCTTCAGGTGCTAAAATCACCAGGCTGCTCCGGTGCCGTGTGAAAAACAGTTCTCCCTTAAGTTTACCCCGTCTAAATTAAGAGTTTCGCCTTGAGATTTACTAATGGTCATGGCAACTCGCCACGACGTCAAAACTCTTTTGACAGATTTTTAGTTTACAACCAACTTTTCATATACAGTCAAACCTGGGTAAGTGAGAACTGGAAGTGAGAAAACTCTATAAGTGAGAGTAATAGCCAGGACCCGTCATTTTAAGCTCCCAAAACCTCTATTAGCGAGAAACAGAAACCTCTGTAAGAGAGAGTCGTTTTTCCTTCATGGACCTCCGTAAGTGAGACTGCTACTTATCTATACCTCTATAAGTGACAGTCGAGCTTATTTATTTATACTATTTAGGAGGAAAATAAAATTACATAGTGCATGAATTTTTGTTTTGTTTTCGTAAGCATCTTGATACCAACCCTTATAAAGTACTTAAGGTAAAATCTAATGAACGTAACATAATTATACACACTATTAAAAATATATATGTACATAATATACGTTGTGCATATTATTCACATAATTTTATCATATTACATATTTACTACATTCATACTTGCTGTGACTTCTTATTGCGGCGTACCTCTATAAGAGAGAAACGCTACCCATGTACCTGCATTAGCGAGATACTCGGGTTAGTGAAAAACCTCTAAAATGAGATTGTGCTCCCTCAAGGGGGGGGAGGGGGGGGATTCCTGGATAAGCGAGAGTTCAAACTCTCGCTTATCCAGGAATGACTGTACTATTTACTTCACAAACAACTTGTTTTTTTTTATGTTTAATGGGCCTACTCTTGACCTCAATCTAGGCCTGAGGACAGAGATGAGGTCGACGATGGAACGAGCTAACCCAAAACTTGTTCCGCAAAAGATTTACTTTATAAACACTCACTTTACAAAACATTTTTAGTCATTTACACATTTTTATTTAATGTTTTTGGATTATTTTGGCAAAATTACGTTAATCCTAAATATCATTTTGTAATAAACTTTCTAAACTTTCTAACCAGTCATAAAGTTATAATGTGGGTACTATTGTTTTGCACAATTTTATTGAAATACCTACAAAAAAACTGCATTAAATAATATCAATTTATTGTATTAGGCGTAGTCGACGTAGCCCCGCTGTGCGGAGCTTCTATTTTGGTTTGCAGGGTTTAAAGGAACCTAACCTAACGCCGGGGTGCCCCAAGTCCAAGACCCAAGTCCAAGAGCTCGCTTCGCTCGCTCCAGAATCCTAAGCGTTTGTTGTTCCATAAATTAAAATTATAGTCGTGCCTACTTAATGAGTCTACCTAGCCTTTTCCCAACTATGTCGGGGACGGCTTCCAGTCTAAACTGTTGCAGCTGAATACCAGCGCAATGTATTGCGTAATGTGTGTTGCAATTAAAAAATTAAAACGGTTTTATTTCAAACGTTGTTTTACGAGATGACATAAATGTAAAATCAATTGTTTGTCAAATAATACGTCATCAAACAAAAAAAAAAATTATCGGGTAATTTTTTTTCAAAGTGAATTATTTGCCAAACTTGTTGTTGTAAAATGATGAAATGACCAACCATATTTTTGCCAATCGTTGCTTGTCAAATGAAAAGGACAATGACCAAAGTTGGTACCAAAAAGTCTCGCGCCTCAAAACCAAAATATTATAGTAATTAGTTTCATATTGTTTTACGGCATTACGCGTCGGGGATTTGATTTTTGAACTGGAAATATACTTTTCGAGTTTAAAAGTACGAATATTGTTTTACTCCCTTTATATGACGTTCCGTTTCAACTGAATATAAATGACGTTCCGTTTCAATTGAATAAACCCTTGTCTGTCGAGCGGACTCTAAAATTAATTACAATTAAGTAAGATCAGTACACCAAATCGATTTAGTTTGGTTTATTGCTATTTGCAACAAAATAGATTTTCTCAGCCTAAAGATTTTGATTTATCGATTACATCCCTAAATCCCGACTAGTTTATAGCACTTACTATACTCTATGGTTTATAGTTATCTTATCTGTGGCATCTGACATTTGTACTGTACTGACTGACTATTGGCAATGTAAAGGTCTAAAATAAAATCGAGTTTCAGTCAAGCATACTGTGGATGTTACTTTAACTCGTAATTCTTACTAATATTAGTGTATTACGCTGTTTTTAGAGCAATAATGTAATGTATGTGTGTTAAAATACGTCGTTGGTAGCGTCGAAAAAATAGACCTACTTTTTAGGTTAGTTTCGATTTTATAAAATAACTCTGAAACGCGGGTTTTTTTTTCAAAAATAATTTTTGTAGGAGTTAATACGATCAGTGTAGTCTATAAAAAACAAGGTTTGATTTTGATGCAGCATGGTACGGGATTCCATACTTCCATGAGCATTCTCTTTTTTTATTTCAAACGTTGTTTTACGAGATGACATAAATGTAAAATCAATTGTTTGTCAAATAATACGTTATCAAACAAAAAAAAAAAAAATTATCGGGTAATTTTTTTTTAAAGTGAATTATTTGCCAAACTTGTTGTTGTAAAATGATGAAATGACCAACCATATTTTTGCCAATCGTTGCTTGTCAAATGAAAATTTGTAAATATTTTTTTGGCGAAAAGACAGGTCCTCGCCACAGCCATTCAATCCCCATTTCACGCTCTTATGGCATAATACAAACCCTTCAAATTTCATGTCTATATGACCAGCAATTTAGGCTGTGCGTTAATATATCAGTCAGTCAGTCAAGACTTTGAATTTTATATTGGGGGATGATTTTGGAAAAACTGTGATACACGTTTCTCATAATTTTAACTGAAGAGCATGTATACAAATTTTAAAGTCAATCGACCCGGAGTATCAAGAGTTTCACAGAAAATTCAAACCTCCATTTCACCCTCTTAGGGGTGGTTCTTACTGGATACCTACTCTTCACAAAGAATACACCCTGCAAATTACATGACTCTAGGACCAGTGGTTTGGGCTGTGCAATGATATTTATATCAGTCATTTAGTCAGGACTTTGAATTTTATATGTACTTAAATAAAAAAAAATAAAAAAAATAAAAAACGTTTATGTATAGATTATTATTTAATAATAACCGTGCACAAATCCCAGATTCTAGGGTGCTGCAAATAATTATTTTAAAGTTTAATGTGTGAGTACTATGTACTGTAAAGCAACCATTTACATTTTGTTATCTTTCATTGACTTGAATGTGTCCTGGTGGCTGAGAGAATGTCATGCTCACTCAAATATCTCGCTGATGGTGGCGGGTGTGTCGGGTCATTTAGTTCCCTTTAATATGGTTGAATTGAATGGCGCTGATCCATGCGTCATGTTCGTGAACGGGCGCTGTCTGTAGCTTAGCTACGCTTTTTTTTTGAATTTCAAAAGTGCCTGTAATGGTCTAATTGAAATAAATGCTTTGAGTTTGAAAGGGATCAAGAAATAAAATTATTTAAAATCAGCGGCAAACTTACAATCCAGAGTAAAATCGTAGTAATTGAAAGCTGTGCTATACCTATTTACTTCCATCCTTCTGTTTCTTTTGACCGTTTCCTTGGTAATCTACAGAAAAATCATGGAAAATGAAAAGAATCAGCTGGTCCATACATTTTGACCTAGGCATTGCAGTTTTGAATGAATACTGACAGAAGGACGTACTGAATACGTGGTAACTGTTTTAGCGTTGGTGTCCCTTCCACCTTGTATGTTACTTGCTTATGCACATCTTGGGTCAGTAGACGAGATTTTTCATCTGTGTGTTTCATTTATTTAAGTTTTTAATTACGTATTTTTTTTTTTTTTTTTTTTTTTTTTTTTTTTTTTTAATAGACGGATAGATGGCGCTGACGCGTCATGAGTAAAACCTGCTCTGTACTTTTTAATTGCTTAAAAATAGTGAAATGAGTTTTTAAGATCATCTATTCTATTTGACTATATGGTTATACTATAAACGTTCAGTGACAGTGTTATCCACTAAAAACTTTGTGGAAATATCAAGTTATTTGTATGAACTGACCTCAGTGTTTACATTTCTCATTGACGCATAATGACAAAGTAATAAACAATGATAGTGCTGTGAATTACTAAAATACTTAAATAAATAGCTGCTGGGACCAAGCAAGCCAAGTTATTCTGCGGAAATTGTGAGTTTTTTTACATATGAAGTCATCTTACGAACCGTTACGAAAAAAAAATTATTCAAACAAACCAGTGCCAAACGTAATTGCAAATAGCGACATCTAGTCTAGGAACACATAAACTGACAGTCGATAAAACAGAAATACAGCTGCCTGTATGTGGAAGCTACGGTACTATTTTGAAATATTAGTTATCAGCACGGTTGGCGCAATAGGAACCGTTCGGACTGAGGAGCTGTTAGTCGCTGGCTCGAATCCAGGATAAAGCTTGACTTTTTGTAAACACATAAATCCTAAAAGTAAAACATGGAGGATGATAATAATATATACGTCACGCAAAGAACACAAAATATGCGACATAACTTAAACGTAAGCGAGTTCGAATTTGACATGAATATTTCATATCAAAGTTTACCCAACAATAATATCTCTGGGAATATGGATATCGTCGTAAAGAATGAAGAAATTACAAAACTTAAATTAGAACTACAGTCTGCAAACTCGGAAATAGATAATATAAACTTAGAAAACTCATCATTAAAGGACAAAATCAAGAAATATGAAAGCGAAATAAAGATTTTTAAATCGGTAGGCTTACATGATTCTACTTGCACAAAAACAGCGGCAACACCAATAAGGTTCTATTCACCTCAATATCAACGTCGACTTAGGACTATAACTATGAAAACCGGATTACCCAGAACCTCTTCTAGAGAGTTTACTATGCATGCCATAACGTCGATGAACCGAAATGGTAATAAGTCAGAAGCATTCATTCATAAATCGCCAATAAAAAACAATTTAGATAAGTCTTCAGTCACCGGAGCAGGGAACTTGTCCCCTACAAACAGTTACAAGGACCTACAAGTTAGTTTTACACAAAAATCACCTACACCCATCGCGGAGGAACCAGAAAATGGAGGATACATACATATACATACATCGATGGATAGGGAAATTCAGGAAACAGGCAAGATCATGTCACAGTCAACACCTAAACAAAACATGGGCGTTAATGGAAGCGTAAAAACCGTTACAGAAAATAGATCCTGTAAACAACTATTACAAGTACCACCACCAAAGCATAAAATCGCTATCTTTGCGGATCAGACTGGATATGAAATTAGAGACATACTTCAAAACTTAGTGGGAAATAGTTTTAGCGTAACGTCGGTGATCAAACCAAACGCACCTCTTAGTTACATATTGAGTACATGTGAAACTATGTGCAAGGACTTCACAAAGTCTGACTTTGTTTTGATAATTGGAGGTATTAGTGACAAAAACCCATTAGATATATTAAGTTCACTGCATCACACTTTGAAAAATATACAAAACACAAATGTCCTTGTCAGTAAAATTTATAAAAACAAATATTTAAATGTATCAAATGTTAATAGTACTTTAAAACTTGTATGCAATAATTGCGAAAATTCAAATTTTATTACATTAGATGACAATAATTATTCTAACTATTTCAAAAGGCCTTTACCTAACAAGCTAACTGCATTTAAATTAATATATAGGGATATATTACGATTGCAATACAGGATCAACTATCAAATTTATGTGCATAATGTGATTATAGATCAAAAGGCAAAACGAATGTTCAAAAATGTTTCTACACAAACTACGACACCAAAAGTGTTGGTAAATTGTGCTACACAAACAGTATTAAATAGTTCGTCAATAACCACCGATGATAATGATCTTTTTCGTGACTAAAAGGGATGCACAAAACAGGTTATATAATAATTCTTCAGATATTTTATTAGCGAAAACAAACTGTCTTAAGATATTTCATCAAAATGTATGTGGCATTAGTAATAAAAAAACAGAACTTGAATTATATATTGAAACGTATGAAAATGATTTAGATTACTTATGCATATCAGAACATTTCCTAAATGATAAATCTGCACATGTGTTTTGTATGTCCAATTATAATTTAGCATCATACAACACAAGACCAAATAAAAAGAGGGGAGGTAGCCTTATTTTAGCACATAAAAATAAAAAATGTGAAAACATTGACGCAATTAAAAAGTTTTATAGATCAGATAGTTTTGAGATTTGTGGTGTAAAAGATCTTGAAACGAGATTACACATATGCTGTTGTTATAGAAGTCCAGTTGAGAAAAATTTTGAAAGTTTCATGGGTAGTTTAGAAAAATTATTAGAACACTTTCTTGATAAGAAATGCTTAGTTTGTGGCGACTTTAATATTGACGTACTGGTTGAAAGTAAAAAATCAGCAGAGTTCATAAGTTTATTGAAATGTTATAATTTTAGATACCTGATAAAAACTCCTACTTTCATCCGAAATAAATCATACTCTTGTATTGATAATATAATTACAAATGTGGATGATGATTGTATAGAGCGTTGTTTGGTTGATCACAATGGGCTAGCAGATGGCCATGGTGGACTTTTTTGCGATATGGTTCTTGATAATATCAATGAGAAAACGAAGAGTTCAGAATATACCATAACAATTCAAAAAAGATTATTTAACACAAAAAATTATGATGCGTTTAAATAAAATTTTTCAAATATAAATTTGAGTAATATGGGAATAAATAATTTTCTAGACAATTTTGGCAAAATTTTTCGTGCCTGTTACCCAAAGAAGGCTATCAAAATAAAGCCTATGAAAAATGAAATTATAAAGTGGGTAACCAAGGGAGTCAAAGTATCAAGTAAAATGAAAAGTTTTATGCTGTGGCACTCCAAATAATGCTAGTATCTTGAACTACAAAATCAACTATATTCGAATTTACAGAAGGGTTCTAAAGCAAGCTAAAAAGTTAGCCATATCAGTTCATCTTAGTAAAGCTAAAAATATACCCAAAGAGACATGGAAACTAGTAAATGAACATACAAAGAAAAGAAAAAACAAACTTAGCAAAAAACTTGTCCTAAATATAGACAACAAAGTTATTTCTGATCCCGAGGATATTGCTAATAAATTCGTTGACAGCTTTGTTTACAAACCATCATTGGCACTTAACAAAGATAAAGCAATGTCCTTTCTAAAAGAAACAACGGCGAGAGTCGATAGTAACTTGTCCTTCAAGCCGACTACACCGACTGAGATAAAAAAGATTGTGTGTCACATGGCTAACAAAAAATCTTGCGGATATGACGACCTACCAATATCAATTATTAAGGAGAACATAGAATTTTTAGCACATCCTCTTTCTGAATTTTTTAATAAATGTATTAAAGAGTCGACTTTTCCTGATCAACTCAAACTGGCTAAGGTAATTCCGATATACAAAAAGGGCACAAAGACAGACCCAAAAAATTACCGACCTATATCGTTGCTACCAACTTTGTCGAAACTTTTTGAAAAAATAATTAAATTTAGACTGATGGTACATTTTAATCTAAATAAAATAATACACTTAAGACAATTTGGGTATCAAAAGGGCATTGGCACTTCAGATGCCATTGACACTCTCATTGATGATGTAGTAAGTAAATTAAATGACAAAATGAAAGTGGCTGGACTATTTATTGACCTGAGTTCTGCTTTTGACACTTTAGATCATCAATTACTGCTTTCTAAACTGGAACATTATGGTATAAGAGGTGATGCTTTAAAACTTATGACATCTTATCTACAGAACAGACGTATGTATGTTGAAATAAAAAACATTGATGAAAACAATCATGAAATAGCTTATAAATCAAAGATGATATATATGAGACGTGGGGTACCTCAAGGCTCAATTTTGGGTCCATTATTGTATCTCATTTTCACAAACGATTTATTAAATTTCATGAACACAGCTCAGCCTGACGCTTCGTGTGTTGTTTTTGCTGATGACACAAACGTAATAATTGGAGCGCGTGATTTAAAAGATTTGTCCACAAAAGTAAATGGATGTCTGGATAATCTTTCTGAATGGTTTACAGCTAATAATTTACTAATTAATACAAATAAAACAAATATAATGCTATTTAAGACTACATCTCGTAACACTGACACTATGGATGTGACATTGAAAGGAGACAAGATAGGATTAGTAAATCAGGTAAAATTCTTAGGTATAAATATTGATTCAAATCTAAACTGGAAACAGGAGCTTGCTGCTATGGATTCCTCTATATCCTCTGCATGTTATGCACTTAGGAGCCTCAGAGATGAAATAGATTTGAAGCAACTGAAAGTATGTTATCATGCTTTGGTTGAATCTAGGTTAAGGTACAGCATCATGTTTTGGGGTAATAGCTATAACTACAACTGCCAAAGAGCATTCATCCTTCAGAAGCGTGCCATCAGAACCATTGTCAAAATTTCACAGCGTGATTCATGCAAAGAATACTTCAAGAAATTAGGCATTCTTACAGTTCCAAGTTTGTATATACTGGTTCTGTTAAGCAAGTTCGCAAAATATATACATCAATATGAATCGCAAAAAGAAAGAGAGCTGAGAGAGAGCACACGAAGGAAAGTTATTAAAAACTTAATGGTGCCTAAATTTAACATAGCAAAGCATTGTTCACGTTACCAAGCAGTGGAATTATATAATAAGTTACCGACTGATTTAAAAACATTGGTCTATAACACAAACTTATTTAAGGCAAAACTGAAAGCCTTCCTATTAGAAAAATGTTTATATTCTGTATCCGATTTGATGTTGAATGATTTCAGATAATTTGTGTATGAATTATTTGATATGGTATTGCCATTTATTTTATTTGACATTTGATTCAGTTGGCATTTATTTTAATTGACATTTATTTTAATTGACAGTGGGCATTTATTTTAATTGACATTTATTTTAGTTGACATTTGATTTAATTGACATTTAATTTGATTGACTTTTAATTAGCTTTTGACTTTCATTTAATTGGCATTTAATTAATTTTAACTGACATTTAATTGACATTTAATTAATTTTGACTGACATTTAATTTACAGTTAATTATCTTTTAATTTGCGAAACAATGAATAGACATGGTTATGTTTGTGTGGTTGAATAATTATGTAAATGGTAATTCAGTTGACATTTATTTTAGTTGACATTTGATTTAATTGACATTTATTTTAGTTGACATTTGATTTAATTGACATTTAATTTGATTGACTTTTAATTAGCGTTTGGTTTTCATTTAATTGACATTTAATTAATTTTAACTGACATTTAATTTACAGTTAATTATCTTTTAATTTGCGAAACAAGGAATAGACATGGTTATGTTTGTGTGGTTGAATAATTATGTAAATGGTAATTCAATTGACATTTAATTCACATCTATTTGGCATTTAATTAAATTTTGTTGACATTTAATAGTTTACATTAAGTGCCATTTAATTTACATTTAATTCTCATTAAGTTTACCTAACATGGGAATAGACATGGTTGTGTTTTTGAGCTTTTTATGGTTGGACATATAAACAGTACCTAACTTAATTGACATTAAAATTCTCCGTTGATTTACGTAAAATCACAGACAGCGATATCAGACATGGTTGTTTTTGTGCTTTTTATGGTTTGCCATGTAAACGATTTTTGATTGATGACAGTTATATTTTTGTTTTTTATTTTTGTTTGCTTTATATGTATTTGATTATTGACTCTGTTATGATTTGAAATGTAATTATCTTGTAAAATTCGAACACAATGTTAATTGTTTGATGAATGAAATAAATAAATAAATAAATAAATAAATATTAAATTCACCAAGTAGTTAGGCCCGCAACCAAACCAGTTTGTTTGTGGTTGGTTAATTGAACCACGATTTTCGAAATTTTAATAGTAAGAGTAACACAAGAACATCAAGTATGACATAAGAATTTATGTTTCTATTAAAAATTTCAAAATTATAATGTCGTGTTGACAGTTATTGCCTTTTGATCGGATGTTGCATTATTCTAATAAAGTTAATAACAACATGTGTGTTTCTGTTGTGTTATTTCTCTTACCAACTATATGCTGCTGTATGTTTGTTTGTAATAAACGTTTTTGTTTCTATTAAACTTCTGATATAAAGTAGCAGGGTAGGAGGAGCGATGATCTTCGCATTCGCAGAGTGGCAGATAGCAGCTGCTTGAGGGTTGAAAAATCGACGACATCCGATTGGAGAGGCTTATAACCAGAAGGGACTGCTCTGGTTAGAAGATGTTATAATATCTTAATTACCTTATCAACCTGGATGGTTTATTAGAACGGTTTGTGATTAGATTTGAAATTGAACACAATGTCGTTAGCAACGTCCAGTTAGGATTATATCACCTGTACACTACCCGCAATCGTTGACTGTATAATGTTGAGAACCGAGCTTGCCGAAGTTTTGAGCTAATAAAATAATTATGATGCGTGCCAGAGATACGGACAAGAAGCGGAATTCCAAGGTATCAGCGAACGCACAAGAGTAGGCATCATCAATCCTAGTTGTATTATTGTATGCATATATCCCCTGAAACTTTATTGGTAATAAGAACAATAGGATAATCAATAAGGATAATGATAAGATCGGTTAAACAATTACAAAACTACTTTACTGAAAAAGAAGTCGCAGTCAACAACAAGTGTATAATTTATTATTAAAGTATTATGTAATCGGTATAATAAGACATTGATTTCAGTAACCATGACGAATAGCGATTTAGTTCTAGCAGCTATACAACACCAATTGTTGTATAATAACGCCCTAATATCCCAGATCAGTCTTGATTCATCTCACAGTGGAGATTAAGCTGGACTCACTACTACCGCAACAAATACTACAATGAAAGCATACTGCTTGGTAAGTGCAGAAACCGTCTATAATTTTTTTCCTTACATCGAGGCTTGTGGTCGGGTTTCGTACATAAGACGAGTTCACGAATTAGTTTAGCGGCGCTGAATGCATTGGGATTCAATTGAATTCTACATTCGCAAAATTTGTGCTGGGTTGACAAGAAAAAACCTCGGCACAGCGTTTGAATACATCTGTAATCTCTATTGGTGGTAATCTCAGTCTGTAGTCACCCGCTTTACAGTCATATCATCTTTCACGGAGTCCATCCATCGTTTCTTCGGATTTCCAAAAAAAAAAGCGTTTATTTCAATTACAATTGGCATTTCGATACATATTACTGGAGATCACCTTTTAAGCAAGGAATTGCTTGTATTAGGAGACTCCGCACTTCCGCTTGTTATTTTTATGCAATTGAAATGTAGACATGAATACAAAAAAAAAAACAAAAACAAAAATTAAGTTTAAAATTAAAAACAAAATAAAAAGGTAAACTTAAAAATTAATTCAAACAGCTCTGCAAATAAATGAGCGTTATGTATAAAAAGGAAAGATCACGCGTGTGCTTGTGGTATGTGTATCATGAGTGAGTGTGTGAGTGAGTGTGGGTGTGAGTGTGAATTTCGAAACATAAAAACTCCCTCCCGATATTTGAAAAATCTAATATTGAATCCGGTGTCCAAATTATAGTTTTTTTTTTTTAACAAATGATATCCGGAATTTATGAAATCCAGCTTGTTTCATCAACGTCTTCCAGTATTTTATTTGTGCATTACAGAAGAAGAAACCTTTGACTTTTTTCTGAGATCCTTATACAATTTTTTTGTTTGTTTTCTTATTGCATCCGCAATTAGAGCTTTGTTGAGTTACTTAAAAGTCGGTAGTCGTTCCGGTGAAGACATCTACTTCTTTATGTCACTTCATAATTTTATATGAAGTTGGAGTACGTCTTTTCGTTTCAACCGTTTGACTTTGTTGGGTCAGTTCGGCTGCAAGTGTAATTGGGTGATTTTCCAGACGCGTTTGGTACTTTACAGCAGCCTCTTGAATTTCTTTCTACACAATGTTCATTTGTAGGTATTTATGGATCTCGTAGTTGATGATTAGCCACGGTGTCATGGATATTGTTCTAAGTATATTCCTTATACAATATGTTAAAAAACCTTGTCCGATCGGGCAGGGTTTTTTAGATTCTATTTATGTAATGAGGAAGCTTCTATGGCGTTGCCATAGAAGCTTGAGAAGTAACCCGAGAAGTAACCGCTCGCACACGGGTGCGAGCGGTTACTTCTCGGGTAGTGACGTCATAAAAAAACAATTGGCGATCTAACATACTTATGCCCAAGATGGTGTTGTCACGTTTTAAAAGTTTGTTTGAATTTAGGGAAACGGTGGTAATTTGGACCAAAAATTATGTATTTTAAAATTCATTAATATTTTTACTTTCATGAATATTTTATGCTTCTTATTCTATTTGGCAATGTCATTGGTATACCTATGTGCCCTTTTCGGACCGGACAGGGTTTTTTTAACATATTGTATAATGGGTGTAACAGTACCCTTAACAAAGCCGAAAGGCACTAGTTCTCCCTGTCATTGCGATGACTTTTTTTGTTTTAGTCCTGGGAACTTTCTGGTTACGGAGATATTGGGGGTCAAAGTTCCAACTTTTTCATAAGTTTTTGTGAAATACAAGTTTTTAATGTTATGACTTTATTTTAAATCCTTATACGACCGTACTATTCAATGCAGCCATCAGCACAATATATTGAGTGCGTTATATTAAGTCCTACCGTGAAACGTGATTTTACATCCAAAAAAAGGCGTTTTCCAGCAATAATTTTTGCGTAGAGTTACTTAGTTTGTTGTACAGAATGCTAGGTTGACGGTTTCGTGAAGGGACCGTTTATGCAACTTTTGTTTCGTCCGCATTCACTCATCTAGTGATACACGCATAAGTACTACACACCTTTTTTGCGTTTTAGTTGCAATGAAATAAAACTGACACTTATTTTTCCTTTTCAGATTCTTCTATGGGCAATAGCCAATGTTGCATGTCAGCAAATTTATCCGCCACTCAATCCAGTGCTTACTTATGGACACAGCTATGGATACGGCCCGATCAATTCATATGACGATTATGTCCGGTATGTCCCGTATGGCTATGGCTCACCAGGGCCACAATTCATTGGCAGAAGAATTGGAATTGGTGGCGGAGTTAATGGTGGTATTGACGCTGGAATTGGCGGTAGTATTGGTGGTGGTATAGGTGGTGGTGTGGGTGGTGGAATTGGTGGAGGCGCTTATGGTGGAGTTGGTGGAGGCGTTAACGGTGGAATTGGTGCAGGCGTTAACGGTGGAATTGGTGGAGGCGCTTATGGTGGAATTGATGGAGGCGTTAACGGTGGAATTGGTGGAGGCGTGAATGGTGGAATTGGTGGAGGCGCTTATGGTGGAATTGGAGGAGGCGTTAACGGTGGAATTGGTGGAGGCGCTTATGGTGGAGTTGGTGGAGGCGTTAACGGTGGAATTGGTGCAGGCGTTAACGGTGGAATTGGTGGAGGCGCTTATGGTGGAATTGATGGAGGCGTTAACGGTGGAATTGGTGGAGGCGTGAATGGTGGAATTGGTGGAGGCGCTTATGGTGGAATTGGAGGAGGCGTTAACGGTGGTCTTGGTGGAGGCGTGAACGGTGGAATTGGTGGAGGTGCTTATGGTGGAATTGGTGGAGGCTTTAACGGTGGTCTTGGAGGAGGTGTTAACGGTGGAATTGGTGGAAACGTTAACGGTGGTCTTGAAGGAGGCGTTAACGGTGGAATTGGTGCAGGCGTTAACGGTGGAATTGGTGGAGGCGCTTATGGTGGAATTGGAGGAGGCGTTAAGGGTGGTCTTGAAGGAGGCGTTAACGGTGGAATTGGTGGAGGCGTTAACGGTGGTCTTGGTGGCGGCGCCTATGGTGGAATTGGTGGCGGCCTTGACGCAGGTATTGGTGGTGGTGCTTACGGTGGTATTGGTGGAGGCGTTAACGGTGGTCTTGGAGGAGGCGTTAACGGTGGAATTGGTGGAGGCGCTTATGGTGGAATTGGTGGAGGCGTTAACGGTGGTCTTGGTGGCGGCATTGACGCAGGTATTGGTGGTGGTGCTTACGGTGGACTTGGTGGAGGCGCTTACGGTGGTATTGGTGGCGGCATTAACGCAGGTATCGGCGGTGGTATTGGCGGTAATGTTGGTGGAGGCCTTGTTGGCTATCGTCGTACGTTCGGAGGCGCTTATGGTGGTATTGGTGGACGTGCTTATGGTGGAATTGGTGGAAGTGCTTATGGTGGAATTGGTGGAGGCATTAACGGTGGAATTGGTGGCGGTGCTTCTGGTGGAATTGGTGGAGGCGCTTATGGTGGAATTGGTGGAGGTGCTTATGGTGGAATTGGTGGAGGCGCTTATGGTGGAATTGGTGGAGGCGCTTATGGTGGAATTGGCGGAAGCGCTTATGGTGGACTTGGCGGTAATGTTGGTGGAGGCTTTGTTGGCCACCGTCGATCAAACTCTCAGTGTCTTTCTGATCCAGAAATGGAATCCCGATTCGGATTGCTTGGGGCTGGCGCTGGCGTAGGTGGTCATATTGGTGGTCATATTGGTGGTCATATCGGTGGACATTTGGGTGCTGGCGTTGGTCTAGGTGGAGGAGTAGGCGTACCCTATGGATATGGATACGGTTCACCCTATATGTACGGAAGAAAATGAAAAAAATACTTGAGCACAGTTTTAGAAATTTATTGGAACCGACCATATATGGAATTATGAGTAATAAATTATTAATTGAACTTTTTAAAGATGTGGACTCGACGAAATAGTGATAAAACGACAGTATAACAATAAGATGAAAATAAATTAGCTCATGGAAATAAAGTGTTTATTCTTATTCTTTATTTTATTTATTTGGCTCACCAATAATTGAATACACTATTTCAAAGATACAAGATACATTCAATAGAGTCACAAACTTGTGTATCAACCTCTTATAGGTAAGCACATCATGCACTACTTATTTGTCGTTGGGTGCCTACTTAAAATCAGATGAGTACCGAAGTACTCACCGCACACAACTATTGTTTTTAAATACATAATTCAATTTAAATCAAAATTAAATAAAAATCACAATCAACATCAGAATTAAAATGAAAAAGAAAATTACAAACAAAATCAAAATTATAATTGAAATCAAAATTCAAATTCAAATCAAATGTTAAAATCAAAATTCAAATCAAAAATTAAAATTAAATATAATAATAATAAGCTGGCAACACGTCGCTCAAATTTTATCCTCAAATTTTCGGAAATTTAAATAATATATACATATTTTTAAACAGTGTGACACCACATATATCCATTTTTTTTTGGAATGTGGGAAATCATCAAATCATTTGATGATTTCCCACATTCCAAAAAAAAAAAAAAATGGCGCGGGCCTGTGGACGGTGAGTAATGGGCTAGCTCGCCGTCCGTCCGTCTTATGACGACAGGCCGTGTCGACGGCGCGTTCGTGTTCCACGCGCGCCTCAAAGAGATGTCAGCAAACATGAGGGGCCCGCAAGGGCCGATGCCTGCCAGGGCTGCGGGACTGTTCGAAAGAGATACCGCGGCCCTGGAACACAAAGGGCAAAAGAAGGAACATGGATGGGTTTTAGTTAGTAAAAGTCTGACACTCCTTTCCACTCCGCCCAGAGCGGGAGGAGTCATTTGATGATTTCCCATCCCAAAAAAAAAAATGTTGCTTCTTGGATGCAATGACGTCATAAACAAACAGTTGATGATCAAACATAATAATGCCGAATACGTTTAATGTGTCAACAAAAAAAATGCAAGATAATGGGGAAATGGTGATAATTTGGGCAAAAAAAAAGAAGGAAAATTTGAAAAGAATTTGGGCCTTGTGGCTTTCAGTCCGCCTATGTACCACTATTGTACATGTAATAAATAAAAATGTGTTTTTTAAAATTCATTAATGTGTACTTTTATGAATATTTTGTGTTTCTAATTTTATTTGGTAATGTGATTATAAGGTAGTATATTCCCCTTTCAAATCGGACAGGTTTTTTTAAAACATATTATAGACGCCCCATTATGAACTCTTTTGTACTATTTACCTATGGTTCGTACAATGTCACAGTTAACACAGTTTTTCCTTTAAATTTTATGAAAAAAAAATATTATCGTCTTAAAATTGCATTGTGTTGTGTTCAAAAGATTGATTTTGGTTTTAATTAACTGCTAACTACAGAATAATTTGTTTGGGAGGCATGACAAATTGAGATTTGTCGCTATTAAGGCTGATGTAATATGAAAATAAATGTAGTCTTGGCTGTCATTGCAATTAGTAGAGGACCTGCGAGGCACCGTGAAAAACGAAAATGAAAGGTTATCTCTTGGTGAGTTAATTTTTTAATTAAGATTTGACAAGTTAATTTTGTAGCAAACCGTATACAAAAATATAAATAGACTGTTTTCGGTAATGGCGACCAATCTCAGAAAAGACAAACTTTCGCGGACAAGGGAAATAGTATAGTGCACAAGCGTGTGATCAAGCATAGATGCACTCTCTCATCATAGTCTGATGGGGCAACAATCTGACACGATTGGAGTTAAGGCACAAGACCAATTTCGCAAATTCCAAATTCCGAGGTGCTACTGACCGGTCACCTTAAATTTGAGTATTTATTCACGAAGGTTTGGTGTATATGTAACGCATTATTATAAATTAAACTATCTCAAAATAAAAATAAAATAACATAAGCACATTGTGAATATTTAAGGTACAATTTTGCCTACATTAAAGTTGTTTTTTCATTACAGATATATTTCTGCGCCATATCAATCACAGCGCCAGTCAAGTCAAGCAGTTTGGAAAATGAAAATGGCCAACATCTACCAGCCAACTTAAACAATAACTTGCGAAACATTGGCAGAGAAGAATGGCTGAATTCAGATAATAACAACCTTCGAAATGCAAACAATTACTATCATCTGAACCCTGAAAACTATAATCTTCAACGAAATAATTTACTAAGGGAAAGGAACGATTTAAATCTTTACAATTCAGAAAACTATAACCTTGGTAGACAAGGAACCCCTAGCCCTGTTGACCCTTCCGAGCCCCTGAGTGCTGATCTACGAGTAAGTGCTGCCGTTGAAAAATCTTTGAGTAACTCGAATCATGATTTAGATGTCGCCGCTTTAGAACCTCAGACTCAAAACAGGTTTTTTGGGGCTGGTGGTGGGGCTGGTGGTGGGGCTGGTGGTGGAATCGGCGGTGGTATCGGTGGAGGTGTAAGTGGTAGTATTGGGATTTCCGGCGGAATCGGCGCTAATATTGGGGCCTACGCCTATGGACAAGGGTATGGACGATTGTATGGCAATGGATACGGTGGCCTGGGCTATCCTGGTTATTACCCAGGTTATTACCCAGGTTATGGCAAGTAAAATAAACTTTATGAAGTCTCTTTTATTGTTATTACATTAATTTGTTTCTTATACTAACAAGATAAATTCAATACACGGATTTTTTTCAAAGGAAAGTCCTTCAAATGTGTATAAGAATATACGGGAAGGGTTACTACGGTACGGGTGGCACTGAAAATTTCGGGAATCAAAGAAGTGACACAACATTACTATTTAAAAATGTATTTATTGCTTTTCGAAGTATTCTCCGCGAAATTTGATACATTTTTCCATACGATGTAACCAATTATTGAAGCAACCATTCCATTCGGAAGTTGGGGTCTCCAAAATGGCCGTTTTGTAGGCGTCCACAGCTTCTTCAGGTGATGAAAATCTCTGACCACGCAATTTATTCTTTATTTTAGGGAAAGTATAGAAATCATTAGGGCTTAGGTCGGGGCTGTACGGCGGATGGTCTAATAACTCTGTTTTCTTGCTCTAAAAACTCTTTTGTTCTGTGCGCGGTGTGAGAACTCGCATTGTTGTGATGGAGGATGATGCGGCGGTTGCAGTTCTCTTTACGGAGTTCAAAAACGACCATTTTTTTGCAACACTCCGTGAACGAACAATTTTTGTTGGCTTTAACTCATTTTCGAACACCCAAACTCGTGACTGGTTTTTTGTTTCGGGTTCGTACGTGTATATCCAGGATTCGTCACCTGATACGATGTTGTCCCCTTTATTTGTGGGGTACTTTGCCGGATTTTCGCGCGCTTTTCAATAACTTGGACAGAGGCAGTATATCTCTCTTGTTCTTTCTCCTAGACTCTGTGAAAGTTTTGAGCCAGATAGATGCAGTTTTTATAAGCAAATTTATGACATAACTGATGACAGTGACAGATGGGCCTTACAGGGTTGATCAACAGCGATCAAGCATTTGTAAATGGGCCTTAGCGGCCCACTCAACATTGCAAGAGCATTTGAGGATCCTGCGTGGAATCTTTCGAGAGTTCTGATGCACCAAGTAAAGCGAGCCGCTTTTTGCTCTTCACAGAGCGAATGCGGTATCCATTGGGAAAACAACTTTTTTACACCTAATTGTTCATGCAAGATTATTTGTTTAGGACTCATGCCAATGTCTATAGTTGCCTGAATTTCGCGGTATGTCACATGTCGATCTTCCTCAATCAGCTTACGCACAGCATCAACGTTTTCTTGAGTGACTGCTGTTTTTGGACGACCTTGACGGGGATCATCACTGAGCTTGACACGTCCACGTTGAAGTACAGCAAATCAGCGATAAATTGTGGTTTTGGATGGGGCTTCATCACCAAATGCAGAAATCATCCGGTCAACACACTGTTTTTGTGTTAAACCACTTCGAAAGTCATAATAAATCATCGCTCTTGAATTTCCTCGAGTCAATTCCATTTTCTCAACGACTAAACAAGTTTGTCAAAACCTTGTGACAAGACCGAGAATCTTTTTTTAAATAAATAAATGGTATTCGATTTTTAAAACCAAGGAGTTTTCAACTAAAAAGATTTAAATATGACAGGAACAGTGGAAATATTCCATTCCCGATACTTTTAGTGCAGCCTGTGTATTCAGTGTTATGTTCCGAACTATCTGTAAACATCCAGCATGTATAGGTGCACCATGTAGCCCCCACTTAATCTTTTTTTTTTGTATAAAAATCGTAAAGCGGTTTACAGAATACATCTAGCCACCAAGGTTCCACTGCGTAGTCCTAATAGTTTCGGAATAAAGTATGTCATCCGGACGGACAGATAGACATGACGAATCTACAAGAGTTCTGTTTACCTACCCCATAAAGAGTCGTAACTGCACATAATGATGTAAGTTCGTATAAGTACGTATACTGAATGAAAGAAATGCAAATAATAAACAGTTTGTTGGCAATGGTTTTTAATTTGGTAAAACAGTTTTCAATTACATTTCCTAATACTTCATAAAATAATGATTACATCAGCCATGATCATTGGTCGTGTTGGTCTTACATATTGAATTAGGGTTCTGATAGTTAGCCAAGTCCAAATTCATAAGGCTAAACATCTCTATTCTCTACTAAAGTAACTGGATTGAGAGGATCGTCAAGGCTGCTCAGGTCTAAATCCGCTGGAAGAGGCAACGGGATGCATCCAGCTTGATACACCACCCCAAAAGCCAAAAAACATATCTGGAAAAAAAATTATTCAATACTAGGTGTTGCCCGCTACTTCGTTAAAAGATAAAAAAGATTATTTTAATTACATAAAGTTATAACGCACATGATTTGGAGATCACCTTTTAAGCAATGAGATGCTTGTGTTAGGTGACTCCGCTCTTCCACTTAACATTAAACACTGTGTATAATTGAAAAAATACTATAAATAATAGTGTTATTGGGTTATTCCATCAGGAATTTCTCAGTAGCAGCCACGGAATCTGGATTTGTGCCCGGTTGGTGGAATCGAATCGAATAGGCTCGCCCCCTGTTACATGGGACTTCAACATAACGAACGGTGAAATGTGGGTGTACGATTACGTACACCTCTGCCTAACCCGTCGGAGATTACAGGCGTGATGTTGTGTTATGTGTGAGGACTGACTGGCTGATCAAAATGTGATAATGTGGATGATGACTGCAAAAGGCGTCCTTTTGGGTGCTGTAATTCTGGGCGCAGAGGTCCGAAGCAAAATTAAATGAGGCGACGATATGGCTTTAAACCGTTTATTTTGGCGCCATACAACTTTCTTTTCAAAGTAAACCTTCAAACGCCGTGTTGGGCACTATTTATTCTAATACCGTCCTGTATACAACGTTAAATGACTTATTATTTTCCGCAAGCACGGTCAAGTTTTGGGCACTGAATAAACAACATATAATAATGACCGTGTGAGGAGCATGCAGTGCACAATTGAAAGCCTGTCACTTTTCTGGTTTCGCCCTGGGATCTGTTGATCGTC
Source organism: Eurois occulta (assembly GCA_950022335.1). Classification (NCBI taxonomy): domain Eukaryota; kingdom Metazoa; phylum Arthropoda; class Insecta; order Lepidoptera; family Noctuidae; genus Eurois; species Eurois occulta. The sequence continues at coordinate 10,295,882 of OX465496.1, forward strand.
ATTGTAAAAGCCAATTTTAAGGGAAATTGTAACCAACCTCTTAAATTGAAATGGTAATTATTTGAAATAATGGGTATGCGCGGAATTAAAACGCTCTCTCCTTTAGCAGCTCAGCTCTGTGATACGAAGCCGGGTGCCGTTGCACAGTGTGGTTGCATCGAGGTTTCGCATCACGCAGAAGTTGAGAAATTCAACGGGGTAGGCAGTACTATCGTCATTAGCCATTACAGTGTCTATGGATGTGTATACTTTTGTTTTTTTTTATTTTAGTGACCCACTCGATCTTTGGCGACAGCACAGCAGTTGGACGGGAAAATTCTTCGGAAAATAGAATTTTCGCATCTCCGTCCGATTCCAGACGACCCTCTCCCATTTGCAGCAGCTTATTCGCAAAGACACCTGCTTCGTGGTCGTTGTACAGTTGGACGCGCAGGTTGCACGTAATATGAAGCTTTTCAATCCAGGAGGTTTTCACAGTGGCGACACCATGAGACATGCGTTTCATCCGCCGGTGTGCCCTTTTTTTAATACAAAATGGCTCATCTTAATAACTGGCAGTGTCTGTCTAAGGTCGCCTTTTTTGTACTGACTAAAACCCATCCATGTTCCTTCTTAGCGCATTGTGTTCTAGGGCCGCAGTATCTCTTTCGAACAGTCTCGCAGCCCCGGCAGGCATCGGCTCTTGCCCTTCCGGTTTGCTGACATCTTTTTGAGGCGCGTGTGAAACACGAACGCGCTGTCGACACGGTTCGTCGTCATAAGACGGTTGGACGGCGAGCTAGCTCATTACTCACCATCTACAGGGTCTAAAGGCTCCTGCGAGCAAAATGACGACGCCACCCATCAGCACCTGGTTGCCGCGTATGTCCTGCAAGCTGCGGTTCAACGCCTCTAATGCATGCTTGTGCGACATTGTGCACTCGTCCTTATAGGCTTAACTTCCACTGCTGCAAAAGGACTCCCCCGTTTATGGTGATATTGCATGTAGGGACGTATCTTCGCTTGCAACATTCAGCGGAAATTTGAAAATGGAATGTGCAGTCCGACCACCCTTAAGCAAAGTTGCAGTTAAAGGATACAGGAGAAATTTCTAGTGTGAGGCACGTTTAAAAAAAACTCTTCATGCTGTACATTGTGGTCCTTGCGGAGCTGGGCCAGCTGATGATTCAGCAGAAATGGTATATGACGGGACAGGTGGCGCACTGGCTCAGCAATTGACTGCGGCGCTGCGTGTCGCGAGTTCGATTCCCGCACGGAACATACATATTTACAACGTCGTGGATATTATCAAATTTTAATTTTTTTTTCATTTTTAAACTTATTAATTTTTTGTACTGTGTCAATTTTTCAATTTTTATTCATTAATTTATGATTACCTGTCTTTTGAATGGCAAAAAAATCGAAAAGAATACATACATTAATCTATAATCATATAGCACTAAAATAAAACAAAATACCTAACTTACAAAAAGTGATAACCGGTTGGTGATCGAACTCGCGAACCATTTTTATTATTTTTGGAAATCTAACAGCATTAAAATCAAAAACAAAATGATCACAAAAAGTGGATACTGACTGCGACTCGAACTTCCGAACCCTGGTTTACAGGGCGGTCGCTGAACCGATGTTTTTTTAAAGAATCTACGAACTTGCAGAAATAAATATACCTAATTTCATTTAAAAATCGTGGTTTCGAGACGAGTCTCTCATCTTCTCGCTCATAGCACAACTTTTTGAGGTCTTGACGCAGAATGTTCAATTCCCAAAACATCAGATTCGCGGAATATCCTATTCTCAAGAAGTCCGCATTCGCATTATAACAGATTCTCAGCATATCAGGTTTTTTCAATGGATGAGGGCCTGAGCCATTGAAACCATCAAACTATAATACTAGTGATTAAACCTTAGGCACCATTATTTTTGCTTGATATTTTGTACGTAGACAAACTAAAATCTGTACCTAATAGTAGACTTACATGTCGCCAGTTCTGTTTAAGCCCTATGTAATACGAGGCGTACCTATTTGCCGTCAACAATACAAACAAACAAGTCAAATAAAAACCTCGCGACTGCTATTGAGAGTTGATGGAAATACCCAATAAAATATAGCCCGACCTGGGAATGGAACCCAGAACCTCATGCGCAGCAATGTCGCTTGATATCTGATCACTATCCAAATGAGGCAGGCAGGTAATATTAACGCCAAATAATAACGGTAAAGTAATTGTTAGCGTCTGAATGATTAGGTTTTAATCGGTGTGTCGGTTGTACATAAATTAGGAAACAAAATATTCTTTCCTAATTTATGTTATAGTATTTTGTACCTACCTTTTTTGGTATCTTTTTTGTTTTAAGCGTTTATCAGTGGAAACTTGTAAATGGCTTTCAAATCAATATTGTTTAAGAACACTGTTTAAATATTAGTGTAAGTATTCCAAATAAAATAAAATAAAAAAAACAATAGAAATTACTACTACTAATAAACTAATAAAAATCGGATTACTCACCAGTAAGAACGCTCTCATTTCGATGACTGGTCAAGGCACCATGACCAATTATATATTTTAAGCTGATTTATGATTAGTATATTCAATGGTAGAACTAAATCTAAATTCGTCAAGGTACCCCAAACCATAAAAAAATTGCAATAATGTAATTAAAGTTTCTAAGGAGTAGGAAAACCATAATTTCCACTTCCCTATCCATACATACTTTGTAATTTATTTGTGTGGTATTTTGTATTTATTATTGATTAATTTAGAGACAAATTTTGTTTTTTTAATGTAAGTTAAGTGGAAAAGGCTAGGCAGATGTTGATGTAAGTCTCCAGAGATGGCCTAATTCAGAGGCTCATATAGGTACCTACTCGATTTCAATGTCAATATAGCCAAAAATAGTTTTACACAATTAATACAGGAACACTTAATAATACAAATTATGTAGCTACATTTAACATAATTGTGTAAACTTCAACACAAAAGTGGTTGTTTAAGAAAATGTGGTCTTTGTACAAACAGCTACATTGATTTTATATTCATAATAATTAACTGCGACTAACATGGTTTACAATTACAAGGCAGATGTGAGTGGTAACGCTGGAAAGGGACGCCCTGGATGGTCACACACGGACCTTATTGGTGATGTTCGTTAGGATGGCAAGGTGTGTAGTAGTCGCAACCAGACCTATGAACGAGGAGGTTTCAAAAGGCATAAATATAAGGATCGTTAACTACTACTTAATAAAACAAAGCTCAAGCCAAAAAACGTGGCTTTGAACATGACATGTGGGTTAGAGAGTGCAAAATACTTGTACCTACGAAAAAACAACACGTCTCCAAATTACTGCATCAAAACAGATCAAGATTTAAAAAAGTTTTTATGTTAAGAGAGAACAGGGACCACCGAATGGTCCGCAGGAGCTTTGAACATGTGCCGCGAAAGGTTAAAATATAGTTCGTACTTTTTAACTAGCACAGGAGATGCGAGCTCCGGGCCTGTGGACGGTGAGTAATGGGCTAGCTCGCCGTCCGTCCGTCGTATGACGACAGGCCGTGTCGACGGCGCGTTCGTGTTCCACGCGCGCCTCAAAGAGATGTCAGCAAACGGGAGGGGCCCGCAAGGGCCGATGCCTGCCAGGGCTGCGGGACTGTTCGAAAGAGATACCGCGGCCCTGGAACATAAAGTTTTTAGTCAGTAAGAGTCTGACACTCCCTTCCGCTCCGCCCAGAGCGGTAGGGATCATTTGATGATTTCCCAATCTCCAAAAAAAAAGGAGATGCAAGCTCAACCCAACCTAATTGAAAACCTATCGCAGGCGAGGTGCTAAAAATTTTTGAGGTTGCTGCGCTTGCTCTTGCAAGATTCATATGCATTTCTGCAAAAATCTACAACTTACTCCTATTTCTGTGTGAATGTGCGGGATTGTCATGGGTTTTGCTGGAAGAATACTCGTTGCAAGAACAATTTTTGTTTAATCGGTGTTAACTGCACGGGTTATGTACGGCAAGTGAAGTAGTGACGTATTTATATACAAAGAAAGTACATGAACACCTTACGACATAAGAGTAAAAACTAGTTGAGCGGGTTGCTGCTATGCTGCGTTGATCAGGCGCTCCAAAAATGAATGATTGCTAAATTTTTCGACCGTACTTCAATCGTTCTTGTATCCTTCACTATCTTAATTCTAAAGGATTTCGTCTCAATTTCCAATTTTTGCATTGTGAGAGTTAAAGATTCACCCCCCTAGTTATAATCCTGTCGGTGTACATGTTTATCTAAGACCTTACGACCCCGATAACAATGAAGACACCAAGGTGGAGACTGGTCCAAGAAAGGTTGGGAACCACTGCTCTAGAATTATTCAGAAAGAAAAAAGAATACAGAGTCAGGAGAACCGCAGCCCCTGTAAATTAAAACGTTTCATCTTACTTGCGAGTTGTTTACTCTTTTTGAAAGAGTTTGTTGAGTTAATATTGTAGACATATTATTGTTAATCGCTATGTCGTTTGACTAATTTTGAGAAACAGGTACATACGTAATTTTTGCACGCATTCCATTCTCGCCTACCTTCTGTTCTCATATCACTTGGTGTCGCCTATTTCGGTTTAAAGACATTTATTTTCTCAAAGAACAAATTACAGTTCACTTAAAGAGAAACTTAACTAAATTTAACAATTGTGGTTGTAGTTTACTTTACGACGTTCGAACTATCAAAGAAACTAAACACCATAGTTTTTTTTTCTTTTTAAACAATGGAAGGTATGAGAAACAAAAACAGTTAACATTAAACTTATGTGTCTAATATATAATTTCTTAGGCCTTTTTTAAATGTTGGTATGCTTATGTACACTCTCTGACTTTTTTTGGTACTTTATTGTACAGCCGAACCCCCTCATACTCAATAGTTTTCCTGCCGTACAAGGTTCTCACTCTTGGTACTTCTAGGTCGTCTTGATTACGGGTATTATATCTACGAGTCTTTTGTGTGAAAGAAATATTTGTGTGTATGTTGGTCTTAAGGATCTTTCGAATAGTCTATTTATTCGTAAGTCGCATTGTTTTTATAACTAATTGTTTTTGTAATATGTGGAAAATGTCGTTGGTTATACATTTAATCACACCCCTTGTATTAGAATTATGTGTAATACTTTAATGTGTAACTGTTTGTTTTCCCAAAGAAATAAAATAAAAATAAAATAAAATAAATAAAAAATTTATTCCACTCATTAAGCTTTGTATATTGTCATTTTATACTCTATGGTTGTGCAGTAGGAGGTGAGACCTGCTTGCACTTGCTTGTCTATACCATACAAAATTTTAAAACAAATTCTAGCTACACTTTGAATACGATTTCTTGCGCTTATTACAGAAAAAGCGCAAGAAATCGTATTTAAATAAGATTCGATAGCGGATCTGATTTATTCACTTTAGTTTAACCACCACTCTTGCTATTCAGGTCGACTTTAAGTCGACTTTTTTACCTATAGTTTTTACTTGGCACTAAGACAGTCTGAGTGTACCTTGTATCTTTTTAATAATTTTTCTAGTGTTACATTTGAAATATTATGGCACCTATTAGGAATTCTAATTTCCATTCTATTCCTGCTTTTGTGATACTCTCACCGCTTGCAAATTTTGCTACAGTATAACTGACATCGTAATGTGAATGGTATTCTTGACCTCGTCTTGTCTAACATTGAAGTAGCATGTGCATGAGTGCATGAGGACTCACATCATAAGGTACCCTGCATCGCTGCCGATTTCGTTCAAATTCTTCAGCTGCATTTTCGGCCTCGAGTCAAGTTAAGTAATCTTATGCTCAGGCGAATTATGACGCCATAATTTAAGAAATGATGGAAATTAATTGGCCATTAGAGCTAAATTGTAGGCCTCTTCAAGAAGATGTTAAATTCTTTTATGACACTATCAACTTGCTACATAATAAAATATATTTCATCTAAAATTATCGCTCTAAGGGGTAAGTATCATCTTTGGTACAAAAGCCCTCTTATTAAAATAATTAAAGAAAAGTCAATATTTTACTCAACATTTTAAACTTATGGAAATATCTCGGACTATTAATCTTTTGTTACCTTACGCCAACGGGCTAAAGATCAGGGGCCCAATTCTGCTATTACAATAGTGTCAGAATGGTCTGTCATTGATTTCATTATTGTTGATTTTGACTTGTCAAAACTTGTCAAAATCAACAATTATGAAATCAATGACAGACCATTAGAATTACCATTAGAATGGTCTGTCATTGATATCATAATTGTTGATTTTGACTTGTCAAAACTTGTCAAAATCAACAATTATGAAATCAATGACAGACCATTCTGACACTATTGTCGTCTATTGTAATAGCAGAATTGGGCCCCTGGAGAACGAAATTTTTGACGACTGTATACCAAACATTGAACTAGCCATTGCCAAAAAACCTATTGGTTTTTTGGCAATATTTATGTTAAATCTTAAACACTGTTTTATCCATCCGTTCTAAAATTTGCTGAAGTGTCGTCTGGTCATGGGGAGGAAATCTACAATATGTTTGGTGACTACTTCTATTCTAACTTCCAAGAGTGCGACGCGAATGAGTTCTTAGCCTCTGCGAGAATGAATCAGTCTACTGATTCTGCTCTGTTGATGTGCGGGAGGAGGAGGTATTTCGGTTACTAAATCAAGTGGATATTAACAAATCCGCTGGCCTGGATAATATTTCAACAATTTTTATAACACGAACGAAGATAAATTGCAGATCTTGCTTTCCTATTTTGTATAATGAACGGGTCTACTGACGTCCTGAGCTGGTGGCCAAGATTGGACTTCGTGTACTGTCTGTGTTTCTTCGGAGACCTCATCTCCTTCATGTACCTATCTATTGTGAAAACTATCCACAGGCAATATTCGTATATTTTAAGAGCATGTTAGTAAATAGTAAGTAGGTAGATATTGTAAAATGAATTTATTTATTTTAAAAAGTATGTTTTTTTTTTGTCTATTTTTATAAGTTTATAATGTATAAGTGGAAACTTGTAATTGGACTTCTTCTACTTAATACTTCTGACTGCTCGAATGTAATATCTGTACGTTTTCATAAAATTAATAAAATAGCTGAAGTTTTTTGAAAACGTCAGTTTACCTGGCCGACTGATTTTTCTCAAAGACTTATTTACCTACATTGTTTACCGATATACCTTGTGGCCGCTGGTAAGCTCAGTCAAACGAAGAATACAATTTTACAAATTCCGAGGAAAAGTGATGTAAGATTTTGACTGCTCTTTGGACGTTCATTTTGACTTGATTAAAGTCATTTGTGGTGATAGCAAGTGGAGTAGAGCCAATGTTTACCGAGAGAGGGTAGAAGAATTGTTGGCAGACCAACAGCCGCAGATGGGTGGATGACCTCGTGCCTGACTCCCGCAGACCAGGGAAGAATTGTGCAATGGGAAGGAGGCCATTATAGGGTGGAACGGACACTAACACACAAACGATTACCGCGTATTTAGTACATCATTCTAAACCGGAGGACACAGAAATTTTTCGTCGGTAATTTCACGGTCAAAATGGTTGGAACAGCTGTTTTTTTTAAAACACGCATATGTTTTTTTTTAACACAGCGCAAACAGCGTGTAGCTGTTTTTTTTGTGTTTGAATTTAAAATTACCGCGGAATAAATTTCTGTGGGTTTAAAATGATGTTCTGAATAAGTGGTAATCGTTTGTGCCTCGATGTTCCTTCCACCCTGTTCACTTAGCTGTGGGTGGAAAAAGGCTGTATTATGATATTGGAATTCATTTTCATTCTGTGGTTGAGTATCTTCGCGGGTTCGATTCAAAATATGGAAGTGTGTAACCTCGTTGGTTTTGGATACTGAATTTATTTTTAAAGCGATCAAGGTGGAGGTTCAGACAGGTTCAGAAAGGTGGGCTGCGGAACACAAAGGGCCCAGAGTGGATGAGTTTTAGTCAGTACAAGTCTGACACTCCGCCCCTTAATGACCCCTTCCGCTCCACCCAGAGCGGAAGAGGTCATTAAGTTTTGACGATTTCCCATCCAAAAAAAAGGGTTCAGAAAGGTCATGTGCGTAGTACTCGCGCCATCGGCATCGATCAGATGTATGAGCGTGGATGAAGCAAAGGATCATAGCAGGTGGCGTTCTATAGTTTCTGCTTACCCTCCAGAAAAATAGGCGTGAGTTTATGAATGTATATGTTTGACAAAGAAAGAGAAAGATTTTATCTATACTTACACCATTATTTTTACGTCGTTCTGGAACCGAATACCATTAACTCGATCATCGAACTCGAAACGATTGGGACAATTTTTTTTCAAAAAGTAACAATAAAAAAAACACGAAAGAATAAATTTAATGTTTTTTTTTTTGTGAAATAATGAGAATCGATCGATGAATGAATTTTTCAATGGGTTTTGTTCGCATGTTATGCCGATCGTGGATACGTTTTATACACACATATGCATTTGAGTTCTCATTATTAAAAAAAAAAACATTAATTTTTTTCTTTCGTGTTTTATTTTCTTGTTATTTTTTTTAATAGTGCCAACTGTTTCGAGTTCGATGATCGAGTTCATGGTACCTATTCGGTTCCAGAACGACCTAAAAATAATGGTCTATAGATTGAATAAAAACCTAAATAAGAAGATGATAAAAATATACTGACTCTACATAACATAAAACATAACATCACCCATGTAATCTCCGAAGGGTTAAGCAAAGGTGTACCTATAGTACACCCACATTTCACCAGTTTTATTTAAGTCCCATGTAATAGGGGCGAGTCTATTGCCATCAACCAGGCGCAAATCCGGACTCCATGGTTGGTACTTTGAAATTTCTGATAAAAAACCCAAAAAATGGGTTTTTAACGTCGAATTAATATGTTATGTTGCCAACAAGGTCTCTAAGTATTAAGTGTAACTAAGTAAATAAAATAGTTTTGGCAACTTAAAATATTAATTCAACGGTAACATCCCTTTCAACGTTTTGCCTCGATTCACCCCTGCGTTCCTATTCACCCCGTCTGACGGCACTACTCGTAGATCACTCAATCGATTATTCGTTCATCACGACAGTTGCTCTGTAAAATACTGGTATCCAGCTGCATCCGGGTAGATTGGAAGCCAACCCCAACATAGATGGGAAAAGATTTTATTTATGGGACAAAAAATGGTTACAATATTAATATTTAGCATAAGTATAATTAAATAGTAAACAAAAAAAAATGGTTGCCTGTAAAGTCGGTTTTACGGGCGAAGATTTTACGTGACAACGTCTTTTTCTCGGTAGAATATTTATTGATATGAATATAATTAAATTGCACAATAGGAACAAGGAATTGAATGAAAATAAGAATTGCACAAATTTTAACTATAGAAATATATTTTGTTTACTAAAACATTGTACATGTAAACTTAAACTTAACTAATTACCGATCATAGTTGAGTGGGAGAGAGACGCAAGGCATTCGGCGGGCCTCTCTCTCGTTCGGTGACTCATCGTAACGTTACCGAGCGTTACACTTTTTCATAAGTGACTCCCAGCCGCAACCTAATTTAAGACGTTGTCACGTCAAAAAAACGCATAACCCACGCCTGAACACCATCCTAATCTATGAACCTTTGTCTGAAATGTATAACTACTACTTTTATTTTACTTAAACATAACTAGCAAAATGTGGGTGTATTTTAGACACACCTCTGCTTAACCCTATGTAAAAATAAGATATATAATTAGTAGAAAATTAATTAATGTTGTAGTATTATATTTCAAGTAGCCTATCCTCAATTTCCACAGTAAGATGCAGTGGATTCAAATTAATTTGGCGTACTTACTCTCCGATGTCTCATTATTAGGCAAGGTTCGCATCGAAGTAAGTTCACTGAAAGGCTTCGTTAAATAAACTGTACGGGAAGATAGTCTTTTACGAAAATTGAAAGCAGTTGCGCTAGACGGATAGCTAATTTAATTTACAGTACGGCAGCGTTTGAAATTGTTTGCGAAACAATGAGAAAACACGTGCACACTGGCTAAGACGTCGAAATAACACAAGAACACTTCTGATTAAAACAATAACACATAGCTTTAATTATTTTTTTTTAGGAATTTATTAATTCCTTTTATTATTTGCATCTACTTGGAGCACTTTAATGAATAAAATTCTATGAAGAAAAAAGTACACACAATTTTAGTTCGCCTGTTCTAACTAGATGGCGCTGTAGTCGAATTAGAAGTCGCTATGGTTTCGTTACATCGGCGAGTATATATACCCTGGGCGACAAAACTTCGACCTGCCCACAAAAGCTGGACATAGGCCTCTCCTATTATAATATTTTTGATATTAGCGATTCGCACTTGGCGTGCGATAGCTATTTTAATCCCTGTGTGGAATATCTGCTGTATTTTAATCAAATGCAGTTTAGTCGGTTCAACCGCCAGGGGCGCTGCCGTCTATGAGACTTAACACTTGAAGTTCAAGAAAGTGTAAACTCGTCGTTTGGACTGTACAAGATTACCGTAATTAAATTATTATAGTAATATCTTCTCGCTTGTATTACTCAAAAGGGTAGGCAGAGGTAAATAGTGCAAAAGTGCTTTTGTACTTAGATTGATTACGAGTTTTCGAGAAATTATCGATGTTTTCGTCACGGATTGTTTCACTAAATCATTTAATTAGCTTACACAATATACACCATTATTATTTTTTAGGTTGTTCTGGAGCCGAATACCATGAACTCAATCATCGAACTCGAAACGATTGGGACTATTTTTTTCAAAAAATAACAATAAAAAAAAACACGAAAGAATAAATTTAATGTTTTTTTTTTTAAATAATGAGAACTCAAATGCATATGTGTGTGTAAAACGTATCCACGATCGGCAACACATGCGAACGATACCCATTGAAAAATTCATTCATCGATCGATTCTCATTATTTCACAAAAAAAAAACATTAAATTTCCCAAATCTCCCAATCGTTTCGAGTTCGATGATCGAGTTCATGGTATTCGGCTCCAGAACGACCTAAAAATAATGGTGTATATTGTTTCGCACGTTAATTCACGACTATCACAGTTTTGTAGATTAAAGTTGTCTAACAGTAGTTGTTTAACTAAGTTCAGTATTGCAACAGTTACGTAGTGCTAACTACTTCCGACTGTCTGGGAGGAGAGGAGTAGTTTAGCTAATCATACTGAATATACTACTGAACGAGCAGGTAAGGAGAGCGATTATTATAATTATATTATGTACTTTAAAGAAGAGCTTGATATAGTATCACGCCTGTAAAACCTAGAGGAGGTAAGCAGAGGGGTATTGTAAATTCAGTGAAATTAATTAACACGCTTGTATTAGCTTTTCAATTTTACCAAACAATGTAATCAAATCTTGGAAGTCAATTTTAACGTACTTTTAATTTTCCTATCGATACGAAATTTTTATGTATATGTAGTTCGGATGACAATAATACATATAATTTGGCATCTTGGAGCTGATCTGATGTTGGAGCCAGGAGTAAGATAGTGGAACGCTCCAGTGGATAAAGGTGTGATGTTATTTTATTATATTTATTTTAACCTTTTCACCGCCAGCGTACACAGAACGCGGTGCCTCGCCTAGCGCCAAGCTATACACGTATAACGAAATATATAGTAAACGGTAGTGATGTGGGTAGCGTCATATCGATGAATGAAAATTATACACGTTAAGTTATGTTTTATTTATAATTTTACGGATATAAATAAAAACTGATTAACTATTTCCATATTTGTTTTATTTCACAGTATCAATATTAAGAAAAAACAATATAAATTATAAGTATCAAAGAAACAAATACGTAACTCAATTAGAGTCATAAGAAATGAGGTACATCTCTAATTGCTTCATGACGTCATTCTTTGACTTCATTTCAAGTCCTTGGCGCTCAGAACACGTTAAATTCAATTCTGATTAGGGATGTGGTCTATGGTCTTTTTTCTATGTTTGTCTACTCCCGTGTTTTTTAAACTACTTCAGTCGACATTTTTTACCGTTAGGTATATATCTAAGCAAAAAAAAAAAATGTTCAAATATTTCTAATTCTGTGCAATCTCCATTCATAAAATTAATATTTAGCCCGGACGTAACAAACAGCAAAATACCCACACAGCAAAATACCTACACACACACACCATGTGATGGTGTGTGTACAAGCACAAGATATCTGAGCCGTTATTTTTTATTTTTCATTCAGTATTGAATCTCACAAATAGGTACAATGTTTTATTGAATAAACGATATTATTATCAAGCTGGACATACCTCAGAATCATCGTCTTCTGGTCCAACATTCTCCACAAAATACTCCCGAGTCCGATTCCCACCTTGTAGAATGCTTAAAAGCTCATCCTTATCCAGTTCTTCGTTCATATCAATAACTTACTTATTTCTTTACTTATTAATGATGAAGCAATGAAAAGTGCAACAAATATTGGTGCAGACTGCATTATGACAAAGTGACTTTGACAGCCATACGTTTATGACGTCACAGAACGTCTTCTATAACAGTCCGTGGCGCCCAGGGCACTCATAACCATGGACTTATAGCTTACAACCAATTATTTTGTAGAGATGGGAATATAATTATCGATAAGGATTGCCAACAACTATTTAATTCCGGTTCGGCACCTATCCGACGGTCGAAATTTGTCCATTATCCCTTTGTTATAAAGTAGTTATCTTAATTCATATTTTACTGACTTCAAACTGTTTTCAATAATATATTTCTAAATATTTCAACGGGTGAAATCAAACAGTGTTAACTTTCGCGTCACATCACTGGCCGACTATATATGAAGTCCTTGGCGTTCTGGGGATATTAAAATGTTCGGAGTTATTGTTTTTGCCAATTTTAAGACAATTAAGGGCTTCTTGTGTGGAAAAATAACAAAACAGGGTTCTAGACAGTGCTTTTAAATAATAAAATGATAAGAAAAACCTGTTAAATAATGTAAATTTATTTTTATAACAAAGTTAAAATGAAGAGCTTCTAATGAAGTCGTGGCGCTGGTGGCACGAAAATCTGGAACTTCTATTGAAGTCCGTGGCGGTGAAAAGGTTAAAGACATTCTTACATATATTCCTGTATTCTACATTTTCTTGAAGTGTTCATATTTGCTATGCTAAACGTTTTAAATTACGATCGCATAAAATATTTACCTAAGCATATATTATTATTATTATAATACCTACTTTACGCTACTCCAAGTAGCAGTGTTTACCTTAACAGTTTAGTTATATTGACGATTTATATGTATAGATAAGGGATCGTATGTATGTATGTTCAACTTGTATAGTAGTTGTAGTACTGAATATTGTTACTGGATAGTAGTGGTGGTGGATAGTAGTACGTTTCCTCTCGATGTTTTCCTTTACCGTTTTTCAGAGCAGTGGTGATGAAATAAATTACACAAAGTAATGCGCCTGCCTGGATACGAACCCACGACTTACTGTTCGTAAGTCGGTGCCGCCACCACTGGGCCACCGCTGCTGTCTCGGTCGATCTCGGACCCTACTTTGATCAAAACTAATACTGCATCATTGGTTTTTTGAAAAAATCTACATCCTTAGCCAGGAATCGAACCAGTTTGTTTTGAAAATAAAAACGCACACTTATAATAAATGACACTATTCGATAGTATCGCTATTATAGATCAAATTCGGGGAAGTGCCATACGGCAAACTTCATCTTAGAAGGACTGTTGTTTTAAGTTCCAACTAAAAGTGAATTTCAACATTGAAAATGAATCAGTCAAAAGTGCTGACAGCGTTCAGTTTCTTTGGTGACATTCACCTTCAGTAACGTTCTTATTATTTCCCTAACATTATCTCTTTAAAAATGTTATACATTTATTATAAACATTCTTTAAAAAATAAAACATTAAAAAATATTAAAATAATGTAGCCCACCGGTATCTGGAACAGGGTCCAAGCCGTAGTAAGCCGCCAAGTACCGGCGGCGGTCAGGGCTCCAGAGAAAGGAACCTCCTAACAATACGAGCCCTGTCCAGGAGTACCGCTTTCTGAATCAAGCCCTTGATCCAGCTGCTTAACGAGAGCCTCGTCAGGTATTGATCGAGACTTGGCAATTAAGTCATTGGCTGATCCGACTATCATAAGTATATAAGTTCTTATTATTAACAAGTCATTATTTAAATAGCTCTCTATTAACATACAGATTGGCCATAAACATGCAAACTAAAAGCATTGTCACCTTTATCTTATCTTTAAAACCCTGCTAATTCTCTAATAGCCCACGACTCCTGATTCGGGAGACTATAAATCCCGGATTTAATAACCATCAGGGGAGCCATTTCTATCGGACGAAGCCTACCCCTGTTGTGCCCTACGGTTTTTTAAACCGATCTTTAAAATACGAAAAACCTTAAAATTAAAAATTTGGAGTATTAAATATGTGAAGTCCTATTATACGGTGAAGATCTGGTAAATTGGTTATGGCTATACCTCTGCCTAACAGATTTTTTATTTCTATTGATTTCTGATGAATTTTACTATGGGGTGTAAAAAATCTCCCATGGTTGTTACCTTGAGAAATCACTTAATAAATTATGATGTAGGTAGGTAATTATAGCACTGCAAATGAAAATATAGAAAAAACTAAAAAACAGTAATAGACTGCCTCATTGGTCGAGTGGTCGCAAGCGCGAATGCTGAGCATGAGGCCCTGGGTTCGATTCCCGGGGATTCGTGCCTGTTTGATGGCAATAGGCTCGTCCCCTATTACATGGGACTTAAATATAACTGGATGTCTGATAGTAGACATTTGGAAGTTTAATAGGGAAAAGCTCAGTTTTTTCACAAAACAGCTTTAATCTCAACTTTGGTAATTATTACAATAGAATTTACGAGGTTACATGGCGACGCACCCGTGTACAGATTCTGGACTGAAAAAAGTTGTAAATAAAAATGTTCAGTGTGCAGGTGTAAGTAAAAAACTTGTAACAGTTATAGCACCACTTGAATGTCCAAGTTGGCGGTATCAAAAAACCATCAGGCGCAAGTATGGCGCAGACACTGGAGAAATGTGGAAGTACCATTAGGTACACCTCTGTCTAACCCTACGGGTATTACAACCGCGATGTGATGTTATGTAAAAAGCAGTAAATACCACGGGACTCGGTATCAAAAATACTTATCAGCCCAAATCAAAGTCAATTTCCATCGAACATTGCCCAACTTTGTTGTGCCTCACGGCTTTTTTCTAATTTCCACTTGCTTTATACTAGAGTCGTGGCTGTTATTGTACTTTTGTGATTCTGTGCACGATCAGACCTCTTTATTAACTCTGTTGGGTAACTCAATTTGGCGTTGAAGGGATGACGAGAACCCTCGCACGTGTTACGGCTACTGGTATATTACTGCGATATACTTATCCGTGAACAAAATCGAACAACCGTAGAGGCGACTTTGTTATTGGTGTGGCAGACAGACTCTCTACCGGTCAAAACGTTGTTTGGCTAAAAATTTTAAAAGTATTGTTAAAAACCTTTTTTTGCAATTTAATTAAACAAAAAAAAAACTCACTGAGAAGAGGCCAGTGTCCCATTAGTGAAAACATTAATTAAATATTCTGATTATGTAATAAATGAATTCATTTTTGATTACACATTTATTAAGAGACCTATTGGGTTGGCAGGGTTTTGTGTAACGGTTATGTAGTGACTCTAGATATTTATTTAGACATACGGGGTCGCGGCAGACCACAAAGGAGATGGCGGACAAACTGGATGTCTTCCTTGAAATCAAGACCATTGGAAAGAATGGAGGGAGGCCTATGCCCAGCTGTGGGAAAATATAGGCTAGCATGATACCTAATACCTAATAATAAATAGTGTTACGTCAATATTTTTATAGTAACTTAACAGGGATTTTGACTCAAACCAGACAAAAGTAGCTTTGTCTGTTTAAGCGATTTGACTGTAACATTGGTATAAGATTCGCTTGCACAAGTTCGCTGGTATATTGAATTCGCTCGAGCATGCGAATATTTATTTTCCGACACTATCATATTTGTGATACCCAGATACTGCTGTGTTGTGGAAGTCAGGCGATTAAGCTTGGTTAAACTTTAAGATAACGATAACAGGACTGTTTTTTTTATAATTTAAAATTGGTGAAATATGTATTTACTTTTAACATAAATACTCGAAATATGCACAAAATCTCAAAATAGTGCACAAAATGTGCAACATAAAATTAATATACCGTAATTATGTTAAAACAACCCTGCCCGATCCGTGAGGGTATTATTAGGTATCGAGATTAGATTCTATTTATGTAATCCCTTTTGGACAATAAGTAAAAAAAAATACCCCGATGAAAATCAAATAAAATTTGCTAAAATGAGTAAACCTGCTGGCAACAACACGGGCACGGGGGGCGACATTTCGGTCGCTTCTCGTGTAGCGACGTCACAAACAAACAATAATTTACGATCGAATATACTTTTGTCGACGATGGTGTTCTCACGTTTTAAAAGTTTGTTAGAATTTAGGGAAACGGTGGTAATCACACACAATCACGAAAATCATGCATTTTAAAATTCATTAATATTTTTACTTTGACGAATATTTTGTGTTTCTTATTTTATTTGGTAATTTTCATTAGTATACCTAAATGCTCGTTTCGGATCGGTCAGGCTTTTTTTTGAAACATACTGTCTAAAGTACTGCAATAATTTTTAAAAAATAGCCATAATAAGCAATTGCATATAAAAAATATGCATTTGCATATAATGCGGTTTCAAATACCTAATGATTATAATCACATTTTTTTTTTCTTTTTAACATAGTGCACGTTTCAGCCACCGACTCGAATCGTTGTATTTATTATTTTTTGTTCTTTTTATATGAGGTATAATCGCTTGCTTTTGTTCAAATCGATTTCATGTTGCATTTATCTAAACATGACTGTTATAAATAAAATAAGCCTTTAGTGATGTTTTAGAATGATTACAGTAAAATAAATTTGTTACCATCGGTTTTACCAATAACAGCTTGCGCTTCGACAGAGGCCTCCTACGAAAACTTCCACCTATCTCTGTGTCTTGAAATTCTCATCCATTCTGGAACGGCAACTCTTGTCATCTCTTATCTTCTCATCTACCCAGCGTTATTCGACACACGACTGTTCTTTGATCTCACACACGGGTCGATCTTCAAGGTTAAGTTACGCTTGCCATGGTCGGTCCGTAGATGGATGAGTATCCATTACATACCGAGTTTCCACCATTCGGAAAGCATGTTAAGCCGTTGGTCCCAGCTGTCATATGTAGATCTTTGACAGTCGTTAGTGTCGTTACAGGTACTCTAATCAGTGTCCCGAAAATATGACAACCAGTTTTTATACCAAGGGTATTACTTAGCCAGTACTATCTGGGTTGTGGAGGTTAGATAAAAAGAAGCTCCATGTAAAATACTCATAATCTAATGGGCATTCCCAACATAGTTGGGAAAAGGCTAGGCAGATTATGACGTGTTTATTATTTTAGTTATAAATCCTAATGATCGTACAAAAACAAAACTAAACACAAATACAAAAACACACACAAACATAAAAATACTGAAATTTTACAATTACAGAATCATTGTTTGTTTATTTATTACAAGACTGAAAACATATTAAGTTTTTTTTTCACTCATTTTTCGACGCATTAATTTAACGAAATCGTTTAAATTAACTTGCTATTATATTCTTACGAACACAATAATCATCGTTTAATTCCACTTGTTTTAAAGAATAATTAGTCTCGTAATGAGTTTTTAAATAAGAAAAAATAAATGAAGTACTTGATTTATTTATTCTCTACAATGTGATTAAAAAATAATGATTTGATATTAGCTAACTTTTATTGACTTACTGCTTTACATACTGCAGACTACGCAATATAATTTTACTAGAAATGCGAAGAATTCCAATAGTGTAGCTGCTGTTTTGTTTTAATAATCATTTTCTTTAAATATTGACATAGCTCTTTTGCATAACACAATTATAAAATACTAGCTGACCCGTGCCCACTTCGTTGGGCATAATGTTCAAAAATATATATCTTTCATAGTTAAGGCAGCGTTCGTAAGAAACGTTTTCATTCGAATGTTTTTTCGCCGATTCACTTTGCAAAACGGACTACCATGTAAAAGCCTTTTTATTTTTCGGTTTTTTATTATTATGTATAACCTATGACACTCAGCAATAATGTGTCTTTCTATTCGTGAAAGAAGATTCCCGAGATTCCGATTAACGAATTCGGAGTTTCCGATTAACGAATTCCATGAGGACCAAGTCGCAGGATAATTTTAATTGTTCAAAACTTCTCTGTACACTATATTCGATGTAACGTTGTCATTTGGTAGCAAAATATATTGTCTATCAGGAGCTCCAACCCGAGATAAGCCCACATATAACTGCCCATGGGAAAAACACGGCTTTCTCAGGTCAATGCCCACCAGAGAGAATGTTTGACCTTCTACACAAAACAAACTTAATACCTACCTATAACCTAAATTAATATCTACATGAAACTAACTTAATACCTATAACCTAATTTAATATCTAGGTACATGAAACAAACTTAATGCCTATCTATAACCTAAATTAAATGAAAACTATATAAACATAAAAGATTTTTTTTTTAATGTACCGAAAATAAAATTAATGAATGTCGAAAGTGTGTTACGAAAAATTCAATTTTGGGGACGTCCGCTGCGTAAAGAGCCGACCGCGCGAATGAGCCGCGCGGGTACCTACCTCTCAGATGTAAAAGGAAGGTCACGCCTCCTTCTTCCGAAGTGAGCACGAACGCGAACCGAAATAAGCCGAAACCATCGCGCGCCGCTGCCGCGCTGCTGTGGCCTCCACGTATAACGATGAGTTTTTCTCCGATTCTCTTTACAAAACGGACTACCACGTAAAAACCTTTTAATTTTTCGGTGTTTTATATAGCCTATGACACTCAGCGATAATGTGGCTTTCTATTAGTGAAAGAATTTTTAAAATCGGTGCAGTAGATTCCGAGATTACCCCTGACAATTTAACAAACACACAAACTTTACCTCTTTATAATATTAGTATAGATAGAACTAGTTACAATATCGTTGGTCTTTGTAGCCATTCTATAAGCAATAATTACAAAATATCTATGATCAAGATACAACAACTGAATCCATAATTTTATTTGATATTATGATCTGTTAATAAAATAAATGATTGAGATAATTTTAAAATAACTAATTTTTAGAAGCATAACATACATCCTTACTAATATTATAAATGCGAAAGTAACTCTGTCTGTGTGTTACGCAATCACGCCTAAACTACTAAACCGATATATTTAAAAAAAACGAAACGCTATATCACACATACATACATATATACGCATATGCTATAGACATAGTGTTTCGCTTTTTTCCTCACACATCAAAATTTCCAGGCGAACGAAGTCACGGGCAACTACTTGGAATTGCGGACACCAGCCCGTTATAAAATACAATACGTGATACTCGTAGTATTTATAAATAATATAATATAATGTAAGAAAGTAAATAATGTAATATAGTTTTTCATAGTATTTTTTTTCTTTTCAACACTTGCCCTTGTGTAGAACGTTATGGGTAAATAATTTTGTTGATACTGGATTGGCCCTAATGTGTTCAGTGTTGGAGTCAACACGCCGGATGACGTATAAGTAATGTTTGCTCGCACTAAAAGCTGGATCGTGCTCTCTCTGCTACTATTCATAGATTCGTATGTTTGTGTGCTTTGCTTAGGTGGGTTTAGTTACTGAAGGGTACATAAATATCACACGAACACAGAGTTCTAGTGTTCAGTTTGTACACCTTTGTGATCATTATCTTCTTGCCCTTCTCCCATGTTACTTGGGGTTTGTGGAAACACATTTTTTTCTTCAATTCTCCCCTGTCAAACGTTACTTTGCGTATTACCTATTTGTTTATTTATATTTCCATAATAAAAGTCTATTAAGGCATTCTTGACAATATTAATATTAGTCTGTTTTTTCGCCTTCAGTAGAAAAGCTTCTATTTACTTTTTCTCTCTATCTATGCTTGCTATAGCAGTCCACAGCTAGACATTGACCACATCAAAGCTGAACTAAAATACCTCCTCCCCTCTTCTCTACCTTCTGCATCTAATCTGTTACGACAACTTATAAGGTCTGTTGGTTGATTTATTTACGTACTTACACACAAAATACTTAACATAACATTTCATAAAGATAGAAGAGCATAAAGGTATTATTTCATAAGTAATTTCTTCCAGAAGACCTCCGAGAGGAAAGTTGGATTAGAAATCCATACCAAAGTGTCAAATTAAATTAGAGGTAAGTAGTTTTTAACATGTACAAAATACTTACATAAAAGAAATCTTTTCAAATGCACTCCGTAAAAGAATCCACCTTTTTCACGTTTGCTGTACAATGTACTTTATACTTTTAACATCTGTTCATAGTCCATTTGTAAGAAGCTACAGCAAGCTCGCTTTTACGTAATGGAAAGAAAAACGAAGTATGTTTTGGTTTAATAAATATATATTTTTGTTCGGGGAAGCTATAAATCGATTAGGCAGGCTGGCTTTCGTCGGTGGACGTACTCTGAAATATTAACCGTTGACGCAAGCTATGGGCGATAGCGTTTTATAAACCGCGCTCACATACTTTGCTTCTTGAGCGACTAATTATTTTGAATAAGAATGTCACATTAGTGTACTCAGATGTTCATACTTCAGTATGAACCACACAGATTACGTCTTGCCTCTGTTCATAACATCGCACGATGCCGGCTGGTTTCCGATGCAAAGACTGTAATATAAAATATGCATCAATAAAATGGATGGAAATCAGGCTGATTGGGACACTGACAGCTTATAAGTTATCTGTCTGCTATTCAATCAGGCATACAAAATACTTTAGTACCTAACCTTCATGTTGCGTAACATAGGTGACTGATATAAATTTTCTGATTGTATTACCTTACTAAATGGGCTGTGGAAGTCAGAGAGGCAGTCGCTCCATGTAAAATATTAGTGTTTAGGTGCATCTGGAAGTCGACCCCAATATAGTTGGGAAATGGCTCGGCACACGATGCTGATGTGCTGATAAAGAGTTCACAAAACTAGTACTCAACGACCAGCGCGATAGTCCGCTTTGTTTTCTCCACAGCGACTGCCTTCCCAAGCGGTGTGCTGTTTTACAGCAGCTGATGAGTGAGCGGTCTGTCCATTTCCGTTACCAAGAGGACGGCTCCGGTTTAGCAGAGTATTGATCATTGATTATTGAAATATTGCTATCTTATAACCTATTCATAGAATGTTGGAATCCTATAATTCAAATTTCATTGATATTAAAATATTTGCATGCTCTAAAAATAAATTTAAATCTAATATTATTAAATTTTTATCTTAATCTTAATTGTAATCTTATTCTTATTATTTATTTACTGCATAATTTAAGTAAATTAAATTGTTTTTGATCTATAGTAACTTATTTATTTATTTCAAAATATTTGTTAATTTTGGTAATGCCCATCTAGTGGCAACCACTGATCTTTAAATAATTATGTCTTATCTGCGGATAATGCAGTGGACTGCAACATTACTACTTAGTTTTGTTAATCTTATGTGTTATATATGTTGTAGTTGTTTATTATCATAAATAAAATAAATAAAAATAACTGACTAATAACAGGAACTAAGATAAGAAGAATTATTTATATATTGGCGTATACAGGGTTGGTGCACTACATCGCCATGCAACTGTTACCTTAAATTTCGTACATGATTCTAAACTCTCCAGTACAGCAATTTATCGTCAGTTACTTAAAAAAACAGCTAATTCGTACACACTTAACACTGTCAAAATGTATGGAATACGTAGCTGGTTTAAAAAAAAAATGTTTCCGTCGATGTTCCTTACGCTGTGTATTTTATTGGTAAGTATACATCATCTGCTCAGCCTTTTCCCAACTATGTTGGGGTCGGCTTCCAGTCTAACCGGATGCAGTTAAATACCAGAATTTTACATGGATTGACTGCCTACCTAACCTCCACAACCTAGTTAGTACTGGATAATACGATACCCCTTGGTAAGATTAAGATTGGTTGTCAGTCTTTCAGGCCACTGACTACCTGTATCGACTGTCATAGATCTACAAATGACAGCCGAGACCAACGGCTTAACGTACTTTCCGAGGCACGAAGGAAACTCGGTATGTAATGGGCGGCCTTAAGATCGACCCGAGCGGCTATTATTATTTAGCCACGAGATCCTCCATAAGTACTCCATACATAATATGTAAAAGAAATTTTGTAGGTGAGTACAACGGAAGACACTGACGGTCGACCACTTTTCACCCTTAAGGCTCTGAGTAATAAGGATGAAAAGTGATCGACTCGACCGTCAATGAGCGCGGTAGTACAAGCAGTCGATTACCTCAACCCGTTCACCACTCATTACTTGAACAGACATTTTGATTTCTCGCGTTTCAACTCCTATGTAGCAAATTGAGCTTAAAGGGTTGTAAGAAATACGTAAAGTGAAAAAGGCCCTCTACAGAAATCCCTTTCAACTCTCCTTTGGCACAGCCAATTCCTTGATGGAAAGTGGATTATTTTTTAAATGGAACTTTTCAATCGTAAAAATGCAAAGAGTCAAGTTTCCTAAAATAGAAAAGGAAGGAAGTAGGGAAGTTATTTTTATTTGAATAAAAGTGGAACGCATGAATTTTGAAATAGGGGTACAATATTTAGGTACTTCCCTTTTTATGTGCAAATGTATAAGAAATTCCAAATTCAACGTCCACTATAAATACAGGGTTATAACTTCGTTGCAAATCTAAAATTAAAACAACATGACTACAAGAACACCAGTTAATTCATTTCACAATTATATTACCGTAGCAAACACACTTTTCACACAAAAGAAATTAATACAGTCGGCAAACAGCGTACAAAGGGCTGCAAAGAAACGTTATAACGCTTTTATAACGTACCTTTACGGCTGGCCACAAGCTACAATTTCAAACGACACGCTTGTTGCGACAATATCATCAGTCTAGCCTTGCCTAGCCTTTTCCGAACTATGTTAGGAGTCGGCTTCCAGTCTAACCGGTTGCAGTCAAATACCAGTATTTTACATGGAGCGACTATCTATCTGACCTCCACAATCCAGTTAATACTGGGTAATACGATATCCCTTGGTAAGACTGGTTGTCAGACTTTCGGGCCACTGACTAAACGACTGTCAAAGATCTACAAGGTGTAGGTGCTTGCCACTCGCCACTGTCCTTGACCAATGTAAATCGTTGTTACTTTATTTCACCACCACTGCTCTCAAAACGGTGGTCCAAAATATCGTAAAGAAACCAGAATATCATAGAACCAGAAGACATACTACATTTCAATCCGCACTGGGTCCGCGTGGTGAGTTCCAGCCCGCTGCCTCTCATAGAGAGGATGCCTGTGTACACAGTACTGGCAATATTAGCTTAAAGTGTTACAAGAGTCACCACGACTTGGGTTACGACGCGCCGATATTTCACGAAAAGAACGTAAGTAAGTATATTCTTATATTATATTTAAAATGGTGATTTGTTTTATGTTTTATGTATTCCATATTTTTCTATTTATCTTTAACACTCTGTGTCTACATCTCTTTTTTTAGTATCTCCTTTCGCTGGATTCTTTAGGAATACCTATTCTCTGTTCCTTTCTTCTTTTTTGTAAGCAGTGTGTACAAGAAGATACATTGTTAAATAAATAAGAACACACGAAACATCACACGCGCGTGTAGCTTAACACTAGCCGCAAATCGCATGTCGCGTCGCCTAAAGTCGTGAACGGGACATTATAACAATTTCTGCTACCTACAGTACCTACTACTTAACATAATGCTGCTACGTTCAACGAGAAGAAATTAAACTGTACTCCGGGGATAATCCCGGACTCCGGACCTGCACTAAGTACATTCATTAGTATTAATTAATTTCGTAGAGCTTATAAACTGTGACCCATAGGTACGAATAAACTTTCGCGGATTATTTATGAACTGTGAGTGAAACTTGGTGTTATCGTTAAAAACGCTGACGTTAAAAACAAGGGTTGGTCTGCTTTAATTATTTAGGAGGCCATTTTGGGAAAACCTATCAAGGTGAATAGATAAGTTGTGTTAATGTTAAGTGGGGGCATTGAACTTTCTTCATAGATAGGCGTTTAGATCAAATATGGTATGGTGGTCTAGTTGCTGTGAATTTGTTTCGGCGAGGTTAAACAAGCAAGCCAATTAGGAATACGTTTTATAAACTGTTTTATTAGTTAACGAACTTTTTTCTATTAAATACTACTCTCCAGGGAGCAATAGCCCTGAACAAGTCTCTGGATTGACCTCAACATCACAATGTGTGTGCGTTTTCCGCATCATAAAAAGAACTCGTACTTACTCCACAACGGATGTATTAGGTTCTTGTTTTTCGGTGTCGATTATACAAGGAGTAACTTTATCGGCTCATACAGAAAAGCCTAGCTTCTGAGAAAACTCAGAATTCAAGAGCGAGTGCGGCGAGCTCCATAAAATTGTATTATTTTGTCTAAAAATACAGAAAAAAAAGTTTTATTTAGTGCAATAATATCAGCTTTACTTTTTTAATCACGGACCATTATCTAACTCATTGTTCATTGACAAAAGAATCAAAACATGTGGAGAATCTATAATTTTATTTCATTTATTCTCATGTTTCTTATCCACCGACTTTTTTCCACGGTAGGTGACCGTGTCACAGCAAACTCTTTTCGAGTCATTTTTCAACATACACATACGCAGTGCTTAAACACTAAAACAACACATTCACACCGCCGACAGACGTAGACTGAGCCACACACGTATGTCTGTGGCCTTATTTGTCGTTTCAAAAATTTGAAAAGGCTGTAGACGGTATGATAAAATGTATGGGATTGAAGTGTCATATCATGACATTTGCAAAATATTCAAGTGTCCCGCAATGTGTTGATACACTTAACCTACAACTACTACCTACAAAAAGAAATGAGATCCCATCAAAAACATAACATGTACAAAAATGCAAGTGTAGATTATGTTGCCCTTAGCGATTGCCAAAGTCATTCTTTAAAGACATTAGATCTCACAACTTTTTACGCTAGAATAACAGTTTTGCGAGACTTGAATTTTTGTAAATGTTTTGTTTTTGAAGGGATTTCCTTTTTTGAACACGGCCTATTATTTAACACATTGTTCATTGTCAAAAAAATCAAACATTTGGTGAATCTACAATTTTATTTCATTTATTCTCATGCCTCTGTTTCTGGCTCAGTTCATCCACTGTCTTTTGTCCTTGATCTTTTTTAACTTGATGTGTAAACAACATCCACGCTTCCCATTTTGTTTTGCGAGCACAAAGTATTAAAAACAAACGTATAAACTGGATCGGCAAACAGAAAGCGTTAGAACAAAATCCTTAATGTAATTTAAAGTTCGTCGCAACGTTTCCACAGCTGAGGATTGTTCTCATTTCAATTGTCAACTTTGTTGGGGAAAAAACGTTATTGTTTACCTCCGGGGTACCTTTTATAGGAGCCTAAAGTTCGTCATTGTCACAACTGTCAAGAAGGAAACAAACTGTGGTTGGAACTCAAAAGTGAACAATTCCCTGCGTATTTGGACATTAGCTGTGAGTGCTGTGACAGTCACGCTACTTTACGGAAACTTGTTTTTTTTTATGAAAAGTAAAGTACTTTTCCTCATCCTTGTGCAACTTTATGAAAATTTATTTCAGTTAAGCCATTTTATGTAGTTTATTTAAAACGTATGTACTAGTCGAGGAAAACGTATGTACTAAACATACGTTTTCCTCGACTAGAAATGATATTAATCACAAGTCAAACTTAATAACGACACGGACACGCATTCTGGATTTGTGCCCGGTTGATGGCAATTGGCTCGCCCCCTTTTATATGGAACTTAAACATAACTGGTGAAATGTGGGTGTACACACCTCTGCCGATTCGGGCTAACCCTTCGAGAATTGCAGGCGTGATGTTATGTTATTTTAAACTTATTAAGTTTCAACTCGTAATATAATTATACATATTTTATCAAATAATGCTGAATTGAAAATACCTATATAACTTACAAAGGGAAATTATATTGATCAGGTGAATAAAAATTTAATTGGCGACTAATGTACTGAGTGGGCGACTAATGTACTGAGTGGGCGACTAATGTACTGAGTGGGCGACTAATATACTGAATGGGCTAGCTACTATTATAGCTCCATTAGCTCGTAAGTAACTATTTGTCCGGTCGTTGCGGCAAGGAGAACATACGAAGCAAGCCCGAGCGAAGCGAACTCGGGACTTGTGGCACTCCTACGCGGACAAAAGTTCGAAGGGGATGGCGGGGTCTAGTGAGCGGGTGAAGCGCGCGAACTAACACCGTGATATGGCCTTACCTACAATCTAGTGGTTAATGAGGTTGTTTTTTTTTTCTGCGTCCTGAAAAATTCACATAGGCCTACATGGGCACTTATAAAAAACCTTGAATCATCACACTGATCGTATTGAACCATTAGTAACTCAAAGTTCTATTTTCAAGTCGTCGTTTTAAACATTTGTATTCGCCCACTGTTTGTCGCCCACTTAGTATTTCAGTAGCCAATATTCAGTATTTTTGATACCTTTATTTTAAATTTATTTTATTTCGTTTAAATACTACCCGTATACAAATATTGTGAACCCATCTTGAAAATTTTCATTTTTATGAAGAATGCTTACCTAGTAATCTTTTTGGATTCATTTGTAAGTTTGTTTTCGATAATGTATTATCGAGATATACATGGATAGAAGAAAACGTAACCCCTTAAATACAAGTTCGGTTTACCGATTTTCCTTGAGCCTGTCTTTATTTGGAAATAACAAAATACTGAAGGCTATTTGATACTGGCTGAAAACAAAATTAGTTTTCAAGTTTACTGACCCATTAAAATTAATAAGCGGGCCTTATCAAAACATAAGTTAATTAATTTTTTGATTGAATATTTTGAATACTTTGGGTTGGAATAATTTGGCGGACGTATGTGGAATGTTAATAATTATTATTATGACGTTGTTAAGAACGTCAAGAATAAAATAATCTTTGATCACAACTTCAATATAATTATGTTGGAATTGTGTTCAAAGTTTATTTTATACTAAAATAACAGGTCTTAAGCCCTTTTATTTGCCTTCCATGTCACACCGTATGGTTTCCAAATATTTTATTTTAATTATCTTATTTCCCTCCAAAAGTGAAACTATATTCAAAATTCATTTATGTACGTATTAGGATCACAGAAGTACCAAAATACAACTGAGACACGAGTTAAATGATTTCAATTTAGGTTTTTTACTACTTAAGTTTTTTATTCAATTATAGTCATCCATTATTAATGTTTTGTTCAACAATAATAATGGTAATAGTAGCCTTGACACATAACATCACATAACGCATCATAAGTCTTTAATTAAAGTCCTAAATGATTGCCGGGCTTCACCATAATAGCTGGACATTATTAATAAGCACTTTTGTGTGTGTGCGTGACTGTTTCACAAGCTTATGTACTACCGAACAAGCCGTTTGGTTTACAGGCAAAAATATCCAATTTTCTGTTTCCTCAACTACTATTCATTATAAGACGGCCATAACCGACGGAAACCGTTGCCAACATCGACTCAAGCGCAGCAAGTATCTCTCCTTGAATGTTCAAAGAAATCTGTCGTCTCAAACACGTGACGTTTTCTCGTTAGAAACATGTCGTATGTAGGTGAATACATACTTTTGATGTAAACCTCTTTCCGAACGGATGAATGAGTGTAATTAGCACTTCCTGTAGTTTCTAATTCTAGTTCATAATTTCCTTAAATTATGTGTGTAAAACAGCAGTAAAATATTATGTGAAATTAATGTAAGTACGTTGCGCGCGGGTTACGATATGTTCACTTGACTTAGACATTTAAAAGTAACGGTTATGTGTATGGAAACAAGATGCAATAGACAGCGGATTATTTATTTATTTAAACTTCATGTACAAGAGTGGTACATAGGCGGACTTAATGCCCAAGGCATTCTCTGCCAGTCAACCTTTAAAGAATAATCCAGAACGGGATGAGGGTAGTTTAGAAATTTGTCTATAGTCTAGTTGCAGATTAGAGTTATAAAACCACCGTTCTCGCTCCTAACTATTGTTTTTCTAGTTATAAATTTAATCGAGACCGACATTATTCATCAATACCAAGAAAGTTAGCTAGCTACTATTTTTTTTCCAACTATGAACTAGGTATTAAATTAACGGATCGTGGCCGAAACACAATACTGCGCTCCAAAACAAATATAGCTGACGTGGCTCAAAAGGCAGCCCAACTCAAACGACCGGGCAGGTCATATCTGCCGCATGCTGGACAAACTGTGGGCCAAAATAGCAGGAAACTGGTGCCACACATAGTGAAGCGGGGTCGCGAAAGAGATGGCGGGAATAACTGGACAAGTTCCGTCAGAACTGGAAGGAGGACGCTCGGGTTCGCGAGAAGTGGAAGTAGTGGAGGGAGCCTTTCGCTCAGGAGTGGGACAGAGAAGACTAGGAGAAAAAAGTTTAGGATTGGGTTTCAGTGTAACCGCATGCAGCTGAATAACAGTGTAGCCAATTTTTTACATGGAGCTACAACCTATCTAAACTCCACAACCCCGGGTCTAGACAAATATGTAATAATTCAGTATTTCTGACCGTCTGTCATTACTGAATTATTAGTTGTCTAGTCTTTTGCTTTTCAAAAGTAAACGATACACAGGAATGACAATAATGACTGTAAACTATAATTGCAAGTATCCAAGAATTCTTGCAGAGTAACACTAAATCACTATAAACAGTAACTATTATATAATTATTATTGTGATAACGTTGAATGAGTGTAAAAAAATTAATGTTTCTTAAGGAAAGTTGTTGGCTGTTGTGTGTCGAGATTCTCGTACTATATATTTATTATTATACTTGTACTCGTATTTACTTAGTTTAAAATTTTAAACATTAAAATCAATCACATCTAGTTATTTAATTTACTTGTTTATCTACACAGGTAAATCTCGCGACAAGCTATTATATCATATAAATTGTGTAATGACGTTATAAGTTGATGGTAAAACTTTTAAAGGAAAGTTTATTTTATTCTTTTTAGCGCATCTGAATGAAAGCTTGTTTTTAAAAAAGTTTTTAAAGAATAATTTTATTTTCAAATTTTTAGTTTTGTCGTAATCATTTCTAATAACGCATAATTATCTCTACACTTTTTTCGTATCCGTGCTATTAAACCGTTGAGGAGTTCTCTCGTGAGAAGACGATCCTGGCTGCAGGATGAGGTCATGATAGAAATCATCTTTATCTATCAAAATTGAACGCGTACACAAGATTTTGTGTCTGCGCTATTAATTGATCTAGCTATGTCTCATATCTGGGAAAATTCGTTTTCTCTATTTCCACCCGTGTAGAGCTCGGTAACCTCTAGGCTACCGAGCACTACCACTTAGGTTAACCTATACGAATAAAATAGCCTTAAAATTCAACAAGAAATGGGAATTTCAAACTACTTTACATGACAGATTTCATAATATTTAACTCAAAATTTAAGATAAGGATACTAAATTTTGACATTGTCTATTTAAACTAGAGAAATTAATTTGCTTGAAGGCAAGCAAATTAATTTCTCTAGTTTAAATAGACAAAGTAAATCGTTCTAAACGAAATAGTAGTTAAACAGCCCTTTGTTAAAACTACTGGGAACTCTCAGCAGACAGTTTCATAGTAACTAGGATTTAGTAATTTGAAATTCTAAAATAGACACGTAGCTGAAAACAATTGAATGCTAAATTCCTTCAAAGGGGGCTTCTTATTAATCACTAGCTATTGCCCGCGACCTACTTATAATATCAGCGACAAAATCGATCCAGCCGTTTCGGAGATTAGCCGGAATAAACAGACAGGCAGAGAGACAAAACAAAATACATTTTTTTTTATTACACGTACCGTATATACTTTTATATGCATTCAGTAAAAAGCTGTTGTTTCTGATGTGTTTATTTGCATAGAATTTGATCTGAGTCTCGTTCATAATATCGACAGTCACTACATAGACGGCCGCTGTATCGAATACCTACGTTCCATCGACGGGTTAATAAATCGACAGTACCCCAAATCGATGGTACGCTACATCGACAGTACACCAAATCGATAGTACGATGTATCGACGGTATACTATATTGATAATACGTTGTATCGACAGTTCCTCATATCTATGGTACGCTGCTTCGACTGCCCGCCGGACCCTAGGTGTTGACACTGAATCTTTTCGGCCAAAAATAAATCGAATGGGTGTTTCTGACATCAAGTTCGGTGATCTATGGAGCCGGCTTTGCTAAAAGATATTTGAAGGAAAATAAATGAAAGTACCAACCCGCACTGGGCCCGCGTGGTGGATTATAGCCCATTCCCTCTCATAGGAAGGAGGCCGTGTGTCCCAGCAGTGGGAATATTATAGGCTGATTATGCATGTATTATGCATCCAGAAAAATACTAGAGTTACCGACATAGTTTGCAGATTAAGCAAACTGAAGCGTTTATATATTGACCCGTTAGATATTACAACCTCTTACATTATTATTAAATTTGCCAATTCTTTTCAGATTCATGTGGAAAATGCCCGAAAACGTGGGTCCTTCAGTTTTCTTCAAACCTTTTCAGGCTCGCGGTTAAATTAAGAAAAACGTCACCAAGAAACCTAAAGATTGCTTAACGAAACCCTCAAACGAACCTGAGGAACTGTTTCGGGCAAGTTCAAAAATAAATTTAATGCTTACGCCGCCGGCATCGCAAAACGTTCCAAATAAATAACTGAAAACTTTTTCAATTTCATCCCCCGATCCGCAAATTGTGTTTTGCGTCTGAGTAAATCGAAAAATGAATAACAAATTTTGCCTTCTATAATAATCAAGGTAGCGAAATTAATTGCGTTTAGAACACATTGCGCACTGTGTTTGACTTCCATTTTGTTATTATTATTGTTGAAGTAACATTAAATGTCAAAAATAATTCGATTCGATTGGAAACAACAATTTGTTCGACGCCGAAACCAATTTGCGTCAAACTCGATCTGATAAGAACGATCTCTCGTGCCAGCTACAATCGGTCGTCGGAGCTACAATTTGTAATATTGAACAATAATCAGCGATGGAAAACAATGTGGGCTTAATCGAACAAACAGAAGAGCGAGAACAATGTCCAGTTTTACATATTCATCGGCTATTAATTCAATTTTCATTGGTGGTTTTCACTCAGCGATTTGATTTTGGTTTCATTTGACACTTTTCACGTGAATATTTTTCGAATCTTTGTTTGAACAGTGTTGGCACTTGTGTGTCGCTATTTGTGGATTCTCTTTCATATCAAGAACATTGGGTTTAATGATTCGATTTATTTACGTGGCAAGTGAATGGAAATGATGTGTTTTGTGCAAGTTATTTCATTTCCTGCAAATTATGAGATTTCCTGGAATCGCCGATAGTTCTGAACGTGCTTTAAACATTTGTACTTAATGTATATTTTTATTGTAATATCGAAAGTTTCATAATCACCAACGTAAACGTTAAAAATAGGATACTGCTCGTTGAAAAGTTGTTTTTTCCGAATATATAATCAAACTCATGGACATAAGCTATTGCAATACGTCAAATATTGGTGTTTTTCAACTCGACCATTCAAAATGACGTAGAATAAAATACTTGTAAAGATAATCTAGCCATTCATCAAGTTGATAAACATACCTAATGAGTGTTCCACGACCTTGCTTGTACACGACATTTTTTATACAAATATCTACACGTACACTGACTGGGAAAACTTGGAAACAAGGTACATATTTATGCTGAGCATGAAGTTACGATTCTCAACCTAAATGCCATAAATTGGCTTTGTACAGCGTGTCCCAGAAAGGTGTAGGATATTTCAGGGTGTGATTCAGAACATCAAACTGAACAACTTTCTCCATGGAACCACCATAGAAATCGCGAATAAAAAATCTGCTGTGCCATACGTTTGGGTCAAGTAGGTATGTATTGAAGTTTTCTATGAGACAGCTGATTTTTTTATCGCGATTTCTAATTTGGTCCCATGACGATATTTTTTTTTTACAAATTAATTGTCCCCTGTTAAACCAGCCACACTACATAATTATGTCTATAGCTGTAATTATGAGACAGGAAAGTTAAATGAATATCTAACACGCGACTCCATCGATCACAGAAGAAGATTACAATAATTAAGCGTTCATTACCGGCTTTTAAGCCGAGGACACATGAACTGCAATTAAAACGTAAAAGATCGGTGTCATCATTTATGTAGTGGCTAATGACAGTTCATATTTACGGATATGTGTTATTAAAATAATGTGTATGGAACTTGGAATTACTTATACCCATTTAATTATATCCATAATACAATACTTTCTACGACTTGTTTATACTTCTTGGGCCCAGTATGTAACCAAGTTAATCGTGGTGACTTGGGTGCTGTGTGAGAATCGCCCTAAGATGACGACTAAAAGTGAAATTAAATGAAATTTGATTGAACTTAATTTATGGAAGAAAAAGACACGTCTTACTCAAGTTTATTGATGGTTATTATTATGAGTTCAAATAAAATTAGCCAGCAAAACTTCACAGGCGTGATAATATTTCGACATTGGTCAAAGATAATAAGTATCTGACACAAACCAACTCATAATTTCAAGTAACTAGACTACCAGCGTTCGTTGACATTAGTTGTTTTAGGCATTACCTACTTAGGTAAAAGGCAAGGTAAATATACCTACGAACTTTACATAGAACAAACAACAGACTTTACGTAAATAATAAGGGAGTAAATTGGTCTAGAAGTTTCTTGTGAGTACACATCCTACTTCCTACTAATATTATAAATGCAAACGTTTGTTAGGATGGATGGTTAGATGTTTGATATTCGTTCACGCAAAAACTACTGAACGGATTTGTATGCAATTTAGCACACAGAAAGTTTATAATCTGGATTAACACAAATGATACTTTTTATACCAGTAGTATGATCCCGTGGGACAGTTATCGAACTCCACGCAGGCGAAGCCGCGGGCATAGGCTAGTGTGACATACCAGATAATATTCCTCATGCGTTTAAGATCCAGTCAAAAAGTTATTCTCTTTCGCCACGCAGGCACAACTTTTTCTAGGCAGTCTAAAACTATTCGACTGTGAAAAACGTGCACGTTTTTATTTTAAAACTTTTATCACAGTGTCCATGTACAGTTTTAAATGAATACGGAACTCGGAGAGTTTATAACAATTACCGATTAAAAGCTTAGCTTTTTTGTCGACTCGTTTCTTCACAAACGGTACAGACCACAGCGGCAATCCACGGTGAGAGCTTGTGTCACATTTTCCCTCACACATAACATAACATCACGTCGGTCATCCCTGAAGGGTTAGGCAGAAGTGTACCTAATAGTACACCCACATTTCGCCAGTTATGTTTAAGTCCCATGTAATAGGGGGCGAGCCTATTACCATCAACCAGGTGCAAATCTAGACTCCGAGGCTGCTACTAAGAAATTCCTAATGGAAAAACCCAATAACACTGCCCGACGCGGGAATCGAACCTAGAACCTCATGATCAGCAGTTGCGCTTGCGACTACTAGACCAATGACAGACTCAGAAACATTTTCTGAATACGAGCATTAAGATGTTATCGTTTTGTCATTAACAGTGCTCATTTCAGCATGTTGTCTCGCACGTGTTTTCTCATTGTTTCGCAAATATTTGAAAACGCTGCCGTAATTAAAATTAAATTAGCTATCCGTCTAGCGCAACTGCTTCCAATTTTCGTGAAAGACTATCTTCTCGTACAGTTTATTAAACGAAGCCTTTCAGTGAACTTACTTCGATGCGAACCTCGCCTAATAATGAGACACCGGAGACTTCGCCAAATTAATTTAAACCCACTTGCATCTTACTGTGGAAATTGGGAGCAGGCTATTTGAAATATAATACTACAACATTAATTAATTTTCTGATACGCATTATGTTGTTTTGGTATTGTTCAGTAGGCCACGAGTAAGTGGCAATACTTTGTCTGGGGTAGCGTACTATGGAGTTTCAATAGAATGAGAGGCCATCTTATACTGTTTTTTTTAGCACAGACGTGTGACCTACCTTACTTCTTCAATTCGGCATTGAAAAAATGTCTCGTCATCTCATGTGCTTGCTTAACCCGTCAGTCATACTATTAAAATATTTGCCACTGAAGTTCTCGGCTGCATAACACCCTCGCGAATTCTGCTTCTGCTGTAATGACAAAGTTTCCCAACTTGTATAAAAATGTACTATTAAATATAAGGGCCTTCGCTTATGGTAACGCAAAACGAATGCGATACAGTCGAGATGACGCCGCTGGCTGTGTATTGCGATAGTGTCTGATTCAGTATCGATACAGAAATGTTTTTTGTTCTCCACTCTTCGTCGTGAGAAACAGTCGCGTCTTGTCTCTCATACTGTAGCGCTACTGACGCGCGTACTGACGCGCGTTTACAAATGCGACTAACGCGCGACAGCGCGAAGAAGTGCGTTGAAGATGAAGACGCGTAAAGACGCAAGGTGTGTGGTCATAGACATCATTGATTTAAACATATAATGTTGTGCATAGGTTTATTTACATTTATAAATATTTATAGTATTTTTATATGATGGGTGTAAAATACCCTTAACGAAGCCGAAAGGCACTTGTTCTCCCCGTCATTCTGATATTTTTTTTGTTCTAGATCATATCTGGGAACCTTGTTACGGAGAAACTAGGGGTCAAATACGAGTTTTTATGTTATAACCGTACTTGAAATACTTCCATGACCTCTGTACTATTCAATGCATCCATCACGTACAATGTTTTGAGTGCGTTACATTGAGATTAAATTAAAATTATTTTCAGATATACACCTACCACTGTTTGTCTCTGCATCATCCAAAAGTTGACTGGTAGAAAATGCCTATGGCATTAAGACCGCCTCTGTACTTTGTGCTTGAAGTGTTAAATAAATAAATACAAAAAACATAGACATGGCATAACCAAAGGAATTATATTTCTATACAATGTCTTGTATGTTTAGTTATTTCAACCGTAAAATGAGGTAGTTGTTAATTTAAATACCAAATAAGGAACACCCATTGTAAGAATATATTTATATTTACTCGTAGATTGGTAACTTGTTTTTTTGATAGCTAAATAAATCGTTTTGCTTTACACTACTAGGTTTCAATATCACATTGTCACCAGTTTGCTATTAGGTATCTGGGTCCAAATCCAGACTATGCTGCTACTGCTTTTCTTGAACAGGGAAAACTGCAGTAACCCTTGTGAGTACTAGACCAACAGACCATAATCTACACATATAATAAGACCAGTCGGTTCACTTTCAAAATGAAAGCTCGAGTGCATTTACACAAGAAATTGGCAGATTCGTCTCAAAATTAAGTGGTCGTAGTTTTTCTTGTTTATCTCTCTTAATTTTAAATATTTTGTTACATGTATTTATTCTTATTTATTTATTTACTTAACAGTTTATGTACACACTAAATACCGAAAAGAAGAAAGGAACAGAAAAAATAGGTACAAAGGTGATGCTTATTTCTAAAGAAATCTCTTCCAATATACCCGCGAAAGGAGAGTAGAAAAAAGAGATGTAGACATAGTGTGTAAAAGAAGAAGAGAAGATAGAATACGTCAAAACAAAGGAAATAACGAATTTAAATATAACATACAATATCTACAAGAATATACTTATATATTTACTAGTAAAAAGCATTGATATATAAAAACCCAAGATGCACAGTCTCGAATAAAAGTAACGTTCGAAACTGTCACCAAACACTCACCAATTATACCTACGTAGTTATAGTTATGCTGTACGCATATATTTTTGCAAATTCAACCTTACGCAAATTGTATAAAGTTGTTTTTACAACGCAGTGTTCGAAAAACAATAAAATTTTGCGATTGACAGTGGTCGGTAGGACAAGGCATTGAGTGGAGACGAACATCTTTATATTTTTTTTTCGTAATATATTTATTTAGTATTTTAAGAGTTTGTTAAATTGTGTTCTAAACATAAAATTATACTTTTATTTGAGCGTAAATATGTTTTTGGGTAGGACATGGATATATCAATAAAACAAATATTAACTGTTAAAATCGTTTATTTTAATTGAAGGTATTAAATTATTAAAACAAGTTTGTCAGTTTAAACGCAAAATAACTTAAAATCAACGGCACGAAACAAAAAATAATTGAATGAAGGTACGATACTACGAGTATTCGACAAATTCATTTTTCTGGCTAACGAGTTACTTACCACTACGCGAGGAACCGCCGTTTTACGAAGACGTTTTATGCCTTTTGCAGTGACATACATATCTTCGTCCAAAAAATGTTCTGAACAAACGACGCTTGAAATACTCGGCTTAAAAAATTTTCACGCCTTTGTCGACTAACAAGCGATCTCCATTCTTCACATCGTATAGGATCACGAGGAAAACTAAGATATTATAAAAATTACGCTAATAAGTTTTCAAGAAGTTTTTAAAGTGACGTGTTTAGCCAAAGCGACACTTACAGACTACGCGACACTTCTGTCGCATGCCGCTTGTCGCGAACCCATAAGTTGCCCCATAATTAATCCAATATACATTATAATATTTACGAACATTGAAAAAAATCGTCAAATAGACTACCTTTTCTCCTATAGCAAATTATTTATAACTTAAACATATTCGTCAAAAACGAAATAAAAAAAGTTCAAAGGTACATAAAAGTATTAATTAAAAAAATAAACGGAACAAAAAAAAATCGACTCCATTGAACAAGAACAGGGTCATTTTTATTATGCGACTAAAATAAGAAGGAGTTTAAAATGTATCGTTCTTACACTGAAAAAGCGGCTATTGAAATTTGCCGTATTATACTTTGATCGTTGAATTAAGTTTTTAGAAAAATAAATCAAAATCGCATATTTACTTCCTATATTCAGTCATAAAAACAACAAAAACTAATCAATAAACTCTTTTATTTACCGAAAATATGATATCCCATCCTTTTATAACCTTTTTGACGTAATATTTCTACAATTTGTCAGAGAACACTTCGGCATTTTTAACGAGTGCACCTAGACGCGAGTGACGCGAGACTATTTGAAATGAGCGCACTATTTAGAATGTTGCGCTCATTTTATGCGGACGGTTTTGAGACGTTGACTGTGCATCTTGGGTTTTTATATATCAATGGTAAAAAGACAAAATATATAACACAAATATAAGCTACAATATAATACACATCACATATAATAATAAATACCCATGCAACTATGGCGAATTGGAAAGATAATGTTCTTTAACTCTTCTTTGTTATTCTTATTTGTTTTAGTTATAAATATTTTCTAGTTTTTTTTTCTGTCATTGCACCTACTGTGTATTGTGTCTGCATCACCCTAAGGTAGACTGGTAGAAAATGCCTAAGGCATTAAGTCCATCTTTGTAGTTTTTACTTGTGCATAAAGTTTTAATAAATAAATATGAAGAGATAAAGTTGGTTGGTTCTTCAGAAAGATCAGGTGCTTAGTACTCACAACCGGCGTGCGTGTATGGCCATGGATGAACGTGGACGAGGCGAAAGGAGTATGTAAGGATCGTAGCAGGGTCCTGTAGATTCTGCCTACCCACATGGGAAAACGAGTTTATATTCGTAAAGTTTGTTGTTGTTGTTTGTTGGTTTGGATATAGGGGCAATCTTCGGGACTACTGATCTGATTTCAAAAATTCTTTCACTAATGTGAAGCTACATTATAACATTATCCCCGAGTGTCATAGACTACATTTAAAAAATTGCCCTGAAATCATTTCTGATCATTGCGCAACCGAAGCCGCGAGCAAAAACTAAGTTAACTATAATTTTTATCTTTAACATAAAATTACTTTGATGTCAACGTCGGTATTAGGTTTCCTTTCAAGCGAGGTTATTTAGGGTACATCCATTTCTAAAATCCTGACCGCTTCTAAGAATTTCTTAATGGAAAATCTTATCAAAAGTAAGTAAAATTATTCGTAGCGTCGGTGAACGAGACCTATATTTTCTTGAAGCTGATGAGAAGGGCATCAGTTTTGTTATGGCGTCAAAAAAATCCTGTATGGAGAAAAAGTTATTGAACATTTAAAAGGAACTTTGTAATTAACGATTGCATCAATTACAGACAGAGGCGGTAATTAAGACACACATGATTTTAAAGCTTGTTAGAAGAAGGTTTTTCTTTGTTAAGAACATAAGCAAATCGGCGCCGGGAGATAAAGTAAAACGCCATAATGTACAATTAGTGACAACAAAAACTTCTAATTCAAGAGATACAAGGAGCATCGGTGATTCAGACACACATAATTTTAAAGCTTAATAGAACTATGAACTTTGGCATAGGAACTATGACACATGTCTGCTTACCCCTTTAATAGTAATATTATTGTGAAGCTTACGCTTATGTTTATCATCACTACATAGTATAAAACAAAGTCGCTTTCTCTGTCCCTGTAACCCTATGTATCCTTAAATCTTTTAAACTACGCAACGGATTTTGATGCGGTTTTTTTTAATAGATAGAGTGATTCAAGAGGAAGGTTTTTATGTATAATACATGCACCCGTGCGAAGCCGGGGCGGGTCGCTAGTCAGTGACCAGTCTATAGAAGTCTGCCCGATCTCCAATGATAGGCTGTATCTATCCGTATCTGTATACTGTTTAGTATGTATGATTTTATTGAAAATGTTTTTACATCTTAAAATGAGAATGAGATTTCGATTCATCATCATCAGCCTATAGCAGTCCACTGCTCGACATAGGCCTCCTCAATCGCACGCCATTCAACTCGATTCTCAGCAACTCTCATCCAGTTGCTACCAGCCACCCCGCGAAGATCGTCACTCCACCGAGCCTGAGGGCGTCCCACCTTACGTTTGCCGATTCGCGGCCTCCACTCAAGAACACGTCTATCCCAATGGTCATCGGTCCTACGGCTAATATGACCGGCCATTTCAGCTTACTTATTCTGTGGGCTATGTCGACAACTCTGGTTCTCTGTCGGATCACCTCGTTCCGGATGCGATCCCTCAGAGAGACTCCAAGCATAGCCCGTTCCATAGCTCGCTGAGCGACCTTAAAATTACTGACTAATCGTATCAACAGTGTCCACGTTTCGGCTCCGCAAGTCATAACAGGCAGGACGCACTGACTGAAGACCTTAGTCTTTAGGCTCTGTGGAATACGCGACGAAAAGACAAAGAAGAAAGAATTCTTCTATTAGCCTCCCTCTCAAAGTTGTTCTTACCAAACTGCAGAGTTTGCCCGAGGTAAACATATTCTCGTAAAACCTCGAGAGGACCGCCATTGACAACAATACGCCCTGGGGTGACGTGTTCGTTGAACATAACCTGGGTTTTGTCCAAGTTCACCCTGAGATCAATGCGTATTGAAGAATCAATCAGGTCATCCAAGATTCAAAAGCCTTCCCATAGTCCACAAATGCAAAACACAGTGGCCGATTAAACTCATCGGACTTTTGTATGATCTGCCGCACTGTGTGGATGTGGTCTATATATATTCTCCTCAAAACCCAGCCTGCTCCGGCGGCTGGAAGTCCTCAAGGCATCGCGCTAGACGACTCGTGACGACTCTTGAAAACAGCTTATACACGTGGCTAAGGAGCGAAATGGGTCTATAATTCTTTAGTAGCGTCTTGTTCCCTTTTTTAAGGAACAGAACGACCACGCTCCTTCTCCATGCCTTTGGAGTTCCGGAGAACAGGACCGAGTTGAAAAGCACTCGAAGCTCTCTTAATACAGGACGTCCTACAGCTTTCAGGAGCTCAGTCGTAGTCCCATCCTCACCAGGGGCTTTTCCATTCTTAAGCTGTCTAAGAGCCGCATCGATTTTGTCTTGGCTGACGTCTGGCAGGTCTTCTGTGAAATGACGGGTTAAGGTAAGAATAAGAATAAGAATAATTTATTTCAAAAAAGTAGGTATTACAAAAGTGTACATTTAGGTGCAGTAGTGTTATTTCTAAACAATTGTATAATTAGTGCTTATAAGTAAACTATAACTAAAATATATATAACTGTTGCAAGTTACGATAATGGCGAAATCAAATGTTAGGTAGCGACCTGCCTGATCTAGGTTTATTTAAACCTGTGTTTCAGGCCATCACTTTACAATGCATAATTTAATTAGGACAGGAAAATTTTAAAATAAAGTAAATCTAGGAACAAAAACGGTGAACATTAAAACTAACTTAATAACAATATGTACAACTAAATACGAGGAGATGACATATCAAATCAAACCAGGACTTCTAGAAGTTTTTCTGTGTCCGTGTAATTAAGCATCGCTAAGTAATCCGATATTACAAAATTACATTTCCTATAACTTAGACTATAGAAGTTTAGTTTCTTGTTGAGTCTATTATACAGAAAAGGTCCTAAAAACACATAAAATCGACTAGCAAACGCATGTCTAGTTTGAGGCTTTGTGCAAACCAGGTCTTTTCTTCTCCTATCGGAAGGAACTGGGTCATAGGGAAGGGTAGAGTGCTGCTGTAGTATAATGTGAAGAATAAATAATTGCCGTACTGTGAGCACATTACATGCTTTGTAGAGCAGATGTGTAGGAAATCTAAACGGACGAAAGGTAGCAACCTTTAGAATTGCTCTTTGAGCACGTTCTAGAGGGAGAAGAATCGAATTTCCCGCCCCCCCCCAGGATGTTATGCAATAGGTTAGAATAGACTGACACAACGCTAAATAAACCTGTTTTATTAATTTATAGTCGGCTACATTACGTAAATACTTAAAAACATAAATTAGTTTGCGCACTCTAGCACATAGTAACTCGATATGTTTACGGAAATTTAGATTGGAGTCAATAGTGACACCAAGATATTTCAAATGGTCAGCTTTTTCTAAAGTAGGGCAAGAACATGCAGTGTCAGCGTACGTGCTACAGGTATGCGCGTAAATTGTTTGGTTAGTAAGCGGTATGTTAGTATTTCTCATTGTAAATGAAATGTATTTTGTTTTATCAGCATTCAGGGTTAGAAGATTATTCTGGAGCCAATTAGATACAATGTTGAAACCATTCTGAGCATGTTCATAGGCCTCAGCCCTTGATTTAGCTGCAAATAACAGAGCAGTATCATCCGCATAAGACATTACAACACCATTTTTGAGTGTCAGGCTGCAAAGATCATTAATATAGACTAAAAATAATGTAGGACCTAGTATACTGCCTTGTGGAATTCCAAAACAAGTATTAGAATGATCAGAACTTGTAGTCGGACCAATTTTTACACATTGCTGTCGATCGTTAAGATAATCAGATAATAGTAGAAGCTGCGCTCCTCTTATCCCAAGTGATTCAAGCTTCTGCAAAAGAGTAGTGCAAGAAATAGTGTCAAAGGCCTTGGCAAGGTCTAGAAAAATACCCACTGTATGCATTCCACTATCCAGATTTGTAGAAATGTAATTAATCAATTTGTTTACTGCTTGGTTAGTTGATTTTTTAGGCCTAAACCCAAATTGATTATCTGAAAGTAGTTTGTTCTCTTCCAGATATTTTATCAGTCTACTGTTTATGATTTTTTCTAAGATTTTTGACAGTCCTGTTAGTACTGAAATGGGTCTGTAGTTATTCACACTCATTTTGTCTCCAGACTTAAAAATAGGTGTCACCACAGACTTTTTCAGCAATTTTGGAAATATCCCTTTAGATAAACAAAGCTGAAAGATGTGGGTAAGCGGAGGGGCCAGTAGGTGTTTAAATCTTTTAAGTACATTATTGGGTATATCATCCCACCCAGTTGCGCAAACATCCTTTAAGCCGTCTATTATTCTAACTACTTCGTTTACGTCCGTATCTAATAAAACAAAAGAATTTAACGTGGAAGATGGCCTAGTTGAGTTTTGAGAGGGAGGACGGCTAATATTTATGAATTTTTCAGCCAAGTTTTTACCAACGTTGATAAAATATTGGTTAACCTTATTTGTTGCTTCGGATGGGTTTATTTCTGTTAATAGTAAATCTAGCGGAGGTTCGGAATTTTTAGACCTTAATGTATTAGTTTTTATAAATTTCCACACAAGTTTGCTATTTTTTCCCGCCTTCTCGAGTTCATTTTTATCGTACTGGTTTTTTAGTTTTTTCAAAAGATTATTACAGAAATTACGATATCTTTTATAGGTAACAGAAAGTATTACGTCATCAGGTGCAAGTTTGGATTTTAGGTGAAGTTTGTCTCTGTGTCTTATACAACGAACGAGACCTGGTGTGATCCACGGTTTAATACAACTATACTTTTTAGGGATTATCTTAGTGAATGTGTTTTTCCTTATTACGTATTGTAAAGAATTTATGAAATATTCTAAAGAAATATTTGCATCAACAGAATCATAAATAGGGTTAAAATTAATGCCGCGTATGTCACTTTCAAGGTTTGTCATATTGACTTTAGTGTAGCTACGCTCGCAGTTTTTTCTAGGTGAACTTATTTGCATTGTTAG
Organism: Eurois occulta; assembly: GCA_950022335.1. Lineage (NCBI taxonomy): Eukaryota > Metazoa > Arthropoda > Insecta > Lepidoptera > Noctuidae > Eurois > Eurois occulta. Next base: position 10,338,662 of record OX465496.1, read on the forward strand.
TAAAACAGCTTGATGATCGGTAAGCGCAGAGTTAGTAACCAATGTTTTGGATGAATGTTTTGATTTTAGAATGACATGATCTAAGCAAGAACCGCTTTGGTGTGTGGGGTAATAGTGAGCTGGTAAAAGTCCATGAAATGCACAAATATTTAAATAATTGTGTGTATGGGTATCGGGATTCCCGGAGGAAATGTTTATGTTGATATCTCCTACGAGTATTATGTTTTTGAAAATACTTACGGTTTTTAAGTTAGTTTCGAGTGAGTCCAAAAATCTGTCGATATTATGAGAGGGAGGCCTATAAATAGCCATGACTACTGTATCGGGAATAATTTTAATGAATAAGCAATTACTGTCTTGGGATGGTGGTTCTTCTTTAATAGTTCGTAAATTATTTTTAACATAAACTACAACTCCGTCGTTTTGGTTGATGTTTCTGTCTGTTTTATATGAATAAAAACCGTTCAGAGATGGTAAGTTGACTGTCTGTTTTGACAACCAACATTCTGTTAGTACGATAATATCACAGCTTATGTCAAGACTTTGTAAAAACACTTCAAAACCATCCATATTTCGGTTTATGCTGCGAATAAGGTGGCTCTGGAATCCTCATTTTCGGGATCAGGTCGAGATGCATGCAATGCGTACAACTGGCCGTAGAAGTTTTCGACTTCCGAAAGAATCTCCGGCTTCGAAACGACGATATCCCTACTAAATTTGTCCAACTTCGTCAAGTGGCTCCTCCCAAGTGATTGGACGAACACTTTCGAACCCCGATTTTGCTCAATCGCTTTTTCTATTGAGCGTGTGTTGGAGCATCGAAGGTCGCGTCGTCCCAATTTCCTAATTCTTTTATTGAGTGCCTGTAGTTCTGACAAAGTGACGGGTAGGTTTTCACGTCGTTCCGTCATAAACTCCAGAGTCTTCTCCGAAAGTCTGGACTTCTTGCCCTTACGCTGCATTTTACAAAAACACGTTCCTTACTCCCTGAGGATTTCGCGCCTGGTGAACGTCATTTGTGGTTTCCACGGCCGCGAATCGGTTCTCTAGATCTGACTGGAACGCTTCAGACCCTAGCATGTTTTGGAGCATATTTGGACGGAGCCTAGACTTCATCAAACGGGTTCGCTCCAGCTTGAAATCAATATTCAGAGTGCCTCGAACAAGTCTGTGATCACTACCGGTGTTGAACCTGTTGATCACCGAGACACTCTGAATATATGCTTTTTATCCGCTATGATGAAGTCTATCTCATTTTTCGTCATAGTGTCGGGACTTCGCCATGTCCACTTCCTTTGGGGCTGTTTCCTAAAGAAGGAATTCATCACAAAAAATCCTTCCTTTTCAAGGAAGTTGACAAGCATTTGCCCCCTATGATTTCTGCTGCCAAACCCGTAGGATCGTACTACCGATTCACTGTCATTCTGTACTCCCATTTTAGCGTTAAAATCCCTAATGACAACGTTGTAATGGGCCTTGGTAGCGGAGTGCAAGACCTTGGAGATGTCTTGAAACATTTCCTCCACCATGTCGTGAGGTCGGCGCGTAAACCTGAACAACCTTGAGGCTATACCTCTCGGTTAGCTTCACTATGTGGTACACTACCCTGTTCGACACACTAGACACTGCTACCACGTTATCATAAAGGGACTTGTGTACCAGGAACCCGATTCCGCCTTGAGATAGCTGGTCTCCCTCTTGAAAATACATTAGGTGTCCCGATTCAAGGGTTATTGTGGCCTCCCCCTCTCTTCGGACTTCACTCAACTCAAGAATGTGCCACCTTACTCTTTCGAGTTCTTCCTCCAGCTGCACCAGGTGTTCGTCGAGCCGTAACGTGCGTCCATTATACGTCGCCAAGGTAAGTTGGGTTTGGCGGCCATTCGTAACCCGGGGATTCTTAGCACCTCCTACCTTGCCGTTACCGTGACCGCCGCCAAAATCAGGGATAGCAAGGCCTCCGGGAACTGGGGGCCGTGGTTGATTTTGACTTGCCTTTAAAGGGGTTTGCCCATAATCGCCACGCTGGGTAAGCGGGTTGGTGATCGCAGATCACAGCTCCTCGCCCTAGTGATACTGCTACCTGTCGCTAGTTTGCGCCATTTAGCTGTGACATTTCTTTCGAAATGGTTATACCGCCATTTATCGGTCGTCAGAGCCTCGTTTGTCTCGAAATCTCATTATACCTTAATTGTAAACCAAATTGGTAGAGTAAAGGGCCCAGACTCCACCAAAGTGAAGACGAGTGGAGAGTGCGAAACGGAGAGGAGAAGAGATGCGTAACAGCTAGGGTGTATCCACCGAAGCTGTGGAAAGCGGCTCACCGCTCACAGGTCACCGCTCATCGCACGCCGCTCACGTCTCTACTCATCTCCGCTGACCTGAACAATTACGAGACATCTCTCCTCTCTGCTCAATCGTTTCCACTAAAGCTAAGCGGAGACGAGAAGTGTAAATAACGAATTCTGTTGATGGTTTACAACACATCTCTCCTCTCGTCTCCACTTCGGTGGAGTCCCACCAGCAGTAGTTTTATGCTGTCTTGATTTCCGTGAGTTTTTTTTATTTTTTTTCTCACGGGTGACCACTGAAAACCAGCGCTGTGCTGTGGGCCCTCCATAGCACAGCATCATGCTGAGTGGTAGCCTGCTTGTCGCAGTCACGACGTGCAAGCTGTTAACTTTTCTTTTACTGTTTCTGTCCTGTTGTATTAATGCGCCTTATGATTATTGTAATTATTTTTGTTTTTTTTTTTTATGCACGTCATGTCCCTGCGACAAATAAATATTTTTTCTTTCTTCTTTCTTTCTAGTCTCAGCACCAGTATTCACTATCGTAATATATATTTATCTACACATTTTGCACTACAGTTGCCTTTCGTGCCTGCATCTGTGACCGCGTTTTTCTTACAGTCTGGCTACGGAAAATTCTTAAACCTTAATTGGTGAAAACGGTACGGCGAAGCGTATAGCAACTAAAACTATAGAAATATACTTACTATTCATGTCCTGCACTATTTGCCACTCGCATGGTCATAAAACTACGCAAAGGATTTTGATGTGGTTTTGCCCATAGTTTAAATCTGTTTAATTATTAAAGACACATTTAATAAAGAAATTCAAGATTTTGCCGAGCAAAAAAAGCGGGGGCATGTCGCGAGTTTCTAATAAAATTGTCATGACTAATACATTATACATATTTTTTATTTATTTTAAGTATCGTAGTAGTAACCGCAATCTAAACCAACAGCTCACACATTTAAGCCATTTGACCAATTTGTCAGCAATACCATATAAAATCATTATTGTCTGTGACGAATAGCGAATTGGATATACATAGTGTTATCAACTCTATTACCTACAAATAGTCAGGTAATTTTGGAAACCGACACCAATCGTAGTTTAGCTCAGGGAGATACAACAAGAAAAAGAAGTAAACATGAAATTCTACCTACTGGTAAGTACATTTTCAAACTGAAAAAAAAAAAAAATATCCGACTAAAACACTAAAGTCATTCACTAAGCTGCGCCTTGCATTATTAATTCGAAGGATTTTGACAGAAATCATCTCATGCTTTATATTTATAGTGTTTGAAAAATTCGTCTGCGAGACAACACAAAAATGCAATGAATGTTGTCGAATTGTCAAAATGAAAGAACATTGTCATTGTAACTGTTTTACGCAATTTGACATCTGGTAAGTCTGGTCCCTTCTTATGAGTCCCGATCGGAAAGCGTGATTTTATTCTTAAAATTCTTGAATAAAAATCTTCTACTCTATTTTCCAGTTATGCCTATCCGCCATGGTTATCATGATGTGTCAAGCAGAGAAATCACACCACCAAATACACCATTCAAATAGCAGAAGAGCACATAAGGACTTGAATTTAGATCAATTGCAACATAACCGAAGGTTCTTCCCAGGCTATGGGTACGGTGGGCTTGGCGGTGGGATTGGAGGTGGGCTGAGTGCCGGGTTAAGCGCTGGTATTGGTGGTGGTATCGGTGCCGGCGCATATGGTTACGGTGGGCTCGGTGGCATGGGCTATGGTGGCTATCCTTATCCTTATTATGGATAGATGAAACAATCACATTGTCTTTAAAATAGGAAAATGTTCGGGCTGGTTTGATTTTTCTTGGACGTAAGTGTGTTTTTGAACCAAAATTATTCTGATAAAAAATAGTAAATAGCCTGAGTAGAATGGATTAGAATACTCGCAGTTCTGTACTTATTTCAAAATTCGCTATCACACATTTTTAATATTTTTTTTTTTAATAATATACTTTGACTTTGGAAACGCATCCGGTGTTTAATTTATTTCCAGAAGTGTTACCTATTCCTTTCAACACTTGCAATTCTTACAGAGACATAATATACTAAATTATATAATAATAAATGTAAACAATAATATGTTCTGATGAGCAGTTTTGCTATAATTTTTTCCACTATTATGCCACTTTATCCTTTCTCTAATGTTTATTATTTTAATTAACTCTTTAGCTAGCTGGAACTGATATCAGTTGCATATCAGTTCCAGCTAGCAGCATGCAAAATATTGTTTTGCTACAGATATATGTATCAACTTGAGGCTACGAACAACCTAACGTAATTGTGAAGTGATCACTTTAATTATTATGGGGAAAGAAGCCACTTCTTTTAGCAATGTATTGATAGCAAAAACTGGACAGACTTGGGAAGAATAATGGGAGGCTTTTCTTGGAAACATAATTATCATCTTCTAATTTCAAAAGTATTAACAGATGTAGATGATATTATCTTGATGCACGCAAACATAGCACATGGGTAAAATATTTTGATTTCTGTTAATGGGTTCACAGGAACGTGGACATTGGCACAAGCAGAGTGTGATGAGTCATCCACCTCGCCTTTCCCCCAACTGTTGGGGTCTAGTATTTCAACATCCATTGTTGGTTTTTTATTTTTTATTTTAGCCATATTATTTACATAAATGGAGTGCTGCATTGAAATAAAGGAATAATAACTGAAAAAACAATAATAAAATGAAAATAAGGAGCTGAATGCACCCTGTATAATTTGTGTAAAAGTACCCCTATCTAAGCCAAAAGACATTGTGCTCCCCGTCATTGCGATATTTTTTTTGTTTTATACCATACCTTCTAGTTACGGAGATAAAAATTGGGGATGAAACATTAACTTTTTCACAAAGTTTTAGCAAAATACAAGTTTTTTATGTTACAACTTCAAATGTACAAACATAATGTTTTGAGTGCGTTACATTGAGTCCACCGTAAAACGTGATTTTTCACCCCAGAAAAAAAAGTCGTTTCCCGGCAATAATTTTCGTGTAGAGTTACTTAGTTTCATGTACAGTTGGTTGACGCCTTCATGAACGGTCCGTTTACACCCAGTATGTATACTGATACTAAAAGTAAGCTAGCGCACTGAATACTATCAACGGCCAGGTATCACTTACTGCAGCAGCAGAATTGGGTCGATTTAAACCGTCGCTCGGTTGCTATCGGAACGACACGGATATCCGCCGGGAGGAGTTCCCCGAAAATTTGCAACAACCGCAGATAAGTGGCTCAATGGAAAACTTTAATTTTTAAAATACATTTTCTAGCTCAATGAAGATTAACCCGGCAGCTGCTGTCAGAGATATTTGTCCTGACGCAAGACTGCATCTATGTGTTAAGTTAGGTAAAACGTAAAAAAGCGTCAAGTTATGTTTTACGGCTGTAGGAATATTACAACGAACACCGTTAAATCATTACAATTGGAGGCAGTTCGGGCCGTTTAACCGTTCTGCAGTATTTCAGCATTCTAGAGGAACTACCCCATTAACAGAATTTAAAGTATTTTACCCATGTTTGTGTGGATCAAGATAATTATCATCTACTATGTGTCAAGTTTCTTTTAACATCAGATACTGTTAATACTTTTGCGGAGATCGTGGCTAAATAGTAACTGTCGCTCGGGTCGATCTTTAGGTTAAACTGCGCTTGCCTAGGTTGGTCCGTGCCTCGGAAAGCACGTTAAGCCGTTGGTCCCGACTGTAATTTGTAGATCTTTGACAGTCGTTACAGGTAGTCAGTAGCCCGAAAGTCTGACAACCAGTCTTACCAAAGGGTATCGTATTACCCAGAACTAACTGGGTTGTGGAGGTCAGATGAGCAGTCGCTCCACGTAAAATACTGGTATTCAGCTGCATCCGGTAAGACGGGAAGCCGACCCCAACATATTTTGGGAAAAGGCTAGGCAGACGATGAATGTTAATACTTTTGAAATTAGAAGATGGAAATTATGTTTCCAAGAAAAGCTTCTCATTATTCTTCCCAAGGCTAACCAGTTTTTGCTTTTAATAAATTGCTAAATGTCATTAATTGAAAAAAAACAGGATTAATATCGATTGGTTTTTTTTTCAGATAATGTCATATAATGAGCTAACTTTTTTATTAAAATCGACATTCATTGACGTGTCTGCGGGCTCTTTTTTCAGATAATGTCATTTAATGAACTAACTTTTTCTATCACTGAAACCACTGTATATTTACTATGATATTTGCCATGTCACAGTCTACCTTAATCGTGTCTTGTGAACATTTCTGCTACCTGGATTGTGTTGTATATCGGGCTGGTGACGGCAACTCCACGTCCAATGCGCGGCTGCAATAGACATACGGAAAGGAATTTAATTAGAATCCCAGTTACACTCTTTGGATACAGAAACTTAGAAACGAATGGAAATGTTCATAACAGCCAGTTTTTCTATTTTCAAGCATAAGCAAATACCAAAAAGAATTTGTCAAGCCACTTCTTGGCTTTGAATAAAAAAAACGATTACTTAACTCAAGTATGTACTTATTATGCATAAACTTCCATGTTTAAATACATTCGAAAACTATATTAACTACATTGTGATGATGACATTTCACTGTTTGGGTTACCTTGACGAATTAAGAGTTAAGATATGACGACAGGCCGTGTCGACGGCGCGTTCGAGTTCCACGCGCTCCTCAAAGAGATGTCAGCAAACGGGAAGGGGCAAGGGCCGATGCCTGCCGGGGCTGCGGGACTGTTCGAAAGAAATACCGCGGCCCTGGAACAGAAAGGGTAAAGGAGGAACATGGATGGGTTTTAGTCAGTACAAGTCTAACACTCCCTTCCGCTCCGCCCAGAGCGGGAGGGATCATTTGATGATTTCCCATCCGAAAAAAAAAAGATAAACGCACACTTACAAGCACTGTACGAGATGATCGATATCGCGGCGGCATTAGCTCAACCCAATGTTTTACGATCCTTGCACTATGGAGTTTCACAGAACGAATCAAGAACGATTCGAGTGGGTGACGCTAATCCCGTGAAGCGCTTTACCGTTAGTTCTAATATTTAATCTACTTAAAAAACGGCGAGAAATATAAGTATCATTTGATGCAGCATTCGACAAAATGAAAGCTTTGATTCCGGAAAGTATACCACTTTTATAAATAACTTATATAATAATACTTTTACGAATAAATATTTTTAAAGTAAATCATATAAAATTTAGCAGTACGGACAAATGCCAGAATGCATTAGTTGCCAGTCCTTATTGATAAAATAACGAAAAAACATAAACCAAATACTATGTACCTATGAATAAATACATATAGGAAACTGTAACTACCTAGTGCATTCCTATTAATAGAAGAGTCACATTTGAAAGCTAGAAACCAACTATAGATTTTGAGTTTTCGTGATGAAAGTGCTAATTATTCAAACCATTTATTTTTCAGATGTCATTCGAAACCACAATTGCTAGTAAGCTACGGAAATTACCTAAGCAATCTGCAGCATCTGCAGGTCTTCCGAATATACCGCTTAAGCGACACCATGACTTGAGCAGCCTAATAATTTGGAGTTGAGTAGTCTATAAAACATGCCGCAGGCTACACATTGGTGTAGCTTGAGTAATTTAAGCAGTTTGGAGTAACAGTCGACAGCCTCAAAATCGCCGTCATTTGTGTTGTGGATAACGTAATATACTAATTCAGTATACCTAAATGTAATAAAGCAGTTGTGACCAGAACTTGTGCACCATATAATTACACCTTGTATTGAAACACCGACAAAAAAAATACTTATTCCGAATTAAAAACATGTGATAAAATATTATGGTATGATTTGAATTGTATTAAATTATCTTAAAAAACTTGTTTAACTCATGTTTCAGAAGCTGTTCAGAATTTTTCAATAGCCTAACATTAATATGTAATAAAATTAGGTTACTAACCAAATCTGCAAATTATCTTTAATATCTGCCAAAAATTCATATAATTACAGTGCTCTGAATTATCAGTTTCCCCATTTTACGTGCCAGTTCAGCTGTCCCACTTTTTTCCTACTTACATATCGGTCTGTAGAGGTCATCAAATGAATAATATAAAATTCGGTGGATAGTTGGGTCAGACGAATATGCACAGTCCACTAGTGCTTGAATATTTAATGCGCTGGTATTCGGCATTCGGCCTCGTGTCCACTATGAGACACATTGACAGCAGTTATCTCTGCTAATACACATTTGAACGGCATTTGCAAGTTAAATTTAGAGAGACGTCCGACAGACGTGTATATTAAATGTAACGACATCTGCCTATTTATTAGGTCGAAGCTGTTAATATATGGTTTGATGACTGGAGCTGTGAAATGTGTTGACATTTTGTACTGAATAGTGCTGTACCTGTGTTTATTGTAGTAACAACTGAAAGTAGTTTCACGTTTTTGGTGTTTAAGATGTTGAAACGGGACTTTTAGGGTTCCGTTTTATTTTAACTAGTAACAAAGAAATAGTTAAAACGGATTTTGTATGTTGCTTACTGCTCATCACCTATCATTTTGTAATTACAAATAGTAAGAACCCATAATAAATATTACGCCCTTATTCTCTAAAGGGTAAGGCAGAAGTGTGAGTACAAGGTGTAACATATTAAACGCGCAACCTCTCGTGTGGTGACTCAGACCATGAGACAGAAAAACTTTTGTTTGAATTTCAAGATCTCGTTGAACGAAAGTTGTTTAAGACACCACACGAGAGGTTGAAGTGCGTTCATTATGTTAGTGTATAATTAACCCCATATTTTGTTTTGTAACTTTGGCCCTAAGTTCGTCTTTTAAGCTAGCTACCCTAGACTAACTTTCTGATATGGATATTGAACTCATGACACGCTTGGGCCAGCTAGTTATGAGAACTTTCCTAGAAAGTTTTCATTTTCGAGTATTTTCTTAAAAATACTCGAAAATGAAAACTTTAGTCATTTATATCTTGTAAACAAACAAAAGATGTCTTGTCTGTTTGTTGAGAATAACGGTTTTTTATCTACGGAACAACTTAACGCCACACAAAACTCGACCAGTTTTTTGTTTGTTTTATTAATTTGATGCTCTGCCAGTGTAATGCCTGATGGTACAGGTGCTCCTAACTGCCGTAGTTCTCAAGTGTTGTAGGTTTTTTGATAAAAAATACTACGAAAAAGTCCCGATTTCAGTAAATTCTTCAAGTTTTATTTTGAAGTGAATTTCTACATGGTTCACTGTAAATAAAACTGTACACTTTTATTAAAGTTCTGAAAGATTTTATACCTTCACTATTTTCATTTTCAATTTCCAGCGCAAGTTTTTTTTCTCATCGAACGATATTTTTACGACAATGCCCCATTCCTATTAAGATAGGGATGAAACATCGTCACCGTTTGCTATTATATTTTTACACAATACGATATGTTAACGTTACCACACAATACGAAAAATAAAAAGCATCTCCATCAAAGAATCTCCAATATATTTTGTTGGATTGAAGTTTCACAACTGGAATTATTAGTGATTTTTTCAGACGACACATACGGTACAAACAGTCACAGTACTTGCAACCAGAGAGCGTGTATGAACTACCGCGCTCACTGACGGTCGACAACTTTTCACCCTTGTGCTCTGAGTAATAAGGTTGAAAAGCGGCCGATTTTCATTGAGCGCAATAGTACGTGGATGCAGCAAAACTAGTATGTAAGGATCGTAGCAAGATGCTTCTGTAGTTACTGCTTCTTCTTACGAGAAACTCACGTCTGTAAAAATATGAATATCAGAACCATTAAGAACCTTATTGCAGTGGCTAAGTAGTGCTATCATGATTGTAGTGTTGCTTTCATAAATCATTGTGACACTTTTCAACATTTCACGAGTTAGCAAAAAAATCGGGTGCAACATGTTATGTCAACATAACATGTTGCACCCGATTTTTTTTGTTGGATAAGTATCGTATCGTTACCGAATCGTCTACTCTAAAATTATAAAAGCATCGTCACTATCGAATACGGGATAGTAATAGTATTCAACGACCATCATGATCATACTAGCATAAAGACTCTTTATATCTATTTAGCTCCTATCTACCCTGTTAAGTAGTGCTCTTCCTATTACCCCATTTTTACCCTCGAAGATTACCCTCTAGAGAGTCAGATTATAGAGAAAGCGAGGTATGAGATTTTCTTGGTGTAAAGTACATAGATTATGAGGCAGTGGTTTTAAGCAAGATAAAATAACTGCTAGTCAAAGTGTCTCGCTTGAATGTAAGGGTTTTTGTATAAACGTGGCGGTTGCATAGTTAGGTACGTACTGAAATAAATATTTAAACATTTGATCAGTATTTATTGACTGCCTCGTTGGTTGAGTGGTCGGAAGCGCGGTTGTTTGATTCCCGGGTCGGGCAAATTGATTGATTATCCATCATCAGGAATTTTGTCAGTAGCAGCCACGGAGTTTGGATTTGTGCACGGCCGATAGCAATAGGCCTCGACTCCTACGACATGGGACTTACACATTACTGGCGAAATGTGGGTGTACTATAATTGGTACACCTCTACCTAACTCTTCGGGGATTATTAACGTAATATCATGTTATTCAGTTATGTTATTGTATTTTATTGGATCTAAAAAAAAACTAATATAAAACTATCTGCTGGAATTACAAACGTCTTGAAATTGCGTTCTGATCAGCAGATTTTGTCGATAACTAATCGGAGTATGAAAGACATCGAAGATTTCGATTGAAGAGGTCAGTGCAGCATGAGTTCTTCTTCCATACAGTATAATTATCTGCAGAGCCCATCTCTGTCCGGTTACCACGATACCTGCTGCAATTTCAACAAATTAAGTTTAATCTACTCCAAACTGCAGAGAGCAGTGGTGGCCCAGTGTCGGTGGTCTCGACTTATGACTAGTAAGTCGTGGGTTCGAACCCAGGCAGGCGCATTACTTTGTATAATTTATTTCATCACCACTGCTCTCAAAACGGTGAAGGAAAATATCATGAGGAAAACGGCATGTTCTAGAACCAAAAATTCGACATGATATGACTTCTACCAATCTGGACTGGAACCGCGTGGTACCATTTCCTCTCATAGAGAGAAGGCCGGAGTCCTAGCAGGGGGAATATTATTGGCTGATTATGCTTATGCACTCCAAACCCGTCTACTGCCACTCTTATCAAACACATCGCGATAAAGTTATAAGGCATACACTGCCGAGTTCGTATCACGGAACTGATCGGTGCCACTGACTCCACTTGTTTGTCCCATGTTGGCCCTACGGCCACTCGACCATCATGTGGATCGCGAAAATAGCAATAGCTCGTACCGCTTTGCCACCGGCCACACGTACAAGGTCACGCGTAGTGTGTTAACAAGAGCGGAGAAAACAAATGTGAGAAGTTACTTATAGCTTACACACCCAGTGTATATTCTCGCAGGAAACTTAAATGGCATGAACCCAAATGTAGACTCGATTTTGGTAAATGATGCTTTAATTACATGGGCCCATTTCTTTACCGTAAACTAAATAATAAAATTACACTACTACTAAAGACTAGACGTAATGCAAGTCCCTTAGCAAAAGTTATCTTGGATGCTTGGATTAAGATAAGGCAGAATTTTTTTTACAGAATTTATAAACAATAAGCCAAGTTGTACATTAAAATAAACATATTTTTTGGAGATGCACACACACACCCGTGTTCACATCCACACACTCACCCTATTCTCACCCCCTCACACATATACACACGCACACATCCACATCTCACACGCATGCATAGACACTACACTCATCTAGATGTCATTTATCTTTGTACTTTTAGACTCGCACGAAAGAAACAATAAAATTGACACAAGAGTAATTATCGTTGGATGAAATTAGCATTGTCATGAACCGAGTGTTTGGACATCCACAGGATTTACACGTTAGTCTAGTAGCAATGGAGGCCCCATTAGAACCAACATTGGCCGTGTTTGAACGATCGGATAGTGCATAACCAGGCTAATATAACCAGCACTAGAAGCCACTAGAAGCTGCTGCAGGTGACTCTGTTTTGGTTACTACACTGTTTTGCTACTTCGTGGTTTGCCTTTATTGTGACTATGTAGTTAGTAGAGCTTAAATTACGCTTGCTGTAATAACCCTACAAATCACTAGAGGCACCTAGAGGCCACTGTATTCGAGCAAAGTAAATAATTCGTGGTGTGACTTAATTCTGCGAATTGGTTAATTGCGGTGTTATAGTACGCCTCCTAGTTTATACCAATAAAGCAACGAATTGCTGGAACTGCTGAACCAACCTGCGCTTTGTAGATATTCTTGCAATTCCTTGTTTGTACAATTGTGCATTATTGCATGCATAATATATATGGCATGAAATGTTTTGTACAAGATAGATTTTGCACAACTTTTTACTAAAAGTGAAACTGATACTAATTTCGATTCAGTGATTCTATGAGGATAGTGGTTTTCTTACTTTTGTAGAATATAACAGAATTTTATTTTGAAAATATGGCTAATAAACAATAGTTGTTATGAAATATCAAGGGTCAGCCATATTTTACCATTCGGCATGCAAATATTTACATTATTTATGAAACATGTCCTTACGTTTTAACAATTAACAAAGTAATATTAGGTACCTACCATTACAATTAGCATTCAATAGATCAATTAATAAATTATCATTATCATTAAAATTGATCCACAAATATATTTTTCTCAGTTAAAAACGCAGTAAATACTGTAGTACGCTTTAACTATAAACTCATGCATTTTCCATGCGGGTTAGCAGACACATGAATGAAACTTAGAAGTTTCACCCACGTTCATACATCTGACGTTTCTGTAGGACCTCACTAATGAGATGATTCTGATGATTCCCTACTGGTGATTTCATTCACATCTGCCTTGTTCTTCTTCTTGTGCCAAATTCTTTATTTCAGACATGAGTCCATATTGATACGTTTCAACAAAATAACATAAAAAGGAAATAATAATTTAATTTCTAAATTCGGTATGGATCCTTAGCCAGAGGGGAGTCCCACCGATCTGAGAACACGCTAAGGCAATTTTTGGTGGTGTTAATGGCTTTCGTTAGTTTAGTAGCTAAAGTAGCCATGAAGTACAACTACAAGCATAAAGTGTTCAACGTAGTGTTGCACCTCATCAGTCAGAAACAGACCTTGCAGCTGAGCGCATCGTCGATGCTGCCATCAGTGAGAAACTGACTTTGCAGCCAAGCGCATCGTCGATGCTGCCGCGTGAGATCCCGGACTCCCGCTCTGTATCTCGTTCTAGAAAATGACGGTTCTGAGCGGTAGAAAAGGAGAAGCATAAAAAAATGCGACTCCGTGCTGCTAGATGTGGCGCAACCCTTATTTGTACCTAGGTATATAATTTCAGTTACTTTTAATTCCGTACTCAAATAGTTAACTAACATGACTACTTCGTTGGTCGACTGCTGAGCATGAGGTCGGCTTCCGGGTCGGGCAAAGTGTGATAGGGTTTTTCTATCAGGAATTTCTCAGCAGCAGCCAAGGAGCCTGGATTTGTGCCTGGTCTATGGCAATAGGCTCGCTCTCTATTACATTCATTAAAACATAACTGGCATAATGTGGGTGTATTATCAGGTATCCTCTGCCTAACCCTTCGGGGATTACAGGCGTGATGTTATATAAAATACATAATGTCACAATATTTGTAATAAGTCAAGTAGGTACGTCAACCACGTAGCCGATATAATTGGTACGAACTAATCAAATTAACTATGCTAAACGTGATCAACGAGAATTCAAAATATTTGCAGTAATTAATGTCAGTTATATTATAATTAGAAGAGTGATAGCTAGCTAAACCTAATTCAATCATTGAATATTTTCATTAATTTACGGATTTTCGGACACTTTACATGAAATTGCTTTAAATTCAATTACCTATGTGGTAATTATTTCAATTATGATGCATGTTGGTGTTGTATGGTGGTATTGACTACCTGTTGGTCGAGTGGTCGTAAGCGCGACTGCTGACCATAAGGTCCCGGTTTCGATTCCCATGTTATTGGGTTTTTTCATCAGGAATATCTCTATATTTTTATAATAGTTGTTTAAATTGCCTCCCAGTATGGAATATGGAAGCAATTTTAAAAACGTCGTCAAAACATTTAGCATCAAGATTTTTTTACCTACAAGCCCAACATGCATTGATATACAAAAATTGATCTTATTAATATTGTCATATCATTGAGATATCTTCCGTGAACAATTGTTCATTGCTTTATGCTCCCGATATTTCGACGCTGTTGCAAGCGCCATGATCGCGGGATGACAAAAAAAAACAAAAAAACAAAATTAAGAAAAAAAAACAAAATGCAATATCCCGATATTTGAAATATCGGCAGCTCAAAATAACGAATAATCACGGAAGATATCCCATAAGTGACAGTATAACTTTAGTTTCAAACCTTGAAAGCTTAAAACAGTGGATAAAAACCGGCCAAGTGCGAGTCGGACTCGCGCACGAAGGGTTCCGTACCATTATCTATAAACACGGCAAAAAAATCATATCTGTTGTATGGGAGCCCCCCTTAATATTTTTTTTTTTTCAATTTTTAGTATTTGTTGTTATAGCGGCAATAATAATACATCATTTGTGAAAATTTCAGCTTTCTAGCTATCACGGTTTATGAGATAGGGTAAAACCCGGATAGATGCCGTAGTTGGATAGGTGCCCCATTTTCTAAAAACCTAACTTCCCAAAATCGCAACACAGATTTAATAGTCTAAAAATAGAGTGCACGTGCCCCACACCTATGTGCCCTGCAGACCATCGCACGGGATTGACGTGTTTAGCTGGTGCATGCGATCATCTCCGCGACGAACAGGGCGAACGCTTAAAAGTTTCAAACGTAAGAATTTACTGTTACATATCTTTTTAACTAGTAATAAATTCTGTTGTATTTTAATTATATCCATACATTGGTTAGTTAACTTTATAACTACATAATAATAATTGCACTTTTGTATTTAGATACGTCAAAAAATAAAAGGGCATCTATCCATAGCAAAAAGGATAGTCGCCCCGATTTTTTGCAGTATAGGTGCCCTTAGGGGCGTCTATCCCCCATATGCTGTATGCATGTTAGCATATTTTTAAAATGATTATTTTTATTTTCATAAAATTTGTATTATTGCATAGAATACTTTGATAACTATCAAAATACGAAGTCAAAATCTGATTGGATTCGGTGCATATCATGCCAGAAGTGGCTGCACGAAGTATGTACCCTTTTTAGAAATTATTGCTCAAGATGTGGCAAACTGAAAGCACTTTCCAATTCAACCTAAAATAAGGACAACATTTAATTGTGCTTGATTTTTTGAAAAATTTAAAAATTGTTATCTTGCCTGCCATACCTATTATGTTCAATTAGTTACGATTATGCACATTAAAATTTAAAAGTTATTTTTTGTTAAACAAATGTTTAAGTTTAATTAATAATTTTTAAGAGTACCGTTAATACTATTACCTAAAGATTACAAATAATACATATCAAAACTATGTATTGTACTTATTTTAATCTATAGGGCGTCTATCCTACATCACAGGCATCTATCCTCCTTAGCATTTTCATAGTGAGGCATCTATCCATATAGGTAGGCATCTATCCTCAAAAAAAAGGGTTTGCAAAAACTCAATTTATGCAGAATCAAATAATGTTAGATCAACAAAAACGAGTCGTATTGCTAGTACAAAGATCAAACTAATTACATTCATGGAAATTCTTCATGAAAAACGTACAGTTTGAAAATTAGGAGGCTTTTTCAAAAAGTGGGGCATCTATCCTGGTTTTACCCTACAGCCTGGAGACAGACAGACAGACAGACAGACAGCGAAGTCTTAGTAATAGGGTCCCGTTTTACCCTTTGGGTACGGAACCCTAAAAATTGATGTCTACAAGACGGTATTATTCATCGAAATACAGCTGTAAGTGCCATATCTACAGTTTTGATCTCATTCCCTATAATAGTTCGCCACACATCCAATACAATTGTTTGTGTATCTATACTAATATTATAAACAGGTAAAATTTGATTGTTAGTTTATATAAATAAAAAAAGAAAAAGAAAGAAAGAAAAGAAAGAAAGAAAGAGAAAAAGAAAAAAAAAAGAAAAGAGTTGAAAGAGTTTTAAATAAATAAATAAATAAATATGTAAGGGAAATCTCCGGAACGAATGATCCAATTATAATATTCTTTCACTGGCAGAAAGCTACATTATTCGTGTTTGATATAGGTTATAAATTACATTTATATCATGCATATTAGCCGACCTATTACAATTTTTGCGGACGAAGTCATGGGTAAACTGCTTGTTATTTTATACAATCCGACGCCATTTTCCATTCCCACTATTACCAACGTTTATAATTTTCCACCAATTAAAACTGGACAACATAACAGCGCAAAAAGCCTTTCACTCATAAACTTGCAAAGATAAACATTCAGCCTTGTTGAATGTTCCGCGTTCATTATACGACGGAAATTAAAAAATCCTACTTCCTACCAATATTATAATGTGGAAATCTGTATTTTTGAGGATTATAAATGTTAATTCATGACATCTTAACGGAAGAATGGATTTGAATGAAATTGTCACACAATTGGACCTGGATTATGACATAGGACACTTCTCGGGCGGGTGGTTCTTTTTGACAATCGTCGATCTTGATGAGAGCGACCGCGGGCAATAGCTAGTCTATGCTTATCTATACAAATATTATAAACGTGTAAGTAACTCTTTCTGTTACCTTTTCACGCCTAATGCAGAACCGATTACGATGAAAAACAGTCAGATATGTAACCAAAACCCTTACGGCGTACGTTTAATAGGGATAATTTCTGAATTCCATGTGAGTGAAGCCGCATGCAAAGGCTAGTATGTATTATATATTTATAAATAGAATGTGGCTGCAATACTAAATGTACGGTTGGTAAGAAATTACGCGGTTTCCAGCGACAAAGAGTTATGCTGTATTTATTCTCCCCTGACATGGTAATTTTCGAGTTCTTTAGGTGTGCTTTTAATGGCTTTGTTGTATGGTTAAGCCTTTAGTAGGTTTTATGTACGAGTGTGGGCTGTAATTTTAATACGAATAAAGAACGTATCACTGTTGGTAGTCTAGACAAATAGAAAAATTTAGTAAACTATTTTCCTGAAATTTTGTGACTAGAATAGTCTTGCAGTTTACGAACGCTATGTTTTAAACTTAAATGTGGGCATAATATTGCAGAAATACCAGATCACGTCTTTTGATAATGTTCAGGGTATGACTCTTAACTTTATATAAAGATATAGAAACGCATAATATGCGTATTGATAATGACATATTATGTCATTATCTGAAACCGTACCGACTTGATAAAGAACTCCTTATGAATGGCATCTCAAGTTTTAAAAAAGTTTGCTGTTGTGTTTGTTTGTTTGGTTGTGTTGGTAGTTGTTTGTTTTTGTTGTTTGTATAGTTTGTTTATTTGGTTTGTTTGTTGAGCATTACTTTTGCCCCTACATAACAATCTTTTTGCTCGATGCAAAGTTTAGTACATCATATTTACGCTGTGTTACTCGGAGATAAGTGACTAAATAATAAAAGTCGCTCAGATTAATCTTCAGGTAAAGCCGCGCTTGCCTAAGTTGGTTTGTGGATAGGTGACGACCCATTACATGCAAAGTGTGGCTCGGAAAGTACGTTAAGTCGTTGGTACCGGCTGTCATTTCTAGATCTTTGACAGTCGTTACGTGTAGTCAGTGGCCCGAATGTCTGATAACCAGTCTTACCAAGGGGTATCGTATTACCCAGTACTAACTGGGTTGTGGAGGTCTGATAGGCAGCCGCTCCATGTAAAATACTAGTATTCAGCTTCACCCGGTTAGACCGACCCTAATATAGTTGAAAAAAGTCTTTGCAGATGATGCTTTACACTCTGTTACTTGACTCAGTAATAACTTTCGAAAAGAAACAGGTTATATCAACAGACTATTATAGAAAAGAAGCTTAAAAATAACAATTCAAAGACTCCTTTTCAGCGACGGCTGTAATTTCTCTACAAAGACGTCTCCCACGGACAGTTAACGATCTATATTCTGAGAATAGTACGAGCCACCGCACTAAACATACTGATTAATGATTGTATATTATCCCTAAAATGATAATAGTGCTGTGCTATACTGATAAGAATATCAGATGTTTAGCCAGGGCCACATATGTGACAAGTATGTACCGGTTGTGTAATATTTGTAGGGAATATTTTTGTACATCAATCCTTGAATGATGGATGCTGAAGAATAGTAGGTACACCCACATTTGACCAGGTACATCAGTAACATAATCATCATGCGTTATTTGTACATCTTTTACGGCATATAGTTCTCCTTCACAATCTTGTCAGTACATTCATTATTCGTCAAAAGCCAATCAAAAGGTAATGTTCGTCAAAACGTCCACGTGCCGTATTTCATTTCACAATAATTGAGGCACAAAATTGTACCTAAATACAATATTAACCTCGAACGCGTATTTACTCAGTAATTTCGGTTAAGTATAGATTTTGGACACAAAAGGCCGCCCAATAATTGCAGTGGCGACGAGATCGTTATCGTTGACGCCTTCCCACATAAATTACTGAATTAAACCTCGAAAATACGACCTATTTCTTGTACCATAAACATACCCACGTTTAACAACACTTTTCTCAAATAAAAAACTACACAGCATTTATTCATGTTTCAAAGAATTTCTAAACGATTCAGTTTTATAAAATACAGCGAGCAATTATGACTACGTCGTAGTTACGAATTTAAAAATTCCAGTACAATGACTGCACAAAAGTGCAAAGAAAGCTCGCACAAAGAGATTTGAAAGCATCTGCAGCTTGGATACAGCTTTGGACTGCAAATTACAACTGAGATAAACAGTGGGTATGGCGCCGAGTCGCGCCGCCGCTACGTCTCGCTACGCCAGTTCGTAGCGGCAGCACGTAGCGAGCGGACGCCCGTAGCCCGTCGTAGCGAGCGACTACGCCGGCGCGGCATGTACGAACCAGCACAGTGCGTCCGCAAACATAAACAAATAGTGATATGAGTTGTGCGTCCCCGAGCCTAGTATTCCGACTAACTCTCCTCATATTAACTTTCATAGTGTCGTGTACATTCGTCGCCAGTGTGGTGTGGTTATTACGAACGAGTGGCTCCTCTAGCCAATATGAGAATTATTACTTGTCGAGAATTAATATAAGCGCCGTTAAAAGCGACGGTAACAATATTTCGACGACGCCGCCTGTATCGGACCATTATAAAGACTTGATTAAAATAGAAATAGCTATGCGGCGGGTGGAGGAAAATAGTAGAAGATTAAAAGAGTATACGAAATCGTTACTGTGGGATAATAAGGATAAGTCGTTGTGGTGTGTGTTGTTTAAGGAGAATGGGAAGATGGAGAAGCCACTGCGAGGCGGGAAGCATAGACATACGATTGATGAGGAATACATTCGAACACTGAGGGAGCAGAAAATGAGGGAAGCTTTGATACATTTGAGGCACCACGGCTCCCACCACCGGCGGAGACCAGATGTCCTTCCCAATCTACCCTACATAAAATAAATAACCGTTTATTGAATAACGTTTCGCGAAAGCTGCTTCGGATTCTCTATGGAACTGTTTCCAACTAAAAATATCGTATTTTCAGTGAACTCGGTGTGCAGGAAAATGATATCAATTACTGCAGCAATTCGTACAAAGTCCGAAGAAATTATAGGTTGTGTTAAGTGGAAACGATTTGAATGATGGTTTGTTGTAAATATTTTGTACGTGGAATTAATGTAAATGATTGTATTCAATGTGTAAATATATAACGTTGATATAAGTGTAAATATCAGACGGCACAATTTAAATAAATGTTTGTTGACTTCAGACAATATATGAAAGTAACATCAGACACGTTTCGAAGTTTAATAGTTTTCTGAGTAATTGAAATTAAGTTTGCTAACAAAAGAGAATTGTTTTGTTACTGCTTTGAATTCTCATCATCAGCTGCTTAGCATTTTTCCAACTATGTTGGAATCTGCTTTCAGTCTAATCAGATGTGAATGTTTGATAAATACTTGTATTGTTTTGCAGATATCCCAAATTAAATAAGTATTGTGTAACATAGGAAATATTTTGATAAGATTAACATTAAGCGTTATAACATTAACACGGTGTTATAAAAAACACCACACGAGTACATTTAAAGCAAGAAAAGATTATTGAGATTATGATAATCGTTCATTGTTTGCTGTTTTGATGATAATATGCTATTACAATTCAGGTAGGTTTTATCAATACAGAAAATGTCTTACCATGAGAATTTGTGATTGAATGATTTTGGCCTCATTAATTTATGATTAATTGTTAAAGAATTGTAATTTGTTAACTAAGATTCACTTCTTTTTATGTGTGAAAAGAGATTCATTTATGTATATTCAAGTTAATACTATGTGTGTACTTTTTATAAGTAGACAGTGGCTGAGGTTCTATGTCATTCGAATCAAAACATCCAGATTTGTTGTTTATATTTTTTACCAGCGTCGGCTATTCTCTAGTTCGAAACGATATGATAGAATAAAACAAACCAATATACAGGGTTTAAAGGTCATCAACGCGCCAACGCACTATTAACTCGATACATGATGCTATAGAGTCTAAAAAACAAACCCACCAGCGTAGAAACTTTTCTGTAGGGTGTAAAATCGTGTATTTAATATATGGTCTTAGTTTTTTTGTCGATCTCCGTTGCACCCTGTATTATCACCCTGTATTATTTAAGAGTAAAATGAGATCACACAGATAAAAATCTCACATTGACGAGTTCACGCACACAGCGAGTATTATAATGAATCTGACTACACCGTTTTGTATTCGGCCTAAAATGTCGGTGCTTTATATTCAAAAACTTTTGGTTTCAATGGGACCTCATTTTCAAAAGTTAATTGTATGAATCCATTTAATTTGTAAAACGATACGATTTCAGCATTTAATTTGCCCAGTACTTTAACATTTCATCGTGTTAAAAGTATAATAAAATGGTTTTTGTATGAAACTTTTGTTTTATTTGTGACAACTTTAATTAATGGAAGGGAGGCAAAGATTAGGGGTAGATGAAGGGTTGAAAATCTTTTTTTTTGTTGAGTATATATAGCTTTGTCGGCTAAGTCATCTTAATCTTCTTTATTGTGTAGCCTAACCTGGTGTCAGAGTTTTTATGCCGCTCATGGGCCTCTGACCTGGCTTTACATGCCGTAGAGAAATATTTCTCAGTCATGTTGGTTTCTTCACGATGTTTTCCTTCACCGAAGCAAGTGATAATTATACAATACGCACATGAATCTGAAAAATCAGAGGTGAGCATCTTGGGTTCGAACTTGAGACCTATGACTTAGCAGTCCGACGGCCACACAACTAGGCTATTACTGCTTACATGTTATTGCTATTATCTTAATCAATCGGGCTTATAAAAGTTTTGTCGAAATCAGGTCAATGACTTTGCTAACTCTTTGTACATATAAAAGTCATTTATCATAGGCCTGTTATAATAAGGAGTGAAAATGTAGCAGTACCTAGTTTGTCTATTTGTTATAATATGGGAAATTAAAATAGAATATTTTTCTTATTCTATACATTTTTAAATCTTAAAAAAAAATAAAAGTAAACAAAACATTTAACAATATAAAAAATAGATGGCCCATCGGCATCAGGAACAAGATCTAGGCTGCCGGTGGTCAGGGCTCCAGAGAGAGGAACCGCCTCACTATACGGGCCGCGCAATGAGAGCCTCCTAAGGTGTTGGTCGAGGATCTTTGCTATTAGTCCATTAACCGTAACGACTATCGGTACAATGATTGCAGAGTCCACGTCCCACATGTACCTCGTGTGCTAAATCAAGATATTTGTTTTTTTTTTATTTATTTAATTGAATATTTTATTAAGCTCTTTGTACCTTAGAACTAATGAACCTATAGCCTGGCTTCCAAATCCTATAATGACACTTTAACTTACTGACATTCCTTTTTATTACTACAATATAGTCACAAGCGCATGTTAACACGCAGCATATTTAAAAATTGTTTTTTCTACTACTGTTTTGATTACCGTTTTATGTTTACATGAACATGGAATTTTGGAAGCTATACTATTACGAATTAGGTCGTATCTTAATGTAGACAACTTTATTTCACATGAAAATAGCTTTTGAATTTGAAGTGTATATATAATTAATTCTCGTAACTGTACACCAAATTGGTTCAACCGTAAATGTGTTGTAATGTGAACAAAATGTTATCGAACGTGTAAAGATCAGCTGTTACTTCTCACCATTATGTCCGTCTGTCATAGACAGTGCGGGTCAAAGAAAAATGGCTGAACTTATAGAATTACTAAAATTAATGGCTGAATGTCTAACTTCCTCTTTGCTTTTAACTTGATGCTATTATAACTTTGACATTGACGATTGCATTGATGTTAAAGTACGTTAACCAATTGCCTAGTAACTAGCTGAATAAGTCATTTTAAAAACGGGAAAAATGTACCAATTAATGTGAAAATCGATTTCAATTTGCATTTTTCGTACGTGATAGAAACTTACAAATTATTATTTGAAATCTGAACTGAAAGTATTTTATTTATTACTGAGGTGTATACAGAGTTAGTTCAGACAAGCCGGCCAAAAAAGGTACTATCAACATTTATGTAACTACACATACAAGGTTATACACTCCCGTATATTTTTATGACACTATACAGGGTGACTACACCGACATTCTTACCCGGTGCTATATCGGTGCGAGCATTAACCCCTAAAATAGATTATACTAAGGAAATGGTGATATTCACGCAGCCTGCGACCGAATTTTCCGGAACATTGTTATAGCTATAAGCTTTCTACAGGAAATATAAGATTCATATCTCCCTGTATATACTGACGCGGAAGTATGCATAGTGCTTTTACGTAAGAGTGCAAATATTTTTAGTAGAAAGTGTAAGTAAAGATACAGACAAGATTACATCGAGGATATAAGCTAAATATAGGCCACACTTTGCGTGAGTTTTAAAATAGAGAGGGAGGTAAAAATAGCAGCATATTACGCGCAAATTGAATAACCGAGCTTATTTTTAGCCTGTGGGAAAATTGTGGTGAAAAATGTCCAAGACATTTCAGTTTTGTCACGTGGATGGGTGTTTGAGAAATGTGTCTCTTGCGTGAGACATGACTACCATAAGTACAACGTTGGAGACGTATTTTTATGGCAAACCTACAGACAAGAAGATATACTGGTCTGAACATATAACAAACACCCACAAAAAATTTACGTGGTAGACAAGAACATTGTAAAGTACCTGTACTGCTTTTTTTATTTCGCTTTTTAGGGTTCCGTACCCAAAGGGTAAAACGGGACCCTATTACTAAGACTTCGCTGTCTGTCTGTCTGTCTGTCTGTCTCCAGGCTGTATCTCATAAACCGTGATAGCTAGAAAGCTGAAATTTTCACAAATGATGTATTACTATTGCCGCTATAACAACAAATACTAAAAATTAAAAAAATAATAAATATTAAGGGGGCTCCCATGCAACAGATATGATTTTTTTGCCATTTTTATAGATAATGGTACGGAACCCTTCGTGCGCGAGTCCGACTCGCACTTGGCCGGTTTTTTCTAAAAACAAACCCCATTGATTACACTTTATACCTGCAACCCACGATATAATTGGTTTATTCCATTCAAAAAAGGGTCGAATTTAAATTCAGAGCGCATATTAATTTTGTTCTGCTGTACCACATATTCACAAACTGACCCATTTATTCAAAGGGCTAACTAGTGCTTCACAATTCGGTTGCTAAGCTTCACTCGTGGTTCGATAAACCTATGCAAATATTGAATTAAAGTGGCCTTAATACTCAAACTCTGGAAGTTTACACACTGTTGGGTTCTGCTTAATAGTGATCAATCGATATCCCGTAATAGACGTACTTGGTTTGAATGGCTGTGCTTATTTCGTTATAGGTCGGTTAAATTGTGTTTTGGATGTTGATGTTTTCATTTTGCGACTTGCTTGCTTCTAAATTCTTCACTATTTTAGATGTTTTTGTGAAAAGTGATTAGTGTTTAGTTTTACATTCGATTGGAGACATTCCCTTAGTATGGTTTTTTATAACATTAAGTCCATTTTAAGCTTTCACGATTTATAACTAAACTTACTCGTCACTTCCGGGATATGTTCCGTGATTTTTTTTTAAATAAAACATCACGAACAAAATTGAATATCGAGCTCAGAACAAATGAAAAACCTGGAAGATATATAAGATCACTGGCGTGCGGTCTACGGAAAAAACCCTTCGTTCCACCTGCTGAATAACTCCCACCTGGACATGAGTTGCCATGGCTGACCTGGAAGTCTTTAATAGACTCCGGACTCAGGTTGGTCTCAGCAAGGAAAACCTGCTCGAGTGGAGATTCATTAATGACTCTGCCCTGGAGTGGAAATGAGGTGCTGTACCACAAACGACGGGCACTTAATATCGTGTCCTGCGTGTCCTGTTGTTTGTTCACTACAGGAACTGATGGACGCTACCGAAAGCGTCAAACTATGTAGTAGCTCAGTTCTGGGCTGATACAATTTAGATTGCCATCGACTCGCTAAGAAGAAGACGGAAGATATCCCGGAACTGACAGTTTAAGTTTATAACATTAATTAATGCAAAAAAAAATCACCACTATGTACCTAATACCCAAATGTCTGGCACACCATGGACTGTTAGCTCCAGTTAGTAATAAAATATATGTATAATATTTTCAAACTGATACGAGAATAAAAGCTTTAGGATAATCTATGGGAATTGTCAAGCTATAGCAACTTTCTAGTCTCCAAATTTGAGTCCATGTCAATCGACACGCACAGACGAAGAACTCTGCATTCCAACTGTCATTCCCATTCGTACCTTACCGTTGTGTCGGAAATAAACGCCACTAGTTCTTTTGAAATCACTGCCTTTATACAGTCCCGCAGTTTACTCGTAACAGTAACATATTGGATTTATACTCAATAGTTGAGCATGAATAGTGGCAGGCTGCCAGCTAACTGCGATCACAATATCCATTTCGCGCAGTTGACTCGTATGACTGGCCCCACTGGCATGGCAAGTGTGGCGTGAAACCCGAGAGTCATATAAGTATTCAAACGAGGCATGACTTACATCAACTCGAAGAGTTGGGCTTGGTTTCTGTCCCGTATCAAACCATAGTCTTCATTGTAATTTAGTTTCTTTAGAAGCATTCAAGTTTTTTTCGAGTTTTGTTTCAAAGGCTTTATTGCAATAGCAGTCTTAAATTATCATGAAATACAAGTTACTGTTAGATGTAAGTCATCGATGTTTTGTTTCCAATTTTTTGTTTCATTTCATTTTATTTCTATTTTTATTTAACAAGGATGATTTTACTGAAAGAGAATGTTGTGTAGACCTGTAATTGGTACCATAAGAACCTTATCTTATTAATATATTTACGGCTAAAGGTAGGTGTGAACATAAACTTAAGATCAGTCAGCTAAAACCTAACCTAAGTTTAGCCGGCTAATCTTAAGTTTATATTACTTGACGACTGTATGGCAGAACACTACTTTATGTAGGACTGGCTAATAAAGGCTTTGATACTGCCAGTGCTTGAATAAGTGAAAGTATTTTAATAACTCAAAAATACATTAATTTTCAACAATTCTATTTGGTTTGAAATATAGTGTCGCAACTTAAACTTAACACTTGACAGCTGTTCTAAATACCAAAGTTAAATATTAAAAAAAACTTTTTGCAAAAAATAAAACCGACTTCAAAAACACAAAAAAAAAGTGAAAAATAATTTTAGCTTCAGAAGTCGGTGATTTGTTTGATTCAGTTTTTTGTCACCGACTTCTGAAGCTAAAATTATTTTTCACTTTTTTTTTGTGTTTTTGAAGTCGGTTTTATTTTTTGCAAAAAGTTTTTTTATTTTTTCATTTTTAGTTGCAATATCTTATACAAATATATTCTATGCTTTTATTTTACATTGTTAACAATACATTTCATGGCACCAATCACGATATTATTGAAGAGTTCCATTGTATATCTCCGAAGATCAGCATCAGATCTTCACCAAATTTAAATGGGACCACTTCGTAATAAACCCCTTTCGAACAAAAAAAGAATTTTGCAGATCCGTCCATATATGACGGAGTTATGCCCGAACATACATAAAAAAAAAAAAATACAAACATCCGAATTGATAACCTCCTCCTTTTTGAAGTCGGTTAAAAATACCAGTTGTCCTTGATATTTTATAGTCTTTACTGCGAGACGATATTTTATAAGATAAAAACATTTTGACGTGAACTTTCACCCCCAAAATCATCTCTGTAGCTCAGTTGTAGAATTAATTTAATAAATGATTTCTTTTTCAGCAAAATTTAAGGCGAATGCCCACGTAGCCATCTTCTTCAATTCTACATTATCATAACAGTACCTGGACGACCGAGCTCTGCTCGGATGATAATAAATGAATTTTCCCAGATATGAGACCTAGCTAGATCGATTTTTCGCCCCCGTCAACCACTATATTGCAACATTCATTAAAATCGTTACAGCAGTTTGCGAGAACGTGATTACAAATATTGCTCATTTAATAGTATAGGACATACAACAAAGTTGCATTAAGTATCTGTCAGTGTGTCCGCTTAGATCTTCAAAACTTTACAATGGATTTCGATACGGTTTTCGCCATCATCCAAAGATTTATGTCCGAAAACGTGTGCTTTATGACTTTCATATTCAACTTAGATGAAGCATAAAAATCTCAATGTTTGATTGAAAAATATGAAGATTTTTCAATTTTTTATTTTATTCTTTCTTTTTATGTCAATGTTTTAACATGTCATGTGCGAAGCAGGACGCGAGAGTCTCTGGTAAATAATATAACAACTATGTACGAGTACTGAGTGCTATGACTCAACTTAGACACGATTCGTTTGCACTGTAAAGTTTTTTAACAAGCTGTTACTCGTTGCTTTCACGCTGTTGATAAAATATTTTCATGCAAAACTCCTTCGTATGCAACTGTAAAGCAAAAACATTGTTTCTTAATTCAATGGAGAAAATAATTGAAATGAATGACGCTAATAAAGCTTGTTTGAAGCATCGTCAATGGTCGAAATTATTTGATTGTCATTTAACATTTCAAAATAGCTTAACCTCATTGATCAGATTAGGTCTTAGCTATGGTATCGCCTCTTACAATGAGTTTTTACCGACCTCCATTCTTTTTTCAAAAACCATAGTTGAACAATATTTTCTGAAGTAAATCGGTTCATGATTTCATATAACATAGGTAAAACGAAATCACGGTGTTTGACACACACGCCGTAAAAAGGTAAAAAGAGTGTAGGCACAGGTATGGCGCCAACTTTTTATGACGTAATCCTCCATAAAGTAGGAAATCTCCCAACCCTAAGGACGTGAAAAGAGGCTAAGTATATTTTCATGGTCAATGCTGCCTATACGAAGCCAATAGTATGACACCGAGGTCGTATAGTGCGGGTCTATTTTATGCGTTTTAATATTCATAAAAGTAACGAACAGATACACTTACGCACTTTAGTAGACGCGACCTAGTTACAATGTGTGGTTCATAAAATCTCATACATAAAGTTCCCTTTTTCGCGAATAAACTCGATATTTGCGAAAAGGTTTAAAGGAATAAACAAATCTTATTTTATTAGGTTTTACGAAACGAATAAAATTCTAAGATTTATTGGACGACGTAGCAGTTCTCTGTTTTAATGTGAAACTATTTCAGTTTTGTTTACAGTTCGAAAAATCTGAGCTTGAATATTATGTTGAACAAAATGGTTGAATAACAAGAATGGAGTTCCTTTACTGATTATTAATGCCTACAGTGTACACGATACGATCCGGCATAATTACGTACATTAAGGAAAGAAAAAATGTTTATCTGTCGCAGAGACATTACGTGCATACAAAATAACAAAAAAAAAAACCATAAACATACAACGCGTAACTAATATTTATAAATTGAATGGGACGGGTTAACAAAACAAAAGTTGACAGCCTGCACGTCGTCGTGACTGCAACAAGCAGGTTACTCAGTATGATTCTGTGCAATAATACCGCATCACAGCGCTAGCTAACATTACATTAAGATTAAACTCTTCCGGCTCCTACGCCTTGCCTTAACGGTTGACCAGCTTCTATGACTGGCTGTTCTCGTATTAATTCATGAGAAGAAGTATAATGAGCCTATAACGTTCCCACTGCTGGCAACACAAGCCTTTTCTATAAAAAGGAGTCATAAGGACAAGAGGATGCATAACGCGTGGTCGGTGCGGGTTGGTGGAGGACATGTCAACGAATTTTAGGTTAGACCTGTTGGTTTCCTCAAGATGTTTTCTTTCACCGTTTTGAGAGCAGCTGTGGTGAAATAAGTTACTGAAAAAGGCTTTGACAAGAAGATATCAAATGTTTTGTCTCAATATCAACTCAATGTTCTATGTAAATACATAACACTGTTAAGGTACATAACGAGACAGTTGCGTGTGGCAGCCGACGGGAGCAACAAAAATAATTGAATACATAATTGATTAATAGCCATTACATTGTGACAGATATTGATTGCTATCGATGTGGTGGTAAATGTTGGGTTCTGTTGACTCTTCGGTAATGTTGTGGCCCTAGTACTTGTTTACATGTCTGTGATGGCTTTTTCAAGTATTACTTTAGCAAATGTCTTCAATTCTTGATATTGAATCGTGAGTGATATTTTCCCTTTATCACGCTTGTTATTTGCGAAAAGTTGGCAGAGGTTGATTAATTTTATTACGTTTGAATCTCATGTAATAAGGTGCTTTGTGTAATTTATTTCATCTTTACTTACTCTGGAAACGGTGAATGAAAACATCGTTAGGAAAAAAGGATGTCCTATCGTCAAAAATTTGAAAAATATTATGGTCTAAATAAGGTCATAAATGTCTTCGAATTCTACAGCTCACTCTCTCTCAAACAGAGAACCCCTGAGTCCTGGCAGTGGAAACATTTTAGACTGATTATGCTGACAAGAGTAAATACATCTTCTATTCAAGATGATATTTCACTTGCCTTTATGTAAAATTATAGAAAAAAATCGTAGTCATAAAAAAAATCTTCAAATCATGATCGACCTTTCAGGAGGTTTCTTAGATTAGAACGTGGTGATTAGAAAGTCGACATTAAGTTTATCTTGAATATTCAAAAAAAAAATATTGTCAGCGAAATTTTTTGGAGGAATAACTAGAGTGTCGTATAATTTTTTCAGTCTGCAGATGTTTGTTAAACTCAAGCTGGTATGCTTCAAGGGTGTGGGCACACACTGCTTAATTTCGTTAATTATGTTTAAGATTCGTGTGGCGGGGGGGCGAATCTTTTGCCAACAATCAGGTATGAATCGAGACGCCAGCCTGCAACAATAAAAAAATCGAAATGGAAAAAGGCAATATCTACATATGTATTTCGTTTTATTAAATACAAACTCTGGCGTGAGTAAATTATGACCAGAAGTATGAATGTAGACGAAGGAAAAAGAGATTTAAGGATTGTAGCAGGTGACGTTCTACAGTCTCTGCCTTTTCTCACGAGCAAAAGACTTGAGTTTACGTATGTATGTAAATACAAACAATATAGTATATCCTAAATGTGTTTCTATTACCACAGCGAGTGCCAAAACATAACAATGACAGCGCCATAACATGGCCATAACAATAAATCCTGAACTTTTACTCGACGCACGTACAAACTAGACAAATATTCTAAAAAATGGTGTTTTTTTTTTTGATTGCGCCTATTCTAACACACATTTTGGTTTTATTTTTTATTGATATTTGTCGTTGTTCAATTGATTTGTGCTTATGACGTCTAGAGCTCACTAGACAATCAGCACCACAACTGACTGCCTCGTTGGTTGGCTGGGTTCGATTCCTGAGTCGGGCAAAGTGTTACTTGGTTTTTCCTTCAGGAATTTCTCAGTAGTAGCCAAGGAGTCTAGATTTGTGCTCGGTTGATGGCAATAGGCTCACCCCTATTACATGGGACTTTAAGTACATCACTGGCAAAATGTGGATTATGATGTAATGTGGATAATTTGGATATTAGGCACACCTCTGCTTTACCCTTCGGGGATTACAGGCTTAATTTTATGATATTATGCATGCTTTCCCAGCAGTGGGAACCAATGAGCTGATTATAGGGATTATTTTATTGAACCTTTACATAATTTACCAAAACACAAGCACAAACCGTACACAAATCGCACAAATCGTACAGTGCTCTCCGCGTTCAGTATAACAACGCGTTTAGGATGCTGGTGGGGCTGCCCCGCTTCTGTAGTGCGTCGGGGATGTTCCCAGATGCGCGTGTGGATTATTATTACGCAACAATGCGTAAAAGGTGCGCTTCCCTGGTGCGCAGGATGTGGGGCAGCACCAACAGTATCTTAGGCATGATTGCCAGTCGCCTGGACTGTATTTATGTGGGTCGCTGTTGTGCAGTTACTCATGGGTTGTCGCAACTGTGATCCACCGTTATTTGTTGTTTGTTTGTTTTTATGTACTTACTGACTTAGTCGTAAGTTTTACTAACAGTTTTTGAGCCATGGATACTCGATTAAAGAGAAATTCTATTCTAAAACTCTGGGACTAACAAAACAAAGAAAATAATTACTACATAATCCACAGCTAAAAGCATTTTTAAATAGAAACCACCTATCATACATTCTCTTTTCATTTAATTCACAAAGCTTTGAATATTTCTCAGAACATTGTACCTCTTCACCCTTTGTGTTGACAGCAAGTAAATGAAAATGTGCATGTTTAAAGTTTGTGCTGAAGCTCTTTAATCTACCGCAGAGCTCGCGAATAGTTTATTGTCAACAACTTGGTAGTTAGGTATGTAAGTAATCTACGTACCAGTGTTATTGAAAGAGCATTAACCTAAGAACGGGCTTAATATTACAAGGTAGTTGCACTGTAAATTAGTATTATACAAGGTGTAAACGGACCCTTCTCGAAGACGTCAACCAAGCATTCTGTACATCAAACTTAGTAACCCTATGCAAAAATTGTTGCTGGGAAACGACTTTTTTTTGAGGTGCTAAATCATGTTTTACGGTAAAAGTCAACGTGCATCGTGCATGTGCATCCAACAGCACAATGTTTTGAGTGCGTTACACTCAAAACATTGTGCTGTTGGATGCATTGAATAGTAAACGGGTCATGGAGGTATTTAAAGTAAACTTATAACCTTAAAAACTAGTACTTAAAAAAGAAATTTGTATAAAAGTTGGAACTTTGACCTCCAATATCTCCGTAACTAGAGAGTTCCCAGGTATGGTTCTAACAAAAAAAATATCGCGATGACGGAGAAAACAATCGCCGCGCGGCTTTGTAACGTTTCTATTACGAGGGCTGCACTGAAAATTTCGGGAATCAAGGAAGTGACACAACATTACTATTTAAAAATGTATTTATTGCTTTTCGAAGTATTCTCCGCGAAATTTGACACATTTTTCCATACGATGGAACCAATTATTGAAGCAATCATTCCATTCGGAAGTTGGGGTCTCCAAAATGGCCGTTTTGTAGGCGTCCACAGCGTCTTCAGGTGATGAAAATCTCTGACCACGCAATTTATTCTTTATTTTAGGGAAAGTATAGAAATCATTAGGGCTTAGGTCGGGGCTGTACGGCGGATGGTCTAATAATTCTATGTTTTCATGCTCTAAAAACTCTTTTGTTCTGTGCGCGGTGTGAGAACTCGCATTGTCGTGATGGAGAATGATGCGGCGGTTGCAGTTCTCTTTACGGAGTTCAGAAACGACCTGTGGCAAACAAATGCTAGCATACCATTCTGCATTAATCGTTCTTTGTCCCTCAAGAGGAATAGTCGCAACATGGCCGGTTTTGAAGACAAACGTGGCCACCATTTTTTTTGTAACACTCCGTGAGAGTTCTGACGCACCAAGTAACGCGAGCCGCTTTTTGCTCTTCACAGAGCGAATGCGGTATCCATCGGGAAAACAACTTTTTTACACCTAATTGTTCATGCAAGATTATTTGTATTTGACTCATGCCAATGTCTAAAGTTGCCTGAATTTCGCGGTATGTCACATGTCGATCTTCCTGAATCAGCTTACGCACAGCATCAACGTTTTCTTGGGTGACTGCAGTTTTTGGACGACCTCGACGGGGATCATCACTGAGTTTGACACGTCCACGTTGAAATTCAGCAAACCAGCGGTAAATGGTGGTTTTGGATGGGGCTTCATCACCAAATGCAGAAATCATCCGGTGAACACACTGTTTTTGTGTTAAACCACTTCGAAAGTCATAATAAATCATCGCTCTTGAATTTTCTCGAGTCAATTCCATTTTCTCAACGACTAAACAAGTTTGACAAAGCCTTGTGACAAGACCGAGAATCTTTTTTTTAAATAAATAAATGGTATTCGATTTTTAAAACCAAGGAGTTTTCAATTAAAAAGATTTTAATATGACAGGAACAGTGGAAATATTCCATTCCCGATAGTTTTAGTGCAGCCTGTGTATCATCCATTATTTTACTATAAAATTTGTGGAGGGACTTGTGGTTTGATAACAACAGCCGCACGGGTTGATCTCGATGGTTAAGAAGCGCTAACCAAGGTCCGACCCTGGCTGGTGATTCAAGATAGTAGTCGCTCCATCTAAAATACTGGTATTCAGCGGCATCCAGTTATACTGGAAGCCGACCCCAACATAGTTGGGAAAAAGGGTAAGCAGATGATGAGATTTTTGATAAAATAATTTAACCGCAAATTACATCACACATGTAATCCCCGGAAGGGTTAGGCAGAGGTATACCTTGTAACAGCAACCCATGTAACAGTCGGACCGGCTATTGGCATCAACTATACAAATTTAGACTCCTAACTAGAACTGTGAAATTCCTGAAATAAAGATGAAACTTACATATGAGTACATGCCTGCGGCCTGAATCTTTGAGTAAAATATTTGTGTTTCGTTCGAGGTTAAATGCCTAAAATTAGTTAGTAGGCCAAGTTATAATCGGGCGGAATATTGTCAAAGAGTTATTGATATTTCTATTTGTAAGTCATGTCTTTATAATTCCACACCACCACGTACCTCTTTAAGACTATCAGCTTTTAAAGGAGGGGAAAATAATAATATGGCATACCTAGCGTATATTCCAGTGCTAGCTATTTTAAATTAAACAAGTACCACCGTGACCAATAGCATATTATTCCTAATTAACTTTAAAAACATATATTAACAACAACGCTAGACAAAAATACCGATCGTACCGGAGTCATATGCCTAAGTACATAATTACGTATTATACAACGCCTCGTTTAACCCTATGAACGTCACACCGAAAAAAATCGGCAATGAGTCATCAATTTCCATTTTCTTTATCTTAAAAAAAATCTAAAAGCGTATAAAAATAGCTCGTTGACTCGCGATATCGACATTCCATTCAGTTGGGCACCTGCCATGGCGGTGATTGATTGCTCGCTATATTAAAAAGTAAATGAAGTGCCTTTTAAACGCGCCACCTATTCGACAAGGATAAAGTGGATTTACAGCGTGACTTGATGGAAATGTCAAAAAAATTGTCGTAAGTTAGTTTGTTTTTTGGAACTTTAGCTAAACGACGACTTAGGTCGCCTAAAACAAGACTAAGGTATTAAAATCAAAGGCGCAAGCAGTATCTCTTCTTTTCTGTTCGAAAACTCGAATGAAACTAACAAAATGATAACCCATACAGAGGCTTAACAGCAATGGAAGTCGGGAGGACAAAAATATGACTTTTAACCCGCTCCTGTTTCGCAAGGTTAGTACGACGTTACACGTCAGATCATATAGACAGATCTGTTGGAATTAACTCTCCGAGTTATGATGAAAACTACATTTTAGAAGAATAATGCAGTCCAGTTGCTACCAGACACCCTGTGAAGATAGACCCTCCACCAAGCCTGAGGTCCCACCTTACGGTTGACGATTCGCGGGCTCCACTCAAGAACACGTCTGCCTCAACGGTCATCGGTTCTACGGCTAATAAGGCCGGTCGGTATTTGCGTTGCCACTTCAGCTTACTAATTCTGTGGGCTATGTCGACAACTCTGGTTCTCAGTCGGATCACCACATTCCGGATGCGATCCCTCAGAGAGACTCCAAGCATAGCCCGTTCCATAGCTCGCTGTGCGACCTTGAGTTTATGGACCAACCGTACCGTGAGTGTCCACAGACTTTCATGAAAAGCAACTATTTATAACAATGTATTGATAATGATTTCTTGTAGTAACTACAATAAATTAAAAAGAAAACAAAATTTAAAAATGCACACACAGCCTACAGACAGCTAAAATGGCGTTGGACGGGACATATGTTAAGAGAAAGTAAAGAGAAATGGACTAAGTTAGTAACAGAATGGTACCCAAGAGATAGTAAAAGAAATAGAGGCAGAAAAACCAAAAGATGGGAAGATGACCTCAAGGAAATAGCTGGTCCGGTATGGACCCGTTTAGCAAGAGACAGGAATACGTGGAAATCTTTAGAGGAGGCCTTTGTCGACAGACAAGCTGTTCCACACAAACATCCAGTTGCCGATCATTTAAATTCAAGTTATTATTGATTTAGTTTTTAGTAAGTAGGCATTTATTAATTGTAAAGAAAGAAACAGCAATAAAGGCTATTTTATTATTTTATTTATTTATTGATAATGAAAAACGCAGACAGCGTAAAAATGAACCGAACAAAAGATTATCTATAAAATACCAACAATGTAAGTGAATTGATTGTAATGAGATTGCATCGGTGTAATATCGCTTGTGCTTGCCCACCAGACCATAGACAATTCTATAGAAATAGAGATCTTATTCCACAACAACACGGTGCAGACATCCTTTCTGTCTTTATTTGTTTTGTCTGCGAAATAAAATGCACAGCCCATAAAGGTATTTATGATAATAGTTCATTAAAAAGATTGTGTTGGTTAGTGGTCGCAAGCGTGACTGCTTAGCACGTGGACCGTTCGAATCCCAATCGGGTAAAGTGTTATTAGATTTTTCCATCAGGATTTCTCAGTAGCAACCATGGGTACTGAATTTGTGGCCGGTTAATGGAAATAGGCTCGCCCCCTATTACATGTGATGTGTGTCTCCCTATCACTTCGGGAATGACAGGCGTAGTATTATGTGTTGAAGATAGTAGTAGCTTTTGTTAAAAACATTTACAATTTGACGGTCCTAAGCCCATCAAAGTACAGACGCCAGCACATCAAGCTAACTGAAACTGTATTTTTTTCCCAAACACCTAATAACATCTATTAAAGAAATCTGACAGATTGTTGTAGCTTGATGTACTGGCGTGGCGGATACTGAAATTCGTTGTACTAATTACCTATGCTTTTATTCTCAATGTTTGGAGTGGATAATATTTCACAACCTACGTTTATCTATATATCTTTACATCTATACAAATAAATAAAATTGAAGTGTCTGTTTGTAATTTAAAATAACCGCCTTTTACTATATGCATACCAAAATAACATTTTTTTCAATTTTTGTCTGTCTGTGTGTTTGTTCCAGCTAATCTCTGGAACGGCTGGATCAATTTTGACGGGATTATCACTGGCAGATAGCTGATGTAATAAGGAGTAATTTAGGCTTCTGTTTCACGAAAAATAATTAGGGTTCCGTGCAAAAAAAATAAAACCCTTGAAAAATTTTGTAATAAAATCCGATTAAAAAGGGGAGTTATATTTTTTTATTATACTTACAATTATACAATAATTTCACGCGAACAACAGCTAGTTTACAATATAATTTTAGTCCCAGACGAAAGGGTTTAATGTGTCATAAACTCATAACATAACATGTGTAAACATTTTGCTTTAAAGTCAAAAATGTGAGACTAATTACTAATTTAAGTTAAACAACAAATGCGTTAAATATATAAATTCATAAGTAATTTATTGTTGTTCTAATGAATATCATGTTCAAAACAAAACCTCGAGATTGGTTAATGAGTGTTATAATCAAACCTTTTGAGAAATAAATTTAAATTACCCTTTATTATATTGTTGAAAACTTTTCGATGAAAACTCGCCGAGATAATCAACACATTGTTGAAAATAATACGATAAAAGTTTAACTTTTGCTTTTAAGGCCTTATTTTTGTAAAATGATAACGAATTTTTTGTTTGACTGAAATGAACACCATTAACCACAGCCTGCTTCGCTGCACTTAAAATTTCAATTCTTTTTCAATTGACCTTGATAGTTAATTCAGATCAGTGCTTAATCTCCTTTCAAATACATCGGGCAGTCATAATAAGCAAAGACAGATTTGCAGTGCAATCCAAATTAGACCATGGGTAGTTAACAAAATAGAGTTTCTTTTTTAACTACTAAATAACTCCTTCAATCGATACCAAACAGACAGGCGTTGGATCCTTTCACGGCATTCTATCTAACGTATGTGGAAATCGAACAAATCCTACGGGAATTCTACCCACACAGACTGCTAGGTATAAGCCAGTGGAATATAAAAAAGGAAGAAGAAAACATTACAGTAGAACCAACCGTATTACCAACCTAAAACCGACTCATTATCTGCCAAGATCCTTTTCAAAGTTAACAAAGATTACGTCTAATTCAAAAGTTTAAATTGTTAAGTTTGTTTCAGTTAGCAGAAAATCTTTTTTGTTTAAAAATTCAATAGACATGGAGAGGAGTTTTTCAAAATGGAGGCGTGAGCTTTTGCATTTTTAAAGGCAAAGGAATATGTCAGTTTTTTAAGGATGGAAAAGAGAAATAAGGAAAATTAAAAATAACTTATTATAAATGTGAAAGTTAGTCTGATTATTTATCACCCCTTCACGCATTAACGGCTGAACCAATTTCTATGAAATTTATTTTTTTAACCCACAAGTGGACATGGGTTAGGAGTTCAGGATATAGCCCTTAGGATACTTTTGATCCCGGCAGTAAGTTCCCATGGGAATTCTGAAATCCACGCGAGTGAAGTCGTGAGCGTACCTAGATCTGACAAAGGTTCAGTTGAGAATTGAAGTTATAATTAATGTAAAGCTCTTGTCGCTCAAAGTGTAAGTAAATTAATTAAGTAATAGTATAATTTCCCTCAAGTATAGTGCCGTGTACGTGTTTAACAGTTTACTGTAGGTTCACGTGTAGATCCCAAGGTCAAATAGATCTGGGTTTCTATTCTATAAGTTTTTTGTTCTACAAAACATCACACCTGTAATCCCCGACTGGTTAGGTAGAAATGTAGCTACAGTTCTCCCACATTTCGCCAGTTATGTATAACTCCCATGTAATAGGGATGAGCATATTGCCATCAACCAGGCATACTCCGTGGACGCTACTGAGAAATTCCTAATGGAAAAATTCAGTTAGTAATACTTTGCCCGATTTGGGATCGAAACCTCATGAAAAACGTCGTACGACACTATTTGGTACTTGGTACTAAATACCGAATAGATGGTAAAAGGAGGTCGAAAGGTTTGAAGTGACGCAATGTTGGTAGGCCTCCAACAAGGTCGACTGATGACGTAGTGAAAGTAGCGAGAATCCATCAGTTATGTGAAACATAAGACCGGTCGATGTGGTGACGCTTGAGGGGCTTTTATTCAGCATTGGCCCGATTTCGGCTGTATAATGGTCATGCATAACCGTAATCAGCCCATAAAGTTCCCACCGCGAGGACACCGGGCTCTGCTCTATGGTGCCAGAGCCAGTGATGGCTAATTGGCCATGGCTAAGTTACAAATACAAAACCCAATTTTGGAACGGTTGGCACAATCAATTCAATTATATTTAGTTTATTTGACTGAGGAAAACTATTACATAACATAATATCATGCCTGTAATAATAAGGGTATGGCAGAGGTGAACGTAATAGTAAACCCACATTTCGCCAGTTATATTTAAGTGCCATGTAAAAGAGGGCAAACCTATTCCCATCAACTAGATACATATTCAGACTCCGTGGCTGCTAACGAGCAATTACAGATGGAAAAAGCCAATAATATTTGCCCGACCTGAGAATCAAACCTAGGACTTCATGATCAGCAGTCGTGCTAGCGACCACTAGACCAAAGAGGCAGTCACCAGAAAACTAGAAAACTAACATAATTTGTGTAAAAGGTAAAAGTAGCGTCATCATAATTATCATTTATTCGACGTTTCGAAAACTTACTCAAAACATTTATGCTCGTATTTAACACATTAATATTCGGTTGTGAAAACTCCTCATGTAAAAGTTAGGAACACGAACGAAATTCCCACTAATTACGACCGATTGTTGGCGTTTTGTTTGTATTTACTTATTGTTAGTTAAGCCGAATGATGAGATGTAATTCGTGAATTAGCACCGTAATTATTTCGGTTGATTCTGAAAATCTATTTCTTGGTAGTGTTTTATCTTTATTAGTAGCTAAACGAATTTGACGATCTGAATGTTATTATCTAAAAGTAAACGTATTGTATTATCTTAATCTTCACTTGGTACAGTACCTTCACCTTTTTGTCGACGTTTCATAAGTGCCCATGTAGGCCTATGTGAAATAAAAATATTTTGATTTTGATTGACTAGTCAGTACGATGCATTACCGGCCCTGCTAACATAGAAAAAGAAGGTCATACAGGGCATTGACTGTACTTATCAATCATTTGTTAACTGTCTAAAATATGTGCACTATGTTTTGCCAATATATGGCGTACAAAATGGCGGACAAAATTAACATAAACAAGCAATTACAATTAAAGTGGCGTGTCACTAATTGAAGGCTTGGGGATTACAAATACTTCGTTTCCAATGTATGTTATTTCTGCTAAGACTTGTACTATTATAATATTCCGTGCTAAGACAAACAACATTTCTGATAGTGTTACGCTTTAGACTACCTATTGTACTATAGAAATAAACATCCAAAATTGCAGCTGTAGCGAAAACTAAACTTTCTGTGCGGTTTTTAAAGCTAATTTTCTTATAACATACTTACATGCTTTTAGCGTTCCGGAGAAACAATTGACAACGGAGGATATTATGTGGATATTACACGACGAAGATTAGACCTGAACGCCGTTTCCCTAATCATGTGTGATATATTGGTGGCAATATTAGCCACGGCCATGTTTCTTCCTCTTCGCTTTTGTCCGCATTAGGCGTATAAGAATAAGTCAGGCTGTAGTGAATAAATTGCTAGTCAGCACGTATGGGGCACTAACTGCCTAAAGATTACCGTACGTTGTATCCTGAATATTTCGCTTTATTGAAATTGTAGAATATTTCTCTGTAGTGAACTTTAAACTTGATCAAAGTGAAATTGATAAATTAATTAGTAATCAAAACAGTGAAATATTCGTCAGATATTTTCAACGTTTCCAGCTTTTAAAATGAATGGCTAGTAACTAGCTAATGCTAGAACTCATGAAGATATGTGGTATATGTGAAGGTCAATAGATGGCCTTTAAAATAAAACGATAATACTGACTAGCTGGAATTAACTTCACCTTACTTACAGTAAAACGATTTAACTATGAATCAATTCTATGAAAGTAATTGCGAGTTCACCTGAACTACACACCATTGTTAGGTTCCGCAGAAACATCGTTCCAGCATTTTCTTTTCCAACGTTTAGTTAATCGAGGAAAATAAAGGTTTCACACTGTTTTACTTTCAAGGAAAAAAATCTTCTCACGTCCCTTTCATTCCATTTCGTTGGACAAAGGTGAGGCGGGATATAAAATCCCGGGGGATTTATTTATTGACTTTAATAATGCCCAACATTTAAGGTAAATCTACGAATAATAGGGTGATAGATATACAGGTAGATGTTGTATAGAGATTGGGTGACGTAATAAGGATTAGGGATGCACCTCACCCTACAACCACCGAAGAGATATGTAGGTACAGAAGGTCCGTTACTCAGCTTCTCACAACGACTAAAAAGAGGCGTTCATACAATAGGCTTTTATTTCGGATGGGAAATCATCAAATTACCCCTCCCACTCTGGGCGGAGTGGAAGGGAGTGTCAGACTTGTACTGAATAAAAACCCATCCGTGTTCCTTCTTAGCCCTTTGTGTTCCAGGGCCGCTTTATCTCTTTCGAACAGTTCCGCAGCCCCGGCAGGCAGCGGCCCTTGCGGACCCCTTCCGGTTTGCTGACATCTCTTTGAGGCTCGCGTGGAACACGAACGCGCCATCGACACCGCCTGTCGCCATAAGACGGACGGACGGCGAGCTAGATACGATAGGCTGTTAAACCAATATTTGACGCTTCACTTTTCGATATTGTTTTGCCTATTATTCCACATATTTTACTCGAAGTGAAGCGTCTAATCACAAAATGAAAAATGAATCATATTGAACCGATCTAGTGATGAGCGATTTCGTTAATTAGCGTCTTTCACTCGCCTACGAAATACTCGATGAATTTAATAAATGGAGCAGATGTACGATGAACGCGGAATGAAAACAAAAATTAACACTTACTCGAGTTAATCATTCACCTGAGAGAGGCGTAAGCTTTCCGGACACCAATCTCAGAGACTATCTCAAACAAATACCAGAAGAGAGTGCACTTGCACTTAATGTGCACCTGAAGCGTGTCTATGTGTGCGTGTATTTTAACAAGTTGTATGGAGTCGACTTTCTGTCCCCTTATTTTTATGTGACACAACGTTATTAGGAGATTTGTTGCCCCAGTGAGGGTGATACTGAAAGGAGCTTGATAAGAAAATTAAAGATGTCATGGTGCATTACTATTTGCTATGTTGAATGTCACTAGTTGTTGCATGTTTCCTGTTGTTTGATTACAGGATTTATTAACAATTTAATCCGTCACGGTCCTCTCAAAAAATTTCAGCGAATCTCCGAATAATTGGGTTATAGTTTTTTACAAAAATGCCTACGTGAAAACAATTATGTTGATAGCTATTGACCATGGATCTAAATGCGAGTACTGAAGTACTTAATATGCAACTGCGAATTTAACAATGACTGCTTTCAAGTTGCTCTCAAAACAGCGAAGGAAACCTGCATATCCTAGAACCAAAAAATCGAAAACAATATGTAACATCAAACGTCTAACATAACATAACATCACGCCTATAATCCCCGATGGGTTATGCAGAGGTGTTCCTAACAGTACATTCATAATTCGAAAGTTATGTATAACTCCCAAGTAATAGGGACGAGCCTATTGCCATCAACCGGGCACAAATCCAGACTCCGTGGCTGCTAATGAGAAAATTCCTGATGGAAAAACCCAATGTTACTTTGCCCGACTTTGGAATTGAACCTAGGATCATGCTCAGCAGTGGCGCTTGCGACGACTAGACCAACGAGGCAACCAACTACTTTTATTATTTATTACGGCTTTCTTTTTTCTTTTGGTAGAAAGGAGGCCTTTGTTTCATCAATCGGAATATAAAAGGCTATGCTCACTCGTTTCATAGCAGAAAAAACCTTACGATGAAATTATTCAAATTAATAAAATTGAAATGTTTGTTTTGTATATCAAGATAACAGTTTTTTACTGAATGCATATGAAAATATATACGGTAATTAACAAAAACTCATTTTTTTCAATTTTTGTCTGTCTGTTTGTTTGTTCCGGCTAATCTCCAAAACTGCTAACCGATGTTGATTTAAATTTTACTGGCAGATAGCTGTATTATAAGAAGTTATTAAAGGAACTTTTATTTTAGACAATTATAACGGTTCCGTGCAAAAAAAAACCCTTGAAATTGGTAACCATTGGTTGGTTGGTGCAAGTAATATTTTTTAATAATTTTAGGCGAACGAAACGCGGGCAAAAGCTAGTTATCAAATATATTTTCCATTGGATAACCGAGTTCAATATCCATTAATACCCCAACCCGCTTACTCTTCAATTCCATATTCAAAACAAACATTTAACACTGTCCGTGTATATTATTTTAGTGGTATACTATATTTATGTTACCCGTACGTCAGGTGCACCTTTCCAAATTGCTAGTGAGCCTGCCTTCCTGTCCCAAATACGACTGTCAGACCCTTATCAAGCTCTAATTATATATTACAGTCGTTTTCATTTGGACAGTCCGATATTCTGGTGGATTTCTTCAGTGACAATTTACTGTGTGACGTCGTTTCTTAGGTAGGACGGTTTTGCATGTTCGATTTTGAAAATGGAATGGTTAAATTTAATGTGTGTGTCGTTTATGTTTTTTTTTTTCATTCTTTTTAATCTTTTAATGGCTTGTTTAGATCAACATTCTATCTCTGTCTTCTTCAAATGTTTGACTGAAATAGAACGATTTTTAAAATATGTTTAGTTGTAGCATTTAGTGATTTGTGCAAGCTCTCGAGTGCGACTTAGTAGGTAAATAGGTTAGTTTTCATAGTGAAAATAATAATTTACAGGTTTTTAGGTACGTTTCATCACAAGCCTGTCTGGGAAATTTGGTGTGAATTTTGGTTGCTAAAATAGTCACGAAATTAGGCCGAAGCGTAAATTTTTAATGTGATTGTAAATCCAATAAACTTTTTCCAACAAAACATTACTGTAGCCAAAAACAACATTAAAATAGACAGTAAAATTATCACTAAGCACTAATTACAATAAAACACAGCCTTAATAGTCATGAATTCATGAAATATTATACTCTAAAGACCATAAAAAGTTATTAGATGTCGCACTTTTTATGGACATCAGAGTTTTTCTTTCGAAAGTCGTACAACAAGAGCTGTTGCTTTTTATGATTACTATAGTCTTAAAACGGGAGTTATGATGTCATTAGTGTTCTATTATATCCTTGGATATGAAATAATGCCGCGCAAATAATTTTATTTTGCGTAAAGAAAATTTTAATTTAGGAATGTAAATAATTAGGATTTGAATTGATTAATGTCTAGCCTGGGAATGATAGAATATATTTTTTTGTTACCTAAAATCTTAACTGTAAAGAGCCTAGCTTGTACTAACATTTTTTTTTGTTCTCATTCATATTCATGATGACTTGAAAAGTAAGATTTAATGTTATGTTGTTCCAAAATACAAACTGTATTTTTCAACACATGTGGAAGACCAATTATGGCGCAACACCACAACTGCACTTTCATAATAAATAGATTTTCCCCACATATCGTCTGAAATGAATTTATAATTCCCTAAAGGTAAAATTTAACCCTCTATATCTATACTGACTACCACCGGTTCTCAGAAATGAGTCACGCGGATATCACTTGTCTATAAATAATTGTGTGGGTGAGGTACTACTCTATAATTAATTTAATGGCGTAGGTAGAAAGATTAATCTTCGTCTATTGCACGAATGATATTAATATCTCATTTAGCCGGAAACATAATAATAAAGTATGATAATATTTTGCAATCTAGATGAAAAGCAGTTTCATTTTTCATTGCAAAGTAACTTTAATATTAAACCGTAGATAGTAAGCAAAAGAGATACAGAGCTTCAAGAATCTTTTGACATTCGAATGACATGATGGTGGAGTTGGTTCCCATTTTGCCCAGGCACCAAAATGTCCTTGAGACTCCACTCAGTAATTAAGGCTATTCTTGATATTTTACAACTGATTATTAAAAAACATTGTTTAATGTATGTACACACATCATTACATACATTACTTTATTTAGACAATACCATTTCAAGATTTTAAAGAAAACAACTTTGTTTTTACTCACCAAGCTATAAGACTTTTCATACATATAGTAATGCCAATATCCAGATTCGAGAACCAATAGTATCACCTTCAACATTCTCCTGGGAAATTCGTGAGACGCGCAGTCGTCGGTGCGTCGCCCGAGATTGCAGCTATTACTTCTAACACCCTCTGTTTGCCGCCAAATAGTTATGCCCTCCCCTAAATTATTAGCCCCAGGTACACACCTGAATGTATGTGGGCTACGCTGAGGGAATCGAAAAAATAGGGGAGGATGAAATTGGAGTTTACTACACTTATACG
This sequence comes from Eurois occulta, assembly GCA_950022335.1. Taxonomy (NCBI): domain Eukaryota; kingdom Metazoa; phylum Arthropoda; class Insecta; order Lepidoptera; family Noctuidae; genus Eurois; species Eurois occulta. Next base: position 10,383,144 of record OX465496.1, read on the forward strand.
TCTTCTACTTACTTATTACGATCACTTTGTATTGATATAGCGTTTTAAGGAAATGATTGTCGGTTTTTTGGGGTGGCTTTAAGTGCTGGTTTATTTCTTTTTGTGTGCTTATTGGTTTTGGTGTAGACCCTTAATGGTGGTAGTAAGTAACATTTTACGAACCATGATAGTAATATGTAGTTAGATACGTACTTCTGGTTTGAATTACCTACAGAGAAGAAGTGGCGTAAAAAACTTCTCAGTCAGTAACCGGTTTATGATAGTCTATCACACATCGTCCGTTGAATGTCCTTATTCCGCCATTCAACCAAATTCCGGGTAAGATTCTCAGGTCAGGGAAAGTGCTACTGGGTTTTTCCATCAGGAATTTCTCAGCAGCAGCCACGGAGTCTGGATTTGTGCCCAGTTGATGGCAATAGGCTCGCCCCCTCTAACATGGGACTGAAACTGAAACATAACTGGCGAAATGTGGGTGTAGTATTAGGTACACCTCCGCTTGCTTGCTCTCCCTTCGGGGTTTACTGGCGTGATGATGTTATATCCAAAAACACTATCTCTAAACTAGCAAAATACTCTACAACGAGCATCGCCTCCAGCTAACGTAAATGAAAAACGTAAAAACTTGAACCAACTACTACAGTCTGCCGCACAACTTCTGTCATTGATAAGAAAAATAGGAAATGAGAGCGATGTTTTTCCTTTGATATTTATATTTGAATAAACGGTCGCTCGTTTGAAGTAACTGGATGCTAACAAGGTGACTGAAACATAAGTAAGTAGGATCATCTACTGAATAAATGATCTTTGAAAACAATGTTCTGTGTTATGTTAATTCAGACTTTCAAGGTATGAAGGTACTTATTGCTATTAGTACTTACGTATGTAAATTTAACAGTTGTACAGACGCCAGCACATCTAGCTACCCGAAACTGTCACATTTCCCCAATTAACCTTGAGCCTAATGCTTTAGCGATGGAAGTTGAAAATCTATTAAAATAATTTGACAGATTGTAGTAGCTTAATGTGTTGATGTGTCTGTGCTTAACGTATTTTTGAAATGTGTCTGATTAAATTATGATACGTGTTTTGAGTAGAAGTTGAAAATATGCAGAAGTTTCTTTTACACATAAACATCATGAGTACCGAGTACGTACTTTACTATTTGTGTAAATATTAAAATACATTCTGTAATTTATCATAATTAATAGTTACGACAATGATATGCAACTTTCATTAACCATTTATGACCTACGCTACGAAATTTATGCTACCAATTGAATGTGCCAAAAACTCAAAAAAATAAAACTAGCAAATCCGAATATCGTATTACTATCGCACCAATGCTTGTTATACATAACAGCGATTCACGCATTCCACATAACTGCATCGTATGCGCGGAAATTCAGAAAATATACGGAATATTGCGTTTTATGCCCGCATCTCTATGAAACAGCTTTTATTTGTTGTTCACTAAAGATTCAATGGATTGTAAAGAATGCAATAGCGGTAAAACACTGCGATGGACTCAATGCACTATGCAGTACAATATTTACAGTGGCCATTTTGAAATGAATTTCGACGGGACTCGACGAGACTCAACGAAAAATCTCTTTTTAATGGCATTTGGTTTTTTGTTACTACTAACCGTCTGATAAAGTTGATTTTTCAGCTCTCTGTCTGTGCAAATACGTTAGTATTGTTTCTGAAAACGAGTGATGGATTTTTTGACGTAGCTCCGTCCATTGCGGTTTTATTAACTTTGTTTTATCTGCGAAAGAGCTTAGTGGAGGGATTTTTCCTGTTTTTTTTTTTTTTTTTGTATAAACATGGTGTAGGTGTTTTCAGGAAAAAGATAATGCTTTCACATACACATACAATGGGGTAGGTGCGTTACCTTTCGAATAATTGCTCTTAGGATTAAGTAAAATACTTCTCTTCGCACCTGGATATCATTGACTTTTTGAGGAAAGTATGATTAGAGACTTTCTCATTTTATTTTTTCCAAGTCTACAGCTGGTAACTTTAAATTACATCTGTGAAATTATGCTACCTTAGTAACCTTACATAATGTTTATAGAAATACGTAAATGGGGCTAATATAATACCTTTAATATAAATACTCTCTCTTTGTGCAGACTTTTCAGTGATATATTTACCCCTAAAATTGACCATTACAAATTAGAGGAATGTCCGCAAACAATTTTATCCATAACAACTTTATTTGGTTAACCTGACCACATACCTATTGTTCGTGATAAGCCTTGGAGTAGTTTCGTGTAAGTCAACAATTTACGGCCTCATTAAAATGATGTACGCACAATGCTAAACCATTACTTTTATCACAGCATAAAGGTAACCAGTAAACCAACTAGGCCCATTTTGTGGAATCAAAAGCGGTTCATTGGGTTTTTAAAACTCATAACATTTATTTCAATTTAACCATTTACAGGCACTTTTTGTACTGGTGGCTAAATAATAACAGCCGCTCGGCTTGATCTTCGGTTAAGCCACACTTGCCTAGGTTGGTCCGTGGATTGGTGACCACCCATTACATACTGAGTTTCCTCTGTGCCTCGGAAAGCATGTTAAGCTATTGATCCCGGCTGCTATTTACAGATCTTTGACAGCCGTTACAGGTAGTCAGTGGCCAGTACCAAGGGATATCGTATTGACTGGGTTGTGGAGGACAGACACGCAGTCGTTCCATGTAAAATTCTGGTATTCAGCTGCATCAGGTAAGACTGGAAGGCGACCCTAACATAATTAGGAAGAGGCTGGGCAGATGCTGACAAGCACTTTTTGTCTTGTTAAAGTATGTATGTATCAGTCAAAATTAATAAGATAAAGCTACAGTCCTAGTCACAAGACATAGTAACTGTGAAATAACCTAAAATAGTGTCCATTTCAAAGCGAAGAACGTTAAGGAGACGAACGGGCAAGAAGCACCAGGGACACTCATAAACACAACAAATTCGAGAAACATCATAGAGGCAACACAACTTCACTTTTTGTTACTGCAGTACACGGAACTAGTGGCAGTACTTTCATACAAGTCTACAAGCTCAGCTTGCCTTTATAATCTATTACTCTTCATGATGTAAGGGTTTCTGAACAATCTGCTTGCCCTAGGGGCTTGCCGTAATGTTGGCCCCTGGACACGCCAGTGCACAGATCGTACAAGATCGAGACAAGATCAATCGATCTCAAGATCGTCAATATCGTTCGAGGTTTCAATGCGACAGCCGCAACTTCCTCACTGGTAAAATGTTACCAGAAGCATGCTTACAATTGCAATTCCCGTAAATGCTTTGGATGCGTGTATAAGATTCCGACCATATTTTGTTCCTAGTGGAAATACTGTATGTTAATACATATATCAATATGTCTACTGTGCTTTTAGCTTAGTATTTCAGTACTAATTATTGTATCGCCTTACTAATTTTATTCCCAAAGGACATATAGAGCACACGAATGAGTGTGTTGCCTTTTTTAATATCGACATAAATGAAGGCAGCAGGTGCTTTAATCATCAATATATTGTAGAAATGAATCTTAACTTTAGCAACCGACTCGCGTGGCAATTTGAAACTCTACAAAATTACAATTAGATTCTGAAAATTGAGAACTAAAAGTGGTGTTTATTTTCTAAGATCATTAATTATTTTGAATAGAACGGTTCAGGGTAGGTAGGTTTAATGTTGGCAAATAATTAAGTTTCCGAAAAACAAATTAACTTGTAAAGATCTGTCTGCAGTTAACTGTAATACTAAGCTTGGTTACAATGAATTACCGAAATTAATACAAAAAATAACCGACAAAAATGTTGTATTTAACAAAAATACATAAGCTCATTCAAATTACAATTCTACGAAAAGGTATAAACAAAATTTTCAACAAAAAAAAACAAACATTCGAAAAAAAGTCTAAGTTTCCGAAAACATGTTCTGCTAAAATAATCATTTTTTTAAGCTCTATGACTTAGTATGCAAAAGCGAGCGAAGCGAGCTCGGGACTTGGGGCACCCCGATTCCGAACAGGTTTGGTTCGAAGGGGATGGCGAACTAAGACCCCGCCATCCCCTTCGTATTAGGTTACTTTAAACCCAGCAGACAGAAATACGAACCAACTACGCCTAATTACAACATTTTGATATTTATCTTGACGTTGATTTTATTTCTGTTTTATTTATTTTATAGGTTAATTCAAAATTTATAATAGGTGAGTTACGATGAAAATGATTAACTGTAATTTTCGGTAAAACGCAATTTAAGCTGGTGGAAAAATATCACGTCAGCAAAATGCTGTACCTACTTATTGATTTTCGGAATTTTCAGTATTTTATTCGGTCGTATTTTTGTTCTTTCAGCTGTCGGAAAATTCAAATATAAAGCAGTAAATTTCATATTTTGAGTATGCTTATTTTTATCAGAGCTTTTTACTACCTACCCTTTAATTAGTTAAAGTTAAAGTAAACTTTTTACGGGAGACATTTTTTTTTGAAAACGTAATATTTATCGATATACAGGGTGTAAACTGACCCTTCACAAAGCCGTTAAACAAGCTTTCTGTACATCAAATTAAGTAACTCTACGCAAAAATTATTGCTGGCAAAATTTTTTTTTTTGGGAAAAATGTTTGAATGCTTGTTCACAATCTGTTTTATAATTTTTCCTTTTTTTGTTTTCACACTTATTCATTACAGTTTTAAATATTCCAATATAAAAAATCTAAATAATAATAGCCCACCAGCATAGGGAACAGGGTCCGAACTACCGGTGGTCAGGGCTCTTGAGAAAGGAACCTCCTAACAATACGTGTGGTGTTTACTATTTATGCGTATTTATTATTAATCAATTATTTCAGATAAAAATCCATAAATTGTTTGTAATTACTTAATTATATTAGTACAACTTATTTAATTAAAAACTGTTGGCCTGGAATTACTCATGTGTACACTTTTCCAGTAAACATCACACCACACACAATTCCATAGATTTAGTGTTTTGTATCTAGGAAAAAACTTTTAAATAAAAGTCATCTTTTCCCAAACAAAAGTAAATTTCTTATAAAACTTTGTTAGCATATTATTTTATTTATCATTTAGTTAGTTGTGTATGTGTGTTTAACATTTGTTTCCGTTAGCTCTTTTCTATATTTATATATTTAATTCAGCTCTCCAAGCGAGGAAAATATAAAAGAAAACTCTAGTGTATCGTGCCAAAGTGAGAAATAATATCAGTCTGCTTGCAGTTGCATTTGTGGTGGATTTTGTACTTTGTTGAAGCCATTTTGTTGAATATGACTAGATAAAATAACATTATATTTCGTTGTAGTTAGTTTTAGCTTTTCTCCAGAAGAGAAAACATGCTACCTACTTATTTTTTCAATGAATGTTGAGGAAATTAGAATTCCAACTCGCTATACAACTCAACACATTAAATAAACATGATTGATTATAATTTTACTAACAGTTTATCCAAAATAAAATTAGCGAGTTGTGAGATACATATATTTTAGCAGTTTAATTATTAATTAGTGGTATATCAAAATCACACTGTAAAAATAAATGTATAGCAGCTCTGTCAGGGCAATAGCCAAGTTTTACCTTATCCAATTCTATTGGCAGTGTGCGAAGTACTAGGTGGGGGTAATGTCATTGATCGCAGCGCTCATGTGGCCAAAAGTAAAAACAATGTTGGCGCTGTCATGTGCCATATCTCAAAGTAATCTGATTAGACTTTTACATAATTTTAATAATTACGTTATTCCCCCGACAAAAATGGGTCACAGCAGTTGTTGTGTTGTAAATAGCAAGAATTCTGGCAGTAACAGTAAATGTAGGTACGTTTTATCGATTCCCAACAGCTCTAAATCTTAAATCTTGTATTTGATATAATGCTTATAGAATATACCTACCTACTTACAAAAAAATTAATTCGCTTCAGTGCTGATGGATCGCGATGGTACCCAAAACCAAGTGATTTAATATGCAGTGATCATTTTATTGGTGGCAAGAAATCAGACGAGACAGCCAGTCCTAGTCATGTACCGACGATATTTCCTTTACTTGTCTACCGTTCAAAAACAGTGAATGAATCTGTAGGTATATCGCGGTACAGACGTTTTATGGAACGGAGAAAGAAGACTGAAGTATCCAACACCATACTGACCAACCAATCACTTATTCACTCATCAGAAACATGTTATGAAGTAGACATGACTTTAATAAGTGATCAAGAATGTCAAGTTGATATATTTTCAAAATTCAATAATGCAGGAAATCCTCTACGTCACGGACATATCCAGCAGAAACCAACAATTTTCCTTTAAAGACCGTTTGTGGTTGGAATTTTATATTGTGACTGATACTCACAAACCCTTAAAATAATACTCATTGCGATCTGAAAAATATATTTAATGTATCACCAGTGATACAGGAACAAATATATATACTTATTATTATTGAATAAAACCATTAAAGTAGCTTTCTTTTCTTATTTTACAGTAAAACTATAACTAAAAATGAAGTAAACAAACCCTGACACATTCAAAATAAAACACACATTTTGAATAAATTTTACTTACCTCATTCAACTCGAATGGTCAAAAATTATTGCACAACCCTTTCTCCACCCAAATCAACGTATCACAGTAATGTTGGCGCCACTACTTCCGGCGACCGAACATAGCGCCAGTATCACGAGTCAAGCGACGCACCGTTGGTCCAGTGCTGCCACCTGCGTCGGACCGGACGTTGGAACATTGCTGGCGAGTCATTGGCTGTCGTGACTTCGGCGGGGGAATACCAAATCTTTAAAAACCCCGAGCTCAGTGGGCTGAGCTCTCTTTGGTCACACTCGCGTGCTCGTCGTCGAAACAACTTCAATATTGTTAAATATTTATATTTATTGTAATTAATTAATTGGTGGTAAATTAAAAGTGATCAAGTGAATTCTCTGTTTATATATTTATTCTTGCAAGTAGACGCAACTTACATCAGAAGTGCTTCGAATTCAAGCCTACAAATGGGCCGAAAGTCACGTGCCCGTCAACGGGAACGGAAAAGGAGGAAACGTACAAGATCATCATCATCATCAAGCAGTAAGTCCAGTAGTAGCTACACGCCTTCACCCATTCGTAAAAAAGCAAAGAAATCAGTCGATAGTCAAGTAGCGGGTTGCTATAATATGGTTTTGAACTCAATGGTACCAGAATTTGACCCCCTTACAGATAAAGTAAACAATTGGCTCAATATTGTTGATTTGCATGCTAAAACATTTAATTGGAAGGATCAGGTGATAATTTACCAGGCTGTCAATAAATTCAAAGGAACGGCAAAAACTTGGTATGACTCATTTTTAAAAAATGAGAGTAGTTGGGCTAGTTGGAAGTGGAAACAATGGCGAGATAAAATATCGTTTACATTTCAAACCAAACGTAACATGTTCGCGTTACTTAAAGAAATAATTGAGAGTAAACCTACAGCACAGCAACATTTGTATGAATTTTACTTTCAACAAAAATGTAAAATTGATAAGTTATGTGTGAATTTTTCTGATCGAGACATCATTTCTATCATTACGGGCAACATCGACGATCCTAACATAAGTGCGTCGGTGGATGCCGGAAGTATAAATACATGCGACCAACTTGCATCTTTTCTCCACGGTCGGTTAAGTAGTTCTCATAATAAGAGTCTCGGCGCTGTCAGTGAACATAAGGTGCCCCAATCATCGTTTAAACGAATCGATCCAGGAAATTCTTTGAAATCGGAACAATTGAGTCGTATTGCTGTGTCAAATCAAAGTTTAACGGCTGCCAGAACCACAAAGCAGATAACTTGCTTCGGATGTGGGGGTAATCACAAAAGAAATGAGTGTACAGAAATTTGTAAATATTGCAGTAAGAAGGGACATTCAGAAAACTATTGTCGAAACAAAAAATCTGACGAAATAAAAAAAGAAGTAAAATTTGTAAAGTCTGGTGAAAATAAAAATAAATTTAATAAAGTTGCCTGTATAGGGGGCTTTTCTCAAAAAGTGTTTATTGATATGGGCAGTGATTGCTCCCTAATAACGTCGAGTTTAGTAAAACAATTAAAGTTAACGAAACTGAAGTTGGCAACACCGATTCATTTGCAGGGATTCTCGAATTGTTCTGTGGTTTTAGTAGAAGATTACGTAACGACTTCTCTGATTTTAGACGGCATAGAATTCGAATGTGTAGATTTCTATATTATTGACGTGTTATCGGGTTGTGACGTCCTGATAGGCCGGAATGTGACCGAAGATACGTCAGTTATGTATATGAGAATAGGAAATCAACTGACTTTTCAGAAAACCGTGAATGTGTCTGTAGTTTTGTCTAGTGAAGTAGAATTCAACGTACCGCATAAATATCATGATGCTTTAAAGGATTTGTTTGAAAAATATCCCGAAACAATCGCGGCTGATTTAAGTTCATTAGGTAAAATTAAAGATTTTGAAATTGGTATCGACCTTGAATCGAACAAGCCTATTTACACCAGGCCATACAGATTATCAGAGCCTGATAGGACATCGTTACGTAAAATAATTGACGAGCTCCTTAAAAACAATATCATTCGCGAAAGCAAGTCCCCATTCGCTAGTCCTGTACTATTAGTAGAAAAAAAAGGGGGTGAAAAGCGCCTATGCGTGGATTACAGGTCATTGAATAAAATAACTACTAAAGAGAAATACCCCATGCCACGCATAGAGGACTTGTTAGATAGATTAAAAGGGTGCAAGTATTTTACTAGCTTAGATATGAAGAGTGGATATTACCAGATAAGTGTAAATAAGGGTTCAATAGACAAAACTGCATTCATAACAGAAGATGGACATTACGAGTTTTTGCGCATGCCATTCGGGCTGTCGAATGGACCATCAGTTTTTCAACGCATGATGAACCAGATTTTGGGTAATTTACGCTTTAAAAATGTCATTGTCTATTTAGATGACGTGTTAATCGTATCAGAAACCGTTGAAGAAAATATAAACATCCTGGAATCGGTACTAAAAATATTTAAAGAATACGGTTTGACTCTTAATCTAAAAAAGTGTTCTTTCTTTTTAACTGACATCACATTTCTTGGTTATGAAGTAAATGGTAATGGTATCAAACCCACACCAAAGAAAATTGATGCTATAAAGCAGTTCCCAGTACCCAAAACGGTTCATCAGCTGCGTCAGTTCTTAGGGTTAGTTAACTATTTCCGAAAATTTATTAAGGACTGCGCGATATTAAGTAGCCCACTTACAAAATTATTAAAAAAAGGTCAAAGGTGGCAATGGACTGACGAACAAGATCGCACAGTAAATCTATTAAAGGAAGCCTTAACTTGCGATTCTACCTTGGCTATCTTTGATCCCAAAAAAGAAACCATACTTTATACAGATGCAAGTAGGGAAGGGGTAGCTGGAATTATGGTACAAGTGCATGAACATGGTGAGCGACCGATATATTACTATAGCAGGCAAACGACCAACGAGGAAAAGCGTTACCACTCGTTTGAGCTTGAGCTTCTTGCTATAGTGGCATCATTTCAAAAATTTCGTTTATATTTGCTGGGCCGTAAGTTTAAATTAATTACGGATTGTAATGCCGTCAGATACTCGCTTACAAAAAAAGAAGTGTTGCCACGAATAGCCAGGTGGGTGCTCCTGACTCAAGAATTTGATTATGAGATTTGTCATAGACCCGGCGCTAAAATGCAACATGTTGATGCACTTAGCAGAAATCCTTCCTATAGCGGTGAAGTTTGTGAAAAACAAATAGTAATGTCCATCACCGAAGCTGACTGGCTTTTAAGTGTTCAGGAACAAGATCCAAATCTATGTAAAATCAGAGATATTTTACTATCAGGAGAGGCCGATGCGAATCGTAATGTTTTTAACGAGTACGAATTGCTTGGAAACAAAATCTACCGCCGCACTGAAATAGGTCGTAGATGGGTTGTACCAAAAAATTGTATCTGGCAAGTAATTATGTACAATCATGACAAAATAGGTCACTTCGCTGTAGACAAAACGTTAGAAAGAATTAAACATAAATATTGGTTTCCTAAAATGAAAAAAACTATAACTAAATACATAAAAAATTGTTTACACTGCCTATACAATAAAAATAAAAGTGGTAAAAAGGAAGGTCAATTGTTTCCAATTCCTAAATATGCTCGCCCCTTTCATACCCTCCATATGGACCATGTCGGTCCATTTGTAAAATCATCAAAAGGCAATTGTCATATTCTGGTACTTGTTGACGCGTTTACAAAGTTCGTCTTTGTATTTCCGGTGCGCGATACAAGCACTGCTTGTGTCATAAAAGAATTAGACGACTTGTTTAAGATTTTTGGCAATCCGCGAAGACTCATTACTGACGCTGGTCCTGCTTTTACGGCAAAGGCATTTCAAACATATTGTGACAGCAAAAATATTCGTGCTCACACTATAGCAACTGGCATGCCGAGGTCAAACGGACAAGTCGAACGCTATAATAAAACAATAGTAGAGGCACTGCGTTCATTGGGTGCGGATAACGACTACACACACTGGGATGATGTTTTAATGTGTTTACAACAAGGTATGAATAGCACATTGCAGAAAACCATCAATGCAGTCCCCAGTGAAGCATTTTTTGGGTACCGTCTTAGGACAGAGAGCGACATATTTTTACCCGAACAAGAAGAAATTATAGATGTTACACAGCTGCGACGGGATATCGACACACGAATACAACGAGATGCTAGACATCAAAAAGAAAGTTTTGATGCAAAACGTTGTGTGGCCAAACAATATGAGATTGGGGACTTGGTTCTCGTAAAAGTGTCTAGCCAGGCTGGTAATGGCAGCAGTACTAAACTCCTACCGGTGTTCAAGGGCCCTTTCAAGGTTACAAAAATACTCGGGAAAGATCGGTACCACATAGTTGACATAATAGGCAGCGAGCGATCACACAAGAAATATTCTGGTACTACCTGTGTAGAAAACATGAAACCATGGATTAAAATAACCGATTGGGATGAGGATGTTGGCGTAGTTGGTATGTACAAAAGACTATTTTAATAAAACTTCAACAGGTAAAATTATTTTTATTAATAATTTAATAATACAGCTTTACATTTTGGCTTTCAATGATTACTAATATGAGAATGATACTTGTACAATATTTTGTTCTACAATAATCAATTTAACAAGTAACACCTTATGGAATAGAAATGTTGCAGTTGTAATGGCGTTTCCACTATCGAAACAAGTGAGGTTCGACCTTGAGCTTGTTGTGGGCGAAAATGTGGTTCATACAAATAAAAGTGGATGAACTGGAAAGCTTCGGCTATCATGTGGACTGCGAGTCTGAGCATGATTGTGCGAAGTCAGGGATCACACTTTTGTATGTGCTATTCATCAGCTCAGTAGTGGGAACTCATTCAACATAACGTAACATAATACCTACCCCTTATAGTCACCAAAGCTAACATGTTTATTCTCACATTACAGATGACGGTGTGTCTAGGGACAGACACAGTTCAGGAGGGCCGGATGTTGGCGCCACTACTTCCGGCGACCGAACATAGCGCCAGTATCACGAGTCAAGCGACGCACCGTTGGTCCAGTGCTGCCACCTGCGTCGGACCGGACGTTGGAACATTGCTGGCGAGTCATTGGCTGTCGTGACTTCGGCGGGGGAATACCAAATCTTTAAAAACCCCGAGCTCAGTGGGCTGAGCTCTCTTTGGTCACACTCGCGTGCTCGTCGTCGAAACAACTTCAATATTGTTAAATATTTATATTTATTGTAATTAATTAATTGGTGGTAAATTAAAAGTGATCAAGTGAATTCTCTGTTTATATATTTATTCTTGCAAGTAGACGCAACTTACAGTAATTTTATTACATTTTAGATAATTTTGTATTATTGTTGTAATATTTTGTGACATTGCCGCCATTAAATATTAAATCGTCAGAGCCAACAAAGTTGTGGACGCTAGGTGGCGCTGAACTCGTGCACAGAGCCAATTAGTAAAGCTTCCAAATACGCCAACATACAACCGCCATGAATGGCGATATGAATAAACACATCCCATAATGCATTGGTTCGCTCATATCTTTATCGAATATATGCAGTTCATCACCCACAAATCGGATTTACGCTATTGGCGCGTTAAGCCAGGCTAATTTCGCCAATCGTTGAAAATTTCGTTTGTCCGCGATTTTACAGTCAACCGGGAATAAATTCATTTAGCTTTGCATATTCAGAATAATATTTGGGAATATCTGGTGTTTTAATAGTTTGTGGGGACGTCAAAATAGCTCGATTCTAGTAATAATTTTGGAATAGCAGGATTTTAATTGAATTGTAAAAGTTGATTGCTGGCTGTGTACTATGAACACGGATACTTTACGGAAACGATTCATAAAAAGCCAATAAACTTTATGTATGTCAATTGCGTCATATTTTCCCTGGAATTAATTCCATATAGGTGCAATAATATAATCGGATAAACCAATACCAAGAAGGCATTCATACTATCGCTTTAGCACAACAAAAGCCAGAATCCAATCAATCATTCCCGGAATATTTTCATCTCTCTATTGGTTATTGAGCTGATATTATTTTACGTCTTTCTGAACTCGACGGCTTTTCATATGGGGTATTGAAAAATGAACAGTTTCTCAGTAAGTATAAATTATCCGCTTGGTATTCCGAAGATTAATGACTTTGGAATTTCTCTGAGGATGTAAAGTCGATGAAGCCATTTTTCCTAAGTCCACTGCCAGAAAATGACACGAAGATTGATGTTTGCTGGCACTTTAGAAAACGGCTAGGCGTGAACGTGATGGAAAACTGCGAATTTTTGTTTTTGTTTCTGCTTGGAAGTTGGTTTTGATTTGTTATTGATGAGTCATTTATTCGGGACTGGTTGAATAAGACGTCTACACTCTAAGAGTGTGCGCAGACTATGACCAAGTAGTCTATTATATTAACAATCTACAACCCCTCGTTTAAATTTTATGTTCGTACAGTCCATTCAAAGGTTGTCTGGAAGATATCGCTGTCAGCGATAAGACCACCATTGTAACCATACAATTAGCAATATTGTAAAACAGTTGTGTTTCAATTTCGGTGTACAATAAAGTATATTTTATTCTATTCTATTCTACAACAGCTCCTTGAAAAACAGGTTTTTTTACTTTTTAAAAATAATATAATACATTTATTTCTCTAATCATCATCATCAAAATGAGACAAGACTGTACATAAAATAGTTCTATTTTAACTCAGAGGGTACACTTACACAAAATAGACTGATGGTTACGCCAGGGTGCAAACGCACGTAGTAAACATAACTTACATAAGAACGATAATTATAATGAATTGAAGATAAGTAATCGTTTAGCACTTATTGAAGACTTTATTCACGTTCGAGAAGGTTCATGCTCACTGTGCTTGTCGCTTAAAATTCAAAACGCTTATGACAGTTCGTACCGTTAAGTATTCGCGTATTTGGTGGGCCTATAATTGTCTATAATACTGTAGGTAAATTATATTGTTTTTGAAGTGCCAGTAACAACGCACTTAAATCCAAAATACTTAAATTCAGAATAACCTTTTAGTTCTACAAGTTCATTAATTTCTAACTCAACTAAGTGCCTGGTCATGTTTCTGAAACGACCACATTTTTCATTATTATTTCTTATTTAACGCTGAATCTTAAAGCCTGTTTTATTATTAAAGCGACATTTGTGGCTTTAAGTGTTAATTCGTGTTAACTAATTGTTTATTTATGATATTGTTGACATTAGATAGATGGTTGGCTTTTATCTAATTTGTAGAGGGGGGCAATAAATACTGTTAAACAAATCAGTACAACGAATTCAATTTAACTGCTTATAATTTGTGTAAGATGACTTTAAGCAAAAAATGTATACTACTTCTCGAATATGAAGTTCTTTTTTTGTTTTTTCTTTAACCTATATTGTCCAACTGCCGGGCAACGGCTTCCCCCATATCCTTCCCCTCTTCTCTCCGTGCGGTTTTCTCCGGCATATCGCGCACAAACCCCTCTTCACGCTAGCGTTTTCTAGGCCTCCCTCGGCGCTAACCGGGCACGGTTGCCCGCAGTAGTGGAAGCTATGCTGGCTGGGTCTGAGAACTGGAGGGAGGTGGCCTCGTTCTGTGAGACAGTGATGGTCCAGAAGGAGGCTGCCGAGCGGGACCGTGAGAGGGCCGATCCAGCTCGGAGAAGAAGGCGTCGGGGAGGCAACCGCCTCGATGCCTAACACGCCGAAACCCCGCCTGCATAAAGCAGATGGGAAATTGAGGTCGCGGGCGTTCAGAGTGGGGACTCTGTCCGCCCACCGAGTGACCTCAGAAAAGATAGCGGCACAGTGGTCACGTGCTGCCGTGCACACTTGCACAGCGAGGCTCAGGGGAGAACTCTTTACAATCTCCCCAGGGATGTGCCTTCACAGGCATTGCACAGAGGGGGCTCCGGACAGGTTTTTTAAGAGGAAACGGTGCCTCCTCCCATGTGCGGATGGTGACCACCGGGGTGGTTTTAGTAAGGTAGAAATCCCACACTCCCCGGTCTTATCCCCAAAGACCGGTCGCCTTTTGAAGGTTTGCCCCGTGAACATAAAAAAAAAAAAAAATGTTGTTTACGTTTTATATTAAATCATAAATTTGAGTGCATGCTAATGTTTCATTGCAGAATTTGCCAATTCGTATTTAAGTATGTCTGCCAATTGAATTGGATTTCTCTAATGAACACGTCATTCACGTCAAGTCACTACTGACATAATAAAAAAGTAACTTTTTAAAAATAAAAACTTACTTACTTTTATTTTATAAATAATGGCACAGTTTTACAAATTGCTCCAATCTTTTCACTTCGTAAATAAATAAGTACCTATAATGACTTTTCTTTATAGCCTTGCTTCAAGTGTACTCAGTTCATTATATAAAAATATTGAAAGCAATCTCTTGGTAGAAATTTTTGTGATTGAATCGACGTCGTCAAACCAATTTACCTTCCATCAAGGGTTTCGTGAATCTTTTCATAAGATTGCCTTTATAACGTTATCCTATGGCGCAATTATATTGGGTTTATTCAGTGTCTCTGTGAAATAGGCTTTGGGTAGCTTATCTTTGCATGGCTTTGAAAAATTACCTTCAAGTGTGTAGGTACGCAACTACGCACGACGTCCAATCAAGCTATACAATCCAAATTAAGCTGATCTCTCAATGTCCCGTACATTTCTCAATACAAATCGAGGTCAGGTTTTACTGGATATGTATAGTTGGATGTGGCGTTGTGTGTACTTCATTATGTAATGATTGCAATGCCGTTTGTAACATTTTTTTAATGTAAGGAAAACTGTGCTTTTTCTTCATGAAGAATAAAGTTTCAACCGGACGCCAAAATCGATTTTATGCAGATATGCGTTCGAGAAAAAGCCATTCGGTTTAGCTCGAATTGTACTGAGCTGACCAGGACATGATTGAATGATGGAAGATTCCGAACGGAGTTTGATAATCAGCGTGAGCTGAACTAACGGCCTGCGTCTTCTTTGTTCTTTTATACTATTTATGCCCGTGGATTCGCCCGCCTGGAACTCGGTAATTGTCCCACGGGATCGTACTATCGGAATATAAAGTATTATATGTGTTAATCCAGGTTATAAACTATCTGTGTGCCAAATTTCATCCAAATCCGTTCAGTAGTTTTTGCGTGAAAGAGTAACAAACAGCCATCCACCCATCCTCGCAAACTTTGGCATTTATAAAATTAGTAGGAAGTAGGATTATTCAAATACTACCGAATCGATTACCGACACGTACAAATGTGTATCACTCTTTACATGATGATTTATATTGTTTAAAGTTTATAAATTATGCTATTGGATAAGATGTCACCAGAGATTCGTCAACCCTTAGCTATTGTAACAAATTCGCTAAACTTTAAAACACTCCCAAAGATTGGCTACCCCGAAAAAAACATTTCAAGTCAAATAAATAAAGTAATTCCACGAAAATGTTTACGACACCACCGCTTACGTCTGGAACGACAGACTATCATCACAAAAAAGTTAAAAGTAGAAGGTTGACTTCATACAATGAACGCAATAGGCGTACGAACACTAAGATGCGTGTGTACGGAGATGTTAAACTTTCTATAATGGTGACTGACACTCTCGACCGAGAGCCATCTCAGTCACTCCCGAGGCGTCTCGCAAAAAACCAACACGGGACGGAGAGTAAGCGAGGAACACCGACGGAAGACGAGCACTACTATATACGCTCTCTCACTCGCCCTGCATCTGAGAGTCTCGGTAAGAGTGTACAGCCACCATTACGCCTTAGCCACGAGGTGTACTCTTAAGAGACACGCGTCTTAACAGCTCCTTGAGAGATAACAATTGTAAGAAGTCGTTCCAATCATGCTTAAAGGCAACAAGACGTAACTTGTGAAGCGGCGATGGATACAGGTGATACTGGTGAACTAAGCCTAACGAATGCAAGTCACAAATTCGCGATTGCGCTTGCGCTTGCTATACGTGAAGCGTATCTATGTGTGCGCGTGTTTTCGCTCGTTTAGTGGACCCGTCCTTCTGTACCAATATTTTGTGCCATCAAGGCGTATCGGTCCATATTCAATCAACCCCTTCGATGGTGATAAATGGAAAGCGTCACTCCGCTGATCGATGCGGCCTCTCATACACTGATGTCGACTTAATCCTTCGGTAATATTCTCTGTATAAACTCGTCATTATCAGCTCGTGAGGGAAGATTATTGATCATGTTATATAGTGGTTATGACAATTTATGGAATATTAATACGAACAGCTGAGATGGAATTAATATGTGGAACTAACCCAAACTTCTTAGATTAGATTTTGGTATATTATGTCTTTTGAGACGGTGAAGTATTTTTTTAGACTGCAATCTGAAGGCTTATAGGCTACATAACTGCTTCGCTTCGGTGATTAGCGATAACACTCTTACGATTGGAGTGCCTTTTAATTTCGGCAGTTTGTGAGAGACAGTCTTTTTTAGACAATCGTTGAGTTACATTATTCATATTTTTTCAAACTAACACTGCTATGGATTAGTAATCAAAAAAATAATAATAATAAAGTATGTTACGCAATTGAAATGCAGATCACACAAAAATATCAAAGATTTCTCTTAAATGTTTGATAATTTTAGTAATGATTTATGCTTCACAAAGATTACTGATGAACTTTCTTCGACATCTTTACCAAGACGGTTTACTGATTTCTAAAAAATGTTGTTGAAAATTATCGAAATTTATTATTATTCACGTCTGGTTTTTTAAAGTATGATGCTGAGTTGCTTATATAAATCCATTTATCACTATAATATGATAGTCTGCTCTATCTTGTTGATGGAGTACATAATGCAAGCCTAGGTAATCTAAAATTCATAAAAGAACTATTTAGCGGCTAAAAAAACTTTTGCATCTCGCAAATGATTTTTTATTTACTACTTTTTTATACTAAATGGGCCTACTCTTGACCTCAATCTAGTCCTGAGGACAGAGATGAGGTCGACGATGGAACGAGCTTACCCAGAAGAAGCGTATTGCTCTGCCTACCCACCGTTGTACGGTACCATAGTAATGAGACAGAGCGGCGTCACGCATCTAACAGCTGATAGGTAACAGGCAGCTGCGAATTTCGTATAAGTATAAGTATCGGTCACTAATTACCAGTCACCCTTAATACCTTACGCTATGTATCCGAAGTTCCTTTTACGGGATCTTCTCATTTTTTTTTAAAATTAGCTATCCTGGCTTATGCCCGGGGTTCGTCACTGTTCCGATTCGTCATCGAAAAACAAAAAAAAGATCACCATTCACAACTGTTTAAAAAATCGTATTCATAGTACCGATTCGTCATCGATGCTAAAGTATTGTCAAGTGAACCGCACGCAAAATACGCGCATTTGACGTGGAGTTGCGGACACCAGCCCGTTATACAATACAATACAATTGTCAAGTGAACTAACTATACAATTCATTTTTTATTATAAGTTAGGTAGGTACGGAACATTTACGAAAGTTTTGTAAACTGAACAACACAGACGATACTGCCAAAATTGATAGATTAATACATTTCACTCCTAGTTTTGAAAATCGTCTTTTCGATAAATAACCTTACAAAAAGTAGTAGGCTGGCATGAATTCAAGGTGGTATATTAACAGTTCTGGATCTTTTTTACTACTTAGGCCTTGTGGTATTTGTAAAGTTTTTTTTCTCGGAACTGTAGAAAGTACTAGGCTGACATGAATTCAATGTGGTATTTTAATAGTTCTGGAAAACAACTAAAAATAAAATACGCTAACAGGTCTAAACCACAACCTGTAATTACATTAATAAAATTACATTTAGATATTATAAAACAAAAGAGAGGGTGAGTGGTTTCAAAAAGCATTTAGAAAGCACTCAATTACTATATTGTTTTCGCTAAGGACATAAATATATAATTTGAAAGATAAACTGTTATTTGATACTTTGTAAACACCGTTTCCGGAAACGGGAAAATGTATATTTTTTGACATTCCGTGACGAAGATTAAGTCGCCTTTTTAAGTGATCCCGGAGTTTATTGTGATTCTTAAAACATTAAAAGATTTTTTAAATTGTTTTTTCTTGCCTTGGTATGTCTCATTCGAAGGCTACATCTGCTTACAGTGGTTGGACGTGGATCTTTCCTGAGTATATCAAACTAGCTTATACCCACGGCTTCGCCCGCTTGGAGTTCTGCAATTGCCCCACGATACCGTACTCCCGGGATAAAATGTATTCTAGATGTATACCTGTTCTGTAAATTTCATCCAAAATCTGTTCATAAGCTCTTATTTAACTTGCCTTGGTAGTTAGTATGTATTGGTCAAATTTGGCAACTGAAATTAAAACCAGTTCCCCCTAACCGATTGAGCTGAAAATTTGCACACACCTTTGGTTTTGGTGACAGTACATTTGTATGTCAGACTTGACTTGATCCTGCAGCCAGGATCGCCTCCTCACGAGAGAACTCCTCGGCGATTATAGCACGGACATGAAACTTTGTATACGATTTCAATGTTGATAGATAATTTTTTTTTCTGTTAATTTTAATATAAGCTTGTTAATTTTACCAAGCGTATAAAAGTTTCTTGATTATTGTGTGTAAGCCATGTAAATCTATGTTAGAAAATCAGTCACAGTGTCTTCCTGAAAACTGACCTCTAAAAACTATAAAAAATCTTCTATGATAATAATATTACTGCAGTAGAGAGGAGGGATGAGTGTTTGGTGGAAACACTTCGACCAAACACTCATCCCAGTCCATTCCCTGAGGCAAAACAACTGTGAAAATAAATTATGTTAGAAACGAGTTTTTACCCGAACGAACGCGGTAAAGTTTTTAGAAAATATCACGTACTTTGTTGTGGGTAAGCCAATGTAATTACTTGTGTAATGTTATTTTTTGAAAGTTAATAGTAGGTAGGTACAGTTTGGGACAAAAGTGGATTAACGTTTATCACACAAGAGATCAATTAGAATAAAACGAGATAAGAGAGAATACCCTCAAGAAAAGTAAGAAATACAAATTATTGTGTACAAATTAATGTATATTGTATAATATAATATTATTATTGAATAATCGAAATAAAGATTTTTGTCGTTGACTCTACAAAAAGTTATGGAGTGGTTTACAATCTTTCTAGTAATGGCTAGGCATGTCAACCATAGATATTATGATCTAAGTAGTTTCAAACATACTAGTAGGTACTCATACGGTACGTAGATTGTAACGCGGCACTTGCACAATTATTGCTGTTACTACGGTTATTTGGTTATAAATATATCTCTCATAATTTATTATGTACCATTTCTTCAGCATATTTCACTCATGTGTAGGTACCATTTCTTCAACCCACTTATAAACATTTTCATAAAAACATGAGTTGTGTCAATAAACCGCCAGGAAATTAACAAAATTGTAATTTAAACAGAATACATTAATTTTAATACAGCTGTTAATGAGAGCATGTTATTTTCACACAAGCCGAAATTATTTCATTTAAATACGTAAACATTATATCCGTACAGGAAGCGTCGTATGAGAGTAATTGCGCCATTCGTAATCGTTCGCGCTTAATAAAGCCGGCTCCACTTTTAATTAAGGCAAATATTTAAAATAACAACGTAACAAAATACCCATTAAAAATTCGCCCTCAGTTTACTTTGTTACCCGACCAACACAGAATCGTACAATAAATATTTGTTAGGGCATCTTTAACTCTGTAATTGTTTTCTCTTCTGAAAACAAGAGAATGCAATTTTCAGGGCACCATTATGCATGTAATTACATTTTTTGTACCAGTATTTTTTTCGTGTGAAACTTTCGTGCTTAGCTAAGAGATTTAATAAGTCTCGGGCTAACATTAAAAATATTTTAGCGTTAGTTTCAGCCTTCTACGCTCGGCTTAAATGATAATTGTTTGAAAATGTAACAAGATTTTTTGCTCATTTTCTAGAGAAGCGGAAGCTAATTAGTCAGTGGTCGTTTTGTAATACGCAGTCCAGTCAAGTCGAGTTTGTCCCTGAGAATTTTGTAATTTAATTTTTCGACAACGGTGTGTTAATCAGTGAGTGGTACTTGAACATTATATTACTAATCTGGTCTTGCTAACGGGTATCGTATTATCCAGTAACGGCGTTGTGGAGGTCAGATTGAGAGTCACTTCATGTTAAATTGTAAAATACTGGTATTCAGCTGCATCCTGATTTAAGCAAACCACTTGGTAGACTTTCCGGTTCCAGTAACTATAATATCTATGCCTCGCTGACAAAATCTAAAACCAATTGTCAAAGAATTCATCAGTCACATTCACTATCACTGCATATTATAACACAAACTCCTGCGTCGCGCCTGTTCGCGATAAACTCAAAAACTACTGAACGAATTTTCATGCGGTTTCACCAATAGATAGAACAATTCATGAGAAAGGTTAAGGTTAATTTGTCAAGGTTTTGTGTAAATTGGTTGAAATATGATGATAATTGTTGGAAGTGTCGAAAAAAGTCAAACCGCATGGGAGCTTTCATCGAAAAAAATTATGCCTAATACTAATCTTTAAAAAATAACAAAACAATGCATGATCGGATATTTCTTTTTATAGATCCACAATAAAGTCCAGGATAGCAAATATCTATCTATGATGGATAGCTTACTATACCCAGTCTATCTTCTAAAATGGTCACGTACACGGGGCAAAGTAGATCGGTTTGCAGGGCACACCACAAAGATGTTGGTGTGCGTAAAATCAACTGGTGTATTACTTCGCCTATTTGTTAGTGTTTGCTTCACTATAGTATATGTATAATATGAGGTAAAGAATATGAAGCATCAATTTAACCCTATGACTAACCGGTGTCGTGGCATAGATGTGTAATCATTCGGCTGGTAAATCAAGTGTCGTAGGATCGAATCTGCGCCGCTGGCGTCAACTTTTTGCATTATTAAAAAACTTTTATTTTCATTTTGTTGAATTTTTATTGTAATTTACCTGATAATAAGAACATTATTCGAAAAAAAATATGGAAGTAAAAATTAAACAATTTGTATTAAGAAATCAACAACATTTATTGACTACGTTTTTTTTTATATTATAATTACAAATTAAAAAGTTTTGTGCATGACAAATATTCTAAGTCGGACAAGAAATAACGTTACTTTTCTTATTCAAGTGGGTAATTTATTTATTAGTGAAATGAATAAACATGTTAATAAGATAGATATTAAGATACAGGTATCCTAAATTGTTATCTCACTAACAATAACATCACTCACATAAAACAAATCGAATTACCCCCTGATATTTTTATTAATATCCTATTGGTGCGCCTTCGCTATCTATGACTTATTCATGCACGAAGTAAATGTCTCCACTAGACCTGCATGGAAGAATATTTTTTTTTATGATAGCGCTCACCATCTTTTCGCCACAATATTTTGCGACCGTCCTTGTCTGATTTAAAACATTTTTCATCTCTAAATATAACTATATTATTGCACCAATCAAAATCCAAATATTCTCTTGCGAAGCGTACCCGGTTTTGCCTGTGAATATCTGACATTCAAATTTTCTTGGCTGGCCTACAACATTTCACACCAGCTGCTCGCAAGTGGTTTCGTACAGTTTGTAATGTCACGTCATGTTTAGTTGCCGTGGAACGAGTAGTGAGGAAGGGCTCAGCGGTATGCGTAGCAACTATATCAGATGCCAATCTGTGAATGCAAATCCAGCCTTTGGTCCCGGTCGGCAAGGATCAATGCTTCCCGAATCTGCATAACGATGGACCCACAATTGCACAGTCCTTCTCTGTGAACAATAATAAAATATTGTTACAAAAAACAACAATCAATAACATGTGGATTATTTAAACATATTAAACTTCTAAACATCATGATAACATTTTGTTACTCACCGATATCTTTAAACGTCTCGCAATTTCACTAATTGAAACATTTTGCTCATGCAAAAGAATTATTTCAGCTCATAAAAGTGTGGTTCAATGATTCATATTGATTCACAAATAAAAGCACTTCTCAAAAAACACAGGGTATAATGTCTAAAAACGTAACGAAAGCCCGATAGTCAATAGCATTATGACGATGAACTTAAACTACTAACTTAAACATGATTTGTCATTTTTAGAGGGTAGACAACTAATACATTCTAACCCAAATATAAAGAGACTTGCTAATAGTTAAGCAATGAATTGAACAAACAAATGTAAAATATTTTATTAAAACATACAAAAACATTAAGCTGTTGGCAGTCGGATTCGATCCTACGGCGCCGGCGCAGTAAGTAATTATTTATCGCACGCTCGACTAATGCGCCACGGAGACGATTGTATGATAAGCTAAATTTATGCGTCATATTCCCTGCAACATAAGTGACAAGAAATTTTATTGTGTGTGCGTGGACAACGGGTTATTGTGAAGCAAACACTAATAAATAGGCGAAGTCAGACGGCCGTTGATTTTACGCACACCAACATCTTTGTGGTGTGCCCTGCAAACCGATCTACTTTGCCCCGTGTACAATGCGGTAATTGGAAATCTATTTAGACGGATAGTTACCTTAAGCAAGCATTGTGCATTTTTTGCACATTATTATAATCATTTGCACCATATAATTTAAATGAATATCTAAGGAGTTATCGCAAAAAAATAACGCGCGCGGAAATAAATTCAGTCAAGTCTCTCACACCGATGACGGGACTCGCTTGATGCTCTAAACAAAATATGTTCGTTTTTATGCGTAATCAGGCAGAAGTTATCATACTGTTTTTATAAAGATATATTTTAGTTTGTTTTTATGTTTACAATATCTACATAATAAAATACATTACAATACTTCAAGTAGTGTTTTAATTTAAATGTTGACTTTGTTTTTAATTTTGATTTTGGTTTGAATTTTGATTTGGATTTTGATTTGAATTTTGACTTTGATTTGAATTTTGACTTTGATTTGAATTTTATTGTGGTTGTTATTTTGTTTTTGTATTTAATTTAATTTTGATTTGAAATTTTTGTTTTAATTTTATAATAGTTGTGATGTTCCTAACCATATGATCCAAAGTTGATTGAAATAAATTTATATTATATTATTATATTACATTTAAATCTAATCCACATCAGCTTGCTTGCTTGCCTTGCTTGCTTGCTTGCTTGCTTCAGCTTTATTAACTGTTATACTGAATGATAATTGTAATGAAAATGATAATTTATTAATTGATATATTGAATGATAATTGTAGCAATAATAATATAATCGATTTGAGTTTCATAAATAATGTAAATGTTTGCATGCCGAATGGTAAAATATGGCTGAGCTTTGATATTTTATAACAACTATTGTGTATTACCCATGTTTGCAAAATAAAATTCTATTTTATTCTATTCTATTCTATTCTATTCTATTCTTGTTTCGTTGGATATTATCGGACGCATCAAGCTGATGCGACCTTACGATAGACAAAACATGTAGGCATAAAATGCTCTACTACCCGTGCGAAGCCGGGGCGGGTCGCTAGTAAAATACGAATGATTAATTATTATTCACCTGACTGCCTCGTTAGTCTAGTATTCGCAAGCGCGACTGCTGAGCATGAGGTCGAGTTCGATTCCCGGGTTGGGCAAAGTTTTATTGGGTTTTTCCAACAGGAATTTCCCAATAGCAGCCACGGAGTCTGGATTTGTGCCCGGTTAATGGCAATAGGCTCGCTCCCTATTACATGGGACTTAAAACATAACTGGCGAAATGTGAGTGTACTATTAGGTACACCACTGTCTGACCCTTCGGGGATTACAGGCGTGATGTTATGTTATATAATTATTACTTACGCATCACGTCAGCAGTCCGCCAACCAAATAATACAAGACCTTCGCACACAACACAGCCAAGCAATAACGAACACGTATCAAACTCGCAACACGTATATATTCCTCAGGAAAAAACAATCAGTAAAGAGCAAATTAAGCTCACACTCATCAACGGCATTCCTATCAGCGTTCATAGCGGTCTGACGTTGATTTGTTCCTGTGTTGTCCAATCGAGGTGGTAAATCGTAATTACGGCTTGACGCAGGTCCGACGTCGCAAGACTGACGTACTGGAATTACGTGCAAGTTTGACTTGCTTACATAGTCTGTTAGATGTTTGCTTGTTTATGTTTCGAGGGGATGAGCAATAAGGTGTGAAGAAAGAAGTTTTTCACGAGGAATTCAAAGGTTTAGCTTGAAAGAGGTGTCTGAAAATTTTCTAGAGAAAATGAAAATGTCTTGCCTGAAGCTAATGACAAAGATTGGATGCTACAAAGCCACATGACTTGGGAAGATAGTAAATTATAGAAACATACAATATAATATCTTTGGCTGAAATGCGATTAAGGACTATGTCATTAAGTCCGCATCTGTACTTAGTGCTTGAAGTTTTAAATAAATAAATAATGAGAATTTACCTGATTAAAACTAGTGACAATGGTCGTCTTCGATCTTTTTATTGAGAACTGTCCATTGTTTAAAACTATATTATGCCCATTAAAAAACGCTGTAAAAAGCCGTCATTTATTTTCAATTATTCTTTTAGCTTAAACGATAGATATTAATTATTTTAAAATTAAACACACATTTAACAATGAAACACTCCAGTCTATACGAAATAGACAAACTTTTAATAGAAGCACTCTTTGATTAAAGCAAGGAAAATGCGCAATGAATCCAATTATAAAAGGAGGGGTGTGAACTATAGAACCACATACACTTCACAGATTGTCTTCATGTTTTCCACTTGTCTAATTACCCAGGCTGAAGTTTGACCGCAATACCAGCTTTCAAATCAAGATCCATCATAGTTGGTGAAGTGTGAAATGTGGTGTTTAACTATTTACAAGTATCACTTGAAAGTTTGGCTACAAGATGTTGTTGGAAGTTTCTAGGTCAATTTGGGGCTAGGTTGTAGGTTATTAGGACTACTTTTCTTGTAATATTAAATGCTTTTAATTAATTGTCTATTAACACAGAATATGAGACACCTTCTCTCCTGCCCGTCTTGCACCCTCCAGGACTTGAATGAGGCAAACGACGGAGATGTCCAGGTTGCTACTTAGGTACTGGTCAGACAAAATCTGAGTCACCGATTCGTCAAGAAGAATTTAGATGGAGAAGAACGGTTTTGTGAATATAAAACCTGGTTTATTTTACTAAATTGTTTTATAGTTTTGATGTAGTTCTACCTGGCAAAATGATGGATTGAGGAGATTATGTTACATGAGAATTAAATAGATTCTTCAACAAGATTACAACAATTAGTTTGTGATTGGAGCCTTCTTTTAAGCAAACAATGCCTGTATTAGAAGACGAATGGTGTCTTCGGTGCTTTAATAAAAGAAAGAAAAATATTAATAACATATTTGACATAAAGTAGGCAAGATAACACAGACAAGATAGCATAAGTATAGTTTGTGTGTGTGTGTGTGACTGTGTGAGAGTGTAGGTTATCTCGTAGGTTTCAGGAGTTCTTCCGTTTCCTCATAAGTAAATGGTTTGATCTAGGTACCTACCGAAGTTTGATTAGTCAACTGCCAACTGGATTGGTAGATGATAAGATTTATCTAGACATACAGCTAACACCATGTCGCTTATAAGGTCGACAAAAACAGAAACGATGTAACAAAATTTCGCCAAATTCGTATTCAATTGATCCTGCTTATGTTTCGTAACATTCAAATCTGTTTACGCTTATACGTCTAAAGTTATCAAGGCACTTAAGTCTTTCCCAAAAGTTCTATCAAACTCCGGGAGCGTCGAGCTTGAAGGGAAAACTAAATTATTCAACAAAAAGCAATCTAGTCGGTACGTTTTAACGTTTCTTGAAAATAACTGTTGACATGGTCCACATTGACAGTTTCAAAGAATTGTTCGACACGTCTTTGACTGAAAGGAACAGAAGGTCGGGTCGATATAACGAGTAAAAACAGGCGCACACGCGGATACTCGTGTACGTTCGGCGACCTCAGTCCATCCCAGACAGAGACAGTCACGAGTACACTTGCACTTGCTGTACAGTATATAGGCCTCTCATGGCCAACGCACACCAGGGCGGTACCAGAGCATTTTATCTTTACCCAACGTAAATTCATACGTAGCTAGTGGAAACAAGATACAGGTTTGACTGTTCAATGCCGCAAAGGGAAATCATCTTTTATGCTTTTGGGTCGATATCTTAACATTGGAATTTATATCTTTTTACTACTAGTTTCTTATGAATTTGCGTTGGGTAAAGATAAAATGCTCTGCCGTCCTGTCCCCGGTCTGCGCTGGCCTTTAGGCCTTGAGCTGGCCTAGCTAACTGCGTCCTACTATCTAAGAAATTTCACTAGAATAAAAGGTCATCTTATACTGGTTATCTTACCACCTCTTTATATGTGCGTGCGTTTACGCTCGCCGTATAAAGTCCTGTTGAATTGTACCTTCTGTACCATTCTATGCATTTGTATCTCTGTACTCGTCGCAAACCTTTTGTGTAAGACGTTCGTTGATATAAAGGATATTGTTATCTCTTGTTCGCTTAGTGCCTACCTTTGTAGTGTTTACCGTGTTTCTAAGCGTTCAGTTTTCATTCCAGTAAAGTGTGTACTCAATGGATTCCGTCTATATAGGTCAATGGAAAATTGGAGGCCGCTTACAATCGAAATGAAGATTGTCTTTCTTATTTGCGTCAGATATTTTTTAAGAAAATATTTTCCGATTCTGTTGGGACATTTGTAATTCATAACTATTATGATAATATTGAAAAAGTGGTCACCTTGAGGAATGTATTTGTTCGTTTTTCTCTTTCATCACGTCTCTTTATTTTAAGAAGAAGGTAGAAATGTTGCTTTTGTTTTACGGGGGAATTAAAATAGCGTTTGGTATCTTGAGTTGCTGAAAAGAATTAAGGAGTGTGAGTTGAGAATAGTTCGAAGGTGTCAGATTATATTACCTTCCTTACTAAGTCGTACAGTAAATAAGCATTCAAATACCAAAGAGAGCACCCCGCGGTCTTACATTTGCTTTGTTGAGTTGATGAAATCAAAAATATACGTGCCTACATCACAAGCAAAGCAAGTTCATAAAACCGTCTAAAATTCTAAATGCTAGTACTTAATAGATATGCCAGTTTCAGGGTCGCCCTCGCTCCAGTGGAGTCTGGGAATGTCGATGTTTGAAATTCTCTCAATAAGGGTTGCGTCCAAACTTTCGTATAATACAAATAAGTGTACTAGCGTATAACCTCGACTTATATTCCATCGCTTTTAGTCCATTTACTAAGGACTTGATATTTTAATAGTAGGTTTAATGTATTTCCAAAATTGAGTATTGAATCAAGCATAAATTAAAATAGAACACAGCGTAATTATAGCAGCTGTATTCAATAAATCCATTATTAGTACCGAGGCTCGAATAGGAATTTTGTTCCGTGGCACACAATATATTTCATTAAGGATTTAAATGAAGCCTGAACAAGCCTTTACATAATTGAGGGCCTGTACTGTAATGTTCGATCATTTCCAACGAATTGATTCTCCAGGGATCGGTTGAAGCCTCAGAACAGTTATTGAGGCTGTTTAATTACAAGTTTTGGTTATATAAATGTTTGATAAAGTTAGGGTCTGCAGTCTCTTGATAACATAAGAAGGTTTATTGACGGTGTTGCTGGTCGATTCAATTCTGCGTTTTAGCACTCGCAAGTTCGCCAGCAGTTAAAGGGGAAGCGGTTTTTGCAATTTGCAGGTCAGTGACAGGTTGTATGTTGAACAAAATATGATTACCGACTATAATACGTATGCATTTACAGAAATATAATCATTAAAATCATCAATACAACCCTCGGAATTCATATAAATCTATTGAATGAATGTTATATGAAAAAAGCACTGCATTTCGCGGGCTTACCCTGAAGCTGCCACCTTAACATCCTATGTTTGTTGGACCTGAAGATGAATCAAGTAATTTTGTATTCCTGGCTATAAGATGTACCTACGAGTATAACCTGTTTGTCTCTGGATCCCTAATTTATACAACTGTTTGTCTCCGCATCACTGAATGGTTGAATGGTGGAAAATGCTTATGGCACGAAGGCTGCCTTTGTACATGAATGTGTGTGGTCAAACAATAAAATAAATTTATCAAAGTTTTCCAAAACTGACGAATGTTCTAGGATTGAGAATTATAACGACATAAATGACTGATAAAATATCGAACTAAATGAATATAATAATAAGAATTCCCAAATTATCTTTAGCGATATCTTATCCGATAGTCCTATCGCTTAACAAAACCTAGCCACTCAAACATAAAACAAGATTCTATCCAGCCGAAAATAATATCCTCTATATACCTAGTTACATTCTCTGAACTCACCTTATCTATCTCTGTGGTAGAGCCATAAGCTCGTACGCTGCACTTTTGTCTTTATCAGCCAGACATGATGGAATGTGCAGGCGCCAGCGACCACCACCTTAGTTTTAAGTTCTATGTATGTATTAGGCTAGGTAGAATAAGCAGTCTTGCATCAAACTCTGTAAGCTCGGGTCGTTTCTAATAAAACTCTTAGTATAACGGGCCCTAACGTTTTATTTCTGCCGTCGCATCGCTCCCGAAATCTAACTGGCGCAGCCGGTAGGATTGCCGTAAACCGTTGCTTTCGCGGAAAGTCAAGTGTTACACGGAAAAGTGGAAAGAACACTAAAGAACTTATTCGCGAGTGATAACGTAGAGTCGTCGTAACTTAAAATCAGTGAGACGTTCTTGGCAATCCTCGAACCAAATAAATACGTTAGATAAGCGTAACGATAACGTGGGTGAGCAGAGATGTTGAAAGTTTATAAGGCGGTTGGACTGTGAGTAACCTTCTACTTCCTTCCTAATTCCCCATAATAGTAATGTTAATAATATGAAATATATTTTTGTAGGTACCGATTATTTCATTAAATCTGGAAAATCGAGTGAAAAACCTTTTATGGTGGAAATTAATTCTTAATAATTAGTGAATAATTATAAATCAAGTGAATATTATTTTCACGTTATTATAACGATAAGGTTTTTCATTCTTTTATTGTTTCATTTTCTTTTCTTTTAATTTTAATTAAGTTTGATAATTATAGAACTAGAATTTTACTTTTAATTATTTTTGTTTTAAATTGTTGCTTATCTTTTGTTCGTTTTTTTTTTACGATTTCATTTAAAATGAATCAAGGTCAGATTCCTGTAACCGCGGCAACCGGTGCAGCCCCGTCGGCTCGTACCGAAACACCATTTTCTATGCAACTCGCTGAATCGTTGATCCCTCGGGATGTTTTAAATTTAATTCCAGAATTCAGTGGTGAAACTAATTTGCTTAGTTTATTTTTAAGAAAGTGCGAATATGTTATTGAAAAGTATCAAGGGACTACGGACCGAAATGAATTTTTAATGCAGACTATTACGAGTAAATTAAAAAGTAAAGCGGCAGCCTTAATTAGTGAAAGAGGTGATTTTGAGACGTATAGTGAATTAAAATCTTTATTGATCCAACATTTTGGGGATCCCAGGAGCGAGGAATGCGTTGCTATTGAACTGGAGACCCTAAAAATCAAACAAGGCGAGTCATACTTACAGTTTTGTAGCCGAATACAAGACATTCGTGCTATATTAATTTCAAAAGTGAATCAGAACAGCTCTACAACATTAAAAGAAGCTAAAAAAATAATTTATAACAATACTTCTCTTAATGTTTTCCTGTATAATTTACCAGAACACATGGTGCGGATTATTCGAATTAAAAACCCTACTACGTTGGAAGAAGCTTTAAAATATGTCCTTGAAGAAGTTAACTTTCAGGAACAATATAATTTACGTAGTAAAATGTTGCAACACCGACCGCAAAGTCATATGTTACCATCACGTGATGGAGGAATTGTTTTTAATTCACCCAATCTGAAGCCCTTGCAAAATAATCATTTCAGACCTTTTACAAACCCAACTCAATTCAAATTTGGTATACCTAATCAAAATTTCGTACGCCCGAATATACCGAATCAACAAATTGGTCGACCGCAAATGGCTCAATTTGGACCAGTCGTTGATAAGAAAAACCCCCAGCAATTAGGCTTTCGACCTCAAGTAGGAACATTTGCCTACAGACCCCCAACAGCGCAACCTGGTTATAGACCCCAAGTAGGACAATTTGGCTACAGACCCGTCCAAGCTTCGGCCTATCGTCCGACTAATAATTTCCACAATAGTGACGTGACAATGAGAACTGCTCCAGCAGCGGTTAAACCACAACAAGGTTTTCCTATAAATGAACTTTATACGGATGACGAACAATACTACTACGACGTCACTCATGACGATTATATGCAGAATATGACGACAAACTGTGACTACGACTACAAAAATATCAATACTGAAGATGGTTGCGTAGATGAGAGGCCTAGTGTAGAATTTACCAAAACTGCTGAAAATTTAAATTCAACTGAAAATAACAGTGATCCGGAAGTTGTCCAAAATTTTCAAATACATTCAATACAAACCCGCCGGAAATGATAGAACTTAATTTTAACGCCAATCTAAAACATCCATACATATACATCCCTGAGATAAACGGTAAATTTATGTTGGACACAGGAAGCACGCGGTCTTTTATAAGTCCCAGAAAAGCTGATGAGTATTTTCCTCAATTAAAATTCTATGAACCATTTACAGTTACAAGCATACATGCGACTAGTAAACATCATGAAGTAGCTGAAATTCCCCTATTTTCCATTTTTAATAACGAAGGGTATCAAAAATTTTATGTTTATGATGTGGACACCAGATATGACGGGTTAATTGGAATGGATCTTATAACTCGACTTAATGCTGATTTATCGTTTAAGGAAAAGATGTTAAAGACAAACGGCGTCAAAATTCCTATAATTTACTCTACCGACCCTGAAATTAGACTAGAACCCCGGACCGAACATCGAGTGAAATTACCTGTTAATCAAAAGGATGGCTATGGTATTTTAGATTACAAAGAGTTTCATGAAGGCATTCGAATGCCAGCTGCAATCGTGAAATGTGAAAATTATTTAGCTTCTACTGTTATACAGAACGCAACTAGCCTTGAAATGAATTTAATTATAACTTCTCCGTTCGAGGTTACTTCTTTTTCTAACGAGTGTATAGTAAATAATTTGACTGATTTAACGGACGTAGAGATAGATTCATTACTGACAGACAATTTAAAGAAATTGCGACTTGACCACCTTAATCAAGAAGAAAGTGACCTTATTAGTGAATTATGTCACGAGTACAAAGATATATTTTACTGTGAAGAGCTGCCTTTAACCTTTACAAATAAAGTTAAACATCATATAAGAACCACTAATGAAGATCCCATTTATATCAAACCTTATCGACAGGGTCCAGCGCAAGCCGAAGAAATCAAAAGACAGGTTGAAAAACTTCTCAAAGACAATGTGATCCGCGAGTCACACTCACCCTGGAGTGCACCTGTGCATTTGGTTCCCAAAAAGGCAGATGCTTCCGGTCAATTAAAATATAGAATGGTTGTAGATTATCGCCGACTCAATGACATAACAATCGACGACAAATATCCACTTCCCAACATAATTGACTTACTTGACAAACTTGGCAAAAGCAATTATTTTACAACCCTAGATTTAGCTTCCGGCTATCACCAAATAGAGATTTCCGACACTGAGAAAACAGCTTTTTCAACACAAAATGGGCATTACGAATTCCTTCGTATGCCATTTGGCCTCAAAACCGCTCCAGCGACCTTTCAAAGGACAATGGACAATGTCTTAAGAGGGTTGCAGGGTATACATTGCATGGTCTATTTAGATGATATTTTAATTTACTCTAGTGGTATTTTAGAACATATTAAAAGATTACGATCTGTATTTGATAGATTACGTCAGACCAATCTTAAAATTCAATTAGATAAGTCTGAATTTTTACGCAAAGAAGTGCAATACTTAGGACATACACTGACTAAAGACGGACTTCGACCAAACAACGACAAAATTCAGGCAGTTCTTAACTACCCATTACCACGGACACAGACTGAAATCAAACGATTCCTAGGGTTTGTGGGATATTACAGACGGTTTATTAAAGACTTTTCTAAAATTACACAACCTTTGACAGCTTGCTTAAAAAAGGGTAAGAAAGTTTTGACTGATCAAAAATATATTGAGGCTTTCGAAAAATGCAAGGAACTTTTAATTAATGCACCAGTGTTGCAATATCCCGACATGAATAAACCATTTGTATTAACCACTGACGCTTCAGAAGTCGCCATTGGTGCTGTTTTATCACAGGGCCCTATAGGCGGCGACAAGCCCATAGCTTATGCTAGTCGAACGTTGTCAGACACTGAAACGAGATATAGTACCATTGAACGTGAGTTGTTGGCAATTGTCTGGGCCACAAAACATTTCAGGCCCTATTTGTACGGACACAAATTCGACATCTACACTGACCACAGGCCCCTAGTTTGGTTATATCAACTTAAAGAACCAAATAGCAAATTAACACGTTGGCGTTTGCGTTTACAAGAATACGATTTTAACGTTATATATAAAAACGGTAAGCAAAACGTAAACGCAGATGCGCTTTCCCGCATCCGCTTAAATGCCCTTAAAGGCGACGATTTAGACAACAATTCAATGATTGTTAATATAGACGAACAGGAAGACATGATTAGACAAAGTACGGACGGTTCTACAACAATTTCTATATCTGACTCTGAAAGAACCGCTACAGCTAGTCCAATAAGTATACCAGAAACTGAGGCAGTTCTTGACGAATCGCCTCATTATCCCATACCGTCTGAGTCGTCCTCCATACAGACAGTTCATTCGGCCAAAGATCTCGAATCCAATGGAATACCGATCTTGAACGAAGCAATAGATACCAAGCCCAATCAAATACTTGTCTTTAGCTGGTTTCGTAATGAGATTCAAGTAAAAGATTTATCTAGAAAGAAACAAAAGGTGTTAGAAGTATTTCTGCCTCTTCATAACTATAATCTTATCACAGGATTTTTGAAAGACTACATAAAACCAAAAATTAAGTATTTCATTTATTTCGAAAATCAAGAACTTAGAAAAGACTTCAGTAATATCATAATTTCTCTGTTCAAGAAAGATGTGGTTAAGTTTTATGAATGTACCGAGCGTGTTGTTTACGTCGAAGACGAGCAGGAACAAAGAGCTATAGTAATTAAATTACACGAAGGTAAGACATGTCATCGTGGAATCAGTGAAACCATTAAACGGATTCGTCGTAATTATTATTGGCCAAATTTGATTGAAACCGTTTCCGCCATTATTAACTCATGTGAGCGTTGTAAAACTTCTAAATATGATAGGAAACCCATTACACCCTTATTGCAACTAACTCAAACTCAACATGCACCTTTTCAAGAGATATTTATAGACCTATTTAGCATAGAATCAAAATACTATTTAACTTTAATTGATGCCTTTAGTAAATTAGGTCAAGCCATAGAAATTCCATCTCGCTCGTCACCTGAAGTGGTTCGAGCGTTGATGAAATATTTTTCATTTTACGGCGTTCCACAGAAAATAAGTTCTGACCCTGGAACTGAATTCAACAGTGAATTACTAAGAGAACTAACAGATTTACATAAAATAAAATTACACATAGGGACCCCAAACAATCCAAACTCTATGGGCCTCATAGAACGTTTTCATTCCACAATTATAGAAATTTACAGATTAGCAAAATATGAAAAGAAGTTTACGGATGCAGCCTCTGTAATGACTTATGCCGTTATGGCCTATAATAGCACTATTCATAGCACCACAGATTTAACACCGTTTGAAGCTGCGTTTGGTCATACCGAATTAAACTCTACATTTAACTCTGAATTTGATAAAGCTTACAAACAACAATTGATTAGAGATCATAAGAAGAGAACTCAGGCACTCTATAAGTATATTTCGGAAAAAGTAAAAGGTCACAAAGAAAGAATTTTAACGAAACGAGGAGGGGAATTAGAACCAGCTTTAGCAATAGGTAATCCTGTTTTCGCTAAGGCCGTTAATAAGAGACAAGCAAAAGATAAGCCTAGGTACCAAAAAGCCGTTGTCACAGGTCAGATAGAACGCAATATCATACCAATTAAATTAAACAATAGGGATACCAAAGTACCTCTCAAAAACATAAAACGTCCTCCACAGGTGGAGTTTGATCCTGGTGATATGGACAACAACCAATTGGACTCTCCCAAGCCAGGCCCTTCAAGCAGTAAAGATTAGTCAAAACCCTGGTATTCTTCCGGTGAAGATAGGCCAAGCGTTTATTCAATATGATAAGTGGTCTATTGTTAAAATAATCAATCTTCAGGGCATAAGCACTGACCTTTCCTTTAATATTAAAAAATATTCGGAATTCAGCCAAATATTACACCTAAACAAATTCCACACAGATGAGTTTATGGCACATAAAACACAAGTCGAGTATATTCAAACTCAGACCGTAGAGAAATTACAGCAATTAATTCCATCCAAAAGATTTAAACGTGGTATTGTAAACCCTTTAGGCTCTTTCATCAAAATTATAACTGGTAACCTTGATCATGAAGATGCGGTTAGATATGATAACTTAATTTATAATATTCAGACTAAAGAACAGGCAATAGCCAATAAATTCACCTTGGTTTCTGAAATGTTGGATCACTTTCTGAACACTACTGAAATAATTAATGAAAATACAAATAGAATAAACAAGCGCATTAAATTGCTTGAAGGCCTTGTAGCTAATCTTAACACAAAAGATAAGCATTCAATTTATATGACTCATGTATTTGGATTACTCAACCAATTTATTGTAAACTTTAGTACTATTAATGCCGAACTCAGCGAACTAGAAACTGCTGTTGCATTTTGTAAGGTATCTGTTTTACACAAAGCCGTAATAAATTCTGATGAATTGTTAAATTTACTAAAACATATAATCCCTTGCGTTGTGGGGAGGCCCGCTCCGGGCCATTTACAAATATTGCCGCATAGTGGCATGGCCCGCTCCGGGCCATTTGTCACTGTCATCAGTTATGTCTATAATTTACTTCTAAAAACTGCATCTATCTTGCTCAAACTTTCACCGAGTCTAGGAGAAAGAACAATAAAGATATATTGTCTCTGTGCAAGTATTTAAATTGAACGAACGATGCGTTTGACCTTAGCCAAATCGGTGCGCGCGCCGCTCCGCCAGTCGCAATTACGCGCGCGCGACGGCTAGTCGTTCGACACGATAAAATATGAGTGGAAGTGTTTTGTGTGGTTTTGTGTTGTGTTGTGTTGTGTTAGAGATGCCTGGGTAAGTAATAACCATTTTTGATTACTTCGACAGTGTAATTGATAAAGATTTCGGGCAGAAATAGCCATTTCAACAAACATCAAAAACCGTTACAAACCGTTGACGAACATTTCGCGGTATTTTGGCGATATTACTATTTAAAAATGCAAACTATGGCTATTACGTATGTTTTTATGTATCGTATTATTGATATTAGGCGTTTAATTTGAATAAAAGCGTATTTTTAGTTTTTTAACATTGAAATTTGAATTACGCGCAGCGGTCAATGACGCAAGTTCGCCATCTTTGTACATTTTCCTGGATCGTAGAAATTATGGATACGACATTTTTTGTTGACTTGTTTTTTTATTAGTGATCATTATCAGACTTATTTTATGCGTGTTTTTAACCGACTTCAAAAAAAGGAGGGTATCAATTAAACACGTCTGAATGAATTCGGTAGTCGGTTTTTTTCCAAAAGATTCTCGTCTATTGCAATGCTGCGCCACTTTTTCTTTATAAATTTTTTTTTTATACCCATTTTATTTATTATGTACATAACAGAAATACGCTAAAGACTTAAAACAATAATAATATTATGTACAAGTACGTAAAATTTTTTCTTGTTTACATGTGACAGTATTGGCCGTATCCATATTTTGTATCATCCTTGATCAAGTACTTGTGTTTTATTCGTGATTTTTTTGTGAAATTAAGTTCTATGTATGTATTAGGCTAGGTAGAATAAGCAGTCTTGCATCAAACTCTGTAAGCTCGGGTCGTTTCTAATAAAACTCTTAGTATAACGGGCCCTAACGTTTTATTTCTGCCGTCGCATCGCTCCCGAAATCTAACTACCTCCTTAATAGGATACTTCAAAAATCTAATCCCATCTCCCAGATTTTCGATAATGGCACAACAAGCCATTACGGTCTAACGACTAAATAGCAATACGAATAAATACTCATTTAGAGTACCAACAAGAGGTACTTACTTCTATTGGGAGTTGGGCATTGTGGCCAGAATAGGCTCTTTTATTGGCCCATCGGGGCTCTTCGGCATCTATCGGAGGCTCTCGGCGGATTTCGGAAGCTCTCGGAGCACTTCGGCTCCGTATAAACAATGTTCCTTTGTTTCGGTACTGTTAAGCAAGTTATTTATGTGATGAACACGACACGGGAGAAATGTTGGGTGCTGACCGAGCAGATTTGTGATGTATGGGCGCGAAGGAGATTGGTTTCCGATTGTATGGGAATTTCGGACGTATGCGATAGGAGGTAAGCTTTGAATTAGTTCAAAGCGATTTTAGTCATGAATAGACTAATATTAAGATAATGAAACCAATTTAAATATTCACAAAGTTTTAGATATTTTTACAAAATAAACTTCGTTCCATAAATCGTACAATGTAGATAATCATCGTTCAGTTTTATATTCCATACACTTAGTTGACATAAATAAATTTTTATTTCACACAATGGTAATGACAAATTGACAAATTAAAAAATTCCCGAAGGGTAAGAAAGAGAGGAAGAAGGCATAAATTTATTTGTCGCAGGGACATGACGCACATACAAAATGACAAGAAAGAACATACAACGCATAAAAAATATTTATAAATAGGCAGGACAGAACAAAAAAAGTTGCGGCTTTCACGTTGTGACTACGACGAGCAGGTTACTCAGTATGATGCAAGCTGTGCTGTAGAGGGCCCCAGCACAGTAGGTTTTCAGTAGTCACCCGGTAAAACAGATGTGTTTCTAATAGTATACCCACATTTCACCAGATAAATGTTTACTCCTTTGTAACGGAGAGCCATCAACCAGGCAAAAATCCAAACTCCCTGGCTGCTACTGCAAAATTATTGCTGGAAAAACTCAATAACACTTTGCCCGATCTGGGAATCCAACCCGGGAACTCATACTCAGCAATCGCGCTAGTGGCCTATTGGAAAAAAATATCAATAAAATATCTTCTTGAAAATACACAGATTCTAGGTTTGTCAGTACTAAGTAAGCGATAAAATTATAGTGCTAAAACAAGGTCTTATTCTGGGAACGTTGGCGCCTATAAATTCTGTTAAACTCATATTTTTTCGTAGAAACTGCGAAAAATATCATATTTTATTCCATGCATTATTACTCTTTAGCTCGATGTCATATTCGACGAAACCTGCCATGACCTGGTAATAATTTATTACATACATAATGGGCTTGCATAAGTAATATACGCTTGTTTTCATTTTATGGAAAAATAGGATTCTTTTACCCAATTTTGGCTGAGATCGAGATAAAAACCTATCATAAAATGGCAAAAAACTTCATTACTAATGTGTTAACGGATTTGTTAACTGCCGTAGTTATATAGCCTGACAACAAAAACCCAAAATAAACGTCGCGTTTCTGAAAACCTATGAGCTAATATTACAGTTATTAAATTAAACACGTTTCGCACAACTAAACCTCACTGAAGAGCTGAAAGCACTGAAATTTCTTGAATTTCGGTATAAATATTCTGATTGCTTTCTGTCTCAATGGTGCTCTCTAAAGGAGTCTGCCCACGTGCCTTTTCACCGTATTAATAATTAATAATATCAACGGTTGGGTCATACCGGTTTTTATGTACCCTTTCGGCATACTCAAATGGACTCAAACAGTACTAGACGCCCTGGATAGGAGGGTCCGTACATTGTTGACGGTATATCGGATGCATCGCCCGCGTTCTTCGGTTGCGCGGTTTTATGAACTTGCTTTGCTTGTGATGTAGGCACGTATATTTTTGGTTTCATCAACTTAACAAAGCAAATGTAAGACCGCGGGGTGCTCTCTTTGGTATTTGAATGCTTATTTACGTACAATACCGCACTACATAACGACCGGAGATTTATTGTGAAGGACGGCACGGTTGACACATTATTATGTCGGGCATGCCACCATCCAGGCGAATCAATTCGTCACATTATCTCCGGGTGTTCTCGTCTGGCTAACGGAGAGTACTTGCACACAACCTTGTAGCCAGGATTATCCATCAGCAAATTGCTCTAAAATACAACCTTGTGGAATCGGAAGTTCCGTACTTTAGGTAGGTGCCCGACCCAGTTCTCGGAAATGGCAATATCACATTGTACTGGGATCAATCCATCATCACTGACAGGACTATTTTAGCCAATAAGCCTGATATAGTGGTGGTGGACCGATCAGAGCGGCGCGCGATGATTGTTGACATAATGGTCCCGCATGACGAGAACATGTACACACAATATTTAAAAATGTAATGAATTTATACAAAGATGAATAAAGGAATAAAATAAAATTTATTCAAAAATATTAGGTACAACTTTTACAGTTTTTCTTAAATCTATGGCCGTGCTATGAACGAATTAGGCACGGACACAAACATGCCACGGACTACTATGCCCACTAAGACGGATCGTTTAGAACGGTCATCATAAACCGTATATTATTTGTTTTGAATAGTATAAAACTACTAGACCGTTTCGTCACCGTTGCGTGCCATTCACGAAGCGTCAACAATTGTCAGCGAGAATATTTTCTCGTTGATCGGTGACGGAACGGTCTATGGGTATAGTCTCATACTTTTCAAATACACATAATACTTTTTGCCTGATCTGATACGTTCATAGCACGGTCATGGTATGCTACGGTGTAGTGGACAGTATCCTTAAGACTTACATAGTATGATAGGTTTTCAATAAATGCTAATCAAGATTGTATTCACTATTATTAAGACTTTTAAAATAACTACAAGAGTTGCGCAAATTCCTCAATTTAATAAATGCATCAATTTGTCACTCTGTACTCATTATTTCCTTGCACGTCCCCATCATCTACCTAGCTTTTTCTCAGTTATATTAGAGTCGCCTTCCATTCTACCCGGAAGCAGCTGAATACCAGTATTTTACATGGAGTGACTGCCTATGACCTCTACAACCCGTTTAGTACTGGGTAATACGTGGTAATACGATACGATACAGTTCCTTGTACGTCCCTGTCAAGATAATTCTAATAATTATTTGCATCAAGTCAAACAATACATCGCTTCCTTTGTCCTTTTGTCTGTGATACATGTCTGGAAACATAGATCATGGAAACAAAAGAGATACGACATGAAAGATAATGGCTTATGATAAATGACTCCAGTATTTGTGCTGTCGCGTTGGTCTAGTGGTCGCATGTGCAACTGCTGAGCATGAGGTCCTGGGATCGATTCCCAGGTCGGGCAAACTGTTATTTCCTTCATCAGCAATTTTTCAATAGCAGCCACGGAGTCTGAATTTGTGCCCGGTTGATGGCAATAGGCTCGCCCTTTATTAGGTACTTACATGGGATTCATGTAATAGATACATGGGAGTTAAACATAACTGGCGAAATATGGGTGTACCAATGATATTAAGAAGAAGAAAGAAGAAGAAGAAGAAAGGTACGCTACGTTCATATTGAGCGGAGTTCAAATTTCGTTGCGTTGTTAGGACTGCGATAGATAATACGGAACGTATGATACAGAAAGAGATAGCTATTGCGCTTGAAGTACTTAAATTACGACAATTGTCTGAATTTGTCTGCAACAATTTGCGCGCGCTAGTGCGATGTCTACCTCTTTTTATTTATAATATCATTGGGGTGTACTATTAGGGACATCTCTGTTTTAAACTTGGATTACAGGTGTGATTATAATTATTTGTGCTGTTTGGGGTTGTTCCTTTTCTTTTGAAGTGACAGAGATCACTTGCAATATTGATTTATCGAGATCAAGCGCTCACTGTTATGAATCTTCGCTATGTCAATAGATTAGTAGATAGGAGGTATATTTTTTACAAACAATAACTTCTAATAGTAATTTAAACGTGGCTTAATAATAATAATATCTTGGGACAACCAACACACCGCCATCAAATCCCAAACTAGGCAGAGCCTGTACTATGGTTACCAGACAACTGATAAAACATACTTATATATTTCCAAATACATACATATTATAGATAAATAACACACCCAGATACAGAACAAATAATCGTACTCATCGCACAAAGATTTGTCCTGTGTGGGAATCGAACCCACGACCTCCATCCTAGCAGTCAGGGTCACTAACCACTAGATCAACAGGCCAATCAAAATTTAATGGGGATCGTCGAGCAAACAACTTTAGAATTCACAAGGAAACGTAAAGAAATAGGCAGTATTTTCTTCTTCTCCCTTTCACATGACAAAGGGTATCATTATAAAAAGAGACAGGTATCCCTATGAACTTGCTTAAAGATACAGGTTTCCAGTAGTAGAAGGCGGAAATTGTCTCATCCTTTATAATTATAGGCACTCACACTGAATGAAAAAAATGTATCAAAGAGATAGGTATCCTGCATCCCATATCGCAGAACATGTCCTCAGTTCTTCTATGATCCTAGTACCTACAGCACTGCACGGTTCAGTAGCAGGTGAAACACTACTCCTAGACCACATGAATACGAATGTAGTCGCAGTAACAGAGTAGTAGTGTAGAGACAATTTAATAAACGCGCGTTTGCCTAGCTATTTGCGTTATGTTACGAAAGTAGAACTTGCAGTTTATGGATGAAACGATAATTATGTGTATGATGTCGTTATGTATTTTTGCTTGCTTCATTTAATTATTTAATTGCCTCGCTTTCCTTGCACGAGTCGGTGACAAGGTGGTTTCATGTGGTCGAATACGAGCAATTAGACTGGATACTACTAGCATACCCTTTGCTAGTTATACTTTGATAAGTCTTATTTTAAAGGGGTCGAGCCTATAGCCACTAAACGGTCACAAATTCAGACTCCGGTCTATTGAGAAATGCTTGATGTAAAACACAACAACTCTTGGTCCAGCCTGGTAATCGAACCCAGTACCTCATGTCAAGCAGTAAAAAAATAAACTGTTAAAAATAATTTTCTAGGTGGAACCAACTCAACAAAAAGATTTACTAGCAAGCAATACCTTGACTTCAAAACACTAAGAATCCTTCAATAGTTCTTAAGAAAATACCAAGCATTTTCGGGAATTTGTATTGTGTATTTACATGTTCCTTGAGACGCAAAGAGTAGTAAAGGTCCTCATAATATTCGATCCTCTACTCAAAGAAAACCCTAAATTATACAAACAAAGATCCATAAATGTAGCGAATAACACCCAGATTGTTTTATTTATACAAGATCAAGACATTTCTGTGAAGAAATATCTTTGTCAAATAAATCCGAGCTCAGTTTCCACGTTTTTGATATTATTTTTGTTGTTTAAGAAGTTTGTGAAACAAACGTATTAAGTACAGTCAAACAAGGCTGTTGGTATACAGGCACAAATATTCAGTTTTCCACAACACTGTATATATTCATTTACTTATCTTCTAAAGCTTAAAGTACGCTCAAGAATATGATTTCAAAGAGTTGACTGAGTACTCAGCACTCTCAACCAACATGTTTAAAAGCATTTGCAAGTTAGCTAGCTACCTGTATACCAAATAGCTTGTCCGATTGTACTTTGTGTGTAGCTGATGTTCCACGTCTGTTGGGAGCTATAAACCACGGAGATACGTTTCGCGGCGACAGACTGTGTTATCGAAATTTTACATTCGTAATAAAATACCAGGGGATTCTAAGTTTTCGTTCGAAATAATATGGAGTGAGATAATAATGTTGTGTTGTGAGTAATGTACAGGCTGAAATAGATTAAGCCAGATACCTCTTAGATGGTGATTCAGACAGTCAGGCTGGAAAACATTATCTAAGAAAAACGACCGAAAAAACAATTGGACTTCCCATACAAAATCGCAATTAGTATGAAGAGACCAATTTTTTTTTTCACCCCGTGTACGACAATAAATACATAAATAACAAAAATCATCATTATAATTACAGTAATTATAATGACTACGATATTTATAAAGATATAAGAATGATATCGTGTTGTCCTACGAGTATTTATCAGACGGAGTTTTCTATTATTAGATACATGCCTCGTTTTGATTTTTTTTGGCATAAAAGGGGATTAGGTGCAAAACATTTCTTAGAATAATACAATCTATTTTTGGATAACGAGATAAAGTACTTTGTTGACTCATGCGTTGGCGTCAAGCGAACGTAGAAATGATATAAACTTCATACCGACACAGAAATAAACATTCTACAACCCAACAAAGACGACCCACATAACCCCACATTTATTGTTCAAGAACAAATACAAAGTGAACATATTGAACGATATTTTGTCTCGTTGAAAGTAGATGGATGTATGAGGACATTAGTACAGCCTCGGGGAAGCAGCACCAATTTATAGTCGCATAAATATATCGGACAGAATGCGATGGATGTGTTTGTTGCAAAGCACTAGTTGAAGTCTATTGCGATGCGATGTGCATTAATCTGTGGGTTTGTTGGCATGGTAATGGGGTACTTTGTATGGATTTGTTAGAGGTTGACATCGTTTAAAACTTTTTTTTTCCATAGTAGATATTGTGTCCTACTTTCTACCTCCAAATCTCTCTGTTTTGTGCAATTTCTGGCCACGCTTGTCCCGCGAACATGATCAGGTCGTAACACCACCATCGCCGCGGTCGACGTTGATGAGGAAAATAATTTGTACCCATCTCTCTGTCTTCTTCAACCCGCATTGATCCAATGCATTCAAGATTTGTTGGCTGCGTTTTGAAGAAGTAGTAGGTCTGCTCTACCACTTTACACGGTGTTGGAAACCGAGAATTTACTGATGGATTTATAAGCCTGGGTGAGTATCCACAAAGGCAACTAGATTTGGAATTTTCTCAAGAGGCTAGGACCTCCGAATTACGGAATTCGAAAAA
This sequence comes from Eurois occulta, assembly GCA_950022335.1. Lineage (NCBI taxonomy): Eukaryota > Metazoa > Arthropoda > Insecta > Lepidoptera > Noctuidae > Eurois > Eurois occulta. The sequence continues at coordinate 10,426,939 of OX465496.1, forward strand.
AATATATCTGTGTGACTGTGATCAAATCATTCAGATTTATAGTCAAGCAGCGATTGTGAAAGTTTTAAGTTCTATTACTTTTTGAGAAGGTCAATCTGAAGATCTCAATAATGGGCCCATGTTGGGACGCCAATATGATTTTGGGTTGATATTAATAGGTTAGGTACAACCCAAATTATAACGGGCACTTTAGATACCTCACTCGTGGGTGGTACGTTGGCTTTCAAGCCTCTTCAAGGGCAGATCTAATTTCTTCCTAATACTCGAGGGAATGGCTGATATACGTATGTGACGTCATTTATAATTTAATCCACACAATTATTATGAGTGGGTTTTGTTTATTTTTTATAACAAACCCTCTAACAGTTTTTAGTATCGATGATTGACTGAAAAACTGGCTAAAGACATTACCATAAGGCCACAGGGCTCCAATTCCACTAACTTACAAAATGGCTCAGTGATCCATTGTTTTTGGCATAATTTCTATGGTATTAATGACTTCATTTTAATTTAGAATACTTATTGGTATTACCAAACTTAAATGATGAGATATCCACTTTGTGGTGATACAAAACTTAAATAATTTATGAATTCTTCGTATTGGGTTTTTCCACCAGTTATTTAATTATTTTTCGGCAATAGAGAGCGATTTCTTCGAACGACTTATCGTACAGGGCCAAGTGGAGGGCACCAGAGGGTGAAGAAGGCCTGCTGTGGGCTCTCTTGTACGAGAGTCGCCACGTAATGACCAAGACCACACTGCCACGACTATCACGAAGATGAAGAGATTAGAAATAAGTTCACTCCCTTATTCCACGAGACTAAAACTTCGCGTGTTTTTTTGCGAAAGGTTTTGGGCGATTACAGATGTGTTAAGTTACATTAATATATTAATTAATCACTATTACTTAAAACAAAGTTTTTTGGAACAACCTGTATAAATTAAAAAACTTCCTCCACCATTTCTGTTTATAAGAACGGACGGTCGGACGGTCAGCTGGTCACCGAGCTTCGCTCGTTGGTACGAGTATTAGATATTGTTTCGCCTAATACCCGCTGTAATTTTAGTTGTAGTTTCTGTTTAACTAAGTACCTACCTACTTAAGTGTGTATAATTATCTAAATTATGTAGTCGTTGATTTTGGTGCACGGTAAAACTCTAATGAGTTTATGTTGGCACCAACTTGACATATTAAATTGTATGTGTACTACTGAATAAATAAAAATAAAATAAATATGTGTGTTTGATTTAGTTTGCAAAAACTTTTGTTACTATTATCATAGCCCAAGTGAAGTCCCGTGAATAAGATCCTTCTACATTGCAACAAGTTTCCACCACAATTTGTATGCAACCATAAAGCTAAACATTTGTTACTCTCAGTATCATCTCCAGCATTTAACTGGACCGTATCCCCGCTAGTTTAGTTATGCGAATGTAAATAACTTTGTTTACGACTTAGTATAGATTTATTATACACGGCTAATTTTATTAATGACCGCTTTGGGGTTGTTTGTTTCTTGGAGTGACCCCTTTATGTTAAGTTTATTAGTTTGTTTTAGTTCTATATGTATCTTGGATTTAATAGGTCTTTAGAAAGAACTGCGTTTGTCTAATGGTCGCAAACGCTACTCAGCGTGAGGTACTATGTTCGACTCCCAAGTGGAGCAGTGTTATTGGGTTTTTCCATCAGAAATTTCTACGTAGTAGCCTAAAGCTAGAATTTCTGTCTGATTGATGTCCTCAAGAGTCTCCTACTATAACACAATTTACAAGACTTGAAGATAATTAGTGAAATAAGGATACACCTTTGCTTAACCGCATGAGGAAATACGGTCGTGATAATAAATTATAATTTAACGTTTCATCATCTGCCTAACCTTTTCTCATCCATGTTGGGGTCGGCTTCCAGTCTAACCGGATGCAGCTTAATACCCATATTTTACATGAAGCGACTGCCTATCTGACCTCCACAACCCAGTTACTACTGGGTAATACGATACCCCTTATTAAGACTGGTTGTCAGACTTTCGAGCCACTGACTACTTGTAACGACTGTCAAAGATATGAAATGACGGCACGGAACGGCTTAACGTGCTTTTCGAGACACGAAGGAAACTCGGTATGTAATGGGCGGTCACCCATTCACGGACCAACCTAGGCAAGCGTGGTTTAACCGTGATCGACCCGAGCGGCTGTTATTATTTAGCCTCGAGCTCCAATTGTAATGTAAAGTTTAGAACGAAATAAAACAACTCTCAGTAAAAAATATATTTTTCATAATTATAACATTATTTTTCAAGAAACAATCTAAGATTTAGTTTACTTAGCATAAATCCAAGATAAAAAATAACTAAGTTTTATCACAAAAAAAGGGTAACCCTGCGGGAAACATATTATAAAGGGTGTAACAAGACCCTTAACGAAGCCGAAAGGCACTTGTTCTCCCCGCCATTGTGATCATTTTTTTGGTCTAGACCATACCAGGCAACCTTCTAGTTACAGAGAAATTACACCTTTTTGACAAGTTTTTTACCCGACTGCGCGACGCAAAGGAGGTCTTTTATTAACCACGTAACGTATGTAAAATTTTAATGGATCCCGACTGTTGATTCTTCTATTCAACATAAGAATTTATGATTTGTTTAAATGTGTATCGATCATAAAACTATTCCAATGGTGTAGTTGTTCAATATTACTTTTAACAACATTCTAAATTACTGGGCTTGTTTTTTTTCTTTTTAGTTTTTAGGGTTCCGTATCCAAAGGGTAAAACGGGACCCTATTACTAAGACTTCGCTGTCTGTCTGTCTGTCTGTTTGTCTGTCTCCAGGCTGTATCTCATAAACCGTGATAGCTAGAAAGCTGAAATTTTCACAAATGATGTATTACTATTGCCGCTATAACAACAAATACTAAAAATTAAAAAAAAAATATTAAGAGGGGTTCCCATACAACAGATGGGTAATGGTACGGAACCCTTCGTGCGCGAGTCCGACTCGCACTTGGCCGGTTTTTATTTATTTCTGGTATTTTTTTTACGCAGTCGGGTTTTTTGTTTTTTAATATACATTTTTTATACATGTTTTTAATGTAAGATTTTTACTTTAAACACCTCCACGACCCCCGTACTATCCAATCCATCCATCAGCACAATGTTTTGAGTGGGTTACATTGAGTCCTACAGCAAAACGTGATTTCTCACCCCAAAAAAAATCGTTTCCCAGCAATAATTTTAGCGTAAAGTTACTTATTTTGATGTACATAATGCTTGGTAGACGGCTTCGTGGGTGTATACGGACTCTCGTTTACACCCTGTATTATGAATTAGAACTATTTTTAGAGTTACGATGAAATGTGAAAACATACAAGCTCTTATGCCTTTGACACTCAAAACAAGACCAAACTCCGCCAATTTGAAAGCAGGTGTATGTTAGTTTATGGACAACTTTTTCATAAAATAACCTGCAACATTCTCCTAAACGTTTATAACCAAACTAATCACAACCAAAACTAAACCAAGTATTTCACTACCGCGTATTACCTTGGTCTACCGGAATATTTCAAATTGCTTCCGTAGCGTAGCGTTGCTTTGACATGCTCATCACAAACAAGATGCGACAAAGGAATAGTTAACGAATATTTACTCTACCCGCGTACTGGCGTAGTGTCGTATGAGTAGGGAGTAGGGATACCCTACAACTTCTCTTGCTTCAGTGGCGTAGGCGCGTGTCGGCGGTAATGCGAAATCGTATGAGGTGACGGAAATTATGAGAAATAATATTAGCTTACTTGTGTAATTTGTTGTGTGACTTAGTTGCGTTTATGAAGATAAACTTTGTGATTAGAGCAATATACAATATACTGCAAGATCATCATCAATCTCTTGCTTCATTTCTTATTTATTTATCCGTTGCCGACAAACTGTACTGCAGTTTGGCAGAAGATTGTGAAATACTTACCTATGTAACATTTGTTGAAAAAAAAAATGATTGGGTTCGTCACAGCATGTCTTCTTCCATACTTCTCTATTACCTGTCATCTCGTCAGGTGTCTGATGATTCTTGCCATATCATCCTTCACACAGTCCATCCACCGCTTCTTTGATCTTCCTCTACTCTTATTCCACATTCATACTTAAAACTTTCCTGGTGACATTTTCCTCATTGCAAGATACATAGATAGATATTCTCATTAGAAACGGTTCAATATTTTTGTAGTTCTAATTCACAAAAAAAGCTACTGTCGTTATCACACCAAATTTTGATCATCCCAGTCTGGGTTTTTTGGCATAATTTGTCCTGTTTGGTATCTGAGTATAGTAAGGAATACGTAGATACGTACCTGAAAATTTTGAAAATTTCGAATGGTACCTATTACCTATATCTTAATTCTGTCGGTTTGTCTTGAACATTTAAATAAAAGGTCGCAGTCGACAAATATTGGACGGAAAACACACGACAAACATCACGCCTTTAATACTCTAAGGGTTAGGCAGAGGTGTACCAAATAGTACTCCCACATTTCGCCAGTTATGTTAAAGTCCCATTTAACAGGGGTAAGCCTATTGCAATCAACCGGGCACAAATCCAGACTCCGCGGCTGCTACTGAGAAATTCCTGATGGGAAAATCCAATAACACTTTTTCAACCCGGGAATCGAACCCAAGACCTCATGCTCAGCAGTCGAACTTGCGACCACTAGAACAACGAGGCAGTTATAATAATATAATACTACCTACTCCTGGTAAAGTCATCCAAAGGGCTTTTCTGCTACTAAAATCCCTACAAGTTTTTTCTATTCAAATTGCTACCTGAACAAATTGAATAATTTCGAAAACATGGCTGCTTCAAATTCTATTTTTAAAATTCTACACGCGTTTTATACTCCTTCTAACGTACACCTCCTGACTTCTCAGGGTAACGGTTCACAGATTTGTTTTTCCACTATATCGTGAGCGTCACGTACGACATTCGTACGGGGATCATCTTGTTTGTACTGGATCTCTTAAAGGAGTATAGAAAGCCTTATTTGGGGAAAGGCGCCTCTATTGTGAGTAATCCTTACTTCAGAGAGATTGTGCTTTTTATTGTCATGTGGCCCGTTTTGGTTTGCTTTGTGTGAAATTCAATAAGGTTTTGTACGGTTAGTAGCGTAGAGAATTTATTTCAAGAGAAAAAAACCTATTTTTCTCCTTTGAGAAGATTGATCTAATTTTTTCGAGGATTAGAGCCATGTTTGTCATGTAAAACACAACAAAGGTCGACAAAATACTCGTAGATAACATCTTTGTCTAAGGAATAGTTTTCTATACAAAAACGAAAAATAACCAAGTCAAGCGAAAAACTGAAAAAAGTTAGGAAAAAATGAGGATTTGGTCCCTCCCCCCTTTTAACACAGAGTCTTCGTTCGAAAACTTAGAATAGTCTTCCTGTAACAACCTGTTAAAGCTCTATTAAAATCTGAATACTTTCCAGGTAAAAGTACATAACTGCTGGACTAGCTAGGTACCAAGTTAGCTAAAAATATATTACACTGGAAAACTGAAATTACTACTAAGCTTTCTAACAATCCTAGCTAAAACAAAAGGTACAAAGCGTAAATTGTACGTCAGAAACAGAATCAGATATCAATCGACTCTACGAGTATTTCTACGTCCAATGGAAATGTTCGGTAACGTCAAAGTGATAGTTTAGAACAGGCTGTGTATAGTTGACTACCTACAAACCTACTTGGCGGGTTTGATTCACTGTACGTGTAAGGTAGGTGTGTAGTAGGCGTCTAAGGTGTCCTTTGAATATCTTCTCACTAGACTACAGACAGGCACTACAAGGTGTAAACGGACCCTTTACGTAGCCGTTAACAAGCATTCTGTACATCAAACTAAGTAAGTCTACGCAAAAATTAGTGCTGGGAAACGATTTTTATTTTGGAGTGAAACGCGCTCGAAACATTGATGATTAAAGTGAAGGTACAACATAAAAAAAAATTGTATTAAAAAAAAACAAAAGTTAGAACTATGAGCCCAATATCTCCGTAACTAGAAGGTTCCCAGGTTTGCAATGACGGGAAGAACAAATTGCCTTTTGGTTTCGTTAAGGGTGGTTTTACATCTATTATAGTTTGCATCTCCGTATCCTGCGTCATCCCAGCATAGCATACCATAATCAGCCTATAATGTTCCCACTGCTGGGACACAGCTCGTCTCCATGAGAGGGAAGGGCCTATAATCCACCACGCGGGCCCAGTGCGGGTTGGTAGATGTCACATGTCTTCGAATTTTTGGTTCTAGGACATGCCGGTTTCCTCAAGATGTTTTCCTTCACCGTTTTGAGAGCAGTGGTGATGAAATAAATTACACAAAGTAATACGCTTGCCTGGGTTTGAACCCACGACTTACTGTTCGTAAGTCGGGGCCGCCACTACTGGTCCACCGCTGCTCTTACTCAGACTCACTCTACTCGGTCCAGACTAACTTTATTTCCTTTCGTGGACTTTCTAATGACTAGAAAAGCCTTTGGTCTTCAAAACCCACTGTGTACAGAAGAGCAGATACTGTTGAACGTAATTGTATATTTTTTTGGTATCTTGCAGTTCAACTGCTGAGGCTGGCTTCTGCTTAACCGGACAATCCTGTGGATGCTTTGAGTGTAAGGCCTCCAGCCAGGGGACATAATTCTATGTGAGGAGGGATTTTAGAAGATCCCACGATCGGTAGCTTATCGTGTACTATTTAGTGAACTGTGAATTCCCTGCCAACATAGGTTTAATATACAGGGGTAGCAGGAGTCATTTGCTGTCTCTTCAGCCCCAATAACTCATCCTTGGCTCCGCGGATTATTTAACTTCAATTTTTCATATTTATTTTGAAAAATCGCAAAAATCAACATCCCCTTTCTTTCGACCCGTTCAATTTGGCAAACGATGCACCAAACGCCCTGTATAAGAAAAACATGTTATTTACGAAGAATATTTTTACAAAGTAATGTCAATGCTAAGAAACAAAACATAATTTTGAATTACAAGCTACTTTTCTCTGTATAGGTAATATGTCTTAAGAAAGATCGAAAGAACTGGAACAAGCAGTTAGTATCTAAAACAAATCGAAGAAAAACGTAGAAGCTTTATTTTGTATCGAGAATTTTATATTGTGACATAACTGCCAATGTGTGTTGAAAACGTGTGCGATGTTTTGTACGCTCTGATAAATAGGTCAGTATTTCCTTCAGTAATGCCCGTTTTCTCAGAAACTAAACGATATGTAAACTAAGGCCTGTATTATATTATTGCAATTTCAACTCTCGGCACTGAGTTGAGAGTTAAAAATTCAACTGGCGCTATAAGTCTCTCCTAGTATTTAATAAGTGAAAACATGAGTGCCGCGTGTCTTGATATTCATGGTTGATAAATCAAAGGTAACACTGAGTTGCATTTTTACTGCTTTAGCATTGAATTGTACGTGTGCAGTGAAGAATAACTTTCAAATAACGATATGGACATTTATTCAGCGTGTACTAGAAAGGTGTGATTATATTTTTGAGGGTGTGAATCACACCCTCAAACTGTACTCCCGTCGACATGCCGACGAAATAGCCCTCAAAAACAGCCTTACTTTCTAAAAGTTTCTTCGGAATGTCTTCACGAATTTATAAGCTTCCTAAGCAAATAAGAGAAATTGAAAACATTATTTTTTTTAAGAAAAAATTAAATGACTTCTTGGTAAATGGTCTATTTATCAAAAAGTCATTTAATTATTATACAATACATGAATTTTTGTCCGACAGATTCGTGATGAGTTAGTGCCAAACTGTTTTTTTATGTTTTGATGCAAAATATACTTAGCACTATTTTAATTAAATAAATGACTTTGACTTTGAACAACTTTCCAAAACCATATAAAAAATCAGCTGTCCCATACATTTTTTTACAGTGGAAATTATTGTTTTCCCACTCCTCCGCTATACTTTTCTGATTAATATTGTTGCGGGATCCAAAACAGTTAAGTTGTTCTCTGGGACTTTGTCGAGCTCCATTGTCTCGGCGCTTTTCTGGTGGTCACCATTGTTGATTCTGGCTTTCAGGAGTTACAGTGGTTTGGGAATAGTGTGGCGGGCTTGTCCCATACATTTGAGTCGAGTAGGTATTAAAGTGTTGTACCAGACAGCACATTATTTTTTTTAACGATTTCGATGTCCCCCTTTTTTTGTTTTTTTTTTTCGGGATGGGAAATCATCAAATGAACCCTCTCGCTCTGGGCGGAGCGAAAGGGAGTGTCAGACTTTTACTGACTAAAACCTATCCATGTTCTTTCTTTTGCCCTTTGTATTCCAGGGGCCGCGGTATCTCTTTCGAACAGTCCCGCAGCCCTGGCAGGCATCGGCCCTTGCGGACCCCTTCGATGTCCCCTGGAGAAAGTGTGAAAATGACATGACCACATCTTTCTGGTACACGCTGCTGTATAGTGGAGATATTTTTCAGTTTATCGTTATTTACGGTTTTATGCCTGTTTCTGCTTTGGATTGTCTGAGAAGTATTGAACTAAACCTAAGAACTGATTCATACCTTTACCTACATAGTTATAAATAAATAATCTGAAGTAGGAAATATTTACTATTCAAGCTTTATCAAATATCCAAAAGTGGAATTTTTCCTAGTTTCCGTAAACCTCAAACATTCAGAGACTACTTTGTATCTATTTGTACGTACATACGAGTATGATATTCTTAATGAGCGAAAAATTCACTTACAATGTTGAAAAATGTATTCCCCTGTCTCTTTTAATTGAAATGTTTTATCTCAACAATCTACATTGTGCTGTGTAAATGATTCGCCAGAGCCAACAGTTACATTCAGAGGTATTAATTCTTTATTAGATCTATGCATTTACACCTTGCTATCAAAGCGGGGCTCGGTCGTTGTCATGCCAACGGTTGAGACCCAAGACGCTCCGTAATGTCTTGTGATTGTGATAATGCTTGTGTATGAAACTGCTTAAATCATCTGCAGAGACCGTACTATTTACTCGATATACAATGTGTATAAATAACGGTTACGATACTTTAAAGGCATATTATTTACTCATTTCTATCGAAAAATACACGTTTATAAATACTCCCCAACACCCCGCGAAATTCAGCCATCTTGTTTTTTTAATCGGCTGATATGAGGTATGTTCAATAAAATGCTAATCTCTTTGAATTTAAGACTATATAAGAGAGACACTACATAATTTTTCCTAAATGATAAGCAAAAAGAGCCTATAAAATGCGAAATTACGAAATTTTTCATAAAAAAAATATTATTTTTTCTACATTTTCTACTTTAGTACAAAATTAACCCCGGTTTGAGTCATTATGTTTTAATCAAAAATATTTGAGTCACCTTACAAAATTATATCAAAATATTGACTCTTAACCAATTGTTTTAAACGTAATTGTCATTTGAATATAGCCCAACCCCAGTGCATAGACTCCACATTGTCGCATGTACCTTTTTCTTTGTTTCTGATAGAAGAAGATACTGAAGAATTACAAATGACAGCCGGTACTGAATCATATGAAAAGTTAAAATTGATTAAACACTCTTTTCATAGTAAAAATTGAAAAACGAAAAATGTTTGCCTGTCGGTAGATGTAAGTGTGGGAACTTTGGTTTGCGAAGGTTATTCAACGCTACGTGCTGGTAGGTGTGAATTAAGCACACGTCCTCCATCGATTTTATACTTCAATAATAAGATATATGTAAGCATCTGATGATTTAAGGATGGTCGTATCAGTTCCGTTCTCAATGTCTTCTGAATAGTATTGTTCGGTCACACATAGGTACTATAAATTATTTCTATCGTGTATGACCTCATGCTCAACAAAGCTTAGGGCATGTGTGAGCTCCTTCTTCTCAGTATGGACTCTATAAATCGTGTGATCTGTCAGTATGCAGGTCAAGGTAAGGACACTGCTAGCAAAAGTAATAAGAAATCTGTACTCTGGCCAACTTTAAGTATCAAATTTGTAGTTCGTATCTAGACTTGGAATAAATATAAGTTGATTTTCTCGGCTTGTATAAAAGTAAGACAAATAACCAAAGAAAAAGCGAATCTCGGATGTAATCTAATTACATCGAGTACCCAACTGTAATAAGCTGAAAACGAGAACGCTGAGCTTTGTTCGGTAACCAATTTGACCCCTTAAATGAGTTTCTTAAAGTTGGGACCAACTTGTTTTTGCGACCTAGAGCGTAGTGTCTTCGGAATTCCATGCGCATTTTCATCAGTTCTAAGCTACATCTAAATGAATGTCTCCATATTATTGCACTTTGGGAATTTCAATTTTCGGCGCTAAGTCAACAATTGCGCACTTTTATTTAGGAATCACTGTGTGACTGTTTGTCACTTACGCCTAATTGTTAAGCAAATATTTTAGTCTTGATCGTTATTTTAAAACTCTTCACACGATATCGGCCACGTGCAAACCATTAAGTTTCTATTTTATGGCTTGACGGTCAAGTGACAGTAATTAACAATACTGCACCACTTAGAAATGCATAAAATCTTTACTTAATGGGAAACCCACTTGGGTTTATTGACAGAGCAAATGTAATAATTCAACAAATTCTTAAGAAACGATAAAAGTATCCGATTTCTAAATGCATTCCTGAATACTAGCGCAACATCTGGTTGCAATATAGTCGCGCCCGAAGTGATCCTTTAAAACAATTGAGAGATTTACAAAAAAAGGGGCATACGCCGAGGAGGCTGAGAGAAGCGAGAGACGAGGAATGGTACCGAGCAGTCGGTTTTAGACCGCTATAGGATCCGGACGATATAAGCTATTTTTAGTTAAGTTAGGAGACTTAGTGAATACCGGGAGTCTATGTCCAAATGGGTTGTTGTAAGAGTGCGATAATGATTTAATAAGTTAAATATAGTTGGGTTAAAAGCCCTGTTCAGACTAATCTAGTATGTGTGTGTGTTTGTTGATGAGCGACTGGGTGAGTCCTTTATTACAATAACTATCCTGGGCTGATGTTGTAATTCGAGTTCTTAAAACTAAACAGACAGAAACGTGTTGCTGGGGAGTTTGTTGCTCCACTTCGACTTCCCAGCTCCAACACTAGGAAGTGGTGAAGGGAGGGCGCTTTTGGGGCTGTCTATAGAGTTTCAATAGAGTTGATCTCCAACTCTATTCCAAAATGGTTCTCGAGTTACGATTATTAACTCTATTCTCTGGTAATTCTTGAATTATTTATTCATTAGCTCTAACCATCAATTCAGCCAATTTGCCTTTTGAGTTTTGACTCTCAATCCTACTATGACCAACCATATAGTGATTCTAGAATAATATGATCTTACCTCTGACAGATGATTCGGTCAGGTTGACACAAACACGTGTCTTGCAGATGCGCTAACGGTACAAAACGAGCACATGATCCATGGGGTGGGATTGGAATGGTTTGATACCACATCTATTTTATAACCAGTCTAAGGACTGTTAGGGACCATGTCTACTATTAGCATGATGACTGACGTTCTGCTGCTGAAAAGCCGCCTTGTCACGTTCACCAGTTCGAAAGAACTGCTAGGGACAGTGTTCACTAGGAGCATGATGTCGACGCATTGCCGCTGAAAAGCGGCTTACGTCACTTATGGAAGTGTTGCTCTGAGTGCTCCAGGTGTAGATGTAAAGTATCGTGTGAGTCACGAGTGACCAATTACCTATTACGCTAGCGTAAGGGTTGTTTACAAGAGCTATTGGTTGCCATATAAATATACTTTAGATCTCCTAGTTATGTGTTACCCTTTTGAAACCACTTTCAATATATTTCATTAACTATGAATTCCCTAATCTGATTTACTATATCTTTCAATCCTTTCCTTGTTCTAAGAATGATACGAGGCATTGGACTTCTTCATATTAAGGAATTCAGTTTTCTTAGTCAGTGGTGACCAGCCTGGAGACGAACCTTACAGGGTCACGCGCATGGCGGGGCGTGACCTTTGCCCCTTAGGGGGCAACTGACCAAAATATTAATATTTACATGACTTAGGAAAAATGAAAATTTTATCAGACTAGGGTCTTATTGGAACAGTCACAACTGCATAGTATAAAACAAAGTCGCTTTCTCTGTCCCTATATCCCTATGTATGCTTAGATCTTTTAAACTACGCAACGGATTTTGGTGCGGTTTTTTTTTAATATATAGAATGATTCAAGAGGAAGGTTTATTTATGTATAATACATGCACCCGTGCGAAGCCGGGGCGGGTCGCTAGTTAATTTATGTTAGTGTTGGTAAAAACTGATATCACTCACCGAGGGTAGTCGTTACGCATTTGTTTTGTTTTTGTTGATCACTATTCAAAACCAAAGAAACGGTACTGAAAATGTACACAAAAGAATACTGACTGTGTAGAACCGCACTGCACTGCGTCCGTGTAGTGTGTTCTTTTATTTTTGGTAAGTTCTTATTTTGTGGGTGTATATTTCTAAGCCTGGTATAGTCAGCCAATATCATCCGACAGTGCTAGCCAAAAACTCTTTCATGACTTCTATTTCATTTATAATGTGGACCATTAGGTATAGCTAAACCAAGAAATCTGTGTACTTCGCTAATATTTGTGTTTTCGAATTAGTACGAACGTCACAATCCAGAATTCCACCCCCGAGAGAACCAGAAACTTTGAAGTTTTGTAGTGCCGTGCTTTGCGGTAACACACACACATTTAGCTTGACACGTTGGTACAAAGCTTTCTATCTGTAGGGTAACCTACTTCGGTTTATCTGTCACTAAAAAATAATTATTTAAACTTTTGCAAATACAAGGATAATCTCTAGTTTCGTACCAATGTACTACAATATGAGTATGTACCTACTTAAATCGCCGTAATAGCTGTAGATGCTCTCAGTTCTAGATGCTCCAGACCAGGTCAATGGATTTCACCATTGCTTTTGTATTTACAAAGGTTTCCGAAGCACATACTTTTTCTAGCACATCTGTAGTTGTTTTTTTTTTGTCTATCTCGTTCATAGATATAATAAAGAGTTTTTAATATTTCTTCTCTATCTCGTTCACTCATATTTTATGTGCTGTTGAGTTCAGTAAATAAGATAATTCATAATTACGTAGCTTGATTAACTTTATTAGTTCTTGCTAGGCAACGTAATAATTTTGCGCAAAACTGTTTTGTATCTCAAAAGTATCGGAAATACTAAATTTTAATTAAATTTTACAAAATTATTTTATAGGTATTCATCGACTCTGTTACCAACAAGATTTCTAGAAAATTCTAATGGAAAGGAAATCTAGAATGAATTCAATTGTATAAAACGTTTCCATGAATTTGATTAATAATGTTAACCTTCGTCAAGACTGGAAATGCTTTATATTTTCCACATACCTACATTACTAGTATTCGTTTAACCCTAAATCGGCCATGAAACCCTAACATAGTCTTTTGCTAGGATTAGATTTTCCATAATTGGCTCGACTGACTTGTGTCGGAGGTTCAATTCTTGTTCGGTATTAATGGTTGTTCCAGGCCCGGGTGATAGTCTAAAAACGTTTTATGTTTGCTATATTAAGTTTAGGAAACTAAATTGTGTATTTTTTAGAGACCTGTTTCGTTTAAAGAGCAGATATTCGTATTTCCGCGCGTATAAGCTCTTACATGGAGGCGCGAGTAGGCGTAGGGTATACGCCTTTTGTCACACACCTAACCTTGACGCCTTGACGCGCGTATAAGCTCGTATTAGCACAAACTATGAGATATACTAACGTATTGCTACTCACTGAACCCACCAGTTCTAGCGTTCCGGTTCTAGAAGTTATTTTTTTAGATATTTATTTTGTACCCTATCACAATTTTTTTTCTTATATAACCCAAAGGTTGATTGGTGCAGAATGCCTTGTGGCATTAAGTACACTTATGTACCACTATTGTACATGAAGTTTAAATAAACAAATAAATAAGTAAACATGCTGGAATGATGAAATAAGCGCGAATACGCGCGTTCGGTTTTTTTAAGTGCAAAATACTTCAGGTGTGTAAGCGCTTAAGAATACGCTAGCCTGAAATCGCTCCTTACCTGAGCCATTTCAACTTTTACTCTTTTTCGTTAAGACTAAAGTATGGCGACTTATTAATTAAAACCAAAACCGAAAATTGAAAACAAGAAACTCATAAGATAACAGAAACAGTACCGTACTATATAAATTCGAGTTGCCATAGTAGTGTTTCACTGAAGTTCTACCAGAGCTGTGATACGTCGGGACAAAGGAATGGCTAACGAATGTTTGCAATTCTGCGCTGTCAACGGAAGCCATCGACCTATATTTCTAAGAATGGCACTAATAAGACAAGAAAAGAGCGTTTTGTTTCATGCAATAGATACTGGAACTTTTTAAGAAAACATTGTTAATTAGATTGAAGATGTTTCTTGGTTACTTAATACAGAGTGCATCGTTGGTTACAAGCGTGTCTTCTAAGCATGAGGTCGTGCGTTCGATTTCCAGGTTGTGCAAAGTATAATTGGATTTTTCCATCAGGAATTCCTCAGTAGTAGCCACGGAGTCTGGATTTGTACCTGGTTGATGGTAATAGACTCACCCCCATTTACGTGGAACTTAAACATTATTGGCGAAAAATGTGGATGTACTATTAGTTATACCTCTGCCTAACTCTTCGGGGATTATAGGCGTGTTAGTCGTCTTGATTATACGACCATTTTGTGTTTGTTTTAAGAATGACCATGTCATTGTTTTAAAAATAGGACACAGTACACACTGATTGTTTCATCTCGCTGCTGTATGAAAATCGAATGAGAATTTTCCGTTCATGAATTCATAGCTTTAATTCATCCAATGTTATCTTTGACGTATCTGACATGGTCATTACGTTGTGGTAATTTGTTAATTGGAGTTAAGCCTGATTGCACGCTAGCATTAGTATGCATGGTTGGATCCTGTCCAGAGCTTTATCTTGAATCTTGAGTTGGCCAAACAATCCAATCGATTAGGAAATACGAGTCAAAATATCGATTATCGTATTCGATTACAAATGGAATCGAATACTAATTGCGATAAAACTTTAATGATTAGAACAGTGGTCATGATTGTACTTGAAACTTAAATTGCTCAAAACATTACTCATTTAATGGCCGAATGGTTTACGTGAAGTTCAAAACAGCGATCGCTCGAAGTACCTTCGTTTGTAAGTTTCGGAGTGACAATTAGTGTAATTATAGTAGAAGGTATAGTGTTGTTGTTGATGTTCTACATCTGTCTCCCGGAGGAGCCTTTATCACGTGGCCTACCATAACGTCTTAAAGCAGTACTGTTTTAAAGCCGAAAGCTGAATCTTATACGTGGGAAAGAGATGGCGCTACATGTCTTCTATAGCTCGCGTCTTTTTCGCACACTGGAGTGACATTAAAACAATACTGCTTCAAGACGTCATGGTAACCTCAGTGTGAGAAGTGTTTTTGGACAAAGGCAGACAAAAAAATCATGAAAACTGAAAACTTATCTAACTTACCTAAGGGAGTAAGGTAAATTCGATATTTCCTGTCTCCCTATTTCTGCGAACATTGTAACTTACTCAAATAATTACTTTAGAAAGATCAAATAAACCTCGTTATTTGACCGTTTGGATTCAAAAATAAACTAAAAGGTCAGGAGTCCGGACGTCGGAAGTTGGAAACAATATCCGGAACGGACGAAAACAATTTGATTTCATTAGTTTCCGAACTATTGCTTGTGATATTAGAAAATGATAGGGCTATAGGTTTGTTATTTACCGAGGTTTTGGAATAACTGATAGCTGATTTTGGGAAATGGTATGGACCACAAGAAGAGAAATCTTTTTTACATTATTTTTGTGTGAAACTACGATACGATGAACCTAGTGCTGTTTAGTAGGTATAGTTCAATTTGTACCCTGAGTGGACCGCAATAAATTCTTGGGCGTCTTTCAGTTCGTTGTTCTAACAAACTAGCTATTTATTTAGATTGAAATAGAAGCTCACAAGGTTTTTCAGCAATCTTCTGCAGCACTAAAAACTTGATAGTTCAGTACGTGATGACTGATGAGAGAACGCCAAAACTATATTTGACATATAAAAGTTTGAGATCGGTGCCCGTGGAAGGCCGCTTTCAGATTAAAACAAAAGATAAAATCTATCAACGGGTTATTCAAGAACGTTGATTTTCAAGTCATACGGGGCCCGAACCAAAACTACTTATAGGTACAGGAAAATCTGAAAAACATATTGTGATACCAGGGTCTAAAATAGCCGCTATAGCAGAATCATAACATATTAATATGAATTACGTTACAATTCGTAAAATGGCCACAAAGTGACAATAATTCATAATGTTAACTGCGTTTGTGAACATATTGAGAATGTTAACGTGAATTATCCGATTCTTCTCCTTTACCTACGTGTCGATGAAACTCAAATTGTGTTGACCAGTATGTAGCCACCTGCACAACTCTAACATTTGCTTCGGTTAAATCCTGAAAGGTGCATGATGATTAAGGTAAGATACTCCTAAACCGGCCATTTTCGGCCCCCAGTTTGAAAACGAGCTTTCAGTATCCGTTTCTAGTTTACATTTAGAATCTGTCCTCACGTAACTTTAGATCTCTAGGTATAATTCCTATGTCAAGGAAATAGGTTTGTAGGTCACCTTTATACAGGATTGGCGACTAGCCAAAGACTTTGAAAGCGAATAGTGAATAAATCAAAACCTCCTCTGTAAACTTCTGAGCGATGATGAAAACTAGCACTAACGATAAACTAACAGGCTAATAGTCCAGTCATTTAAGCTTAAATTAGGTAAGAATCTCGGAATTCGAGATACCCAGCTGTAAGTCTGTAAATACTTGTATATTGACACCCTAAAAGTTGTCTCAAAACCTACATATGGTAACCCGTAAGCAACTATTAAATTTCAAGGTCAAAGGTCACAAAAATCGTTCTTTTGCGCTTTTTTTGGAAATATCTCATTTCCTATGGGTTTTTTGCTATTGATATGTATGATCAATATTGTAGAATACAAAATTCTCTACAAATTTTGCATACAAAATTTTTTTATACGATGAACCATTTTCGAGATAAAGGGCGGACAGCGCGCGGTCACAGCATCACTTCAGGTCAACCGGTGCCTCCGGTCGAAAACGCGCCATATATAGTTGATGAACTATCGATAAATCAATGATTATAAATATTTGTCAATTAATAATATATATATATATATATATATATATTTATATATATACCTACCACATGTAACCTACCACATGTAATTATTAATGCATACTTTGTAAGGTACCATGTACTACAAAACTTTTATGTACCTACCTATTTAAATATGGAGGTCTAAAAAAAATATATATAAATATATATATATAAAATAATTTTATTCCTGCACTTCAATAATTGGAAATAAATTAAACAAAGGCGTAATTGCGTTTCTCTGTAAAAACGAAAGAAACAACATTTAAAGCCTTTAATTAGGTCTGCGCTTTTTAAAAAGGGAAAAAAATCATTTTTAAAAGTTTTTGAGAAACTGACAAATTTGGATGAACTAGCTGCAGCATTTGAGGAAGAAAATTTTTCAGCCCAGAGATTATTAGAGAGTGGAATTCAAACCTTATTGGCAGTCTATAATGCTCCGAAATCTGTGAAAAGTCTCAATCATCTTCGTTATATGCATTACGTCAAGTCTACAAAACTTAATAAACCTGTGCAGCTTTCAAATATTCCACCAACAAGTGCAGCTGCTCATCAACATTTCAACCGTGTATACTATCAAGTTCAAACTTGGTTAGGACATGATTTGGAACCCCAAGTTTGGGGTTGGGCAATGCGAAACGATTTTCTGGAGCCTATCATGACAATTTTACCACCTGCTCCAGAAGATTTGCTAAATACAATTTTCTGCAACTGCAAGAGTGGTTGTGGTTCGCGATGCGGATGCAGGAAAACGGGCTTGCAATGCTCTTTAGCTTGTGGCCAATGTAATGGGCAAGCTTGTCTCAATGCTCTACCATATCAGAGCGACATTAACGAAGATGGAACCTTTGACCCCGAAATCATGGAAGAACTTGAGACAAATTTCGTGGAAGACGATAATGAAGACCAGTTTGAAATTTACCAGCAGCCAGAAGACGACGATGAAGAGGAAGAAGATGATTAAAATTATTAATTGTAGTTTTTGTACCCTTTATTTCATTTTCTTACTTTCAATAAAAATAAATGTATTGAATGATATTTTTTAATAAAAAGATTAATTCATAATTTATTTGTTTTTTTTTTCATCATGTAAGAAGTTATTACTATTAATTAGGTTAAAATTTAAATATAATTCCTATATTTTCATTAACAATTCTGCAATTACATGGGCAGGTAAGTGTTGTTAAATAAATTAATACTGAATAAAAAGTGGATAGGTTAGGAAAAAAGTGATAAAATATAATATAATAGTTAATAAAAATTGAAAAATATTTATAATCATTGATTTATCGATAGTTCATCAACCAATCAATATATATGGCGCGTTTTCGAACGGAGGCACCGGTTGACCTGAAGTGATGCTGTGACCGCGCGCTCTCCGCCCTTTATCTCGAAAATGGTTCATCGTATAAAAAAATTTTGTATGCAAAATTTGTAGAGAATTTTGTATTCTACAATATTGATCATACATATCAATAGCAAAAAACCCATAGGAAATGAGATATTTCCAAAAAAAGCGCAAAAGAACGATTTTTGTGACCTTTGACCTTGAAATTTAATAGTTGCTTACACCCTACCATATGTAGGTTTTGAGACAACTTTTAGGGTGTCAATATACAAGTATTTACAGACTTACAGCTGGGTATCTCGAATTCCGAGGTGAACTTACTATAATGACTGGACTATAACGGGAGATCAGAATGGAAACTTAGGGACGTTTAATGTCCAAGTTTTGAGGTGTGAACTACGAATTTACTGGTAAAGTCAATAACAGCATAACATAACATCACGCTTGTAAACCCCGACGGGTTACGCAGAGGTGTACCTAATAGTACACCCACATTTTGCCAGTAATGTTTAAGTCCCAATAGGGGAGCGAGCCTATTGCCATCAACCGGGCACAAATCCAGACTCCGTGGCTGCTAATGAGAAATTCCTGGTCGAAAAACCCAATAACACTGCCCAACTTGGGAATCGCACCCGGGACATCATGCTCAGCAGTCGTACTAACGACCACTCGACCAAAGAGGCACTGAATAACAATAATTTCTTTAAGTTAGGGATGGTAAACAAACGACTCGTCCCTTGGTTTCTACCACCAGTAACTGGTCACGGCTAACTATGACATCTAGGGTTTAACAGTTTTATGAACATAGCTGTAATGGCTCATGTGCCCGTTCAGCTACCATCCTTCAAATCATTTTATCTCCACCGTACCTGAGGTAAGACCAAGAGGTGCGTAGAGCAGGTAAGCATGTTACCAAAGAAACTAAACTTTCCAGGATTTTACAAAGCATCATCCTCTGCCTACAAACCTTTTCCTAAGTATGTTGGGGTGAGCTTCCAGTCAAACTGGATGCTGCTGAATACCAGTATTTTATATAGAGCGACTGCTTATTTGACTTCCACAACCCAGTTAGCACTGGGTAATACGAGTACGATACCCTTTGATAAGACTGGTTGACTTTCAGGCCACTGACAATCTGTAACGACTGTCAAAGATCTACAAACGACAGCCGGGATCAACGGATTAACATGTTTTCATGGCACGGAGGAAACTCGGTATGTAAAGGATGGTCACCAGGTCACCCATCCACTGAACAACCTAAGCAAGCGCGGTTTAACCTAAAGATCGACCCGAGCGGTTATTATTTAGCGAATTTTTGAAAAGATTGTTGTAAGTTTGTATACGGTAAAGTACAAAATAAAAATGTTAAACATTCAAGTTGTACAGTCTGCAGAAATTCTGCTTTGCATCCTACTAGCATCATAAGTCAAGAGTAGTACGAGTATACGCATTCATAATTTTGAATAATGTTGCAACATTTCACAAAGAGAAACTGTATAGTACCGAAGTAGAGCCCAGGTTTTGAATGACCGCTTACGTTCCATGTGCAAGCCTGCTTTAGTGGCCAGTTTGCCATCGGGGACAAGTTTTGACGTCCCTACTCCAATTTATACTGCTAGCTAGTGCTTTGTATTTTGATTAGGATTTTATTTTAGGTAGGTACAATTAATTTGAAACCGTATTTGTCGTGGTAAAACTTCATGTTGTTAGGTATAACTATTGGACATCGACAGTTTCAACAAAAAAAAAAAAAAAACCTTTGTAAAAAGTGCAGGTAACGCGCCAGGCCCATGGTATTGCAGATTTTCCATTGCAAAAATAAAGCATTAAAAAAATCGCAGCTGATGAAGACTCTTCACCTATCTAGAATAGTACATTTTGATATAAGTGGGGAAACTTTGTTATTGCATTCGAGGCGGAATTAACACCCGAGCTGCATGCGAGGGTGTTATGGAACCGAAAACTGCAGTAACAAATCCCCACGCGTATCAAACGACGTTTTTCAATACATTTTCGAAGAAATAAAATATTGGAACGGAAAGTATTTTTTTTCAGGAATTATTACGAAACTATGATTTAATTTGCTTTTTTCCGCGCTTTGCTTTCCCAGGTTGAAGAAGAAGCAAAGGTATGATGCCGCTAAACAGCCTAATATGAAAAATAGAAAATTCAAATTTTTAAATATAACAAAAATAAACGTTAATTTGTTCCTAAAAGTAAATATTTGTTTTAAATAATCATGTTTATCTATGATATTCTATAATAAACACAATTTAAATACTCAAAAAATATTTACGTCGTAACGACGCATATTTCTTTGCCGATATTTAGAAAAAAACCAATCACCGCCGAACCCATTTGGACTTGTTATAAGTATAGTTATCAGTGGATTTTTTTATTTCCGCACATGTGCGGAAAAATATTAAAAATCCACGCGTGTGAAATACATTGCATGTTGAACCTAATCGTAGTGCGATAAGAACCAGTTTTCGAGAAAGTGTACTGAAAAATATTATGTCATCTTTATCTTAATTTTTTCGAAACATTTTGTTACATCGTGAAATTTATAGATCCCTAGATCTATAAATTATAGATCCCTAGATCTATAATTTTCTACGAACGATAATATTGTAAAAAAGCACAGCAAAAGCTATATGAGAACAAAAACAAACACTAACGTTTCCAGTACTCACAACATTCTTGAAATCAAGTGTGCTCAGAAAATACACTCAATAATATTGTATCTAAGAGGATTTTCTCTACAAATCGCATGGCAATATTGGAATCACAAGAACCATTAATGTGTAATAATTATGCTAAAAGTAAACTCGGAATACAAATTGCGAGCATGTTCGCCGATGCCTACATTAGCTTTTCAGTAATAGGTAGTTTGAGAAATGTAGCTCTCGCACTGAAAGTCCAATGAATGAGAAATTGAAAGTATTTAATCTTAAAGGAAAGTGTTGAAGTATTAAATGTTGTGTCTATACACTTAACTTCTTTGTTTTTCGTGTGGTTAGTGCCTAACCCGGTATCAGAGTTTGTTACACCGCCCATGGGCCTCTGATATGGCTTTACATGCCGTCTAGAAATATCTCTCAGACATGCTGGTTTGGTTTCCTTACGATGTTGATGAGCATATTCTAGCCACTAATGAGTTAGTAGACAAAGTGGACTTGCTGACTCTCAGCAACACTCATTGTACTTGTAGGAGTGAACCCAGTCTTGATGCCCTCCAGCCTGAGGCAACGGAGGACCCGTCCCAAGCTATGAGCGCTCAGGACTGCACCATCAACCCAGATGCAATCCCTGTCATTACATTTCATGAGTCACAAGTAGTACAGCCTGAGATTAGTCATTTTGTATCACCTGATAGTAAAAATTGTTATCATTCAGTTATGTTCTCTGATGGTATAGGTAGAGGGCTAGGTAAATTAATCAGTAATAACCTTAGTTATTGTACCCAAAATTATTGCACGCCCGGGTCAACCTACAAACAGGTCATGGCTTCGGTAATAAATAATGTTTGTAATCCTAATACCACCATTACTATATGTGTTGGAAATAGTTCAAATATTAAAAAGGAAGACATCACCGACTATGTATCAGAGTTGTTAAAGTTAAGCTGTAGTAAGATCATATTGTGTGCTTTTCCATATTTTAAAAATTTAAGTAGTAGAAAAAACAATTATATACATATGTTAAATAAGCATGTACATTTCTTAGTAGGTCACTATAGTGACAGACTTATATATCTGGATATCAACACTATTGTTGATAAACTTAAGTCGACACGAGGTAAGGTGTATCTACCTATTAGATGTAGACACAAAATAGCTAGGCTATTAGCTTATAATATTCACACAGACATAAATAGTATGTCTAAGTTTAGTTATATTATTAACACCGCGACTATTAGTAATCATACTAATAAACATTTTTATAATAACTGTAAATCGGAGGATCCATGCGTAATTATAAATGATTCTCAAGTAGAATCCACTGGTAGTGGAGTCTCGGGGCTCACTCCAGATATTAATATTAATTTAAACTAGGTAGTGAGACAAAAGAAGGTACCTTTAACAATATTGTTAAACCTATCAACAACAAGGTATCTTCTCGCACTCAATTAGTTAGTAAAAAAGGGCCTCAGCAGAACACCTTAAAATTATTCCACCAAAATATCCAAGGCATTTCTTCCAAATTATTAGAAATTGAATTGTTTTTAGAAAAAAATATGTTTGACATTATTTGTTTTACCGAACATTGGCTAAAAGATTACCAAATGCTGATTAATTATGAGAACTACGGTTGGTAGCTGCTTTAACCGTAAATCTATGCTGCGTGGAGGTTCCCTAATACTTTTGAAAAATTGTGTTAAATATAAACAACGTATTGACATAGTAGGTCTCTCGGTTGAACATTGCGTCGAACTGTCCTGTGTTGAGCTAGATAAGCATGTAATTGTGTGTGTGTACAGACCCCCAAACTATCAAAACTTTTCCTTATTTGAATCAATAATGGAAGATGTCCTGGCAAAACTTGCAGCCAGTAATAAATCTACAATTATTTGTGGTGATTTCAATATCAATATTTTAGAAGACAATTCAAATAGCAGTCGGTTATTAAATCTTTTTAAGTCATTTGACTTGACCAACATTTTTATAGAACCTACTAGAGTCACTCCATCTTCTGCTACTTGTATAGATAATGTTTTCTGCGATTGCGATTACTTAGATAAAGCCATAGTAAATTGCCTGCCGTCTGACCACAGCGGACAAACTGTAACTTTTAGGTGTAACACACCATTGCAAAATGTTCAGATTAAATATAGACCTATAACTACTAGCAAATTAAATAGGTATAATATTTCCCTGCAGAACAAGTTAAGTGTTATGAGCCATCATATGGACGATATTAATATAAATCAATTGTATGATCATTTCTTTTCAATAGTTCACACTGAATACAACAAAACTTTTGAAAAGAAGACAAAAAGTATTTGCCCTAAATTTATATTTAGTGATTGGGCAACTAGAGGTATCAGAAAAAGTAGGGAAAGACTATTTGAGCTTTATGACCTTAAATCTTATATAAACTCTGAAACTTTTAATAAGTATGTTGCTAAGTATTC
This sequence comes from Eurois occulta, assembly GCA_950022335.1. NCBI lineage: Eukaryota > Metazoa > Arthropoda > Insecta > Lepidoptera > Noctuidae > Eurois > Eurois occulta. Next base: position 10,450,649 of record OX465496.1, read on the forward strand.
AAAGATTTTTAGAAATACATGCAAGGTTGCCAAAGCCCTGCACATTAGCAACAAGATCAAAACAGCAGAAAATAAAATAAAGACAGTTTGGAAAGTCATAAATAACGAGACTAACAGGAAGAAAATACGCATACGACAACTGACGCCGGTGTAACCTTATTAAAGCACATATTTTCTGCGTGGGAAGCATCCCAAGACGCAATAGGAATATTTTGTGACCTCTCCAAAGCATTTGATTGCGTAAATCACGACACATTGCTTTTGAAACTTGAGCATTACGGACTAGGTAAACTTGCACTTAGTTTGGTAAAATCTTATTTAAGTGATAGACAACAATATGTTCAAATAAATGGTGTTAATTCACAGGGTTTAAAAGTAAAAATGGGGGTTCCGCAAGGCTCAATATTGGGTCCTTTCCTCTTTCTAGTATATATAAACGATCTACCCTATTTATTGAAAAACCAACCTCAAAATATGGTGTTATTTGCTGATGACACTTCTCTAATTTTTAAGATAAATAGACGGGCCCAAAATCTAGATGACGTAAATAATGCCCTACTTCAGGTCCATAATTGGTTCACAGCAAACAATTTAGTATTAAATGAAAAAAAAACGAAATGCATAAGATTTGCTTTACCAAATGTTAAAAGTAACGAGTGTGATATAGTATTGAATAAAGAGAAACTTGAATTCGTAGATAAAACCGTTTTCCTGGGGCTTACGCTTGATTCAAGGCTACAATGGGGTTCTCATTTGAAATCTCTTGCGGGGCGCCTAAGTTCAGCAGCATATGCTGTTAGAAAAATCCGTCAATTTTCTGATGTAGATACCGCTAGACTGGTCTATTTTAGTTACTTTCATAGTATAATGTCTTATGGCATTCTGTTATGGGGACGGGCTGCAGACATTGAGTCTATATTTATTCTGCAAAAAAGAGCCATCAGAGCCATATATAATCTTCGTAGGCGCGATTCTCTAAGGGAACTGTTTAAGGAAATCAAAATCATGACGGTACATTGTCAATACATCTACGAAAACACGTAGAAAAAATCTACATCTTTTTAATAAAAGAGGTGACAGACACAATTACAGTACGAGAACTAGAGACCAATTAGTTCAGCCGGGCTTCAGACTCGCTAAAGTAGACTCATCTTTCATGGGGTACTGTTTAAGATGCTATAATAAAATTCCACAAAGTATTCTTGAACTGAATGAGACGAAATTTAAATCATGCATTAAACGCACACTATGTAAGCAAGCATATTACAAGTTGGACGATTATATCTCTGATAAAAATGCTTGGCTCAATGCCGGTCCTGCTCCACATGGACAGGGGCGCATAAACTGATTAATGGATAGCATTAAATAGTATTGTTGGAGCTGCTGAAGATTGTACAACTATCTTTGCATTGTATAGATTCAATTTCTTTTGGTATTATATAACCGCATAGCCCATATTATGTGAGTACTATGTAATAGAAAGCTATCCTTCGTTGGAAATCTACGTCATTTTTTTTTTTTTTTACTTGAATTTGCCCTGGCGGTTAAGTGTATGTCATGCTCACTCAAATGTCTCGCTGATGGTGGCGCGTGTGTCGGATCAGTTAGTTCCCTTCAAAATGGTTGAGTTGAATGGTGCTGATACATGCGTCATGTTCATGAACGGGCGCTGTCAGTTGTGACTGGTCATCTCTTGGTTGCCACGGCTTATTTGAATTAATTATTTTATTTTTTGAATTGTTCTTTTCCTTGTTTTTACTATGGACACTTTTAACGTGCACATCTTGCTACATCGCTCTCACATAATGTACCATCTAAACATGAATGATGTAACCAAGGTATTGTAAAAATATTCTGATTTAAAAGAGTGTCCATGGAGTTTCTTGCCCGTTCTTCTCCATAGAGATCTACGTTAGGGAATGGGCAACTACAGTACTTTCAGAGTTTTTATGCCTTGTGACTGGGACTGTAGCTAAATTTCATTGTTGTCTTTGTTTCGACAGTTCAAAAGTGCCTGTAACGGGCCTACTTGAAATAAATGCTTTGATTTTGATTTTGTTTTCCTCACGGTTTTTTCGGTGATTTTAATACAAGCTTACAAGCTTGGCTTGCCCTTATAACCTACTAAACTTCATGATGTTAGGGTCTATAAACAGTCTGCTTGCTTTATGGGATTGCCGTATTGATGTCCCCTTGGTACGCCACTAGATGTCCCAGCAGTGGGAACATTAAAGGCTTATGATTAACTACTATTAGTAGGTTTTTGTCTTCTGTAAATAAAATATAATCAATAAGTGATTACATTTTATTTACAGAAGACAAAAACCTACTAATAGTAGTTAATCATAATAAATTGTCTTTTTCTCCACATTATTGGCTTCATGCCAGTTTTCCGTCTGGAACTGGTTTTGTTGGAAATGGAACCGGAATCATGCTGGGATTTTTATCGTACCGCTTAAACATTGCCAAAAATATTTCCCCTGACCCGCCAATGCTTCGCTTCTGGTGTACGAGTATTATATTGTTTGTTTTTGTATGATACTGGATAGCAAACAGGCGGACCGCTGGGTAATGAAATCTATTGCGGACATCTACAATACGAGATCTATGGCAAAGTAAGTTTACTACCCTTAAGGGTAGTAAGAGTAGACTTAGTAAAAACGTATCTTGTATCTGATAAGCTGCTAGTAAACGCAATTCTATTCTGGACCAGAGAGACTAGTATGATTTTTTTTTATCCAATCGATTGGGTTATCGTAAACTTCAATTTACATTTATTTATTTCATTCATTATCGCCGTCTGGTGACAAACTAATTCCAGGCTTTTAGTTTCATCTTCATCATCATGCACAGCCTGAATTTTCCCACTGCTGGGTATAGGCTTCTCTTTTCTTTGCCAATCTCCACGATCTTGTGCCATCCTCATTCCGGTGTTTCCCCCGATGACAACTATGTCTTTTTCCAGTTCTCGGACGCCGTTTGGTCACAGCCTTAGTCCACCTGTCATCACTGCGCCTTGCTAGGTATCCTGTCCAACTCCAGTTAAAATTGAAGTTTACTTTAAAGCAAAGGTATTGCCTGTGAGATAAACTCGCACTAGGCCTACGGATAGAAAACAGATAACCGTACATTGCTGCAAAATCTCTTCTCTTCAGTCTAACCCTTTCTTCTGTCATCGTACCTACTATCCTTCTATTTCCCATTACGGTTACAATCAATATTTCTATTATCCTTCAGAAACCCAATAATGCCTTACACTGTAACACGAGTACTGGAAGCCTTCAGACGAAGCCTTTGTTTAATAATGGAAACTATATCCATAGCTATAAGATATACGTAACTGTTGCTATAGGCTACATCAAGGGCCGGAATGCCAGATATGCGTGGGATGAGGGTCGTCATGGCAACCGGATAATAACAGAGGTAATTGATTAGATATTAGTAAAGTATTTTAGTAGAGGGACTGTTTTTGACGCGTTTCTTAAAGGACGTTTGCCGGATAAAACGATGACATTTTTTTTATTATGGTATTTTAGTTTTAAATTAAGATTGGCTCCGGAATAGGAATACATCGCCAGAAATCTGTGGAAAAAAGTAATTTAACTAACCACCATTTTCTAGCAGGAAATAAAACATCGGCAAAAAAGGGCAAGCATATGTTGTCCTTCAAATTACTTCATGAATATTTGTTGTTTCACAATATACCCAGAATAAACACATTATGAAAGGTTGAAATCAAGTTGAATAGATATCAACTTAAAGGGCATCAATGAGGAGCCGAAAGTAATGATTTTCTTTCATAAGATCACAATTTTTCATAACTATTTTAATATTTGACAGATTCAATTATTATCCCTATTTCGCTTAGAACATAAATTTATAAATCAAATAGATCAGAGAGCATAAATTATTGTTTATTTGCTTTAGAATGACATTTAACTAAAGCTTAGTGTTGACATACATAAATAAATTATAAAAGCGTATTTCATACAAAATATTGTGGCGACGAGCGATGCATTGTGGTTGACACTAATCGTATTTGTATAATATTTAATAGTAAAGTGATACATTGTTAAGAAAGCAGTCAACCATTTTTTTAATCATAAATTCAAATTTGATTCAGTCTGCGTGATCATTCAACGCCTACTATTCTGCTTCATGCAGTATTTTCGCCGATAATACTCCAAAGCAAGTATGAAACAGACCGCTACGAGAAACCTCTACGTTGCAAATCTGTACTTGAATATTAAATTACACAGTTAATTAATAATCCACTGTCGAAGCGAGCAGGTGTTTCAGTGATATCAGTTACCTATATATGTATGTATAATGTGTATAAAATGTAACCAAACATTGTAGGTGACTAAGATAATTTTGTAGATGCTAAGAATCAGAATATTTTTTTTAACATCTATTTGAATTACACCGGAAATACACGACGATATGGTTGCTTTTGTGGGTTTATTACTTGATATAAAAAATAGAAAAAACTGAGAACTGTGCATGCGACCTGCCACACACGCTCGGCTGTGCCTGCGCGGTCGCACCGTGCAGGTACCAAGCGGATTTTTTTTAAATATTCTCCAGGTTGCATGGCATGGATAACTGTAGAGTTTTCTCCTACACACATTAATGCATGTGCAGTTTTGCCTGTACAGTCAAACTGTACAGGCAAAACTGCACATGCGTAGCCTATCGTCTATGGCCGGCTTTATAGACTACTGCAGAAAGATGACGCCAAACCTAGATAAGTATCGTTACTTATAGTACCTTTTAGTAATTAATCCTGATATGTATAACGTACACTCTAACTTAATGACTTTTCTTTATGACTTACCAAACTAATTAACACAGTTTTTCAAAGGTTCGCTGTATCTCACGAGATCCTACTTTATTAAGACTTTCGTCCGTCAAAAGGTCACATAGTCGATTCATAATTCATAAGTCTGTAGAACAGATTAGACTTAAGTAATGGTCCCAAAGAGCCAAGTATTAAGAATAATCGTCTCGTAAAAGATGTAATTTTTCTTAATATTTTTATGTGCCTACACAAAATTCGTTTGGATGGTCCATACTTTAGCGTGAGATGTAGAAGTTCACTAGATAACTGTTGTAGATGTTTGACATCTTATTCAAAATTTTACTTAATCTGTAAATTCTGAATCTTTCATGTCAGCCTTCCTTAACTTTAGTATTCATCTTTTTTATTATGAAAAGATAAAAAGTCACAGTATCATTCTCTACTTCGGACTAATGTTTAAAAGCCTAACTTTAATCTGAATCGAACAAGATAAGAAAACAAAGAAAGGATCAAAACTATAACGCCCCGTCCATGAACTCAGGTGATGCGGCCTGCGACGCAACTCGCGTCATTTTCTACACGCGCGTTTCTTACTTATTTCCTCACGCAAGTACCGTTGCGGTGTCTCGTGGAATGTTAAAGAATTTCTTTCATTTATTTTCTCTGCAGGTACTGTCGTTATAGCGTGTAACTCGTGACCAATACATAAAACGTCTACACCCCATCATTTTAAACATATGAATAGCCAAGCTCAAAGCTGCTCACAATCTTGTTCAGCTTCCAATTTCCTTGTAGATAAAATGAGCATCCATTTTATGTATTCCATGTAATCCTGACATTGTCATCGTAGATAATGCGATGTATGCCAATGTCGTGATACATAATAAACCGTTTGCTTAGCTCCCGATCAATATTGTCGACGGAATTACGGGAACATCTCATGTTGTGGGTATAGCACTATACCTATCTATATATTTATGTATGTAGGTAAGTATATTATTGTTATCCCGTTCGAGGATACATTATCTGGATTTTTTTTATAAAATTTCTTCGTATTTGTTAAGATATTAAACTTTGGAGATATTTAACTTTATGCACATCTTTAATTTTTTTTGTTAATAATGCAATTCACTTAAATGGAAAATGGTATTGACAACCATACATATTATGCTAAAAGAAAAAAAAAATGGACTAGAAAATTATTAGAGTGGTACCCCAGGGATGGTAAGAGAAGTAAAGGTCGACAAATGAAACGCTGGGAAGATGATCTCATAAGAGTTGCCGGTCCAGAAAAGAATTGAATTGCAAGAGATAGAGATAGGTGGAAGTCTTTAGACGAGGCCTTTGTCGAAGGACAAGCTGTTATTGGAAAACATGATCGCCAGTAACAAATGCAACAATACTGTAATTATTATAAAACAGCACTAAAGGCTTGTTTTATTTTATTTATTTTAGAGATATTTAAATGCATTCATCTAAAATTTTGGGTGCTCGTGAACGTGAACTACAAACTTAATTCTGTAAGCAAAACATTATTTCGGATTAAACAAAGGCAATAGTCGAACCATGTTTCTGGAATAAAATTATAGCGATGACTTACAACACTTCACTACACAAGATCTTCTCTCCCAAACCATTCATAACCCGACCTAAATGCATGCTTAAAATTCTATACACATATTAAAGTACCACTCTAGAATAATCTCGTGTGCAAAGCAGAACGGAAGAAACACAATCACGGCCACCTAATTTAACGTGCTCTAATACGATGAATATTCTAGCCATGTAAGAGTGAGAGCAAACGAAAATATTCAAATACATGTGGCTGAAACCACATTCAACCAGATTCCTGTGGTTTCAGAGATGAAATAGAAGTAAAAGGATTAAAAACCGGCCAAGTGCGAGTCGGACTCGCGCACGAAGGGTTCCGTACCATTATCTATAAAAACGGCAAAAAAATCATATCTGTTGTATGGGAGCCCCCCTTAATATATATTTTTTTTAATTTTTAGTATTTGTTGTTATAGCGGCAATAGTAATACATCATTTGTGAAAATTTCAGCTTTCTAGCTATCACGGTTTATGAGATACAGCCTGGAGACAGACAGACAGACAGACAGACTGACAGACAGCGAAGTCTTAGTAATAGGGTCCCGTTTTACCCTTTGGGTACGGAACCCTAAAAATGACAGATCCAACTTGAATGAGACAGAGAGAAAGAAGTGAAGCTAAACAGACGTTAATGCAAGTACGTTGCATAAACGTCGACGTAACTTTACTTCTAGAAGCGTTTACTTCACTACATAGTATAAAACAAAGTCACTTTCTTTGTCCCTATGTATGCTTAAATCTTTAAAACTACGCAACGGATTTTGATGCGATTTTTTTAATAGATAGAGCGATTGAAGAGGAAGGTTTATATGTATAATACATGCAGAAGTGCGAAGCCGGGGTGGGTCGCTAGTAAATAATAATTCAGGTTACAATGACTGCTTCATCTGAAAGTAAAAGGTGTAATGATTGCGTGACGTTTGACAGAATGAGAAAAGAGAAAAAGAGGTTGCGCCGGCCCCAGGTAACATGGACCTCATCTGATCACCACGACCTCTTGGCTGACAGTTTTGATAGTTTTGACCATTCTACTACCTTTTTTGATAAAAAGGTAGTAGAATGGACAGGCATTGACGCCAAATATATTGATATGTATTTGGCGTCAATGCCTGTCTTTTTCCAAACTTCGCCTTTATTTTAGGAGTCGCCTCTTTTCTAGCCATGTCATCTTTAACACTGTCCATCAGTGGCTAATTTCGTTTTTCGCAAGTCCTTTGATAACAGAAGAAAGGAGTTGCTTAAGTAGGTACTTGGCATTCTTTTAGAGCTGGTTAAGACATTTATTGTTGAAAATTGGCAGAATTAGTCCCATGAAACCATATCGACGGTTGAAAGGCTAATTGGTCTAAGCGACATTTTTTGCGATATTGTGTTATATACTCGTACATATTCGGAATCAGCTAATTTTTCTCCGTCGTTTGAGTCAGGTTTCAATTTTGTTTGACTACTTTTTTGGCGCTTAGCACCCACAGCAAAACAGGCCTCATTTCTAAGCTCATTGATCTATATGACACTAAATTAGACAAATTGGAGGACTCCGTGACTTAAGCTAATTTGATTTTTCGAACTTTTATAACGTGTGTCGATTAAGGCATTTGGCTTTTTCGCCATGGTTGTCGTTTTGTCCTTTGGCCTATTTTGCATAGACTAAGACAATAAGCTATGTCGTTTGGCCCATTTTGCATTCAACAACATTAAAAAACCTAGGCTTAGGGTGATATACCTTGCCGTGTCGACGGCGCGTTCGTGTTCCACGCGCGCCTCAAAGAGTTGTCAGCAAACGGGAGGGGCCCGCAAGGGCCGGTGCCTGCCAGGGCTGCGGGACTGTTCGAAAGAGATACCGCGGCCCTGGAACATAAAGGGCCAGTGAAGGAACATGGGTGGTTTTTAGTCAGTAAGAGTCTGACACTCCCTTCCGCTCCGCATAGAGTGGGGGGGGGGGGGTCATTTGATGATTTCCCACCCACCAAAAACAAAAAAAAAAAAAAAAGGTGATATACCTTCCTAGAAGCCTCGATCGTGCAGGCCTGGGTAACAGCACCGGACAGGCCTGCCGACGGCATTATGTTATAATGTGTAAGTAAAGGCCTGCGGATTGGATGTATCGATGCATTCCACCGTGTCAACACAAATCGTATTCGTCTATCCTTTGGGACACACTGTATTTCGATGGTAGGCTTTGCGTATGTGACTTCTATTTACTTATTTAGATTTCTGGGGTCTGAACGCATAAAAGCCTATACGGACTCAAAGTCAACATTCGTTAGGGAACCGCGTGTGTCATCTTTGATATACGTGACCAGCCTAGATGATGTCGAAGTCGGTAGTAGAAATGGGAACAGTTTCTTTTAGGATCACTAGTTGGGAGGCACACTGATAGGGAATACTAATGAAGTAGGTATACTGATAACTGGTATATCAATAAACATAATATCACGCCTGTAATCCTCGAAGGGTTAGGCAGAGGTGTACCTAATAGTACACCCACATTTCGCCAATTATGTTTAGGTCCCATGTTATATGAGACGAGCCTATTTCCAACATCCGGACACTAATCCTCCGGAGTAATTCCTGATGGATATTTACTAGTTTGTTTTATTTATGTGTATATTAGTATCAATTTAAGTATATAAATTTTCCAAAAAAAGTTATTTTTTATATATTTATTTTGTAGGGTAGGTACAAAATATCATATATACCTATTATATCACAATGTTTTCTTATTTAACCCAAAGGTTGACTGGTAGAAAATGCCTTGTGGCATTAAGTCAGCCTATGTACCACTATTGTACATGAAATTTAAATAAATAAATAAATAAAAATCCGAAAACTATTTGCCCGACCCGGAAATCGAACCCAGGACCTAATGCTCAGCAGTCGCAATTGCGACCACTGGAACAACGAGGCAGTCTATACGCGGTATATCAATATTTCGTAGAAATATGACTCTTCGTGATGTTAGAGCAGTACTAGATCAATGGAGCAGTATATCAGCTATAAAAGGACTGTATCTATTTCGTACTTTGGATGCCCCTTGCTGGTGGCCTTACACATAAGACACCCATAGGATAGTCCGGTTAAACAGAAGCCAACCTCATAGGTTGACGAGGCGAGATGTCGAGAAGGGAGAGGGATTGAAAGAGTGTCCATGGAGTTTTTTGCTCATTCTTCTCCATAGCACGCTTTGGAATGTGCAACTACAGTACTCTCTCAAGTTATTATGCCTTGTAACTGGGACTGTAGCTTCGCTTCTTTTTGTTTTTTTTTTGACATTCAAAAGTGCCGTAATGGTCTAATTGAAATAAATGCTTTGAGTTTGAGTTTGATGCCATTTAGAAAAAAATAAACCTGCTTCGAAGCACATTAAACTTTTCAACTTTGTATCTGAGTTGTATGTGAGTTGCGTCATGTCTGACGAATACGTGACTCAGGAGGTTTTGCAGTAAGTTGTAAAAGGCAAAGGTGCTACACTTTGCGTAAGTCACATCCCAGCTTTACATCACAAACTCGTTGAAAAAACAGCTGTGAATAGAATCAGTATATACTTTTATTTTCTTACTAGATGTTGCGGGCGACTTCGTTCGCATGGAAATTTAGGTGTGTATGTGTCAGGAAAAAAAGTAGCCTATGTGCTATTCTAGGCTATTATCTATATCTGTGCCAAATTTCATCTAGATCCGTTCAGCCGTTCTGGCGTGACATCCATCCATTCAAAGTTTCAAATTTATAATTGTGGTCAGTTATTGTCAGCTAGATACAACTTTAACAGTGGTTACGGGTTTTCAGGAGCCCGAAAGTCAACAAGGGTTACTTAGTGACTGGGTTGTGGAGGTCAGATAGACATCCATGTTAAATATAAATATTTAGCTATATCCGGTAAGACTGCCTGAACCGAAAATAGAAAAAAGCTAGGGAGATGATAATTTGAAATTTTAATAATAATAATAAAAATTATAACACATTATCTCCGGGTGTTCTCGTCTGGCTAACGGAGAGTACTTGCATAGACACAACCTTGTAGCCAGGATTATTCATCAGCAACTTGCTCTAAAATACAATCTTGTTGAATCGGAAGTTCCGTACTATAGGTATGTGCCCGACCCAGTTCTCGAAAATGGCAATATCACACTGTACTGGGATCAATCCATCATCACTGACAGGACTATTGTAGCCAATAAGCCTGATATAGTGGTGATGGATCGATCAGAGCGGCGCGCAATGATTGTTGACATTACGGTCCCGCATGACGAGAACCTCGTGAAAGCCGAGAAAGATAAGCAAATCAAGTATCTTGACTTGGCTCGCGAGGTTGTCGACATGTGGGATGTGGACTCAGCGATCATTGTGCCGATAGTCGTGTCAGCCCATGGCTTAATTGCCAAGAGCCTCGACCAACATCTCAGGAGGCTCTCGTTAGGCAGCTGGATCAAGGGCTTGATTCAGAAAGCGGTACTTCTGGACACGGCTCGTATTGTTAGGAGGTTCCTCTCTCTGGAGCCCTGACTGCCGGTAGCTTGGACCCTGTTCCCGATACCGGTGGGGTACAATTTTTTATATTTTTAAATGTTTTTTTATATTTTTTTTTAAATTAATATTTAAAAATGTATAAAGTTTGACAAAATATGAATAAAGGATAAAATACCAAACCAGTAAACTATATTACGTAACATCTAATAATCAAAATTCCAATATTTTAAAGGCTCATCTATTGCTACATTTATGTTTGAAAAAGTCTGCTCAGTAATGTACGAGTAATTCAAGAGCAGATAAAAGGGTGGCCCCGTCGAATAAAGTATTTACAATATTATAACGCACACACACCATCTGCTTTGAAACATTCATAAACCTGCTAATAAACCAAGAAATCTGGCAACACAGTACTTGATCTTTTTACTCGCTTTTCATTTATTCAACTTCAGACGCTAGTTTACCGAAAACATAAGCGTTGCTCATACTTATATTTCCAGGTCGCATATAAAGTAGGTCACAATACTCACCCTAGCGTTACAATTTATACAGAGCACCCAAAACGTAAAAGTTTTGCTCCAAGAAACAAAGGACAGTTATGATCATTGTAGCATACAAAGTCGCCAGCTGTATGAGGACTTGTTGCATGAAGTACAGTCCATATACAGTACTTTGCCTCCGTCCATGCATCGCTGTCAAAATGATAGTAATCTTCATTTAATTTAATTTATTGACATTTTGTAATAGAATTTTCTGCCATTTTTTAATTTAATTGATTGACATTTGTAGTTTGAGTGGTTGACATTTTTTTTTTTAATTTTATTTATGTTTTTGGCATTGTGCTTAATTCCGAATGTTTTTGAATAATACCTTTGAGTATTTTTTAATAATGATAGTAATGTTGCTTTGTGAATGTAATGCTTTTTATGTTTTATTTTTTGTTTAGTAAATGTGTCCGGGACGCTCATCAAAATAACCGTCATAATTATCTGGATTATGTTATAGCTACATTTTATTGGCAATTATTGGCAAATAAATTATTTCTATTCCTTTCTATTTCTATTCTATTCATGCTTGGCTATAAGGTTGAAGTTAGGTTGCTGGTCATTGACAAGTTTGTAAAAATTAAAGTGATCTTTATTTTCGGGAAATTAAGTTTGCTGTTGGACTGCAGCTATACAGGACTATAGGAAACAAGTCATAGTGCAAACTGTATGTCTATCTGCACAGTGAGCCTAGCATGAACGTACGGTCTTCGCACATTGCAAACTCGATGCTGACTACATTCCGAGTCGTCTAACACTAGAGCATTACAATCTGATCTTCATATCGTGTGTCCTACGTTAGAACTTTCAACACCTGGCAACCTTAGACCACGAGTTACACGTACGAGCGTCACGCATGTTACGACATCGAATGCAAAGAATCGATGAAAGAAATATTTTCTTCCAGTACCTACGCCACAAGTCACCACAACGTCCTGCGACGGAGGTATTCCTCGTAGCGCTCCCGTTTTGAAACGCTCCCATCTAAGCGCTCCCGTTTTGTTCCTCCAAGCGCTCCCAAAAGGAGCGCTTAGAGGAACGATTAAAAATATTAAAATTTATTTCCTCGAAGCGCTCCCACGTTTAAAAATAGGGAAAAGCATGAAGTAATGAATTATATCGATAATTTTTAAAAACTCATGTGTGCATCATCGACATCGAAGTTGCTTAACCAAATTACGAAATTGAGAGAATAATATCTTTTTGCTTTCGGCACTCTTATGTGTATACAAGGACCAATGTTATTGTGTAGGTATTCAAAGAGGATTTTATAAATAAAACGCATAGATATACTTAATATAAATTATATACGTATAATAATCACATTGCAGTAGACCTACATAATAATTACATTAGTACTTTGTGTGTACCACTGGCGACGGGGTGTGGACGAACGGGAATAACCCCTGGCGACTAGCTCCACGCCACGGTATTGTGACGTCAGGCGCTCAACACCCTAGAAACTACATCCATAAATACTCAGTTTAGTAGTACTGCAACAGATCCAAGTCCAGTCATAGATTCTCCTAGTACTAGTTCTACAGCGGCTCCAAGTACAACTAACCGTGTGCCTAGGACAAATATCATTTGGAAAACGAAGAGTCTGAACATAAATGATGACCAACTACGTTTTCATGGATCAGACACGTTACCTCCAGAAATACTTCGTTTAGACACTCCATTTGAGGTATTTTCATATTTGTTTACTGAAGATACATATTATCAACCTTATAAGAGACCAGACTAATTTATACTCTGTCCAGAAAGATGCCAATAAACCCGTAAATGTAACTAGTCAAGAAATACGCCAATTTATTGGTATTGTATATTACATGTCAAGTGTAAAAGTGATATTGAATGTCTCATTCAAGATAAAAAGAAGACAACATGTTCCTCCGAAAGATGTGAGGTTGGACCATTACGGGCACTGGCCAGTTTGGGTGGATAAAAGAATGAGGTGCAAATTTCCAGCTGCACAGGGTATACGCAAACAGTTTGCGAAAAATGCGGGGTTAGTTTGTGCTACAACAAACAAAACAACTGTTTTAAAAATTTTCATATTTCTTAACTTTATTTAGTTATTTTAGCATTGATGAAGCAATGTTGTATTTCTGCAACACATAGTTTTTTTGGAATAATAAATACTTTTTTTGTAATGAGATTTTTTTTATTATTTTTCCCATTAATAAATACCCATTTACCACCTTGTTTCTGTACAATTAATATAAATAATGACCTTGCGCCATAAAGGGTTAACCATTTTATCAATCGCATAGGTAGCATCACCGTTGAGCGCAATACGTTACTGGATCCCGGCTCAGAGCAGGTGATTTTAGTCAGTAGGTGGTTTTAGTCAGTAAGAGTCTGACACTCTCTCGCCCCGCCTAGGACAAGGAAAGTCATTTCTACCATTGACGTAAACGATAGACACCTCATTGCCTTATTTCTACGAAAAACTTCCGAAAAAAAACATTGAGGTGTGCGGGGAAGGGGGTAGTAATGGGAAACATAATGGAGAGAAATCATAAGCTTTCTAAACATTAAAAAAATATGAATAGGTACATATGTCGGTAGATTATATCATCTATTTGGTGGACTAAAGGATTAACAATAAAACAAAAAAAAAAAAAATTACCAAACCCGTGCGAAGCCGGGACGGGCCGCTAGTTGTATATTATAACAATGTGTTCTACTTATTATCGATAATTTCAGTTAGTATAGTCCCATCTCTATCCGAAAGTTAATCATGGGAGCGCTTCGAGGAAATAAATTTTAATATTTTTAATCGTTCCTCTAAGCGCTCCTTTTGGGAGCGCTTGGAGGAACAAAACGGGAGCGCTTAGATGGGAGCGTTTCAAAACGGGAGCGCTACGAGGAATACCTCCTGCGACGCTATGAAAACAAGAGACGCGGATCACTTGAGGGCGTGGACTGGTAGTACACGTAACGCAAGTTTAAACATTTTTACATAATATTTGAAAATAATACTAGCTTGTACCCGTGGCTTCACCCGCGTAGAATTCGGTAATTGTCTGAATTGAAAAATATCCTATGTTTTAAACTAGGTACACTTTCTCTGCGCTAATTTTCATTAAAATCCGTTTAGTAGTTTTTTCGTCAAAGTATAACAAATAACCATCCATCCATCCATCCTCACAAACTTTCAAATTTAAGATAATAGTAGTAAGATTTGTATAATGCTATAGGATATTTGTAATGATTTACGTAATACGCCGCGCGTTCGTGTGAGGTCCTTAGGTTTCTACGTACGGAATAATTCCAAAGATGCATCTCTCTGCTTCAGAGTACCTAAGTTTATTCCACCATTCGATATTGAAATATTGTATCTTCTATTGGAAGTACAGCCAATTTAAAGTTTTGAATAAGTAGCCAGTTCTGTGAATAATTTGTATGGAGCGGAGCTTACATATTGCTTAAATTGCATGTTTTGATGTCTAAACTTTGTAGGAAATAGTCTTGTTATGGCGGAATAAGATTTTGTTTGTAAATGTTTGGAAAATTATGTTAATTTTAACGAACACCGCATTTCGCCATTTAAGTTATCGAAACCAGGGCTGCGCTTGCGACCACTACCAACATACAGGAACCAATGAGACTGACAGGTATTGGACGAGTTATCTTCAAAATAAGTACTTTATGAATACAATTCTTGGTTTCAATTGCTTATAAGAAAAAGCAAGACGTTTCGATTTAATTTATGTACAAACGCCAAAACATCAAGCTTCCCGAAACTGTGAAATTTTCCCAATCAACCTTGAACCTACTGCTTTAGCGATATAGTTGAAAATCTATTAAAGAAATTTGACAGATTGTAGTTGCATGTGCAGGCGTCTGTATCTACAAGAATTTGTGTGGTATACTACAACTAAAAAACCTGACTACTGAAAAATCACGATCTAATCAAATTCGGGGTTTACAAGATAAAATCGACTCCTCCTATATTGTTGAAGTGGTAGTGTACCTTGGCCATAATAACGAATCGATTGACACCTTATTCATCAAAATCGGTTGAATAGTTTAGGCACTACGGAGGAACATACGTAAATACAATCATTCAAACATAGACTGCTAAAATCATAACGCTTCCTTTTGGATTTGCCAACAAATCATACAATTTTATACAACTGTTTTAATTTAATCGAAATCAATTCAGTAGTTCTCGCGACTAAAGAACAAAGGCACAAACTTCGGCTCTTCATGGTATCAGGTTTTCTTCATTCGTTGCCTCCTCAACTAACTGCTGACAGTTTCAGAACTTAAACGGGAAACTTCCTTAATTTCTCGTCTTAAGTTTGTCTTACTTATTGCATTGGCACAATTTATTCAGAATTCGGTGATACATTTTGGTGTGATTTAAATTTTGTGATGAGGGAGCGCCTAGAAATTTCGTGAGTTTGAGATGGGTCGCACTTAGAGAGGCAATTGATGACAAATGACGTTGTAGAATTTGTAGGTTGGGATGATGCCGACGACGTTTTAGGAACAGACCGGAATGGCATTGGTATGTATAGGTATAGGACAAAAATTGTACGCCTGGTTAATCAATTAATGTTTCTACACGACCCAGGAATACCTTAGATAAAAGAATAGAAAATTATTGTAACACCTCACTGTGTTCTATTAAATGCAATAATAGCTAGTTAAGTTAGTGTGTAGTATAAAATGAAAATGAAAAAGAGTACCTATGTATAGGTATGTACCTACCCATTTTGTTTATTTTAAGTTTCGTGTATCAGAAATGGTTAATATGAGAATGCTTATTATGTAATGTAACATGTACATACCATCTATCTACCTACATTAAGCGAATAAATTATTTGATTTTGATATGATTTATAAATCCAGTAATGAAAAGATGTGTTATTCCTTAAAAAAATTGAGTGCTCATAAATTAATCACAGCTATCGCCTAATTTTATACTGGTGTTACTTAATCTATATCTTAATGATAAATAGAAAAGGCCTACTCTCGAATAACTCCACGATAAACTCCTACAATTTTACATCATTCACAACAAACTGCAAACAAACGTATGATCCTCCATTTCCTTTATCAATCATCTGGAGTTGACGTGACAAATTTACCTCCTCTCAAGGGCTGATGCTTGATGTATGCGAGCGCGTGTCAGAGATATGCCAATGTCACGTGCAAGCTTGTAACATGGGTTTAGAGTTACACATAGATTAATATTGTATAGACGCGAGGGAACTATCGCAAAATAGCCGATGGAATCTTTCCCAAAAATGTTTACTTGGTTTATGTTATAACCGCAATGAGACACAGTAATTTTTATTGGTCACCGTACAGTTATAAGCACAGATCAGTATCTCCTCAATTCGAGCTTGTCGGGATTCATTCTATGCAACTCCATTCTGCAATGACACTTTATCAAAATCGGGCTTGAGACTCCATTTAGTATTTTTCGCTATTCCTCATAGTTTCGGATTTGACCACCCACTCCACTTGAAAAACTTACCCTGTATACGGTTTTAGGTAACTGTGAAAGGACGGCAGGTACTCATTTAGTCGGAAGAACATATATGTTGTAGAAAATATTGTTGAAAAATTATATAATCAACACTGCCTGACATTTCCCGTTGACGGAAATTTCTACCAGACGCTTTAAAGCTCACTCACCAAGTATTACATATCCATTTGTAAGGTATTCACGTGCAACAGATAAAATCATTCCAGTTTCTTTTTTGACATCCTGAATAAAGCCCGAGGAACTCTTGTATATTAAGTTTCGTCTGTAATATGCCTAATGCAGTTCTACTTTTTCGGGAATTTTCTGGACATTCTGAATGATATTTCACACGGTAACTGCATACACGAAATCGAACCAATACCGAAAAATCAATACAAAAATCCACAAAGTACTTCTTTGCAAAAACTTGGAATCCCCCGAAAAATATACACAACAAACATGCAAGATCCACATCTATTCGACTAATGATTATTGTTGTTCTATGTATAGGTACGGGTTGAATTAGAGCAATTTCTAGTTGCGGTTGAGCTCTGGATTGATGTTCGATTTAGGCGGTTTGTGGTTTGTAGTGAATGTGAATATTGTGCCGGTACATTATCTGTTAATTTAAGGGATGTTGGCAGAGAAAGACTTTGATTGATACACTTTTAGGCACTGCATGAGTTCACCATCGCCCAGTGGTGGGAGAAGAGCGGTAGCCCAGTGGCGGGAGAGCAGCGGTGGCCCAGTGGTGGGAAGGCAGCGGTGGCCCAGTGGTGGCGGCCCCGACTTATGAGCAGTAATCGGTTTACTTTGTGTAATTTATTTCATCACCACTGCTCTCAAACCGGTGAAGGAAAACATCGTGAGGAAACCGGCATGTCCTAGAAAAAAAAAACATAATTATGACATCTACCAACCCGCACCTGGCCCGCGTGGTAAATTATAGCCCATTCCCTCTCATAGAGAGGAGGGCTGTTTTCAAGCAGTGGGAACATTATAGGTTGATTATGCATGCAATCCCGATCCTGGCGAGCCGTTGCGATTTTCATAAGTGTGCGTTAAAGAATGGAGTTGCACAGAAAGAATCCAGAATAGCTCGTATGGTGGTGATGTTGATCTGTGCTTGTAACTGTGCGTTGACCAAAAACCAAAAACCTGATTGCGGTAGCATAGCCGAGTAATCATTTTTGGGTGAGATTACATAGGCAATTTTTCGATTGATAGAAGCCAACATAATGATAGAATAAACAATTATACATATCTCAAAAAATATGAAAAAAAAAATATAATTCGGTCAATGGCGAATGGCTTCTCTGCTTCCATTAACTACATACGACCTTACACTCGACATCAGCGCCAAAATAAAATCCAGGTACTATTGAGTTCAGTGACGGGTTTTCACCCTTATGCCATAAGCAATAACGTTGAAAAGTAATTGACTCGACCATCAGTGAACTTGGTAGAACAATAAATATCTTGTTGAATACAATTTCTTTAAAGCCGCAGAACCATTTCAATATTTACTATCAAAGTAAAACAAAACGAGCATTCTGGTCGTAACTGAAACAATGTCGGTATTTATCTGCAACTGTTGTTATAACCAACGGAATTGTGTACCAACATTTGTTGAAATTCATTTAACATTCGCCCGAAATATTACAACGTGGAATAACATAGAGATCGTTTCTGCTGATAACGTAACGTAAACCGCATACAGTTACGTTTACGTTACGTCTCATCACCTGTCTTGCCTTTACCCAACTATGTTGGGGTCGGCTTCCAGCCTAACCGTATGCAGCTGAATAACATTTTACATCGAGCGACTACCTATCTGACCTCCACTACCCAGTAGTTAGCCTTGGTAATACCAGACCCGTTTGCTTTTTTTTTAATTAGCCTTTACTGTCCCACTGTTGGGCAAAGGCCTCCCCCAATTCCCTCCATGTGCTCTTTTCCCGTGCCTCCTCTGCCCAGCCCTCGCGGTACGCGTCCAGATTGTCTCGTCACCTCTTTTTGGGCCGGCCTCGGCGGCGCCGTCCATCGTCCGGCAACCATCGTGTTTTGCCCTTTGCTTTCCAAGAGGAATATAACCAGTCATAACTGGTTGTGAATTTCGGGCCACTACCTGTAACGACTGTCAAAGAACTACAAATAACAGCCGGGATCAACGGCTTAACCTACTTTCCGAGGCACGGAGGAAACTCGGTATGCAATGGATGGTCACCCATCCACGGACCGAACTTGGCAAACGCTGCTCTGCGCTGCGATCAACCCGTGCACATGTTATTATTTAGCCACGAGCGCCTCTCTTACGTTGCGTTTACGTTACAAAAGACCAGTGAAATATTTGACACCATTAATTTATTCAAAGGTATTATGTATGGGGTTTATGAATCGTAAAATAGAAAGTTATATTTTTGAGGTTCAATAACCGCGGTTCAGGGAAATTGTTACACGAAGGGCTTTTTCAGTGGGTACATGTGTATTTTTTTATGTGCAAAACAATAATTATTAGTTTATTTGGTAGGTAGCTGTAATAATTCATCTCCTAACTGAAACACCCAAAAATATTCGATAAAAATTAGAAGTTGTAAGTAAATCCACAATATGACAGTTTTCTTTTGCTAGAGACTTGGTAACTATATTGCCTGAAACGTCATATGACATCAAGAAGAGATAAAGAACACACACACAAAATACAAATAACGCTGTGCTCGGAGTATTCTCGCGTGATCGAATCAGAAATGAAG
The DNA here is from genome assembly GCA_950022335.1 of Eurois occulta. Lineage (NCBI taxonomy): Eukaryota > Metazoa > Arthropoda > Insecta > Lepidoptera > Noctuidae > Eurois > Eurois occulta. The sequence continues at coordinate 10,470,314 of OX465496.1, forward strand.
ACATCCGCAAGAAAACCAAAGTACCGTCGTAGCCCGAAGAATTGCCAAACTTAAGCGACAGTGGGCAGGGCACATTGCTCGCAGAACGGATGGCAGATATGACCGAAAAGTTCTGGAGTGGCGACCGCGAGCCGGAAGACGTTGCCTCCCACTAGGTGGAACGATGTTCAGGTGAAGGTTGCGGGGATTCGCTGCATGCGAGACACACGGGACTGGTCAGTGTGGCGACACTTAGGGGAGGCCTATGTCCAGCAGTGGACGTCTTTCGGCTGAAATTATGATGATGACACAAAATACACATTAAGATTAAATAACATAAAGTTACTGCTTCCAGCAGACCTGCGAGACAAAAGTTGGATTAGAAATGTAGACAGTTTGTAGAAAAGGCCAAAACAAGGAAATGTATGTAAGTATGTGTATGAAATTAATTCAAATTCAACGCAAGACATAGATAGACTCGCTATATTATATTTATTTGTAACATCCCTGTACAACCTATGTCAACAAATAAAGATTACATTTCATTTTCATTTTATAAATGTGTGTGAATGTGTAGCGATTTTTCACCCATGAACTTTGCTAAAATTCATTGTTTATTGAAACCTTTATTAAGCCAGTTTGTTACGAGGATTTTTTTTACATAACCAAATAATATCAAAATTAAAATCCTAAAATCGAATTCACTATTTCCAATTTTTTTAAATTAAACATTTGCAGAGAAGACGGTATCGGGCCATTATCAGATCGAAATGCTATTCAGATTCTGTGTTAATCAATAAATCCACTTAGTTTATAAAATATGCAAACCATTTGAATTGGAAATAGCTATCGTTTGATTAAATACTGTAGTTAATTCTGTAAGTGGACTAAAAGCGAATTAAAGCCCATTTACATGGAGCGAATTTTGCTCCCGTTTTGTGGAGAGATTACGTACATTCAGGCGAGTATCGATTCAGACTCATCATCCTCAACTAACCAATTCAGTGAATCGTTCTCGTAAAGAAAGACGAAAAGAAAGAAAAAAATATTTTTTTTTCGTACTGTATAATAATAATTTTTTCTTCTTTTTTTCCATTAGATCTTTATTTGAATGTTTAGGTTCTCTGACAACTAGAGAAACTCAAGCAAGGCTAAAATTTGTATCGGTGTAAAGGATCTCTCTAGAAACTCTAGGTGTTTAGCCATTTCCATTTAGGAGACATTTCACTTGATTATTAATTCGTTTCAAAGTTCGTGGTTCTATTTCATTGCCCTTGGAATTATCAATACCTAGGTACAGTTCAAAATAACGATTGACCCAGAGCCCAATGATTCTATGCTATGGCCGGTGGGTTCGAATCTAATATGTAACATTATTATGGCCTTCTTAACTAGTAGCAGCCACGGAGTCTGGAGTTGTGCCCAGTTGATGGCAATAGGCGCCCCCTATAGCAACCCACCCCATAAAATCCCAACCACATCTAGCCCCATTGAAATACTTTTTCATGAAATAGATACAGAATAGGGTTAAATGAACTTAGAGGGTTGTATTGATGATTTTAATGATTATAATTCTGTAACTACATACATGTTACTTACGCGACTCATTTTTCATCGTCATACAACCTGACACTGACCTGCAAATTGCAAAAAACGTAAGAAATTTTGAATTTCGCGAGCTACCCTGACACATCCACCTTAACACAACCCGACATAGGCACTTATGAAACGTCAGAAGCTAGGTGCACCTACCAAACAAGCCAGCCTCATCATCTGCCTAGCCTTTTCCCAACTCTGTTGGGGTCGGCTTCCAGTCTTACCGGATGCATCTGAATACCAGTATTTTACATGGAGCGACTGCCTATCTGACCTCCACAACCCAGTTAGTACTGGGTAATACTATACCCCTTGGTAAGACTGGTTCTCAGACTTTTTGAGGCACTGACTAACTTTAACGACTGTCAAAGATCTACAAATGACAGCCGGGACCAACGGCTTAACGTGCTTTCCGAGGCACGGAGGAAACTCGGTGTGTACCTAATGGGTGGTCACCCGTCCACAGATCAAGCTAGGCAAGCACGGCTTAACCTAAAGATCGATCTGAGCGGCTGTTATTATTTTGCAACGAGCCCCTCATAAGCCAGCCTACCTCAATTTAAAGATCAAAAATAATACTGCTCAACTTCAAGCAAATACAACACACACTGCGTTTCAAAACAACAAAGTGCACTCTGCAAATGATCGGACATACGAAATGTAATTGTATGCGACAAATGTAGTTTAATTTGCAGTAACTGTCACGAGATGGTGTTCATGTAATGCAAACCTGGTATCTGTGATTTAACTGGAGAACGTGGGTCTATTATTGTGCACCTATGTGTATAATGTACATAAGTGTGCTGAAATTGTCAAAAGGATTCGTTTGTGCGAAGAACAGGACAGTCTGGTAATTTAAGGCCTTATTATTTCCAACGGTAAGTTCTCAGTATTTGCTGTTAAAATAGAAGAAAATATCTACAACGAAACAGTCAATCAAATATTCTGTACGTACACCAAATAGCAAAAATTATTGCTGGGAAACGATTATTTTTGGGAGGGAAAAATTACGTTTCACGGGCGGTTGAGCTTAATGTAACGCACTCAAAACATTGTGGTGATGCATGCATTGAATAGTTCGGGGTTTGTGGTGGTATTTTAAGTAAAATTAGTACGTTAAAAACCTGTATTTAAAAAAAAAACCCTTGTGAAAAAATTTTGAACTTTGACCCCCAATATCTCCGTAACTGGAAGATTGCCAGGAATGGTCTAGAACAAAATAAATATCGCAATGACGGGGAGAAAAAGTGCCTGTAAACTGAAAGTGATCTAAAACGTTTTAAAGTATCGTCAGTGTGATCATTGTTTTACATTCACAGTTCTCACAGTTCTTAGGCGGTTCAGATGCGTTGATCGCGTTCAGTTTCATTGGCGTAATTCGCCTGTAGTTGACATTTTTTTTGCGGTCCAGAGTAAGGACTAATTTGAATAAAGCCGGGGACTTAGACATTATAGAGGGTACCTCTTTTGCTTACCATCATCATCGCTTCATCAATCTATATGTAGGTTGTATCCTTTTGACATTGATTCCCTACAATTGCACGCCACTGACCTCAATCCTGAGCCGCCGTCATCAATCTACGACCATGCCTTGCTAGATAATGATAGGATATTCTGTGTATACAGATTAACCGTTGATTAAGTGGCTGCCTATACCAAGTACACATACTTAATCGAATTCAATTATCGATGTGAACGCTTGGCATTCTATTTAGAGACATCACATCATAGGTAAATCCCATTATAACAAGTCATATCTAGGTAATGTGGATGATAGGAAGCTTAGAATAGGAATTTAACAATTCAGAATATAATTTATTGTAAAACTAGCCTTTCCCCGCGGCTTCGCTCGCGTTAATTTATAATTTGGCAATCAATTCGGGTTGCAGCTTGTAATAATATAATTCAATCCTGATTCGAAAGGCACGTGGCCCCATCTATTTTCATAAGAACTTTATATTTGTTTTCCTCGAGAACAGTACTTTTTTTCGGGATGAAAGGTACCCTATGTCCGTTCCTGTACACCTGACAAGGTATATACAAAATTGCAGGATGATCGGTTCAGTGGTTTAGGCGTGAAAAGGTAACAAACAAATAAAAAAACTTACTTTCGCATTTATATATATATATAAAATAAAATAAATATAAATAAAATAAAAAAAATATTAAAAATAAAATAAATACTTATAACAAATAAAAAATAAATGTATAATATAATAAAAATAACCGTAAAAATAAAATATAAATAAATAAATTAATATTAAAAATAAATTAATACATATATATAGTGAGAAAGTAAGGATTAAGGATTTTTCAGAGTTTCCCGACGCCGCCGCTGCATTCGTGACCTAAGCCCCAGCCATCGAATCATGATTTGTTTTCGGCATTCCCTTAAATAATACCGATTTGAACCCCGTTTTCACCAGAAGAAGATCATGCTACAGTCACACCGAAACAAGATGACAGCAAATCATACAGAACTCAATGAAAAAAACATTTACATACATACACACACCACGCCTCACGCCACACGCCTATTGTGCCCAAAAGGTTAGCCAGAAGTTTACCTAATAGTACACCCACATTTCGCCAGTAATGTTCAAGTCTCATAATATGTAATAGGAGGCGACCCTATTGCCATTTCACAAGAAAAAAGTTAAATTCCGCACAACAGCGTTACCTGTTGTGCATTGTTTGACAAAAAGTTTGCTTTTAGTTTAACAAAAAGTTCTGAGTTTTCCCAAATAGGGAATATGCATGATTTTTTTTTATTTCTTAAATTAATCGTTAACATCTTTATAACGTAGAAAAAATATAGGCTTGAAAATAGTCAAATAATTTTTCAAAGTGAAATTTAAAACTTTGAATAAATTTGAGCCGTTCAAACGCCACCATTTTGCGCGCGCTTTTGATGACGTCATTGGTTGTGTCCCGTGTTTGTTTACTATAGCGTTTCAGTTACTTCATACTTATTTTGTAGTTTTAATTGCTATACAAATCATGGAAGAAGTTAAAAAACCTTCTTATTAGTATTGTAGGTATGGTACCGAAGTGCAAAAACATTATTAATAGTACTTACACCCGATAAACTGTTTTTTCGTATACCACGCGTTGTGAAACAACGAAAACAATGGTGTAAGATGCTGAGAAAGTATAATGTCTCCATTATCGGTTGTATTTTATTGTGAAGATCATTTTAACGGAAGTATGATATATTTATGTACAGCTTAGTGTGAATTAGCTATTAAGCAGTAGAAAATTCGGTCTAAAACTAACCTAACCAAGTTTACAAAAGTTCATAAAAAAAATCTATATAGAGCTTGCTCATTCCTATTGTGGTTTTACGAAATTTTGATGTTTGTTAGGGAAGATACAGTTAATTATTATATTGAATATAACATAGTGAAACAGAAAGGAGGAAAATATAATCTACAAGCTATGCAACACAAACGACAAAGCTATGCAAGTCAATATTAAACTGAAGTACAGATGTAAAGGTGTCAAATGTACTTACCTACTGAAAAGAACTTCACCAATAATACTAAAGCAGGCCGCACACCAGCGCCACATGCTACACGCATCGAACATTTACGTCGCCACAATCATTGCGCTACAATTCAGCTTACTACAAATGTATTGCATATGCGCACATCGGAAGCACAGTTGTAGCGTGGCACCGCTTTGAGAATGTCGACATCATCGTCTGATGACGACGATTTTTTGATGTGGCGATTAATGAGAAAAAAAAGACGTTATTGGGTTCATCCGTTTAATCAAGATTGTACAATTTACGTTTTTATTTAATTTTTTCATTGAATTTTTCACCAATCTTAGTCCAAATAATTTCTGTAATCCGTCTGTTACTATAATCATTGAGCGTATGATTGTATAATATAGGGTTTTTTTGAACCTCTGCAATAAACTCAACGTAAAATTCAATGTTGTCTTTCATTTTTGCAAACCAACGCGACACAAAAAACGAACGTGTTCGATCTTGAATTCGTGTAGCGCGGATAACGTTTCGCCACAAAGTGCGCCCGCTACAAATGTTTCCTCGGTGTGCGTGCTCGCGTACAAATATATGGGGGCGTTAAATGTGTCGCGTTTCAAATGTGGCGCTACAATTATCGAGTTACAAATGTATGCCTGATGTGCGGCCTGCTTATCTGTTTTAAAAAGAAAATTGTTCGCTGATAACCCGGCTGATAGTACTTATATATCATCTTATTCTTCTGTTACATCCGCTGATTATGCACCAAGTTGTTCATTAAATTAAAAATAATTAATTAATAGAAATTCAGATATGTTGACATCATAAATGCATCTATTTTCGGTAGATTATCCGATTGTGCTTTGACAAAACCAGTTTCTGTCGTCGTCCTAGATTGACTACAAATATAATATTCACAAGTAATCACACACAAATACAGTTTTAAACTTTTTTTCTCACAAACCCTACTAACAGTATGAATATCAACGCCGATACATCCAATGACATGACCAATGACGTCACATTTGGTTTGACCAATGGTGACGCGTTTTGTAAGTTTGAATTTACCACCCTTATTTTTCATTTTTTATATAATATTTTCTGGGTTTAAATAATAACTAAATAAAAAAAATACCTTTTAAGTATAATGTAAAGACAATAAAGAATCTAGAAAAAAATATTTGAGACAAATTTAAATTTTATGCATATTCCCTATTGGAGATCACTATACTACAATACCTACTCGTATCTTTTCCACTTAACAAAAAAATACCATCATTTTATTTATGACGATTCACTCCTCCATCTCTATTTTAAACCCTTCAACTACAGTTTGCTTCTAACAGTTTACGTACGAGAAATATAATCCTGCAGAACTTAAGCTTTAACCATAACTGTAAGCTTTGAAGACTAAACGGTTTCATCGCAGGAATGCAGCCGTAACTCCTTAAATGTAACGAAGCTCATAATGAATGTGAATGAATGCTTTGTGTGGAGCTAAAATAACAGGTGGTAAAGTGGAGGAAACCTGGTGGAGTTTAACTGGGTATATCTTTAAAAATGTACTACTACACTACTACTGCTACACTGTACTATTAAATAAACCACTGCCTAACCCTTCGCAGATTACAGGCGTAATGTGATGTCATGTTGTCTTTCAAAATGTGTAAACAGGAAAAGTTTTTAAAGCCGCAAAATCTATATTATGAACTAATACTTTTTTTTACTTAAAAAGTCAAAACAACTATGTAATTTTGAACAAGAGTAAATAAAACGAGGCCCAATTTATCATTTGATAAAAATAAAGGCAATGTTAAGAATACAGATAAATAATAAACAAGAAGTTACGTTTTCAGGTCTAAACGGCTGAACAGGTTGACATGTCATTTGTCACCTCAAACCAAATAAAAATTTGTCACACAGATTGATCATGACTTTGGTCAGGCCACATCGAATCTTCTGCATCTTTTGTGCACAATAAATTTAAGCGACAGCGTCTGCAAGTGACTTCAAAATATTATGAATGCCTGTACCTACTGTTCGAATTTCAACTTCTGACGTTAGCATTGGAAATCCAACAGTCTGCTTTATTTAGGCATAGGTACCGCTTAGTATTCATGAAAAATATTATTCAATAGTTTCACACGTTCATATTCTCCCTAATTCATGTTAATGACAAGACACCGACTTGCTATAGAACTAAGCACTGATAGAAGTACGTGCGCCAATCAGGGTAATTGATACACATATTAGTTAATACACTCTCGGCATTAAGTATGAATTAGCGAACAAGATTGTTTGCATAATGTAGCCCTAATTATTGTTAAGAGCTGATTGATAAGAGGCCGACGTCACATGAATACACGATGCTGAATCTGAATAATGACAGTCTGTGTTTATAGGGCACTAGGACGAGTAGAGATACGGCGAAACATCACGGTTATATGGTTGGTTTCACGAACCCGGACTAAGCCCTATGCTTCCACATTTATTGTGCGAACCGCCAGTCTGTGGAATTCTCTGCCGGCTTATCTGATTCACGATCATTATAATCTAGATCTCTTCAAAGTTCGATTGAATCGTTTATTCTAAGCAAGTGTGCTCCACCCTAGACCGCGTCATTGCTTCACATCCGGCGAGTTGCGGCCAAACCCAAGCTATTTGGCACTTAAAAAACATAATCAGCCTATACTTAATATTCTAACATCAATGACACAGGTCTCCTCTCTGTGTGACGGAGTAGGCTCTAATCCAAGGGCCCATTCCGGATTGTGGATGTCACAAATGTCTTCGAAGTTGATAGGGAACAGACATGTTTTTTTTATTATAGTGAAGCATCGAGCATTGATCATCACGCTTGCTCTCTGTTTTCAATAAAATCATTCATCACATTCATCACTATGGCTAATGTGATTATTTGGATGATGTTAGACAAGACAATTTTGTTTTTGAAAAAGTAAAGTACCTAGTTCAAAATATGTGTCGAAGCTTCTCGGAACATTATTTCCATTTTTGAGTTTCATGAACAAGTGAAATAAAAACCGGTTGAGTTTGATGTGAACAACACTATGTTAATATTGTTGGCGATATTGGTATATATGAAATGTTATACTAAAAGTAAGTGGAAGCCTCCGAATACCATTAGATAACATTTTTGGCTTTCCTTAAGAACAAATAACTCAAATAACTCCTGACCTTTCGTAAATAAAAGAAGTGACATTTGTGCCTCTCATCTTATCAGTATTTGTATGACCTTATCACTGCATTATCCAGAGCCTACACACATTTACCACTAATAGTACCCTTTTACCAAACACTAATAATGCTATGAACCGCCTACGCTTAATTTTCAGCTAAAGGTTAGCTACAAATGACATCAACTGGTGACGTATTGATGTCATAAAGTAATCCTACGCAGTGGGTTGGTTTGCTTTGTTCTCACTAGTTTAATGTTAGAACTACTTACAGGATCATGTTCATAAATATATATTACGTAAAGAGAAGTAACTTGCGTAATTTATTCAGGATCAAGATAAGTGCTATCCTACATTTAAGTTATTTAATTCAAAAGTCTAGAATTTTAGAGTAAAAATTCTACTAAACCTTATATCATTGTTTTGAAAACGTCGTTCAAAATCATAATTGAAAATTAAAGAACGTTTAACCCAAATATGCCTAGAACTATTTCAGGATTCCGATCCAACCTACTACTTGTTGTAGGTAGTTTCATAAAGGTATCGTAAATCGACATGAACTTTCTGAAAATAAACAAAATCGGAATGCTAAAATAGTTCTGGGCATATTTATGGGTTAAACGTTCTTTAATTTACAATTATGATTTTGATATGGTATTGTCATGATTGTTTTGTGGTCATAGGTACCAATTTAATTGTCACGACTTCTGTTAATTATTATTATTGCTACTTTATTTCAGAGAAATCTCCATATAAGTAACATCACAAAACACCACGAAACATAAAAACATTAAAAAATATAACATAAAAAGTTATTTATTTATTTATTTATTTATTTATTTATTTATTTATTTAACAGTTTATGTACACACTAACATACAGAAAAGAAGAAAGGAACAGAAAAAATAGGTACAAAGGTGATGCTTATTTCTAAAGAAATCTCTTCCAGCATACCTGCGAAAGGAGAGTAGAAAAAAAGAGATGTAGACAAAGTGTGTAAAAGAAGAAGAGAAAATAGAATACACAAAAACAAATCAAATAACGAATTTAAATATAACATACAATACAGGAATATACTTACATATTTACTAGTAAAAAGACAAAATATATAACACAAATATAACCTACAATATAATACATATCATATACTATATAATAATAAATAAATACCTATGCAACTATGACGAATTGGAAAGATAATGTTCTTTCACCCTTCTTTTGAAAACTGCAACAGTTTGGCAGTCCCTAATATCAGGCGGAAGAGAATTCCACAACCGCACAGCGTGTACAGTAAAGGAGTAGGAGTAGAAGTCGGTAGAGTGAGGAGGGGATTTAAGGAGGTTCCTAAGATGCGACCTGCAAGGTGCATCAGAGGGACGGGAGTAGGAAAAGCGTTCCCGCAGGTAGGATGGAGTTTTAGGGTTATGCAGGATGTTAAAAAGCAGACACAATATTCGAGAGTTCCTGCGAAGTCGGATTGGGAGCCACTTGAGTATCTTGCGAAAATTGGAAACATGGTCATACTTTTTGAGGCTAAAAACAAAACGAATACAGATATTTTGCAAACGCTCAAGTTTATTTAAAAGCTCCTCGGTGGCATCCAAATAACACGCATCGGCGTAGTCTATGATGGGCTGGATGAGAGTTTGCGCGAGGGAGATTTTGGTCTTCAAAGGCAAGAAGCTCTGGAGGCATTTCAGCGAGTGGAATGTGTAGTGCACTTTTCGACTCACTTCAGCAACCTGGGAAGTCCACGATAAGTAGGAGTCCATTATCACCCCCAGGTTTTTGGCCTTATTTTCGAATTCTATCTGGACTCCATTCAGCCTGAGTGGAGACAGCGACGCAACATCGAGCCTGTTCCGCATATATCTGCCGCCAATGATCAAGGCCTGAGATTTCTTAGGGTTGATCTGCAGCCCAAAGGACCGCGACCACTCACCAATTGAATCCAGATCTCTGTTCATGGCCGATACGGCGGCTTCCGCATCTTCCCTCAAGAAATGATGATAAAGCTGCAAGTCGTCGGCATACAGATGGAAGAAGGAAGTGATGACTCTGGTGACAGAGTTAATAAAAATAGAAAAAATAAGAGGAGAGAGAACGCCACCCTGAGGCACGCCCGCGCTGAGAGGGGGCACCAATCAGAAAAGGACTCATCAAGACGAACACGCTGTGAGCGACCTTTAAGATAGGACTCGAACCAAGCAATAGTGGAAGAGGAGAAATTAATAGATTTAAGAATCCCAAGAAGGATGTCAAAATCGACAGAATTAAAGGCGCTGCTAAAGTCTAGAAGTACAAGTAAAGTAAGACATTTGTGGTCCATAGCCCAGCGGATATCATCAGTAACCTTTAAAAGAGCCGTTACAGTGCTATGGCCAGGACGGAAACCAGATTGAAAACTACTCAGAAGGTCATTCCTAGAAAGGAAGGCAGTGAGTTGCTGATGTACAATGTGCTCAAGAACTTTAGAGAGATAAGGGAGGATGGAAATTGGTCTAAAATCGGTGGGTGAGGCCGGGTTTGGAATTTTAGGTAAGGGGATGATATGGGCTTGTTTCCAGACCTCTGGGACAGTACAAGAAAACAAGGAGTAATTAAAAATGTGAGTCAAAACGGGAAGGATAGGGGAAAGGATAGGAGAGATCATTCTTGAGCAGAGGAGGTCATTACCAACTGCAGTGGAGGAGATGGCACACATCGATTTTTTAACCTCATTCTCACTCACTGGGCTTAGTTTAAAAGAAGAACATTGCGGCAAAGGCAAACCGGAAAGTTTATTTAAGGTAGCTGACTTGACGTGCGGATCCAGAGTAACAGGGGGTAGTGAGAAATGTTTGTTAAGGGCACACACGTCGGTGTCACCACCAGAAACAACTGGAGACTTGCCAATGCCGACAGTTTTTAGAAACTTCCAGACTTCAGAAGAGTTGCGGTTGTCGAGAGAATTGTGGAAGTGGCGTCTCTTAGCATCTCTACACATACGACTGCAGCTATTACGCAACGATCTGTACGCAGTTAGGTTGCGCTCGGAAGGACAGCGTTTTAGCCTTCTCTTGGCTCTATCCCTACTTGCCATCGCATCCTTAATGGCAGGTGTAAGCCAGGGAGCCGGAACATATTTAACCTTTACTCGACGGATAGGGGCATGATGATCGTATAGACTGAGTAAATTACTGTTAAATCTATGAACCATATCGTCGATACACGAACTCTCGAAAACATCAGTCCAGTCGATGCTACCAGCATCACGCAGCAATGCCTCCAGATCTATGCCCTTGTAGTTCCTAAGGAGAATATATTGTGGCTTGCGCTTAGGAGGACGTATCTTATAGGATAAAAAGATGAGATCGTGATACGAAAAACAAGCAGTAAGCTGTCCGTGGATAGAAACATTATTAGATTTAGAGACGATCATCAGGTCTAAAAGAGAAGGGGTACAGTTAGGGAAATGATGAGTAGCAGAAAGTGGCAGAATACTAAGATTAAAAGAAGATATGAGGGATTGAAGTTTGTGAGTACGACTGTCATTTTTAAGTAGACAGGTATTAAAATCACCCATCAAGACTACGTGATCGTAAGAGGGACAGAAATCATTTAAAAGTGAGTCAAAGGAGTCAAAGTAATCGATGCTAAGATTAGGACTATACAACACACCCAGAAGCATTTTAACGCGATGTAGGGAAATTTCAAGAAATAGATGCTCTGCTGACCCCGAATACGGAGATGGCGATGTACTAACAACCTTGTAAGGAATATCAGCACGCAAGTAAATGGCAACTCCACCACCACCCTTCCCAGTTCTATCATTACGGATAAGAACAAAACCGGGAAGGGCATAATGTATAGATAAAAGAGAGGGTTTAAGGAAAGACTCAGATATCAGCAAAGCATCAACGTGAGCGCAGTTAATGGAAGCCAGAAGATCGGGGTAATGGCCAGGAACACTCTGGGCATTGATGTGAGCTATATTGAGATTGTTAGGAAGGTGGGAAAGCAAGGTGGAAATCTGATCGCTAAGAGTCAGCGGAGAGGAAGAACCACTTGCCGCACTACGGAAACTGCTAGAAGAGGAAGAACAAGAGAAAAAATCAACATCTAGGTCGACATCCATCATAGTTTGCATGAAATATAAATATAAATAAATAAAAGTATACCTATATTAATACAAAATGAACAAAATTAATAAACTAAATTACTCAAGATCTTCAATTATTGTTTTACACAAAACAACAAAAGATAATAATACACAACAAATAAAACCACCTAGACGCTGTAGTTGGAAGAGATTGTAACAACATTGTAATACAAGGTACGATCGTAAAACATGTGTAAAAAAAAAACCATAACTTGATGGTGACATAATCTTAAAAAATAAAAATTGACATACTAGAATATCGGCCACAACTACGTACAACGTACTAAACAAACAAAACAATAGCAAAGTGTAACGGAACGTAGTTTTAGAGACTTAACAGTTCCATGCAAAAAAAGTATAAAAATGACACAAATAAACGTCATGTCATGTCACTTCAAGAAAAATATAAACATCTACCGGCTAACATTAATAAAGTGACGAAAAAGAAGCTACAAAAACAAAAGTGAATGCTAAGGGTAGATCAAACGAAACGAAAAACTAAAATTCAAAGGTGCACCGACATTCCACTAAATTACAGCGTGGCACTTGCCAGCAAACTCAGCGGCGAGCCTTCCTCATAAGCTTCCCTTTGGGGGTTGCTATTACAGGCGAAGTAGATGCTACTGCTGGCGAGGTAGAACTTGCAGGCACGGAGTTACCAGAAGTGGCGTCACAGGCGGTAGCGGGAAATAGCGCGATTAATGTTTCAAGCTCACCCATAGTTGATATCGTCCGCCGTGTCTTGTCTGGCGTCAAGACAATGACCTTACCCTCTGCAGACCAGCACTTATTGATGCTGAAGTGCTTGCGGGCAGCAATAAATACCTGGTGTCGTGTTTTGGTCAGGAACTCTGAAATGGTGATGCCGCTGCCCTTGAGTGAAGTTTTGCCGTCCCACACCAACCGACGATACTCCATGACACTGAACCGCACCAGCACTGGTCTAGATTTACCCTGGGAGGCTCCTAGCCTGTGGCAAACTTCCAGATGTTCCAATTTAGCATCATCAATCTTCAGCCGCTTGGAAATGATATGGAGAATTGAGTCGCTAAGCTTTTCATTCGGCTTTTCAGGAATTCCGTGAAACAGCAAGACCTTCCGTCTCATTATAGTCTCATGTCTGTCCAGGCTTGAAGATATGGATTCAATTTGAGTTTTGAGGTGGAGAAAAGTTTGGCAGACAAAAGACTTAAACTCCGAGAAATCCAGCGAAAGTGCAGCAACATCCGAGTGCAAGGGGCTTGTTCCAGCTGTAGCTCTCTGCAGTTTATCCTCGTACTCACGCATACGAGAGCTAAACAGCTTCTCCATTTGCTCCATACTGTGCACAAGTTTGTTTTCCATGATGTCAAGTTTCAAGTGTTGTAGTTGATGTTAAGAGAAAGTGAAAGGATAGTTCAAAGCGAAGGTGGGTTTATTAGTTATTTAACACATAAAAATAGAAGAAAATAACAATTAACTATTTTTAAATAAATATTAAATGAGGAAGCCAAAAATTTATGTTTTTATGACAAGCCTACCCACATAGGAAAAAAGTTAGTGTGTTAGTAACACAAAAATGTACCTAAAAATATGTCAATATTGTTAGTACCTATTTCTAACTGATGCCTATGGCTGTCCTTATCCACTGATTCTGGAAAGGACAGACAAAACGGGCAGCAATCACATTTAGAATGCTGTTGCTGCTGCCTCGTAGACGGTGCAGCAAGGAGTTTGCTTTCTTGCGCATTATGGCTTGAAAACCATCCGCGCGCAAGACGCGCTGCATTAACATAAACTGTAAAGCAATTGGAGCTCAGGGAAACGCTTGCAATTGCGTTTAATTGCAGTTCAACAAAACATATTTTTCTTTAACGACGTGATAACTACTGTTTTTCAAAAGCGCAGTGTTATTTTTTTTTCGTAATTTGGTAAAAAAATGTGTGTGTTTTTTAAGAGAACTAAAAACTGCTTTTGTTTTTATTTTGGTGGAGAAGTGGAGATGCAAGAGCCTTTTTGCTCGTCACCAAACGTGTCTGTACAATATTGTTAGGTATGTTTTTGAAAAGAGTCTTAAGTTTATTTTTAAATTGAAAAATTGATTTTGATTAATTGATTTTATTGTAATTATTTTTTTTATTTTGTGTTTGATTATGTTATTTTTCTGTGTTTATGGGTTGTGCTTTCCTGAAATAAATGCCAATTTTTTAAATTTTTTTTTTTAATTTTGGAATATTCGAAGCTTGTGAATATGCCATCGGATCGGTTACTGACTTCAGCAATAATCAATACGTTTCGATAATTTATTTCTGATGAAATGAAAAACGTTTTGGTGACAACCTCATCTAAATTCTTAGGCAAGTCGGTTGGCGTGACGAGAATATAAAGTGTAACAATTTAAAAAACATGTCGCCGTCCCCGGAGAATAAAATGATAATTACAAAAACGCAACTTTTCAGGAAAAATAAAAAACATGTTTTCTTCGATTGCTCCTTAAATACTGAACGTAGACTGATGATTCCTAGCTTTGAAAAGAAGTTATTTTTTGTGTGTTTGAAATGTTTTAGTGAAATACGCCTAATTATTAAAATAGAGATATTATTAAAAAAATAAGAAGTTAGTCAAAATCAGTCATCGTCTAAGTTGTATAATGTCGATTATCATTTTATTCTCCGTACAGCCTGATCAGAATCAAATATTGCACTCATTACTTATCATTTTATTCTACGGGTTTTTAGGGTGCAAGTGATGATGATAATACTTTAATATCGTCTTATTCTCGTAAATATTGTGAAACTTTTTTTCTGTTATGGACTTTAAATTTGGTTTCCCAATAAAACTATGATACGGTAATCAATTAAATTCTAGTGTTTGAAAATTAACTTTGTAACAAATGTCTTCCAAATCGTTCTATAGCAAAAAACTAGGTTCTCACTCCTCAAAAATAAATACATGAAAAAAACAATCAAATCAATAGTGAAAAAACTATTTGGTATTAATCAAAGTCAGCTATATGATCCTATATTATTGAATTATTTCATTTATTTGTTCTAATACACATTTAATACATTTTTAAGTATTCCTATAAAAAATATTTTAATAAAGTAGTCCACCCACCGGCATCAGGAGCAGCTCTTGAGAGAGGAATTTACTAACAATGCGCGCCGTGTTCAGAAGTTCTGCTTTCTGAATCAAGCGAAAGCGTCCTCAGATGTTGGTCGAGGCCTTTGGCTATTAAGCCAATGGCCGACACAGCTATCGGCAGAATGACTGCTATACTCACATCCCACATGTCGAAAACCTCGCGAGCCAGATCTAGACACTTGAACTGCTTATCTTTCTCTGCTTTCATTTTTCTCTGGATCATCATTGTGTGACGATCCAATCGATCTATCTCCACAATGTCAGGCTTATTGACAACAATAGTCCAGTCAGTGATGACAGATCGATCCCAACACAACGTGATATTACTACTGTCTAGAACTGGGTCAGGCGCATACTTATAGTATGGCACTTCTGATTCCACAATGTTGTACTTCAAAGCAAGTTGCTGGTGGATAATCCTGGCAACGAGGTTGTGTTTATGCAAGTTCTCCGTTAGACAGACGAGAACAGCCAGAAATAATGTGTCGGATCGATTCTACCGGACGGTGGCATGCCCGACATATGTCAACCGTGCCATCCTTCACGATGTAATTCCGGTAGTTGTTCGCCATCATAGCTTCGTCCATTATTGCACAGACAAAACCTTCGGTTTCGCCGAAGAGGTCACCGAAGCAAATCCACGATACGGATGCTAAGAAGTCTACATCGGGCCCATGCAGGGCAGTCATTAGTGTCTAATACTATAGGCTTGCGCCAGTTCTCGTTAGCCAGGGAGGGTGAGGCCCTTGTCCACTGAAACCAAACCTCGGTGCATCCCCACGTCGGCTTCTAGGAAGTATTCCGAGAGACTGTATACCTCACGGTTGTGCACGGACGCGATACCTCACGGTTAGTTTATTAGTTAGCATTTAAGAAGCTATGCTGCACACTTCCGTGGGATATACAGTCTCATTACCAACGAACGAGGGTGTTGCATCCGATTTGCGGTCAGCCAGTGCACGGACCCTCCTATTCCGGGCATCAAGTTGCGTCTGAGTTCATTTGAGTATGCCGAAAGAATACATCAAAATTGGCATGACCCAACCGTTGAAGGCGCACACCTTGTTTCCGTCTAAAAAAAGCCTGTTTAAGCGCTGCGTGCCTGAAAAGGCACTGTAACAGGTTGGTGATCATTTTGTGACAGTATTGAATAGGAAGCACCGTCAACGTACCAATAAGCACCGCTGCGGTACGGCTCCATCGGAGCCCAACGTGCCTAGTGCCTATTCGTGCCGCGAAGCCAAACACTCCGGTGTACATCTCCCGCCTACACTACACCACTACGGTGGAGGACATCGTTGAGTACTTGCGTCAGAAGACCAAGTAGGTAGCGAGAGTGTAACTGCTTATGTCGCGCCGTAAAGTCAACAATTCTTGTTATCAGCACCTCGTCTTGGACGAGGACTTTAGGATCGTCGCTTCCACGAGCAAGTGCCACATGAACTTAGTGGCACAGTGCACAAGTGAACTGTTACTAATATAGTTTAAGGTTCTATTTACTAACACAATTTGTATTATATCATTATGTACGTTAGTCTGTAAGGTATACATATATCTATGGGTCAAAGTAGCCTGAAAATAAATGGATGTTGTTGTTGTTGTTAGCACCTTATTCAGGTGGCCAATGAAGCGCTCCCTCAACGATTGTTTCATGTCGGCAGTAACCAGTAACGATTGTTTCATGTCAGCTGTATTGATGCTTAATACTTTCGACATACTTAAACACTTGTAGGTTTCTGTTGAGGAGAGGGATCTAAGGTGTATGGAATCCGAGGATTGAGTTCCCTAGGATTCCATAATCTCCCTTCGCTTCACATTTGTCCACACCAAATTCCATCCTGATGGCGTTGCTGAAAGTTTCTGTTACCTTCAGTAGTTTTGTCAGTTGCAATTTATGGGGGGCAAAGAGTTTTAGATCATCCTTGTAAAGAAGGTGATAATATATGACCTGACCACCTCTCCTCAACCGATATCCTAGACCTGAACCCTCCAGCAGTGCGCTGAGAGGGTTCAAATGATGATGACAATATGTCTTACTGTTCAAAACCATAAAAGTCGTTTTACTAACACATCTTTATACGAAGCGACTGGTTGATTTTGAACGAGAATAAAACGATAAGTGCTTTTATCACTATCCAGTCGAATATTTTTCACGAGAATATAATTGTAAGACTGTTTGTCATATTAACAAGTAGGAAAACATTTCGATAATATTATATTAACACTTTATTCTCGTAATTTAAGGCCTGTGTTAAAACTTTGAATACTATTGTAAAATTTTGTAACTTCGTCAAATAACTGTATAAAAATTGAGCAGATGTATTACCACCCACAGATCCCAAAAATGACATAACACTAAAACTAAGATAATGGCAGTTATCATTTTATTCTCCGGGGACGGCGATGTCACCTTTTTTCTAAAAATGATTTATGAGCTTCGAATTTTGGTTGAGTAAGCTAGGAGCCTATTAAAAATTATGGTCGGAACATGGAAAAGTTGCTGACCTAGTTTTAGAGTTATTGGTACAGTAACAAACAATCTCATAGTTGTCTGTAGATGCCTAGCAAAAGTGTAACGAGTGAACTTAAGAAGGTACGAGCTAGTGAAAATATTTAGTTATCAGCAGTTCTTATTACTTATATTGATCACAGATCTTCCAGTCAGATGTCTATGGTATACACAGTCATGGTTATGTGGTACACACGACCTGAAAGATTCTACTAAATGAGACGTTTTTTTTTTAATAAGAAAAAATAAATAAAAATAAACATCGACGTGCTAACGTTTCCAAGAATCCGCAATGTAGTTGGGATTTATTCATTAACGCTGATACAGTTGAGAGACGTTTAAAAATCGACAAATGTACCGTTAATCATTAATTTATTTTAAGCGACCTTTATGAATAACCCTGGAGGTGTACTCCAGGACGTTTTTAATCATCAGAAATGTTCCTTC
Organism: Eurois occulta; assembly: GCA_950022335.1. Taxonomy (NCBI): domain Eukaryota; kingdom Metazoa; phylum Arthropoda; class Insecta; order Lepidoptera; family Noctuidae; genus Eurois; species Eurois occulta. The sequence continues at coordinate 10,488,793 of OX465496.1, forward strand.
CTTTTTTTTTTTGTTCTGTCCTGTTTTATTTATAAACATTTGCTATGCATTTTATGGTAGTTTTATTTTTTTGTCATTTTGTAAGCACGTCATGTCCCTGCGACAAATAAAAATATTTTTTCTTTTTTCCTGGAGATAAAATCGTGTGTGGTGAATTCAATGTAACTACAATATGTCGCTGACCATAACACCACATATACGCACGGTGATGATGAGAAAATGTGCTATACGATTTTGACATCTATCATATCTTGCTAAAGTACCAACATACAGCCATTTTCCGACTGGACATTGCAACGTTTCCTCCGTTATACATCAAGCAATTAAGCTCAATGTCAGTTATACAAAATTATGGCGTCCATTTAACGCCGCCACCTGCAGATGGCATAGCGGCTTGACGTTGCCTACTCATTCTCCTAGAATTAATTCAACCAGAATTAATTTCGAGTACCTCCACCACTTTATAGGTAACAGTTTGTTCTTATTACGTACCCACAACGGTTATAGCAGCGTCTGAGACGGAATTAAGCCGGCCCCTATTGTTGTGAACTACTATTTTGTCTGGATGTCTAAGGCGAAAATTGAGCTTATTTTTTTGTTGTGGAAATCTAGCTGGTATTCGCAGGATTGACAATTTATACTTTTAGTCTAACAGACGACAGTGATTACATAAAAACACGCCTGTAATCAGCGAAGAGTTACGCAGAGGTTTACGTAATATTACACCCATATTAAGCCAGCTATGTTGAAGTCTCATGTAATAGAACTAGAAGACTAATTCTATCAACCATGCACAAATTCAGACTCCTCAGCTGAGAAGAAGAGAAAAAACCAATAACACTTTTCCCGACCAGAAAATCGAATACAAAACCTCATGCTCAGCTGTACCGCTTGTGGCCACTAGACCAGGTAGTGAATACAAATGTCAGAAAATCCAGGGTTCCTGTTGGAAGCCATGACTTTTCGAAAAAAAATGGCTGTGTAACTGGTTATGATATTTCGTATGCCACGATGATGAACATTATGTGTACAAGCGAACATAGCGATCAATAAAATATTATTAGCATACACTTTTCCTTAACGGGAATTGAAACATAAAATGTTGTTGCCACTTAAGGGCCCCGAGGTAGCATTACGACCAAGATGCTTTTGCCTCTAAAATTCCTTATTTTCAAAGGTTGATTAGGCTTCAACGCTAGTTCAAACCACTTGACTGTACTTATCTCTCGCTGGTAGGTATACCTGAAAACCTCAAAATCAAAGTTGTATAAGGAAAATGAGACCTAGTGATAGGAAATATATGGTTTCATTTTCGCCAGTTGATTACGGAACCCCTAAAAATACCCGTTAAAGGGACATGATATGATTGTACTTACTTCTTGCTATGTTATATGCTGCTGCGCAATGATATAATTAATAGTCTATTGTCATTTCATAGATGGACCTCTTAAAACATGTATACTAAGTATCTAACCCATAGGTTTCAGTCTTATCACTGAGTTGTTGTTGCTGGTGCCGTTGCTAGACAAAAGGACTACGACAACGACTACGGCGTCGTTAATGTTGTAAGTAAAGCTTGAATCGAATAAGGCATGAAATGTCAGTAGGTAACATTCCAAGATCCCAACGCCCCCCGACATTACTTATTAAAATGTGTGGGATCGAGTAGTGTTAGCGTATACCCTGCCAACTTTGACCGACGGCCAATTTACTGATATCATGTATTAAAGTTACGTAAATATATAACTTACCTACATATCTTAAAGATTGAGTGTTGGTCTTTACACAGCTTGTAACAAAAAGGGAACTGAAAAACTTTCTCCATTTCACCAACATCGTAAACACGAAAAGAAAATCAGCTGACGCATACAATTAGGTCAAGTACGTATTGAAATAAAATAAAATAAATAAATAAATAAATATCTTGGGACAACCAACACACCGCCATCTGATCCCAAACTAGGCAGAGCCTGTACTATCATATGGCAACCAGACAACTGATAAACATACATATATATTTATAAATACATACATATTATAGATAAATTACACACCCAGATACAGAACAAATAATCGTACTCATCGCACAAAGATTTGTCCTGTGTGGGAATCGAACCCACGACCTCCGTCCTAGCAGTCAGGGTCACTAACCACTAGACCAACAGGCCAATCAAGCCAAATTATGCCAAATTATGTATGGGACAGCTGTTTATTCTTCCGCGTTGGCTATTGGTATAGTTTGGTTAACCTAAGGTTTGTGTAATAAAAGTATGTTCTACATGAGAATCATTGTACCTACGAGTATAAAATATAGGTAATAATGTATATGGAAGCTACATCTGCCAACAAACTGCTTTACAGTTTGGCAGAAGTAACATGTTTTGTAATATTTAGGATGTCACCACGAATAAACGCATTTTCATTTTTAGGGTTCCGTACCCAAAGGGTAAAACGGGACCCTATTACTAAGACTTCGCTGTCTGTCTGTCTGTCTCCAGGCTGTATCTCATAAACCGTGATAGCGAGAAAGCTGAAATTTTCACAAATGATGTATTACTATTGCCGCTATAACAACAAATACTAAAAATTAAAAAATATTAAATATTAAGGGGGCTCCCATACAACAGATATGATTTTTTTTGCCGTTTTTATAGATAATGGTACGGAACCCTTCGTGCGCGAGTCCGACTCGCACTTGGCCGGTTTTTTTTTTCTGCTGACAATCATCAGCACTTTTTGAGCGTCAAAATTTACAAGAGACAGTTCCCTAAAACGCCTGCCCTTCGCTACTTCCAAGTGTTACAGGTTGCGTATGCCACAGATTAGACAACTTCATAGTAAAGGAAAACTTAATAGTAACAGCACAACAGTAAAGGTAAAAAATCACAACGCCTCCTTTTGACATCACCTTAGTCGACACTACGATGTTAAAACTTACAATATGAAGCTATTTTCAGTTAATTATCGACTCCTAATGAATCTTAATTATTTTGTACACTTTAATAAAAATAAGGTTGACATCAAATCAAGCAGTCGGTGTCGAAGATTCAATAATTAAATTAAGTCGGAGTCAGGGGGACGATCAATCGTGTCTCCCGAGATTATGAAACCGAGAAGAAGCCAATTAATTATGAGACGACGTCTTTCCTGTGAAAACTATTAACGTTTTACGGGAAAATATTTTATACAAAAAAATTTAAAAGCTGTTGTGAGTGGTTTAAATAAAATATCTGAATGCATCAACAACTCATCATCATCATCTGCCTAGCCTTTTCCCAACTACGTTGGGGTCGGCTTCCAGTCTTGCCGGATGCAGCTGAATACCAGTATTTTACATGGAGCGACTGCCTATCTGACCTCCACAACCCAACTAGCACTGGGTAACACGATACCCTTTAGTAAGACTGGTTGTCAGACTTTCGAGCCACTGACTACCTTAATGACTGTCAAAGATCTACAAATGACAGCCAGGACCAACGGTTTAACGTGCTTTCCGAGGCACGGAAGAAACTCGGTATGTAATGGGTGGTCACCCATCCACGGACTAACCTAGGCAAGCGTGGCTTAACCTGAAGATCGACCCGAGCGGCTGCTATTATTTAGCCATAAGCTCCTCCAAGCTGAATGCATCAACAACTAACCTAACCTAATCTATGGCGATATCCTCCAACAGATGTGCAACAAGAATATCATTCTTAGCGCCTGGTGGGTAAGATATTTTTTTACATTCTTTAAGTTATTGGGGAATACATGGAATATTCCTTACTTAACCTAACTTACCTACTAGCCTAACCTAACTTACTAACCTAACCTATTTTTATTACGAAAATAAGACGACCTAATCGATTTGATTTGATGAAATTGATTTTGCAATTGAGAAAGACAGTAAGTCTTTTTCCTGATTCCTGTACTTGAGGATTGCGTCGATATCCTAATAAATTCCCTATAAGGTAAGGACCACACGGATTTTTCGAATAAACTATGTATGTACTGTTGGTACTTATGTACACTGGTTTTTTTTTCAAAATGCAACATGGTACCTATTCATAAAAATTGTATGGTGTCATTATTAGGGTTCCGTACCGGAAGGGTAACCAACGTGACCCTATTACTATAAAGCCTCATCTGCCAGCGGGCTGTATCTCCTGATCCGTAATAGGTAGACAGTTGAAAATTTTACAGAATATTTATTTCTGTTACCGCTATAAATGAAAAAAAAATTAAAAAGTAATAAAATGAATAAAAATTAAAGGGGGCCCTACGATGGTACGAAACCCTTCATGCACGAGTCCGACTCGCACTTGGCCGGTTTTTAGGGTTCCGTAGTCAACAAGCAGGAACCCTTATAGTATCGCTATGTCCGTCTGTCTGTCTGTTCGCAGCTTAACTCAAACACTCTTAGTACTAGAAAGCTCTAATTTGGCATAAATATAATACGGGTTAGTTACGCTTTACGATTAGTGGTAAAATAAAATCTCGAAAAGTATTTCTCGCGTACCCCATAGTGTGGGATGTTGTTGGGTAGGTCTTTAAAAAATATTGCGAGCTGGCGGATTCGTTTGTGAAATATTAAGCTTTAAAAAGCAAATTTTTGTTAGACTCAAGTGTCCTCCCCCTCTTCTCGTGTTTGAGTGCGTGAAAAAATACACGGTGCTAAGTAGGCTTTACTTGTTTTCGAGTAATAGTTGACCACCTTATAAAATGTACTTAGATAACACATTTTCCTAAACATAATGTATGGGAGCACAGGTTTTCAACTGCAAATGTAAGTTTGTTTTTTGATCAATAAAAATCATTGTTCGGAGACAAATTGGATCTCCTACGGTTCGATTTGTCCGCATATTTTGATGGGCAACTACGGCCACGCACAATGTAACCCTACATTGTGCGTGGCCCGCACTTGGCCGTTTTTTTTTTAATTACACATCAATTGCAAAAACAAAAAAAAAAATAGTTTTGACGAAAAGTAGCTACCGCCAAATTAGTAACACCTTCATTAAGACATAATGAGGGCTCATAAGAGTACATGATGCCATTTCAATCTCATCAGGCGACGAAATCAAATCAGTGCCATAGATTACAAGTGCAGGAACTGCGTTCGAAAAGCGAGCCGATTGATTAGGGATGCTAATTGATCGTCCCACAAATCCAATCCTGTATGAATTTAGTTCGCCCAATAATTTTTAGTAATATTTAAGATAATTTATTTTCTTTTACCGCACACGTATTAGGCTATTCTTGCTACTTCATACCAGCTTATTTCAGATATATGTCAGTGTTTGAATGAATGGTTTTCCAAACCCTTTCTTTCATCATTGATAGAAATCATTAAAAGACACTTTTACACGTCACGTTCTTTGTAAACTTTACAAAGAAAAAGAGTTTATTCTAGTTGCTAATACATACAACTAGCTTCGTATGGAGACGAAGGGGCAGGAAACTACATCGTTACTTTATACCCGACTGCCAAGGAAGGGTTATCGTACTTTGTGACAAAGAATTTGTAGATCATTAGATTCGCTTAAACCGCGTCGAAAAATGGTTAACTTCTTGTTAAATCCGCAATGATTTTTGAATAATATTGTGTTACTCACTCATCCTTATTGAAAATCGTATGAATCGTTCCATATGGGATGTATGAGCTCTGGCTTCGTTCAAGCGGCATTGATCTGTACCATATTTGTTGGTGTTTAATGGTTATTCCATACCTTATTTGTTTTTAATAACAAGCATGTGCGCTAAGTAAATACGAATGATTTAAAAAATCCCATAATTATCATTAATTAATTATAAATATATACGAAACTTGAAATTCGATTGAAAAGTCGGCTCAATTACGTTTCGTTTACACCATGCGCTTGTAAGATAATAGGTGGTATACACACATATGTGTATATGTATAGATATTAATATCCACTGATTATCAAGCTTTGAGTGTCAGAATGGTTACTTGTTATTTACTGTCTAAAAGTATCTCTAAAAAGGTGTGTAGGCAAAAGGGTTTTAATCAAGAAAAGGCACAGAAAGACAAGACTATTCATTTATTTTGATTTAGGCTTGTCAGATATTTATAGGTAACGTTAATTACCTATCAAGCTACGTCCATTCGCAAACCTAGGTCTTCGTGGAGAAGAATGGACAAGAAACTCCACGGAAACATCTTTTAAAGTATTATGCCAGAACAATTATATGTTGTCCTGGACCCTTCTCAAATTATAGCAATTTATCAGCGAAGATAAACAATAAGCAATATAAACCATATTATAACACATAATTCTAGCACATAATATCAGTAATAGTCATAGTATATTATCAATTAACTTACATTAACATTGTAGAAACTTAGGGTAATGCAAATAGGTTTCAGCTTTACACATTTGGTATCTTCATTACTATGTCACTTTCAAACTTAATACTATACACATGGCACACACAATATATCTCACAGAGTATGTCTTAATCCTTAGAACAGTTGCAGTATAACAAGCCCCGAATTGGCGGCAACCTCTACTTTTTAAACCGACTTCAAAAAAGGAGGAGGTTTCTCAATTCGACCGTATATATTTTTTTTTTTTTTTTTATGTGTGTTCGCGGATAACTTCGTCGTTTATGAACCGATTTTGATAATTTTTTTTTTGTTGGAAAGGAGATACTTCAAGGGTGGTCCCATGATAAGGAAACCGGGATCTGATGATGGAATCCAAGAGAAATTGAGGGGAGCTTCCAAAAATTGTAGTGGCGACTAGTGCGTTTGTAAAGAAGAAGGGCAGAAATTTGTCTGGTTATATTTTAGCGACCGTAAATATCACAAAAACGAAACAAATTTAATAATTTTTTCATGATTTTTCAATTATTCACTTTATTTCTTAAAAGCCGGAGTTAATTTATATTAATAAAAGTATATCAACTGCTTCGGAACGAGATACGCGAATTGTTTTCATATTATAGTGGTGTTACACATACAATCATTATGAATGTTATTATCTGTACCGATTTAAATGAACGATCGATTCAATTGATTCATACATTCATACATTCTAGGGTTGGTTGTATTATTAAAATAATTATTGAAATGCAGTTATTCTATCTCTAATCAACCTGATGTGATCTTTATGTAATATTACTTTTAAATCTAAAAAAGGAGCATAGGATCGATTCAACATTGTATCGATTTACATTAAATCGATTTTAATTGTACAGCTCTACTTTTGTCTTTGACAGTGACAGTAGCATCCAACTGTCAATCAGTTGGATGCTACAGAATTCCTCTGCGTATTCCGTTTCGTTCGTGTTTTGTGTGTTTATTCGGTTTGCTATTAATTTCTACCCGACCTGGACTGTTTATGGACTGATTACTCCATTTGTCCGTAATATTAGTTTTTGTTTGGTATCATTTTATCATACCTATTAAGTTATAAATCCTATAATAGTCGTGTTCACATCATTCATAACCTAAAAATTCAAACTCCGATATCTTTGTTTTCCGGCTTTTCCGAATCAAAATAGACTCGCTTGTAGATTCTGCTACTGACGCCGAATCTTTAGACATATTTTTTACTACGGGATGCTTCAATTTAATTCCAGACAATTTAAAGTAAGGAGATTTGCCATTGTTCTTTTTGGATTAAGTATTTTAAAGCACTACAATTTAAAGAAGGTCTGGAGTCGCTCTGATGATGGAACCGAAAGACAGTCGAGGGAACTCCTCAACGGTTTACAGCAGTCACCTTGTGTTTGGGTTTTATTAATTTGTATTGATGAGAAATTTACACCTAGATGGGTTGTGACTGTCATAAGGGGTCTGATGATGAAGACGAAGGACAGTTAAGGGAACTCCTCAACTGTTTACAGTAGCTACCTTGCGTTTGGACTTAATTCATGTATATTGATTAAAACTTTGCACCCATCTGGGTTACAAGTGCCACTACAGGTCTGCATATGGCAACTAAAAATAAAAAAATAAAAAAACTTTTTTGCAAAAAATAAAACCGACTCCAAAAACACAAAAGTGAAAAATAATTTTAGCTTCAGAAGTCGGTGACAAAAAACCTGAATCAAATAAACAAAAGTCACCGACTTCTGAAGCTAAAATTATTTTTCACTTTTGTGTTTTTGGAGTCGGTTTTATTTTTTGCAAAAAAGTTTTTTATACACGTCAAATGTCAAATACTCAGTACATCCTTCCCGCCATAATAAACCAATGGCAAATGGTCACATATTATAGCTAAATAACTAATATTATAGATAAGAATTAACAAATCCTCTGTAAGGGAACTATTTTAAAACTTCATTAGATAATTTAGCAAACTAGGAAGTATTTATTTGTAATCTATATCGGATAAAATATGAACATCAACTGATTATTCAGAGAATTGATTGAAACAACTTGATATATTGAAATTGCAACATAAAATCTGGGACACATTATAAATAACACATAACACACTTAAATATTACTAACTAATCTTAAAGTAAATAAACATTTAACTTGATTATTCAAATATAACAACTGTCTTTCGTTTGGATACTAAGCCTTTTAAGCCGCAATAAAAACTATTTCTATAAAATACATCGTAGTATAAAATACCTTTAGGAAAATGTATATTACGTTTATTTTAAATTAGAACCTTTTTGTTCTCCAATATTAATTTACGATGATTATAAATTTAGTAATATTTTTGAAATGCAACGTCGCCATACCTCAATGTTATTTTACGTTTGACAGCCGACGTTGCTGGATCATATTATTATTAATGTAGCCATTACCGAGTTTTTAAACAGTCAGATATTCTCATATACATAAGGGTATGCTAAACACATACATACACAACACACACACAAACATGTAAATAAGGTTATGATTATTGTAGGGATGTTTTTATTCGTGTTCAACTAAAGAATGATGTGAATTATTGTATTAATAAACTGAAATTCTGTGTATAATCTATCACGGCCAGACTGACCTGTACTTCGGTCTCGAAGTACCTAACTATTTATATTTATGTCATTGACCTTGGCATATTAGTTCTATCACTTGCTGCACATGAATTTCAAACTAATATCAGGGCAATGACCCAGCAATTCATACAATAGCCTCTGGCCTTGACATACCAGTCCTATCACCTGCTGCACATGAATTTCAGACTGGTATCAGGGCAGTGACCGACCAGCAGTTCATATAATAGCCTCTGGCCTTGACATACCAGTCCTATCACCTGCTGCACATGAATTTCAGACTGATATCAGGGCAGTGACCGACCAGCAGTTCCTATAATAGCCTCTGGCCTTGACATACCAGTCCTATCACCTGCTGCGCATGAATTTCAGACTGATATCAGGGCAGTGACCGACCAGCAGTTCCTATAATAGCCTCTGGCCTTGACATACCAGTCCTATCACCTGCTGCGCATGAATTTCAGACTGATATCAGGGCAGTGACCGACCAGCAGTAATGTAAAAACTGTTTTGTTTTAAACTTATAGCATTTCATAATTTCAAACATCCAACGTTAATTGAACACGAATGTATTATAAACAATGAGTATTTGTTTTAAATGATCAATTTACAATTATTCTTAAGAACCAATATTATATTTGACATCACATTACTTATTCCTTTTTCAAAAAATAATAATTAAATAATCGCATAAACTAGAGTTTAACAATATTAACAATAATTTAACAAACAAATAATCTATCATGTCTAATAAATGATGGATAACGGGCAACATGGGCAGACGGAATATTTGCGTCTACGCCGAAAAGTAAATCGCAAAGGGGCAAAGCCTGTGGATTTTTGTACAGTTGTGTTAATTGATTGTTGTACTTTCCACAGAACGTTCGGCCAATCTGACCGTTCATTCAGAACAGAATCTTCAGCTTCTTAACTTTTGATTAAAAGCCAAAGTCTAATAAGGGAACTATCAGTAATCTTTGACTTTGTCATAATAATTTATAAACAATACGATGTCTTAGTTTATTGCATCAAAAGAATGTATTGGTTTACGGTCATTCTACGAAATGGCCAATATCCTGTTCGATCCATATATCTCCTTTTTAAATATAGCTACATTTTATCGATAAGGTGTATTTTGCTTTATTTAATGTTTTCTATCATCACATATTTCAATTACCCCATTATATCTTTTATATATTATGATTTTGCGAGTTTCCTGTGGAACAAATCACGTCCTGTAGACTGTTCGCGACATAGGTTGTCAGATCCAGAGATGTTTAAAAAATACCTTCACTTATTTTGAAGTAGCTTTTGTGAACATATCAAAAATATAATAATGTAAAAATTCGTGTAATTAATTATAAATTTACGACGTTTATATATTTCAAGTTACAAAAGATCCTACAGTGTTCGCAAAAAACTAATCATTCCACTCCAATAAACATGAAAAATCTGGTATTTTTTTTAAATATTTTGTATAACAACACTATTTAGACTGAAACACGTAGTTATCATGGTTTGTCTGTTGTTGCCAGCCACATACATAGTTATATAACATAGCATAGTTTTTAAGTTGTTTCGTTACTAACACTATGGTTTTTTTTTTTTTCTTTGGCCGAAATAAACAGTTAATAATTAAATGGATGGCTAGTGTTAAGATGTTGTTTATAATTTGATTTTGTTTTGATCTTATTTAATTTTGAATTTGATTTTAATAATTGATTTTTATATTCGTTGTGATTTTGATTTTAATTTAAATGTTGACTTTGTTTTTAATTTTGATTTTAATTTGGGTTTTGAATTTTAATTCTAATTTTAATTTCGACTTTGATTTTAATTTTGTGTTTAATTTTATTGTGATTTTTATTATGTTTTTGTATTAAATTTAATTTTAATTTGAAATTTTTGCTTTAATTATATATCTAATAGTTGTGATATACCTAACCATATGATCCACAGTTGATTGAAATCAATTTATATTATTTTATTATTATGAGACGTTATTTCCTAGTTTTTAATAAGATTGGAGTCATTCTACAAAGTGTAAAAGTTGGTGAGTCAATTCTAAAGTCGCCAAAAAAACAGTACCCAAGTTCTTAATTTTAAATTATTTTATTTTGGTCTTGTTAATTAGCGGTAAAATGATAGAACGTAATGGAAGCAATGTTTTATAACCTCCAAGATTTCTGTCGGCATGGACTAAAGTATTTGTTCATCACTTCTGTCGACAACCGGCAAAAGCAAAGAAACATCAAATGGAAATATGATGATTGAGAGCCCAGATAGGTCCTCTGATCTGATTTATTTCTTATATTCTTTTATATTTTTTTTTTATATTTATTATGTTTTATTTTTTTTGATAATAATATCTACAGAAGTGAAGTCACATCTGTAGACATAGTTTCTTTTTTTTGTAACCGTTGGTTTTTTTCATGATAATTATACCTTAGCAAGTGAGAAGACACTTAATTGTTTGAGTTTATAACGTTGATTTATTTTCGTTATTTTGTATTATTGTCTATTTTGTCGATAATGGCGTCACATCTGTCGACAGGCAAAAATCTTAAAAGTGCCACAAATGCTAATTTTGTGATTGATGATCTCTAAAACTATTATTATATTAAATTAAGGTTAATTTTAATTCTTCCTACTTCAATAAAAACACCTAATCATTGAAATTGTTTTTATAAAAAAAAAACAGGTTCGTAGAATGGCCGTTTACCCACTTAGTCATAGAATCTCGTAATCTATCTTATAATGATTTAACATTAGATAGAAATTATCCAATATAAGTAACTTGCATATTATTCTCCAACTCATCTTCGTGAGTATCAAGCGTCGTACTATGTAACGTTTATACATCCTATTCTCAGTCTCATTATTATGATAGCATTATCAAGAAAATCAATATTGGCATTATCATTTAAACCATACAAAGGCAAAGCATCAAAAAAAAAAATTCAAACCAATTTTGAACATTTAACGATCTTCAATTTCAGCATCTCATTAAGTTATTTAAAGATGGAACTTATTTTTCTATAAATTATACATTATTGTTTTTTTTATTCAATTACCAGACATGAAATGTTTTTAACTGAAGCTTAACTTTTAAACAATAATTTGTTAAATAGTTTAAGTTGGTAATTTACAGTAGCTTCCCCTAGGATTTTTCATTTCTAACTTTTATTAAAGCAGAGCCTCTAAAGGCCTTACCGACATTAGCTATTTCGTACTGCTGCTCCCTTTAATCCATAACACGGCTTCGAAACTGTTTCTGCAGCTTTTCAGTTCCGCTGTCAGGGTCAGCAGCATGTAGTTATCATCCTTGTTGAATCGAGCTGGCGATCCGCAGACGTCACAGCTCTCAGCATCACACCAATAGCTCCAACATTGATCATGAAAATATCAAAATGAAAACCATTAGAAATCATATTAGTAAGGCTGAGCACGATCCCGCTTCTGATGTAAGATAATAGGTGGTATACACACATATGTGTATATGTATAGATATTAATATCCACTGATTATCAAGCTTTGAGTGTCAGAATGGTTACTTGTTATTTACTGTCTAAAAGTATCTCTAAAAAGGTGTGTAGGCAAAAGGGTTTTAATCAAGAAAAGGCACAGAAAGACAAGACTATTCATTTATTTTGATTTAGGCTTGTCAGATATTTATAGGTAACGTTAATTACCTATCAAGCTACGTCCATTCGCAAACCTAGGTCTTCGTGGAGAAGAATGGACAAGAAACTCCACGGAAACATCTTTTAAAGTATTATGCCAGAACAATTATATGTTGTCCTGGACCCTTCTCAAATTATAGCAATTTATCAGCGAAGATAAACAATAAGCAATATAAACCATATTATAACACATAATTCTAGCACATAATATCAGTAATAGTCATAGTATATTATCAATTAACTTACATTAACATTGTAGAAACTTAGGGTAATGCAAATAGGTTTCAGCTTTACACATTTGGTATCTTCATTACTATGTCACTTTCAAACTTAATACTATACACATGGCACGCACAATATATCTCACAGAGTATGTCTTAATCCTTAGAACAGTTGCAGTATAACAAGCCCCGAATTGGCGGCAACCTCTACTTTTATACACGTCAAATGTCAAATACTCAGTACATCCTTCCCGCCATAATAAACCAATGGCAAATGGTCACATATTATAGCTAAATAACTAATATTATAGATAAGAATTAACAAATCCTCTGTAAGGGAACTATTTTAAAACTTCATTAGATAATTTAGCAAACTAGGAAGTATTTATTTGTAATCTATATCGGATAAAATATGAACATCAACTGATTATTCAGAGAATTGATTGAAACAACTTGATATATTGAAATTGCAACATAAAATCTGGGACACATTATAAATAACACATAACACACTTAAATATTACTAACTAATCTTAAAGTAAATAAACATTTAACTTGATTATTCAAATATAACAACTGTCTTTCGTTTGGATACTAAGCCTTTTAAGCCGCAATAAAAACTATTTCTATAAAATACATCGTAGTATAAAATACCTTTAGGAAAATGTATATTACGTTTATTTTAAATTAGAACCTTTTTGTTCTCCAATATTAATTTACGATGATTATAAATTTAGTAATATTTTTGAAATGCAACGTCGCCATACCTCAATGTTATTTTACGTTTGACAGCCGACGTTGCTGGATCATATTATTATTAATGTAGCCATTACCGAGTTTTTAAACAGTCAGATATTCTCATATACATAAGGGTATGCTAAACACATACATACACAACACACACACAAACATGTAAATAAGGTTATGATTATTGTAGGGATGTTTTTATTCGTGTTCAACTAAAGAATGATGTGAATTATTGTATTAATAAACTGAAATTCTGTGTATAATCTATCACGCTCGTGCTCCTTGCGTTCCATATGAACTTTAGAATATTAAACCGTGATCTCCACTTTGTACCTCAAAACAGCATGCAGGGCAGCGCAGTGGTTCCTCGCGACCTTAGTACCTTGAGGTTATTTACATCTAACGTTAAAATCTCAGCATTATGATTATAAACACAATCTTCGTACATTATCATTTGTATTAACGCTAAAACTAACATTTCAGTAGAAACACGTTATACCCTTACCTACCTTCCGAAGGTAAATAAGGGGTAAATCAAGATACCTAAGCAAACAATTGAAGGTTACATACGATCCTTGCGTACATAAACTGAATGCAATAACAATCTCCTGTGGATTTTGTAGGCAACTATTATTATACAAGATTCTTGGGTTCATCTCATGAGAATAGGTGAACTCATTATGTTTCAGAGATCAAAAACGACGATAATCTATACTTATATTATAAATGCGAAAGTTTGGAAAAGGTGTTTGTTATTCAATCACGCCAGAACGGTTTTTTTATGTTTGATGGGCCTACTCTTGACCTCAATCTAGTCCTGAGGACAGAGATGAGGTCGACGATGGAACGAGCTAACCCAAAAGAAGCCTATTAACTCGCGACTTAAATAGATTGGGGTCATATGAATTTGGGAACACCGACGAAGGCAGGGAATTCCACTCCTTGGCTGTGCGCATAATAAACGATGTAGCAAAGCGCTTCGTGCGAATGTGTGGAACACCGACAAGGAATGGGTGATAACCCACAGTACGTCTGGACTCCCGATGGAAGAAGCGAGATGGTGGAATGATCTAGACGGTTGAACGGATCTAGATGAAATTTGGCACAGAGAGAGATTATAGTCAGGAATAGCACATAGGATTTTATTTTCTCACACTTACACATAAAAATTTCACAAAATTTTACAGCTCGTGTAGATAATCACGGCTACAAACCAAAGCCACTAACCCCAGCACGCATGACCACCGTGGGAACGGGTATTGTCGACGGAAGAATCGACAAAAAGACAGATGACGAAAGATGTAGAAAGATTTCTATAATCAATCGAGATTCGTAGAATCACTAGCTACTTCCCCGTTGCTATGGAAATAATTTCTGTCTTTGTCTTCGTAGAAACTTGAGTCTACGGGTTGCCCCATATTCAGGCAGACGACATGTTGTTTTGTTGTTGTTGTGCGTTGTTGTACCAAGACTATTCTTGGTAGAATAGAGATGGAATTGGTCATGCGTTCATGAGGTCATGTGTGGTCAAGCTACGCGTGCAGGTCCTACAAAGATAATTAACAATCTTTGACTTCAACATGATGGACATGGTTTTTTGGGTAATTTAGCTCAATTCATTCCACTGTCCGTAGGCCATCTGTATTGTATTAACTGCTGAAGTTTTATAGAATTCGTCTATAGGTTTCCTAAAAAATCTTGTTATTCTTGAATCAAAAGAAAGTTACATCTAAGAATATGATAGTACCTCTAGCTTCCAATATTGACCCCACATCTTGCCCAAACAAGCAGCTTATAACCTAGCATCTACGTTCATGTTTTTCTTTCATTTTCACCCCTTAAAAAAGTGAAAAAGTAACCACTTCCCATTTATCTTGCTGCAAACATTGTTTCAATTTCGTTACCACACCTCTAAAGCGGGATAGGCGGTTCAAACTTTAGCATTACATACGTGATACGGAGCCATCAGACAGAAGAATAGAGAAGGTCGGCTCCATTGAAAAGAGCGAAAGTAACGGCACACTGACGCATGCTTCAGGTACAACGAATGTAAAGCTCGTTCGTAAATGGCGATTGCTTAAATCTAGAGAAAGTGACAGGGTCTGCATAAAGGTTTTCAGTCCAGCTGAGGGGCGTCCTACCCAACGCTTGTTTATACGAGGTCTCCACTCCTGGACTTGTTTGCTCCATCGGCCATCGGTTTTTCGACAAACGTGACCGTCCCACCTACGACTGGGTGTGTTTAAAATGTGTGTAAATTTTTAACAGACTTGACTTGTTTTTTTTTACAGATGCTGGTGACAAAACCTCCTCTTTTTTAGTTTTGTCACTAGCATCTTTTTTATGTATGTACACCGATTTCTCTGTGATTACTGGTTTGATTTTTGTGATTATTTTTTCATTTGGTAGAGGAAACTCTCCCGGTGGTCCCATGTAAAGGACATGGCTAAATTGAAGTATGGACGACTGCCCCCGCAATGAAAACGCATGTATAAACATGGTACCTAGCAATATGTAATGCTAAAAAGCTGAAATTAGTATTTTGTAATTTAAAAAGGTTCAGGAACTTTTAATATTTGAAGAATCCTAAAAACAAAATCGCGCAACTGCTACGACAAAGGTACAAAAACTTCAAACAATGACATTGCTATAAACTTTTATCTAGGCGTTTTAATGTGTCTGCGACGATTTTTATTGATAATTGTGTTTTTGACTGGCGATTTTGCACTAAGGTACTTGAAGTAAATATCTACATAGGGGTAATTGCAGCAAAAAAAAACTTGATACATTTTGGTAATGCAATATGTCTCTTCCCTAGCTGTCAGTATTCCTTGACCTTGTCATGTCAAACCAAAACAAAGCATAAAAATACAATTAAGAAACTTTTTTATGTTTATTAGTTCACGAAAGTTATAAGAAATTATTAAACACTAAATAATTCATGAATTAATATTTAAATATTACTGGTTAGTGTGAGGTTCCTATTTGTGCTAGTCATGTTGGGGGCAGTCGTTTAGCCATCTCTTTTTATTTACTTTGCTTGAGGAGTTTATGAGTTATGCCTATGTTGATAACATGATGACCCTAACTCCTGGTTACAATGTAAATTTAATTTATGACAACAATTTGTGTGTAAAAAGGATAATATAAAAACTTTTTATGCAAATTAAAACCGACTTCCAATAAAACACAAAAAAGTCTAAAATAACTTTTCTTTCAGAAGTCGGTGGTAAAAAAGTCAATGAATAAACAAAGTTCCGAAAGTAAAATGAGTTAGACTTTTTTTGAGTTTTCTTTAAAGTTGTTGTTTTTTGTACATTGTTTGGAGCTGACCTACTGCAGATACTATTCTGTGCCCATACATTGTGAGAGTTATCATAACGTTGTACAAACTCGAACACTGAAAGCAATTTGTCTGTTACATGAATGTTTCTCGTGTTGACAAGGACTCCCGTTTCATATTCAAACTGAAATGGTGTTCTTGTTTGTAAGACGCTAATTTGTGAGTGTAATTTTTTTAATGTAACCTACATTAAGCATACAAGCTTTTTGGTTCGACCATGTCAATGATAGAATGTGTCATAAAGAACAATGCAGACACTTTCGTTTCTTCTTCTTCACTCATAACAGACGCTCATTAGACTTGTGGATGCTGTTTTGATTCACTCTTTGCTTCTCTACTTATTTCTCTCGTTTGACATAGCACATTACACACTACTAGCGACTCGCCCCGGCCTCGCACTGGTGCAATGTTGATACTAAATATACCCCCGGCCGTACCGCCGCAACCGCTATGTCCCTTCATTTTAAATCTGTAATATCTTCGAAAATATTAATTTAAATTACATGCTGTAAAGGGCCATATTGATCTATGCACAAAGTATGTAAGGTACTTAATTGGATAAAGATTAATGCTATATTGCTTAAAATCGCTTCGCTTCTAAATTCTCGTAAAAAGTAAAGGATAAGAAATGGTTATTGTGGGTTATCCCTAAAACATAGACAGATATCATTATGGATTTTTTGTAGACCTTTTAAGGTGTACAATACTTTAGTACATTATTTTGATCTATCTCGTAGGGTTCAGCCAGCGTTTGCAATGTAAGCGCATAAAAATGTGTTTATTTACGACATCACATTAGAAACCTCTAAAATTATCAGTGTTTATCTACTATATTATGCATCTTGAATCACTCGATCTATTAAAAAAAACCGCATCAATCCGTTTCGAAGTTTTAAAGATCTAATCAAACATAGGGACAGACATCGGGAAGCGGCTTTGTTATATACTATGTAGTGATTGGCTGTCGTCGTCTACAGAATGCATGAGTAAGTAGGGGTAGTTGGAGGTGATTAAAAATACGTTGGTTTCTTTAACTATGTAGGTAAGTACATTTATGTACCTAGTTGTTTTTTTATAACATATTGTTTCGATAGCCACCAATACAGAGAGAATCCAAAAGATGTATTCTTTTACCTAATTCTAGCCTAACTAAACATTTTACCAGAAGAAAGGATACCAAATTAGATTTCTTTTTTCAAGATAATAAATTACTTTGCCCGCCTATGTGGCCTTACTAAGATAAATGTTGATACATGTGTTTTATCTGGATATTGACAGCTTGTAATAATATTGGCTTGGAGAACAAAGCTTTGTTATATCTACCTAAGTGATTACACAACCCACAGTAAATGGTATTGTTCACGAGTATTTATGAATTGTCTTGTTCTATTTATTAATGTTACGGCTAAAGATGGGTTTGAAACTACTTATAGTTAAGATTAACTGCAATCCTTTGGGAAAACAATTAAGAATGTTTGAATACTGCTAAAAATGTCATTGTTAGGTACTGGCAATTTGATGGAACCAACTTGGATGTAATGCTCGCCGGACACTGCCGCCGCGACACCGCTCGGCTAGGGCACGTTTTTTTATAGTTTCAACCTAACCTAACCCATTTGATCGAGGTGCCCTAGTTAAGTTCCGGCGGCCATTTCGGCTTATATGGTGCTGCAAAAATATGTTGACGCTTGAAAGACATTGTCAGGGGCTTGTGGCTATTGGTAAATGTTTGTGAAATTGTAATGACGACATTAGTTCCGATTACAGCCACACGTCAAAAAATCCATGTGCTACTTACTAAATTATACTTTTTCGATGCTAACACTGATAATTATTTTGTATACATTGTACTTGTTACCTTGACACGTTACTTCTTCTTAATGTTACGTGTAAAAACCCAACATCAAAAGAGTAGTCATATTTTAAATAATTCAGCAGCTGTGAAAAGCGAGTCTTCGTTTGCGAGCCAAGAAATAATGAAGCGCATTCCAGCGCTGTCTCCCGTAATGAGTTGTCAAACGTCTGCGCCCCGGCTCCTAGTAAAACGTAATTTGTATCTTATGTTTAATTGAAGTTATGAACTGTTAGACCAATTGAAAATTGTCGAAGAGAACCTGTTTTGTCCTTCCTGCAGTTAAGAGTAAAGTGAAGATGTTAGTATAAAAGCCAGTCCTTTTATTTTTTTATTGCAGTAAACTTTTTGCCCTCATTTTGACGGAGGTTTGTTGGCATTCAGAAACTGAAGGGAATATGTGGGTCTTGATGTGGGTCGCAACTTCCAAAGACTGGATTTATGCTAGCTACACCTAATGCTTTTATTTAAGAAATATTGTACTGCCAAGCCAAAGTTCACAATGAGACAGAAACGGATTTTTCTATTCAATTCGTACAAAAAAGAATTGCCAAGGGAAAACGCTGCCAAATTGGGTGCCAACAATTTCCATTCGCACCCTTCCGCTGGATTCACGATATTTTAAACAAAAAAAGGAAAACATTATAAAAGATTTGAATAAATTCGTATTTGTGTGTGTATGGAATTATTGTATGATGAAATTTTGCAAGCGGGCGCTAAGGTAATAAATTTCATGCTCTCATAATTTTGTGGCATGATTTACAGGGTGATTTTCAGCGACACAGCCCCAACGTTTTTGTACAATATGCCAATTAAACCTCAGCGTGTACATTATTTAACTGAAAGTCATTATATTGAGACAATTACGACAATGTTTATATTGATTAAAATGGTTATGGGGGCTTGTAAAATTTTCGACTTATGTAGCTTAATTAACTTCGATATTTTTGATGGAGTTTAATTTAATTTTGTGTTGTTCGTTGTAGTTACTTTATTTTACGGACATTTTTATGGAATGGTATAAACACGAAGGCTTGTATTGACAAGAATTATACTTACCTAAGTAAATTTAAAAGCGTTGATTGAGTAGAAATTTGGCAACTTTTTAAATTGATCTTTTATAGCATTGATTAAAATGTAATGTTTTGAAATAGGTATTATCTCAAAGTTGCATTAAGACAATCGCTTGTGGATTATGCTTACGCTATCCATAACTGACTCCGACTCTCTCTCTCTCTCTCTCTCTCTCTCTCTCTGACTGACATCCGTGAATGTACACCTTGTTCTATATAGGTATATATTTTACTTGGCATGCGACTTGTAAATAAAAAGAAAACGTCCTGGCTGTCTACAAAAACCTCACGCACGCCCGGGGCGCAAGTGTAAATAAATATGTATGCAAACACTGCAAACTCATCAAACGGAACCAGCCGAAAGTTCAAAAAGCTTTGCAAATGAACTCTCAACGAAGAATAGTTTTCAAAGGAATATTTTGCTTTGTCCCGCTTCCTATTTCCAATATTTTCTATCGTACGCTTAAAGTTTAATGGTTTGTGTGGAAGATCGATTGCAGCGTCAATATATTTTTATTTGTGCACACAATTTTCAGTTCGTTTGCTTCGAACTGCGGTCGAAAGAATGTAAACAAGTTGCTGGGTGAAGTTTGAATCGCTGATATGTACCCATTGTTACTCTACACGGTGCGCGCTCGATCGACTGTGAAAGTCAATCTTACGTTTCATGTGTTACGGTAACCTTTTTAAGTAAATTGTGTAAAAGTGAATATTGGTGCTGATAAAATCGGGGTTTCCCGATAGGGTTGAAAATGTGTTGGGATTTTTGTAGAAAATATTTTCACTGAGTAAATGTTGCGCGTTTGTTGGGCTTTTTTACCGTTTGATATTTTTCTAAAATATCGTCAGCTACAGACTTGCTTGATTGCGACGATTTATAATGTCAAACGATTGATTGATAATGGTCGTTAAGCGGCATTATTTATCAATAAAATCTTGATTGCGATTGATTTTGCGCACTAAACTATTTTTCTACGCCTTTCGTTTCTTTTGCTGTCACATTTATCAAGACAACATAACACTTGTACGCCATTCTGACATAAATACTTTACTCATAGGGTTGAGAAATAAAACTCACACACAGAAAATATTTGTATACTTATTTAAATAGTACAAAGTTTGTTTTAAATACAACAACGACAGTGACAAAAACAATATAGTTATGGAAGATTTGGAGTGAATTCTAAATACTAGGTACAAGTATTTCTAAAATCTAAACTACACGACGAAGTCAACTATTTGGTCGGGACGCAACTCTAGTGAACTAGTGAACGGATATGATAAATTGTTTTGATGTTATTTAAACTATGTAGGAAGTAATTTGATCGGGTTAGATCGTAGGCAATTTAAATAACCTTAATATCATTTACAAAATTGAATCTCATCAATGAGTTTATAGTTCAAATTATATTTTAAACATACAAAATTGCTGTTTCAAAATAAAAATAATTTATATTTAATTTACGAATGATTAAAAACATAAGGAAACAAAACATTAAAATTTGACAAAATTTTTCACCGAATTGTGATTCGTGGTGTAAATAAAATACATTTTCTCTCATCATGTTGTCAATATTATATCACTGCTATCATTTTCTCAATTACCTGGAAAAACAATGACAAAAACAAAATAATCTCCACTGAACACAGATATTTATTGCAGGTTTAGCTAAAAATATAAATTTATCTAAGTATTTATATTATTTGTGTTACAACCGCCTAAGAAAGGGTTTGCCGTGGGAAATTACAATAACTTAATCGAGTTAGACGATTTAATAGTCAATATTTTGGGGTGGGTGTACATTGTACAACCAGTGATTTGCAACAAAAACACAGGTTTTTATTTCACTGGTGGCATCCTTGCTATCGGTCCAATTTACGGTCCGTCAATTTCAACGCAGTTGCATTCGACTTCAAATATTTTAACAGTTGCATGTTTGCCAAAAGCGGCCTAGGAAAAAATGGCGTGAATCGGACAGTCGCCTCTAGAATGGAAAATGTAAATTCGATGAAAAGAACCAACTTGATTTCTAAGGATATGACAGTGTATAACGTATTCAGAGAAGGCTTTAGTCTGATAGCATAAAATAATATCTCGCCTGTATCTTCCCCACATTTCACCAGTTTAAAAAAAAATGTTTTATGGGCCTACTCTTGACCTCAATCTAGTCCTGAGGACAGAGATGAGGTCGACGATGGAACGAGCTAACCCAAAAGAAGCCTATTAACTCGCGACTTAAATAGATTGGGGTCATATGAACTTGGGAACACCGACGAAGGCAGGGAATTCCACTCCTTGGCTGTGCGCATAATAAACGATGTAACAAAGCGCTTCGTGCGAATGTGTGGAACAGTAACGTAACAACCCGCAGTACGTCTAGACTCCCGATGTAAGAAGCGAGATGGTGGAATGATCTCATGGAGCTCTTGGGCACACTCACCGAAGTACAGCCTGTAAAAGACCGACAGACATGCAACCTTGCGTCGGTGGTAGTTATGTTTAAGTACCATGTAATAGGGAACGATTTATCTGATAGCAGTTATGCAGCAGTAAATTTAGACTCAAAATTTTATTTTCGATACAATAGGTAGGTACAGACATTTTTACAAAGACCAATCGTGTCCAACTGCAGCACACGGCCAAGCCCAACATTACCTGCCATTTCCTGCAGTGTCATGCAAAATACGTGCTCTCATTAGGTTCAATTGTATAAATTAGTGTGTTGGTAACTTAAAATGTATGTAAGAATGTGGGTTGCAGGTAGGTATGTAGCTGTAGATTTAGTAATCTTCTTATTCTTCCTTGCGGTCCTCGTTGTGAAGGAGGATGATGCTCTCACTTGGTGTAGGGGTGTCAAACAATGGCAGGTTTTCTACCTCACCTGGAATTGAAATCGATCTATTATTTTTGTATAATATAATAGTTTTTGGTAGTTTTTGCGTACCTATGCTTATTTTTATGAATGTTTCAATGACATAATTGAGCTATTTTAACGTATCATTGTGTGAAGGCTGTTTTCAAATGGAGTCGTTATGTCCTGGCTTCGGTGAATCCAAAGATATGATAGGAATACTTTGTAAAGAGGTCTTACAGTATTTGACATTGTGTTTAAAAAAAATTACAATTATTCAATTATACTAATTCACTTTTAATCTATGAAAATATGGGCTCATACTCACAGAGTACAGCGGTGTAAATAATTTTGTATTTTGCCTTATGGGTCGTTGTTTGTTAACCACCATTTTTCTACAAAACGCATACCTGAATCTGGGTTAGTTGTTCAAGACTATGAATGGTTAATTACGTCGAAATGTCATCTAATCAATATCGTCGGTTTTTTTTAAGTTACTTGCTTACTTTCTTATTCAATTTCTTGTAAATACTAAACGACTGGGTAAAGGCCTCAAATGTACTCGTATTTTCAGCAGTGTGTGTATTTTACTTATTTGATGCTAAAACAATTTAGTAATTATAGTGGGAAGTGTAAATCCATCAATATTGATTGGGTGACGTCACTTTTTTTCTACTTTCTTACCAATTCTGACGATAAAGTTCACGGATTCATCTTCGTCTAACATAGAGAACACGTTTTCTACAGGAATGTACACGTTCTGGGTATGCTCCAGGAAGTCTGCGTCCTTCTCGCACTTGCAGGGCCGTCTGAAATTTGAAGCAATATGATTTAAAAAGTAATATTGCTGAAATGGATTATGAAAACAATCGTAGACCATGCAGTTTCCATTCCTTAATACTAGGGAGGGTCTGGAAGACAGATTGGTAGTCACCACATAAATTAGTACTGGTATTCCGGTGCACCCGATTGGACTAGAAGCCAACCGCAACATAGTTGGGAAAAAGCTAGGCTGATGATGAATCTCTATGAAATAGTTCACTATTTCTACAGTAGCGCGTCTGACTAGAACTGACTGGAAGATGATCAGCAACTAATAAAAATAAGTAGGTCTGACTTTGCATTTCAGTTAGTCAGTATTTTATAGAAATAGAAGATGAGCCGATAGTTAAATGGCGTCGTAATTTAGTATGTTTTGATGTCAATGACGCATCTAAACATTATTAAACCAAACAGCGGATGTTCGGTCGGTTAATGTGAGTATAGCACTTGGAATAGTGTGCAATATAAATGTTTATGATCACACAGATCCAGAACCATTATTACAATTCTTGATGGTAAAAGAATAGTGCTCTAAATCGAATACTTGTTTGTTGAGGACCATACCATTTCCTATGAGTCGATTTGAAGATGAATACCTTGGTGCCATAATCAGAGCTTAGCTGTGGAGTTTATAAGCCAACAGCAGTATAATTATGTATGACAACATGATGCCCGCGGCTTCACCCGCGTGGAGTTCCTTAATTGTTCCACGGGATCGTACTACCGGGATAAAAAGTATACTATTCGTAATCCAGGTTATAAACGATCTGTCTGCCAAATTTCATTCCAATCCGGTCAGTACTTTTTGCGTGAAAGAGTAACTAATATCCATCCATCCATCCTCACAAACTTTCGCGTTTATAATATTTGTAGGATGTAGAATAAGTATGATATACCTAACTAAACTATTAAAACAGTTTTCTGAAAGGCGAAATGGATATGGTTATAGATTATGTTTTGTGCGCAACTGCGCGAGCAACCACCGTTTTCATTATATACTTTTACCCGAATATAGCTAAAAATATTAGGTACAATTTTCAGAAAATCTCATAAGACGTAACATAATACAAGCAAAATTATTATATTCAACCTACGGCGTACAAAAAAAATCAAATAGAAAAATCTCTGAATGTTTTATAACCAGACAAAACAATTTATAACGCTTGTAAGAAACATTTTTTGTACAATAGAATTTTATTTATGCCGCATGTATGGTAATCTAACAAATTGTGGCGAAAGGTAGAAAACGAGATTAAGCCTGCTTTTTTCAGGACAGAATACATGAAACTTTTGAGATCGTAAATCATAGAGATTCTCGTAATATGAATGAAAGTCTAAGCAGACACTACAAATTAGCAAGCAGAATTTAAACTATTCGCAATTATGCTGGGGTCAGCTTTCAGTCGAACTGGATTCAACTGAATGCCAGTCATTTACATGCAGCGACTGCATATCGAACCCTCAAAACCCATCTACTGGGTACACGATGCCCCAATTAGAGATTAATTGTCAGTTTCTTACAACCCGTAACGACTGTCAAAGATCATCATCATCACCTTCCTAGCCTTTTCCCAATGTTGGGGTCGGCTTCCAGTCTAATCGGATGCAGCTGAATACCAGTATTTTACAAGGAGCGACTGCCTATCTGACCTCCACAACCCAGTTACTACTGGGTAATACGATACCCTCTGTTAAGACTGGTTTTCAGACTTTCGGGTCGCTGACTACTTGTAACGACTGTCAAAGATGTTTAAATGATAGACGGACACGCGCATCCGCTTAACGTGTTAGCTTTTATTTAATGCTGCGGCCACACTACCTTACCGTCTACCGCCCGTTTACCGAAATAATTATGGCATTAAATTACGGCCTAATTTACCGCTTGAAGTGGTGTGGTTACACATCAATATTAATGTTAATAATGATATGCGAAAAAATACCGCCGCCGGAGCTACTGCCTACCGTCATATGACATATTGATTCACATTGTAAAATTATGCTCGTAAATAAATAAAAAATAAATAAATATAAATATCCCTGGACATTTCACACAGCACCATCTAGTCCCAAGCTAAGCAACCTAATGCTTGTGTTATGGTAGCTAGATGGCTGATAAACTACATATATACATATTTTTTTTTTGTAAATACATACATATTATAGATAGAAAAAAAAAACCTGTAGAAATCGTGGCTACACCTAGTTGTTGTTTCAATTATGGCCATTATTATTGCCATATCACAGTAGTGTAGCCGCAGCAGTAGCGAAGGGTCAATTTTTGTAAGAGGTAAGCCGGAGAACATGGCTCTAATGTGATTAAATTATTTGTCTATAGAATACTGACTGTGCCATTTTTCAAAGGGAAGCCGGTAGGAATCGAGTTGTATGGTACCTTCGCCACTGAGCCGCAGCATAAGATACTTTATGGAAGTAAGTTCTCTGTGTCTCATCCGGACTGATTGAACTAATCGAGTTTACTTTGGTACCTTTAAAATACTTGCCTGTAAACAATCCTTTTGCTCGGCAGATTTGGCAGGAATATATCAACTTCAAAGTAATACTTCTCAGCATGGTCATCGTTTACAAGTACGGTCCACATCATTCTTCCTGAAAGTTAATACAAATAACTGTAATTGACACTTTCTTTTGTTGTTATCCTGAGATTATCCTTTCAATTAAATTGTAGGTACTGTCATAGTGGAAAATATATAAAAAAAAACTGTATTTCACTTAATACTTGACAAATGTCTGGTGTTTTACTGAAGCTTCCTGTCTTGAAGCTATAGTAACATGAAAGGTACAAAAAAGGTAATGCATATTCTCGGTAACATAAAGAAGTCGACACCATGAAACGTCTGGCTTCTTACAAGGGTCGTAGTCGTTGAAAAAACAGCTTAGTATAATTGTTTCTGGAATTACAGACAGTGCGGTGTCTGAGCTTCTACACTAGCAGTCATAAAAACAAAGAACGTTGTCTGTCAACTTATTTATTACTTTTGTTTGTTTCTTGGGGTATATGTCTAGTATTTGATAACTAAGATGAATCTTCGAAGATGAATCGATAAAAAAAATCATAATCTTTTCCCAACTATCTTGGGGTGGGCTTCCAGTCTAACCGGATGCAGCTGAATATCAGCTGACAGCCGGGCTTAACGTGCTTTCCGAGGCACGGAGAAAACTCGGTATGTAATAGTCACCCATCCACAGACCAACCTAGGCAAGCACGGCTTAACCTAAAGATCGACCCGAGCGCCTGTTATTATTAAACCACGAGCTCCTCAAAAAAAAATCAATAACAATAAAAACCAATAACCCTGCTCCCGACACTGGTGGACCTCATTTTTTTATATTTTTAAATGTATTTTTATGTTATTTTTTGAGAAATGTTTAAAAATGTAAATAATTTGTTTAAAAATGAATAAAGAAAACCAATAATATACCAACTAACCCACCAACCATTAGTATAAATATCAATCAATTTATTATTCAAAGTGGAGCGACCTATTAGGTTAAAATTATTATTTTAATTATTTTCGTCTTCTTATGGAAAGTTCTATAGTTTATTTGAGTTACATGGTTTTGCCATTTTGAACTCCAGAGAGATGTTAATCATTGTTTTATATCACACGGCATTCAGTTGTAATGTCAAAATTATGAAAATGCCAATGTTAAGTACCTACACATTTTTAGGAAAATTTTCAATAAAAAAATTGTAAAAAAATCTAGTAGATACAAAGATTAGATTATAGAAAAGTCCCGTTATCAGTAAAATTTTAATTGAAATGTTATTCTTGATCATTGTTCTTGAAAACCTAAAAATAAGAACGTAAACCTACTCAGTTACATGTGCGTATATCTTTGTCTAGATCAGAAATGCTAACGTATGGAAGTGATTTGCGCTGACCCACTTCGATAGTTCGAGATAACACGATTCCGATCCAGTTACCTAGACAACAGATTTGTTGGTCAAGTGCTTATCAATTCAATCATGCACTTGAAATTGTGACTAATTTAATTAACGCATTATAATCTATACAATCCGGTGTTTAATTCTGAAAAAGTTAGGCAGTGGTAGGTTTAGTAATACGTTACAGGCGTTGCACAGAGGGGGCTCCGGACAGGTCTTTTAAGAGGAAACGGTGCCTCCTCCCATGTGTGGATGGTGACCACCGGGGTGGTTTTAGTGAGGTAGAAATCCCACACTCCCCGGTCTTATCCCCAAAGACCGGTCGCCTTTTGAAGGTTTCCCCCCGTGAACAAAAAAAAAAAAAAGGTTTAGTAATACGTATTTTCAAGCTATAAGTAACATTCTTTTGATAGATTTTTATCTATGAAAAGGAATAGGTCATTCTATAGGGAGATCAAATTCAGAATAGCAGATCAGACAATTTTTTTTTTGTTTTTTAACCTTGGGTCTACTATAACGTCATAAAGCAGGAGTAATTTCAGTGTGGGAAAGAGACAGAGCTATACAGGTCGTCTAGCGCCATCTCTTTCTCACACTGGAATTACTCCTGCTTTAAGACGTCATGGAAGGCCACCTGAATTGTCCCAGTGCTGGGAAAAGGTTTCCATAAAGCTTTCACTACTGCCTGTGTCGCAATCTCCGGCATTTAAAATCCCATTAAGAAATATATCGGTCCTACTAGAAAATATTTGTATTGAATATTTTAGAAATCTCTTCCACATAATTGAGTTATTAACAGTTCATTTAAACAGGTCAGAGGTTAACGCCGCGTCGTCAGTGGAAGCCCTATACTAGCCACCAGCCAACCAGTTTAAAAAGGCCAACTTAATTAAATATTTTAAAGGCAGTTTATATTTTACAGTTCAAGAATGTTAAATCAACAATTGGAATCCCTACTCTTCACTTTATCACTTTCTGATGAGTCACTGACCGCAGTTCGCGTAGCTGCATCCCGATGTCCCAAACATAATTGTAACTGTTTCCCATCGATACGAAAAGAAAAATAATCTCTACTCTGATTAAAATCTTTTTCGTGATTACATTACAGGTCCACGTTTTTTTCTAGAAAAATTGCTAGATAACTGATTCATAACTTTTGTGGTACCTACTAAGTGGCCATACATAAAGATCATGCCAAGATAAACGTATTCAACCTTATATTTTTCATCTAACAATAAGCACGTTCCATCCCTAAAATCTCAGAGAAAATCTTATATTTTATTACAATAATATAACCCTTAATATAAACCTTACCTCCTCTTTTATCATAAATCTGGTACACATTGAATATTCGGTCATAGCACCGCAGTAGAAAGTAGTTCAGCACCGGCTCGGTTCTCTTCGCGTCCCATCGGTTTTTCACCGTAATAAATGGTAGTTCTGTGACCTTCTCACTGTGCTCCATGAAACAATGGTCCATCCAGTCACCAGCCCGCCCCTTCCATTTGCAGTCCCCTGGAATTACGAGTTTTTTAGGAAAGGGAAAAGAAAAATTTTCATTGTGTACTGCGGATAGATCGTTGTCGTTTTGAGTGGACGTTGAAAGAGGTGGATGCAGTATCAAGCATTGTTTGGAAATACGATTTTTTTATTTGGATCTTGAGTACAATTCATTTAACATTGGTAATACAAGTCTTTTATTTGTAGAACGATTTATATTTCGTCCAGTTTCTTGAGCGAATATCAACACATAAATTAATATTGCAGCGGCGTATCGTGTGTGAGGCACCGCCCTATCGCGCGGAGAGGAGGACGCGACGCGATCGCCACTCATCCGCGCGGTCGGGCGGTGTACTTGTGTTAGGCATCAACGAATTTCATACAAACCAATGCGACGTGGATCCACTTCACCGCACGACCGCGCGGACGAGCGGTGTCGTGTGAAAATCACCTATTGCGTTTAATTTTGACGCGTCGATGAATTTCGTTCCAGAAACCAGGTTTTATTTCCATGTAAACGTATTTCTTTTTCAACAAATTGAATCAATTCAAGCATTAGCACATATATATGGTTATTTGCTTATACAAATTTTTTTGTCTATTAGGCTATTTTCTGATAGACGCTTATTTAAAAGGAAATAACTCCGCAGTAAATGGTGATATACTCTTTATTTTCGTTACATCACGCCCAATGACTAATGCGGTGACGTATTTCGTTTCGCATCCAAGACACGAACCATTTGGAACTCGTCACTAACTGAACTTTTTCCTGGGACGTTTTCCTTAAAGAAAAACTTCTTTTTTACTCACAGAGGAAGAGAGGTAAATAAAATGGCTGTGTTTATGTCACGGGGTGAGCAATCTTAAGGATATTGAGCGTTCGAATGAAAGCATTTTTTTGCGTCGTAGGAGAAATTCTATATCGATTTTTAGGGTTCCGTACCCGAAGGGACGACGGGAATCTATTACTAAGCCTCCGCTGTACGTCCATCCGTCCGTCTGTCTGTCTGTCAGCGGGCTGTATCTCTTGATCCGTAATAGCTAGACAGTTGAAACTTTCACAGAATATGAATTCTTGTTGTCGCTTTAACAACAAATAATAAATTTAAAATTAAAGGGGACTTACACTTGGCCGGTTTTTTTGTTCTTGCTTTTTAGGGGTGAATTATTTACCTAGCAATATTTTTTGACCGATTTTATGCTGTATAACAAAATTTAAACTACAAATAAAAACACGGGACCGTCAATCGGCAGGAGACGATGCTTTTCATACATTTTATTCCGGACGCTTATCGTCGGCAGCTGATTATACGCTATTGATTGTGAACCCGGCCTTACAATTCTATTTTCGTTGGTTATAAACTAATGGTTTATAAGTACAGTTTTTTAAAGCATTTATGAAGGTATTGAATATTAAAGTAAAATTTACAAGGGTCATACTTTAGTCGGGACAGACAACAAAAGAAGTAAATAAAGAGACAACTAACAGCTCATTCATTATGACAGACATATTTGCGAGCGCTCAGAGTATAAACTCTCTGTCGTCGCGAGTGAGAAAGTGTCTTGTCTTGTCCATGAAAAGTGAACGAAATCATAAAATATTCTGCACAATGCATACATTATTGCGAACTGTTACAGTTTTTCGCACATTATAACTTGTTTTATGTATCATCATCTGCCTAGCCTTTTCCCAACTACGTTGGGGTCGGCTTCCAGTCTAACCGGATGCAGCTGAATACCAGTATTTTACATGGAGCGACTGCCTAAATGAACTCCACAACCCAGCTAGCACTTGGTAACACGATACCCTTTGGTAAGACTGGTTGTCTTGACTTTCGAGCCACTGACTAAGTACCTTAACGACTGTCAAAGATCTACAAATGACAGCCGGGACCAACGGCTTAACGTGCTTCCACGGACCAACCTAGGCAAGCGCGGCTTAATCTAAAGATCGACCCGAGCGGCTGCTATTATTTAGCCACGAGCTCATTTGACTTGCTCCATTACTTATTTTATGTATTTTTTTATATGCGACTATGAAAGACAAAAATATAATAACATAACTCATCGATTGTTCTCTAACCCCTTGTTTTGGGTAATCCTCATAGGTATCCCCCAGATGGATAGAATGGAGGGTTTTGTCTGACTCCTTCCGAATAATACTCCTGGGATCCTACGCCTCTAATGAATCGGAGCCCCGGAAGATCGCATATATTCGCAAGACACTTGACTAGGAATCAGCCCGCAAGCTTTGTAGGCCGCATCAGCAATTCCTGCCGATCCCACGACTGCACCTTCTCCCATAAACACAACGCGGTACTTCCTTACTGCCCCACACAAATCACGTCATATTCGATTAGTACTGTTCATTAACTTACCATAAACTCTAGCCATAAAGCAGTTGATGATGCGGAACTGGCAGTGGGCATAGTGCTTGTCGAGCTGCGTGAGCACTGCATGTTTCGGGCAGCCGGAGTTTGTGCACGGGAATAGAACCTTATTGGCCAACGACTCGAGAGCCGTCGATTTGACCTGGGAGAACTCTTTCTGAAAGCAAAAACATTAGAAAATAATGCACGTGCACGTGCAAACTTCTCATTATGATTGTAGCTAAGCAAACAATTCTATAATCATCATCTAGCATCTCAGTTTTACCTACACTTAGTCGGATAATATTTTATAGGTTTTTCCTAGCAGAACATTTATTTGGTAAACAAATTAAGTACACACATACTACACATTCTCGTACTCTCACAAATGATTAAAATATTCGTGCAGAAAAAAATAAAATAAAATAGCAAAAAGAATAACCTATTTGAATTAAAATCAGATTATTCAAACTATGTTTTTCCCGTATGCCCAAAATCTCTGTATTCGGTTAAATTCCTCGTTAGCCAAAAACGTGCATACAAGATCTATAATTAGCCGGCATTGATTGCCGTCAGTCTGTGCAGCATGTAGGTCGGGATGCAAAGGGATTAGTTAGACCTATGTTGGTAACGTCAGTCGCACACGTAAAGGTTGATGAAAGACTGCACCGTTGCAAAACTTTCGGTTGAAAATGGAACTTCTATCTAGGCAGGTTTTGGCGAGGACTCAAATACATAGTATCGAGGTAATACAAAAAAAGGTGAAATAAAAACAGCTAGCTCTATTTAAAACTTATAAAATACCTTTGACTTGCTGGCCACATAAAATCAATACATCATGCTTTTTCGTTTTAAATTATATCTAGATATATGGATACCCATCAAGTCTGCAGAGTTCGCTAGTTAATTTAGTTTGACAGCGTCTGGCACAAAGAACGCGTTCGATAAATAATAAAGTATCTGGCATTCCATCATTTCATTCCATCATTTCGTTCTAATTTTATTTTTAAAAATTTAAATTCTAAATAACATAAATTCAATTAGCTTCAAAAAGCAATCAAAATATTCAACTATAAACAACTAACTTGAACTATAAATAAATACAGCTCATTCTTCTCAAATACTGAACATTTTATGAAAATAATTTCATGTAAGAATTTTATACAAAGGTGCACTAACGTGAAGGAATGCCTTGGATATTCAATTAAGTACTCAGCATTTAAAAGAACTTAAGAGTATTTTGAATTTTCTTCAATTTTTAGGGTTATGTGTATTATTGGTTAAATTTGCTGGAAAAATTTAGCAGACATGATGCTTAGACTACTAGGGTGATTATTTGAACATGTGCATATCACGCGGCCCTCCCCAAATAACTACTTAGTTAGGTATAAAGTTATGTTTTTTTTTATTTTACGTAAAACATAGTTCCAGCACTATATACAGATGTACATAATATATTCCTATTGTTATAAACAACTAAGTTATGTTCATAAACGTTCCTCAAATCTCATCACCATTCGTGTCCCAATTTCCAAATTTTTGCAGTTCATGCTCAAAAAGTTATAAAAATACCCTAAAGATCGTATTTTTAAGAAGTAATTTATATAGTACACAACATGTTTTACCAATTAGCAAAACTATACACATTAAAGAACACTTTTAGGTAATTTGTAACGACTTTGAAAATTGTCCCAACACTTTATACTCACTACCATTTGTTCACACAGTCGCAGGGTAAATTTTTTCTGCGTAGTGTATTGCTATCTGGAAGAGTAACTCGGCGGTTGCACTCCGTTTCGCGTCTCGACTCGTGCGGGTCACATGTCAAAAAGTATTTTGGCGCCAATTCTAGCCTATCTTAATCGCCCAGAAATTGTGTTTGGCAAACAAAAATCTCCTTACCGTTCGAGTTTCCCCTGGTAAGTCTAATATGTTTATTTATCATTTTCATGCATTGTAATAGACGCCATAGGAAACTCTTTGGTTTGATCAAGTTCTCAATTTTTTAAGTTCTACAAAGAACGTATAATTTGAAAAAGTGTACAAAAACCTAATTACCATTTATATAATTACCATTTTTCCCGTTCGTATTTTAGCGAACGGTAATGAGCAATTGAAAATGGTAATTAGTACCAGTATAAGCTGGCCTCTTATTATATTGAAACGCCTTACTTCGCTAGGCCAGCCCAAGGTAGAATTGTTACTACCAACGCGTGATCGATTGTTGATCGTTCGGTGTGAACTGGGACTTCCGCAACAAAATAAACCTACAT
Source organism: Eurois occulta (assembly GCA_950022335.1). Classification (NCBI taxonomy): domain Eukaryota; kingdom Metazoa; phylum Arthropoda; class Insecta; order Lepidoptera; family Noctuidae; genus Eurois; species Eurois occulta. The sequence goes on from OX465496.1 coordinate 10,522,390, forward strand.
ACTGACTACCCCCTACCACTATTTTCTTTCAGACTAAACATGCCTCGGCAAAAGCAGCAATTGAAGGCCTATTTTATACGCCCTTCAAAAAGAAAAAGAACGACAACGATACAAAAAACGAAGAGAACAGAAAAAACTTTTGTCAGTAGTAGAAATGACGCCAAGAGCTAGAAGGCTACAGAGGAAGAAATGGAGAGAAAACTTAAGAAAACATTTTCAAAAAAAGAAATTAATAAAGGAAGAAATTAAACATGAATCAAAATACACCAAGTCCCAGTGACAGCGAAGAAAATATTAATGAAAATAGACAATTCATGTAAAAAAAAAATAGGTAAATGTGAAATGCAGTCGTTTTTTCAGTCTTATAATTATTTAAAAATCATGCGTATAGGAAAATAATTATAAGACTGAAAAACGACTGCAGAGTCCTAATTCTAAAGTAATAGCACTACTTAGAGAAAAACCAAAGTAGAAGAAGCTAAGAAGAAAATTTTATTTGGAGAAGCAATGAGGAATACGTTACTGTCCGAGTGAGAGAGATAAAGAACACTAACCAAAGAACAAATCAGCTGTTCCCTACATTTTGACGAGTTAATCGATCATAAATGTAGGGAACAGCTGATTTTTTTTTCGCGATTTCAGGTTTGGTCCCACAGTAAAAGTTGTCCATAATGATGAGTACAATGACCTCTTAAGAGGTTGCATGGTGTTTTACAAATAACCCTGTATAGGTCTAAGTTCTATTTACACTGAGTTTTGAACTAGTGTTCTAGTTGATTTTATTTGAATTACTAGACAGATAATGTTATTGATTTTTAGGAAAACCGGTTGATTTTTGAGTATTTTTTTTTAAATTAAATCACTTCGCTTAATAGCTAAGTTTGATGTCATTTACTGTCACCTAAATAATTAATAAATATGTGATTAAAGTACACTATTCATTTTATTTCTAATTACCAATCACGAAGCATAATTACCATTTTTAAAATGCTAATTACCGTGTGTTTCATATCTCATCACCGTTCGACGAAAATTTTCAGCTTTAGATTCAGACCTATATAACAGTTCAAATACTGTGCGTTTGATTTATTTCGTTAATCTGCACTATAAACTTTAGGTTAAATCCATAAAAGTTGTAATTGGAAGCAATATTTGACCTTAATTTACGAATCCTGAATATGTCTATTTTCAAATATTCACCCACTAAGAATTTATAAAAACCATATTAAATTGTGTATCTGATTGAATTAGTAGGTTAACTTTTGGTATTATTTTTTTGAGGACGATGCCAAATCTTATTTCATGAAAACCAAAGAAACATAGGCCGACAGTTTCCTCGTATTCCATATGGACTCAGATTTCCATATTTTTTCGACAACAGAATTGTTATCAGAAGTAGTAAAGCAATTTTGAGGTCGACTGTTTTAAATATTGATACACCTATTTACTCTTCGTATGTACACCTAACAGATAGAAATTAACTTCCAACCACTCTACTACTCATGGCTGACGTATATGATGACGAAATAGTCACTGAATGATATAATAGATAATTACGCCTGCGCAAATTCTCATTTGGCGCTAACATTTCAGCTGCCAAAAACTGTGTGTTGCTACATTCTGCTCTCTCAACTAAATATAATTTTTTTGTAACAGTACATGATACAGTCGGCAGCGCATCAAGTTACTACAAACTGTCAAATTTTCTCATTCCATTTTGAACTCAAACATCATGATTTTATGTTGTAAAACGTTTGGAGAAATTTGACAGCTTGTGGTAGCTTCAAATAAAAAAATCAAACAATTTATTTGCTTGATGTGCTGGCGACTGTATCTACCACTTAAATCTACGAAATTGAAAAGGTTAGCTTGATAAAAATAAACATCCTTGTTTGTTTTTCTTTTTAGATTTTACCTTATGTTACTTTTCAAATACTTAACTTAAACGCGGTTTTCCTTAGCAACCAATTTTTCCTACACATCAAGAGCTTTGGCCATATTGTTGTATTATCTTCATTTTTTAAAGATTTTCTGTTATACGGATACTACATAGAAAAACTTATTCGATTCAGAAGTAATTCTGTGATGTACAATAAGATACCTACTCTTTGATCCGACTATAAATACCTACCCTTTTCCTCATAGATCCACTTTTTTCCTTGTTTTGATTAAGAAATGGTTTTGAAATATTTATTTTAAACCATCTTTTATGAACACGACATTTTCGCCCTTATTAATAAACATCATTGGCCTAGCCTTTTCCCAACTATGTTGGGGTTGGCTTCCAGTCTAACCAGATGCAGCTGAATACCAGTATTTTACATGGAGCGACTGCTAATAATATGACCTCCACAACCCAATTATCACTGGATTATACGATACTACTTGGTAAGACTGGTTGTCAGACTTTCGGGCCACTGACTAGCTGTAACGACTGTCAAAAATAAAGAAATGCACTGAGGAAACTAGGTGTGTCGGACGAAGCACGGCTTACCCTAAAGATCGACCCGAATGACTGTTATTATTAAGCCACGAGCTCCTTTTAAGCCACATACTCTTAAAGAGTAAAACCAGTTATTAAATAACAACCAACCGGTTATTATTTATCTTTAGTTATGGCATACCAACATTTTTCGAGGTTTAAGTTAGATATAACTTTATTCCGCATTAATTGGGGGCATTGTGTACCTATTTTAATGAAACAAAGACCGCCTAAACTGCAGTGCGCACTTTATAATTTTTCTTTAATATCCGAAATAATAAACGAATGTCCAGAGGTTAATGTTTTTTTTTATAAAATGAACAAACAAACCGAAAGTTGATACCGAAAGAATATACTTTTTACTTTGAGTAAAAGTACAAATCAACGAAAACAAATTATTGAATTTTGATTGCCGATACGTACATAATATAAGTTTACTTCTCGCTTGATAGTAGAGGGCGAGTGCGACAGTGTAAAGCCAAGCGAGGATCTCCGAGACTTGACTGTACACCCTCGCACTCACCCTGCCTCTGTGTGTCTCGGCGAGAGTGTACATCAATCTTTGTATTTGTCTCAGTAAAATTGACTCACTTTTGAATCATCACCCTTTTTTTTGGGATGGGAAATCATCAAAGGACTCCTCCCGCTCTGGGCGGAGCGGAAGGGAGTCTCAAACTTTTACTGACTAACTTGTATTCCAGGGCCGCGGTATCTCTTTCGAACAGTCCCGCAGCCCTGGCAGGCATCGGCCCTTGCGCGCCCCTCCTGTTTGCTGACATCTCTTTGAGGCGCGCGTGGAACACGAACGCACCGTCGACACGGCCTGGCGATGCCAGGCGTACTTACATCGACACTTGTGAAAGCTATTTTGTTAGGTAAGTATTAGAAATGTGTGCCGAATGCCGATGGAACGGTGGGACCGTAAAACGAAGACAAGGTAACATGAAACCGCACGACAGGTTCACGGTAGACCACGAAGGAAATGGTGGCCCCACCCTGATAGTATATTCTATCAAAGATAATGACAATAGGTAATCCAGAGTAACATTGATATCTGCCAGAAGACCTACGAATATCGTAACCCCCCATAAACATGGTATAAACACACCAACAAACAATCTTACCAAAGAATATCGTATTACCCAGTACTAACTGGGTTTTGGAGGTCAGATAAGCAGTCGCTCCATGTAAAATACTGGTATTCAGTTAAATCTAGGAAGACTCCAGCCGACCCCAACATAATTGGAAAAAGGCTAGGCAGATGATGACAAACGTATAAAGATCCAATGTAAATTACAGCTCTCTTTTGTCATCAAGTCATTTAAAAAGGTATCTTTATGACCGTAATAATTATTATCATTAAATATCATTGATTAGCAATGTCGCAGTGTGATAATTAGAGTCGAGATTTTCCTTTACGTTGATATCTTCGATGATATTGTTAAGAAATTAGGTAGAATACATAGGCGATGAGCCATCGCACTATCGGAGCGACCGCCTTTATTATTCAAGGGCATTAGGTTGATAGCCTGATTAGGCCAATGGTATTTATAGATATTAATTTTCCGTTTGTTTTAGTTAAGGTTAGATAGGCAACTAATACTGTCAACGGATATTTTGTTAAACATAACATCGTAAAAAAAAACAAAAATTCGAAGACATGTAAAATCCATCGATCCGCACTGGGTCCACGTGGTGGAATATCCTAAGCCTCACTGCTAAAGACAGGAGGCGTATGTCCGGGAATGTTTATGGCTGATTATTACGTTTTTTATTTAAACTTCATTTACAATAGTGGTCCATAAGCGGACTTAATGCCACAAGGCATTCTCTACCAGTCAAACTTTAATCAGAAAATCTGAGTAAATTCAGAAGGTATTAGGTATTAGGCATACGACGAATATGTTCGAAAATCCCATTCTTAGAACGCGTATTTTGTATTCAATCCATAAATTTTACACATGAAAAAAAAACAAATATATCATTTTCCCAACTAAAACCAATCCTACATCATATTTTATACCCCGTCCGTGATTTTCGACACACCTAGGCACATAGGTAGGGCAGTGGCTGGACTTAATTAAATTAATACGTACTGAACTAGTTATGTACAATTACGTTATTTTAGCAAAATGAAATGAGGTTATTGAAAGAGATATTTACGTAAATATAACAACTAATCATAAAAATAAACAAACGAACTGGTGGCCTACCAGGGCGTCTTAAAACAGGAGTAGTTCCAGTGTGGGACAGAGATGGCGCTAGACGACCTGTATAGCTCTGTCTCTTTCCCACACTGGAATTACTCCTGCTTTAAGACGTCATAGAAACCCCCGAGGTGTGGGTGTAAACTGTTTCCATCTTTATCTTATCACTATTCGCATGCCAAATTTCAAACCAAATAACATACTACTGCACTGGAAATATGCATGATGGTACCCTGCTTTAACAATAAGATTTTAGAGTTTATTTTGGGATAACAATAATTCATCCTAATCATAAGAAAGAGCCTAGGGCAGAGCAAGAGAGTACTTACAAAAATGTCTCTTTCAAGACAGCAAAAATAATGTTAGCACAAAAGCATAATTTGGATATAATATTCCCACTGCTGGGACAAAGGCACCCTCTCTAAGAAGAGTGGGCCGTAATCTACCATGCGGGCCCAATGTGTTTGTGGATACTGGTAGTGACTCAAAAGATCATTATTCTCCTACCCTTATCCCAATTTATTTGGAGTCGGTGTAGCATGTCTTCTTCTTCCATACTTCTCTATTACTCATCATCTCATCAGGCACCTCTTATCTACCATTTCATCCTTCACACAGCCCACTCTAAGTTTGTTGGTCTTCCTCTACTCTTATACCCATCCACATTCATAGAAAACTTTTCTCAAAACATTTTTCTCATTTCTCCACATCACGTGCCCATACTAAGCCAATAAATTACCACACAACGTCAGACTTCATGCTTTCAGACTTGTGACTCAAAATATAAAAATTACAAAAAGCATTCAAAAGCATACCTGACAAATATGACACTGGAAGCTTTTCCCGAAGCAGCGGCCGCAAAGACTGTGACCATCCACACAGAGGTGGATGGGCGGCCTCATGTAAGTGTTACATTTGGAACACGTCAGCTCCTTGATCAAGCCCTCGTAGTGATCCGTCTCGAGCAACGTGCTTAGGACTACTGGAAATTAAAGAAGAATATTTGTTAAGGTCATTAGCAGAAGAAACTCTGACAATCCTAATCCCAATTGGTCAGTTTTTGGCCGATAGTAAATACCAATATTTCCCATTGCAAGTCAATATTATAGCCATCCACACAGAGGTGGAAGGTGAGCAGGTGGAAGTTTTGGAATGGAAAGTCAGTAGCATCTATCACCACGCTTGCTAATTGCACTTTCAGTTTTTTTTTTCAAGTCAAGGATAGACCTTTATCTATCATAGCTTTATATTGGTAGTGTGGCAGATTATACCCAAGAATTGTTGAATTACTTTCTAAAAGTAATTTTCCCAATGATCGAGAAAACACATAATTTTATGGCCAATAATAATAGAGTCTAAACAAGGCACACAGCTAACCACTCAGGTACAAGTTAATTAACTTTAAGAAATTATTGGCTTTCGGGAAATGAACACGGCAGAACATTGCATTAGATTTTCATACAACTGCAGTCTATAAACCCCGATTGTTAATATTGCACGTGATGTACACCAGGTCTGTATTTCGCAATGCCATGTGTATTTATGGGTGACTGTTAAAATCTATCTATATGTTTAGATACTATACAAAAAGGTGTGGTCATATTAGGGTGTGGTACAGACCATCAAACTGAACAAGAAGAAGCCGATTCCGGCCGGTTTCCCTTCTGGAACAATGCAATCTAATTGGGACCAACATGGAAATCAAAATTATCCAAGCTATCCCATACAAAATTTCAATACACAACCCAAGTGTATGGAATAGGATTATGATGTTGGGCAGTGATGTGGAGGAATGAGAAAAATGTTGTGAGGAAAGTTTTGAATATGAATGTGGATGGGATGGGTATAAGAATAGAGGAAGACCAATGAAACGATGGATGGACTGTCTGACGAATGATCTGGCAAGAAAGGAAGGCGGAAGGTCTGATGAGATGGACATGTAATAGAAAAGTATGGAAGAAGAAGACACGGCTGAGCCGACCCCAAATAAATTGAGGTATTTATAGGAGAATGATATTGTACCATACAGAAAGTTGTTCAGTTGGATGGCCTTAAGTGTGACCACAAGTTTTTGATACACGCAGTACTAGATACGTTCAATAATATTGCCATCTTTTGACGTTTAGGGTTCCAATTTCCGACTTATTGGCCTTAGAGGCCCACTCAACATCGCAGCGGTTATTTGGCATTTAATTTTGCTGCAAAGAACGAATGTTTTCATTCATTCAAAAATGATGTTGGTGTTTTCATATTAACATTGTATAGACTGAATGAATTGTAGCATTGGATAATAAACATTGATGTTAGTAATGTAAAATAAGAGAACTCGTTAATCCTAAAATAATAATAAATTAGTCATATCTCCATAGACGAAACTGTACCTAAACATATGTATAGATAAAATAGGTCATACTGACTATCCAAACAACCAAAGCACGACAATTTATACAGATTTACTAGAATCCAGAATTATTCATGGTTTCCACTGGAAATCTGAAAATAAACATAAGTGGATATCTGTCGATTCCCATAAACGTAAACGAGTAGAAAATTACGAATATTTATTAAAAAGACCCAGAATGATTTATTCAGTCACACGATCACATTATGTGTGTCAACATATAAATATATCGAGAATAATTTGAATAAGGAATCGAAAAATGATTGTTATATTACACGGTCATCGAGGTAGAAGAATACCTATGGATAAATGCTGGTATGAAATAAGAGCCACAAATTTTATGCCAGGCAAACAAAAAATTCATTGCTATTGATCGAAATATGAACGAAACGACGACGGAGTACGTACGATCAGTGGTATTCGACCCATGTAATACGGAATAATATTTATAATTTAACGCGAACGGAACCGAATAAAAATATGAATGGAAAAATGTGCATTTACATTTTCCATTATTTACTTCCATTCGCAGAAATCCAAATGATATTTTAATGCAAATATTGGCTTATACGCTTATTGACTTCTTTATTGAAAGTGATAAATTTGATAAAACACAATTCAATGTAAAAAAGCTTGATAATACCTGAAGCATGAAACGACTTAGGAACTATTACTAAACAGCTGTTTAGAAGTTAATACTAAGAAATTAATTTACGTAATTAAACGACAACTGGCAGATATTCTCAGGAATATTTGAATTAGATAGTTGGTATTTATAGTATCCGAACGTAATAATTAGAAAGACAGATGCTCGAGTTTGGGAGTTTATTGTTAGAAGTTCAAGGTTTTGAGAGAATCGGAGCAGACAGTATAGAAAAATTAGAACACGTTAATTGTAGTACCTACTACTGAATAGGAAACGAACTCTCAGTGAGAATGTAGGGTTAGTGAAGATAACCAACAGCCAATTAACCTTCAAAACTTAAAAAAGCAACACTTAAATTGACACGCGTCAATTCTACCGTATCACTTCACAAATCAAACTCAGCTGATCACTTTAAAAATCACAGTAACGCAACCATCAAAGCACTTATAACAGCACATAACTACGCTATTAATAATAAAAACACTAACGTTTTCTACCAGCCGGCGACGAATTGGATGACATTCTGAAAATAACGCTGGACGCCACAACAAACGTAACTAGTTCACGTCCAATACAGTTTTACACTTGGTAAACACTTTTTGATTCACGCGGACTGGTGTAAACCGATTAGAACACAATCGTTTAGCCATTTTCTTTGATAAGACAAGTAGTATCTGAAGCGTGATTGTGGTAACTCGGGTTTGTTGTTGGCGACACTGAAAAAGTCTATATTTATGCGGCAAGGTCGCTGCTAAGGGCCGCAGTGGCGAGTACGGCTGACCAAAATAATGCGCTTTGGATAGTCATACATCCATTGGTATATTATGTTTAGCTGAAAATTTGGCTGAATTGGGTAATACTTCTATGGAGAAATATTATGAAATTCGCTTATTGTCTTGATTGACTGCTGATTCATAAATTGTTGATCGGAGATCTTTTTTTTTTCATTTCATGTTATCGACTTAATACCACTAAACAATATTTTCTGACCCGCGAGTTTCAAAGACACTCGATGGAGAAATATTTACAATTCATGTAAAATGTTTAGGAAATCGTAACTTTTAACAGGAAAACTGCAAGCAAAAGCTAGTTTAGTAGCGTTCCATGCCTACGAAATCCGAGCTTATTTCAGGACACATCAAGTGCCATTAGTATTTGGCCTAATTTACCAAGCTCATCCAGTTATTCCATCAATTGCCTTCAGTGAAAATTAGCATGGATGGGCGTCTACGTTTAAATTAACAAAATGGACACGTTCGTTCTGCTCGCAAATCACTTCATTTTCACCCTGACTTCGTGACGCATATAACGCTCCAAACTATGTACATTAGTGTTGGTATTACGCAGGTATCGATAAAACACGGATGCCTTTGTCATGATATGCCTTATCATAAAAATACTGCATTGAATGTACGTATATAAGTTATCTGATTACCTGATTATGTGTTTTTAATGTGTTTGTTACTAATGACTTCTGGAATTTTATACACGATACAGAATTCACACACTTTGTTTTCACTATTATTGACACAAGTCGATATGTTTCAAATCCGATCACACGCAATTGTGAAGTTGAACTGATCACGTAACGTCGCCGGCTGCCAAAACAATTTTACAATAGTATTTACAGCTTCAACTTCTCACCTTTTAATATAATTGTTAATTAATATTGCAAAGCGAATATCGTTCTTACTTTAAATTAGGAAACGTTCACTTTTCCGGCGTGAAAATGATACAACAAAATTAAATTAAAGCGTTTGTAAATCCTGCGTTATTATGAATGAAATGAGGAAGTGTGGGCATACCTACACTTCACCTACCCTCCTTCATATACTGTCGTGATTATATGTTATGTTACAATGGATAAAAGTATTATATTATATATACCTGTAGACCCTGTAGTATCCAAGGGATCTCCCATAGTTTTTCACACTTCCTCTAAGTATCAGTTGCCTTATAAGATTTGTAAAAATTTAACGATGTAATTTAATCTTTTCAATAAATCGTATGACAGAGGTACCCGCCTGGTCAGTGTTGCCAGCCTACTCAATGTGAATAAGATAGATAAACGTTATACTTTTGTTATATGTCCTCGATTTAAGTAATTAGATGACGTGATTACCGCAGTATTACATAGAGCTAGTCTTAGATAACAGAAAAATATTAATCTTCATAAAGAATCTTATCTGGAAATATATAAGCAGTATATACCCATTCGAAGATTTGTTGTTCGTTTATTGTGATTTACCTGCGTCATGAAAACTTAGTTATTGGGGTTTTTTTTTATTTTGCTAGCTTCTATTGTGTATGAGAACTAATGAGTCCATACTGGAGGAGCTCAAAATCACAAAATAGCTTCCCACAATCTGCCTGAAGCGTGCCCTCAGCTTTTTCGGACATTTATGCGTTCGCCTAGGCATTTTCTGGAAAGGCTTATGATACTGGGTCGGGCAGAAGGTAATCGCGCGCTAGACAGAGCACCGGCAAGATGGTTGGACGCGATCACGAAGGCTGTTGGAGGCAGCCTGTACCGAGCGGTTCACAGTGCAGGAGACCGCATGGCTTAGAGACGTGTCATATGTGGTCGCGATCCTCAGCAGTGAGGGAAGGACGAAGAAGAAGATATGGTCTTCCACTACTGGGCAAAGCTCACCTTTCTCCTTTTAACACGTTAACTATCCAATGTACCGAATACAGTGTACACGCCGCGTGGGTCCATCACGACCATGTACCGAAAAAGGTACACTCGTCCCAGTATCTTTCTATGCTCTCTAACTTCATGGACTTGTGTGTTATGTTGCTCTATTTATCAGGACTTGTCAACAGGTATTGATTTGAGACAGAATATTACAAAAAATGATTTGGACATTTGGGGTTATCGAAAAATTATGATGGGGACAGTTAACGTGTTAATTGTGATCTGATGGTCACACTATTTTCGTCGACGGCCATGTTCTCCCTTTTTTTTTTTTTTTTTTTGGAGGGTGGGAAATCATCAAATGACTCCTCCCGCTCTGGGCGGAGCGGAAGGGAGTGTCAGACTCTTACTGACTAAAAACCACCCATGTTCCTTCATTGGCCCTTTATGTTCCAGGGCCGCGGTATCTCTTTCGAACAGTCCCGCAGCCCTGGCAGGCACCGGCCCTTGCGGGCCCCTCCCGTTTGCTGACAACTCTTTGAGGCGCGCGTGGAACACGAACGCGCCGTCGACACGGCCTGCCCGTCGTCATACGACGGACGGACGGCGAGCTAGCCCATTACTCGCCGTCCACAGGCCCGCGCCTACGGTGGCCGAGAGCCATCACGGCGTGGCCCCCGACGCCCGGTGCTTCTCCCGCGGCGGCTGGGACGTGAGGAGGTTCTTTCCCTCTCACGTTCCGCCGCCTCCTTCGCTAGCATGACTGCTTCGCAGAAGGAGGCGACGGCTTCCCATTCCCTCTCGCCCCGGACCATGGCTTGAACCAGGGCCGGACGCGAGAGGTCGCCGCCGCCGATCGCCGCTACGAGGACACGGCGGTGCTCCTCCCAAGCGGAGCAGACTTCGACGGTGTGCTCCACCGTGTCCTCCGGTCGATCCTCGCAATTGTAGCACCCGGGCGTTTCCTCCCGCCCGATTCGGTGCAGGTACCTCCCGAAACATCCGTGTCCGGTGAGGACCTGCGTCAGGCGGAAGGTGAGGGCGCCGTGGCGCCTCTCAAGCCACTCCTCAAAGAGGGGACTTATCGCCACTATCGTGGCGTGCCCTGGCCATGTTCTCCCTCAGGTGTCCAGTGAGTGACGATACTGACGATCTTTGCTCAACTTTTTTCACATCAACTATTTATCTGAGGTCAGCATGAGATCCTGGGTTTGAGGTCGGATAAAGTGTAATTAAGCTTATTCATCAGGAATATCTTTCGAGCAGCAGACAGCAGTCTTTTGATTCTTAACTTGCATTCGACACCTATTAAAACATGTTACTTCAAGAATACAAATTGTAAACGGACCCTTCACGAAAACGTCAACCAAGCATTCTGTACATTCAATTACGGGCAAGTCTACGTATAAATATTGTTACATATTTAAATTAATGATTTATTAGATATGATTTTTTTTAGGGGTGAAAAAATGCGTTTTACGGTAGGACTCAATGTAACGCACTCAAAACATTGTGCTGCAGGGAGCATTGATTAGTACGGGGGTCGTGGAGGTATTTACAGTAAAGTCATAACATTGAAAATTTGTATTTCGAAAAACTCTTGTGGAAAAGTTGGAACTTTGACCCCCAATATTTTCGTAACTAGAAGGGGAGGTATGGTTTAGAACAAAAAAAAACGCCAAAAACAGGGAGAACAAGCGCCTTTTGGCTTCGTTAAGGGTATTTTTACTCCTATTGGCGAAATGAGGAACCTACTGGCCTACTGGCGAAATGAGGAACCAACTGACCTACTGGCGAAATGAGGATATACTCTAAGTAGGTACACCCCTCCCTGCCTATCCTTTCGGGGATTTCACGCGAGCTGTTATGAGATTATTGACACTTTTTCTGCTCACTGCACTGCTGAGTATAATAATGTCTCCTTTTCATGCCTGGAGAGACTAAAGAGTGCCCTAGATATTCAAACGGTACAAGAGACAAATACTTGAACCTAGCTAAAATATCGGCTTATCCCTATCTTCGGATCTTTAGGAACACCCACGTCTTCCATACATACCACTATCTATAAAGAATGATAATATCGTCCTCCATGAAGTCAAGAGAAAAAAAAATAGGCAAATAGAAAAATGACCTTATTTCCTAACGTATAAGATAGAGGATCGTCCCAGGCTTTCTATAGTGTCTCAACTCTGACGCGAGATATCGTTTGTTCGGGTGAATTGATGTCGAGAATTTGAATGAATGAGTGAGCGAATGAAGTTTGTGGCGAACGAATGGTAGGATCTGCTTCTTGAGACCGTAATGTGTGTTCGATCTTCGTGAATAGCAGTGTGATATTTTTAAAATTAATTATTGTAACTGTTAGTAGCTTTCGTCTGTGGCTTCGTCGGAATATTCCACTAAAACCTACCACTGGGTCATGGGCTATCTACCTTACATCCAGAGTTCAGTATTTAGGTGTGAAAAGGTAACAGACTGACAATGGTATTTTTGCATTCACATTAAAATACGTTCGAATTTATCTCAGTATGAACTCTCTTTTTGTGCCGTTTAGTGGTTGCAAGCGCAACTGCTGAGCATTAGGTCCTGGGTTCGATTCCCAGGTCGGGTAAAGTGTTATTGTTTTTTTTTTCAGGAATTTCTCAATAGCAGCCATAGAGTCTGAATTTGTGCCCGGTGAATGGAAATAGTCTCGCTCCCTCATACATGGGACTCATACTTAACTGGCGAAATGTGGGTATACTATTAGGTACACTTCTGCCTAAGCCTTCGGGGATTACAATCGTGATGTTATGTTATGTAGTATGATTATGTTTCAGAAAGTTTTTTTAAACTGATTTTGCAAACATTTCTCAAACTAAACTCCTAAACTGTGCTACTTAATTTGAAATGTTTAGTTAATTAAGTTCAGTATCATAAGATCGTTACTCTAAAAATGTTATATTCTAATAGAGTATTCAGATAACTGTAATTGGCTTGGTTAATAAATATTGGTAGATTTTGATTAGGTTTACACTCGACCCCGAGCTAATAGCAATTACATTCAATATTTATTATGACCTGTTTAATCTTTTGTTGTATTAAGTAATGATGCTGCATCAGTTAAATACTAAGTAACTACTTTGGAAATTCTTAGCTTTCTATAGTCAAGATTATTTTATTTTATTTTGTTGTGTTTGGGTGGCTTACAGCTAACAATACAAAAATTTATAGTGAGACAATCAACGACAAGCCATTTACAAGCCTTTACATTACCAATGATCTTAAGAAAATAACCTATGTGTAACACAATTCCTGCTACTCCTAATGCATACTATGTATAATTGACGGCACGGTTGGCGCAGTGGCTGAGCGATTGACTGCTGCGTTGCGTGTCGCGGGTTCGATCCCCGCACGGAACAAATATTTGTATGGCCTACAGATAGTTGTTCCGGGTCTGGCTATTTGTGTATGTGAGTTTAAATGTTTGTAAACGCACCCACGATACAGGAGAAATTCCTACTGTGGGGCAACGTTTTTTAAATAAAATAAAAACTTTTTTTCGGTTGCTGCTTTTCATTGAAATATTGCATTTTCCAGGACTTGAATGAGGCAAACGACAGAGTAGTCCAGGTTGCTACGTAGGTAATGGTCGGAAAAAATGTGAGTCATCGATCGATTCGAAAAGAAGACGAATAAAAATATAGGTAATTTAATTAAAGGTTCATCATTGGCAGCCTTTTTTGCGGATGGGTATCATCAAATGACCCCTACCCCACTCTGGCGGGGCGGAAGGAGGTGTGAGTCTGGTGGCTCTCGGCCACCGTAGGCGCGGGCCTGTGGACGGTGACTAATGGGCTAGCTCGCCGTCCGTCCGTCTTATGACGACAGGCCGTGTCGACGGCGCGTTCGTGTTCCACGCGCGCCTCAAAGAGATGTCAGTAAACATGAGGGGCCCACAAGGGCCGATGCCTGCCAGGACTGCGGGACTGTTCGAAAGAGATTGTGGTCCTTCTTTGCCCTTTGTGTTCCAGGGCCGCGGTATCTCTTTCGAACAATCCCTCAGTCCAGCCTTGTTCCATCTACTGCTGATTCTCCTCATTCCCCCCCCCTCCCTCCATTGTGCCACACTTCATTTATCTGTGTCAGTCTCATACAGATCTTCCCAGCTACCTTCTCTAGATTTTCCATCCATCTGGCTGTTTGGCTGTCAACGCTTCTCCTACCATCTCTTGGAAACCTTCAATCTTACCAACTTTCAATCCCTAACGGAAATTATAGATTCAAAGTTACTGCATCAATTTTGACTACACTAAGCTGGGATGATAATTTTCGAGTTTATCTTACGTAGGTCCCCATCCCACCTATGTAATTAAACTGGAAAATTATTGAGATAATTATTGACCAGTTTGTTTGGCATACCGTTTGACCTGGATGACTATGTTGTAGGTAGGTTACTCTTTTCAGCACTGCCTAGGCTTATACGGGCTTCCACTATCATAATCATTTGAATTGCAGAAGCGCCTAATCGCTCACACTGAGAATTACACTTCAGAAGTATTTTGAAAGGTACTTCCTAATTCATTGTTTTATAAATCTGAAAAAATTGTCTGTACTAAAAAAATGTCCGTAAAATTGTCTATATCTTGTGAAATTTCAAAATTAAAGGCATTGCCATAGTAAGTGTTTAACAATCCCTCCTCTGGACAGAATTTATAATCAACTTCTACGTAATTGAGGAAACCAACCCACGTCCCGATCACTACTAATAAACAAACATGTTTAAACACTACACTGAAAATAAGTAAACGTTAATTCGATCACTCAACAGGCAACAACAGTGTTACATTTCTCATTTAGTACCGTTCTATTCAGAGACGGTCCTCTAATTGGACGGTTTCAACTCCATCAGACTCAACAGCGCAAATGTACTTTCATTGTAAATTGCTAATTTAGCTGCAGTGGGTACACTACATGAGGGTATTGAAAACAGGTAGTGTGTAGGTCGCTTTAATATGGATAACGCCAGACTGGTAATGGAGCATACTGATTTTGTTATGCGGTTTTGTTTAAATACTCATGAATATCATCATCATTACTGCATAGATTCATGTCTTCATCTTCAATAATTACCTGCTATTTTTCATCCTTTTTTTTTTTTTTTTTTTTTTTTTTTTTGGGGGGTGAGACATCATCAAATGTCTCCTCCCGCTCGGAGCGGAAGGGAGTGTCAGACTCTTACTGACTAAAAAACACCCATGTTCCTTCATTGGCCCTTTATGTTCCAGGGCCGCGGTATCTCTTTCGAACAGTCCCGCAGCCCTGGCAGGCACCGGCCCTTGCGGGCCTCTCCCGTTTGCTGACATCTCTTTGAGGCGCGCGTGGAACACGAACGCGCCGTCGACACGGCCTGCCCGTCGTCATACGACGGACGGACGGCGAGCTAGCCCATTACTCGCCGTCCACAGGCCCGCGCCTACGGTGGCCGAGAGCCATCACGGCGTGGCCCCCGACGCCCGGTGCTTCTCCTGCGGCGGCTGGGACGTGAGGAGGTTCTCTCCCTCTCACGTTCCGCCGCCTCCTTCGCTAGCATGACTGCTTCGCAGAAGGAGGCGACGGCTTCCCATTCCCTCTCGCCCCGGATCATGGCTTAAACCAGGGCCGGACGCGAGAGGTCGCCGCCGCCAATCGCCGCTACGAGGACACGGCGGTGCTCCGCCCAAGCAGAGCAGACCTCCACGGTGTGCTCCACCGTGTCCTCCGGTCGATCCTCGCAATTGTAGCATCCGGACGTTTCCTCCCGCCCGATTCGGTGCAGGTACCTCCCGAAGCACCCGTGTCCGGTGAGGACCTGCGTCAGGCGGAAGGTGAGGGCGCCGTGGCGCCTCCCTAGCCACTCCTCAAAGAGGGGACTTACCGCCACTATCGTGGCGTGCCCTGAACGGGGTTGCGATAGTCGCTCTCTCCATGTCGCCATGAGATCACGGCGGAGGTCTGTCCGCCGCGCGACAATATGCCGCGGCAGCGGAGTTACCCCCCGGGCTATTCTTCATCCTCATTTTCCACCTTTTTCTAGCCATATCATCTTTCTCACAGTCCATCTATCGCTTCTTTGGTCTACCCCTACTCTCAAAGCCATCCACATTCATACTCAAAACTTTCCTCACGAGTTATCATCATCTACTTCCATACAGCACTGAATTTACTAAAAAGAGACGGAAAGATATGGTTTGCTCTCAAAAATATACAAAACATGCTTTCATAGCCAAGTTTTATAATTATATACCTTGGACCGCTACTCTTTAACAGGCTAAATGAAAAAGGAAAAATCTACTCCTTAAATCATAGTAAATGCAAGAAAATCCTTAAAGAAGCCCTTCAAAATATGAAAATATATCCTATGAAGATACAGAGAAGTTATTACTTGTGCTAAAGTAAATATTGTTCGTATTATTGTTATTTTTTTAAATGAGTTAGCTAAGTTAAGATACTTTATTTTT
Organism: Eurois occulta; assembly: GCA_950022335.1. Classification (NCBI taxonomy): domain Eukaryota; kingdom Metazoa; phylum Arthropoda; class Insecta; order Lepidoptera; family Noctuidae; genus Eurois; species Eurois occulta. The sequence goes on from OX465496.1 coordinate 10,539,243, forward strand.
ATATAACTGTTTACGTAGGTACCAATAAGATTAATATGATATATTGTGATTATTTAATCAATTAATGTTACTTCCAATCGCCTGAAACACAGGATTACCTAGATCAGGTACAAATCATGAGTGAACTTGACATAAATTTAAGAAAAATTGTAAAAGTTGTACCTTGTATTTTTGAATAAACTTTATTTATTATTTATTTATTTTATTTTTACTCTCCTGCCCTTATCCCAATTTATTTGGGGTTAGTTCCTCAAGAGTTAATTTATGAACTAAATAACTCAAAACCGCATGCGGTAGCTCAGTTTTGATGCATCCAGTATGCAAACAAACCATGAAGTCAATCTTGTATTTGTTTTAAACTTAATTGACGTCAACAAACCCGAAAATAAGGTCTGAATTCGATCAGAAACTTACTAATTACCAGCTGGATTGACTAGGAAATGTCGATCATTTATTGTGCTCTAAGTTAACCATGCATTGTTCAAAGTTCATGAGAGTTTTAAACAATAAGTCTGCTTACGTGGTTCACATAAAACCTAGCATTATTTGGCCTTCTCATTCTTACGTCAAACCATGAAATTCAGTAAAAACCACGCTGCAATTTGACATTTTACCTCTGAACCCTAATTTAAATACCAAATTGAGCCATACCCAACTGAATTACAGTTTAACCCTACAATAAATTATTGCTTGTAATTCGTGCCCGTCCGTATCAATCAGACAAAGGCCGGTCAAATCTAATTGGGGTACAAATGTCCAGTCATTCCTCTTATTGGATGCCCTTTACTAATTTCACGGGTAAGAATCGAAGCCGCTCTAAATAGTTTTATCGTCTACTCTCTGGTATTTAGGTCAATTAAGTACGTGTCAATCAATCAGTGTATTGTTTAGTTGTGGCATTAGATAATGGTATTTTCTAATTGTTGTTTATTATAATTGATGGGTACTACAATGCTTCTGTTAAATCATTAAAATAAAGTCTAGTAACCTTTTAGTCTGCTTTACTTACTTACTGCCATGCCCTATAGGTCTCTTGGTCGCAAGCGTAACTGTTGAGTGTGGAGTTCGATTTCACACACACAAACACACACACACAGACACACACACAGATCACACACACAGATCAAACACACAGATACACACACACAGATCGAGCTAAAGTGTTTTTGTGTTAGCCGTTGTTAAGAATTTCTTAGTTCATACCTAATTAATTCCTGGAGTTTCGTAGTTGGTGATGTAACACTTTCGTGCCTCGGAAAGCGCGTAAGGGCGGTCGTGAACTGGATCTAACCCCGGTGGTGTCGGATTGTCGTCCCATCGAACTTTGAGAATAAGCGAAGAAATTGTTTTTGCTCTCACATTTCTGTACTACAATATCCCCTGCGTACTTTAATCTCTATTGAAACCAGCCGCTAAAGTGGGTAAAAACACGCAGCAAGAAGCAAAGGATTGACGTGATTCTTTGCATAGATATAATTTATTAGCCACAGAGTGACAGAGGTTCAATTTCCATGCGGGTGATATCGCGGGGCTTAGCTAGTGAACTAAACCGTTGTTTTGACTTTAACAACATTAAAATTGACTAAAAATTCTTATCATTAGCCAACAATAGATGACTTCTTGTGGAGTTTGGAATATATTTCTTCATTTTGTAGCTGAAAAATACCAATTATTTACTCTCGGGCCTCGGGCTTGTCAAAGACCGGAAAGAACTCGGATTCGAAAACCTTTGTAGTGGCACTAATTTGATGACCTGAATGGGAGTGGACATACGAATTTTGCGTTGCATATCAAAGATATTGTTGGTGTTCACTATATTCTATTCCAAATTTTTGTATTTGATATTTGAACATTTGACGATATCATCAAAGTCGCGGGAAACACCTGGATTAGGGATATAAGGCATGCAGGGAATAGGGAAGTGTGGCAGAAAAAAGGGGAGGCCTATACCCAGCAGTGGATGATTCCGGGCTGGTATGACGATGATGATGACTTGAAAATTGGCCATCTACTAGCTGGAAGATTGACACCAGTTTTGTGGAAGGAAGGAATACTACTTAGGATTAATAGCGACATGTGTAATGAAACTCACGCGAGTTTAATGATGTTGATAAAAATGATTTGATTGATTGTTGATTATCCTGTCAGCCAATCAGAGCAGCGGAATGATTCTTTTAATTTAACCAATTTCTAGTTAATTCTAGGGTTGAATGGCAATGCCACTTTAATTTTCATTGACAATAATTCAGTAAAATTCATTGTGTTTTTAACATTGACCACTGAATTTTCAAACACAATGAGGAATTGAATTGGGAATTTCTTTCAAAATCTTTCGGTTTTGGGGTCAAAGTGTATTACGCAACTCGGGTCGTGTCTCTTTTTGTTTTCCCTTCATGAATGCTTAAATTTAATTATCCTCGCCTCACGTCCTCTGTAAAATGTGGACGTCAGTAAGTTTAAGTAGCGGTTTTTTTACTTAACTTTATAATGTTCAAAGGTGTTATAGCATTTTCACACCGAGCTTAATAAAAAATAAAATTTTAAAGTTAATTGACGACAAAGAACCTCTTGCGAGCGTTTCCGTCGTCAACTTTACGTTTTACTCCCTTTTACGTTTCTTCCTTCATAACTTTATGATGTTATTTTGCAACAAAAATATTTTATTGACACATCTTTACGAAAATGCTTACATCACAAGGCAACAAGGCGTTTTATTAAACTTCTAAGTTTTTAATACAATAATTTTGGTTCTTGTTTGGATTGAATAAAATACACCCGCATGTTAACAACAATCCTAACTAGTCCTATCTAATATTATAAATGCGAAAGTAAGTTTGTTTGTTACCTTTTCACGCCTAAACCACTTTTTTTTTCACCAATTTTGCATACTATGTACGTTGTCAGGTGTACAGAAACGGACATAGGATACCGATCATCCCGAAAAAAGTACTGTACCCGAGGAAAACAACAATTACGTTCATTTGATTCTAAGTGGCGCAACGTGTCTTTCGAATCATAATTGAATTATATTATTACAACCAGTGTAAAATTTATAATTTTTCGTTTCCTACTGTAGCGGCACTACAAAAGTACTACAGGAACATAGAGCAAAAAGTACTACAGCGTCATCTATGACGCAGAGGATAAACAAAACATCGAAATACATCTAAATCCTGCCTCGCGCGAGTAAAGTTAAAGAACCCGACAAAAATTACTGACGGGCCCAGCAGACATAGCACCCGTCTCGCGAGGAGCCTCCCTTTTCTATGGGGGATGAAGAACTTTACACCCTGTTCTCCATACCCCCAAATTACTATTGAATTGATTTATACAATCAATCCGGTTCGAAGGACTTACTTTAGTAGTCATGTTGGTCCTTCGAGCCGGATAGATTAAATAATTGATGTCATCTGAATTTTAGTAGATAATCCAATTTAGTTAAATTTAATTTCTGTGTAGTAACAGACTTGAACTTCACCCCTAAAGCTAAATATTCTAACATTATCACAGTACATAAAACCAAACTGACTATAGGCAAAGGAATGCTATCGACGTGGCTGTTAACATCTACATGGGAAGGCAATATGTTGTATATTGGAAATTCTTCCCCTCCGTTAATACCAGTCGATGGTGTAAGGCTCATAAGCCTTGGGCAGAATGTTGTGATAAAGTAGCATAGATGTTACATACGATGTTAAATCGATGGTTGGAAGATGTTTCGAGGAAAATCTAAGTAACTAAGGAAATAAGGAAAAAATATTTTTTGTTACAAATATAATATTTTGATAAGCTGCGCCCGTGGGTTCGCGCTTCACTCTCGTAGATTAATTTAATTGGATAATTATACTGAAACGAAAGCAAAACCAAAATAAAACATTATTTAGTTTTTTTTTCTGAAAGGAGAGGCATAGGTGTAGATCTGTAGGTATGTAGAACACCCACAGTTCGTCAGTTATACAAAGTCCCATGTAATAGCCCGCCCATTGCCATCAATTACGCAAAAATCCTAACTCCGGTATTCAGTTATAGTTATTCATGGAAACATCCAATAACACTTTGACCGACCTGCGAATCGAACCCTGAACAAGGTGCTCAGCACTAGTGCTTGCGACCTGAAGACCAGGCACACAAAAGAAAATATCTTCACAAAATATTACCATGCTTTTGATGTCACAACAACGGTGTCTATAATTGAATATGACCGTTAAAACCGTGACAGCTATTTTTGCTATCAAATCAAATATCTTTATTGGAACAAAAACACATTTTAGCATATTAATTGCATACTAATAGCTACATTAGTTAAAAAACTGTGTCACAACTATTAACGCCCACCTCCAAGAGGGAGATAGCGTTCCAGATTGGGTTAGTAGGGGTTAGTAAAATAATAATAAAAAAAACATATCCACATGTACCTATATCGTACAGCTACAAAATATACAGCCAGGCGAATCAATAGCATTCCAATAGATCAGTACATACCGAATGCAGTACCGCGTTCGAAACGAACGAACGTGTTAAAATTTCTTTAAAAAAATCTGGCTTTATTTTTGACCGTTAAAATACGCTGAATTCGGATTGGATGGCAATCACGATTTTTGTAAAAAAAATATGTAAATACCTATGCATGTGTAAAAATGTAAACCGTAGAATGAAAAGATGGTGTATAATATAAAAGTCATGATAGAATGAATAAAATAAAATAAATGAGTAAAACCAAAACCAAATATTTTTGTTAAACTGAAGACACACTAACCTACCAAACTAAAATTAGTCTGTGATAATTTTAGCATGTATTTATGTGTACCTAGAGCCTTAACACAATGTTTCGTAACTTAATTTCTGTTTCAAAACAAAGCTTAGACTTGTGCAAGTTTCTTTAGTGTTTACATAAGTCCACCAATGAAATAGTTTGAAGAATGAATTCAAAATATAAGATGATTTGGAGAGAAAAAAAAACTTTGAATATAATAAGGTTGGCACAGAAGTCGTTCGGGGGATTTGGAAGATCACCATAAATCATCCGAGAAGACCTTTTTAAACCCTCATTAAAATGCCAAGTATAAGGGCTGAATCATAAAAACGACTTGAAAATAAATTCTGTCTTGTAAAAAAGGTTGTAGACTGAATATAATGGGCGAACGTCTGACATATTTCGTTGTACCTAAGTAGGAAAATTAGCTTTTAGATTTTATATCCTTGGCAGATAGGTAGCATTAGGCGCCTGTCTGGGATCATAACTGCGCCATAATTTATTTTACTTTTTTTTTCTGATAAAATCTGTAAAAAGTTTGGGCAAAATCTTACGATCCCAAATTTTTCCATTTGTTTAATTATTTTGTGAACTTTTTGGAAAATTTAAGCAGGTGTGTTAAGTAATTCAATGTTTGAAAAATATTGAGCCAAAGAGCCGTAATAATAACATCAAGTTTACTGTTATTTATTCTAGTTAATTTTGACAAATTATAATTCCTGAATTAAATTTATTGGTTACTTTTTATTTGAGTTTCGTCTCTGTGTAAGTTTGTAAAATATAGGTGAAGATTTTCAAAAATAGGAATTTCGTTTAAGGGAAGAGGACCCTTTGCAATATAATAGCGATTGTTGATCATAAATAGCGTTTCTAAATTCGATTGTGTGTTTAGAACCTAAATGGTATTTTCTTTTAATGTGTCTATTATGTCACAACTAATATTCTAAGAGATTCGAGGGAGGGTTGAATTTTCTCTTCGTTGTGACTAACATTCGAAGATGACGATAAAATATCAAACAAACGGATTATTGGATGGCTTGTCCCGTCAAGGTGATTGCATTAAATGTGCATGCCGACGCGCGCCGTGCGCACGCCTCTTTTTCTTTTAATATCTATGTAATGTCTGTTCTAAAAAGTAAATTATTACTTTAATTTTTCATGCCTATGCTATTTTGTTTGCGTTGATTTAGGTATAACAACATTATTAAAATAACATAGTCTTGGGGTAGGCAGAAACCACAGAACACCACCTGCCACGATCCTTACGTACTCCTTTCGCCTCGTACACATACATCTGGAACTCAATCAACAATTTACTTCAGGTGGCCTACCATGACGTATTCACGTAATTCCAGTGTGGAAAAGAGACAGAGCTATACAGGTCGTCTAGCGCCATCTCTTTCCCACACTAGAATTACTCCTGCTTTAAGACGTCATGAGAGATGGCGCTAGACGACCTGTACCTATAGCTCTGACTCTTTCCCACACTGGAATTACTCCTGCTTTAAGACGTCATGAGCGATGGCGCTAGACGACCTGTATAGCTCTGACTCTTTCCCACACTAGAATTACTCCTGCTTTAAGACGTCATGAGAGATGGCGCTAGACGACCTGTATAGCTCTGACTCTTTCCCACACTGGAATTACTCCTGCTTTAAGACGTCATGAGCGATGGCGCTAGACGACCTGTATAGCTCTGACTCTTTCCCACACTAGAATTACTCCTGCTTTAAGACGTCATGAGAGATGGCGCTAGACGACCTGTATAGCTCTGACTCTTTCCCACACTGGAATTACTTCTGCTTTAAGACGTTAGTAGACCACCAGTACAAAAATTATAAAACACATTACCAACTGCAATTTTTCTAACAGCTTGTAAATTAATTTTATGCCAGCTTATTTACTCCCCACAATGTCCCCTGAGCCTTTTGTAGATAGCTCGTAATATACTCGATCTACGCTTAATGCATACTTGATAAGGACATTGGCACTCTCATGCACTAAGCGATGATAGATAGCTAGTTAATTGTATAGTAAAACCACTTTAAGTTTGCAGTTCGCGGTGGCGCTGCTTGTCAAGAAAAAATGCATCGATATGTCAATCTTGGGACATTTATTTTAGTTCCATGTTTTCCCACCTGCACAGATAAATTGGTTGTAATGTAAAAATTATTATATTTTATTGTAAGTCAAAATAGTAGCACATTTCTTTTCCAATATCATTAATTCTGTGGCATGAGTGCAAAGGCGTGCTTAATCAATGGTGATGAATTCTATTTTTGTCTTTTATTTATCCATTACCTTTTGAAAACAAAAACATATCCTAGAGTACTCTGAAATAGCGCAGCTAATATTAGTGAAGTAATGATTGCAATCGAATCCAATCTTTAAATTAGATTAAGTAATGATGTCGAGTTTATATAAAATATTTTATTTTCATCCAGCAAGTTTTTGTTTACCAAGCTTGAATACTAAATAACGATTTTAATTTGGCATTCATTTTTGTGCCACCTCATCTAGTTAATTAGTAAAAACGGTCATTAACGGATTAGTGGCACATTTAAGACGTCAATTACTTTAATATCTAATCAACTAACGAAGGTTGCCCCGGTGCAATGACCATAAAATTAATATTGTTAGTAAAATTATATTTCTCACCAGAGAGGACAAAATTATTCTAAATTAAATCAGCTGTCTGAAAGTACTTTACGTTGCTTTCTAAATGTAATTAGACTATCTCATTGTTTCAGTAATAAAATGCAAACAAATAAAAACCGTATTGCATTTAATTAAAGTTTCGTTAATAATGGTTTCAGAACGGTGTCTTAAAGTTCAATTACTCAGCTTATAACTAAAGATAAAATTTTACGAGCCCTATCGTAAACAAACAATTACGAAGTTTTATTTGGTTTTAATAGCTTTAACAGTTTCATTATTTTCTACTTAAAAAACAAGATATAATTTATTTTACCTTTAACAATTTGTGATTGATTCCATTCTGTGTTGCTTTCAGGATTTTTTTTGCTACAGACCACATGAACGCAGGATATTCTTAAAGTGCGCAAGTGAGGTGTGTTTGGACACAAATGCACTCTCTATTTTTTTCCTCTCCTAGCCCGACGGGAAGGCAATACGACACGGTCGGGGAGTGATCAGGTGCAGAACCAACCACAGCAGCCTTTCTTTTTCTGATGGGAAATCATCAAATGACCCCTTCTTCTCTGGTCGGAGCGGAATCAGTGTCAGACTTGTACTGACTAAAACCTACCCATGTCCCTTTGCAGGGCCGCGGTATCTCTTTCGAACATTGTAGCAGCCCAACTGCTGCCTGCTGCTGCATTTGCTTTCTGAGGCATGGAGCTGTCACACCACCAACTTTGTGACTTCGGGCTGGTATTTAGAAGAAGCATTTCAGGTGGTTATTACTGGTCATCCCAGAGAAAACGCTGAAATATTTAATCAGTAGGTACATCTTTGTATAAAACAGGCTATGAATGAATCATGCAAGTTAGGATCGCTTTTTACATTTTACCATGAATTGTTGAAAAAGTGCTAACTCAATGTTTGCCCTGATAATAATAATAATTAGTATTGATACGCATTTCACCCAATTCAAAACGCACGATTGCTGATTGTCGCACGACTGCTGTCCTTTGCTATCACAAAATACTTAGGCGATTCTTACACGACACCGCTCGTCCGCGGTCGGGCGGTGAAGCGATCTCACGTCGCAGTGATGCCTTATACACGTACACCGCCCGACCGCGCGGACGAGCGGTGTCGTGTAAGAATCGCCTAAATATTTTGTGATAGCGAGGTTCAACAGAAAACACGATCAAGTTTCGCCCATTTACTTTAAGAAACTTCATTGATATTGTATTTTAATGAACTCGCGTATATAGGTGAGTTCAAAGTACAGTGGAAGTCATTTGTATACGTCTATTTCAGTATAAGAGCTTACTCTATGGCTAGTCGCTTGGGCCAACGAAATTAATATCCATACACCGTTCTTTTGTGCAATCCATTTATAATCAATACTCCGTGCACAACACGGGAGACAGACGATAAGCGATGCTGTTTTGCTCATAGTGTTAAGAATGAGCATTTTATTCGCTTAAATCCTAATTTCGTACTGTTTAAAAACTGTTTTAAAAAGCTGTATGTTGGTAAGCGTTATATTAAATTTTTGTGCTCGCGTTTATTAATTTTGGTCTGCTGCATAATTTTATTGGGCACTTTGTTTCTTCTAATAAGAAAAATTACATTTTTTTGCAAATAAAATACATGGATTACAAAACAAATTTTCTTTTTTACAAATTGTGCAATTTATCTTATTTCAGATTATCTCAATAATTTGAAACCTCTTTGGAAAAATCTCTCAATACATAGCAATTTTACAAACGAATGCTCATAAACCTACCCTAGTCTAAAAAAGCATTAGTCTGAAAAAGGATTTTAAGGGTCAGTCTGGAGCAAAGCCTACTTATCTGTCTGGACATGAAGTTCATCGATAAGTATTAAGGTTTAGGTCTTGATGTAAAACCATTTATTTCAAATAACTAAAATATTTATGAAATCTCGATACCTGCATTATAAAATTTGAAAATAATAATGCAATATTTAAGTAAGACATTATAATTAAAACTTTATATAACATCAAGCCTGTTATCTCCGTAGAGTTAGGTAGATGTGAAGCTAATAGGACTTACACCCATACATTTCACCAGTTATGAATAAGTCCCATGAAAAAAAAATGCCATCTCTACGCAGTGCGCAGGGGTCAGCTAGATGACCGCATAGGAAGCAGACTGAACGATAGCGATCGTTGTGTTGCTATACCACCATGCTGGTAATAGGCTTATTACCTATTACCATCAATCGCCCACAATATCGTAAGGTTCGATTATCCAGCGAAATCTGTCACTCCGACTCACTCCTGTCCTAGGTTTTAAGGTAATATCATCAACCTGAAAACATTTGGACATTCCTTATTTATTCGGAGACCCTGGTTTAAAATAATATGTAGTGAAAAATATTTAATAACTTTATGTTATTTTTATTGTTTCACATTAATTCTTAGTATGTATTGCTGTTGGTGTACCAAGTAAATAAATTAAAAAAAAGAATGCCAGAAATGAGGTTGTAATCGGCAAATAAATGTACAATGCGTTTCAAATGACCGACCTTAACAACCACGGCTTTACCATGAAGATCGACCCAACTGTTAGTACTTAGCCACAAGCGCCGATAATACAACAATATCAGTTTGTTAATGTTAACTGTCAAATAATGTTATAGATTAAACTACTGCACCAGCGGTACAGCGGCTTTCAGACTACGCTATAATATAATAGCAAATATGTATAGCTCACAGATTGTTATAGTGTGGACACGTTCACACTGTACTGTACTATAGAGTACAGTACAGTGTGAACGTGTCCATAACAATCTATGGTGCGCGATATTGTTGTGCTATGAGCTATACATATTTGCTATTATATTATAGCGTAGTCTGAAAGCCGCTTCAGGATTGGACAACGATCCCTCTAAGCAAAATTTGTTCCATCTCATAATCTCATTTATAAACAAATATTCAGTGCCTGTCTGACGCGACGTCCGTGATATAACCCTCTCCGTCTGTATTTAATGTGCAAACACGCTACTTAGCAACAACAGATAACCAAAGTAAATATTATTCCCAAGTTATGCCACTGACATCTTAATCAGGTCACACGTGACACAATCGTGTGTAATCCGCTTATCACTTGTTTTTGTACTTCAGAATTTCAGATGTGAGAGGGTTAAGGTATGGTTTTAACACGCGAGACAATAGCCCGAATGCTTTATTTTGATTTTATGAGCGTTGTAATTATGAGGAGCTCGTGGCTAAATAATAACAGCCGCTCTAGTCAACCTTCTGGTTAAGCTGCGCTTGCCTAAGTTGGTCCGAGGATGGATGACCACCCATTCTATACCGAGTTTCCTCCGTGCCTCGGAAAGCACGTTAAGCCGTTGGTGCCGGCTGTCAATTTTAGATCTTACACAATCGTTACAGGTAGTCATTTGCATGAAAGTGTGACAACCAGTCTTACCAAGGGGTATCGTATTACCCAGCACTTACTAACTGGGATGTGAGGGTCAGATAGGCAGCCGCTCCATGTAAAATACTGGTATTTAGCTATATCCGGTTAGACTTGAAGCTGACCCCAACATAGTTGGGAAAATCCTAGGCAGATAATGATGTTCGTAATACCTAATTACATAATGTGTGATCTCTGACATTTTAAATAATAAATAAATTTTCTAGTCTATGTTTTATGTGAAATGTTTTGTTATCTCATAGATTATATGATATTGACACGTGTTGACAATGAAGATGTTATGACTCATTTCACTTCTATCAATATCATGAGAATCATGTTTTCACAATATGATGGCTATAGTAAGCGTATGGCACCCTACCCACATAGTACTAGTAATGTGTTAAACTATAGTAAAGAGAGACCTATAATATTAAAGTATAGACTTTGGGTTACTTTCCCATTAATATTGGTATGGAAATGTTTGGCTGATTTTATAGTCACGCGTTTCAGCAGCGCCGTCGGAGTGCGCGCGCTCGGATATGTATTGGGGTAGTAGTAGCGTTTCAAATTCGCGCGCTTGAGCAGCGCCGTTCGGTGTTCCTGTTCAACAGCGCGCTGCCCAACGGCGCGTCTAGCGGCGTGACTATAAAACCAGCCATAGACTTATTCATACTACTTACTTACTTGTCTGACTTATTTTTACTAATATCTTCAATACAATACTACAATGCAAATAAATAAAATTGAAGTGTCTGTTTGTAATATTAAAATAACCGCGTTTTACTACATGCATACGAATATATAGAATGTATATACGGTACATATACCAAAATAACATTTTTTTCAATTTTTGTCTGTCTGCCTGTCTGTTTATAATCTATAGCTAATCTCTGGAACGGCTGGACCGATTTCGACGGGACTTTCACACAAATAGCTGATGTAATATGGAGTAACTTAGGGTACTTCGATTTTACGAAAACTAATTAGGGTTCCGTGAAAAAAAATTTAAAACCCTTGAAATTTTTTGGTAATCAAAATCCGATTTAAAAAGGGGTTATATTTTTTTATACAATAATTTCACGCGAACAAAGGTCGCGGGCAACAGCTAGTAATAAATGAAAAGGTAACCCAATTGGTCAGTCTATCTCTCTCTTACCTTTTATAGATAGAGCATGACCTTGGTTTGTACTTAGAAAGTATCCTGTGACCTGCGTGTGTAATAATTTCATGCAGGTTTACGCGGGTGAAGCCTTGGGCTAAAACTAGTATTTAATCACTCAATGTAACGAACTCAAAACATTGTGCTGATGGATGTATTAGATAGTACGGAGGTCGTGGAGGTGTTTAAAGAAAAGATAGGTATAACATTCGAAACTTGTATTAAAAAAAAAAAAACTAATATCTTCGTAGCTAAGGTTCCCAAGTATGGTCTAACCTCGCACCGTTCAGCGGCCTAGCACACGAGCCTGTAGTCCAAAATCAGCCCCCAATTAATGACACCACTCAGACCCAGCCTGTCCCCTTGCTGTCCTCCCCAGCGCCGCCGGAGCCGAGGCTCGTATCCCACAAGGGGGTGCCTTTAGCGTGTGGTCGCTTAGTTTATAAGTAGTTTTAAGGCTGGAGGCCTTACACTCAAGGCATCCACAGGATTTGCCCGGCTAGTACAAAAAAAAATCGCAATGACGGGCTGGACAAGTGTCGTACACCCATTATAAGGACTAGATTTTCATGACAAAAGGTATCAATGTGTCCCTTGCTTGTTAGATGAATAAAAAAACCATCGCACTTTTTCGGCTTTGGAGTGACACCAACCGAACCACCGCCAACAGAACTAAGCCCATATTGTAACATTTGGCTGGCGTTAATCCCGGCTTTTAGAAGGGTATACCTTTTCATCTTGTTTGTATATTTTCAATATAAAAGATGCCTGACAATATGACCGGGAAAGAATGTATAGCTATGGTATCTGGTTTCATTAATTACAGTAGGTACTTAGTAGGCCCTTTTTTGCGATGGGAAATCATCAAATGACTCCTCCCGCTCTGGGCGGAGCGGAAAGGAGTGTCAGACTTTTACTGACTAAAACCCATCCATGTTCCTTCTTTTGCCCTTTGTGTTCCAGGGCCGCGGTATCTCTTTCGAACAGTCCTGCAGCTATGGCAGGCATTGGCCCTTGAGGCGCGCGTGGAACACGCACGCGCCGTCGACACGGCTTGTCGTCATAAGACGGACGGACGGCGAGCTAGCCCATTAATCACCGTTCACAGGCCCGCGCTTACGGTGGCCGAGAGCCACCACGTGGCCCCCGACGCCCGGAGCGTTTCCCGCACTTAGTAGGTCCCTGTGGTTTTAATTTTTTTTTTAATAAGGTGAGACAAACTTAAACGGTAAAAATATAATATTATGGTTAAGCAGGTTCACGTCACTCCACTTTTCTTCGCACTTCACGTTCACCTAAACTTTTAAAACATTTATATGCAACAAGGGTTATTTTAACATTTTTAAATGTTTCATTTTTATTTTTTTGGTGTAGGTATTTTTTTACAATAAATCTTTGATGCATGTATTTCAATTTTAATAAAAAATTAGAAGTCTCGTTCCTGTCCAGAGACATTTGCACAGTAGAGAACTAATTTAGTTTTTTTAAATGTTGTAACTGTTTTTATGCATATACCTAGTGTATGTGTAGTGAAACAACACTTTTTAAAGTAACTAAGCTCGAATCGCCGCCGGTGACAATGAACTATGACATAGATCGAGATATCTTTTACATAATATTATTTGAATGACTAAAAATTTAATCTTTTTATAATAATACTAAGCTGTTTCCCGTGACTACGTCAAAAAAAACTAATGTATAGTATTTTTTTAATGTAAATATGCTTGCGTTTGTCCGCGACTCGCCTGATTAGACGCGATGACGCGGCCTATGGTAGAGCATGTTTGCCTAAAAGAAACCGATTCACTAGAACTTTGAAGATATCTAGATTACAATGATCCCACCAGAGAAATCAGCAGTGAATTCCGCAGACTGGCGGTTCGCAAGATAAATGTGGAAGCATAGCGCTTTCTCCGGGTTCGCGAAACTTCAACCATATAACGGTGACGCTTCACCGTCTCTGCTCGTACGACGATACAATGGGGATGGAGGATTATGATAGTGTAATTCCAAAGCACACTCTCCGAAATGTAACCGATAGAAAACCGATAGGCTGGCATCTTTGTGGCGATGTTCAAGGCTTTGGAGCTTGGCTTTGACAAGGGACTCGTTGTCAATGAACCTCTTGACACGTCAGTCAATAGCTTCCAACGCTTGCAGCTGGTACTTATCTGATCCATCCCAAAGGTGCGAACAATATTCCATGCATGATCAAACTTTTGCTTGGTATATAATTGTGAGCAGTTGTTCCGGCGGGAAGTACTTTCGCACCTTTACGAGAACAACCAGCTTTCTAGCGGCTTTTTACCTATGTCCACGTACATAGTATACTATAGATTTCTTTTTTTTTTGTACACAAATTATCAGGTTATAAAGCTCCCTACAGGTCTAATGCTAGGGTGGTTTTAGCTGGAAGGGGTATCAGGCAAAATTAGAAAGATTCATTATTATTTTTGTTTTAAAAGGCAATACAACCCACTAAGCAAAAGAAGTTTAAGTACGGTACATATGTATGTATTTGTTGTTTTTCCTCGGTTCGGTGCCAAAAGTTTTATTTTATAAATCCAAAACCACGTGGTTTTGGATTTATAAAGGCCTTGACTTACGTGTAAATGAAAAAGAGCATAACCCAGTGTAAGCGAAAAAGAGCATAAGGCCCGGGCTTTAACCAAAACGGCGACGAGCGGAGCGGGGCGGAGATTAAGGCTGAGGCCAAACGTGCGTAATTTTTTGAGCTGTGAGTCGCGTAAAATGAGTCGCGGAATTTACGCTGCATTCGGTTTCATACTTAAGTCCTGTTTGTACCACACGGCGACGCGAAATGTCGCCGTGTGGTACAGCTCATTTGGCGCGACTCACAACTCAAAATAAAACACAAAAAATTACGCTCGTTTTTCCTCAGTCTAAACCAATAATTTAAAATAGAAGATACGAGAGATGCAATGTGGATTTCAACGAATGTGATTGGTTCGTTCCCGCAAGTCTTCTCTCCACTCCACTCGTCCCCGCTTTGGTCCGGGCCTAATCCTAAGCTCTTACTAGTCCATAGTGAAACAAGATGTTTGGAAAATATATTAATGACTATGAAACGGACGAGGGCAGGCTGGTAAGGGAGAAAACGCGTAGGAAAGATTTCGCAAACAAAATCACCCCGGCTCTCGGAATAGTCGAGCATAGTCCACAGTGTCAGGCAGTTAAAATATTTAATAAATTACCGCTAGAGCTAAAAAGCATACTGTACACAGGCTCATTCAAGGGAAGGCTCAAGGCATATCTATTGGAAAGACGCCTTTATTCAATAGATGAAATGTAAATGATTTTTGATAAGTTGATAACGAATGAATTTTTTACCTGTGGTTACGATTTTTGTTTTTTATGTGAATTATTTTTATTCATTATTTTTGTTTATTTTATTCATTATCTTATGAAAATGTTTCGTGACTGCAGATGAATTTAAATTTTGGTTTTGATTATGATTTCCATGAATTTTCTTGAATTATTTTTAGACACTTTAGATCACTTATTATTATTATGAATGTTTTTTTAATGGATTTTGTGTGTTATGTCTTAATTTTTGTTTATTTTTTTGTCTTAATTAGGTACCTATTTTCTTTTTTTTAGGTAACACATTCAGACAGAATGTAATTGTTAATGAATAAATAGAATGGAATGGAATGGAAATTTTAGATTCGTTATTGACATATTACAATGATTCGTTATTACAATGACGTGTACCAAACCCTTATGAAACTGCCAAGGTACTGTAATGCTTCGAGCATGTTTGCAGAAGCGAGGGTTCCGGATTTTTACGCCATTATGAGGTCGAGGGTTGCGTCCTTTTGGCAAAGTTTGAGACGCTCCAGTAATGGCATTTTGAGTGTTGTCTCGTGCAACCTAGCAAGCCCTATATTTGTGCACTGGATTTCTGTTCACCTAAGCGGGAACAAAAAATGACGAAATAATGTATGTTTTTTTTTAAAGACTATGGGATGGGTACCTATACATACCTCCATGTTTTTTTTTAATGATATTATTGATTTTTGTAATAATTTTTCAATGATTTTTTAATATTTATTCGTTTTGAATGATTTTGAATGACTTTTTAATTATATATTTATTGTTTTTTATTCATATCAATTTATTATTTTTTGTCTATGGGTATTTTGCCTGAATTAAAACACAATTTATTTTATTTATTTATTGCGTAATATCCGTAGAAACCTTTCAAAATTACAATTGATTAACCTACAATTGAAGAGCAAAAGTCAGCCATAAAACTTCGATTCGATTCGAAATTGTAAACAAGTGGGATCCAGCTCGTGTATAGTATCTATGTGCAACTACGAAGTATCTCAGTATATAAACTACATAGGTATTTTGAAGTCTGTGTGTCCATTTACTTGGATACTAAAAATGAGCAAGTAATCGGACAGCTGACGGATGTCAGAAAGACATTGTGACATCCACCACTGTGCCCACGTGGTGGACTATGGCCCACTCCTTCTCACATAGAAGAAATCTGTGTTCCAGCAGTGGAAACATAGGTAAAATAAGCAATATCACTGGCCCAGGAAGAAAATGTCCGTAGCTGAACGGCATTGCCACAACAGCCGGTCCAACGCTTTATGTCTACCTTGAGGAGTGGAGGACTACCTATGCTCAACTTCTAGTACAAATCTAGGACTAGGTGAAGAAACATGGTTTAAAAGAAAATGTAGCGACAAAAAATTAAAAAAATATATATGCTTATTTGGTTAGGTCCTGTGGAAAGGATGAGTGAAAGGCGACTATCAAAAGGTATTTAGAAGGCAAATGTGAGTGGCAACGCCGGGAGGTGACACCCTTGAAGGACATACACTGATCTTATTGGTGAGGTTCTTCGGAAAAGTGAGGTGCGTGGTACTTGCAACCAGCGTGCGTGTATGACCAGGTGTATGAACGTGGACGAGGCGGAAGGAGTATCTAAGGATTGTAGCAGGTGGCACTCGTTGGTTTCTGCCTACCCTCATGAGAAGAAGACATGAGTTTAAGTATGTACATATTTTATTTAAAAAATCGGGATCAAGGCGAGGCTCGATTATGAGGTTTCCAAGCGACTGAATCCGCGGGCAAAAGTTGTCAACAAAAGTGCTGATGTGACTGTTTTTATGTTTTGCTTCTTGGTATCTATTTTCCTTAGAACTAATTAATTAATCTTAATATATTTAGCAATAATGATAATGAGATAAGTTCGAGAAAGTTTTCCATGATTTAATTTCAAAACTGGTTACGATGATAACCTAGAAGAAATCTATTTGTAAAATTATTTTTCTGAAACAATCTTATTTCAGACATCCTGTTCAAGGTAGATATTCTTTAAGAAATAGTTATATTCTTTGATAGAACCTGAAACCTTATCATGCGTAAAAACAACATTTACGTTACGTTTACATCACGCGCTCGTTTTGGGGCCTCTGGTGATTGTTTTTCACTTAATGTAACATAACAGTCATCATTTATTTCAGGCTAAAATGGCACATAGATATATATCTTAAAAACTAACATAATGATATAAAGTAAATGAAGGGTACAGGGGCAAAACAAGAAATGTCACAAAAAAAACGTAGTTTAATTAGCATTTTAATATTTACTTTTAAATATTAAAATGCAAATTCACAACTTTTTGTTTTTGTGACATTTCTTGTTTTGCCCCTGTACCCTTCAAATACAAAACGTAACTTGAATAAACCTTTACCACTACACTATATTCAATTAAAACGACGTATCTCCTTGGTTTCCTTTACGCAATTCATACCACCCACTACCTGCACCCTACAAGAGCTAGCAATTCCTCATCCCGTCGTATATATCGTATAGCGTTTATCTAAGAGGTGCATGTGTGTCGGGGTGAATATATTGCCGCTCTACATCAACGGCTGCTGACACTCGTGACACTGCCGACATTTGCGACACTGTACAGGTGATATTATGTGTTTTGTGTCGTTATTGTTTTGGTTATACAATGTTAGAGTGGATAAATGCAACTGTGTTTTGCGTTGTTTTGATTTTGTTTCTATTTTTGGTGTGATAGAATTCTGTTCTTCGGAAAGCAAGTTAAGCTTTTGGTCTCGGCTGTCATTCAAAGATGATTATTAACAGTCATTACGAGTTATCGGAAGTTTGAAAGTCTGGGAGGCAGTCTTACCAAGAGCTTTCGTGCTACTCAGTATTGTGTTGTGGACTGCGGGTAGGCAGGCAAAATGAAGGCCCACCATAATTGGGAAAGGCTAGGCAGATGATGATAACATTTGGCTGTAATTATAAGTTATTATGGATGAAGATAGAGCAACAGGCTACCTAAAGTGTTGTGGTCCCATTAATAAGATAATTAGCAAAAATATCTAACAAGGATAGTGCAAAATAGCTCAATTCTCTGGCTTTCGTTCTCTGTCCTCTGGCGCTATGTTGCTTCATGAAAGAATTCTAATAAAGGCCATTTTTTCATGAAAGAATTCAACTAGTAATTCGATTAGTATCACAACCATTAGATTTGAGGATTTAAATTGATGTGACGCATTTCTTTTCGAACGATCAAAAATGAAAGAAATTTATTGGTACCTCATATTACATTAGGGGCAAAGACATTTGACAGGTGGTAAGACTCCCTTTTATACGTGTGGTTTATATTTAACTAGCGACCCGCCCCGGCTTCGCATGGGTGCATATATTATACATATAAACCTTCCTATTGAATCACTCTATCTATTAAACAAAACCGCATCAAAATCCGTTGCGTACTTTTAAAGATTTAAGCATACATAGGGATATAGGGACAGAGAAAGCGACTTTGTTTTATACTATGGAGTGATGGTGGTACTTAATATAAGTGGCGAGTACCTTAAGAAAATTCTAAACATTAAATATTTTTAAAATTGTTTCTTGTCCTACTCTCCAAGGGACAGCCTTCCGCAGACTGATGGGGTGAATTCAGTATATCATACTAAGATGACAGGTACTAGAAATTATTTCAGGAACGTTATGGGAATCTAATAAATATCCTCATACCTAATGTATCGTTACCGTGGCAAAACATACGTAGCGAACGGCAAGTGCGACGACGAGTTCGATGAACTCTGTAGCTAAGCAGGAAGTGAACAGCTGATTCTACGCGTCGTTCGTTAGAGTATTTCAATATCCATTGTTGTGCTTCGTACAGAGGATGTAATTTTCCATTATAATAAAGAAACTGAACAAAGATTTAAAAAAAATGAACATTTTCCTGAGATAGATTCCGGTGGAATATGATTCAAAATAAGGAGCTGAATACACCCTGGCAGTTTGCGGAGGGCTGTTCCTCACACTCTGTATATTTATAATCACAACGAAAGCGTTATTTTTTGCACAACACCAAGGACTTAGATGGCATATCTTTTTATGAGACGAGAAGATAAGATACTCAGTGAAAACAGAATTCACTTCAACACCGAGCTAGGAAGAAGGAGGAATACAGCAGCCTGTTGGTGAACAACTGTCAAGAGAGGCCTGTAACGCAGACGATTAAATACCACTATCACGACCCACGAACAACCATACTGGTGCAGACGCACAAAGAGGCTAGACCTCAAATAATATAAATCGTCGAAAATAGAGTATGAAGAAGGAGGACATTGTTATTCTAATCGGTATGATTTTAATTGTTCGAAATTTTCAAGCTCCAGTTATATCTGTCGGATCGGGTCATTAGTACGGACTTAAAATGAATCGCAAGTAGTGGTGACATCACGCGACTCAGTTACAAGTCTCCCCCACCACTGCGTATTTCTACAGAGCCCTGATGTTTGCAGCTCGAGACGACAGTGGATATGGAAGGTCTGATCGCAGCGGAGTTGAGACGTCTTGGAACTGTACTCCGATTCATTGTGCCCCGTGTTATTGCGTTAAGTTGTAATCTCAAGTAATTTGTTAGTTTAATATAAACAGTGTATCGCACCCAGTGTATTTTCATTGCACGAAACCCATAATCTACCCACATGATGTACGAGCCTAACGAAATTAATCCTGATAATCCGACATATCCATAAAAACACTTTTAGGCATTAAAAATGAAAGATTCAATTAAAACCGGAGTGTGGAAATGAATGCAACATGCCAACTGCAGCCGTCATTTAAAAAATAATAGATTCCATTACTCGTTGTGTTCACGACCCCATCGGGTAGAAACACCATAATAACCCCTTGCCATAAGGTGATTACTACTTTCGTGAGAAAGCGAGCAACTGTTCCTTTGCCGTTTTTTTCCAGGAGTGGAAAAAATATAGATGCACTTGTTTTATTTGTAAGCAATAAGTGAGTATAAAAATATCCTTTCTTCTGCTATAAATATGTATTACCTACTACGACAGTTATTTTTAGTAAACAAGGATAAGACTTTGATGCGAATTAGGATTAAAGTCGTTTTTCCCGAGTTACTTATTGTTTTTGACTGCGCATTACAGATTTATGATAAACTAGCTGTGCCCGCGACTTTGTCCGCGTGGAATAGTGACTTTTCGGTCCGCATGTTTTGAATTACATAATACCGTCGCGTCGTTTGGGTAGCTAAAAATTTACTTTACATAGATATTTGACGTATGGCCATCGGGGATGAAAGCATACAGGCTCCTAGTGATAAATAAAATAAAAAAGCCTTTATTTACTACCATTCAAAACTTGACATAACATTAATCGGTGTATGCCTCTTCTAAATCTACTTATATTAAATTTAAAAAAATGCCACAGATTTATAATAAGTGCCCGTAAAGTCCCACTCAGAAGTGACAAAGTACGTATAAAGCGTTTCGTTTTGACATTTGCAATCTACCAACTCACACATTTCTTTTTTTTTTATAGGGCTTCTCGCAGTTCGGCCTATAAGGCTGGCTACTGCTTAACCGTACAACCAACTCACACAGGACTGGACAGGACAAACGACATCAACATGATTGACACCGGGTTAGGCACTTACTACACGAAAAAGAAAGAAAGAGTGGCCAAAATCCGCCATCTTGTCTTTACATTACATTTGACGAAATAATTTTACAAAATAATATTACTTAACTAGCTGCGTCCTTCCGTCAACGTAATTTGTGCGCCAAAAGTTCGTATCCTATAATTATAACACCGTATTTAAACATAATAATATTTTATTAAATTTAAAGAGCCACCTTGATCCTACTAATATTTTAATGCGAAAGTTTGTGAGGATGTATGGAGGTCTGGATGTTTGTTACTCTTTCACGCAAAAACTACTGAATTTATTTGGGTGAAATTTAGCAGATAGATAGTTTATAACCTGGATTAAGACATTAGATACTTTTTGTCGCGGTAGTATGATCCCGTGGGACAATTATCGACCTCCACGTGGGCGAAGCCGCGGGCATAAGCTAGTAAAATAAAATACATTGATAACAATTGCAAATAATTAAAATAATGGAAAGTTACAGTTATTGTCACATTCCACAATATCGTGTCAACGAGTGCACTATTCCTGTATGTCCTTCATTTCTATTAATTACGTCTGCTAATTATAACGGCTCCCGATTGTGCCCAGTATTGGATAATAATACATTGTTATCTCAACAAGTCTAGACAGGGGATGAATGTATATTTATTACGTGACTCCGTCTGAGTATTTCGATGCTATAGCGATTATTTCTAGATTTCAATTCAAGTAAAATAAACGTACGCAAAAAAATGAAGGCCATTTTGGTACGAACTAACCCTATTATGTAGAAAGCGTGCGAATATTTCAGTATATATTCTACTTTGTATATTTATAGATACACGTAGTTTTAGTTTGTCACAAAAACTATTACATCGGGTACTATTATTCAGGTCAAGCAAAAAAAAAAACTAAAAAAGGGGTTCGTGTTCATTATAGCGTTCTCGAAGACACAAACCAGGAGGACGGTCAAATATCACGATGATGGAGAACTTCTAAAAACGACAGAAGTGGAAAGCTACTGCGCCAACGAAAGCATATCTCTTGTATTTCAAAGAGAGAAGAAAGCTGTCTAAGCTAGTTGAAAAAGCAAGTCTCGCCATAGACAAGGTTCTTCCCCAGTTTAGTCAAATTAATAACCTACATAACGAGGCCTTTGACACTTAGCTGTTTTAAAATTGTATTATAATGTCAAAGGTGCTAACGAGTCTTCACCTTCAGGTTCAACAAAAATGGTCAGGAAGCTTATAGTGGAAAAATTCTGGCAACAGACGCTCATTTTACTAATGAACTACCAGTTTGTCAAAACAAGAAGAGTAAATATTTCTAATGCTTTGTTTACTCCCTTCGTACGATACTCGACATAATTCCAAATGAAGTGCACACACAAATCTACTTACAAACAATCAGGGTCCGTTGTACCAACCACGAATTTCTAAAAACAACTCGTTATCAAAATTCTATAAATATCAAATCGTTACGGACTTGTCTTGACACCGAGGGCCGACTTGTTGTTTTGAACTTTTGTATGTTCTGTTGTCGCTGTTGACACAGGTTATCGAATCTATTTATTCAGAGTCATCGACTGTACCGTACTCTAGACGGAAGCGCCAGTTTCTCCCCCGCCAGTCAGCAGATACGACCTAAACTCCGCTCAAAATGATCCCTCTGAACGTCAAACTCGGCCTGGTGATTTACGTTGTATTTTTGTTCACGGAAATTGTTGACGGAAATGAAAGGAATTCGGGAATTTCGCTCTCCATGGATACCATGTTAAAAGACGTGTGCAGCAGAACGTTGGCAAGACTGATATTCCAAATTTGTTCGGGAAATGTGCTGATTAGTGATTTGCCGTCTGACAGGATTTCGTCAGTAAGGGGGAAGAGAGCTGCTCTATTGTTTAAAGATAGAGTGAAGAGGCAGGTAGCCGACGAGTGTTGTCAAAATTCGTGTTCAGTGGCACAACTTATTGAATATTGTCCAGATACATGGTGAGCAGACGAGGGACTTCAGACTAATCAGTGAAACGAAAGTGTTAGTGATTGTCAAGCGTCCACGTGGAGCGACGTAAGCAGCAAAATCGATAATTTGCGATATCGATGACCCCATGTTGTGCAGTTTCCTCAGTGCACAATCAGTGGGGTCATCAGAACAATGTGACTGCAAAGTGCTGTACTCGTGCAAGACGGGTCCTAACCCTTTGAGCATGAAGTTGGAAAACTTATGTAAAGAAGCGATAATTCTTCGAAAATGCACGTGAAGAGCTTGAGTGTTACATCGGAATCATGCTATTCGAAGTACGCGACTCGTGCGGATTTGGCCCGGAGGGGATTTAAGTGAAAACGTATACGACTTGTGTTTTAAATCCTGTAGGAGGCTTAGCTTTATTTTTATTTCTCTGTTACCTAACTCCGTCCAAAATAAGCCTCTAAAAGGTTTGTTACATTATTTTAACCTTTCATTAATAATCTTCATTTAGGTACTCTGTAAACACATACCCTAATGTGTACTTATTTATATTGCAGTACACACATATTTTATGGAGCAATTTGTTTTATATGAGCTCCTCAAAGTTGATTTCAATATGATTGCAATTTATTAGTTTTTAAAATACTTTATGAGAGGAAGTCAAATGTTGAATACTTCTTTTGATTCATAAAGTACCTACTACTCTTCGAACTGAAATGAGAAAACTTAAGAATGTTCACTATTTGCATTTTCTGTTTTAAATGCTAATGAATGAAAAATATGTATTGAAAAATTGTGTTTGTTTTAATTATATTTGTTTTATTTCAATAAAAGAACTGAATTATTAATTTATTGCTAACAGACATTTTCTTATTATATTTACCTACCATCTACATAAGATAACATCACGCCTGTAACCCCCGATAGGTTAGGCTGAGTGTATCATTAGGTACAAACCTAATTGTACACCCACATTAAGGTAGTTATGTTTATAAAATTAATGTCTATTTATTTAAAACTAATTTCATACTTTAATAACGTCTGTTAATGAGGGTAAGATCTCAAAAAGATTCCACGACAGTATCTTGGAGCTATTAATTTACTAGATAAACGCTATAATTACTTACAACAATATCATACCGAGGGAGCAAATGAGTAATTTGTTATGATATATAAATCCTTGTACAGGCAGGATAATGAGTCAGTTACACTTGGTTGTATGTTATTATTATGTACATTCGCCCTACATTTTACATATGCCTTGTTTACAGTGTTTATTTATAGTTGACCGAATTTAGTTGAAGTTGTACTATAAAGAGTAAAGACACACATAAGTAATGTTGAAGATAACGATGTCTAAAAACACATTACCCTTCCTAGTCGGGTAAAAACTAAAATAAATGAGTAGGGGTCAAATACAAAATGTAAATATCGATGTTTTTGTAGTTAAAGTCAATTATGACAAATGTTGTGACGAGGTTGGTACAAGAAGAGATCGGTAATTGGTGTCATCGCATTGAAAAAGGATGACAGAGATTCCACATTCTTCCATAATCAAAAATAAAATATGTTATTATCATCTTCCTAAACGAGCAAATCATTATTTATATATTAAACAATACATTGTAATTGTATTTTTCTTTGTTTACTTAACCTTTATCCTACAAAACTATAACGAAACAAAAGGCTATGAAACATTAAGATTAATTGTATAGTTGGCAACAATGTACAGACCTGTCAATTCCACGCACGCTACTTTGACCTTTATACCCAATACGTTATTGAAACTAAAATGGGATACTAAAATCGGTATAGATAACAGGCCGTGTGTCTTCGTGTACAGATTTTTATCACGTCCCATATATTGAAGTGTTGTCCCTATTTCTTGTATCTAGGTCATGCATCGTAGTAGAGAGTCGTCTAATCGGCCTTTAATTTGATTTGCGTGCAGAATGGCCGTCCGATAAAGCGCTTAGCTGAAGCAAAATGGGATTTATGGTATGGATAACTCCAGCAAAAAGGGCCCGAATAAATCTTCGCCCTAACTTAATAAAGTCTCCGTTGACGGCTTTATCTGAAGCTGTGACCACGAACAGAGTTTTTTGAATAAAGTAGTATCGTATTTTTACCGAGAAAAATGGGATTTTCTGATATCTGTTATTTGGACAGTTTTACTTTCACTTCACTTATTTTTCGACACAATAGAAATTCGGAAACCGTTTCGTGAAGCTCGCAATTTTTGTTTTTATACTTTGTTTGAGTTTACTTAAGCCTTAATACATTTTCTGAATAAGAAGGTAGCACAATGTTCGTTTAAGTTGACACACTGACCTTTTAAAACAGTAGCAAAAACTAATTGCAGATGGAACCTATCCTATCAATCTTTCTCAATCACTTTATTAAACTTGCTTTAGACTGACTGTCATCAAGTCATAGGTCTCAAGTTCATGCCCAAGACACGCACCTCTGATTGTTCGGATTCATGTGCTTATTGTATAATTATTATCACTTGTTTCTGTGAAGGAAAACATCGTGAGGAAAAAGGATACCAGATAGATTTCTCGATGGCATGTAAAGCCAAGTCAGAGGCCCATGGGCGGCATAAAAACTCTGACACTAACCTGCCAGGGCTGCGGGACTGTTCGAAAGAGATACCGCGGCCCTGGAACACAAAGGGCAAAAGAAGGAACATGGATGGGATTTAGTCAGTAAAAGTCTGACACTCCCTTCCACTCCACCCATAGCGGGAGGAGTCATTTGATGATTTCCCATCCCAAAAAAAAAGGTAAGGCACTAACCACATGAAAAATAAGGAGACTGTCAGCACATCATAAACATGTAACTCTAACTGAACAAGAATAAATCAATTTAACATATCCACGAACTATTAAAAACTGAGCTCTTTCTTCTTTTTAAAACCTAGCATTTGTTTTACCGCGTCGACGACGTGTCATATCCGATTTTTACCCACGGAATCAAATTCAAATGCAATCATAGTACCACGTATTCGTTTTCCGATGCGTCTGTGACTGCGATTGGATATTTCCAATATATGCCTTGAGGCGAGACTCAGGAATCTCATATCCTATTTGACAGGTGAGACAATCTTTTGAAAACGACATCATTTTACAATTTTCTTGCTCGTAAAACGTATTGCACTTGAACACTGTCTCAAAATAGGACAAAACATAGGGCACGAAATCAGTTATCGAAAAAAAAAATTAAGTTCATAGCATTTATTTAAAAAAAAAAATCAAATATAATGTATACATCTTTGAAATAAATGCTGAATGAGCCTCGTTGGTCTAGTGGTAGCACGACTCGGTAAGCCCGGCTGCTGACCATAATGTCGTGGGTCCGATTCCCAAATCAGGCTGAGTGTTATTGGGTTTTTCTATCAGGAATTTCTCAGTAGCAGCCACGGACTCACAGATATATGGAGCCTAGGAGGCTCCATGTATCTTACATGGGATTTAAACAAAACTAAATAAAAAAAACAAAAATAAAATAATATATTTAACATGTAATTTGTTTATGTTTGTTTTATACGTTAAGCCAGAGAAATTTATTGTTAACCAACTTGACTACTAACACAACTGATACACAACTGTCATTCTTTCACAGCGCGGCAGCGGCACAAAATAGCTATTGTTTGGTAATTTGTCCAAGAAATGAGAATGGTTTGATCAAGAATTTACACCTTCGCACCGGGAAGCACGGGCACCGAAAGCAAGCATAAAAACTAGAGACTGTAAACATACACGACAGTCATCATCATCATCATCTGCCTAGCCTAATCCCAACTTATTGGGGTCCGCTTCCAATCTTACCGGGTGCAGCTATACCGGGTGTACCAGTATTTAAACTTACGCGACAGTGTTGCTATCTAATATTATCTTCCCCTTTTTTTACATGTTTATTTAACTTGCAATGTTTATATGTTTGTTTAGGTTAAATATTGCAACTGAATTTTAAAAGAGTTATCTCCAACCGATTCAGCTGAAATTTTGCACACACGTTAAGTTTGGATGACAATGCATGTCAGTGCATGCATGCTAAGTGACGTTATTTTAAAACCAATATGGCGGACGCCCAAAGATGGCGGACTAGTAATTTTTAATGCACCCCCATGATAATAGGTATCAATAAATTTAAAGCGTTTGCTGAAAAGTGTATGTAAACAAAATACGTCACACCTAAGTATATTTAAAATCCTTGTTTTAAAATAAGCACAGAATACATAATAGTACAAGTACATTAGTACTTGTACTATTATGTATTCTGTGTGTGTGTGTGTGTGTGTGTAATACATAAGTTTGTCGGACATAGAAAATTGCCGTGGGATGTCAATTTACTTAATAATTTATTACCCTTATGGTTCATACTCAGAGAACTCAGATCGGGTGGGTGTTTAAGATAATACCGTACCATTGCCATATCAAAAATTGTTATATTTGAATATGAATTTTGTAGACCAAAATTAGCATAAAATATGTTCACAGGAAACATAAAGCTGTACACTATACAGTGCACATTCACGAAGAGACAAAATTGTGCCGACATAAATATAGAAGCTGGAATTAAAATCTGCCTCGTTAAAGGGGACTTGGTAAATTAGTCCCATTCATTCCGCGTAGTGATAATCTGCAGGCAACGTATATAGTTGATGAAGCGATGTACCGCGAACTCATCTGCCTCTGTAAGCCAAAAAGCAGTAACTCAATAAATTCATGTTTCGATAAATCAGAGTGTATGTGAAAACGTAGTATCTCACGTTATTATAAAAATATGCATGTTTTTAAAACTTGTACTGAAGCTAAAAAGAGGTAGTTTGTAAGCTTAGGGAGGTAATTTTTTCAACTTCTCATCCTATTTCAAAAAATATTTTACTGATGCTCCATTAATGCCAAGTACCATATTATTATAATGTTTTTCACGCGGACAAAGTCGTGGGTAAAAGCTAGTGTTCAAATAAAGATACGATTATATTGATTTTTCTAACAGAACTAGACATTTCAAGCTGACGCACGCTAAAAAACAGCATTTTCGGTTTTTATGACATAACGCATTTTGGATTACGAGGCCAATATGCTTATAATTATTGGTCAGTCGGGTTGAAATTTTCATGTATGATTAGCCCTCTGCAAGGAAAAAGCGGAAAGGTGGAATGCAATTTTGGACTCAATAGTAGGGAGAAATTAATGACGGCGTTTAAATGTAGATATTATTTGTATTTAATTTGATATGGTCTCCAACTTCAGATGCTTCTTCCTATCCTTGATGACCTTATTCCTGTCATTTTACACATTGTAAATTATTCCCTCTTTACTGGATCCTTTCCTTCTGCTTGGAAGAAGGCCTATGTTTTGCCTCTTCCCAAAGTTTCAAATCCCTCTTCAGTATCCCAGTTTCGTCCAATTTCCATACTTCCAATCCTGTCTAAAGTCCTTGAGAGTGTCGTTAATAATCAACTATCTCATTACTTTTTCTCTAATAGCCTGCTTAGTCCTTACCAGTCTGGATTTCGTCCTGGTCATAGCACTGTATCAGCCTTAGTTAAAATAACTGACGACATCCGATTGGCCATGGAAAACCGGCTCCTTACGGTGTTGGTTTTATTGGACTTCAGCAGTGCTTTTAATTCTGTTGATTTTGACATTCTCTTAGGTATCCTTTCCTCTCTTAACATATCTCCTTCTGTGATTGCTTGGTTTGATTCGTATCTTCGGGGTCGCTCGCAGTCGGTACACTTAAATGAGGCTTGCTCTGATTGGTGTGATCTTTCTGCGGGTGTTCCTCAGGGTGGCGTCCTCTCTCCTCTTCTTTTCTCCGTTTTTATTAACGCTATCACTAAGATATTAACTTCTCATTACCATCTCTATGCAGACGACTTGCAGCTTTATCGCCATTTTAAACTTGAAGAGCTTCCAGGAGCCATCGATGCCATCAATAATGATCTTCGAAACATCAGTCTGTGGGCTAAATCTTTTGGACTAATCGTTAACCCAACTAAATCACAAGCTCTCATTATTGGTGGCAGATACTTCATCAATTTATTGAGTCATCAGTCCCTCCCGCCTGTTGTGTACGATGGTGTCCCAATAGCCTACTCCAAGAAAGTTAAAGACTTAGGTGTATTCTTGGACTGCAACCTATCTTGGCATGTTCACATTGCTGAAGTAAGCAGGAGGGTGTTTTGCTCGTATCGGTCACTTAAGCGTCTTCAGAAGTTCCTGCCATTTCAGACTAAAATAACTCTTGCTCAATCTCTTCTTATTCCTCTTCTAGACTATGCTGATGTCTGCTTTCTTGATGCTACTGAGGAGCTTCTTGATAAGCTCGAACGTCTGCAGAACTTGTGTATCCGCTTCATTTTCGGGCTTCGTAAGTACGACCATGTGTCGGAATTTCGGAAGCAGCTGAAGTGGCTACCTATTCGGCAGCGTCGAGATTCACACATTCTCTCTTTTCTCTTTTCTGTTCTTCATAATCCTAAGGCTCCTTCGTATCTTCGGGAACGCTTCGAGTATCTGGTTCCTAGAGGTAAACCTTGTCGCTCATCGTCATCTCTTCTCCTTCGTTTCCCTCCCCACTCCTCAAGTCGGTATGATGGTTCATTTACTGTTCGTGCAGTGCGCCTTTGGAATTCGCTTCCACACTCCTTGCGGGATAGCCCTTCGTTAGATGTGTTCAAGAGGGGAATAAGAGAACATTTCCTGTCAACATGATGATACTATGTATACATTATATAGTATATGTAATAGTAGTAGTATATAAATATATATATGATGTAATAGTGTATAGTATTATATATGGGTATTGTATGCGTTACGTATATTATATTGTATGTATTAGTTTAGTTTATAAATAAGTTAGTATAAGTTTTTTTTTTAAATGTACTTGTTGTGCACGTAGGTTATCCTCTACCGTTAATCTCGCAATCGAAGTAAGGTTTGCTGTAAGAAAACCCAATTTTGGGTTAAGCTCGCCGTTGTACATAAGCTATATATTGTAATGTTGTGTATATCTTTTAATTTTGTGTGCAATAAAGAATAAGAATAAGAATAAGAATGAGTGAGTTGATGGGGTTGGTGGGGTTTGTGAGGATACGTTAATTGGTTGGTTGTTTTTTTTTTGTTAATAGTGGTTAGTTTTTGTTGTTGACCATTCGCCTGCCCGGGCCCCCGTGCACCACCCGCTTAGCTGACGTCACCACGCAGCGGGGTGTCGGGTCGCGCGCACTCGAAACGTAAACAAAAAAATTCTTTTTCAAAAGTGATTTTTTAGACAAAGACAAATATTAAGCTAATTTCTTTTATATTCCATTTCCTTCCTTTTTTAAACCAATTATCATGCAAGCAGCACTTTCAAATTAGGTACAAGGTATACTGATCAAATATTATACCGTCTGCCAATTAAGACCCACGCGTTAATTACCAGACACTTCTAAAGCAAATAATGAGCAACGCAAGCAAGTAATCCAAATCTTGCCAAGATTGTAATTTATTACTAGAATGTTGGAAGCAATAGAATTGCTAATGTTGATGTTGGCAGTTGGTTAAGGGGGCAAACGCAAGGCTGGCTCGAGAAATTCAAATTTTCTTACGTTTTTTGCAATAAACAGGTCTTATGATTCTTTGGAGCTGCGGTGGCCCAGTGGTGGCGGCCCCGACTTACGAATAATAAGTCGTGGGTTCGAACCCAGGCAGGTGCATTACTTTGTGTATTTTTTTCATCACTCATCGCTCTCAAAAACGTGAAGGAAAACATCGTTAGGAAACCGGCATGTCCCAGAACCAAAAATGGATATGAATGAAGGAACGCGTGGTGGATTATAACCCATTCCCTCTCATAGAGAGGAGGCTGTGTGTCCCAGCAGTGAGAACATTATAGGCTGATTATGCTATCATCCGTGCTAGACCTTATCCCATTTACTTGGGGTCGGCCTTCCTTGTCCGCAGTTTCCACTTCGCACGATCCTGTGCCGTGCTGGCGTCCAGTTGTGCTTCTTTGAGGTCTCTCTCGACCGTCGTCAGCCAAGTGGAGGGTGGTCTTCCACGTCCTCGCTTCGTCACTGGCAAGTTTAGGGTTGGGGGTTTAGGGTTTGGGGTTTTGGCTGATTATGCTATGATTCTATAAATACATGCGTACCTATTACGGCTGCAAATCATATTTTGTTCAACATGCAGCCTGCCACTGATCGGCAAATTGCAAGAAACGTAAGAAAATTTGAATTTCGTGGGCTCCTGACGCTTCCACCTTAACTCCTTTGTTCCTATATATGTAAGCTCAAATATTAGTTATGTATGAGTCTGGGATATCTTCCTACATCTATTTCAGAAGGTAATACAAGCTTTTATTAGTGTACGGGGCTAAAACAAACAATTATTATAATATGCTTGCTAGCCTTTACATAAACTCTGTGGATAACCTATCTCAAGATTAGACTGAATGAAACCTGCCTTTCCAAAAAGAAGAGCATTTTTTTTAAACACTACGTTCAAAATTAAAGAACCAGATAGCTAAAGACAAAATACCATTTACTTGTCTCACTATTTGTAAAACACAGTATTTCAAGATTGCATGCGAACGTCCCGGGAACAAAGTGATGTATTTCGGTTTGATTGCTTTCAGGCAATTGTAAATAAAATAAATAAAAATGGCCGTACTTTGAGTTCTCCTGTTTAGATTAAACAAAGGGTAGAGAGCTCGGTTAATGGAAGCCCAATTATTTATATGCACGTGGTCTTGGCGGCTAACTATCAGGAATTCGAAACTAAAAACAAAAAAAAAATCCATCAAAAAATATTTATATACCTAATCAAAGTTGTATTTTTGTAAACAGAAAGAGTTGGGTTGTTAATAATTTATTGTTATAATTTCCGATACTCGAACCGGTTATAGCTAGCATTTCCGAAATATTGAAAAATGAGGATAATAGAACAACAAAATTGTTAGGTCGGTTTTGTGTACAATACCCATGTTAACCAGTTCTTAAGTGAAGAGAAAAACCTTTATGCCTAGTTTTAAAACACGCAAAGAAAAAAGATAATAGCGAAAGAATTGAGCGATTGCGTGTGAAACACATATTAGGTAGGCTGAATATTTTTCTTAACCCAAGAACATCCTAGACTTAGGTAATCATTATTTTAGCCCCTAAATATACCCCGACGGCTGTAGATAGATCGATGAAATGACAGGCTAAAAGAAAAACGATGAAAAAGAACGAACGGAACATCGCACAGGGACCGAATGAATGAAGGCTGAACGGAAGGAACTAAAGCCGGGGGAAAACGGTGAAATGCAACAGCCGCACTGAGCGAGGCAAGGCGAGGCCGGATATGACAAAATATGGATAGCGGGTAGCTGTATATTATATTGTTTTTGAGGACAATTTTATAGCACGCGGGGCGTTTAAAAGTGACAATAAAGAAGAAAGATAGCTGGATAGTGACACAAAAAACCGATTAAAACTTTACTTTTTGATCTACTTATAAATAATGGTAAAAAATATTGACTGGCCTGTTGGTCTAGTGGTTAGTGACCCTGACTGCTAGGACGGAGGTCGTGGGTTCGATTCCCACACAGGACAAATCTTTGTGCGATGAGTACGATTATTTGTTCTGTGTCTGGGTGTGTAATTTATCTATAATATGTATGTATTTAGAAATATATAAGTATGTTTATCAGTTGCCTGGTTCCCATAGTACAGGCTCGGCCTAGTTTGGGATCAGATGGCGGTGTGTTGGTTGTCCCAAGATATTTATTTATTATTATTATTTATAATGTAGAATAAGTGCAAAAAGAGTAACATAATGAAACATGCTATCGTCACGTGGCACATCGTACCACGTCTATCATTTCTTGCTCTGGAGTGCCTTAAGCTGAGCTGATTGATTAAGGTCTCTGATTAAAGAGGGTTTTACCAGCACTTAAATGTGCTAAAAGAGGTCAATTTTGTGGCAGTCTCCTTTGATGCAAGAGGAGCTTCCAATTTTTAAGGCAAAAAATTGTCTGTAACTACCTTAGATGTTTATCTTGGGAGTATTTTCGGGGATCCCTTCTTTTCGCATAATGTTCTTTGTCCTAATATACTTCGGCATAAAGATTTTGGCACAATTTGTTTTGGCATAATAATACTTCGGCATAATTTTTGTAGGCATACATTTTATGTTGGCATAATCATCTTAAAGACTAATTTGTTTTGGCATAAATTTGATTCGCATAACGTTAGTAGGCCTAATGACTATTAGCATAATAATATTTAGGCATACAAAATATTGTTGGTTAAAAATTTAATATGCTGTGCAACAAAAGTTAGTGACAGAACCGAATTGCTGCAAAACCGACTCCACGTAGTCTTGTTTGTCCTACCCCTAGAGTGTAATTTAAAATCGCGTAGGCGCGTAGGGGCGAGGCGGCCCGCGGGCTGAGGAGCAGGTGGCTGCGAGCGAGCCGCCGCGGCTGAGGCTGGCCGGCGAAGCCGGCCAACAAGCCGAAGCTGCGGTGGTGAGCGAAAGCCGTCTGTGACGATTAGCACGCGTGGGGCCGCCGGAGGCCCGCAGCGCCGGAGCCGTGACAGAAACCCTGCCTGCTGCATGTTGCATGCTCGCTTGAATGCTGCATGCTGCATGCTTGCTTGTTTGCTGCATGCTTGCTTGTATGCTTGCTTGCATGCTTGTTTGCATGCTTGCTTGCATGCTTGCTTGCATGCTTGCTTGCATGCTTGCTTGCATGCTTGCTTGCATGCTTGCTTGCATGCTTGCTTGCATGCTTGCTTGCATGCTTGCTTGCATGCTGTATGCTTGCTTGCATGCTGTATGCTTGCTTGCTTCATGCTTCCTACAGCGAAAAAAAAACCCACAAAATTGTTCAATACGGTATATTATATTAATATGTTATTTATTACCTGATTCAGGAGATATGGCTTTTTTCCAATCGTCGAAATAAATTGGTATAATTATCCTCTTCGGGCAAAAAAGCTAGGGCGTATAAAAAAGTTATGCTTTAGAACTTTATGCTTAATAAATTTATGCTTTAGAATATTATGCTTCATCATTATTATGGTTAGAGAAATTATGCTTAAAAAATTATGCGTAAGCTGTTATGCGTAATTATACTATGCGAAAATATAATTATGCCAAACAAAATTATGCTAAGTTATATTAGGTCTTAACATTTTATGCAAATGGATAGTGAACCATAGATGACGTCACTCTAAAACATATATTGTCTAAACTAAAATATTATTACAAGGACTTTTACAAAATTGTCAAACTTGTTGGTAGCTTGGGTTACGGCGCGTTCGTGTTCCACGCGCGCCTCAAAGAGTTGTCAGCAAACGGGAGGGGCCCGCAAGGGCCGATGCCTGTGCGACTGTTCGAAAGAGATACCGCGGCCCTGGAACATAAAGGGCCAAAGAAGGAACATGGGTGGTTTTTAGTCAGTAAGAGTCTGACACTCCCTTCCGCTCCGCCCAAAGCGGGAGGGGTCATTTGATGATTTCCCACCCACCAAAACAAAGCTTGTGTTAACCATGTTATTTTTTACATTTTTGATATCATTATCGCTGGCAAAATGTCACTTTGCGGGCTCTTAACGGACGGTCGGTTCAAAATCAAGACTGAGAATCAGCATACTCGGATACACATGTATAACATAACATCGCGCCTGTGATCCCCGAAGGGTGAGACAGAGTTGTACCTGATAGTACACCCACATTTCGCCAGTTATGTTTAAATGCCATGTTATAGGGGGCGAGCCTATCATCAGCCGGGTTCAAATCCAGATACCACGGCTGCTATTGAGTAATTTTTGATGGAAAAACCCAGTAACAATTTGCCCGACCCAATTGAATCCAGGACCACATGAGACCAACGAGGCACTCCACAGTTGTTAACAATTATTGTAAATTTTTATGGTTGTTAACACGTTAACGATTCATCAGTCTTTATCAACTCAACGACAACTTCTTATCGACGGAAACAATACCTAAGCAACGCTGTGTCAATAAGTGAAATGCAGACCGTAATTGGTTTAAATTGCTCCAGGTGTCGGCAACACGTCGTTGAACAAACTCCGAGTTAATGTGGTGTACAGCGATGGCTTTAACTTATCTCATATAAATTAGGTACCTACTGTCAAGCTGGACGATCTAGCTTAGTAAGATCAACGCTCACGAAAATAGGTTCACTATCCATTTGCATAAAATGTTAAGACCTAATATAACTTAGCATAATTTTGTTTGGCATAATTATATTTTCGCATAGTATAATTACGCATAACAGCTTACGCATAATTTTTTAAGCATAATTTCTCTAACCATAATAATGATGAAGCATAATATTCTAAAGCATAAATTTATTAAGCATAAAGTTCTAAAGCATAACTTTTTTATACGCCCTAGCTTTTTTGCCCGAAGAGGATAATTATACCAATTTATTTCGACGATTGGAAAAAAGCCATATCTCCTGAATCAGGTAATAAATAACATATTAATATAATATACCGTATTGAACAATTTTGTGGGTTTTTTTTTCGCTGTAGGAAGCATGAAGCAAGCAAGCATACAGCATGCAAGCAAGCATACAGCATGCAAGCAAGCATACAGCATGCAAGCAAGCATGCAAGCAAGCATGCAAGCAAGCATGCAAACAAGCATGCAAACAAGCATGCAAGCAAGCATACAAGCAAGCATGCAGCAAACAAGCAAGCATGCAGCATGCAGCATTCAAGCGAGCATGCAACATGCAGCAGGCAGGGTTTCTGTCACGGCTCCGGCGCTGCGGGCCTCCGGCGGCCCCACGCGTGCTAATCGTCACAGACGGCTTTCGCTCACCACCTGCTCCTCAGCCCGCGGGCCGCCTCGCCCCTACGCGCCTACGCGATTTTAAATTACACTCTAGGGGTAGGACAAACAAGACTACGTGGAGTCGGTTTTGCAGCAATTCGGTTCTGTCACTAACTTTTGTTGCACAGCATATTAAATTTTTAACCAACAATATTTTGTATGCCTAAATATTATTATGCTAATAGTCATTAGGCCTACTAACGTTATGCGAATCAAATTTATGCCAAAACAAATTAGTCTTTCAGATGATTATGCCGAAGTATTATTATGCCAAAACAAATTGTGCCAAAATCGTTATGCCGAAGTATATTAGGACAAAGAACATTATGCGAAAAGAAGGGATCCCGTCATCTATGTTGTTGTTCTATGTTAGGGATTTTGGTTTCCGCACTTAGTCCTTAAAGTGGACCATTGTGCGTGAGCCATGGTGGCCGTTACGTGAGTCGTCGAGTGACGTCATTTTATTTCTCGTATTTTTTTCATCAAACGCTTTCATTTGATACCAATATCATGAGAAAGCATAAAAAATAACTTGTCCGCCATCTTTGGGAGTCCGCCATATTGGATTTAGAATAAATTCACTTAGCTAACCATGCACTGTCATACAAACTAAACATATACAATGTTTAGTTTGTATGACAGCAAAATTTCAGCTCAGTCAGAAACGTTGTTGTCAACCTTGTTGTTATTTGTTGTTCTCAGGACCATATGGTCCTGAGAAGGTAAGATAAGGCCGATGATGGATGATTGCTTCGGATGAGCGAAGTTCGCGTAGCTGAATTTTGGGCTGAACTATTTGAAGTTTTTTGCCATTAACCTGGTAAAGCGAAGAAAAAATTTGGAGTGAGTGGATGTTGGAATGGTGTCAATTAGTCTACATGGTGTACGAAACTTTTACCGGTGCGGATAATCAGTTAAAAGCTAGGAGTGTCTGGTTCAAGGCTGCGAATAATCGGGGCAGAGTGGAAGAGCTTTGAGCTATGTAGGTGCTTATTATGAAGGCTTTTAGCTTGGAAATGAACTGGGGTTTGAGTTGCATTGAATTTGAGTTATTAGGTCAATACTCTGCAATTTCTGAAGGGGATGGGTTTTTTGAAAGCGATATAGAAATAAAAGAACCAACTGGTTTGGAACAAAATCAAATACCAACTCGAATTGTTCGCATATTCGAATCACAACTTTCATTCTTTGACAGTTAATTTAAAATACTATAACACGGCGAAATGACAAAAGGGGACAACTTCCGTCATTTCGCCGTGCATTTACACAACAATTAATTTACCTCATAGCACATTTTGTCGTATTAAAATTACCTAAATTCTTTATTGTACACACAACATTCCACATAAAATGCTTTGATAATAGCTTATGTACGACCAAGTTCACTGACGGTCGACCACTTTTTAACCTTATTACTTAGGACATAAGGGTGAAAGGGGGCATACCGACAGTAAACTTGATAGTACGAAGACGAGCATAACCCAAAATTACGTTCTCCAGAGCTAATCTCATTGATTTGCGACAGAGGATACCTAGTATGAGTGCACAATCAGTAGATACATTTAGAAACTTAATTATAAATCTAAAATCGTAATATACCATACAGAAAAGAAAGAAGTTTCGTAATTGTTATTGTTAATATTTGTAATCGAAACTTAACGATAAGAAAACATTGTTAAAATGCTATTATATAGTAAAAAAAGCTGATAACATAATTATAGTAAACAATTTCAAACCGGACTTGTGCCCGCGATAACACAATACGATTCCTATTTTTAACACATCCCAATTTTTATTCCGTTGTATTTTAAACAGTTTTTTTTGTGGCAATGTTGGACTTTACCTCTTTCTGATAATAGTGTAAGTGTTAAGATTTCCAATCAATGAATGATTTAAGTTTTTAAACTGTCATGGTCACTAACATGTCAAATAAAAAAATAAATAATAATAAAATAAAAAAGTAAAATATCCCGTTAATATCCCGATTCTAGTGTTAATAATGATGCATGATTTATCTACCTTTTTTAAAAACTGTTCAGTATTACATAATTGAACTTTTAAATACTACTACTTTTTGAAGTGAAAACTTCTTTAGCGGCGTTGAGCACTTTTTCTGTAATGGGTATAAAATCTTAAACTCGCGTCAGGACAAGTGACCTGGTCGAAAAAGCGTAAGACGGAGGGAGTTCTGAAGTGTTAAATTTTTAATGTAATATAAATTGTCATGTTTGTGTCCGATAGCGCAATAAATGAATATTGTATTTTACCACATAAATGATAGTACTTTTATATTGATAATTAAAGCAATTCGTGCAAAATTATTCCCTAACCATTTCAAAATATCAAAAATGCACAACGTTAATATTCAAGTTTTCACTTCTGCCGGCACTCCCGGAGTGCAACCCGTTGTTTTTTTTTTCATTGTTACTAACAAATATGGAAGTGATTCTGAAATAAATGTTTATTATTATTTTTATATCTCTGAAAATGAATAGCTGAAAATAAATTAGGATCACGTTACTATGTCAAAAATCTAAAATCTCCATTTTAATTTGCACGCTTGTTTTCGTTCAAAATAAATATTAGATACGTACTCACTTCCGCGTTTTTTCCGGTAAATAATTTTAAAATCTCATTTACTTTAAAACTTCATTCAAATAGGTACCAGCTGGATTTCGCCCCCTGCAAATTGTGATGTAATTGAGGAAAATTGACAACAAAATGGTTGGACGTAGGGTTATCAATGTACGCTAGACCCTGTGATCTATTCTTAAGATGAGAAGATTTTAGGAGGAAAATAACAAATTTTACTCATATAAAATTGTACGAGAATCTTCATTCTTCTGGATGATTCATGGTATAAAATAGTTTTTTTTATTTCCTAAAACTCCTAATGGATTTCGCGTCGTACCTAAGTTCACTCGATTGATATTCGGAATCTACTTAAGTGCCTGCTATTACTTTATCAGTAGTATAAGAAACATTGTGACATTACCCACTGGGTTGTCGAGGTCAGATAGGCAGCCGCTCCATATAAAATACTGGTATTCCAATGCATCCGGTTAGACTGGAAATCGACCCCAACATAGTTGGGAAAAGGGCTAGGCTGATGATGATGATGAAGATCATAATAACCCACGCTCAGCAGTGCGCTTGCGACCACGAGTCCAATACGGGGTAATCGGTGGTCAAATCAAATAATATTGTCAGCGTCCATTACAACAAATCGCTATCATTAACACTCAAAACGGGATATTTACTATGCTTACTATTCATTTTGAGTTCGTGATATTTCTGCGCTGTTGCAAGCACCATGATCACGGATTAACACATTACACGTGATAAATAGTGTTAACGATGTGAGACGTTTTTAGTGTTAACGATATACCGATAGTGTTAGTAACCATGTCAGTTTAAAAACTTTATCGCCTTATAAATCCATATGAAGTTAGTTGGAGAACTTCAGGTACTGTAGAAAATAGCTCGCAATACCGTTAAAGTTAGAGCAAACTGCGCTTTATTCATATCCCTTGAAAGGCTAAGAAGACTCGCATTCTCATACCGATACATATTTTATTTACGTTGACGATCAACATTATCATAACCGTTCCTTTGCCAGTAATAGTGAGAAAATGAAATTCTATTTACACAATAAAGTCCCCATATAAATGTTATGTATATTTATTTATCGCAGGAACAGTCGACGGTGTCGCTTAATGTAAAGTTATGGCGCCCATAGGAACTCGCGTTGTAAACATGTGCTGCAAAACACCGTTATTTATGTATGTACGGTTTTTTGTTTCGTTCTGGTTTTTGGTACTGTTGCAGTTTTGTTTTGTAAACAAAATACTTTAGTAGAATCGAGGGGAGGCCGTTGTCTAAAAGTGAAATGTAAAACAAGCTAGAAAAGATTTTTTTTTTTAAATCTTTTCTGCGTCACGGCAATCTGTTGTACAAAACAATAAGCCACTAGTTTGTCCGATGTATTATTTATCTGCTTATGGTTTTTAGCTTGGAGGGACATCGCCCAGTTGGGTATCTCATTCCATCCTGGTAAATCTACTTTGTAGAGTTGGAACACTGTGTCTTTTCAATCTCCTGTATTGAAGGCTTTGATCTCCACTCAATCTGAGGGCAAGCTCATTTTTATGTAAAGAATTGATGCAACAAATAGTAATATGATTAGATTGTAAGTGTACTTTTATAAGATTAGCCCATTCTAGTTTTAATTCCACACATAATTATACAAGGTGTTAACCCCTTACGAAGCCGTCAACCAAGCATTCCGAACATCAAATTAGGTAACTCTACGCAAAAAACATTGCCGTGAAACGACTTTTTTTTGGGGTGAAAAATCACTTTTTACTATGGGGCTAGAAGTGACGCACTTAATACATTATGCTGATGGATGCATTGAATAGTGGGGTTCGAACTTGCAACCCGTTGTTTACATAGCGGTCACTAAATCGCTAGGCTGTTTCATAGTACGGGGGGCTATGAAGGTATTAAAAGTAAAGTTATATCATTAAACACTTGTAAAACTGTTGGAACTTTGACCCCCAATATCTCCGTAGCGTAGCTAAAAGGTTAGCAAATATGGTATGACACCGGCATCCCATCCGCAGTAGCCACTCCTTCTACCAGAGAGGAAACCTGGGTCCCAGTAGTTGAAACGTTCCCTATAGGGGGATCATCGGTTTGTGGTTTTGACCATCAAATTGAACAACTTTTTCCGTAGGTCGAAAAAAGAATCAGCTCAATCAGCTCAGCTAATCAATTTTTTATCAACTGGAATTTCCACAAGTTGTTTTGTTCGTGTAAGATAATTTTAAATGCAATTACTTATGTTATGACTTATGACACAACCTTTGACCAACAACTATGTGTTTTATCATAAACATTATCTGCCTAGGGTGTATTAGAAGATTAGTGAGCATGGTAACTTGGATTCGAACCCCAGGCTGGGTAAAGTTTTTGGGTCACAAAATGCATTAATCCGTAAATGATTCATACCGAAGTAAGCAATATGTACTTGTACTGGCGAAAAGTGAGTAGTACATTCTACGAGTATACCATATGATGTACTAGCTTATGCCCACGGCTTCGAACGGGTGGAGTTTAATAATTGTCCCACGGAATCGTACTACCTGGATAAAAAGTAGGTGCTATGCCTACGTGCTATTCCAGACTATAATCTATCTCTGTGCTAAATTTTATCAAGATCTGTTCTGGCTTGATTGAGTAACAAACATCCATCCATCCATCCAAACGTTCAGTTTTTTTTTATTGTAAAAAAACGTTACACTAGGAATTTCTCCTGTATCGTGGGTGCGTTTACAAACATTTAAACTCACATACACAAACAGCCGGACCCGGAACAACTATCTATAGGCCATACAAATATTTGTTCCGTGCGGGAATCGAACCCGCAACACGAAGCACAGCAGTCAATCGCTCAGCCACTGCGCCAACCGTGCCGTCAGTAGAAAACAGGTGTGAGATTCAGCAATATATTTTCAATAGCCAGCATAAAATATCGCTCCTAAAAATATTAACAAAGTTCCCTAGAAACTTTTTCTAGATCTTACCAGTAATGCGTATAGTTTTTCTATCCTTTCGGATTCTCGGCCTTTCGATAGTGATTCAGAACTAAACGTTCAAATAAAACAAAGATCATAGTCTCATCACGTTGCGAGGGATTGAAAGTTAGACCAATAACCATCTGGAGCACGTTTACAATGTTTCCCGGTATTTGCTACACTTCTGTGAAATGAAAATCGTAGGCACAGAGAAGGGAAATGAGATGACTTAAGGGGGAAGAAATAAGCAAGTCTTTGGATATTTAAAAGTAGGTTTAATAATTATTTGCACACATAATCATCATAATAATGTAATCCCCGCTGGGTTAGGCAGAGGTGAACCTAATTTTTTTCTCACATTTCGCCAGTTATGTTTAAGTCCCACGTAATAAGGGCGGGCCTATGGTTATCAAGCACAAATCCACACTCCGTGGCTGCTACTGAGAAATTCCTGATGGAAAAACCCAATAACACTTTGCCCGACTTAAGAATCTTGAAGAAATAAAGATTTTGTAACAATATTTTGATTGAAAAGAGTGTCCATGGAGTTTCTTGCCCATTCTTCTCCATAGAGATCTACCCTTTGGACTGGGCAACTACAGTACTTTCACAAGTTATTATGCGTTGTGTGTGTGACTGTAGCTTCGCCTTTGTTTTTCTGACATTCAAAAGTGCCTGCAATGGTCTAATTGAAATAAATACGTTGAGTTTGAGTTTGAATCGAACCCAGGACTCCATTCTCAGTAGTCGCACTTGCGAGCATGGCCAGCATATACCACATCTCACCTATAATCCGTAAAGGCACAAGTACCTTAGTAGTTCACCCACATTTCCGCAGCAGTTTCCGTAGATTAAGTTCCATGTAATAGACGGCGAGTGTATTTATTTCTGCAGGACCCAGAAAATTGTTCCAAACTTCCCTCGCATTAACTTAAACTCATGACGTTGGCATGTAAGCGGTTTTTCCCTAAGTTTACCCCGCAAAGTCGTAGGCAAAAGTTGACTACAAATAAATAAAAAAAGGAGATGTCCAGTGCAAATAAGCCGAGGTTTTAACACACCAGACATGTCCTTTAATTCTAAAGTTTCTGTTTGTTTTGGTAGCCCGCAGAGGATTCGACTCTCCAAAACTTTTTGCGAAACTTTAAAAAGTTCTTTTTTTGCGACGTGATCACTCGCCCAGCGGTGAAAACTTATGTGGGTAGCCCAAAAAGAGAATTATTTTAGTTTGAAAAGAAAGTGAATTTATAGTTGTGGAAATATTTTCAACCTACTCGTGAGTTCGTGCAAATGGAATTGTGAAAAGTTTTTTTTTATAGACTACAATTATTTACCTCGATCGTTGAAATTCTCTTAAGTCCCTGCTTGTACTTTCATACAGAAGAATTTTCTCCAAAATAAAACATAATTTATTCCCTATAAATGACACAGTAACCAAAAACTGTTAAGTAAAACTGCTGAAAGCTACATGAAATACCATAAATATCTCTTCTATGACGTGCTGACTCAGTCTTTTCCCTCAAATCCAACTTGTGTTATTACTTCATCTACCTCTTTATATTCATTCGACGATCCCGCTTAGGGGCTACATTATTGGCATCGATATAACACGAAGCATCCCGCATGTCATTTCGTTGCCTCGAGGCGCAAGAAATTGCACGAAATACATCTATGATACTCGACCAGGATCACAAGACCTGCCGCGACACCCTCAAGGGAAGCAAACTAGGTAATCTACGGAGCATTGAGATGTGAAATAAGAGGTCTGGTGTTATTGGTCGTGTTGTGCTATTCGTGTGTGCTTCATGCACCCCTACAGGGCATATTGGACGCAATCTGTGATACCTGACGTGGCTGAGAATTTCATTATAGTCTATTGACTGCTCATGACGAGAGTTTAGATTGAAGTGTGACGTCGTTGTTTGCAGCAAATAGGAGATGCGTGTCGCAGTATACGCTTTCGGAGATTATGTCCTATGATTCTAGTGCAAAGCTGTAAATATCCAAGCTTTGTTGATGTCGAGAAGGCGAGAGAGCACGTTCGGTTACTAAATAAACGGTTTTATTAAAGTGGGTTAGGGTTCACACTTGTTCTGGACGGTACAATTAATTCTTCAGCATTTTTAAACAACATCCTATAAACGGTAATCCTTCACATCATTATCTGCCTAGCCTTTTCCCAACTACATTGGGGTCGGCTTCCAGTCTAACCGGAACGCAACGGCAGCTGAATATCAGTATTTTACATGGAGCGCCTTATCTGAACTCCACAACCCAGTTAGTACTTACTTGGTAATACGATACCCGTTGGTAAGACTGCTGGTTGTCAGACTTTCGGGTCACTGACTACCTGTAACGACCGTCAAAGCTGTTCAAATGACAGCCGGGACCAACAGCTTAACGTGCTTTGCGAGGCACGGACGAAACTCCGTATGTTATAGATGGTCACCCATACCACTGACTGACTTTGGCAAGTGCGTCTTAACCTCAAAGATCGTTCCGTGCGGCTGTTACTATTTAGCGACGAGCTCCTAACTTCATATATTTGTTTTTAATGCGGCTCATGCTGATCGGCAAACTAACTTGGGCATCAGTCATCGTAGAAACATGTTCGAGTCGAATTGGAAGAATTCGAGTTAACCCGATTAACTTTTTTCAGAACGGACATCTACTTTTGTGTAGGTGTTAATTCTATTTTGCCGCTCGCCTGTACCCTTGTACAGGTCATATACAACGTGTAACTTAATAATCGCAAGACCTCTTGTGTGGTGACTCGGACCATGAAACTGAACTACATTTTTGTTCTTTGACCTTGAAATTCACAAATAAAAAATTGGCGTAAATATTAATTGACGCAATCATCTGGCCTATTGTGTGGTAAAACTAAAATAAAAGTTCGTCATCATCAGCCTATAGCAGTCCACTGCTGGACATAGGCCTCCTCAATCGCACGTCATTCAACTCGATTCTCAGCAACTCTCTTCCAGTTGCTACCAGCCACCCCGCGAAGATCGTCACTCCACCGAGCCTGAGGGCGTCCCACCTTACGTTTGCCGATTCGCGGTCTCCACTCAAGAACACGTCTACCCCAACGGTCATCGGTCCTACAGCTAATACGACCGGCCCATTGCCACTTCAGCTTACTTATTCTGTGGGCTATGTCAACTCTGGTTCTCTGTCGAATCACCTCGTTCCGAATGCGATCCCTCAGAGAAACTCCAAGCATAGCCCGTTCCATAGCTCGCGACCTTAGCCGTACCGACAGTGTGCACGTTTCGGCTCCGTAAGTCATAATAGGCAGGACGCACTGATTGAAGACCTTAGTCTATAGGCTCTGTGGAATACGCGACGAGAAGACCCGGCGAAGCTTCGCAAACGCTGCCCAGCCCATCTGGATTCTTCTATTAGCCTCCCTCTCCAAGTTCTTCTTACCAAATAAAAGTTATGAATTTCCAAAAGTCATAGAAAAAAAGATGTTCAGTTTCATAGTCCGAGACACCACACAAAAGGTTGCGCGTTTAATATGTTACACATTGAATA
This sequence comes from Eurois occulta, assembly GCA_950022335.1. Classification (NCBI taxonomy): domain Eukaryota; kingdom Metazoa; phylum Arthropoda; class Insecta; order Lepidoptera; family Noctuidae; genus Eurois; species Eurois occulta. The sequence continues at coordinate 10,584,134 of OX465496.1, forward strand.
TGACCAGAGCATGTGTCTCTAGCACTCATAATATTGATTCTAATAGCCGTTAAATTTTAGATCTCGTTTCAGTCAAATTACTCGTCAGTAACGCCATCTATCGGTGGCGCAACGAAAACGAAAGCTGATAGCAAATACAACTAAGTATTAATATTTTAATGAAACTGTATTTATCTTGTTTGTGGCTGTTGAATCATTAATAATTTGAGGGAACAATGAGAGGAGGGGGATAAATATTTCATGACAAGCAATTTGTTAAGGTAATTAAAGTTAAAGCAATGGTTTTGTTCATTCATTTTTCATGATGCACTCTCAGAACAGAAACACTCAGAATTTTTTCGGACAAGTTCGGAACTTTAGCACTGTGTGGGGGGGGGGGGGAATTCAAAACGTCTGCAATTTCCAAAAATGAGAGAAAAGTAAAGCACACTTTTTTTACCAACACGAAAAATCCACTCCATGGCAGACAACAAACAAACACTAGGTATTTTGGACGAACATACAACCAACCCATACGGGCACTGAAACACAAACGAACCTGAATCGGACAAAGCAAGTTCCCAAATTACATACTCAGATTACAACGAAATCCCCCAACAATATCCGGGGAGTCATGTCAACAAACCTACAATACCTACCTACCCACATATTATACTACAGGATGAATTTTAGAAGTGGGCGTAGATAACTTAATCTGAAACTTATACTATACTTTATAGTTTTGTAGCAGATGTTGTTAAAGCACCCGTTGATTTTGGAAAAAAAACACACCTCATGCTATGGCTACTTTAGAATGAACGCGCGACGTAAACATTACTGAAATTCAAAAAATTTCTAAATCGAAAAACACAACTACCATAATTTAACACTTTGGTTTTTTTTTTTAGTCAAGCACATTAAATATGCACGGATATGAATTAAGTGTAAAATCGATTCGTTCGTACATATTTACCATTTTTTTCATTTTGTTTTGATATTTTGTGTCATTTTGTAATTTAATTTTTGAAATTTTTTCAATATTTTGCATATAACTTAAAATTCTTAATTCAATTTTAATTTCTGTAATAATTTCGTATGTTTTATTAATCTGTAATAGTACGTAACATTTATAGTGCAAGCATGGCAAACATAAAATTATTTTTTAATTTTATACCTATGGGTTATAGACCTGAAATAAATGAATTTAATTTAATTCTAAAACACTATTCAAAATAACACGTCATCGTCGTTGCGCTCGCGCTGCATATCTTATGTCGCATATAACAACCAAATTCTATTCAGTCAAACGGCAAACTAAAAATCCACCCTGTATAAGGGTACCTACCTACAGACATCCGTAGGTAGGGAAACTGCACCCTTAGGGGACATGAAACAGCATTTTCATTGATTCCCACCGCGGTCATTGTCCCGCAATAGACGACAGTCACTAACATTTACCGCTGCATAATTTTACTGCTATTTTATAACTTGCATTTTTGTTCTTTGGGGGAATGATAAATCTACGTTTATAGGCTTTGTGGGGACTGTGTGTTTGTTTATACGTAGTAAAATTATGGAGGTGGGTATTTCTACTGAAACAGTGCCCCCCCGATACTAGCTGTTACTATTGTTTAAACTTGCTAAAACCAGAATAATTTGCCATCATGGCGAAAGGATTATCCAATCGATCGATCTCGATTGCCCAGAGTACGCTAGACGTAACAAAAGGTCGGGAGTTCCTTTCATGCATTCACCAATCTTCACAGACGGGGGTTGGTGGACGGCTCAGATCTCAAGTGCGTATGCAACGTCTCCCCACTGACAGTGTCCCACCTTCCATTTTGTTTGTGCTGTATGCATGTTATATAATTTATTTTAAAATGATGTGCACATTTTAAGAATTTCTCTTACAATGATATAATTAGTGCTTTTAAGTAAACTATAACTAAAACATTTTAATCACAACTGTAAGTCATGAGAATATAAAAAAAGTCACACCTGATGTACAAAGTTCCTATTATATACAAGTCCAGATTAGATCCAGATCCAGATTCCTATTATCGAAGATATCAGAAGATTCAGATTCTTATTATGTACAGCCAAAGCAAGCAAATGCTTTTTCTTCAGTATTGCGGAGGGACGCAGTTAAAATAGCTAAAAAACACAACTACAAACTAATTTTTGGAAGAAACTTCTTCCATAATGTGACGGTGACATTTCCCGTACTTATCAACACGAAACATTAAATTACGCTACAATTTCTAATGGGCAATATTTTCCCGGAAAAACCCGAGCAATACCGGGGTGCTTCGCTAGTGGTAGATAAATATTTTATGGACAATTTGTGTCTATAAAACTTCATAACCGAAGTTGGAGTTTGTCGTTGAAGTACGGTTGATTTTACTAACGTTTTTATGCTTGTTTTAAACCCATGTTGTTTGAAATTGTTGCAAGTTAAGAGAATTATCGTTTGAATTTTCCCTTACTTTCGTTCTATTTCAAGAAATATGCATAGAGATGATTGAAGTTCGTAAAACTACACTACATAGACACACACGTACACTATGTCACTATGTAGTGATATACACACAGAAACACACTCTCTCGCTTATGTATTTAGATAAACAAAGACATAATGTTCTTCAATGTTACCTAATGGGTGTAAAATTACCCTTAACAAAGCCGAAAGGCACTTGTTTTCCCCATCATTGCGATCATTTCTATTGTTCTAGACCATATCTGGGAACCTTCTAGTTACGGAGATATTAGGGGTCAAAGTTCCAACTTTTTAACAAGTTCCTTTTTTTTAATACAACTTTTTAAAGTTATAATTTTTATTTGAATACCATCATGCCCCCCGTACTATTCAATACATCAATCAGCATAATTTGTTTAGTGCGTCACATTGAGTCCTACCGTAAAACGTGATTTTGCAACCCCAAAAAAAATGTCGTTTCCCAATGAGCGAGATGATATTACTTCTACTCGTATAAAAATCTTAGGTGTCTTGTTACAAATCCAAAGTAAAAGAAGGAAAAAAATCAGCATTCTGTAGATAACATAACACCATGTCTGTAATCCCCGATGGGTTAGGCAGATTCATTTCATTTCATTTTACAAGGTCTTTATTGGTACATATGGTTTACAAAAACAGTATACAAACGATCTTATTCTATTTGTACACAAATCACGATTTATGTCGTTACACAGGCAGCTATCGCCTTTACAAACATTAAAACATGTTATTACTTATTATTATTTTACTATGAATTTAACTTACTTATTACTAAATGTTTTATTACAGGCATGTGAAAGTCTTAGTATGGACCCACAGGTTTAACATGTTTCACTATACAAAATGTATTCTTTTATTACAATGTTATACTAATATGAGGTAAGTAGCGGGTAGTTCGCAAAAAGATCACACAATCTCCGGCCGTACGAGCGGCGTCGGCTAGTAAGCGAGCTGTCGTCATGATGCGTCACGGAGGAAATAGTGATGGGGCAGTCGGTATCGATTGTACGTACGGGCGTACGGTAATGTGCTGAGTCTACTTTTACCAATTGATGATATTAGGAAGTTACGGTGAGCTGGGTTTTTAAACAAATAAAATTTACGCGAAGTTTTTAAAATGAAATCTTTTATGGGTGGATAGTTTAGACGGTTGTGTAATGTTCTAAGGTTGGTGCGAAATGGTGTGTTATACGATAGTTTTAGGGCTTTATTTTGTATAATTTGGAGTTTGCTATATTTTGTTTCCGTTAGACTGGACCACACAGGTGCTGCGTAAGTTAGGCAGGGTCTAACAAGTGTAGAATAGATAAGCAATTTGGTTGAGGAACTAAGAACAGACTTGCGATTCAAGATTGGTTTTAATGAATTTAGGGCTTTTGCACCTTTGCTTATGATTAGTTCAGTGTTCTTGTTCCAATTGAGTGTCTTGTCTAATATAATACCTAAATATTTAACCGAGGCACGCCATTTAATCTGGAAGTTATCGATTTTTACAAGCCTGGTGGGAACTGCGCGTTTCCTGGTAAACAGAATGCCTTCACTTTTCGTTGAGTTCACTTTAAGTTTCCAGGTTTTAAAATATTTACTGAGTAGTTCCAGTGAATATTGTAGTCGTCCCGTTACTACATCAACATCTTTGTGTGTCGCGAATGTTGCTGTATCGTCAGCGTAGATGGCGAGTTCTGTGTGGGCCTGTTTGGGAATGTCGTTCAGGTACAGTATGAAGACGTAAGGACCTACGAGCGAGCCTTGAGGCACACCGGCTGGGATGGTCTTAGGATCAGAATGGTCTTTGCCTATATGAACGGAGAACGATCGATCTCGCAAGTAGTTCTGGATGAGTTTTACTAGACAGAGAGGAACTTCAAATTTAATTAGTTTGTGTAACAGGCCATCATGCCAAACAGAATCAAAAGCTTTTTCTATGTCTAATAAAATCATGCCTGTGGAGAGGCCGCTGTTTAACCCATGAGCTATGTGCTCAGCTACTCTGGCTAGCTGTTGTGTGGTTGAGTGTGAGCTTCGAAATCCAAACTGTTCGGGGATCAAATTATGTGCAGTTATTTTAGTGAGACGGGATAAAATAATGGCCTCTAGGAGTTTCCCTATACTTGGTAACAAACTAATTGGTCGATAGCTAGATGGGATCAGCTGATCTTTCCCAGGTTTTTTAATTGCTATGATTTTAGCGTGTTTTAATGTACTTGGGAAGTGTGCAGTGCGTAAACAACCATTAAACACTTTGGTCAAGTAGACAATGGCTTTTTGAGGGAGGTTTTTCAATAAGCCATTTTCCAGGCCATCAAAACCAGGTGCTTTGTTGGATTTTAGTTTACTAAGTAGTTTTCGGATTTCATTCGGCCTGACAAGTGACGGGTAGTCACTCATCTGGTAACATTCGAGCAGGCTGATCGATTCTTTGACTGCCTCTTCAGTACTAGGATCACTGACCCAATTTTTGGTTAGGTTCATGTTCTCAAGGAAGGTATTAGCTAGTGTCTCACATTGTTCAAGTACAGAGGAAGTGGTGGTGTTATTTGACAATTTCAGTGGAGGAATTGTGATAGGTTGATGGTTCAATGATTTGACCACTCTCCATAAATCCGTAGAGGGATTGGTAACTTTCGCTAATTTATTGTTCCAGGCATGGTCATTTAGGGATTGGATCTTAGCCTTGATACATTTCTGCAAGTTGTTCACTTGGGAGAATAACTGACGTCGTATATATGGATCGTGCTCATCTAAGGCCTGTTTTCGAAGACGATTTTTGTTTTTGATTTGTGACCTGATCCGACGTGGGAGTTTATAACCACCATCACTGGATAATTTAGGAACAGCTTTATCTCTTGCGTTTATGACAGATTTGGTTAAGTGTTCAATAGCATGGTCAATTTCCGAAGGTGTGTTAAAGGTGGTTTGGTTCAAAGTTATAGACTCATTCAAATAAGATCTGTAACCTCTCCAGTCCGCTTTCGTATAATTAAATATGATGCGCTTTTGTCTGTTGACTTTACCAGTTGCAGTGAAGCAAACAGGTAGGTGGTTTGACGAAAGGCGCGTGATTACCTGAGGCTCTGAAAGGTGATAGACAGAGTTAGCTAGGATGATGTCGGGTGTAGATGGTGTGTGCGTACTATGGTAGTGGACTAGAGTAGGACAAGAAGGAGCAAGGATGTCATATTCGTTGCTTATCATATGATCGAAGAGTACCTCGCCATGGATGTTTGAGCGAGAGCAATGCCAGTAAGGGTGTTTGGTGTTCAAATCACCCATTATTAGGGTTTTAGAATGAACATGAATCATTTTGTCTAAGTCTGTAGATAGCAGGGCTAGGTTAGGCGATTGATAAGCTGAGATAAAAGCAATTGTCTGATTCGATACAGCAACTTGTATTCCAACACATTCGAGGTTTTGAGTAACAGGTAAATTAAGTGGGGCATGTTCAATATCAGACTTGACTAAGATAGCAACTCCCTGACCGAGTCCATTAGATTTTTTTATCGCACCGATAACAGGTGAAGCCCGGAGTGTGTAATTTGGTATTGGGGGATATTCTAGTCTCTGACAAAGCTATGATATCAATGGAAAGCTCGCTTACCAGATCCAACAGTTCTGTGACTTTAGAGCGGATGCCATCAGCATTCCAATATAGGATTCGCACATATTGTGTTCTACACATATTTACCAAGATGAGTTAAAATTAGAATGACTTTATCCATCATATTAGTACATCCAAGAAATTGGCTTTTGATTGTTTTTATGGTCGTCAATATGGCTAGCATATCAGCTGTGGCCGGATCTTGAGCGCTATCTGAAACGGCGAACTTTTGAGTATTGGTAGCAGCAACGAAGTTCCAGTGTCGCCCGTCGACAACGTTTGTTTTCAGTGGGGGCTTCATAGTCCTAGCGGATTTCAGTTGATCTTGGCGTTCTCGCAAGATTTTTAAATAATTTTCTCTCTCTTTGCATTGACGAAAGTTGGCAGGATGATTTCCTCCACAGTTACAGCACTTGGCTGGTTGGTCCCGGGTCTTTTTGGGGCATTCCTCGGTCTGGTGAGGGTCGGTACACTTTACACAGCGAGGCGCTAAGTTGCAGTTGGTGGAAGAATGGCCGAATCCTTGGCATCTGTAGCACTGAGTTCCATAGCGATTGTTGCTTCGGTATTTTCGAATTTGGACTACTGTATTACAAAGGAGCCTGATCTGTCGAAATTTGGCGAAATCAGCACCAGGTGGCAGTTGAACCAGAAAAGGGGGGCAGTAAGAAGATTTTTCTGCGGGTACTTTCATTTTACGAACAGTTACGTTCTCGAATCCAAGCGAGGCAATTTCGGCTGATAAACCCTCCTCGACGTAGTTCGGAAGACCGAAGATAACTGCCTTGTACAACTTTTCATCCTTTCGCGAGTAAGTGTGAAAGGCTATGTCCTGAGAACGCAGACAGTCTTTGATGGCTTGATGACTTTCAGATGAGTGGCAGTTGACAGCTACTCGATTATTACGTCTGTACTGCAGGTGGAAATTTTTTGAGTAAGACGATATTGTCGTTCTTATGAACTCGTGCGTCCAAGTGGGTTCTATGTTTAAGACGATAGGAGGAATGCGAGTGGGCTTTTTTGTGACAGCATCACGAAGTCTTGCGCTTGCGTCAGCAGGCGATGATTGGTTGCCAGGCAAGTTGCTAAAGCTGTTGCTAGTCTTGATTGGCTCCGGTGGGCTATGTTCGGCTTGACGCGCAGTTCTTCTGGGAATTTTCCATTCACTGGTTTTAATTGGGCCTTCGAGAGGGCGTTTGCCAACAGAGTTGGAGCGTGTCAGAAAACGATCCATATCGACAACTCTTTATCGAGCGTATTCCCATCACTAGTGGCGATGCGGAATAAGTGGGTGGGGAATATAGATAGACGTGCGAACGATACAAGCGCGCGCGCCGAACTGAGGGGTCTCTGCCTAATCCCCGATGGGTTAGGCAGAGGTGTACCTAATAGTACACCCACATTTCGCCAGTTATGTTTAAGTCCCATTTAATAGGGAGCAAGCCTGTTGCCATCAACCAGGCACAGATCCAAACTCCGTGGCTGCTACTTAGAAATTCCTGATGGAAAAACCCAATAACAATTGGCCCGACCCCGAATCGAACCCAGGGCCTCATGCTCAGCAGTCGCAGTAACCACTAGACCAAAGAGGTAGTCAATAGATCTTACTATTGAATCGATAGATCAGACGCAGTTGGTGTCAGTTTCAACCCTCGCACTGAGCGTGTTATACTGTGATCATCAATCTGCTTGCCGGGGGCGTAATTACCCCTGGGAAGGTTCGATATAGCGATCTATGAGATCAAAACAGTCTCCAACAATAGCCGTCTATACTTCAATAATGTTTTGTCAGCGAGTCCGTGTTTTTAACATACAGGGTGAATTTTTCGAGTGGGCGTGGAGGGTCAAATCCGAAACTATAAGGAATATCGAAAAATACTCCAAGGAGTCTCGAGCCCGATTTTGATGAAATCTAAAACTGCATCATTGTTGATTTTGAACAAAAAACTACTCACTGTATTAATACACCATTCGATAGTATCGCTAATAGCGATCAAATTCTGGGAAGTAATGGCATGCGGGAAATTTAAGTCAAACTGTCGAGACCTTAGTTTTTAGTTCTAACTAAAATAACGTTTCTGAACGATTTTTATTATAAGAGAAGAAAATCTTAATTTAATTGAAGTAAGTATTCTTCTAAAACACTCGATAAAGTGTTGAACAACTGCTTTCAAGTTTGCTCAATTTATCCTATGGGCTCAAACTTTCCGACTCTCCCCGAGCTGTTATTACAACTATCAAGTACAAAGAAACTATTGAAACTGTACCTCACTGAAGGAAACTTCCATTCAACATGATTGCGTCCGGCCAAACCGTTGATTGTAAAAATTAATAGTTTCAAACTTCGCCGGTTTAACTGCTGCTAACTTGTGGATTTAATTTCAGGTAAATTTGTTAAATTTGAAAATTTTCATTTAAGGGTGTGGTATTTAAGTTCCTCCAGGTGTTTGTGACTTAAAGTAAATGTTCTGTACCTGCATTTGAATTACTTTCCTTTATTCACCTTTCATACACATTTTTGTCATTTCTAAATGTTACTAACATAGATTTTTGTGACGTGACAACGTCTAATAAATCTATGAACGCCGGCTGCATGCACGAAAAAGGATGACTCATTGTCCCGTTACGCTCAATGTACGCTTGCGCCGCATCTATCTTTCTTCCACTCGATTGGCCTATGCGACGTTGTCACGTTAAACTATCGTCCGTAAACCAACTTTACAGACAACCAATTTTTTATATAAAATATAGTAGTAACCACCAGCTTGGACCCATAGTCCTGTCAATAAAGATAGGCTGATGCTACATTCGAATTTATTATTAAGGATTGTCGTTCGTATTATCCAACACCAGGGCAAGGCCTATCACCTTTCCATTTCTCCGAATGTAAGGCGACCTAGAACGCGAGAGTGGTTAGTGACGGTCTTGTTGAAGTAGTCCACCTCATCCTCCTCCACATTGTTCGTCTGACACACGGCAGATGTGACCAGCTCGGTTTAATATGAGCGTGGTAGCTTTCCGGGTGATACTTATTAGACACATTTGAATACACACATATTAATTCCAGCAATTGTAACAGCTGAAGAGCTATAGCAAGCGTGTCCCGAGGAATTCCGCAAACCGTCTCAAAATCGTAGTTATATTCGCAAATGATAGTTACCTGATAAAGCGTTGGGAGCTCAGTTCAGATACAAATTTCCGCCGTCTGCTTGCTGTGTTTAATAGTGGACCAAGATTACTGAGCACCTTTAGGTGCTTCTGAATGAGCTAAGAAGAAACCTGCAGTCTGTTTGCACCTCACGGTCTATGTAAATTTCGAAGAATGACGCAACGGCGTCCTCTGTGCTCTTATACCAAAGTACCGGTAGAACTACTCCAGGTACCTGCTATAAAGTAAATTACTTTCATTTCTCATCAAATAAATTAACGTGATTGGTGAATGTTCTATCCCAGTTCAAGAGCCCGCAGCAAACTTATTTACGAGCATTGTAAACAAACCATTACTGTATCAGTAAATTACCTTCCCGTTAGTAGTAAGACTCAATTGGAAGTAGTTTTATTGCATCGCCTGAGGGGTGCTTTGCAATCTTGGGATTCCAAAACATTAGATAGGTATTGTGAGGGGAAGCAAATGGTTGTAATAATACATTTAGTGCTACATGGTTATTTTGGCGCGTGGGTATAGTCGGAACTAAACCAGCCATGTTGTTTATTTTAGTACAATTTCCACTTTTTCCGATGCCCTCATGCTCAGCAGTCCTGTCCGAAACTATTTTATGCGTCCAGAATAGGAAAAATTTGATGTCTTTATTTTACGTTAGTAAAAAAAGAATAGCAAATTAAAATACAAAAAGTCAACGTCACCCATCCAAGTACTGACCACGCCCGATGTTGCTTAACTTCGGTCATCGGATGACAATCGGTGTATTCAACGTAGTGCTTATGGACGTTGACGATTACAATAGCGAAATTATCAACCATAACGCATGTGGAAAAAACGAAAGAAAAAATGGTGAAGTGTGAGAGCGACTACTCTGTTACATCAAAAAAGATCAAGGCTGACGTGACGGACAGATAAACTGACCTACAATAGTGCGTCGTTGGCATTCATTACTTACAAGACCCATAAAATAAGAAAAGAAATGCGATACACATAAATATAAAGGTGTTTGAGACGTTTTATATAAATATATAAAACGTCTCAAACACCTTTATATTTTTCCAAAACATTACTGAAACATATAAAAACATGAACCAAAACAAAAACAACCTTACCCACACTTCTTAGAACCATTTCCCAAACAAAACATTGAAAGGTAATCTTCGACTCCGTATGAGCTTCAAGCGAAGCCTTGATTAAAAGCCTTTGTTCCCAAGAAAGTCGAGCTAAACAAGAAAATGTTTACTTTCTACTCACTGCAGTTTCAAAAGAAGTCGCTAATAACTCTATTACTAAGTTCCTAACACAACTCTGCAGTGTTTGTGCGGCGTATTGCTGGACAAAGGAGATTTACAGCTGTAGTGGCTTTCCTAGGCAATGTGCTAACGCGATAAATTCTCGAAAATGTGCGAAGTGGCCAATAAAGTACACTTGAGGAGAAAATAACAGGAGTGAGTTGGGGGCGAGATGGTCTCTTATTTGCTAGGTAGTGTTCTATATTACATTTAAAAAAATTAAACCTAAAATAAACATGTAAGTATTTAATGAGTTGGAGTTCAAAAAACTGTTACAAGAATAGATTATTATTTTACGATTTATTTCGTGATCTGGATTGCACGACTGTGGGAAGATCTTTGCCCAGCATCGAAACAAAACAGTAACCTGTTTTGTTTCGCAAAAGTAGTTTTCATTTTAGCATAGTAGAAAAAAGAAAAATGAAAAATAATGAATGAATGAATGAATGACGATGTAAGAAAGATGGATGAAAAAAGATGCATGTAGCAGAGTTAGGAATGTTGAGGTGAATGTGTGGTGTGACAAGAATGGATAAAGTAAATAATTAATTAATATATTAGAGGAAGTTTGAAAGTTGCGCCAGTTACAGAAAAGTGAATCGGCTGTCTAGGTTTCGACATGACATGTGATGAGGAGGGACGAATGCCATGTGACAAAAAGAGTGATGAATATAAATGTGGAAGACCAAGGAAATGATGGATGGATTGTGTGAGAAATTATATGAAAGAAAAAGGTAGGGCAGAATGGAAGAAGAAGAAAAAAAGGTGTTGTTTCGACCCGAAGTAACATGGAACAAGGGCAGGAACATGATGATCCCCAAGTAATACAGGAAGCATTTTAAAATACGAATAGTAAACTTATGTAAAACTTAAGGTCCGTATAAACTCTTAGAAAAGTTCACCGAGCGTCTTGATGCTTTATATTGGTATTTCAAAACCATTATGATGCTTTACAATGTATAACGGTTGGATAATGGCCTATCAAAATGCTTTTGTAAAGCCTTTAGTTTTAGTGAAGCCAACCACAATGCAACTGTACAGCTTTCAGCTGTTTTTAGTGACTGAGGGTTTACAATAGCATTGTTAAGTAGTAAGATAATGCCTATTGCAGCTTAATAGCATAAACCTGTACCATTATAATGCACCGTAAATCCAGTATACAGCTTTCAGCTGTTTTTAGTGCCTTAGGGTTCACAATAGCATTGTAAGCAGTAAGATAATGCCTATTGCCGCTTAATAGCATAAACTTGTACCATTATAATGCACCGTAAATCCGTGATACAGCTTTAGGTTGTTTTTAGTGCCCTTTGTTGTGCTATAGCACTTTTAAGTGCTAAGTAAAAGCCTAATACTGCTGAACAGCATAAACGTGAATCAATATAATGCTTGCATTTTTAAACATCAACTGAGTGTTGTTGTAGTGCGAGTAACAGCTCTTTAATCAAATAGACGTGAGTTATTGTAATGCGTAAAGCTATATATACAAAGCACATAAAATACAATATGTGTATACATCAACAAATAACAGCATTTTTTATGGTGTGTTGCCTAACCGTGTGTGTAATGATTATGATAATTATGCTAATAACAAAATTAAGTTGTGATTATTCAAGTAATGCAAATTCTGAAATGAGTTTTATTGTTTTGCTCAAGGATCCCCAAAATTACTTTCAAGCAATGGCACTATTTCAGTCTACATCAAGTCTATTGGTTTATCGGTGAACCCTTAGAGAACTACTTTATAGCCAAAGGCACTACGGTGGTTCATCAAAAGTCTTCTCTCTGGCCTCTAGCTTAACGATTGTTCACGTGTGACTATTTATACTGCTGACGGCATTAATTGGCCTTTATACAGGTTCACCGGGCTATTTTAGACTCACGCCATTTTGAAAATATTTTATAACCAAAAAATATTATCATTCGAACCTATTTATAATAGCAATAGACCTTTATCATAATGATTTAACTTAATTTAATACTGCCCAATCAATACTATTACGTTAATTATGCAAAATTCATTCTAGACTAGGAATAAAAAATTGTTTTGATTATTTGATTCATATTTTTATATAACATTTTATATCTAAACTACAAAATATCGAAGGCGCGTGAAAATTTTCAATGAAACTTATATAGATATTTACAGTAAACTACATTGCGTTTAAAATAGGCATGAAATAACAAAAGAGTCAAATACTTAGCCAGTATTATAAATTTTATTTTAATGCAAATACAAGTATGGTGTCACTCAGTATTGACGATCTTCGTCCATATTATATTGCTGAACAAAGTAGTGAAATTACAACGTTAATTGTATTATAACATTTGTGCCATGGTATTAGAGATGTTTTTGCAATGATGATTAAAGTTCTACCTGTGAACACTTAAATAGCCTCAATCATACTTTTAGAACAATCTTATGCTAGTCTAATGCTTTTGTAATGTAATTAACATCTTCATTATCAATAATATTGCTAGTAAAATGTTTCTGTAATGCGATTGGCAACTTCATTGACCGTAATAATGCTTCTATAATGCGATTCGCAACTTATTTGGTCACAATAATGCTAATATAATGCGCCTGTAATGCAATTAAACAACTATTTGTGAACTTATTTATGATCTAAAGCCGTATAATTTGTGCCCAAATTAGCATTACAGTAGCCGTATAAACGTTTGTAATGCTATCATAGAACTAACTCAAAATGCGAAAACGATACAGAAATGCTGTAAGTCGGCCGATATAATGCTTTGATGTGTTACTTGGGGAGCTAGATAACAGAACTATGTGTGTTTAAGCAATAATTGTTAAAATGGGGAGTGGAAACTCCGGACAGAGACTTTCTGGTTCTGAAAAAATCAACCAAATTTCCCAAGATGAGCTGTAATATTTATAAGTTGTAATGCTCCGAATACATCATTTTCGCCCTAAAAGTATCCAGATTGACTTTTACGACATAACGCATAAAAGTGGCCATTATCATTATCATTATTTCTCGCCCCAAATGTAACGGTGGCGGAGTTTTCGTAGCTTTAGCTCACTGTGTCAAGGTTGCCATTTTGAATTCTCTTGAGCAAATATTTGTGAATGATGATTCACAAATGAATGAATGACCGCAGGTTAATTTTTTTTAAATATTAAATGGGCCTAGTCTTGACCTCAATCTAGTCCTGAGGACAGAGATGAGGTAGACGATGGAACGAGCTAACCCAAAAGAGTTGAGGTTGGTTGGAGGTGAGTCAGTGCATTGGCAAATTAATAATGAGATAAATTAAAAATGAATTCATTTTCATGTCTGCTGTATGCTAAAGCAGACATGAAAACGTAAGCTAATTTAAAAAATATGAGTTCATCAGAGTACTTAGGTACAAAAAGTTAAAATCTCCTGTACTTGTTAAATTTTCTATTGGTTAAAATTATAAGTAAAAAAGACGAGTTTGAGTATATAGCAAGTATAGCGTGGGACACCCCAGTTAGGTTGGACTAATGACTTTAAAAATATGGCTGAATGACACGGACTAATTAGGTAGTCAGAAAACTAGCTGTTGACCTTCTCCGTGCGAGAAGCACACGTCCAGCATTGGACTCCGATAGGCCGGTTTGATTGATTATACTACAACTTTTTTTAAGACTACGTAATTATATTCTGTTGAAGAGTCAAACATATTTTATGAAAGTATAGTTACAACAATTACGTCCAGTCATTAGTTTTAAAAATATTAACTTCAAGTTACGGTCATTATTTTTAAAAGTGACTTGTCCAGTATCACTTAGTAAGAGGATTCACAAAGTAGACTTTGTAGGAGAGGGTTGACTATGACCAAGTTTAACGAAAAACTAACTTTTCTTTGTAAGTCAAATGCGTCCAGAAAATTGAGGCGGCTTCAGACAACTAAATTCAGCGGTACGAAAAAGTTTCAAACAAGACTTTAACATTATGTACATAAAATCTAATTTTAACAAGTCCTATTAAAGTTTTTGGCGTTTGGTATAATTTTATCATTTTGAAAAGGTCAATTTAATATGCATTAATGTAGAAGCAAAAAAGTTTAGATACTTGTTACTTAAGGCTTTTATCCAATGTTTGCGGTTTTAAACCGATATTTCTTTAGAATATACACATTTTATCAAAGCAAATAACATTCCGACGTTTACTGCAAAATAAATTTATCGGATCTCAAACATCTAAACCAATTTTCCACCACCTGAAGTTTACCTTATTTTTTTTTAAATAAAAGAATAAAAGATAAGCTGCTTCGTAGGTCAAGTAATTGCAAGTGATACTGCTGAGCATGAGGTCGATTTGAGTTCCAGGTAGGGCAAAGTGTTACCAGCTTTTTCAGTAGCTGGAGTCTCGCTTTGTACCCGGGTTATTGGTGATCACGCCTGTAATCCCCGAAGGGTTAGGCAGACATGTGCCTAATGGTACAAACCCATTTCGTCCATCAACCGGACACAAATCCAAACTTCGTGGGTGCCACTGAGAATTTCCTGTTGAAGTTTACCGGACTCGGGAATCGAACCCAGGACCTCATGCCCAGCAGTCGCGCTTGACCAACGAGCCGACCACGCTTGCTCTCTACTTTAAAAGACTTAAAAATAACTGAAAAAATGTGGCTGTAGGAGGTAGGTATTATTCATAGACTGCTCATAGACTTTCCTCTGCAAAATAACGAATTACGAAAAACTAACATTTTCTTGTAATAGAAAAAGCCTGACACACTCGAATAGTTTTAATGGTAGTCCTAACAATGTACAAAAAGATTTCTGAAGATGTTAACACTTTCGATTCAGTTAGTCAAGGGAGGGTACAATTCACTCCCAGATGGAGAGGAAACTTTGCACTCTCGACTTCCCTCTCTGGCCGTAATGACTGAAGTTTTGTGTTTTTCTTGTCGTTGCTGCTTTACGACGATTTACTAGTAGGCTTTCTTTGGACCGAAATCTTTAAGGTCATTGTAAATTATGTTAGGATGGGCAAGGCTTGAAGTTAATCCTGGTTATTAGATTAGTGACGTCACAAGCATCTTGGTGGAATTTTCAGATTACGAAAATAAGTTATTGAAGAACCTCAAAATATGAGAATACTGAATTTGTAATTATTATGTTTACCTTGCACCTCGAGAAATTCGTTTCGAGTTTTCTTTAACATCGTTTTTTTATGGAATGACATAGACAGCTCTTGAACGCAGTTTAGATGTGCTGATCGCGTTCAGTCGTATTGTGACATTCGCCCTAAAAATATAAACTACAATGAAGTCATAAAATCTCACGTAACGTTACTAATCCCTTAAAAATATAATAAATTATTTATGAAAAAACTCCGGACACATAAAATATTATTAAAAAAAATAAACAAACCAATATTTACAGATTTTCATATGGTAAAGATCCGGCAACGTTTATTTGCTTTTTGTAAAATTAAACAAGTGATGTGAATTTACCAAAAAAAAATGTAGTCTTACTCAATTTGAGGGTTTGCGAACGAATTTACAGTTGGATGAACCCGTGGACCAACCCTAGTAGTAAATAACTAAACGTAGGGCTGTACGGCAAAAAATTCATGCATGACCCCAAACTTTGAACCTTGTACTGTGAGTCTAGTGTAAGCTATGCTTGGAGAACTGAAAATTTTGCAAAATACAATGTGTTCTGATGAATGTGGGGCATACTTTAAGACAGTGCATTATTTATGAAATTATACAACTGTTACTACTGTGTGTTACTGTTACTGCTTGTCGTAGTCACGACGTGCAAGCTGGTAACTTTTTTTTGTTTTTGTCCTGTTGTATTTATAATATTTGATGCGCTTTATGATAATTGTTATTTCTTTTTTTTTTGTATGCACGTCATGTCCCTGCGATAAAATAAATATTTTTTTCTTTCTTTCTTACTATGAATCCCGCTTTGAAGTATAAATCAGCTGTTAGATAGCCTCGTCGGCCACTGCCTGCTAGAGGCAAAAATTTTAAGACATATGTAATATAACATAAAGGATCTGGTAGTTTTGAGGGAGGTCCGTGACAGAAGTTGTGCGGGAATAATCTTATTATCTGCTGTCGTCCCTAGACACCACTGTTGTAAAGATTCCATGCCAACTAAAGTTCTACAAAACTTAGTGCCTCACAGAAATTTCCGAACATAGTTTTAAACTAAAACGTCCGAAGTTTCATCATATTATGAACATCATAAGTGAACACGGCTTTAACAGACAATTCTGTAATCTAAAACTCTCTAGCACCCCTATCCTCAGTCGTGTCACTTTGCCCGCATCACTCGCCCAAAGTGGAAACTACCCCGCCTAGTCAAGTGGAATGGAACGCCAAAAGAACTTGCTTGCATTGGAGTCCTGGCTTTACTTTGGCCTCCCACTGTACCCAGTGCGTTGTGGGATTTGATTTATTCCTATTGAGGCCTCAAGTGGGACTTTAGAACTCTACCGCTTGACCATTGCTTGTGGGAAAGGGTACCGTAAATTATGTTCGGCACTTTGTTGTGCAAGTTGATTATTCAAGGCCCACAGGCTGTGCTGGCACAAGTATTTTATTTTTATTCGTAAATATTTTCGCATAGCATTTTCGTGGATGATTAACGAGCCTTCCGGGGTTTTGATTTTTTTTTTAGTTTATTTGGGGTGGCGTATGTTTTGGACCGGGCTAAAAGTTTGCCAAACTTTTTTCAATATTTATGCCGGAGTAAATAAAAAAGAACGAAACAATACTGCATACTGCGAATTTTTGCGGCCATAGATCCTGTATAAGTGAAGAAAAATGAAACGCACGTGCTTCATCCAGAAGTACAAATACGAAACCCGATACCAACCTTCAAGAAATTAACGTCACAACCCAAATTAACATACTACCAACCGTACAAGCAAGCACTTAATAGTTACATGTGACCCTTTAATCTAATTTTTCATACTACCAACGATAATGGTCTCTCGGTGGAAGCAGACAGTTATATATAGTTACTTCGACCTCTAATGGACTTAACCAGAGAACTATAAATTCCAACCGCCCCTTTCTAAAAGGATAATCACACAGACAACTCAGAAGCAAATGGGAATTTAGGGTTCCCAGGGCGGAGGCCTAATTGACAAAACATACTCGATTACAGCTCGTCCCTTCAAGTTGGTAGTGAAAACAAATTGGTGTGCCAATGACTTTTGTAACAAAATTAATTAGGGACCGCGTGATTTGGAATGTTTTTTGTGACGGTTCGACGCTGGTGCTCAGGCAGGCGTGAGACGGTGTTCGGGGATGACTTTGCGGTTGGAAAAATAAGTTTTCGTTTTTATGGGTGGGTGTGGGTTGAGGAAAGGAGGATAATGTAGTAAGGTTGGTTTAGAAAGTCATTTTTAAATTCAGAAGGTTGAAATACTGCCTGACAACAAGAGCAAAATATAGTTACACAAGGAAGCTCGGCCCGTGGCCCATTTATCTTTTTTATTTTCTTAAAAAAAAAGGATTGCCCTATACCAGGAATTTCTCCTGTATCGTGAGTGCATTTACAAACATGTGAACTCACATGCACAAAGTCACAAACAGCTACACCCGGAATTACTATCTATAAGCCATACAAATATTTTTTTCCGTGCTGGAATCGAATCCGCGACACGCAGTTCAACAGCCAATCGCTAAGCCACTGCGCCAACTATGCCGTCAAAAATATATCAGATAATTATCAGAACTAATACTGCCATTTTATGTCAGTCTTCAGCATAATCTTCATCAGCGTACAGCTGTCCACTGCTGGATCTAGGCCTCTTAAATCACACTTCATTCTTCGCGATGTTTGCTGGTATAATTTCACTACTTAATTTCTTGTACCTTCTTATTCTCAACTTACCTTTGTTAACATTACCGAAGAGTTAAGTAATTATAAGTTCTTCGAAGCTGTTATGAACAGTTGAGTACTTAGTTAAAAAGTTAACTTTAAGTTCCAACTATAAGTTTAAACTTCAAGTTTTGGTAACTATACTACTTAGGTAGGTATTCATTTTTCATACACTTTTCTGTAAGAAAAAGTTCAAAGTTTTAACAATATAAAACTTCATTGTTTGTTTAATAAAATACCTATAAAAAGAGGAACAAACTTAGTTGTTTTCTTACTAAAGTTCAATATTTTATAGCAAAATAATATTAACTTAGGTAGTCCATTTTTAGACCTTTCCTATGAGTAAGTTACTTTCAAAAGAATAACTAGGACAGTAAGTACCTAAAATGTGTAAAAAAAAGTTAGCAAAAAGGTTGTTTACAGAAGCCGACACCGACACGATCGCTACTCGATCAATCATAAAAATATAAGCAGAAAGTTTTGACATTAACTTTTTGCTGTGACATACATTAAAGTACTAACTTTATTGTACATTTTGCGTGGGATAAGCAAAGCCCGGGGTTAAATTAACGTAGAACTTCGTTAAAAGAACATATTTTGACAAATCACTTCTTAGTTTGAGGTCGTCAGAGTTGTTGACATAGCTGACAAAAAAGCAAGCTGAAGTGGCAATGGGCTGGCCTAAGTAGCCACAGAACGGATGACGACGAGGTCGCGTTTATAGTTATGTAAAGGATCAGATAAACTTATGGACAAACTACGGTCTATCTGCAGTCTTTCTTTAGTCTATGTATGAAGCTGCCGATTTCAGGAGCCGTATGCGCAATTTGTCCGTAGGTACAGGTTTGATGAATCCTCTAGATAGGCTGAAAATAAAAAAAGAAATATTATTGAACAGGGTATTTTACTCTATACGAGAAAAAATATATTATTGAGATAGTTTAGGCTAAAAGCAGTCGGGAAATGTTAGTTATAGTTCATAAAACAGCAATCTAAATTTTAAAATTCAATTCAAAGGTTTCAGCTTTTTTAATCTGTTTCATAACACCATTAAATAGTAGTCGCCATGTTATTACGTCATACGGCTATGTAAACTTAGAAGTGTCAACTGTCAACTATCAGCGCACCTTTAATCTATAAAGGCTTTTATTAAGTTCGTTACCAACGTAATTTTTATTGAAATAATACCATGGAGGACGGTAGAATAATAACTCATTTTTAAAATATTAACAATTAACATAACATACGAAACATCACTGCATTTGTTTACACAGCCAACTGACGTCATGACTATAGAGCAATATGGCGTCCACTGCGTCCAGCGTTTTCATCAAATTACGCGCGAAATTTGAAAATCCAAAATTTAAATGCAATTTTATGGCACGTTTCGAACGAATAAATAATTATTAATTGTTTAGTTCATTAGCACTATAGAATCTAATTGAGACACTTCAAAAATGGGTGTTAATGGCCCTATTGCTTGAATTGCTTAGCCCTTTTCCTCTTTCCTAATGTTGCAGTGCCCGGCAGGGTCCATACTGATCTTTAACACTGTTATACCATCTATGTAATACATAATCATCATCTGCCTAGCCTTTTCCCAACTATGTTGGGGTCGGCTTCCAGTCTAACCGGATGCAGCTGAATACCAGTATTTTACATGGAGCGACTGCCTGTCGGACCTCCACAACCCAGTTAATGCTAGGTAATACGATACCCCTTGGTAAGACTGGTTGTCAGACTTTCGGGCCACTGACTACCTGTAACGACTGTCAAAGATCTCCAAATGACAGCCGGAACCAACGGCTTAACGTGCTTTCCGAGGCACGGAGGAAACTCGGTATGTAATGGGTGGTCACCCATCCACGGACCAACCTAGGTAAGCACGGCTTAACCTAAAGATCGATCCGAGCGGCTGTTCTTATTTAGCCACGAGCTCCTCTATCTATGTAATACATAAGGAATGCAATAAAGAATGGAGTAGGTATTGACAATTCAGCAATGCATGTTTTTGGACCACATTGATGAAGTAAGATTAATATCTATGTGACAACATGTTCTTGGAAAGCGGGAAATGGCGAAGCGGAAGATTAGCCTTGTTGAAGACTAGGTCACGTTGATACCGACCAGATGGTTCTTCTTTTGCGTTTCTGATTTTGCAGAACCATGCTGTGTGTTTTGCAGTAATAATTGTTCAGAATATTTATTCCGAATTTTAGTTTTACTGCAGTTAATGAAGAGTTTTACCTATCTTGAACAATTTTGACAAGGTACTATGTATATGTTACTGTCTGTCGTGGTTTTCTAAATCACTAGATGTTGTTGTTTATAATAATATTCATGCTCCTCCGATATTTACTTAAAGTCATAAAAAATTACTGCTTCGTTGGTCAAGTGGTCGCAATCGCGACTGCTAAACATGAGGTCCTGTGTTCGATTCCCGGGCAGGGCAAATTGTTGGGTTTTTACATCAGGAATTTCGCAGTAGCAGCCACGGTGCCTAGATTTGTGCCCGGTTGATGGCTCGCCCCCTATTACATGGAACTTAGACATAACTAGTGAAATGTGGGTGTACTATTAGGTCCACCTCTGCCTTACCCTTCGGGGATTACAGGCGTGATGTTATGTTTTGTAATACAAAAAAAATAAAGCGAATATTAACTATCTGTTCTTCCCTATTTGTAACAATCTACGAGTGTATCTAGTGAATTGGCTGGATGACAGACTAAGATAGGGTAAATTCGTTAGAGATGGCCGTACGGGAGAGTTGGCCAATCAATATAATTTGCTCATTTGTCACAAGATGGCACTGTATTTAGCTCAGTACGCTTCGTGCGCCGCCACGGAACAACATGAGAACAAAACCTTGCGCAAAAATAAATAAAAAAGTAAGTAAATTGGCCTTCATTTCATTCAGTAGTGGTGAAATTTTATAGTAGGTTCGTATACCAACCGGAAATACTAATAATGTTATTACTTCTTTGTGTTTTTGTGAGTGGATTGTGTTTCGTGTATATTTTTCTTCATTCTAACCTCAAAATGGTAAAGCACTTGTTATTCGTTAGTTTAAAATTTGTAGTGGCCATCTCACCCGGAAAAAAAGGAGAGATGGCCATATAAAGTCAGGCAAGGTAAAATGAGTTTAGTAAAAATGGAAGGGATGAAGACTGAAAAACAAAGCACAGCAAAAAAACGAAAAGCTGTCAAACAGATAGACAAAAGGTCTGAAAGTAGCACTAGTGAGGAGGAACCAATATTATATGACACATCTGGTGAAGAAGACTCAGAAAATGAAGCTGATAATTGTGCTGGATGTGTAATCTGTGGGTACATGAGAATTGTACACATGTGCTCTAAATGTGGACAGACGAAGAAAAAGGACCTCCAGGAAGCAGAAATCAAAGGAAAGGGGAAAGGCAGAGGCAAATCCAGTACCGGCCGTCTGTCCCGCACTACTACGGCCATCACTCCTGCATATGCCGGGAGAGACGGCCAGTTCCGTTTTTTTTTTAATTAAAATTTTATGTATGTTCGTAATATAATAAACATATCTTTATGCTGATTTTGTAAAGACTGATTGTTGTTGATTTTCTTAAAAATAAAAGTTTAATTATGATATCAATATTTTCAGTTTTTTTTTAAGCCTAAAAAAACTATGGCCATCTCTAACGTATTTTCTCGGATGATATAAACAATCTTTTATCGAAAGTAATAATACATTTCATTGAAAAAGACTTTTAAAATGGTTGGAGGGTAGACTAAGTTCATCGATTAATCAACAAACCTTTTCCAATCATCTGGATATTTATAATGTTTGAAATATGAAAAATGTATGGGCAAAGAAATCTAAGTAATCACCAAGCGGGTCGACGATGAAATCTTTATTTTTAAAATAGTATAGACCGGTAGCGGATTTCAGTATTCGTCGAGTTGCAAAAAAAAAAGGTTGAATTATAATGATATACACACTTATCTAGTTCAGCAAGAATCTAAACATACAAATAATTAAAGAGTCTATTTGTAATATGTATCAAAATAATAGCTTTTACTTAATGTTATAAGGAGTAACGTAGACTTTTATTTTAGAAAAAGAATTAGGGTTCCGTGCGAAAAACTTAAAAACCATGAAATTTTTAACAAAATCCGATTCAAATAGGGAAGTATATTTTTATAATAATTTCACGAGGTCGACAACAGATACTAATAAATATATTTTATATACTTTGTAAGTAAACGTTCATGGTAACGCTGTTAGTGGACAAAGTCAAAAATCTATTAAAATGGTACAATCCACATTTACGCTACAAAACGGAAATCTTCCATCTTCCTTACTCAACAAAGTTCCAAACTAACTATTTAATAAACATCAATTAAGCACACGAACAAATGTACCCACATCAAACTGAGGGAACAGCACTTGAGTACCATCGTCGTTCGTAGCGTAAACTTGTTTCATTTAATACTAAACTTGCTTAAGCTACAAACTCATACACACTAAACACTCAACTTAATACAGCACAAGTTTATCAAGCAAACAAAGTTGCGACTGAATCGATGCAAAAAGTAGTTGTCGATAGTAATATTGGTGGAGTTAGTTAATGGAGTAATAATGAACAGCAGGACACAAGAAGTACATTCCAGTTGGATAAGCTTGTATTTAACTGCCTTCAGCTTGTCTGGATCTTTTAGGCCAATCTGACAAGCTTTATGATATCCATCATAAAGCCTTGCTATTGGACTAGTAATTTCAATATTGATATCAATAATCTTTATTACACAAGAAAGTAGTTACAAAATTGTGTGAAGTTCCTGATTCCTGTACTAGGTTATCACCTAGCACAGGAGCTGACCTGTGTTGCAAGATCCAGTGCAGTTGAAACTTTGTGTAGTTGTTTTGTATACAATATGTAAAAAAAAATCCTGTCCGATCCGTGAGGGTACTATTAGATATCGAGATTAGATTCTTTTTATGTAATCCTTTTTGGAGAATAAGTAAAAACAAAATACGCCGATGTAAATTAAATAAAATGTACTGAAATGAGGAAACTTCTATGGCAACACGCGGGCGCGAGCGGTCGATACTCGGGTAGTGACGTCATAAAAAAACAATTTACGATCGAACATATTACACACTTACCTATGCCGAAGATCGTGTAGTCACGTTTTAAAACTTTGTGGACAAATATCATGCATTTTAAAATTCTTTAATATTTTTACTTTCATGAATATTTTATGTTTCTTATCTTATTTGGCAAAGTCATTGGTATCTCTATATGCCCCAGTCAGGTCCGACAGGGTTTTTTTTTAACATATTGTATATGACAGTACATTAATTTGTATTTAAAATTCGCTCCTGTATCGCAGACCGTGTGTTTACAAACACAAACATCTGATTTCAGTACCAGTAATAACTGGTAAACGGTAACCGTAATTTATACGTAATAACGTATAAATTACGGTTGCATTTCTAAAATTACGTTTAGCAGCACATTTGCAAATTCTATATTTTATCGTTCAATGACATCGTTCCACACAAAGCTGGCTGGTTGTACAAAAGCTGGTTTAGAAGAATTCTTTGAAACCATAACTACCATTAACTTACTGACTAGGAGCGGTAACCGGTACATCATTTTCTTGCCCTTATCCCATTCTATTTGGGGTCGTTGCAACACGTTTTCTTCTTCCATACTTCCCTGTCAGACATCCTTCTTTCTCTTTCGTATCATTTCTCACACAATCCATCCATCATTTTTTTGGCCTTCCTCTCCCTCTCCATCCATCAACATTCATGTCCATCACTCTTTTAGTCACATGCGTTTCATCCCTTTTCATTATATGTCCATACCAAGACAAAGGACTTCCTTTCAATTTTTCTGTAACAGGCGTCACTTTCAAACTTCCGCTAATATACTAATTCCTTAATTTATCCATTCTTGTCACTCCACACATCCATCTCGACATTTTCAGCGGTAACCGATATCTTCTTTAAAATAACTAGAAGTGGTCGCTTCGTTGAACTTGCAAAGAGTTTGTATAGCTTTTGCTACCGACTTTACTTCCTGCTTTTATGGTGCAAATAAAATGAAAGTACGGTTTTACAGGTTTTAATTTAGAGACCGTACAATGGGTGGAACTGCCAGTCATGTTAGATATTAACTGCTTGGGCATTATGAACTCTGAGGCGTTTACGACGTAGCGACGATGACTGATAGTCTATTGAGTATACGATAATGGCGTCCTATGGGTATGTTATTGCTGTAGTAACAAGATAATTGAGGAATTGATTGAATGTTAATTATAAATAAGAATTTAGGAATATAAACAAGCTTCAAGCCCATTTTAAATGATTATATTGGCCATTATTTTGTGATGCTGACGTAGGAGTTTTTTCTAAAAAATGTACTTATGTTATAGGTTGGTTGAGTCAGCACCAAAATGCTTGAAAGACTACAAGATATTTTGTTTTAAATGTTAGTGGTCTTTTGACAACGGAAAAGACCGTGGTAAAAAACAAACCTTCAAGGTTGAAAAAATCCCAGCACATAGTCCTACCAACCGATTCTGTTACCATAGCTGCCGCAAAATTTATATTTTATAGACTTTGGCAGACAAAAATCAATTTAAGACTAGGAAGTTAAAAGAAGGGGTCGCTTACCCGCTTATCTATCGTTGGCAGCTGTGCTGAACAACCCGATGGGCTGAGGGTCCAATGTTTTTATTAATATCGAATTTTTGTCTCTCTACGCCTTGTTTTTCTTGCGATCAGAGAGAATATTATCAAGGAATATTAAGTGGGGGAATATTTACGTTTTTATCAAGAGTTTCGTGGGTGAAATAAATCGGCAAGTCGTTTTTGGTGTTGTGGATGATTTGTTTATTGTATTGTATTACAAGAATGCTCCTACTCACTTTAGTATATTTTGTGTGAACCATTGCACACTATGCGGGCCACATCGCGTACCACAGCATTTTTTTTAAGAAATGTAGTGCACAATGGTAATGTACCTAACGTGTGTTTAAAAAGTTTAATAACGACGTTTCACTTGTTTTATTATCTAGATTCTAGATGATACAATCAACCATTATTTTAGGGTTCCGTTGCTAATAGTAGAAAGCGAAACCCTTATAAATTCGTTCGATCGGTCTGTCTGTCTGTGAGTCCCTTCTTTATTATATCTATGGTGAGTCCGTATGTCACAGCCATCTTACTCCGAGACTGTTGGCACTATGGAGAGTAGGTGTCTTCTATGAACCGCTAAACAAAATATAACATCATGCCTGAAATCCCCGAATAGTAAGGCAGAGGTGTGACATTGTCTATTGGTACACCCACATTTTGCCAGTTATGTTTAAGCCCCATGTAGTAGGGAGCCAGCCTATTGTCATCAACCGGGCGCAAATCCAGACTCCGTGGCTGCTATTGAGAAATTCCTGATGGAAAAACCCAATAACACTTTACCCGACCCGGGAATCGAACCCGACCTCGACCTCATGCAACTGATAAAGAAAATGGACTCTAATAAGATTTGATATTAAATATCAAATCTTATTAAAGTCCATTTTCTTTATGTAAAAGATAATAATAAATTTTATTATTATTTTTTACATATATAATCCTCTTTTATCTTTTGTATCGAAAGACAATTCGATCTTTATGATCGAATTGTCTTTCGATACAAAAGATAAAAGAGGATTTAAGAATCTAACTCCTACGTAAACGTGTAAAGATAAACAGACAATGTCTGTTTTTTCAATATCAGTTAGCTACACAATGAGTGCCTGAATAGTACTGCACTATTGAAATTTCAACTCTAGCCGATGAGCCGAATGCTGAAAATTCAACAAAGTAATTAATTTAGTTGTCTATCAGTCATTGACTCAATACTACAACAGATTTGTTTTATTTTTTTCTCATTACGTTAACCTTTAAAAAAATATTTAAAAGTCTGGCTTTTGCTTTTATAACAAACAAAATTAGAATCTATAGAATAGACGGATCTTTTTAGGTAACCTAAACAAATTGAAGACTGTTCTGTGTACTTTATGCTAGAAAAAAGTTTTTTTTTGTTATTTTACCGCTATTAGAATATTGTTGTTATTCAGGTAGACCGTGAGGATTTCCAGACGTCTGTTTTATCCAAACAATTAACATTTTTACGCGAGAATACCTACCTATCGAAAACTAAAGATTAAAATCTGACAAATTTAAACTCATCAAAATCTATCGCAATCTATTTAAGTCGCGAGTTAATAGGCTTCTTCTGGGTAAGCTCGTTCCATCGTCAACCTCATCTCAGTCCCCTGGACTAGATTGAGGTCAAGAGTAGACCCATTTAATATAAAAAAAACTTCCTGCCCTTGTGCCATGTTACTTGGGGTCAGCCCAACACCTTTTTTCTTTCATTCTCCGCTGTCAACCGTCACGCAATTATTTACACCTTTTTCTTCTTAACATTCCTCACACAATCCATCCATCGTTTCCTTGGTCTTCCTCTCCCTCTCCATCCATCAACATTTATGTTCATCACACTTTTAGTCACATGCGATTCGTCCCTCCTCATCACATGTCCATAACAAGACAGTTGATTCCCTTTCAACTTTTCTGTAACTGGCGCAACTTTCAAACGGGCCCTAATATACTCATTCCTTATTTTCACCATTGTTGTCACACCACACATCCACCTTAACATTCTCAAACTGTATATTTTCAAAAACAGAGCATTTGAAATCCTCTTAAAATTCGGTACATAAATAACGTTTCAGAATATCAGAGTGAATGCAAATACGCTCTGTATCGGTATAATGGTCAGCAATGCAAGCGACATCCGAATTTACTCGCGTCGCATTTTCTCGAAATCGGACCACTGCTCACTGATTCAGAACTTTGCGATAACTCATTTGACAATTTGATTCGATTCGATATACCCAGAATAGTTGCATGGATTGTCTAACTAGTGGTATCGAATCATGGCTAAAGCTTTGTAATGCCCTAGACATGATTTGGCATTTACCAGGGCATTAATTTGATAATGATGATTTAGTTCAGGCACAATGTAGCGTAGATATGTTACTGGTTACTGTTCATTATCATCTGACTAACCTTTTCCCAACTATGTTAGGGTCGGCTTCCAGTCTAACCAGATTCAGCTGAATACCAGTATTTTACATGGAGCGACTACCTGTCTGACCTCCACACTACAACGCAATTAGTACTGAGTAATACGATACCCCTTGGTAAGACTGGTCATCAAACTTTCGGGCCACTAACGATCTGTAACGACTGTCAAAGATCTACAAATGACAGCCGGGACCAACGCTTAACGTGTTTTCCGAGGCACGGAGGAAACTCGGTATGTAATGAGTGGTGGTCGGTATGTAAGATTGATCCGAGCAGTTGTTGAAATTATTCAAAATCAAAATCAAAGCATTTATTTCAAGTAGGCCAGTTACAGGCACTTTTGAATTGTCGAAACAAAGACAACAATGAAATGTAGCTACAGTCCCAGTCACAAGGCATAAAAACTGTGAAAGTACTGTAGTTGCCCATTCCCTAACGTAGATCTCTATGGAGGAGAACGGGCAAGAAACTCCATGGACACTCTTTTAAATCAGAATATTTTACAAAACCTTGGTTACATCATTCATGTTGAGATGGTACATTATGTGAGAGCGATGTAGCAAGATGTGCACGTTAAAAGTGTCCATAGTAAAAACAAAGAAAAGAACAATTCAAAAATAAAGTAATTAATTCAAATAAGCCGTGGCAACCAAGAAATGACCAGTCACAACTGACAGCGCCCGTTCACGAACATGACGCATGTATCAGCACCATCCAACTCAACCATTTTGAGGGGAACTAAATGATCCGACACACGCGCCACCATCAGCGAGACATTTGAGTGAGCATGACATACACTTAACCGCCAGGGCACATTCAAGTCAAAAAAAAAAAGGCGTAGGTTTCCAGCGAATGATAGCTTTCTAGTACATAGTACTCACATAATATGGGCTATGCGGTTATATAATGCCAAAAGAAATTGAATTTATACAATGCAAAGATAGTTGTACAATCTTCAGCAGCTCCAACAATACTATTTAATGCTATCCATTAATCCATTTATGCGCCCCTGTCCATGTGGAGCAGGACTAGCATTGAGCCAAGCATTTTTATCAGAGATATAATCGTCCAACTTGTAATATGCTTGCTTACATAGTGTGCGTTTAATGCATGTTTTAAATTGTGTCTCATTCAGTTCAAGAATACTTTGTGGAATTTTATTATAGCATCTCAAACAGTACCCCATGAAAGATGATGATTATTAAGCCACGACCTCATAAATACTGTTATGGCCTGCGATATCCCACTGCTGGGCCAATGCCCCGTTTTCCAGTTTCGGTCGTAGGTTTTGTCCAGCTCGTCCCGCCAAAGAATTAATGTACTTAGTGTATTTTTACCAAACCAAAGGAAGGATGCCCTTTGGATTTGGTCAAAATTATAGACGTGGACATTCCTGACACATGGGATCACAGTTTGTTATGAGTTACCTTCTGATGGGCTCATATCATCATAGATATATTTGGTCAACGATCGTCATTTTTCAAATTATTGCTTCATAGAGTTTCATGTAGGTAATGTAATCTATTTTAAACTGACAATAAATCAATTATTTACGAGACATCAATGACCATTCATTTTGTAACCACTGCCAAATATTTTGCTGGTTCAAAATTGATTCGTACGCTAACGAATAAAGGTCGTTATCAGCTTAAATAGTTAGGTAGCGAACGCCTGCAAACAATGTGATATTACTACACCAGAGTAAAACAATGTTACAAAGATATCGTCAGGAGCTTTAAACTTCGACCCCTCAGAACAGTAAAACTAAAGATATTGCAGAAATGTTACCTTGGGGGAACATTTTATTTTACTGTAAGTGGTTGATTATTCAAATCAATAGTTACTTAGTATTTTTATGTTTCTTTTACATAGTTGCTTTACACATTTTCTCATTTGTTTTTTTTATTTCAAACATTTCATAAACTTTTATACGAGTATTTTCACGGTTTAGCCGTCAGGTTTAACTCTGAAGGTTTTAATTAAAGGCTTTTTTAAAATTTCGTCACACCTAAATATAAAATTAGAACAATTATTTCGTAGGTAACTATGAAAGTAAGTAGTTGTATTTTTACTGATGTATAATATACTAGCTCTTGCCCGCGACCTTCGATTGTGTGAAATTATTATCAAAAAAAAATACTTCCCTTTTTGAATCGGGCTTTGTTAAAGGTTTTAATTTTTTTTGCACGGAATCCTAATTATTTTTCTAAAATAAAAGTAGCATATGTTAGACCATCAGCTATCTGCCAGTAAGTCCCGTCCAAATCGGCCGAGCCTTTTCGGAGATTAACCGGAACAAATAGACAGACATACTTACAAAAACTGAAAAAAAAATGTGTATTTGTTATAAGTGCCGTATATTTTTCAATACATTCAATAAACAGCTGTTATTTCGATATTACAAGCAGACACTTCAATTTTATTTATTTGTATAGATAAGGTACATGTTACCTACTATTAAGGTAAGAAGTGTTATTATCCTTTAGCAAAAACACATAAAAGAGCAGGTCATAAGTATATTACGTTTGGGGTCGGCGTAAATCTTCTTCGATAGTGAGATAGTGGCGTGAAAATATGTCTGCTTCATTTTGTAGTAGGTGAACCTTCGCGGCTCCCCCCTCCATTACTTACGCACCTTGAGCCTCGGAAACATTCAGTCCTGAAAGAACAAACTTCAAACTTTTACAATAAAAATGTGTAAGGCACTAATTTTTGCCTGAAACTTTTTCAACCACCAATAAATTCACAATAATAGTCCTCAATAAACTTTGACATTAAAACGTATTAATAAAATTTATACTAAATTCGCGTTTCAAACGACACGAAATTATTCCACGTTTCCGAATAAACGTTCATGCTGTTGCCCCAAATAATAATGAATACCTAAAACAATTTACTTTTCACTCTCTCGGTTTTCAGACATCGAAAATGACAGTTTAATCGCTGTCATACAACATTGCGGTTTAATTACACGATCCGACCCGCGTCGCAAAGTGTTTAAGTATAGCTGTCACATCCAAATAAAACGCCCTTTCCCACATCCAAGAGGAAAAGTCATTGGGGAAATTCGTGGGGTGCGACGCACCGTCGTGTTTTCACTCCAGCCAGTGCCGTTTTCGCCGACGCCGCGAGAGGGCGCCGTCCGCGCTCGCGTTCCGACCACGTGACTTGTTGCTCGAAACAATCCCACTCGCACACAAACAAAACATGCATCCCGATGCAACGTGACGTGTTTATTATGATACCGACAACCCACAACTCACTGACATGAATTTCATCGCGAAACCCCTCTACAACCATGCCAAACTTCTCATGCTATTAAGTTTCGCGCTCGCAATACTACTCACCGGCGTATTTCTCCGCACAAAAAATAAGCAATCACAAATCACAAGTTTGGACGAAATTCAAGAGCTCGAGGACAGCACTGAATACGAGTCTATGATAAATTCGAGCGCAACGGAGCCGAGGAAAACGCGAAGAAAAGAATACCTGTACCGCCTTTTGACAAATACGACCCGTTCCCTCATACAAATGGAAATAAAAGCTAGGAGACTGGAGGAAAATATGCGTAGGATTAAGGAGAAGACTGCAGATTTATTGTGGAAGAACAAGGACAAAGCTTTGTGGCATATTCTGTTCAAGAATATAAGCAGACATATTTCAATCCGGCATGAATTCCACCAGCACGCGAGTCTGAGACGAATTATGCAGGACAGTAATACGCACACACATAGCAGAAAAACGGGTCGGAGAAAACTTCTATTGCGTAGACGAAGATAAGTGCATCGATAGTTGCTAAGTACATTGATAGACGTTTGTATACAAGTTACGTGGGAGACTTTTTAAATTCTGAACTGACAATAAGCGTATTTTAAGTCGTATTGTGTTTCAAAGTGCTATTGGAAGCGGAGTGCAGGCGTTTGTATCACAGAGCACGTATGTACGATGTGTCTGTCTTATTTCTTCATGTCTTTTTATTTTGTGGAGCTATATCTTCGCCTTGCAGGTTCTTAACGATGTTACGCTCACAGAATGATATTATTGCTCACATTTTGCTAGCAGGATGCTTCCGTTTTGTCTTATGGTTGGCTCAGGTATCTTGATTAATGGAGTTCTTGATGATTTCGTTGGAGATAAAAAGAAAATTCGGATGTTTTCCGTGGGGCAGACTGGCAAAGCTAATTTTACTTTGACAAGATTAATTGAAGAAGTTATATTTTGTTTTCACTTAATGATTTTTTTAAAAGATGTTTTAGCAAAACGGGGCTGATGTAATTTATTTCTTTAAAGCATCTGTATTATTGCCTTTTAATGAAGACTCGGAGTTTTTCATGATTTACTACTCTCGTTCTATAAATAGCTATTAACCCTTTTGGAAAGTTTAATATTAGCCGCAACTATGAAGCTTATTCAAGGCCGTATACTACTTAGTAGAAACCGGTGAATTTTTCTTTGTTACGACTCATTGATCTGATTCAAAGCAAGTCACTTATTTTAATCAATCAATATATTTATTGTGGATCATAGGTAGGTACATAATACAGGTCTTAAATGATTGAATTGTGATCAGCTATGTCCCGTCCATATTTCCTGTTTAATTCCCAATTAAAATTCAAAAGCACATCTCAATTTAATTCATGTTACCATTACAGAACATTTTTATTTGAAACTCAAAACTTTTCTTATAAAAACTTAATCTTGTTTAAGAATTTATTTCACTTCATTTCTGAAGCTTCACAACTTCATTATATATTTTCTGTTTGATTTTTTCATTGTTATAAGTTATCGTCTGTTTTATTAAATCGAAAATTACTTTCGTGTATAACACTAAAAGCCTTTATGCTCATGTTATTCGTATGAAAAGGCTTCAGTTCTAAGATTTCTCTCAATTTATTCGTATTTTTATATTTACTTAATGGTTTTGTTATAATGGAAAGGGTTTTAACGTTTTCAGTTTCATTATGTTTCACATTGTATTTTGTACAATTCGTATCCATATATATCGTTCAGTTGAAGTAGTTAGCTCTTTTATCCTTTGTTATTTATTTCGTTTAGCATCTAAATGGATTTCAGTTACTAATCCAGACAATACCTATTCTATGTATTAGGCCAGAACAATATTGGTGTGTATGTCTATATTCGTCATCATTTGATGATGATTTGTGGGGTCGGCTTCCAGTGTGACCGGATGCAGCTGAATACCAGTACTTTACATGGACGACTGCATATCTGACCTCTACAACCCAGTTAGTACTGGGTGATACGTTACCCCTTCGTAAGACTGGTTGTCACTTTCGGGCCACTGACTGCCTGTAACGACTATCAAAGATCTACAATTGACAGCCGGGACCATTGGTTTGACGTGCTTTCCGAGGCACGGAAGACACTCGGTATGTCCTAATGGGTGATCACCCATCCACGGACCAACCTAGGCAAGCGCGTCTTAACCTGAAGATCGAACCGAGCGGCTGTTATTATTTAGCCACGAGCTCCTCCTGTTTATGTCCATATTGTGTGTGCCAAAATGTATCTCAATTAGATTAGCCGTTTACCCGTAATTGACATTATAAACATCTGCACAAAATAATTATAGATTAAATTATCAAGTAACGTATGATTTTTATAAATAACCTAATAATATAACAATGAATCAGCTTCATCCATAGCAACACAATTGATGCAAATCATTATTAAAATCAACAAGTCAAGCTCACTTAGTTTGAACTCTCAACTACTTGTTCAATCGTTCACTCTCACTAACCGGTACATCTTATTCACAAAATTCAAGGAGTTGGAAAGAGACACCGATATCTGTCAGTTATCATCATCAAGTTCTGTATGCATACTTTATTTACTTCGACTAGTTGTTCCACTATCATCAGTGTGACCAGCTGTCAGTTGAGCTGTGTTAAAAATATGTCGTGTTGTAAGTACTGAATTTTATTCATGTTTGTTAATGTTAGCCTCAAAATCATTTGCAACCTCATCCTCAAGTTCAATTATGTTCGTATCTAGTTTTATTTTAGTATTGAAAGTAAGTTTGAAGACTTGTATGTCAATTTGATTGCCAAGGTTATATTTGTTTAGATTCAAGTGTTATTTATAAATTGACATTCGTTGCTATCAGTATCGTTTTGGGTCTCATTATCTTCATGTTCTAGAACATTGTTTTCATCTGAATTGATTTGTGAATGTTTTGATTACTGCAAGGATTTCCTGGAAACCAATTATGTCTTTATCGTTTTTTCTATTTTTATGAAGATCTACAAGCTATGTGCTCACGTGTGTGGCTGTGTACGTGGTTATAAACTAATTTGTGTGTGTGCAAGAATGTATTGTTGATTCCTCATAGTAAAACAATTGTCTTTATCTTCGAACGATAAAAGTTGCATTTCTAGTTGGTCTGTTACCTTCCAGAACTAGGGTAGGAAATATGTTGTTTCACGCTTGCACACACAATCCTAATGGAAAATAGTGATGCGAATAAATTGCACATTAAGAAGTAGGTATGTCTATTTAGGAATGAAAAATGAAGTCCCAAGGGCACTAATAAATTAGTTGTCACATACATAGTTGTTACATTTAACAATGAATGAATTAGAATTCACCTAGATACCAGCGTCAGGTATAATAAAAATAGGTACCTCCCTATAGCTCCTGCGAACTATCAACAATCCTTCGCAATCATAGAACTACAGAAATGCACTTATTTTAAGTACAGTCAAGTTACTATAGGCTGTCAAATTTTCTCATTCGATTTTGAACTTAACCAACAACATTTTACGGTTTAAAATCATTTGGAGAAATTTGACAGTTTGTAGTTACTGGTGTGCTGGCGATGGCGACTTTTGCTCATCATACACTATCGTTTACCATTTTCAACCGACTTCAAAACGAAGGCTTTCAGTTCTTCCTTATCCTTTAAAAACCCAATATGCTCCCAAGTCGTGTTCCACACGGCTGCACCTACATCGCTATTTGTCAGCTCTATAGCAAACTTATTCGTCCGTGTCACATGATAAGCGAAATAAAAGAACGGTAAAAGGTCATGGTATGAAAAACGTCAGAAACATCAAGCGGGTTGCAATTTATCATTTCTGCGTAGCCCGAGGCGTGCCCTTCAAAGCGCCTTAAACGAGGTTCTCTCAAACGAACCCTAGTGATTTTAATCTCACTGTTTAGATAAATCTCCTTTTTTGAGGATAGAAGAAAATCAAGGAGTCCTCTGAATATTAAACTCGGTATGGATTTAAGCGAATCTCTAAAGCTACGGAAATAAGTGGAAAAGAACGAAGTATGTACTTGTTTTAATTTCTGGATGGTGTTCGATATAATCTTAAGTGGGTTCCTAATAGGATTGAAAAGCTGTTGTTTTAATATTCTTTGTTGCCTTTCACACGAAATTGATTTACTTAGTCACAAATCCATTGAACGATTCTTGTTCGACATTAGTACAATATTGAAAAAAACCAGACAAATGCGAGTTCGACTCGCGTGGAGAGTTTTCTGTACGTTAATTATCTAAATTCCGTATGGTTTTAAATCTAAGATTTCTTATAGGTTTTCCTGTAATCTATAGGTAATCTATTTTTTTCAAAATTTTCGGCCTTGTAGTTGCGGAGTTAAAGGAAATTTTCTTAAATAATCATTTATTTTTAAAATATAAAAAAAAATTGAGTTGCTCACAATAAGCCCTTTCATTTGATATGTAACACACACACACAACACAGCTTGCAAAACATTTTTTTTTAATTTTCTAATTTACCCCCAAAGGTGGCCCCATGTTTAAAGGACAATGACCAAAGTTGGTACCAAAAAGTCTCGCGCCTCAAAACCAAAATATTATAGTAATTAGTTTCATATTTTTTTACGGCATTACGCGTCGGGGATTTGATTTTTGAACTGGAAATATACTTTTCGAGTTTAAAAGTACGAATATTGTTTTACTCCCTTTATATGACGTTCCGTTTCAACTGAATATAAATGACGTTCCGTTTCAATTGAACAAACCCTTGTCTGTCGAGCGGACTCTAAAATTAATTACAATTAAGTAAGATCAGTACACCAAATCGATTTAGTTTGGTTTATTGCTATTTGCAACAAAATTGATTTTCTCAGCCTAAAGATTTTGATTTATCGATTACATCCCTAAATCCCGACTAGTTTATAGCACTTACTATACTCTATGGTTTATAGTTATCTTATCTGTGGCATCTGACATTTGTACTGTACTGACTGACTATTGGCAATGTAAAGGTCTAAAATAAAATCGAGTTTCAGTCAAGCATACTGTGGATGTTACTTTAACTCGTAATTCTTACTAATATTAGTGTATTACGCTGTTTTTAGAGCAATAATGTAATGTATGTGTGTTAAAATACGTCGTTGGTAGCGTCGAAAAAATAGACCTACTTTTTAGGTTAGTTTCGATTTTATAAAATAACTCTGAAACGCGGGTTTTTTTTTCAAAAATAATTTTTGTAGGAGTTAATACGATCAGTGTAGTCTATAAAAAACAAGGTTTGATTTTGATGCAGCATGGTACGGGATTCCATACTTCCATGAGCATTCTCTTTTCATTAATTTACGTTACACGTCCGTCTTTGGGTTACTGACTTACATTATGTGTACTAAATTTAAACTCAATCGGCCCAGTAGTTTCGGAGTAAATTGCCTGTGACAGACACTGCCGTCCTTACGAAAAGTGCAATAACTCGAGTTTCGCGCCAAATTGAGTTAAGTACATATTCGGAATCTGCAGAATGAGATCTATATATTCTTTTTAGACACTTTTTACGTATCTATGACGTAGCCGGTTTTAATAATAAGCATAACTGCAATATCTAGGTCGGTGCTATGAAAAATAAAATCTTTAAACGCGTTTTTCTCGGAATCAGGTTTAACCTAGTTATTGCACTTTTCGTAAGGACGGCAGGACAGACAGACGGACAGACACGCAAGTGATTCTATAAGGGGTTCCGTTTTTCCTTTTGAGGTACGGAACCCTAAAAACGTCCTCTAAACGTTAGAGGTTGAGTTCGGGACAAATAGGACATGCGTAGTTAGTAGCAATAGATTGAAAAGTTCTTTTGAAATTACTTTATCATTATTTATGCTTCAACACAATGGCGTACAAAAAACAATGAAAAGTATGTTCTATCTATTTACGCTATTATTATTCTAGACGTTGGTAACAGTATCGTCAAACTTTATTATCACAAAAGAAAAAAAAATACAATGTTAGCTTGGTATGTACTGACGGCCTACCAATTTTCACCCTTGTGATCTAAGTAATAAGGTTGAATAGTTGTCGACCGTCAGCGAACTCGTTAATACTTTCAAGTAATTGGTATATTTTGTTTTCACCCATTAACTGAGTCGTGATATTCAGATAGGTAGTCGCTCCGTGTAAAATACTGAGCATTAGTCAATTGCCTCAAATGAACGTTCATAGGTCAGTATCGCATCACAGGTTCAGTAACGTTGCATTGCAATGACTTAAGTACGTAGTCGTCTATTATTATGTATTCCTAGTTCATCGTACATTAAGCATACAATCAGTATGCCAGACAGTAGTTAAATATATTGTCTCTATAAGCGGCTAAGCTGTTAATGTCAAGGTCATTTTATATTATGCGTTATCAATAGAATCTTAATACAGATTGTGTTTTGTTTTTGAAGTAGCTAAGTACTGGAAAACTAGAAAAAGTATTATTAATATCATTAACAGTAGAAACGGGATATTTGTCATTGAATTCCACCACCCCAAAAAACAGGCACAGCTTCTTAGTTCTGTACTACTGGACTTTGACGTAATTCTTTATCGCCCGTTCGTATTTCCGAAGAAATGCGATGATTGCCGAAGCGTATACTTTTTCTGGGAGCTCTGTATGCTAATCTGATAAATATAACTGCACCTCACAACCATTATCAGTTTTGATTTTGTGTAAATATTTCGTAATCTTGAGAAACTCGTCAAAATCAAAATATTTTATTTCACATAAGCCTACATGGGCACTTATACAACGTCAACAAAAATGCACGGTTTGGGTTGGTCGTTTTCTATGAAGAAGAACCGGAAAGAAACTCCATGGTTACTCTTTTAAAATGAGTCACAGTGCTAACTGGGTTTTGTAGGTCAGACAAGCAATCATTTAAACACCTTTTGTTCAGAATAGTTGCAGCACTGATGACAATATTTTTGTCACATGTTTAATTTAGTCTTTTATAATATTTTCTTGCCTTTTAGATTCTTTTTAACGATTGTTTGTGAATGTGTGAACAGTGTAGGCCTTGTAGATTCCTAGAGGTGTGATAACTTTTGTTAACCTCTTATCTTGTTTTCCGTTTTTTTTTGTGTAGTAAGCAACGACTTATTGTCGGGCCTATGCTGTTCACCCATACTTGAGTACTAATGCTATAACATGATAATATTGTAAAATCTAATTATTTTATAAGAGTAACCATGGAGTTTCTTGCCGGTTCTTCTCCATAGGAAACGACCAACCCGAACCGTGCACCTTTTTGTCGACGTTTCATAAGTGCCCATGTAGGCCTATGTGAAATAAAAATATTTTGATTTTGATTTTGAGTCACTCCACGCAGCTACATCTGGTTAGACTCCAGTCTAGTCTACCGGATAGTTGGGAAGAGAATAGCCTCTAGGAGGAACCAGGCATGCCCATGACATCCAGAACCTCATAGAGGCCACGTGGTGGATTCTATAATCCCAGATTTTTTCACTAACAGAAGGTCTGTGTACAACGTTATAGGCTTATGTTGGACTAGCTGCTTCCCGCGACCTTCGTTCGTGTGAAATAATTATAAAAAAATTACTTCCCTTTTTGAATTGAGTTTTCTTATCAATTTCAAGGGTTTTAATTTTTTTTTACGGAATCCTAATTCTGATTCTAAAATAAAAGTAGTCTTAGTTACTTCTTATGACATCTGCTATCTGCCAGTAAAAATCCCGTCAAAATAGGTGCAGCCGTTTCGGAGATTAGCCGTTTGAATCGGATTTTGTTAATAATTTATTTATTTATTTAACACTTCAAGCACAGAGTACAGAGGCGGACTCGGAATCGGATTTTGTTAATAATTTCAATGGTTTAAATTTTTTGCACAGAACCCGAATTATTTTTCTAAAATAAAAGTAGCCTATGTTAGACCTTATAATATCAGCTATATGCCAGTAAAAGTCTCGGTTCAGTCGTTTCGGAGATTAGCCGGAACAAACAGACCGACAGACAAAAACTGAAAAAAATGTGTTTTGTTATTAGTGCTGTATGTAGCAAATATCTGTTATTTTTATATTTATTTGTTTGTGTAGATATGTACTATAACGTACTGCATTGACTGACATCAATGAATTTCAGGCCTTATTTTCCTTAACCCTTTGAAAAGTAATCTCAGTAACAGCCCGTCTAATAGTAGCTTGCGAACTAATATAAATTTAAAGAAAACAGAAGGTACTTATGATCGCGTGACATTGATACCGTTGCACCAGAAAGAGAAATATCCTAATCTGATTAAGGGTAGATAGCGTTTTTACGCAACAAGCAATTAATGTAATAAATAAAGGGAGGTTTTGATAAAGAAAAGCCTTCAAAGATCATTGTAACAGGTAGCGAAACTGGCATAATGTAGGTGTATTATCGGCACGACTTTGTCGAACCTTTCGGGAACATACAGGCTTGTGTTCATGTTTTGTAATACGTAGTTTTTTTTTGTTGAATCAATTTAAATAAACGAACCTCTTCTAAGTTGATCAGTTGCATCCATAGTACAGACGCCAGCAGGTCAACCTACCCGAAAATGTCAGATTTTCCCAACCAACCTTGAACCTAATGCTTTAGAGATACAGTTGAAAATCTATTAAAAAAATTTGACAGATTGTAGTAGCTTGATGTCCTGGCGTCTGTACATGCTCTATATGAAAAGATTTCGTCTTACAAAAGTTCGATTAATGGATGAAATATTTTACATTACAATTTTATAATTAATAATATTACAATACACCTGTAATCTCTGAAGGGTTATTCAGAGGTTACATAGAAATGATTCGTCGGTTTTAAAAAAACCCGCCAACAACAACGTGTAGGTACTGGAAATACCCAAAAAAAAATACTTTTCGAGATTTTATTTTACCACTTTGTAGGAAACAGATAATTTTTTTGGTCAGCTCAGAATGATGTACTGAATACGTGGTAACCTTGTTCGCGTCGGTGTCCCTTCCCCCCCGTATACTAGATACATTGTGTACTAATTTTGTGCATGTTACTAAATTAGCTTTTTCGTCACGTATAAGTATGTATACCTACTCCATTGTATCCTATGTCTATTAGGTATGGGGATTTAATATTCATATCCGTGTGTTTATACATATATAACTAACAAGCTATGCAATTTGTAGCCGACACAATGGGTTATTGATGGGATTAAACCGAACAAAGGAGTAATTTATATGCAAGCATTACCTGACGTGATTACCAAAATGGCGAGGGGTGGCATCCCTCCATGTTTGTCCGCTACCCTCGTTTACGCAGGAAAAAATAACGTTTTGATGCCTATCGACGATTTATACGAATTGACAGTTCTCTTTTTGAAAGAAAATTGGGCTCCCCAAAATAAATATTTGGAGGGAAAAGTCGGGAAATTGATTTTTATTATTTGGTTTTTAGATGCATTCGTAATTTCGGGATCGGCTTATAACATTCGTATTTTGAGTTCCTTCGAATGTTTTTTGAATTGGAAAATAATTTGATTTAGCGTTCAAGCTATGATTTTTTTGAGCTATGATTTTTGTCTTATTGGCCAGACTACAGTCAGCTACCGAAGTATTATTTTCCCTCTGTTAAAAAATATGTGCAAGGAACAATACCTATACACGTTTAGGGGCAGCATCTCGAAGAGGCTGCAACGATCAGAACGTCCGCTTGATCTATAGCTTGTCCAATGGGATTTATGTCACAACAGACACATTAAATAGTTCCATAATTTTATGAAACGTGTTGTAGAGAAAATCAAACTTCAGTAGCTGAATGTAGTCTGGAGAATAACACAATTAAATGCTCAAGTAGTCTGGCGAGTTTTCAGCCTCAAAACGTTTTGCATATAAAAAGGCTAGACGAAATTAGTTTTTGCTTGTTCCAGAGTAGGAATCCATAGATCCAGGCACCAGACTTTTAAGATTTTTTGCCGTTTTTAATATAACTTCAAATAATTTTATTGCTTCGAGCATATTTTAGAAAATTAATTCACCAAAACAACTTTCTTTTTCATGAGTTCAGTTTATTATGTACTTATATACTTAATCAAAAGTGACACGTAGGTGAATAATGTAATATTATATGTATAAATAATATAACTATACACTGTGACAACATTTCAAATATGTACCAGATATTTTACACAACACAGTATGATTTTAAACTGAAAGCTGGTTTTAATTATATTAAACTGTTTTTAGTCGTAGCTTGGCAAAATTTTAAGAAAATGTAGCGGTCATCCGTATTTGGAAAAAATAACCGATACGTCCTACATTTTTATATTTATTTATTTGACAAAACAAGCAATAACTGATTTTACTTGTGCTAATCTTCCTATTTTTCTTTAATGAAAATCTTTCAAAACATATTCTACAACAGTCTGTTCTATTTGTTCTTAGGTAAAGGGCCGGGCTACGCGTCTCCTCTAGATGCCTTCAAGAATGGGCCCAGAGAGGAATTGCTTTACGTGGTCTGTATCCAACCCGACCAAACAAAACAAGACTACTTAGCCACGGTTGACGTGGACCCTAAATCGCCGACTTTTAGTCAGGTTAGTATTTAAAGAGATATTTGATAATATTAGTACGGTTGATGGTATTAGGCTTGCCCCGAAACCATGATGGTATGATGTTAAGTTCATGTCTCAATTTCCAAGACTGGAAAATCTTTTTCAGTCTTTATTTGAGGGTTTGTTTCATCAGGATCTTATCAAAACCAGCCCGGAGTCTTAATTTGTGCCCGATGGCAATAGACTCGCCCCCAATTATATGGAACTCTTTAATACGTAGCAAAATGTGGGTGTACTGTTG
Organism: Eurois occulta; assembly: GCA_950022335.1. Classification (NCBI taxonomy): domain Eukaryota; kingdom Metazoa; phylum Arthropoda; class Insecta; order Lepidoptera; family Noctuidae; genus Eurois; species Eurois occulta. The sequence continues at coordinate 10,625,713 of OX465496.1, forward strand.
GTAAACTTCTGCCTAATCCTTCAGACATTACATGCGTGATGTTATGATCATGTGTCTATTACTTTGATGTTTGTGTACTACTTAGTAGTTAACTAATGAGATGATAATGCAGGCAGCTAGCACCACCACTTTTATGATCACGAGACGTGTTCTGAATAATCAAATCTTTAGACATGTATCGAATCAAAACAATTGAATAGACTCGAAAAATAACAAGGTTTTTGCTGTGCGTTACTCATGGGTTAATTAATTAAATTAGTACCCAAACAAAAGGCGATCCCCTTCCCCGTGGGTAACGTAAAAAGCTATGACAATATTAACCCATGAAGGAGGGTTTCAAATCGCAGTACGTTGTTATTAGTTTAAAGCTCATACTACATGCATAAACTCACGTGTTTTTCCCGTGGGGTTAGGCAGAAACCACAGAGTACACTTATAAGCACTATACTGGACTGACGTCACCTCTTATCCTTTATTCTTATTTGTACTAGCTGATACCTGCCTAGTCAAACACAAATTTAAACAAATACAAACATACAAATACAAAACCTTTATTACTAAAAATATCATCATCATCATCAGCCTATAGCAGTCCACTGCTGGACATAGGCTACCTCAATTGCACGCCACTCAACTCGATTCTCAGCAGCTCTCATCCAGTTGCTACCAGCCACCCCGCGAAGATCGTCACTCCACCGAGCCTGAGGGCGTACCACCTTACGTTTGCCGATTCGCGGTCTCCACTCAAGAACACGTCTAACGTTCAGCTTACTTATTCTGTGGACTATGTTGAGAACTCTGGTTAAAAATATTACAAAGAGGTCACATTGGCCGTATCTAGGCAAAGCCTGTTTGTGCCTATTTTGGGCACTGATGCTTAAAAGCGTACGTTGCAGATTTTAGTTACATACAGAATCCCAAACGGCTCGAATTGAGATGATGCTGATGTCATAGGATGAATCCCTATGATTTGGACTAAAATTAAACATCATCTGCCTAGCCTTTACCCCACTAAGTTGAGGTCGGCTTCCAGTCTAACCGGATGCAGCTGATTACCAATGTTTTACATGGAGCGACTGCCTATCTGACCTCCACAACCCAGTTGGTACTAGGTAATAAGATACCCCTTGGTAAGACTGGTTGTCAGACTTTCAGGCCACTGACTACCAGTAACGACCGTCAAAGATCTACAAATGCCAGCCGAGACCAACGGCTTAATGTGATTTCCGAGGTACGGTGGAAACTAGGTATGTAACAGACGGTCACCCGTCCACGGACCAACCTAGGCAAGCGCGGCTTAACCTGAGTATCGACCCGAGTGGCTGTTATTATTTAGCCACGAGATCCTCCTACTTATAACAATACTTTGCCGTCACCAATCCTTCAGCTATGCTTACGGTGTGACGATGACAACTTGAAAGCAAAACTTAGGTAAGCCATGGCGGCATAATCCCGTAATATATATGTATGTAAACGAGTTCCAGGGTAAGGTTCGATATCCGATATTAACGTATCGGAAGGATTTAATTGATTACTGTTACTCTAATACCCGAGCCCCATGATATCTATGGGAGCAAATTATAATACAGGTAAACCTGGAAAGGGTTAAAATAGGGATGCGAAATTAAACGGTTTAGGGAACTGCCAGTTGCATTTCATTGGTATCCTTAATGTGTGGTGGTTGCGGACTGACTTGTTCGTCTAGTGGGTTCAGGGAATGCGCAGCAGCATTTGCAGTCTGTATTAGTGTATTTGCCTTACTTGGAACTAACGATTTTAGTTATCTCGCTGTTGTTGTTTTTTTTTTTAATTAAAAATGTCAACATAGTATAGAAATTTCCTCCTCTACAGCTATGCTTATTTCGAAGAACATTCCAAGGCGATCAAAGCACAGGTTAACAGTCGTTACAGGTAGTCAGACGCTCGAAAGTCTGACAACCAGTTTTACCAAAGAATATCGTATTACCCAGAACCACAGATAATATAGCCCAGAACTAACTGGGTTGCGGAGGTCAGATAGGCAGTCGCTCCACGTAAAATACTGGTATTAACTGCATCCGGTTAGATTGGAAGCTGACCCCAGAATAGACTTTGGGAAAAGGCTAGGCAGATGATGATTCCAAAGCCTCGATCTATAAAGGTTACTTTGCTCGTTTTTTGATTAAATCCCTTGTCCATTTTGCACGTAGTTTGATAGTAATGCGATATTGTCTATAAATACGCTTAGGCAAAGTACCTACGAGCGAGTGAAAAACGCCGAAATTCGGAGACGAATGAGACTTACGGACATAGCAGAAGCAATAGCAAAAAGGAAGTAGGTGGGCCAAATACGCAGTAGACTGTATGAAGAAATGGGGGAAGAAAGTGCTGGAGTGGAGATCATGGACGGTACGGTGGAATGTGAGAATACAACCGACTAGGTGGACAGACAATCCCATTATAGTGGCCGGAAAAAACTAAATAGCCATGACACAAAATCGCTGAAAGTAAAGATATTTGGAACAAACCTACACTCAGCATTGGGTGGCCAAAGATTGAAGAAAAAAAGAAAGACATACGTGCTACGGGCCTAATATAGGTAGTATAAACGGGTGTCCATGTCCATATTCGTCTGCCTACCATGTCATGGAATACAGTAATGATGTTACATTAGGCTTTCGTAATTTCGTTAAAATACTCTTTTACTAAGTACCACTCTGTTAAGTATAAAAAGACAGAAAAAGAGGTTATAAATTCACGTGGGCGATGGGGGAGGGGGGGATTCCTATTCGGCACTAAGAATTTACGATCTAGGAACATAATGGAAATCGGAAAGGTCCCAGTTTATTGAGGCGTAAATCAGTTTTACTCGTGAATAACACGTACTTCAGGTATTTTTCATATTGACTGACTTTCAACTGAAAATATTGTAATTTTTTTTTTGTTTGAAGTATAATGAAATACTAGAGGCTCACAGGGTTTTCCAGCAAGTATTTTCTGCACTAACACTTGATAGCTGAGTAGGTGGCGTGGCTATGAGGTTCTGGGTTCAATTATCTGGTCAGAAAAAAGTGTTATTGGGTTTTATAATTAAGTATTTGTCAGTAGCACCAATGAATTCAATGTAATGAAGTAAAAGAAAAGAAAACTGTTTACTTAACAGTTACTGAAAAATCTGTGGAAAGCTACATTGATAATGAAAGAAGAGAAACACAGGATGAATCTCAAAATATTTCTATTTCAGATGATTCTGATCAATTTGAAGATGATAATGATGACACGTATTTACCGGATTTGTTCCCAGTTCATGGCAATAGGCTCGCCCTCTGTTACAAGGGACTTTCAAATTTCGCCACTGACTGTCTGACTAGCCTGAACTGGCTAAGCCTTCATGTAATACAGGCGTGACGTCATGTCACGTGCAATAAAGAAAGACAGTACCCTATTTCCTTCTTCAGGTTCCGGACGATCTATCAGTCAAAAGTATTGTTCGGTTCAGTGATTAAGGAGTGGAAACGTAACAAATAGATGGATAGACTCTCGCACTTATATCTAATACTATAGTGTATTCACGGAGACGAGTTAGTAGAGCGCTATCTCACTCACACAATTTTTTAACTGCAATTGGTCAGTGATAAACGCTAAGGCGGTGTACACAGTACGAGTACTTTTTAGTCTACTCATACTTCCCGTACTGTGCAGACGTGCTCTTACTTGTGACTGTATGCTCAACTTGTGAACCGACAGGTGTATTGGATTTTATGATTTTTTGCTTTCTTTCTTTTGGAGAAGAAATTATCTGCGAGCTATCAAAAATGCACGAAATAATCATCAAAAAATCTACTATTTAGATTAAACTTGGGTGAACGAAGGTCCCACTACCTCAAAAGTAGTACGTAGTAAGTAGTGCTTGGGTCGATACCACAGTGAAAAGCAGACGAGACGCTTTTATTAATGGACTAACGAATGGCTTGAAAACACCCAGATGATGATATGTTATAAACTTATAGGTAGATATTATAATATAATAAAGAAAATTTAATCATTAACTCTCGATTTTATTTCTTTTCTTCATATCCATCAGATATATAAAAAAGTAGGTACCCATAAAAAAATTCTATCAAATAAATGTCTCTCAATTTATACGACAGACGAAGCCGCAGGAATAAACTAAGCGAACTTTTAAGAAGCGCAGTGTGAACGCACATTTACATTTCTAAGGTATTGTTAACGCCCACAGACCCTAAAAAAGATTTTTTTGTCTTTGTCATTTGTATGATAATGTGCGATAGAGAAGGCGCTATACTAACTCGTCTCCGTGAATACACTATAACTTTTGCGCACGGTTTCGCTCCCGTTATGTACGGAAATTAACCCAACGGAACGTTTTAATGTAGCCAATGACACTCGGGGTTAATGTAGTTTCCTGTTAGTAAAAAAAATTTCGGAATCGGATCAGTAGTTACGAAGATTATCCCCCACATAGAAACTGACAGATTTGTAACTATGGGTGCTATTTTAACCCGGCCGTTGATTGTAGTGATTTAAAACAATCATTTTAGATCGTAAAAATAAACTAAAACCCGTATTCTGGCTAGACCGTTGGATTTATAACAAAAGTTTTAAATATTTTACGTTCAAAATTCAGCTTATCCTATTTACAGTTTTATGTCAATTAAGGGAAGCCATTTGTGCCTATGTAGGATAAAATATTGAATATTTGATGGTTTATAAAATATAGAACAGGCTTTTAGATCTGAAATGAAAAATCTGTTCTGGAAAAATGTTTTTAGTTTAGTTCCAAAAATGAGACAACTCACAGTAGATTAGACATAAATAAAATGTATATTATCACGCCTGTAATACCCGAGGGGTAAAGAAAAGCTGTGTCTTCGTAGTTACGCCCACACATCGCCAGTATGTATAATTTTCCAAACAATACATAAATAAATAAATTTGATAAAACCAAAAAAACTCATTTTACAAAAAAATATTTGTTCGATAACAACTGCATTAGTATAAAACTGTGTCGCAGTCATTAACGCCCATCTCCAAAAAGTTGAGACAAAAGCAAAATTAAAAATAAGACACGTTTGGATTATTATACAATCCTCTCATATTTATAGTTAGTTTGCATATTTGCACAACAGGTTAATTCATTCAATTGTATTTAATTAACACGATACTTCACAAGCAAACAGTGAATAACGTATTAATTCTAATAATACGATTCAATTCCTCATCCAAGGAAAGTATCTTGTTATACCTACAACATTTCCGAATACCAACGAAAATATCCACGCAAAAACGTTATCCGAACCCATCTCAGCGAGCCGTTCAGAAAATAATTACCCGACTAAAGCTGTCCGCACACGACACAATTTCCCGGGAAGAGACAAGAGATACGAGCAATATTCCCCGGAACAAAATAGCAATTACGCACTACTTTTGTATTAGCGAATAAAACCTTACATCCAGCCATTTAGCCGGGCAATGTCGCAAGGCAATAACGTACCAGTAATCCTGGGATTTCAGGATTCAGTAGGAAGTATTATTGTGTACTTTGCCATTGCAATACCAGGCGGGACTAAATTAACAAGCGGAATGCAATATATTGCCCGGGATTTGTTGCTCGGATTATGCGATTCTTTTCTTTTTAGATGTTCTAAAGTCTTTTTGTTAGTGAAAGATAGATGTGTATTATTATACACCATTATTTTTAGGTCGTTCTGGAACCGAATACCATTAACTCGATCATCGAACTCGAAACGATTGGGACTATTTTTTTGAAAAAATAACAATAAAAAAAACACGAAAGAATAAATTTAATGTTTTTTTTTTTGTGAAATAATGAGAATCGATCGATGAATGAATTTTTCAATGGGTATCGTTCGCATGTGTTGCCGATCGTAGACACGTTTTACACACACATATATATTTGAGTTCTCATTATTTCACAAAAAAAAAACATTAAATTTATTCTTTCGTGTTTTTTTTATTGTTACTTTTTGAAAAAAATAGTCCCAATCGTTTCGAATTCGATGATGGAGTTAATGGTATTCGGTTCCAGAACGACCTAAAAATAATGGTGTATTTGTTTTAGTTGTTGAAAGTAAAACATTTTGGAATTTACAATAAATTGCTCGATGTTGCTCTGGTTTGCTTTAGTAACAATTTGGATGATGTTTTTTTGTTTCGTTCAAAAATTACATACAGTATTTAGAAATTCTGTTTTGTAATAACATCATTTCTGAGAACTGCGTTGTATTTTGTAAAAAAACTAAGCGGATTTGTTTACAAATACTAATGGGCAAAAATTAAGGTGTAGGTTGTATAATTCTTTAGGTACTTCTTATATTTTAAGGTATTTATTGAAAAAATTTGCATGAAAATTTAAGGTCAGTTTAAACTACGTGGATTTAATAAGCATAACCTATCTAGTTACACATTTATTGGTGTTAAAACTTAACCTGCACTAAACAAAAACAACACTTTTGTGTTTTAATCTGGAAAAAATAAAACTGTTAACTGAACATCCCACATAAAATGTTGATGTTGTACTAATCGGTAAAAAAACTGTTTTGGCACCCAAACTGCAACCAACCAGTCTATATTCCAATTACAGAAAAATCTAAACAGCTGAATGTTTCCAGGTGATCGCACGTACCTACACCGGCAGTGTTGGCGACGAGCTCCATCATACTGGCTGGAACGTTTGCTCCAGTTGCCATGACAACCCTTCACTCAAGAGGGATCTACTTATTCTGCCCGCTTTGAATTCTGCGAAGGTTTTCGCCGTGGATGTCGGCACGGACCCCAGGAAACCAAAGATGCATAAAGTAAGTGGGAATGAGGTACTTTTCACAATCCAAAGGCTCACTGACCTTTAGCAACCATAGGGTTGAGAAGGTTCACTAACCTTTAACCTTTAGCAACGATAGGGTTGAGTGACACTTACACTTCATAAAACGACAAGGAGAAATTTGCTTTCTAAGAATTTCGTATTCCGACGTTCGACGTGATTGATCGTTGTAACTTTGAGATAGTGTTTATCAGTTCAATACATACACACATAAAAATTAAATACATGGTTTTCCATATTTTATTTTTATTCTTAGGTTACGAAGGATTAGCTTTACCCACAATTTATTGTTCACGCTGAATACAGTGAATCCATAATACATTCTTAAAATTCAATTATAGCTCAACAATTACCTATAAGTAAACACCACATGCCTAAAACAACGAATTAGAAAAATAAGCTAACTGACATAGTAATAAGCGCCAAAATTCAATGAAATGAAATTAAAATTGGAAACAGTGAAAAACAGAAATATGCAAAAATTTATAAAAAGTAAAGTTGTTTAATTTTTAACTATGACAACATTGGTAAATGGATAAAATAAATAAAATCCATCATCGTTAATGCTGATAAAATGTCACTTTGTCTTGGCACCAAGTTCTATTTGTCTTTAAGTGATAGTTAGATAGTTTCAACTTAGTAAAGTTTCAGTTAACCGGAAAATATTGACAAAGATGGTAAAGGTAATGCAGTAACGAAATTGAAATTAAAGTCACTGAACAGATTAAAAAACTCTGACTAAGGCTAAAGTTAAAACACAGGACAGCTGAATTAATTTTGATAAATGAAGTTAGCCAGTTTTCATCAAGTGATGTTTTGGAAACTTATTCACTTGTAAAAATTAAGTGCTTATCTAAAATTAAGAAAAAATTACTAGACGCGTCCAAGTGTAAAAGCCTAAATGGAGAAAAAAGTTCTTGTCTGTATTAATTAAGTGCTTAATTTCCTAATTCTATGAGCATTGTTATAATTTAATTCATTACATAATTTTCTGTTGTGTTAATAAATTTATTAATGAAATGGAAACCTTTCAGCTGGAAACATAATGCAAAAATGCATTATGCTTATGCATGCATAAGCATAATGCTGAATGCCTTGTGGCATTAAGTCCGCCTATGTACCACTATTGTACATGAAGTTTAAATAAATAAATAAATAAATAAACATAAGTTTACCGGTAGAATTATTACTCGAAACTATTATTATCTATTATTATCAGCCATTTATGTCCCACTTCAGGGCAGAGGCCTCCCTTCCCTCTTTCCACTTATATTATGCAGTTCTGTTGTGGTCACTATTATTATTATTATTTTTTTTTCTTTGGGAAAACAAACAGTTACACATTAAAGTATTACACATAATTTTAATACAAGGGGTGTGATTAAATGTACAACCAACGACATTTTCCACATATTACAAAAACAATTAGTTATAAAACAATGCGACTTACGCTACAGTTGAATGCTAATAATAAAATGACATAATGTGTTATGTTAAACAAAACAGGCATACAAATTAAGAAGAACAAAAAAATACATGAAATGATAGTAGGTAATAGTTTAAGAGTTGAAAGAAAAATATCACTCACACACTAGAAACTGTAGTTATTATTATTTGTTCACTTATTGACTATTCCAAAAAACGCCAGTACAATTTAACTTGCAAAGCAGCTGCTGATAAAGCTATGTCAGCCTAATATTTCTATTCGACCGTTATTTTTCATTAAAATATCAACAAACTAGACTGTCTCCTCCCCCACAGTAATATTACTCCAAAGAAGAGATCCTACCCAAAGTACAGTCTAGTCTAAGTTCACCAATAAAAGCAGTAAAAGCCAGTACCTGCACCTAGTTTGCTTCGCCCTCATCTCCATACACCGTTATGGCCCTAATTGCCTTGATTGATACTTCAACTATCACGGGAAGATTAGCAACTAAGTGCTTCATATTATTTTTCGAGTGCTTCGCAAATATGCGCTTTCAGACCGAGTAAGTAGTGCATAAGAGCGCTATTTTCATACCACGGGTAGTAGTCGTTATGAATAACAAGACAATATGATGCTATTTTAAAGTTATTAGGGATAAGGGCGAGAGAATGACGATGATGATGAGAGTGATTTATTATGACGTATCTAATGTTAGTACGTCACTTGTTCTCGTGGAAATTTTGATAGGCATGTGTGAGAAAAAAAAGATAGCCCATGTTCTTCCCCATAATATAATCTATCTCCTTTCCAAATTTCGTTACGAAACGATTGGCCGTTTAGACGTTAAAAGGTAACAAAAAAACAAACAGAGTTACTTTCGCATTTGTAATATTAGTAAGTATGGATTCTCGTCGCTTCTTTTCAATAAACGCGAATCACTAAATTATAGATAAAATTATTTAACACACACAAACAATTCAATACATTCATGTATTGAATTGTTTGTGTGTGGACATAATAACATTTAGGAATACAAATATGAATACATTAATTTCTGTAAGACATAAAAAGTGGGGAATAAAAATCATTTCACCGCAAAACATGACGGATTTATAGTTAACTTTCTATCTAATTAAATGATTGAGCGTAGTTCTGCCAAAATGCACAACCCACATATTAAATTTTCCGAAGTAATTGTTTGTTTAATCAAACGTTTTGGATGAATGAATTATTCCCATACATTTATGTACAGACCAGTACAAGCCACTACAATCTATCAAATTTCTTTAATAGATTTTCAACTTTATCGCTAAAGTATTAGGTTCAAGATTGATTGGGAAAATTTTACAGTTTCAGGTAGCTTGATGTGCTGCGTCTGTACATATGTATAGGACTAATTTTACTGGATAGTAGTATCCCACATTTAGAATTAGTTTGACGTATTCAGTCTAATTAATAAGAGATTGTGGATTGGCTCATTAAGACAGAACTTAGTCCAAAAGCTCTGACAAAATTGACCCAAAAAACAATCTAAACTCTAAAGAAGACTCGATAAACAACTTTAACAAAATCATTACCTAAACATACCATTGAGTAAAGAGTAGCTGTCTATCCGCAAAGAATCCATCTCCCACAGATTAGTAAATAAACTCGCTTGCCAATACCTCGAAAGTATACGTTTAACAATGGAAGCAAAGGTACTGAAGAGTTTAGACAAACGAACACTAGTGTGGACAAACAACAAGGTCGTGGAACGGAGGTAGGAATAAAGTCAATCAAGTTAGTATGTGATGTTGGGTTGATTTATTTCTTACTATTTTTGGATCATTTTAATTCGATTTCAGTAAATTCTGCTAGAGGATTGGACAATTTGTTTTATGTCCTTCTAAACATAATAGGAGACACGCCTTCGGAGTTATTTTTTTTTCATATTTTTTTTTGTTTTTCAAAGTGCTGAGTTTCCACTAACAATTTCAGCATAGTGCACACATTAGGGTGATTAAGGCATCTATCGATAAATCAATATCGGACCCATTTTACGGTCTATGCAGGATTCCTGAACGTTCGTCGATCGCAATTTAAATTCTCACACGGAGCACTTATCCGTGTTTTTTCTAGATTGTTTGTTAGATTTATGGTCCAATTTTACGATCGGCTTGGCAACCAAGCGTCCGCGTCCAAGATTGAAGAGTAAACAATTTGTTTTGGTCCTTAAAAATGCAGTTGCGGTCGTACGAACTGCGGAACTGTGTACGTGCTTTACTGAAATGGTAGAGGCTGAGCATAAAACTGAATTTTTATGTCAACAGATCTGAGAAAGTTTTTTAATTCTTAGCTTTTTATGTTACGGATTTTCCGAGCCAACTACAACTTTATAGCGAGAGCGTAAAAACTGAAACAAACGGCTCTTCCCGAAGTAAATTGTTGTTTTACACTGAATCAGATTTACGAATCAATTTATTGGCTGAAATTGAATCAGGAAAAAGAGACTGCTTTTCAATCCGGTTGATTAAATTTGTTTGATTTTCTTGAGTGATAATGAACAGAAACGTGAAAATATAACTGCTGAAAGCGTTGATTCACTTTTATGTCAATGACGCAATTTGCTTTCAGGATAGAACTAACACTGTCGAATGACTTCATACATAAACAATTTGGTTTATATACATTCTAACTTAAGGTGAAAGAGCCAGGGCCACCCGCGAGATATTTTTTTGGTATGTTTATTACAATTTGCAGGTCAATATCACATGGCTTAATAGAGTTCGACGACACGGTTGGCGCAGTGGTCAAGCGATTGACTGCTGCGCTGCATGTCGCGGGTTCGATTCCCGTACGAAACAAATATTTGTATGACCTACAAGTAGTTGTTCCGGGTCTGGGTGTTTTTCTATCTATAATATGTATGTATTTACAAAAAAAAATTGTATATATGTAGTTTATCAGCCATCTAGCCACCATAACACAAGCATTAGGTTGCTTAGCTTGGGACTAGATGGTGCTGTGTGAAATGTCCAGGGATATTTATTTATTTATTTACTAGCTGCCCAGCGCTACTTCGTTCGCGTGGTGTCCTACCCCTTACCCTACCCTACTCCTACCCTACTCCTAACCTACTCCTACACTACTCTTATCCTACTCCTACACTACTCCTACCCTACTCCTACACTACTCCTACCCTACTCCTACCCTACTCCTACACTACTCCTACCCTACTCCTAACCTACTCCTGCACTACTACACTCAAGTGTCATGCCACTGTTCACCTATATGTTGCTATAACTTTCGTCGCCAACACATGGTCTGAACTCGAGGACAAAGCACAACATGGCTTTAATGTAGCGCTAAACTGGCTTTATCTCCATTCGCTTACACTTAATACCTCCAAAACCAAGTTCATTACCTACTCGGTCAGTTCTGCTACCCAACCAAACCCACCATTATTACTTAAAGCTCACACGTGCAATTTGCAAACTCAAGTGTCATGCCACTGTTCACCTATATTTTCTACGGAGGAAATCAAATACCTCGGAATAATCATAGATAAGAATCTTAAATTTAAATCTCATATTAATATCCTTACTGGCAGAGTTCGCAAACTTATATATATCTTTAAAACCTTAAGAAATATTGCTAATCCTATAATTATACGTAATGTCTATTTTGCCTTATGCCTATCTATTATTACTTATTGTATTCCCTGTTGGGGTGGTGCCGCAAAAACTATCTTTAAACCACTGGAAGTTGCACATCGCGCTATACTGAAAGTGGCTACCTTCCGTCCACTAATTTATCCAACTAATCAGTTATACAAAAATTGCAATGTGCTCAACGTGCGGCAACACTTTATTTTACAATCAATTCTGTTGCAACATCGCATAACCCCCTATATTGAAATTACCAAACGCAGAAAAGATAAAATATGTACTCCTCCAAAAACTCGCTTATCGTTTACTAAAAGATTCTTCTATTATTTAGGTCCGTCCCTTTACAATACGATAAACAAAAAATGTCCAGTATATAGATTATCCCATCATCACTGTAAAAAGACTATCCGCACATTCCTTCAAAATAAAACCTACGACGAAACAGAAAAATATTTAATTTAATTAAGTTAAGACAAAACTTATACTGAAAAAGTTTGTATATTGTACCACTCACCCAAAACATAGACCCACACTAATCAAATCGACTCACTTACGCACGCCTACACAGCCACATGCTCACGCACACACGCACACACACATGCACACACACACACACACACACATACACACACGCACAAATGCGACATTTTACTTAAAAAAAAAAAATAAGCTGTAAAAATAAAATTGTAGTAACACAATTAGAGGGGATCGGCACTGTTACTTCTTAATACAGGCTATTACATAGCCTAGCTAGGAGAACAGCACGTCACCCACTTGATTGCCAGAGATTTAATACTACCTACTTTGTGAAATCTGTTACATGTAAGTACTGCAATCTGTTTTTATATAAATAAAGATTTATTATTATTATTATTATTACTACTCCTACCCTACTCCTACCCTACTCCTACCCTACTCCTACCCTACTCCTACCCTACTCCTACCCTACTCCTACCCTATTCCTACCCTACTCCTACACTACTCCTACCCTACTCTTAACCTACTCCTACACTACTCCTACCCTAATCCTACCCTAATCCTACCAAATAAAAAAAGTATCCTAGTGATACTTTTAGACTTATCAAGGTAATTTTTTAATTTTTTCTCGCCGTAAAAACCATCCTTGAACCTCAACGAACATTTAAAAAAAAGAATTGGCCAAATTGGTCCAGGAGGCGTTGTTGAGTTATGCGCTTACCAACACATTTTGCGATTCATTTTTATATTATAGATAGTTATAATCATTAATGATAAGCTCTCGTTCATTTAATCTCATTGAATGAAATAGTCATTGATATTGGGATTAAATGAACTTGATTAAATGTGGGTCATATTGATGATTTTAATTATTATAATTGTGTAATTACACACGTGTTACGGCCGCGAATCCTATTTTGTTAAACATATAGCCTGACATTAACCTGCAAATTGGAAAAAAACGTAAGAAAATCTGAATCTCGCGGGCTACCCTGGCGCCTTAAACTGAATTATCAAAATACTTAAGTTATATTATAACTAAAATGTAATCAAAACACCTATCCTACAAAAGTTGTACCTACCCACTAAAAGATTACAAAGCTACCGCTCAAACACTAAGGTTATAAAAACATAAATTAGATGATCCGTTTCACGTGAACTCAATCCAAAAAATCATAACCAACCCAGCAAGCTTGAATAAAAAACTAAGTAAAATAAACAACATAAAAACTTATACTATAGTCGAGCGTCTATTTAACTTGCTACAGAATAAAATGCTTCACTACATTATTAAAATGCAATTTTTATTTAATGTTACCCTCCTCCAAGTAAGCGTTGGGTAAATAAAAACGCCAATTTCTTCATAAATTGCATATTACATCATCTCTCTTGCTTCAAAGGGATTCTTGTTTCCATCAAATACCCTGCTTTATGTACATATTTTGTTTGTTATTAAAAATATGTGAAGTCAATATTTATTTTGTTGGAAAAAGGTAAATAAATTAATGTAGCTATTTGAAGGCAGTAAAGCTTAGGATTTCGGTTATAAAAGTGTAGGAGGGTAGTAAAACCTCATTTACTAGATTGAATCATCGATCGAACGGTCTTAAGTCCAAGCTCGACCGTTTAATAAATGTGGGGGTCGCTCACAGTTTACGCAAAGAGGTTTATGAAAATATGTTTTTTTTTTTCTTTTTGATGAACTCTTTTCATTTTCAAATTTCAGTGTATTCTTTTGAAGCTGGTTTAGCTTGATATGTTTTTCAATGAAAAAATATAAGTAACCTACTCCATACTAAATTAACATTAGCATAATTAACATTATTATTTTTCTTTTTTATTGTCATTATTAGTTGCTAATTAACATTACTAGTTCCGGAGATTACTCCCCTCTTTATAACTAAAGAGGGGAGTAATTATTAAACTAATTCTTTTATTGGCAGTAAGCTAGATTATTCGTGGGCTGAAAATTATATTAATATCATGTATATTAGCCGAACTATGATATTGATATGATGCAGGCGAAGTGCTATTAGTACCTTATAACCTTAGAAACTCCACGTCTTTCGAAATTATTTCAATTATGATTTTGAAACTTGAAAACAAATTACCAAGAGCTCAGAATACCACACACAATCAGTCACAAATCAACCACAAACAGTAATCAACTGAACTGAACAAGCAAAATCAACCAAATAATAAACCCAATTGCGGCGGAAACTACTACCCTATTTAACTCCATAACCCCTGGTCACCCAAACTATTTCCCTCTAATAATTTCCCATCTCCATCGATCATTGCCCATTGCCCGCCATAATTATTGCTCAGGCCGTCACATAGTTCGATGGCGAAATTTTCGCAGCTAGCTCTCTCAAACTCATCCGAATCTGTCGTCAAACTTGTAACATTCCAACTGGAGCCAGACAGTTCGCGAACTCGTTATATTGGCTGTTAGACCTTTGCTTGTCCTTTTCACACTTCACTTTGTACTCAGAATTTGAGAATAACATGTAGTAGAAGCATAACAATATGATATTCCACGTAGACACGTAGAGGTGAAGTTCTATAAATATTTGTAGTGTTCTAGCTATCCGCTCAGAATTTCGAAGCGAATATTAGATATTTCAGAACGAATATAGGCTTGAAATATAAATATAATATTATGAATTTTAAAACGAAACTCCCAAACGTTATCTATAATTAAGAATTCCAGCAAATGGACTCTCTGATATTTTGTGCAAATGGAAAATATAAAATGTAGGTACAAAAGCAAACACCTAAAGGTGCTTCGCCTAAAAGTTTACTCCGAAAAAGCTAACTTAAATGTAAATCTCTTACTATCGGGTAAACTGCTAAAGACCTCATTCTCTCAGCTCCCTTATATAGAGGGTTCATAGCGAAAATCTCATTACCAGGTAATCGACGGCTCCAAGATGAGGTCATTCAACTGCAGTTTCCCGCACACGACGCACTGCCTGGCAACTGGCGAAATCATGATTTCGACGATGGGAGATAAAGACGAAAACGGAAAAGGGGATTTTGTGCTCATCGATTCGAAGACTTTGGAAATGACAGGTGAATTGTGAACGCGCCTTTACACAGTTTCAGCAGAGGGGAGAGTTAATAGAAGCCATATTGAAAACAAAAAACGTAAATCGTTCGCTTATTTTTAGGAACATGGACGAAAGGGAATAAACTTGCCAAGTTCGGCTACGATTTTTGGTACCAACCGTATCACGATGTGATGTTTGCTTCTGAATGGGGGACGCCTGCACGTTTCAAAACGTAAGTATTTATTTGATTATATGTCTCTTATTTCTAATCTCGAGTTACGGTAACAAGTATTGGATCTATCCATCTTTCTAAACGGCGACTGATTAAATGAAACAGGTAAACAGCTCCCAAAATAAACAGAAACAGACTCACTTAGTCAACATAATGGACTTTAATTATTTATCTAATCGTCATGTCTCCTCTAGAATAACAATACACTTGAAACCTATTATATTCACGCTCAACTAAACCTTTATAGGTCGTTCCGACAAATATGGCCGTTACGCAGTACACTACAGGAGTTATTCATTTGAATATAATCTCGTCCTTTATGAAGATTAAACCTAATAAAGTTATTATTACTAAAGCTTTTGCTTAGAGCTACGGGCTTGTTTAATATTTTATTTAGATCTGCTTTATTTCAGGTCGCTTTAGGGTGTTACTACACCAATCGATCGACGGTCGGTAGAGGCCATCTGTCGATGGTAGAATGGATAAGTCGACGTCGATCGACAGTTTCTAGTATTCCAATTGATCGATCGTCGTCATTTCTACCATCGCTCGATTGGTGATCGGCGATCGATCGATTGGTGTGGTAGCACCCTTAGGTCTTTTTAGCGTTTTCTCAATCAATCAAAGCATTTATTTCAAGTAGGCCCGTTACAGGCACTTTTGAACTGTCGAAACAAAGACAACAATGAAATTTAGCTACAGTCCCAGTCACAAGGCATAAAAACTGTGAAAGTACTGTAGTTGCCCATTCCCTAACGTAGATCTCTATGGAGAAGAACGGGCAAGAAACTCCATGGACACTCTTTTAAATCAGAATATTTTTACAAAACCTTGGTTACATCATTCATGTTTAGATGGTACATTATGTGAGAGCGATGTAGCAAGATGTGCACGTTAAAAGTGTCCATAGTAAAAACAAGGAAAAGAACAATTCAAAAAATAAAATAATTAATTCAAATAAGCCGTGGCAACCAAGAGATGACCAGTCACAACTGACAGCGCCCGTTCACGAACATGACGCATGTATCAGCACCATTCAACTCAACCATTTTGAAGGGAACTAACTGATCCGACACACGCGCCACCATCAGCGAGACATTTGAGTGAGCATGACATACACTTAACCGCCAGGGCAAATTCAAGTCATAAAAAAAAAAAAAAAAAAATGACGTAGGTTATCAACGAAGGATAGCTTTCTATTACATAGTACTCACATAATATGGGCTATGCGGTTATATAATACCAAATTTCTCTTTAGCGAAATAATCTTTAACTCCATCTGTCGCTGGCGGTTTACTAAATAAGATAACATCTATTTTGTTGTTGTTTCTTTATTTAATAAATGAGAAAAAAACAAAGTAATTAACAGCCGGAAGTTGTAGTTTACAAATGTCTCGCTTTTCGTCAACGATTTTGTTTTTTTTTTGGAAATAGGAGTAAAGCGAAATTGAGCACACAAGTTTTGTTTTTCTTTTTGCGTTTCCGAAAACTCTAATTAGAAGACCAGTATTTTATTTTTCCTTCAATAATCAAGTTTAGAATTAGTAAGATGTATTTTACAAATTGGCCCAAAAATAAACGAATCGCTTTTTTTCTAGTGGTTTTCACGCAGAAGACATAGCAAACAAAGAACGATATGGAACCTCATTGAATGTTTATAAATGGTCAACGCGCGAGCTGCAGCAAGTCATAGAGTTGGGCCCCGAAGGCTGCGCTCCCCTCGAGATCAGATTTCTCCATGATCCTAAATCCGCGCAGGGATTTGTTGGGTGTGCTGTGTACGCAAACGGTTACAGGTATGAGATTTCCAAGGATTTCTGTTACTGCTACTCGTAAGTTTTAAACGTTAGTTTTGCTTGGTATTGGTGGATTTTGTTTGAGGATAAAAGCTATTCCCAATTTTCTTTAGATTCTTCAAGTGGATGTTTTAAAACAATTAGCAATACTTAAATGAATACTTCTCACCGAATGCTTTAGAAACTCTCTACCAATCAACCAAAGATGGTGGAGATTATGTTATTATTGCCATTGGAATTTCGTCTCTCGAAGTAGAGCTGCGTTGAAAATTTAATAGTGTACTTTTATTTATGCATTTATTTAGATGTACAGTCGCCAGCCGCGCATCAAGTTACCACAAATTTTCTCATTCGATTTTGAACGTAACCGTCAACATTTTATGGTTTAAAATCATTTAAGTAAAAACGGGCATTATTACATTTTTAACAATTGTTGGGTTCTCTTACATTTTACTTACTTGATAGAAAAAAAAGAAGAAATTATTTGATGCTATAAATTTCACATTACGTCACTAAGGCAAAGTAACGACGGAAACCATGGAACAGAAAATCTGTTCCTTGAAAGAAACAGACCAAAACAAAACGGAAGATTACGAATACCCATTTCACAGCTACTAAAAGGAATAACTAAGTAAAAGCTTTCAATTAACTTTATTTAGGTTCTACAAAACATCAGACGGAACGTGGAAAGCCGATAAAGTCATCGACATACCAGCAAAAAAAGTTCTCAAAGATGGCGTCGAGTCCGAGATTAACGGTAACTTTCTGTTTTTCTTTTATTTTCCTCTAGTTATTCAACCTTCTCGGATGAATGTTTTGTTTCGCTTCATAAAACTTCGAAAATACATAAGTTTTTGGACACATTTTTATTCTCATAGCCTGCCTCAGAAATTACATAAAGTCAAGCTGTTGAAAAATTGCGCTCTCCATCTCTCGAAATCATAAATTTAAGTGATCCACACGTACAAATTTGATGAAGTCTAAAACTTCTCTGGCAGCGTTTCAGTCTTGATGCTCCAACAGAATAAAACATTTTATCATATTTTCTTTTCAGGTTTATTGGGAGACATTATCATATCTTTGGATGACAAATATTTGTATGCATCTTGCTGGTTACATGGAGAAGTGAGACAATATAATATTTCGGATCCTGAGCATCCAAAATTGGTTGCTAAAGTTCAAATTGGAGGTGTTATTGCTTCAGATCCTGAAATGAAACTGATCGAGGACAAAGAGTCTGAGGCAAGAAGTTCCTTTTTTCTTATAGTCATCATCATCTGTTTAGCCTTTTCCGGATCGGCTTCCAGTCTAACTGATGCAGCTAAAGACCTGTTTTCTACATAGAGCAACTGCCTATCTGACTTTCATAACCCAGTTAGGACTGGGTAATACGCCATTGTTAAGGTTTTTATTTCACTGCCTAATTGGGACTGTTACCTACTTTCGTAATGTTCTTCCCTCGTATCAGCATGAACATCATCTGCCTAGTCTTTCCCCAAGTACGTTTGGGTCGGCATCCAGTCTAATCGGATGCAGCTGAAAACCAGTATTTTACATGGAACGACTGCCTATCAACACAGTACACAACACAGTTAGTACTGGGTAATATGAAACCCCTTGGTAAGACTGGTTGTCAGACTTTCGGGCCACTGACTACAGGTAACGACTGTCAAATATCTGCAAATGACAGCCGGGACGAAGGAAACTCGGAATGTAATGGATGGTCACCCATTTTAGGGTTCCGTACCCAAAGGGTAAAACGGGACCCTATTACTAAGACTTCGCTGTCTGTCTGTCTGTCTCCAGGCTGTATCTCATAAACCGTGATAGCTAGAAAGCTGAAATTTTCACAAATGATGTATTACTATTGCCGCTATAACAACAAATACTAAAAATTAAAACAAATTAAATATTAAGGGGGGCTCCCATACAACAGATATGTTTTTTTTTTGCCGTTTTTATAGATAATGGTACGGAACTCTTCGTGCGCGAGTCCGACTCGCACTTGGCCGGTTTTTTCAATTGTAATAGTTGAAATTAACGCCTCATGACTTCTCACAATTACGTTTTCGCCTCGTCATTCTTTTCATTTAGTGTTTTTACCCGCTGGTGTTTTTTAAATTACTTTTCAGCGTTTGTTCCATTTGTAGAATGTTTCTTTGTTATCAAAATCGTTACAATTCCATTAGTATCATTTCACTCATTTGTGGTATTGCAAGTAAATGCTTTATCATTTTTGTTTACATTTTTCATTGAAGAAACTCGCGCGATTAATAAAATTACACGCGCATTCATATTTTTGTTGATAATGTTATTATGGTCGTTTACAATGACATTCATTTTATTATCTCAAAACATGTCAACAGAAAAATTGCATGAGATAGAACATTCACATATACGCTTGTTTGCGACAATTACCTATGACATAACTCGAAAAACAAGAAATACAGGACAGCGTTTTTTTTATATTTTCATGATATCTATCTATGTAAATATTATTAAATGGTGAACTGACTGACTGACTGGGTGATATATCAACACACAGCAAAAACCACTCGTCCTAGAGACACTAACTTGGAGGGTGAGGTCTTTGTGAAAATTATACACTCAGAAAATTCTACCCCTAAAGGGGTAAAATAGGGGTTGGAAGTTTATATGAAGGTACGTCAGTTTTGAAGTTAGTATCTTCAAATTTTGTGTTTAGGCTGACAATTGAAAATTAATTTATACGTGTCTCAGCGTTTTTGATAATCCTACCCCCGAAGGGTTAAAAAGGGGAATGAAGGTATGTAACTATGTTTATTACGGGAACCTGGATTAACCTATAGGTTACTTTTTAATCCCTTTAGTACGTTCTCGTCGGATATTTTTCGACATCCACGAGGGCGAAGCCGTGGGCAAAAGCTAGTCACCAACATTTTTTTGCATATAAACCTTTTATCAAATGATAAAAGGTTTATTTTACGTATTTCGTTACTTAATAAGAAAAATAAAAAATAAAATAAAAATAATTTACTTCAGACAAAAAAGTTTATAGGCAAGGCAAAGTTGTTAATGTTGTTAGTTAATGTAATACTTACTTTCGTTAATTTTATATTCAACTAGCGACCCGCCCCGGCTTCGCACGGGTGCATGTATTATACATATAAACCCTCCTCTTGAATCACTCTATCTATTAAAAAAATCCGTATCAAAATCCGTTGGGTAGTTTTAAAGATTTAAGCATACATAGGGATATACGGACAGAGAAAGCGACTTTGTTTTATACTATGTTAGTGACTACAAACATCATCAAAAATCTAAAGGACATGGCCGAATCCTGCCCTCAGAGAATCAATTCATAATTCGTAATGTACACTAATTATTATTATGTTAAAGTTACTTCTAAATGGACACTTTTAACGTGCACATCTTGCTACATCGCTCTCACATAATGTGCCATCTAAACATGAATGATGTAACCAAGGTTTTGTAAAAATATTCTGATTTAAAAGAGTGTCCATGGAGTTTCTTGCCCGTTCTTCTCCATAGAGATCTACGTTAGGGAATGGGCAACTACAGTACTTTCACAGTTTTTATGCCTTGTGACTGGGACTGTAGCTAAATTTCATTGTTGTCTTTGTTTCGACAGTTCAAAAGTGCCTGTAACGGGCCTACTTGAAATAAATGCTTTGATTTTGATTTTGATTTTGTAAAATAAATAAAAATTAATCGCAACAATTACATATCTCTAGAACAGGCGACAAAAAATCTCAAAATAATGTACATGTGTGTTAATAGTTTTTTTGTGGTTTTGTTTCATGGAATGCAATACAAAATGCATCTACGTTTGGATACACGCATGAGACAAACACTGAATCTATCTGAATTACGCCTGAAGGTCAGACTAAAATGTATGTAAAACACCTGTGACTGTCAAATTGTATTGCTAGGGTACCTTAAAAAGTTAACGGTTTCACGATTATCGCAGACACCACTTTTCGACCTGCCGCGCGTCTTGATGAATATATTCAAATATTTATTTTCAAGAGTGTGTATCCAAATATCCTAGAGTTATTTTGACGTTTCTACGCTCAAAACCAAAGAGCTCAAAACTATCTGTGCAGTCTTGCGTTGATCTTATCACGTAATACTGTGTTGTCTTTTCGTTATTGTATTGGATATTTTCACTTGACCCCACGCTAATCGGACTTACCTACCTAATTAGATATTCTTAAATAAAAATTCAAACACCATTTTAGTGTTTTATTGCCTATCCAATTGTATATTTTTTGCTAGTCGCTTGGGTCGCTTGGAAGTCATAATATCCAGAAATATCTGTAGACGACTAGTACTCGCTCTTCTAAACGGCCTTTAAATCCATTGGTAATAAATAGCATTTCTCGTATTGTTTCGTTTCGGAATTTATGATCATTGCTATTCAAAATGTTTAGGCACATTTTTTGTATCCTATTTATAGTGTCTCTCGCTTCTTCTCTGATCATAAAACTTAAACTATTATGATTACACACCTGTAAGCTTTAATTTGACGTACTGTATGTCAATGTACACGGGGCAAACTAGATCGGTTTGCAGGGCACACCACAAAGATGTTGGTGTGCGTAAAATCAACGGCCGTCTGACTTCGCCTATTTATTAGTGTTTGCTTCACAATAACCCGTTGTCCACGCACACACAATAAAATTTCTTGTCACTAATGTTGCAGGGAATATGACGCATAAATTTAGCTTATCATACAATCGTCTCCGTGGCGCATTAGTCGAGCGTGCGATAAATAATTACTTACTGCGCCGGCGCCGTAGGATCGAATCCGACTGCCAACAGCTTAATGTTTTTGTATGTTTTAATAAAATATTTTACATTTGTTTGTTCAATTCATTGCTTAACTATTAGCAAGTCTCTTTATATTTGGGTTAGAATGTATTAGTTGTCTACCCTCTAAAAATGACAAATCATGTTTAAGTTAGTAGTTTAAGTTCATCGTCATAATGCTATTGACTATCGGGCTTTCGTTACGTTTTTAGACATTATACCCTGCGTTTTTTGAGAAGTGCTTTTATTTGTGAATCAATATGAATCATTGAACCACACTTTTATGAGCTGAAATAATTCTTTTGCATGAGCAAAATGTTTCAATTAGTGAAATTGCGAGACGTTTAAAGATATCGGTGAGTAACAAAATGTTATTATGATGTTTAGAAGTTTAATATGTTTAAATAATCCACATGTTATTGATTGTTGTTTTTTGTAACAATATTTTATTATTGTTCACAGAGAAGGGCTGTGCAATTGTGGGTCCATCGTTATGCAGATTCGGGAAGCATTGATCCTTGCCGACCGGGACCAAAGGCTGGATTTGCATTCACAGATTGGCATCTGATATAGTTGCTACGCATACCGCTGAGCCCTTCCTCACTACTCGTTCCACGGCAACTAAACATGACGTGACATTACAAACTGTACGAAACCACTTGCGAGCAGCTGGTGTGAAATGTTGTAGGCCAGCCAAGAAAATTTGAATGTCAGATATTCACAGGCAAAACCGGGTACGCTTCGCAAGAGAATATTTGGATTTTGATTGGTGCAATAATATAGTTATATTTAGAGATGAAAAATGTTTTAAATCAGACAAGGACGGTCGCAAAATATTGTGGCGAAAAGATGGTGAGCGCTATCATAAAAAAAAATATTCTTCCATGCAGGTCTAGTGGAGACATTTACTTCGTGCATGAATAAGTCATAGATAGCGAAGGCGCACCAATAGGATATTAATAAAAATATCAGGGGGTAATTCGATTTGTTTTATGTGAGTGATGTTATTGTTAGTGAGATAACAATTTAGGATACCTGTATCTTAATATCTATCTTATTAACATGTTTATTCATTTCACTAATAAATAAATTACCCACTTGAATAAGAAAAGTAACGTTATTTCTTGTCCGACTTAGAATATTTGTCATGCACAAATCTTTTTAATTTGTAATTATAATATAAAAAAAAACCTAGTCAATAAATGTTGTTGATTTCTTAATACAAATTGTTTAATTTTTACTTCCATATTTTTTTTCGAATAATGTTCTTATTATCAGGTAAATTACAATAAAAATTCAACAAAATGAAAATAAAAGTTTTTTAATAATGCAAAAAGTTGACGCCAGCGGCGCAGATTCGATCCTACGACACTTGATTTACCAGCCGAATGATTACACATCTATGCCACGACACCAGTTAGTCATAGGGTTAAATTGATGCTTCATATTCTTTACCTCATATTATACATATACTATAGTGAAGCAAACACTAACAAATAGGCGAAGTAATACACCAGTTGATTTTACGCACACCAACATCTTTGTGGTGTGCCCTGCAAACCGATCTAATTTGCCCCGTGTACATGAATATTTTTTGTAAGGGCACAGCTCTATACAAATTCCGGCCATGTCCTTTTTGTGTTATTTCATCCTTGTCGCAAATGAGTGTGTCTTATTGGCATAATTATCTACATCATGGTTTGAATTTACAGGAACTGATACAACCTGAGCTCCTAACAATTAAAGGCAAGAAATTGCAAGGCTCTCCTCAAATGCTGCAACTGTCCCTTGATGGAAAGCGTCTGTATGCCTCATCATCCATGTTTTCTCCTTGGGACAAAGAGTTTTACCCCAATATGGCTAAAGAGGTAAACCTTTGGCTTTGTTTATTTTTATTGCAAAAAACATTTTTATTTTTACTAAACACACAAAACAACATGTATGCCCACGACACGTAAGTATGCGCATTCCTTTTATTTTATTAAGTTGATGTATTATCATTTAGCAAGAACCTACCTAGAAAACAAAAACTAAATTCACTTAACCCAAATATTTCGCATTTTTGAAATAGCGAAAAATAATCCTCCCGACTCTTAACTACAAAATTCTTCAACTTATAGCGGATCCCAAAAATGTAGAGCCCGAGACTTTATTAAAAGTCACACGAGCAAGTATGTGGAGGCTGTAGACAAAGTATTTTATTAGGTTACGTCCACTTTCACCCCAGCAAACCGCAATAAACAGCCCTTATCTCTTATATCAAAACCTTCGACCCCCGTCTTATTTACGTCTCTGCCCTTTATGCAATGTTTTATAAAAATAAAGTTATTTTTGCGAGACACACTTTGTGGGATATGTCACCTGGGATTGATGAATAATGCATGAACCACGTCGCATATTTTGTCATACAAATAACTGGCAGCCGCTATAATTTTAAACCAAGTTGTACGAACTTGTCTTTTTAGGGTTGCGTAGCCGAATGGCAAAAAACGGAACCCTTATAGATTCGTCATGTCTGTCCGTCCGTATCTCACAGCGACTTTATTCCGAAGCTATCAAGACTACACAGTTGAAACTTGGTAGGTAGATGTATTCTGTAAACCGCTTTACGATTTGATACAAAAGTAAAAAATCTGATTAATAACGTAAGAACGATGTTGTTAATTATGCAGCTCTGATGGTATCATTATTTAATGGAGCAAAACACGTTTTCAGAGTAAAATTGAACCTCGATTTATATTCGAACTTTAACGTCGATGCTTAGTTAATGTAGATCATTTAAATGCCTTTGTTTACTAACTATTCATATATTATAAGGACGAATTTCAGCAATGGAACTAAACGCGATCAACTTAACTAAATTGCGTTCAAAACCTGTCAGTGTCATCATTGCTATAGATGATTATTGTTCTTGAACGCTGTGTAGATGTTCTGATTGAGGCAAGTTTTAATGGTTAAATCGGCCCCTTGAACTTTATAAAATAACATATATTACTCCTTCATTTGCAAAGAAATCAACGACAAAATATCTCAGACCTATTTTTCACAAAAACGGAATCTTCCGGAATGAATCCCAAAAATTATTTTTCTGCTGAATCCCGCAAAATTCAAATACATTTGTATTGTATCGCCAGGGTGGATGGATTGTGAAGTTGGACGTGGACACTGTGAATGGAGGCATGAAGTTGGATCCGGATTTCCTTGTTCACTTCGGGAACGAACCGGACGGCCCTGCCCTGCCACATGAAATGAGGTATGAACTTTTTTAACGTTAAACCTGTATGGAATTTTGCATCAATGAGCTGTGATATGTTTGATTTTAAGTTTAGTTTGGCGTACAGTTTTTAGTTTATGCGGGCTGTTTTGTTTTCAGTCTTTCAGTTCATGAAATTCAAGAAATGTTTTCCGGATTTAAAAAGGAATATAAAATAAATTAATGTTTATCAAACTTTGTGGAGCGAGTGCTGAACAAGTTTTTGTATCAGTTAGTCTAAAAGTTTGGAATTTAGTTTATAGACAGTCGATTAACTTCATAAATTTTTATGGGTTCCAAGTTAAGATCAATATTTTATGCTATTTACATCTTGTGTTAGAAACACCTGGATAAGGGACGCACAAAACCAGGAAGTGTGGAAGAAAAAAGGGGGGGCCTGTACCCAGCAGTGGGTGATTCCGAACTGACATACTGATGATGATATTAGGAATATCTTTCTGCCAAGTTTTCTGCCCTAATTGTTTCCCAACCCTTTCCTTGACTATCTATGACTGCTTTTCAAAACCCTTGTTACCCTAAGCCAGCTTGAGATAACTCAGTGTTTACTAATATAAATTAGAAATTTAAAACACCATAAGAGGCATGAGAGAGCGGTTGGATTTGCGACGTTCAGCGCAGTGTCGAAAGTGGAAAATTCAACAGCACGGTCAACATCCCTTGCGTTAATTCATACTTCCATTAACGCAGTGCAAATGACACACTATGAAATTTTTTTTCACAGATATCCAGGAGGAGACTGCACCTCTGACATCTGGCTGGCTGAAGACTAAATACTCTGATATAATTACTTATTAACATGTGCCAATATTTTTGTATGCGTGTTAAATAACAATAATATTTCATATTACATTATTATCTACGATTTTTCATACAAAAGTACATAAGTAAGGCATAATTTTATTCTGTTTAGACAGCGACATAATAAATATTTATATTGTAAAATTGTATTTTGTATAAAACGAAATGTAACGCTTTTAGGTAGGTATCAATAAAATGTATATCTAATATAACTGAAGTTTCAGTAACAAAAAAGTGAGGTTTTCCTGACCTGTAAAAAAGCTACCCTACTAACCCTTGGGGGACTACAGTCGTGATGTTATGTTATGATGCATGTTTTGTTATTATGTGTTCTTTGGTCTTCCTCTACTATTTTTTTTTTTAATTTTTTTTTTATTACAAAATGGGCCTGCTCTTGACCTCGATCACGCCTGGTGGAAAGCGATGGATGAGGTCTATGATGAAACGAGCGTGCCCAGAAGATGCCTGTTCACTCTTGCTTTGAAGGCAGACGGGTTATATGTGGGAGGGAACACAGAAGCCGGCAGAGAGTTCCACACCTTGGCTGTGCGCATGATAAACGTGGAGGAGAAGCGCCGAGTACGACTAGTCGGGATATCAACCAAGTGTGGATGGTACGCCGCAGTACGTCTGCTAGTCCGGTAGTAAAAGGGTGATGGTGGAATACCTATTCACATTTTAAATCGAAAATGAATAGCTAAGGAATTAGTAAAATGTGGATGATAAACATTTAAGTAATAACAATCATTCATAGGTGCCACAAACTAGAATAATTCAGGTATATTTTCCATTCAATTACACGAATTTCGCCAACACTAGGGACCGCTGCATAGCGGTGGTCGAATTAGCAACTTTTCCATGTAATTGTAGGCACGGTATCAAGGGAATACGGTTTACTGTCCTATAGTGTTTAATGTTCCGGTGAAAATACATTCAGACGTACGGTTTGAAGCTGCATGTTTAGTGGAATCTAATTTTGAGAGTGTAAATCGAATTGACAAATACGTGTAGTGAAACTACTACTGCTTGCAGTTTTACTAGCTTAGGTGAACTAGCCCACGTACCCGGATGAAAAATATCACACTCATCCTTTTTGGTTTGAGAAAAAAAACTACATATTTCAAAACAAAATGAGGTCAGTAATGCACGATTGCGCAACAAACATCTACAAACTCTACAGACTTTATATTGTGAGATGATTTTATTGCAATTTGCGATTTACGGAACTTAAATCAATGTTCCTTAATCATTCGTGACCGTGTGAAGGGCAAATATCAACGTCAAAATATACTGTGGAGATACTGCTATCAGTTGATGTCTATATTTAGAGTATTCGCGACACTATTGACACTTTGATAATTTTCTTGAACAGATTTATTTCGTAAATATTTAGTTTGTAAATAAAATCCCTGAAAAAATTAAATACTCCAAAAATATTATAATCTATCTATAATATCTCATAATCTTGTGCTGCCACTCAAGCAATGCTTATACGAGTTTTTTAAAACGTATTGCTACTTCTTTGATACAAAAAACATGAATATCAAAACAAAAGGAATGATGAAGAACAATATATAAAACACATAATATAGCTTGAAGATACAAAATAAGCATAAATGTGCTCCCTTTACCAGAGGAAAAGCCTTTTAATTGGGTCACTAGATAGATACTACCTTAGAGAACGCTTTATTGAAGCTACCTTATAACTTCATAGTTAAGTTCAAAGAGTTATTACTTTATGAACTTACATTGCGAAGACCGATACTGCCTTATACTCAACTTAGAAATCTATAAAAATAAATAAAATTAATGTGTCTGTTTGTAATTTCAAAATAACAGTTACTTCTAGATTTATTTTTTGTCTGTTTGTTCAGGCTAATCTCCAAAACGGCCGGACCGATTTTGACGAGACCTGCAGGCAGAGAGCTGATATTATAAGGAGTAACTTAGCCTAAGTTACTCTTTATAACATCAGCTAGCAGCAATTTATTTTAGAAAAAAGATTAAGGTGCCGTATAAAAATTAAAACCTTTGAAATTGTTACAAAATCCGATTCAAATATGGAAGTAAGTAATATTTTTATAATAATTTCATCGGAAGGCTTATTAGTAGGCCTATTAGTCACCCCAAGGGCAATGGAGAGGGCTATGCTCGGAGTTTCCTTGCGTGATCGATTCAGAACTGAAGACATCCCCAAGAGAACCAAGGTTACCGACGTAGCCCGAAGAATTAACTTAAGGGGCAGTGGGCAGGGCACATTGTTCGCAGAACAGATAGCTAATAGGGCCGAAAACTTCTGGAGTGGCGACCGCGAACCGGAAGACGTTGCGTTGGAAGGCCTCCCACTAGGTGGACCGCTGACCTGGTGAAGGTTGCTGGGATCCGTTGGATACGAGACGCACGGGACCAGTCAAATGTGGCGACACTTGGGGGAGGCCTATGTCCAGCAGTGGACGTTTTTCGGCTGAAATGATGATAATAAACGAAGGTCGCGGGCAACAACTAGTCTTACTAATATTGTAAAAGCCAAAATATCTCTGTCTGTCTATCCGTTACCATTTCACACCGAAACAACTTAATTAATCATTACATTTGTGAATCAGGTAATCTGGAATATAGAGAAGGGTACAGGTTACTTTCTTGGTCTTAAAAATAAAAATAAAACGCGGATGAAGTCGCAGGAAACATCCACACATTTCCCGTTTATCTGGCTGAAAAGATTTCGATAAACAGCACACAGATATACTATGACCGTAAGATAATTTCTGACCAGCACGCGAAAGAAGTCACGGTCCAGTATCACATAAATAATTTTCCACAATAACTTCTATTTTCATGTGTGCTCGAAAAAGATGAAAAAAGTTATTTATTTTATAGCGAAGCAGTAAAAGAGACGTGCGGTATCTTAGTTTACATACTGTCCCCCAAACGACCTGATACGAAATTTATTTCTAACCCTAAACAATATTAAGGCACCTGATCTTGATAGGGACCGATATTGAAAAGGCGGTATAAAAATGATGTAGTGTAAATCGGTTTTGTTTCCAATAACATCGAAGGTGCAACTCCAAACCAAGGTTGGGTTCAGAACACGTTTTGATCTGAACAATTTGTTGCTAAGCAAGAAATATTAGTCTTCTTGACCGTTTTTGGTCTTGGCGGCCTATTACAGAGGAGAGTAGCCAGCAATGCGGGAAATATTATACTGTCTAAGTGTGTGTGCAGACACCTGTGTACTCTCTATTTTCTCACTCTCATTAGTTAGATAAGACGGCAACTGCTGAAGAGCATCCAGGTGCAGGACAATCGGTTTAAACTGCTTTTTGGGACACGTAGGTATACTCCGAACCGCTACTTACGGAGAAATTCCTCATGGAAAAACCCTGTAACTAAAACACGTAATACTAATAAGAACGAAATAGAAACAATACGAAGTAGGAAAGATATTGAATACAATAAAGTATCCAATATCTTTCGACGTCCGTCTCTCTTGTCTGCCTTAATTAATTCAATTATTCATTTACTCTGAGTCGGCCTTCAAAATCCTTAATGACCACTCAATTGGTTTATCTTTAAAACATTCAGCTGTTTTAATTCAAGAGATACAACTTTGCATATGAAGGCTGTTTCAGATTAGCGTATTTTCGGCGCACTTTTTGCCACGCGCTATTGAAATCCAAATTAATCTGATCTCTCATAGTACGTACGCTCGTAGGTTATACTGGTAATTATAGCTTGATGTGTGCGAGTGTTGACGCTCGTATAAGCGCGAGTCGCGAGAGATGCCACCCCGCGGCTCGCCCATCCGGCGCGAACATGTCGGAGTAAGTGCGTGTACGCGCGTTCGATTTTTTGAAGCGCAAAATGTAGCGCGTGGGTACACACGTAAGCTGATACGACCTTATGCGCCCAGAAAAATCACTAGTCTGAAATCGCTCTAAAGTCTGCTCCAAAAGTGTCTGACGAAAATGTAAACAAATGGCCAGCTTTCTTTTGTCACAATTTTATTGTGGTTGATTTTACAACTTCACTTTCCGTCATCGATTTTTCAGTTACAATTGAATAATGTTAGTTTTAACAGTTTTGTAGTTAATAGTTTTGTTGGAAAAGTGACAGGTTAAAAAGTTAAAACCTTGGAAATATAGATGAATGTATAATTAATTCCCTTTGGTGAGTAATTTTGTTAGAACTTAACCTGAAGTGGGCTTGTTTACATTTTCAGTAGGTACTATTGGAAAAGACTGTACACTTAAGATTAATTAACGTTTATCCTAACAGTGTTTTGAAGTTTCCTGGTTTATTACTTCTTATTTTGAGTTCAAAGGTGGTTGATTACAGAAGTCAGACAAGAAGGAAGATTAATGGAAGGAATGGAAGAGAGATTTCGTGACAGGTTCTAAAACAAACTTCAGATATTTTAGGACCTGTCAAAGAACCACATCCCGGACTATACCACGAAAAAAAATTCGGTCTATTTTAAACTAAATAAGTACCACATAATTTATTAAACCTAAAAGGGGCAGTTACACAAAAATATGTGAATAAGTTTTACAAAACGTACCAACTCAATCCCTAACAGCAGCAAAAAAGCACAGCCGTTTGCAAACTTTTCAAACGCCATTACTTTTTCATCAATTGCCTTCTTAATTACACTTTCTGAGCCTTAAAAAGACCATTACTAAGGTTTATAGTCCTGTGTCGACCCAAATTCTAATCTTAACACACCAATCGATGGAAATGGAACAAAATAGAGATTCCTTTCAGGATAATGAAGGGGCTTAAAGGGTCCAGAAATGTCCATGCAGCATTAACTGTAATCATTATTGGTGTAAGGAAAGTTATGGGTGACTTGCTTTTGCGATTTTGTTCGCGTGAATTTCAGATACTTCTGTACAGACTTAAATTTCTTATTTCAAATTCGAATTAACGATAAAAAAAAAAATATCAATGAATTTCCGCCAGTTCAAGCTGTCTCCATATAAAATTTCACAAAAATTTGTTCGAATTCATCAAAATCCTTTCAGCGGTAAAGACGTGACAAACACACTTTTTCGTATTTACAAGCTCTTTGCCTGCGATGTCAACCACAGGGGTTTATATATTGCTGCGGGACTGTTCGAAAGAGATACCGCGGCTCTGGAACATAAAGGGCAAAAGAAGGAACATGGATGGTTGTTAGTCAGTAAAAGTCTGACACTCCCTTCCGCTCCGCCCAGAGCGGGAGGAGTCATTTGATGATTTCCCATCCGAAGAAAAAGAGGTTTATATTTTCCCTTGCAAACTTCTTTGCTTATATTTTGACATATTTAGAGATAGGTTATGTTCTCCCACATCATTCCAGATTCAAGCTATCTCTGTACTAAAAATCATCAAAATCTATTCAGCTGTTCAACAATAAAACATGACACAGTCATAGACACTTTCATATTCACAGCTAGTAGTTATTTACACAAAATCTTTATTAATTTTAGCGTATGTGACTATGTGTGTTATTCTGATGCATAAGCTATAATACTGTACAGTTTCATCAAAATCCGTTCAGTAGTTCAACTTTCACGTTTATAGTAAGATATAATAAGATAGTATGTATTAAATATTCACCTAGTATTCAGCACCTAAGTGATTAGTTTTGTACGTGACATAAGGTGTGCATTATGTGTGAATGGGTAATTATGGCTTTAAGAGGTGCCAATACGGTTTTATTGCCCGGAGCAGCCGAATCAGGTAGTTATATTGCTCTTAGTAAGTTTAAATGGCTGTGATCCTGGCGAATGAGATTTGCGGGGTTTTCTTTAGCGCGGCAGTCTTTCTGTGGGACGGTAACAATGTTAGTTTTATGCCTCTTCTTTTTTAGATAAGCATACTGAGATATCACGGCAGACCTAGACGTAAGTGGCGGCATGAGTTTGACGTCTATAAAACAGAGGTACATATTCTTATATTTTACTTTTAACTTTATCTTCTTATAGTTAATAATAATTTCGCCCGCGACCTCGTCCGGGTGAAATTATTATAAAATAAAATTGTCCCCGTTTTTTCCACAGATTTTCATTGATTCTCATTCGCTCGTTTTGGTCGTAGCGTGATGGTAGCCTATAACCTTCCACGATAAATAGGCTATCCAACATTAAAATATTTTTTCAATTCGAACCAGCAGTTTCTGAAATTACGGCGGTCAACCAAACAAACTCTTCAGCTTTATAATAATATTATAAATTTATACTGAGACGGGATTTACGGATTTTTAGTTACGTACTCTTATAAAATTTCTTGTTCGTGATTTTGAGCCACGAAATGATAGCAACATCCGATTACAGCAATCAGTATATGAAAAAAAATGACAAACAGCCACGCATGATAAGCTTATGGTTAAGGCCTTATTGGCTTAACCAGCAATGACCTTCAATAGGCTTAGTTGGTTGATCGATTTTGTGCCTTTTAGGTTACAGCATAACTACAATCAGATGTTGCCAACCTTGGCTAAGTTGCATTTTAATTTCATACATCTTCAAACAGCAGCATAGTAGTTTTTCGGTTTAGGGTTCCGTACCCAAAGAGTAATACGGGACCCTATTACTAAGACTCCGCTGTCCGTCTGTCTGTCCGTCTGTCACCAGGCTGTATCTCATGAACCGTGATAGTTAGACAGTTGAAATTTTCACAGATGATGTATTTCTGTTTGCCGCTATAACAAATACTAAAAAACAGAATATTTAAGTGGGGCTCACATACAACAGACATGATTTTTATCCCGTTTTTATAGATAATAGTACGGAACCCTTCGTGCGTGAGTCCGACTGGCACTTGGCCGGTTTTTAAAACTTATTTCATTATATTCTCGCCACTAGTCAAAGCCAGTTTTTTATACCATTTAACTGGCTTTCTAGCACAACGATACAGCAGTTTTTAATGCTTCAAAGGAGTTAATTTCCTTTGCCACGTCTTTAATAAAATGTACCAGCTTTAAGCAGAAAATGTTTAAAGTACTTAGCTTATCTATTTTATATTTAAACGTGAAGTAAAGTTTACGTTAGATTTTTAAATAAGATTATGTTAAGTACGTGGTAAGTAGACGAAACACGTGTTTTATTAAATTGCTGAGAATTGAGATAGTGACATTGACAATACGAGCATACAATATATCATAGTTTTTTACAATATAGGCACATCACATACATACGAAAGTTTAATTTGCTGGATGACAAACGATGTAGTTGGATAAACAATTCTAGTACCTTAGCGAAGCTTTAGTAGCTACGAGCACCTACGCACGGCTACGAGCGTCTACGCGCCGCTACGCTTCTACAATGCATCGATGCACGAATACAGGTCACAGCACACATATCAACTCGGAAAGGGATCGGCACCATATCGCCATTTGCCTCGCCGTCAAACAGGCGTCAACCTAACTTAAGCAAGCGGATCAGTAGCTCCAATACGTCGACTCGGCAATGGCTAGGCGACCGCTAGTTGACCTGGCTGGCACCAGATCAGTTTGAATCCTACTAACTAGAAAATGTATGGTGCTAGTTTTGATACTTATATTTCTACAATCTAACCTTCAAATTCAATAAAACACGCGGGCAACACGACTGGAAGTTGCCCTGTGAATGACAGCAAATGTGGCACACTACTGCTGTGTGCGTAAGGGTGGACGAAGAGACGTAAGCTTGGGTACGGAGAACCGTAAGCGCGGGGACGACGAACCGTAAGCGAGTTGACACTGCACGGCTCGAGTTGATACGGTGCCGATTCCTTTCTGAGTTGATATGTGTGCTGTGACCTTAAAGCGTGCACAGTTGAGTTGACTAGAAAGCTCCGATGCAATACGATCAAAACCGAAACACAGCGGTATTGTCGACAGAAATAAGAATGAGGCTAGTGCTTTCTAAAGCCAACTTTTCCACAAAGAGTAGCTACAACTGCGGTGGTTTTGAAGCTACTGAACTACTACGATACATTCGGACATGTTTGCGGTTTTCTTATTGCTCGGATACTGTCAATTGTACTACACGTTAGAGGCAGTTTTAAAGAGAAAAATACAGCTTTCTGTCTACCTGTTTGGTTTAGTGGTCGCATTTGCGCTCTTGCTGAGCATAAGGTCCTGGGTTCGATTCCCAGTTTGGACGACTTTGTACATTGAGGAAAATACAGCTTTCTGTCCACCTGTTTGGTTTAGTGATCGCATTACTACGCGCTACTGCTGAGCATAAGGTCCTGGGTTCGATTCCCAGTTCGGACGAATTTGTACCTTAGGTTGTTGTTGATGGCAACAGACTTGCCCTCATTATATAAAATGTGAGTGTATACCATTAGCTACACTTCTGTCTAACCCTTTGGGAACTACAAGCGATGATGTTGTTATGTTAAATTTTACAAAGGGTGACACAATGGGGAGCTAAGATATATTATCTTCCAGTGGCAGTTTTCATGTAAAAACTACTACAGTTTACTATCTATAGTATCTATCTACATTTGCTCAACTACACCTCTTATCGAACGCCGCCGTTCTACCTACACAGAAACCCAATCACGTCTAACGCAACCTAAGGATTTAACCTCAGAAGCTGTACTGAGAAGCCGTGCGACTGTTAGCAGATCAATGAGGCGTTTGGCTTTTAATAGGACCTTAACTTTTACGAGCTTCTGGTTTCCGATACTAAAAGAAAGAATCTTAAGGTTTTATATTGATCAAAGTAAGTACATACATAGGTATAGAATAGACTTGTTTATCTGAGTTGTATGATGTTGTATGTAGGTAACAATTTGATATAAATTTAACCATTGCTCATCATTTCTTAACAAAATCTACTATATAAAAATAAATCGGGTTGTCCTTCCTGACGCTATAACTCCAGAACGCACGAACCGATTTCCACGGTTTTGCATTCGTTGGAAAGGTCTCGGGCTCCGTGAGGTTTATAGCAAAGAAAATTCAGGAAAATTATGGTAGGTAGGGTAGGTAGGGTAGGTAGGGTAGGTAGGGTAGGTAGGGTAGGTAGGGTAGGTAGGGTAGGTAGGGTAGGTAGGGTAGGTAGGGTAGGTAGGGTAGGTAGGGTAGGTAGGGTAGGTAGGGTAGGTAGGGTAGGTAGGGTAGGTAGGGTAGGTAGGGTAGGTAGGGTAGGTAGGGTAGGTAGGGTAGGTAGGGTAGGTAGGGTAGGTAGGGTAGGTAGGGTAGGTAGGGTAGGTAGGGTAGGTAGGGTAGGTAGGGTAGGTAGGGTAGGTAGGGTAGGTAGGGTAGGTAGGGTAGGTAGGGTAGGTAGGGTAGGTAGGGTAGGTAGGGTAGGTAGGGTAGGTAGGGTAGGTAGGGTAGGTAGGGTAGGTAGGGTAGGTAGGGTAGGTAGGGTAGGTAGGGTAGGTAGGGTAGGTAGGGTAGGTAGGGTAGGTAGGGTAGGTAGGGTAGGTAGGGTAGGTAGGGTAGGTAGGGTAGGTAGGGTAGGTAGGGTAGGTAGGGTAGGTAGGGTAGGTAGGGTAGGTAGGGTAGGTAGGGTAGGTAGGGTAGGTAGGGTAGGTAGGGTAGGTAGGGTAGGTAGGGTAGGTAGGGTAGGTAGGGTAGGTAGGGTAGGTAGGGTAGGTAGGGTAGGTAGGGTAGGTAGGGTAGGTAGGGTAGGTAGGGTAGGTAGGGTAGGTAGGGTAGGTAGGGTAGGTAGGGTAGGTAGGGTAGGTAGGGTAGGTAGGGTAGGTAGGGTAGGTAGGGTAGGTAGGGTAGGTAGGGTAGGTAGGGTAGGTAGGGTAGGTAGGGTAGGTAGGGTAGGTAGGGTAGGTAGGGTAGGTAGGGTAGGTAGGGTAGGTAGGGTAGGTAGGGTAGGTAGGGTAGGTAGGGTAGGTAGGGTAGGTAGGGTAGGTAGGGTAGGTAGGGTAGGTAGGGTAGGTAGGGTAGGTAGGGTAGGTAGGGTAGGTAGGGTAGGTAGGGTAGGTAGGGTAGGTAGGGTAGGTAGGGTAGGTAGGGTAGGTAGGGTAGGTAGGGTAGGTAGGGTAGGTAGGGTAGGTAGGGTAGGTAGGGTAGGTAGGGTAGGTAGGGTAGGTAGGGTAGGTAGGGTAGGTAGGGTAGGTAGGGTAGGTAGGGTAGGTAGGGTAGGTAGGGTAGGTAGGGTAGTAGGTAGGAAAACATGCATTGCAACGCAGGCACAGCTAGTTTATTATAAAAAAAAACGACTTCAAAAACACCAAAAAGTGAAAAAGTCGGTAACCTTTTTAATATTTGATTCGATTTTTTCTGTCACCGACTTCTGAAGCTAAAGTTATTTTTCACTTTTTGGTGTTTTTGAAGTCGGTTTTAATTATTTGCAAAAAAAAAATCCTTTTTTAGTTGTCCTATCATATTAAATATTTGCTATGCATTTATTTTGCATTGTTAAGAATAGATATCATGGTGGTTCCATAG
The DNA here is from genome assembly GCA_950022335.1 of Eurois occulta. Lineage (NCBI taxonomy): Eukaryota > Metazoa > Arthropoda > Insecta > Lepidoptera > Noctuidae > Eurois > Eurois occulta. Next base: position 10,662,453 of record OX465496.1, read on the forward strand.
AGAAAGTTGTTCAATTTGATGGTCCGAATCACACCCTGAAATATGACCACACCTTTCTGGTACACGCTGTATACGCTGAAAACGAACCCTTCACGAAACCGTCAATCAAGCACTCTGTAGATGAAACTAAGTAACTCTACGCAAAAATTATTGCTGGGAAATGACAGTCCAGGGTTCATGATAGTATTGGCGGCGGCGACCTCTCGCGTCCGGCCCTGGTTCAAGCCATGGTCCGGGGCGAGAGGGAATGGGAAGCCGTCGCCTCCTTCTGCGAAGCAGTCATGCTAGCGAAGGAGGCGGCGGAACGTGAGAGGGAGAGAACCTCCTCACGTCCCAGCCGCCGCGGGAGAAGCACCAGGCGTCGGGGGCCACGCCGTGATGGCTCTCGGCCACCGTAGGCGCGGGCCTGTGGACGGCGAGTAATGGGCTAGCTCGCCGTCCGTCCGTCGTATGACGACGGGCAGGCCGTGTCGACGGCGCGTTCGTGTTCCACGCGCGCCTCAAAGAGATGTCAGCAAAAGGGAGGGGCCCGCAAGGGCCGGTGCCTGCCAGGGCTGCGGGACTGTTCGAAAGAGATACCGCGGCCCTGGAACATAAAGGGCCAATGAAGGAACATGGGTGGTTTTTAGTCAGTAAAAGTCTGACACTCCCTCCCGCTTCGCCCAGAGCGGGAGGGGGGTTATTTGATGATTTCCCATCCCAAAAAGAAAAATGTTCATGAAGGCATTTAAAGTATAGCATAACGTTACAAACTGGTATTTTTTTTTTTGGTTGAAAGATTGGAACTTGTCCTCCAATATCTCCGTAATTAGTAGGTTCCCAGGTATGGTTTGTTTTGATGCACCACTGCAAATCCAATCGGGAAACACACAGGAATGACGTTAATGTTAAGCTGCGTCTATGCTAGGCGAGCCGAAAACGAGCAGAACCCAAGCGCAGCACAAATTTCCTTGGCGGGAGTGCTCGGTCGAGGCTTCTAAGTCCGTCTACGCTAAGCGAATTGTGTGCTCCGATCGTGTTCGGCTCGCCTAACGTAGACACAGCTTTATGTCAACCATTAAAAATTAAGGTAAATATGATGTATACCTGCCAAGTAACAATGCATACTATTATTACACACTTCTACCAGTTTGCAGGTCCTATAACTTGGAGACGATGCTTATGTACATACATTACTCAAAGATTCACTTCATCAAGAATTTCAATCGCGTGTAAATTGACAGCGAAGTCTTGAACAATGTGTTGAACAAGAGATTCTACAGTAACTTGTAATTAAAGACGTACGTTGTCACATACTTATATGACAAGATTGGATTCTTCGCACAAAATTGAGTTTTGAAGACGATTCAAATTATGCTCTGACTGTATTGAAGTGCTTCAGAAGCTATTATTCTGCATTCCTTTGCTTTTAACTGTATTGGTGGTGTATTTGAAAGACATGAGATATTTACTTGTCGGATTGTCAGGATTTATTCCGTTAGGCTCGTAGTACAGAATGCGAGCAGAAGATGGGTTTCGTGCAATTAAAACACACTGGGTGCGATACACTGATTTTATTAAACTAAAAAATTACTTGAAGTTAAAATTTAATACAATAACACGGGGCACAATGAATCGGGTACAGTTTCAGAACGTCTCAACTCCGCGATCAGACACTCATTGTCGTCCTTGCGCTGTAAACATCATAACTCTGTAGAAGCGCGCTGTGGTGTGGGTAGACTTGTAAGTAGATCGCGTGCTGTCATCTCTGGCGCGCTTGCGATTCATACTATGTCCGTACTAATGACCGGATCCGACATACTATAAATCAACATGGGATAATGATTTTTTTCAGAGACAAAATCCTGATTATGCCAATAGATTTGCAGTACCACTACACACTACGAATAGATTTGTAGTACTACCTTCTTAATATACACCTTAAAGGAGATGGCCAGTTTTGGGCCAAAGTATGTACAGAAACGATATGTATATTAAAAAAGACTAGATTTTTTACTGATTAAAAATAACATGTAACAATAATAACTTTCTACCGGAATGAGCTAAAAATTATAATTTGAAATATGGTTTTAAATTGAATGTAGTTCTAAAACTAGCTCCGTAAACAAGCTGTCAGGTCATAACTAGTTCGTTCTAAAACTAGTAGTTGTAAAGAAGTTACTAAAAAAACGATATCTATTTTGTTTTAGCATTGGTCATGAACATTATAATCATTTATAAAAGAAAAAAGGACATTTGATGAAATTATTGTTGTTTTAGTAATAGTTATTTATTTATTTAACAATAACATCGTTCAAAATCGTGTATCGGTTGACTGTTTCAAAACGAAAAAATATCGATGTTTGTCAAAATGTCAATGCCACGTCACTCCCGTCAACTCCCGTCATTCGTTTTCGTACTCGTGCGGATGTGCTTATGCGATTTCTGCTATTTTTCTGACGACTTTGGATTGATTTTACGGACTTGGAAACCGATTTTGCTTATCGACTGGATAATGGTGAATTGCGTAAGTTGTGGTATCGCTACTGATCGTAGCAACGCTACTGGAAGTGTGCCTTTACATGATGAAGCAGTTCTTTCCATAATAAGGGCACGGACTGTCGTCAAACAGTGGCAAGGTACCAAAATACCATCACACCTCCTGCACCATTCCTCGATGATATATTAATTGAGTATGAAAATGAAGATGAATAAAATATTGAAAAAATAACTTGTTTTTATTTTACCTAATTCCTTTTTTTTTGTGCTATGCAATAATATGCAAATAGTAACATACAAATATGTTTTCAAACAATTAAATCAATGTGTTTATTTGATTATGGTATTTACAATACATTTTGGCGTTATATAGGTACAATTCTTACCACCTGCCGCATAACCTAACCTAGTGACCCAAAAACTTACTTTCTTCCTAATTCCCATAGAATTTAAAAAAAAATCTTCCTGATATGAATATGTATGTGTTTTATCTATTAAATAATACATAAATGATTACTGTTCATATTTGGCCCAACGATGTATGGATTTCTGGCGATCTCCTTTACAGTCAGATACCACACAGCCTAAACCAGAGACTCAACAAGTTTTAAAAGTTACAGAGATTTTTTTTAATTCATCCCCTATTGTGGCTAATAGAGGGTAGAATGTCAATAAAAGTTCATCATTTTACCTAAGGAAAGCCACATCGGGCACACTGCTAGTAATGATAAATAAATACTCATGAGAAGATGGGGTAAATAAAAAACAGGTACACTACTCCAAAATGAAAACTCACTACTGACTAGTTAAATATTGAAGTGCACTGTTAACACATAAACAAGGTTGCTCTCAGTTCTAGAGATGAAATCAAAATTTACGAAAATGAAATATAAACTCGAAGGAAACGAAGCAACTTTACAGCGGAACTCAGAATAAGTCCGTCTGTAAATTCGTTTTAGTAGTGAAACTAAAGAAATTGAGTTATAAAACAGTAGAAAGATTTATGTTGATGCCTTATGGCATCCCTCGCTTTTAAAGAGAACCTAGTAATAAAAAACTGGTCAAATGCGAGTAGGACTCGTACACAAAGGGTTTTGTATCACCGTACAATATTTAACTCTAGCTACTATATTATAATTATTGTATTGCCATTATTAAGATCGAGCAAAAAATTTAATTTATAACATTAATTATTTTACTGTTGTTGTAGTAACTACTGTAATATACACTCTGCTAACATATCAAGTGTCTACTTATCAACAAACACAACAGCCAACAACAACAACAAACACAACAACAACAACACAACAACAACAACAAACACAACAACAGATACAGCCTAGTGACAGACAGACGTACCTACAAATGGACAGACGGACGGACGGACGGAAAAAAAGCAGAGCCTTAGTAATTGTGACCCGTTGACGCCATTTGGGTACGGAACCCTAAAAACTGACCTAATTCCCCCAGTCTTAATCCTTTGCGTTGCTTATTTTGAATAACTTATTCAGATTTAATGGCCCTGAAATATCTCTAAATCTTGAGATAGCCGTAAAATAAATTATAGACTGAGGAAGAGTGCTCCTCCATTTTGTTTATCTACAATAACAGATTACTTGGTGTTCATTTTCTTTGAGTTCGGAGAAAATAAAATGTTTCTTGGTTGATGAATTTCTTTCGTAAAAGGCAATTAGTATTTTATTTCATTTTGAGTTCTACAGTTATATTAACTTTTAAAAAATTACTTAGTTCTTAGGTTTATTGCTCGTCAAATCTGAAAAAATAGTGTAGTTTAGTGGGCTAGTTTTTCTGTATTGCCTTCTATATTATTAGTTTATTTGCTGATTCTAGTAGGTTTTATATTATTAGTAGGTCCATATTATTAGTATTTTAATCGTCTCATAAATCTTGCACGCATGCAGCTATATCTATGTATAAATTAAGTACAGAGGCAAAATTTATATTTATTTAACATAAGCTTTTAAACTACGCGAAATAAATATTCATTTTTAAAACTAAAATCATCACGAAGCACTAAAATAATTTCAGATTAACCAAGAACATTTTATAGTTTTGCCTTTTCTGGGTAACTGAGACCTGGCAGCACAGTAATTATAAATCCTGTATTTTATTTTGCCTTTGCTTTAGTTCTCACAGAATAAAACCATCTGAAACAATTCCTTGAAAAAGCCCCAAAAACGCTTTACAAAAACATAAAACGGCCACCCTATAAACGGCCTCAAATTACGGCGGGAACGGCCTAGATTTCGGACATTAGGAAGCGAATAACTCTCGGGAAACGTCCCATGTCGTGCATAAGACGTTTCCTTGCGTATTTCACATAGTAGGCCCCCATCCGTCTCTCAATATGTTCCCGTAATGTTACGAGTTGCGTAATTTGATTCTGCTGAAATATTAACAGAGAAAATTCGCGACGGGAGATAAATGATACAGGATGAGGGGAGCTCTAAACACATTTGTATCATTGTCGCTATGTCTCCTCTCTAATAATCACACAGTGATAACGTCTACCTGTTGAGTGGTTGTGTTCCTAATTTATTTTGGCGTACCTACGGGTACTAGATTAAATTTTCAATTACGTGAGGCGCTCATAAACGTTTATTATCAAGTGTTGAGTCTAATAAGAACGGTCGACTTGAAGTTTTCGTTTAGTATTTAAAGCAGAACTGTGCATTACCTATTATGTGCAAAAGAGAAGGTTTAATGTATCAGACTTGATTATTAATTGGCTGAGATAGTTTTTCTAGAAAAATAGCAAGCAGTCTATATCCATAACATAACCATGCCTATAACCGCCACATTTCGCCAGTTCTGTTTAAGTCCCATGTAATAGGGGGCAAGCCTATTGCTATCAACCGGGCACAAATTCAGACTCCGTGGCTACTGCTGAGAAATTCCTAACGCAAAAACCCAATAACACTTTGCCCGACCCGGGAATTGAAACCACGACCGCAAGGTCAGCAGTCGCGCTTGCGACCACTAGACTAACGAGGCTTCCTGAGGTATTTACCTTGTTATTAGGTAATTAATTTGTTACCTTAGTTGTTTATTTTATTGTCCATGCTGTGGTCTCCTGTAATTGAAGGAGTAGGTACACCTACGAAATAATGTATGTTGTCTATTCTATAAGCAATTGTTTTGTTAGAGACCCTAAAATAAATAAAAACGTTATGCATGCATCACTCATTGTTCATTACTTATTTTTAATGATTTTGACATTATTATTATTAATTATTTTGACATTAAGTAAGTAACTATTACCAAAATTTTCCAAATATAATTATGTACTAACACTAGTGTTTAAGATGTGTATGTATGATTTTACTAACAAATTGGATTGTATTATCTGGATAATAAATGATTTGATTACTCACCCTGCAGTATTCTTGCTAGCAGTAAGTTTTCACCCCTTAAGTCTTCCGAGACAGGTCCAATCTTTTATGAAGCAATAGATTACATTGAAATTGCTTGTAAACAGCTTACCAACGAGGGCTACTTTCAAGCTAGTTTATAGCAGAAAACAACGTTTATTACTCGGATAGAAACTAAGCTTTTTGATTTTCAATAACGTTTTTACCCGACTGCCAAGGAAGGGTTATGTTCTTCGCGCGTATCTTATTGCATGTAATATTCTTTATTACCTCATCTACCTAACCGCTGCACGGATTTAATTAATTAATACATCGTTAGATTCTTCTTGGTAAGCCAAGTGTTCTTAGATAGGTAACGCGAAAAAAACCAACATGACAACAGCTGTGAGACGCTGTAGTTTAAAGTAAAAAAAAATATATTTTGTGTGGCTACTGCATTATGGGTATCAAATTAAAGGGCTCATCATGAGGATTTTAAAATGGTACATAATGACCATATTAGACCCATATTTTTGTCTACAATCTGTAAAAATTAAAAATTAAATTAAAAATCCCGACTGCTTAAAAAATAACGAATAATAACTAACTAATAACTTTAAATAAAAACTGAAAAGAAAAAATAAGTTCAGTCCAGAAGTATAGAAAGCAATTTAATTACTACAACATTAAAATAAGAGGTTTCTTATGAAAATATTTCTGTAAACATTTTAAATATTATTTGATGTTGTATTAAAACTAGCGACAGCTCCTGCTTTGTGCGGTAGAAATGGTGACATAATATTATAACATCTAGCCTGCTGTCCTAAATCTAAGATAAATATTGACGTATTACATAATTATAATAGCTTGCGGAATAAATGAAAATGCAATGATGAAAATCTCAATCATCAAAATCCATTTGTTGTGTAGTAAATCTAAGGAATAAAAGTCACTTGTTTAACCCCATATAATAGACATCTTACTTACCTATAAAGGAACTAGCACACATATCAACTCGGAAAGGGATCGTCGCCGTATCGCCTTTTGCCACGGCCATTCGTGATCTTATCCAGAGGCGAGGCAATTCCGTTACGATTCCAATTAGTGTGCGTTGCAGTAGGGAGTTTCATACAAAGAATACTGAATTTCTCGAGTTGATACCGTGACGATCCCTTTCCCAGTTGATATGTGTGCTGTGACCTTCAGTCTATTGTCTATTAAATGTAAACCGTTGGTCAAGTGGTCACAAGCGCTACTGCTGCTGCTAAGCATGAGGTCCTGGGTTCGATTCCCGGGTCGAGCAAAGTGTTATTAGGTTTTTTCGTAAGGAATTTCTTAGAGCAGCCACGGAATCTGGATTTGTGCCCAGTTGATGGCAATAGGCTCGCCCCACATGAGACTTAAACATAACTGGCGAGATGTGGTTGTACTCCTGGTACACCTCTGCCTAACTCTTTGGGGATTACAGGCGTGATTTTATGTGATATGAAATAAAATCATAATAAAAAATATATTAATTAAAATCATTTGTCACTTAATATTGATAAATGGAAAAATTATGCTCCAAAACAGACTTTATTATACTTCAGCAAAATAAAATTAATTCATTAGGTACATAAGACAGACTCTTCACTTAATGAGCGAATCGTTGAAGGTTGAAACAGACTTTTAATTATGATTCCACATTATACGCTTACAGAATAAGATGGTTTTACAGCAATAATTAATTTTCCTTTGTATGTGTTTAAGTACTTTGAAGATATTATAATGAAAAGTTGAAATGTTTGACTTATTATACTTGTTGACGTGCGTCTTAGTGGTTTTATAAATTTCTTCAAGTGTAATATTGTACACGAAGGCTTTACCTATGTGTAATATTACCTAATGCCCGCGGCTTCGCCCGCGTGGAGGTCGATAATTGTCTCAGCATCATACTACCGCGATAAAAAGTATCCTACGTTATAAACTATATGTGTGCTAAATTTCATCCAAATCCGTTCAGTAGTTTTTGCGTGAAAGAGTAACAAACATCCATCCATCGTCACAAGCTTTCGCAGTTATAATATTAGTAGGAAGCGGGAAAATAAAGAAGATGTAGTAACAAAAAGAAAGAGTATGCTTAGATGGTCATGTGGAGATGATGAGTGAAAAGCGACTAATAAAATCCCAACTAGCAAAAAAGTTGTATAATATTAGAATTATACCACTAACAGATATGTAAGGGGTTTATGACAGTTTTTCAGCAACTAAACAGTTGTAAAGTAGTCTTCAGTTCGACGCATTAGTTATACATAATTTAAGTCATATTAATGTGTCTGGTAAACGTTATCTCAATCATTTATATGAAGGTCATATAACTTTAAGTCGAGTAAACGTTAGAAAATAGTGATGAGTCGACATGTTTTGTAAATTTAGAACCCTTTATTCAACACTTAAGTAAAAAACTGTTATGTAATGATTACATAGTTAACTATTATAAAATCGTCTTACTAGGTCGTATATTTCCACCTATAACTAACTTTTAGATTGAAACATTATTCTAGTATAACTTTTATAAGTCAATTGATTGTTAATACAATAATTATAACTCAGTCGCCAAACTTATCAACGCCAAAATATATCACCATGATGTCCCTGTAAAAAGTAAAGAAGTATTCCAATGACTATACACAGAGGTTTTTTCTATTTTTCAACAGAACTCAAATTGTAACCGTCATGGTGCCATAAATTGTATAAAAAACATGTATTAAGAACAATAGTTATTATACGTCTCAATGCAGTCGTCCCATGTCTACTGGCAATATGGCGGAAACTATTGATGACAATTAATGTATTTTATTTTTATCAACAATATTGAAACACCAAAATACATATCATGGAAAATTTTAAATTCCCATGTATAAACCACCGCTCTTCATCTTCCACCGCGACAAGCTTTTTTTACATTAAATTAATAAATAATAATGATTATTAAACCATTTGACTTATACCTTTTTGTAAGTTTTATCACAACATAACAGACGGACATACACTTACCTATTTGCTGAGGTTCTACAGAAAGGTCAGGGGGTCTAAAATGGCCGCTTTAGCAGAATCATAATAGGATAATAGTATGAATTACAGTTTAAATTCGTAAAATGGTACAATTCATAATAGTAGGTACGTCTATGACCATTTTACGAATTTAAACTGTAATTCATACTATTATCCTATTATGATTCTGCTAAAGCGGCCATTTTAGACCCCCAGGTGCGTGTACTCGCAAACGGCCGCGGCGTATGTGAATTGTGAAGAGACAAAAGGAGTATGTAAGGATCGTAACTGGTGGCTTGCTGTAGTTTCTGCCTACCCCAATTGAAAAAAGGCGTGAGTTTATGTATGAAAATCTGCCTACATTATATTTTCGTATCAAATAATGAAAATAAGAGTATGTATCTCCTATCTGTAAATTATAATATCATAAAATAGCTCAACATCATAAAAAATATTATTTCGTAGTCACCAAGTAGACATACGCAACGTGCCTCATATTTACATAACAGATACAACAATATTCAAAAACGTCTTAAAAGACGCTATCAAAAACCGCTGAAAAGAATTTATAAAGCATTTTCATAAAAAAGGGTAGGTATCTATCGATACAAAACGTCTAATACCCTTCTATGGTAAAAACAGCACTATTCCCCATACACTGTTTGCATTATCACACGTGGCATTTTTTTTTCAGTGATATGTACTGTTAAACATTTTCTCCAGTCTCGAAGAAACATTTTAAGCTCACATAGCGATTTGAACTTTCCCGTTCACAAGATACGATTGAATGTGGAGTGTGGAGGTTCCAAGATAAGGTTTTTTGGAGTGAAAGAGGTATCAAAGGGGCTACGTTTAACAATAGTAGAGGCGTGTATTGAATGTCACATTTTGTATAGATGACACAGGTTGCAAGAAAGTGGCTGAAAAGCTGTTGTATATTATAAGGCTGCAGCCGTTTAAAGGATGTGATCGAATTTGTATACTCTTGGGGGAATTTTTGAATTTGGAATAGAAATTGATTTTGTGTTCCATGCTTTTGACGTTGTAGTACATAAATAGGTACATCATATTGACTATGTGTGTTCTTAATTTATATCTTTATGGAGTTATCTTTTGTTTGGGTTCGAAATTTTAAAGATGATACCGATACTAGTTTGAGTTTGAAAACGGCTACCACGTATTCGGTACATCAGTCTGAACCCTCCCCCCCAATAGAAATTTTTCGTCAGTTATTAAATAAACTGCTGTTTTCTACAAAACACGGTCAAAATGTAAAGAACAGCTGGTTTTTATTAAGGGGGGCTCCCATACAATAGATATGATTTTTTTACCGTTTTTATAGATAATGGTACGGAACCCTTCGTGCGCGAGTCTGACTCGCACTTGGCCGGTTTTTTGCGTATGTTAATGCTAAATGAAAAAAATAATAATTAAAAAGCATTTATTCGTAGTGACATCCTAAGTATTACAAAAAATGTTACTCCTGCCAAACTGTAAAGCAGTTTTTTGGCAGATGTAGCTCCTATATACAATATTATCTATATTTTTATGTAACTACTCGTAGGTACTTTTCCTAACTAAACACAAATATTTTACTGTAGAACAAAGGCATTAATTACTTTATGAATGTGTTCTTACGTACCTACATAGGTGGTTTTAATGGGGTCCTGGCAATGGTAACGTGAAAGAGTCATGAGTACCTATCTAAAATGAGATTTTGAGAGCACCTTATTCATCATCTGGCTAGCGTTTTCCCAACTACGTTAGGGTCGGCCTCCACCAGTAATTTACATGGAACGACTGCCTATCTGACCTCGACAACCCAGTTAGTACTGGGATACTCATTGGCATGACTGGTTGTCAGACTTTCGGGCCACTGACTAAGCTGTAACGACTGTCAAGGATTTTGTAGATCTTTGTCAGCCGGGAACAATGGCTTAACGAGAGAGAGAGCACCTTATTACGGGTTTTATATCATTCTAATAATAACTTGCTATTACCAAATATTTTCATATTATAATATACCTATAAATCTTTAAAGGAAGGTCAAAATAATCCACCGCGGAAATTTTTCCCCTAACTATACTCCCCACATAAAGTTGGGCATTATTGTGTAAACCGTATATTAATATTTACTCGGAACACAATAACGTCATCAAAAGCAATATCCCTGTTCGCTGAATTTCTCAATCATAACAATTATGAACTTGAAAATTCAAACTTTAACACTTAAGTTCTACAACAATACGAAGGTAGGTAGGTAGGGCGAAGGTACGACCGGCAAAAAAAAACTATGAAGCATAAATAATTATTGTACTAGTTCATTTGATGTTATTAAAATCAGTATACCACAAAACCAAGGACTCGACTGGCGATTGGCTTCAGTGCGATTTCGATTTCCTATTTGAATAGAGGCAACTTTTCCGGTTCTCGTTCTCAGTGTTTGTATAGCGGGTGTATAACGACCCTTAACGAAGCTGGAAGACACTTGTTTTCCCCGTCATTACGATCATTTTTACGGAGATATTGGAGGAATAAATTGCAACGTTTTTCACAATTTGTTTTTTATTTTTTTAATATTATAACTTTAAATAGCTCGTGGCTAAATAAGAACAGCCGCTCGGGTCGTCTTAAGGTTAAGCCGTGCTTTCCTAGTTTTCTCCGTGCCTCGGAAAGCACGTTAAGCCGTTGGTCCCGGCTGTCATTTGTAGATCTTTGACAGTCGTTACAGGTAGTCAGTGACCCGAAAGTCTGACAACCAGTCTTACCAAGGGGTATCGTATTACCTAGCGCTAACTGGGTTTTGGAGGTCAGATAGGCAGTCGCTCCATGTAAAATACTGGTATTCAGCTGCATCCGGTTGGACTGGAAGCCAACCCCAACATAGTTGGGAAAAGGCTAGGCAGATGATGATACTTTAAATACCTCCATGCCCCTTGTACTATTAAATTGCATCCACCAGCCAATGTTTTGAGTGCGTTACAAAGAGTCCTACCGTGTAAAACGTGTTATTTTACCCAAACTAAAGTCGATAAGTACCCAGCAATAATTTTTGAGTAAAGTTACTTAGTTTAATGTACAGAATGCTTGGTTGACGGCTTTGTGAAGGGTCCGTTTACACCATGTATGTAATGTGATACTATGGTTGTCTGCCTCGATATAAAAGGTATCCAGGACTAAAAGGGCCTACGGGCCTGTGGACGGTGAGTAATGGGCTAGCTCGCCGTCCGTCCGTCGTATGACGACGGGCAGGCCGTGTCGACGGCGCGTTCGTGTTCCACGCGCGCCTCAAAGAGTTGTCAGCAACGGGAGGGGCCCGCAAGGGCCGGTGCCTGCCAGGGCTGCGGGACTGTTCGAAAGAGATACCGCGGCCCTGGAACATAAAGGGCCAATGAAGGAACATGGGTGGTTTTTAGTCAGTAAGAGTCTGCCACTCCCTTCTGCTCCGCCCAGAGCGGGGGGGGGGGGGTGTCAAAAAAAAGGACTAAAAGGGCCTAAACAATGTGAAATGTACTGTAAAATTATCAATCCCATATTATTTTAGTCTCCGAAACTCCCGTTACCCCATATAGAACCACTCTGTCCAGGCCATAAGGATTGAAAAAACATAACAACAACAAAACAAAAAACTTTTGTCTCTGACCATACAGAACCTTCAATTAAATTAACCATGTCTAAAATAAAAGTTAATTATTATAACAAAGGGTTTATTTTACATGAACAGTGGCTGTGTTGATTTTGCATACTAAACGGCTAACAGTTTTGCCTGATCCGAATTAAGGGGTGGATTAAAATCTACGTATATATGTGAGCTAGGTACTTGGTTAGGGTTGAAAATTGTTAACCTCGCTATTTATTTTGTTGTTAGGATTGGTCGTTATAAAAACAGAAAAGGTTAATTAATCGTTTTTCTTTGTAATTGTTAGTGTTAATGATTAAAAGTAAAGCACAGGTAGGTGTAGTGCCATATGTAACGTTTAGCGTCAGTCATTATGCACTTTCTTTGGCAAAAACTCAATCAAACGAGATGATATTTATATTTATAAGTGTAATTTTCCTGAAATCTTCGTTTTTTAGGGTTCCGTACCCAAAGGGTAAAACGGGACCCTATTACTAAGACTTCGCTGTCTGTCTGTCTGTCTGTCTGTCTGTCTGTCTGTCTCCAGGCTGTATCTCATAAACCGTGATAGCTAGAAAGCTGAAATTTTCACAAATGATGTATTACTATTGCCGCTATAAGAACAAATACTAAAAATAAAAAATAAAATATTAAGGGGGGCTCCCATGGCGGACAGACCTCCGCCGTGATCTCATGGCGACATGGAGGGAGCGACTATCGCAACCCCGTGCAGGGCCCGCCACGATAGTGGCGATAAGTCCCCTCTTTGAGGAGTGGCTTGAGAGGCGCCACGGCGCCCTCACCTTCCGCCTGACGCAGGTCCTCACCGGACACGGGTGCTTCGGGAGGTACCTGCACCGAATCGGGCGGGAGGAAACGCCCGGGTGCTACAATTGCGAGGATCGACCGGAGGACACGGTGGAGCACACCGTGGAGGTATGCTCCGCTTGGGCGGAGCACCGCCGTGTCCTCGTAGCGGCGATTGTCGGCGGCGACCTCTCGCGTCCGGCCCTGGTTCAAGCCATGGTCCGGGGCGAGAGGGAATGGGAAGCCGTCGCCTCCTTCTGCGAAGCAGTCATGCTAGCGAAGGAGGCGGCGGAGCGTGAGAGGGAGAGAACCTCCTCACGTCCCAGCCGCCGCGGGAGAAGCACCGGGCGTCGGAGGCCACGCCGTGATGGCTCTCGGCCACCGTAGGCGCGGGCCTGTGGACGGCGAGTAATGGGCTAGCTCGCCGTCCGTCCGTCGCATGACGACGGGCAGGCCGTGTCGACGGCGCGTTCGTGTTCCACGCGCGCCTCAAAGAGATGTCAGCAAACGGGAGGGGCCCGCAAGGGCCGGTGCCTGCCAGGGCTGCGGGACTGTTCGAAAGAGATACCGCGGCCCTGGAACATAAAGGGCCAATGAAGGAACATGGGTGTTTTTTAGTCAGTAAGAGTCTGACACTCCCTTCCGCTCCGCCCAGAGCGGGAGGAGTCATTTGATGATTTCTCACCCCCCAAAAAAAAAAAAAAAAAAGGGGGCTCCCATACAACAGATATGATTTTTTTGCCGTTTTTATAGATAATGGTACGGAACCCTCCGTGCGCGAGTCCGACTCGCACTTGGCCGGTTTTTGGTGTTATTCTGTTGTATAATTATATAATATGTTATTTTATAATCACTAGGATTTTGAAACAGAAACTAATTGAGTTGCTCTGGAAAGAGAATATTTTATTAATCACCATGCCTCAAACATCATACTGATGAACTTAAAACTATGATACAAATCTTACCTGAAAACAGAAACAACATATAAAGCTATATTTCGCAACTCCTTTTTAGTTTCGTTATTTTACTCTTATTAACTTTCACTCGCACGTATGTAACATAAGCTCTTGGTCATAGACTATTGTACAGGCTTTATAAGGTTTCTACCATAGTTCAAAATGTCATACGTAAGATACTACGCGCGGGAAATTCAAATGAATGAAGTGTGAACTTCGTTTACATTTAAAGTATCTATCTGTTGTCTGAGACTACGCTCGCGTGAAAATTTTGATGTATACGTATAAGAAATCTAATGTAAATACATATAAAAGCTAACTTATGTTCTTTCCCAGGATAAATCCAAACTAAACAATTTTTTTTTCCTTGCCAAATTTCATTACGATCCGATTAGCCGTTTAGTCTCGAAAAGTTACCAAACCAACAGGCTTAGTTTATTCGTAAGATAGTTGATGGCATCATTGGCTTAATGGTTTCTTCAAAATTTCACAATTTTCCTTTTCGATAAACGACATGTCACTAGAATTAGCAATATTGTAAAATAACTGTGGATCAATTTTGCGTGTACAATAAGTATATTCTTTAAAATTTATCTGTATTATCCGTTAACGCAGCCATATTATCTTTGCTGCGTATAGAAAATTTTGATATTGCAGAAATCACTCAACATAAAACCAGATTGTGAAATTATAAAAAACCGGCCAAGTGCGAGTCGGACTCGCGCACGAAGGGTTCCGTACCATTATCTATAAAAACGGCAAAAAAATCATATCTGTTGTATGGGAGCCCCCCTTAATATTTTCTTTTTTTAATTTTTAGTATTTGTTGTTATAGCGGCAATAGTAATACATCATTTGTGAAAATTTCAGCTTTCTAGCTATCACGGTTTATGAGATACAGCCTGGAGACAGACAGACAGACAGACAGCGAAGTCTTAGTAATAGGGTCCCGTTTTACCCTTTGGGTAGGGAACCCTAAAAATAACCTACACTCCATTAAAAAGTCAATAAGATACATCCTACTTCGCAAAATGAAATCAGGATATTGATACGCACACATGCAATGAGTAACGGGAGGATAATACACGATATTATAATACGCACACACACGTAGTGCCTGTGTATGTATTCTATACGCACACATAAAGGTTCGGTCAAATCGGTACGGACTAATGGTGAACGCGGCTCCGTACATCGGACTCTAACAGATAATGTAAGAAAGAAAGAGAAAGTATTTATTTGTCGTACACAGGACAAAACAAAATTATTAAATTAATAATAAAACAAAATTATATCAAAAGTAAACAGATGAACAAATTAAAAATAAGACACACATTCAACTATGCTTCTCAGCATGGTGCTGTAACATTAAAAAAATGTCACAGCGCTGGTATTCTGTTAGGGCCCAAAGTGATGTGATTTGGTCAGATACGGATAAAAAAAATTACGAAACGAATGTACGTAGTGAAGTATCTGTCAGTGTACGGGGTTCGCACCAGTCAGCAATCTGTACTTACCGGTTTATGGTGCGGTCAAACCGACGGGACTGACTGCGGAGACAGGACAAATAGGTCAAAAGATCACTACATATTCTCTCAAAGGCTGTATGTCCATTGGAGCGGAGTGAGAACGCAACAGTGTATTGGAGTTTCCGTGACGACAGAATCGAAACACATTGTGATTCTCACACGACATCGCTCGTCCGTGCGGTTACGCCACTCTTCCGCGCGGTGTACGTGTGTTCGGCAACAACGGATTTTATACATGCCAGTGCGACGTGAGATCGCCGCTTCGCCTTAGGCTCTTTTTTAAGACCAAAAACGCCTACTGAAACTGGTAACGTTTTTTGTAAGTAATAAACATGTAAATAAATGTACGAAATATACAAAAATAATTTCTATCACATACCTTCCTAATATACGAGTAGATTCAGTTGAAAACTAACGTCAGGCATTACTTGCCTAGCGTTTTTGCTGAACAGAGTCCGAGCGCAGCCGTGGGGCACATAGTCCTGCTGTTTTTTCGTTTCTGCAACTGCAATAGAGTACACTTTTTGTCTTGTTTGTGCATTTGCTTTCTGTCCTTCCACTACACTGTTGCCGCTGATGCAGAGCATGCTCAGCCTATAAGCACAGGCCTCAGGCCACCTCTCAATGAGAGGGAGTGGGCCGTCATCCACCACGCGGGCCCATTGCGGGTTAGCAGATGTCACACGCCTTCCAAGTTTTGGTTCTTGGACATGTCGGTTAACTCAGAAGCAGAATGGAGAAGTGAATTTAATGGATATTACCTGGTTAATGTTCTCAAAATTGTACAAGTCTCCGCTTCAATGGAACGGCAGCATTATTACTGCGTGTGTATTCCATACACACACATGTAATATCGCGTGTGTATTTTATCCGTACAGTCCAAACGACTGAACCGATTTGTACTAATGTTGTGTCATTGTGATCCGAATTTTGTTACATGGTATTATAGTTACGACCGGCGGGTTCCAATCGATTTGTGTGGTCATACTGATTCGTACAGTAAGTTATGTTGAAATATTGTTCAGTGTTTATTTGCCATGTTTTTTTTAGGGTTTTTTAGGGTTAAGCTAAAATGTCTCGTTGTCTTGTGGTACCAAGCGCTACTGCCAAACAGGAGGTACTGGGTTCAATTCATGGGTAAAGTTTTATTAAGTTAGTCATTTTTTAAGCTATTTTTTTTTCTAATTTCTGTGTTAACGCCTATTTTTTGTGCATGCTGTGGTCTCCTGTAATGGAAGGAACACACTTTAAAGAACCTTTATAATTGAGACTTTATTGTATCAGTTAAAATATCCAAATAAATAAATAAATAAAAGTACCGGCCAGAAATAAAAAACGGTTTTCTTATAGGAAATAACAAATTTTACCATATTTACTAGTGCAACGAGAGTCTACCATTAACCCTTCTGTTGCACTATGACTCGCGTTCCGACCGTTTGTATGAAGATACACTACTGTACAACACATTTTGCGTCGCCGTGTGGCACAAACAAGACTTTTTTTTTGCATATTTCGAGTATAATAATCCGGAATTCTGTTCTTTTTTCAAGATATAAAGAATACTACAATCGATTCATGTTCCAGCCTTTCTACATGTATATACAAAATAAGACGATAAACGCTTGCAGGATTATGGACGAAGAAATTACTCTCAAACGCACGAAGTGTTTCCACAAACATTTACTTGAAACGACGACTGGGAACAGCGTTTAGCACTCATGGTACCTTTTCCTTAATAGTACTTACTATCTATAAACACAGTTTCCTTCTCAAACATGCCGCTTGATTCTATAGTAGGTATCTACGAGTACCAAATAAGGAGAATATAATAATTTGGTCACCTGCATACGGACAAAACACGAATTATATTTCATCAATTAAGACCAGACGGACGCGTGGTGGATTACAACCCACTTCTTCTCACTGAGAAAAGGCCTGTATGCCAGCAGTGGGAACATAATACTTATACTGGTTACGCTAACGCAAGCAGACCAGCCAAAACTTCCTTTTTACTTCACACCTAAGAATGCACTTCTTCTGGCATAACTACTCTAATCAAATCTCTACCTGGTAGCTATAAAATATCATTTTATTTCTCGCATTCTTATCAGCAAACTATTTCATTTGATACCCATATTATAATGGGAATGCATAAAAATTACGTCTTGACCGCCATCTTTGGGAGTCCGCCATATTGGATTTAGAATGACATCACTTAGCTAGCCATGTATTGTCATCCAAACTAAACATCTATGCAAAACGTCAGCTCAATAGAAAACCGGGAAGTGGGTAAAATTTGACTTCTACGGTTTAATTCCATAGTTTGTTAGTTACTGGTATGCGTGGTAGCGCATATAGGTCGTTTACTTAGAAAAAAATAGACAACGGAACCTAACTAACCGTTTGAGCAACAAACAAATGAAACACATTACACACAAACCTAACTATTTGTGTACAACAATACACAACAACAAACACAAATTTCGTACATCTAATTCAATTCGCACCTCGCAGCTATTCCCCTTTAATCCGACGCCCGTTTAATATTCGACCCGTTCCGGGTATAAATGGTAATGAGTTACCCAGTTTTAGCTAAATGAAGATTCTGTTTATACGATAGTAACCCGGCTAATCCGGTGATCCAGTGACTAGCTATTGAAAACGCATTTTGTCTTCAGCGGGAGGGGACGCTGTTATGCAACTGTGTCAACCCGTGAAATGAAAAAAAACTAGTGTATTCAAAGATACTGCAAAGCAGTTATGTAATGTTTATTTTATTTTCGCTTTCTAACAATATGTTGGCTAGTATACGTTAGTTTTTAATTAAGTATGTTAATGAAAGAAGTGTCAGCTGTAATTCTAGTAATCTTCGTTTTCTAATTAGGTTATGATTTTTCGAATATTACAGAAAGATGACCAGCGGAACTTAAATACAAGCTACGTTTTGCAATCTCACATGTAAAAAAAAACTTTTTGTGTGCAACTTATGCATGTGTGTGATAAAACTAACATAATTTTCATATTAACTACTTACTTTCGTAAACTTTATAACACATAAATGTAGGTACATACATACATAAAGTCACGCTCTTGATGGGGGTGGGCAGAAAAAAACAGAAAACCACCTAATACGATCCTTACAAAGTCTTTAAACAAAAACTACTATTTACTCAAAATAGCGAATGTGTAGGTTGTCACCGTATTACCGTATACAGACATCCGTTTACTAAGCTAGGCACCTATCGATTTATGGGACTCGGGTAAATTAAATGCGTCTCTAGTGAGGTGTCGGGAGATAGAGAAAATTGTGTACCGAGTGTTATAGGGATTTACTTGTCTAGCTTGTATTGGTTAATTAGTTTGTCTTTCCAATTAGGAGTGTGCTGCTTCTGTAGGTGGTATCTGTAGTAAGGGTTAATTTCAATATTTGAACATGTTGTATGTGTTGTTTTCAGTGTGTCACAGATGCGAATTGATCTCACAATAATTTCAGGCGTTTTGGAAAGCTTCAGTTGTTTAACAGTTTTGGGAAACTCGATGTCAAACTTTTTACTATTCTTCTATTGAAGCCTAAGGCCAGGTAAACCAAAATATTTAATGCCACATTTAGCTAAGGAACGGATCAATGACTAAATGGGTTTATAATTAGTTAAAATCACAGTCAAATCATTTGATATAACTGAAATTCAACTTATAAATTGATTTGTATAGCTCGAAACAAAAAATATGTGGATATTATCAGATTACTTACTTGCATACATTAACAACTTTCAGCCCCGCGCAATTAAAGCGAGTAACTTCCCCATCGGAACGCATCGTGCTAAAGCGTAAATCGCTTCACTTTCCGCTGTAAAGCGGAAATAAATTAGTTGTGTACAAAATTTTTCCGCTAAAGGATTTTAATGAATTTTTAAAACGGTCCCGGGGCCCGTATCGCACCGACAACTTTAATTAAAAATCCTGGAGGCGTAAAAACGGCGACGATTTCAAAATAACTGGTAGAAAAAGCGCGGAATGATTCCGTTTGGTTTTATTTCGTACGAACAGATGTTGTAGCGTTCCGTTTCTATACTGCACGTATTTCAAAAAGTTAAAACCGATATCTGGGAATTGATTTGAAATTTGGCATAGGCATTCAGAACCATCATCGGGTATTTATTTTGGGGAATGGAGGATAATGTCGGTTAATATGCTGGTTTTCCTGTTATACTACTATTTTAATTATAAACAAAACCTTAATTGTACGGACCCCGGTGTTTTCTGTACTTTTACCTAAACTACTGAGCTATATGAGCAGACAATTTAATTGTTATGGAACCTACGTCAAGTTGCAGTGTTAGAGCCATCGTGGCTAAATAATAACAGCCGCTCAGATCTTAAGGTTAAGCCGTGCTTGCCTAGGTTGGTCTGTAGATGGGTGACCACCCCCGAGTTGCCCAAAAAGTCTGACAATCAGTCTTACCAAGGGGTATCGTATAATTCAGTACTAACTGGGTTGTACAGGTCAGATAGGCAGACACTCCATGTAAAATACTGGTATTCAGCTGTATCTGGTTAGACTGGAAGCCGATCTCAACATGGTTGGGAAAAGGCTAAACAGAAGATGAGAGCCATGTCATAAAACTGCCAAAGAATTACTGTATTGATTTGAATTTCAGGACTATTTAAATTGAAAGTCAATTTCCTTATCAATTCTCCTGACTTACACAATACAATACATAAGAACGTACTTCTACAATACCTGAAATTGTGCCAAAGATCTTCGAAACATACCGAAGCTGTCTATACCATCTTATGTACATCCTTCAACGCTCTATAGACGTACCACTTCAGACTATTACATATCTGTCAACACGAGATAGCACTCCGCACGAAATCGGAAACTTAAATACGTATCCACTCCTATCAAACTCGAATCGAGACGTAGCAATTCGAGAACTCGTCGAGACGTAAATTGACGATATTATGCCGTAATCGAAGCAAGGAATTGGCGCTTTAATGTAAATGTAGGTTCTCAAGAATTCTCTTTGCCCCTATGCAGCTGCATTAGCTGAGATCACCGCATCACTCCCCCAAGATATAGTGATACGTTCATCTTAATTATATAGGCTTATAGCTGGGATTAACTGTCCCCTTTTAATCTTCAGATGAAAGTGATGGAAACCTTTTTGTGAAACCCAGGAGAAAAGTAATTACGTGCCTATTAAGTATTAATAGCTATGATGTGTAATAGAAAGGGTTAAGCGATTTTATAGGCCTCATATCTGATCTTAACCATAGTAATAACGGTAGGGAACAAACGTTATTTATTTAAATTATTTTGTTCATTATTCAGGGTACTAAATTAACTCTCAGTAAAAAGGTCTATATTCAAAGAGGTGCACAATCAAGATTAACGTTTTTTTGACGAGAACAAAGTTGGTACGTGAGACAGGAAGTTAGGGAGCGACTTGAAAATGGAACGGAAATAGTGAAAAGGAAATGACTTCATTCCGATTCCAAGGAGTCTCGTGTTGTTTGTGAATCGGCACCTCGATAGGTGTGTTTTAGAAGGGGAGCACGGTTTAAAGAAAAAGTTTTCAAGCAGTGCTTTGCAACTTAAACTAAGAAAATCTTTTGAACTTTTCAAATCTTGATAATGGCTTACAATAGACGAGCGTACTTATTTCATAATTTGGCAAGATAAGAATTAGCTATTATTATTTAATTTTAAACGATTAATAACATCGCTTTGTCTCAATTTAGTAGTTATTTCAATATACCTCTTCTCATTTATCCTTACTTGGATAAAGCCTAACTAATTTTCTGTATAAATTGTCATTTTCAGGTTCAACAACAAGGTTTCATTACGTTATTTT
This sequence comes from Eurois occulta, assembly GCA_950022335.1. NCBI lineage: Eukaryota > Metazoa > Arthropoda > Insecta > Lepidoptera > Noctuidae > Eurois > Eurois occulta. The sequence goes on from OX465496.1 coordinate 10,684,104, forward strand.
CGCTAGTGCATTTTGATTTTAACATAAACATGTAACTGGTGTTTAAGTCAAATAGCAAAAGGTGTTGAAACCCTACCGTATTAGAGAAATCCGCTTTAAACGATTGTATTTAAGTACACCAAAGCCTTTGAAGATTATAATATGCTCATAGGTATACATTATGGTTCCTGTATACTAGCTGTACACAATAAAGACCCGTTCCCAGCCTCAGGCAATGCGAGAGGTATTAAAGGCACGCGTACTGCTACCGTATATCGCTTCGCAAGTAGCGTAATCTGATCGAGATCAGAAAAACATCAATGTGTTAGGTGGTAGATTGAATATCAATTATTTCATTTATTACATGTACTTATTACTCCAATTAGGAAGAAAAAAACCCTGTAGTTTTTGGGTAAGCTCTGCAAAAAAGGTAACTCTGTTAGAAGTTTTATTTTTAATCTGTTTTTTTGATGATACAAATGCTGACCAGCTTTTGAAAAGAGTCTTTCCGAACCTTACAGTGTCGCTGTGCAGCACAATTTTTTAATGGCTTCTAACTAATGCTGACAACAACAATTAGAGAAAACTCCTACACCCAATACTAGATGGCCCAGAGAAGTAGTTGAAATGGTGAAATGGTGAATGGTGGTGAAATGGTCCCTCATGACCTTTTGGTCATGAGGGACCATTTCACAAAATTTCTGTCTTGCCATGGACCACCCAGTTGGTTTATTGGTTTGGAGGTAATATGCAGCACTTAAATGTAAACAAGTAATGGATTGTGATCTATAAAGTTAAGTTAAAATTTTTCAAAGCCAAGATTTTTTTTTACGATTAATTCACATAACAGTTACAGATTTTAATGAAATTTTTGTGATTGCAAATTGTTCGCGCTGGTTGTCATTTATCTTATTAATGGAATAGCTCCGCGGACCACTTGGGACGCTTCCAGGGTCCACCTGACCTGTGGTCCGCGGACCACTGCTTAAGAATCACAGGCCTAGAGTATATCGATGTTCCAATATTATTATTACAAGTTTTTATTTAACTTGCCTTGTTAGTTTGCTAATTAGTATGTATGTATTGGTCAAATCTTACTACTGAATTTCAAACCAGTTGCCCTCAACCGATTGAGCTGAAATTTTGGACACACCTTTGGTTTTAGTGACATAACATTTTTATGATATACATGACTTGATCCTGCAGCCGGAATCGTCTCCTCAGGAGAGAAATCCTCAACGGTTAATAGCACGTACACGAAACTTTGTATACACTTTCAATGTTGATGAATAAATAACCTTTTCATTGTAATAAGCTTATTTAAGAAAAAAAGTATAATCTATTATTCATGTTTGTTTCGATGTTTACGAGGACTTATTGATGTAAAAACATCGATGTTTATCGACCATTGATGAATATCGATCATCCCTACCAAACAGCTTCTTTCATTAGTTTTCTTGCAATTTCAGTCGCAGACGCGTCTCCCTTAAGCGTGTACTTAATGGCCTAGGGTTTAAGGAAACTGAGAGGTTTACTAATAAATGTCTTCTATATTTATATCACTATCCCTTCTTAATAAACAATTAAGCAATAAATTGTGGCTTTAAGGCCTCGTTTACGCACTTAACTCTAAGGCAGGTAGGTAATCTTATCTTAATGAAAGTTAGACGAAGAATAAGTTACTAGACTTAATAAGCAATTAGACAGACATAACATAGATTTATCATAATCATAATCATTTATTCACGAATTTAAGACAATCATACAGAGTAACTCAATAATACATCATTGAATGTGAAATGGTACAATGTAAAGGTAAAATGGTTTGGCTGTCTTTAGACTGATTCGCCCTATCCCCTCGTTGAGCGGATAGTCTTCCTCAACCTTAGAACTACAGATTTCTACAAGGTTCCTGTTACAAGTGACATAGCAGCAGTTTGATTACATACTGTATAGGTAATAAATCATGAAATAGATAATTATATTAATTAAATAATAGCCTTTTAGCAAAGTGCGGTTTTACTTTATGCTGTGCCATGATCTCTTGTTTAATGAATAATTTTCGCACCGTAAGGACACCTAGTTCTTGGTAAAGTAGGTGTGTCGGATATGTGTACTCTTTGCGAGAAATTACTTTAAGTACCATGCGTTGGGCTCTTTTGACAGACAACATGGTTGTTTTTGTGGTTCCTCCCCATACATTCAGGCCGTATATCAGTATGCATTGGCAGAGTGCTAAATAGGTTTTTATTAGTAGCTTAATGTCACATGCATTTCTAATAGTTTTAAAATTATAAATTAGCTTTCTTGCGCGATTATTTACTTTAATGACGTGTTCTTTCCAGTTTAAGTTTTGGTCTACTATAACACCAGGATATCTTTTAGAATTGGTTTTGGTGATTGGGTTACAAAGACAGGTACTTTGATTGTTGCAATGGTGAGTTTATATATTTATTGAGCTAGGAGACGGTTAAGTTCTACTGTTAATTGTGAATGTAATATATTTCGTTTTGTCAAGATTAAGTGTCAACAGATGATTGCCCAGCCATGAGGTTACTAAAGCAATACCTTCATTTGCTGCTTCGGTTACATCTTTCCACGTGTTAGAGCTGAACAATAATACTGCAAATATTATTATTTGACCATTTTGTAAAAGGAATTTGCAGAGGTCATTAATATTATATTAAAAACAGCGTAGAACCCAATACACTGCCTTGAGGCACTCCGAAGGTGACATTTTCCTCATGGCTTATACTAGTATCAATTTTTATAACCTCTTTCCGGTATGACAGGTAATCTTGGAAAAGCTAGAGAGGTATTCCCCGAATTCCTAAGGTATCGAGTTTGTTCAGGAGAATGGGTTAAGAGACGGTGTCGAAGGCCTTTGCCAGGTCTAGGAATGTGTCTAGAGCCTTCTGTCCCCTATCCATGTTTTCGACTACATAAGATTCCTAAAAAGCGAAAAATATCACCTACTGATTTTTCATAAACTAAGAAATATTGACTACGTCAATTCAATTGAAATGTTGGTAAAAAATAGCGAAAGCAACCAATCAAACGCGATGTCATTAAAGTATGAACAATATTAACATTCTTGAACTTAACGGTCACCATCATAATTTGGCTAGCCTTAACCCTACTATGTTAGGGTCAATTTCTGTCTTCTAATCCCCTAAGTTAACTTACTGGACTGCCAAAGTCACTTCATTGTGGTTGGTTGCTGGTTGTAAAATACAATATTATAGTAAAAAAAAACTAAATCCCACGCTTTGCAGTGACGTCATATTACTTTTTGCATTTCGCTCTGCAAACACTTTCATTTGATACCCTTAGCATGGGAATGCATAAAAATTAACTAGTCCGCCATCTTTGAAAGTTAATAATATTAGATTTAGAATGACGTCACTTAGCTAAACATGCATTGTCATTAAAACTAAGCATGTATGCAAAATATTATCACTTCAATCAGAAACTGGGAAGTTAGTCAAATTGACTTCTAAGATTTTTTTACATAGTTCATAAGAGAGAAAAAAAATCCTTTATTATAAAATCCCAAGCAGCAAAAAATTAATCAGCCTATAAAGTTTCGACTACTGGTACAGACAACTATTAGTAAGAATGAGTGGGCTATCCACTAAGCGATACTAGTACCAGTTGGTAGTTGTCACATGTCTTCGAATTTTTCGTTCTAGGACATCTCTATCTTATGTTGCAATAAATAACACCAAGTAAAGCGCCTGCAAGACTGGAAAGAGAAGTGTTGGTCGTTTGGTGGTGTGATTGGCAGACGACCTTTTTATAATCGCGGAAATATCATGGATAAGGCTGGCACAAGTGCGTGGAGCTTGGCACAAGCAAAGAGAGGCCTATACGCAGCACTGGGTGAAGTGTGGATGATGATGATGATGAAAGCGACTGCTTGGGTTTAAACCCACAACCTTCGGCTCAAAAGTTGGCGACGGTATCACTGGTCTACATCCCAAGTAGCCAAGCTTATTTATTAAAGCAAATATCACAAAGGAACTCATCAAACACATGCACAAGTAAATATTTACCTTCAACAAAACTTAAGTTAATTTCAGCATTAATTGTTGGCCCATAAACCTGTTTACAGGGAGTTGTTGTCCGTAACGTATGGGACCAGCGTAACGGTGCGTGAACCAACATTGTCGGCCTTTACGGTTATCACATAAAGCAAATAGTGTTCCGTTACCTTTTGTGGGAGAAAATGTTTGATGAAAATGTTGATGGTGTTTCGAATTTGCATAAGGTTATGAGGTGCAACTGGGTTAAATGATAATTTTATGATGATTAAGAGTATTTTGGTAGGAAAAAGGTGGCTTTCATTCATTTCATTTATTTGTCAGAATAATGTTAAAATTGGTCTTAAAATTAGGGAACAAAGGAGATTGAGCAAGTTACTATGGCACTTGGTTGCGCATCTTTTGACACAGTATAGTAATGAAAATTAGACACAAAAAACTGAACTGTTATTTAAACATTCGAGAGGTTGTTATGATCTCTTGAAAAAAATAATGGGCAGTTATTTTTTTATCGGCGGTTGGTAAATTTGTGCGACAGTAAAACATAGACAGTACTTAATAAAAAAACAATTGGGCAGTTATTTCGTCTTACAGTGTCAGTACTAAAAATACGTAAGCAGACTAATAAATAAATGGCCAGTAAAAATGATGGAATGGGCCGTTCGATAAATAGTTCGGGAGTTCATAGGAAGCGGAGACACCCGGACTTGGGGTTAGGTTACCTAAGATAAACCCTGCAGACAGAAATAGAATAGAAATAGGGATTTTTAGGCGAATGTAAAGTGTTTTGAGATTTCTTACTGACTAATTCCGATTTGCCAACTGCCCACTCGTAACTGCCCACTTAGTTATTTTACTGCTCAGTATTTATTAAATGATCCATTAAATTCATTCAATGATCCATTAAATGAACCATGAGGTGCTTGTGGCATAATAACAGCCGCTCAGATCGATCTTTAGGTTAAGCCGTGCTTACCTAGGTTGGTCTGTGGATGGGTGACCACCCATTACATACCGAGTTTCCTCCGTGCCTCGGAAAGCACGTTAAGCCGTTTCTCCCGGCTGTCATTTGTAGATCTTTACTTTGTTACAGGTAGTCAGTAGGTACCCCAAAAAGTCCAGTCTTACCAAGGGGTATTGTATTACCCAGTACTAACTGGGTTGTGGAGGTCAGATAGGCAGTCGCTCCATGTAAAATACTGGTATTCAGCTGCATCCGGTTAGACTGGAAGCCGACCCCAATAGTAAGTTTTAACTGCCGAACTTGTTAATAAATATGCATTTTGTAATTTTTAACTTACCAAAACTACTATATACAACTGCCGCTTTAAATCAGTGTCTTAAAATTATCACAATGTCCAAATTATTCTGCTGTTTTCGGCGTACAAATATTTATACATTACGGAGTATTACCAATTATTCTACAATGTTCATAAATTAAATATAAATTAAATTCAGTCAGGTAGTTTTAATCAGTTTACTTTGTCCGCATATTTTACACAGCAGTGACTGCGCAGCAGTGGTAGACAACAGTGAGATTATTACAAGAAAAATAGTACTTTTAGAAATCTTTGAATGAAGGAAACTCGTAACAACAGGTTGGCAGGTATTCTGAAAACATGAGAACATCTGGAAAACTGTTAAAATGTTACAGCAGCAATGCGCCATGTTGAGATACCCTTTGGGAGCCTTTTGGTGTCGTTTTTGTACGACGCCATTTAGTTTAGTGATTTATTTTTAATTATATTTTTTCTTATGTTTACTTTTTACATCATTTTAGTTTGTTCTTTGTGAGACAAATAAATACTTTTCCTTTTTGGTTATCAAATACAATCTATGCTTAAAAAAAACAAATCGATCGAATCTGTGATTTAAACATTCCAATTCAAATGTCACCTCAAAATAATTCATATCATATTATACACATTTATTAACATCGTTAATCCCTTCATTATTCACAATCATACGCACTACGCTAATTAAGAAAATTTCCCCAATTCTCGACCTAAATTCAGCGGAAAACTCAAATATACACAACTTCCTTGATTAACATCCCGCAGTTATATGCAAATATATACTTATTGCCGTAAAGGGCACCGGTAGATGCCCTTAAGCACAAAGTAGAAAGATACAGAACCTCGACTCCATACAACGAGGAAAAACGCACACACACATAGTCATGCTTCACGTACAGCGAGTGCAAGTGCATTTATAGTATCATTTTTTGAGATCCCCGTACGTACGCGTCTATGTGTGCGTGTGCCAATTTTCTCTCAATGTTTAGAGAAGTCCTTCTGAATCTATCTTTTTGGTACCTCAAGGGTACTGTTAGAGAAATTGACGCGAAACAGCGAAGGGTAATGAGGTTAGACCCACAATGTGCGATGTATGCGGTTTCTTCAAGTCGTTGTATGAAAATTGGAACACGGTTTGTAGCAAATTAGTTTTGGTCATATTTTCGTTTGTAATGCTAGTTGGGTGGAATTGAACTGCTTATTTACATAAGTCGTAATAAGTAATCATTTGTAATATACTCAAGTACTAGCCGTTGGCCACGGTTTCATTTGCATATTGCATCATATCATCACGCCGGCAATCCCCGAAGGGTTAGGCAGAGGTGTACCCAATAAATAGTACACCCAAATTTTATTAGTTATGTTTAAGTTCCATGTAATAGGGGGGAGCCTATTGCCACCAACCGGGCACAAATCTAGACTCCGTAGCTGCCACTGGGAAAATTCTTAATGGAAAAACCCAAGTAGACTTTGGCCGACCCGGGTATCGAACACAGGATTTCATGCTCAGCAGTCGCGCTTGCTGCGACCACTCCACCAACGAGGCAGATCATTAGATATTTTTTTATTGTGCTCGAATGTAATACCTATCCGTAGAAATCGTTTCAGATGAGTCGTGAAAAATTAACAAATAGTTCCGAGGAATCAGTCTTCCCTTTTTGAATCAGTGATATTAGTTTATTTTGGTGGTTTTGGTTTAATGTATTTTTTTTTATTACAAAATGGGCCTGCTCTTGACCTCGATCACGCCTGGTGGAAAGCGATGGATGAGGTCTATGATAAAACGAGCGTGCCCATTTAAATGATTTCATGACTGTTAACGGGCACGGGCCCAGGTGACTATTTATAAGAAGGTGTAAGCAGTAGCCCAGCACACGGGCCCAAGGCGAGTTGGTGATTACAACATTTATATCACCGAATTTTCAGTTTTGGGATGTATAGGTTTCTTCACCATTTTGTTATGGTGATTAATTAAATTTAAGGAAAATTTCGTGCGGAAAGATTTTAGTATGATGGGTGTAAGAGTAAAGGAAGACCAAAGAAATGATGGATGGACTGTGTGAAGGATGATATGGCAAGAAAGGAGGTGTCTGACGAGATGACGAGTAATAGAGAAGTTTGGAAGAAGAACACATCCTACGCCGGCCCCAAATAAATTTGGATAAGGCCAGGAGAATGATGATAGAGTTAAATTAATTTATAGTAAGTAAAACACATGTCTGAGTTTAGATCTACCTTTGTCTCCACGAGGCCACCACGACTCATTGGCGCTCAGCTTCCACAGTAACCTGTCGGTTGAGAAAGCATAAGTATAATCCACTGCTGGGACATACGGCCTCCTCTCTAAGAGAGGGAATGGGCTATAATCCATGAGAAAGACACAGAGACATTTTTTATGCAAATGACGAGTGGATAACACCACCTTTTACGAAAATATATCGCTGCACACATTTAAATTGCAGGAAAGGTTTTTTTATCTCCACATATTCCGTAAAGGCAAAGGAATCTAAGTAGACGTTACGAGCAGATGTTACGTTTTTTACATATTGGAAGTGGTCCAAGACATTTGAGATGTTTTATCACTCTTAACTTTGTATTCTTTGAACCTCTTTTACTGTAGGATTTAAAGAAAATAGGTACTCTATCAGTAGTGGGTGTATCGAAACGTATTGGCACTTAGTTAAGGATATTCATTGTTAAGCTAATTGACACTCTACATCGATTTGGCGTGTTAGTGTGTTTTCAAACATAATGTCGAGGAATGAAAGTTGTGATTCGATTGAACAGCCAATTTATGTTGGTAGTCAATTTGCTTAGCAATTATTTCTTGCAGTATCAATGGGTGTACAGTCTTTGTAGTCCAATCTTTTGTTAATCGCTTTAAACTCATTCTCTCAACTACTTAATGCCAACATTCTAAATGACAAGAGACAACGTAAAATCCCCAAAAATAGCTCAGCTTAGAAAAATAGACCGCTCTGGAATTGAAGTTTATTTACTTCCCTAAAATAAAGTCGTCCTGTGTTCTTCAAACAAAACCTGAATGTTCAAGAAGCGTTCAAATCTACAAACGGAAAATAAATAAGCGAACAAGATTCTAATCTTCATTTTCTTATTATGAAAAAGCCACGGAGAGGAAGATTAATTCCTTTGTAACCCACCCGAACAATCGCACGTGGTCGGTTGATTACTTCACAGAGATGTTGATTAGAACCATGAAAATGTATTATAAATAATTTCTCTCTTAGAAGTTTCACCCACGGCGACTTTTTCGCGTCGCTTGTTTTATAAACGCGCTTCTGTAACGATCGTGCCGAGTGTTAATTGCGACGCACGACAGCAACGATGTAAACGCGCGTCAGACTCGCTACTATATCGATATAAACGCGTGACTGTTTCTGACGGCATCAGGGGTATGAAGAGTGGGAGACGTCCGGAGGTTGCGTCGCATCGCGCGTCAGTCGCGATGCGCGACTGACGCGCGATAGTTGTGATACAGAATCGTGGTTACAGTGAGTATCGCGACTGTATCCAGTTTTGCGTTTTTATCTAAGCAAAAAGTCCCCGTTGGCGAAGACCCCAAAGGAGCTTCATTGAAATTCAAAATAAAACCAAAAGATTGTTCGAGAAGAATCTGAGATTAAAATTCCACCCTTTATTTTGGGGAGTCAATAGATTGAAATGAAAGCCAGAAATCAAAGGATCGCCGCCTATTTATACAGGAATTCGATAAAGATTTTGCAGGAAATTTATATTTAAAGAACGTTGAACTGCTTTTGCAGATACGTTTGATTTTAGGCGCTCATTTAGATACCTACTTATTTGATTGATTCATGTATAATCAAGTCTATTGGAAATAAAAGTTAAATCAAATAATATAGGTAATTAGGTACCGTCTCTAACCTCTTGGCCACGAGATTTATGTTCATGATGCATGCGCCTCCTGACTGGGAAAAAACAAAAAACATCCGAAAGCAAAGATATTTTTCACTTTTTTTTTGGAAGTCGGTTTTGTTTTTGTTTTTCCGCAGATTTTTATTTTACTCTTTTTAGTTGAGATATCCTACACAAATTCTTGTCATATTTAAATTTTAATCAACATAGACGAACAAGAAAAATTATACGTAGGTATTATAGAAGATAACACATAAACTATCCAAGTATAGTTAATAAAATATGGGAACAACAGGCGTACTTCCTCTACCAAATAAAAAAAAATCATGAAGTTAGGACCAGTGATCAAAGAGAAATCGATGTACCTATACATACATGAAAAAATGATGCTTGTGGAATACCTTTTTTAGCAGTCGGTTAAAAAGAAAGAATTTGAAAAACATACTACGAGTCACAGCGACGCGATTTGGGGATGGACGCTGTAGTATGCTCACTACAGCGCAAAGGTAATAAGAAGAGCGCGCGTCTAGCGTTTTTGCGTCGCAAATCTCATCACACGAGGCTGAGAACAGGGCCTAAGATTATTAACGAAGATGGTTCGAAAACATCAAAACAAATTTATGAATGAATTAATTAATAAACAAAGGGTGAACGTTATTGCGATATTTGATAGCTTTATTTTCATTAAATATTAGGGGAGAAATGTCCATAAACATGGAGTAAAATAATTTTAAAACTACTTCCACTAAGGACAAGTTTAAATTTTTATAGGAATATACCTAGCGTTTTCCCAACTATGGCATGGACTGAACTGGGATCGGCTTCCAGTATAACCGGACGCAGCTGAATACCAGTATTTTACACGGAGCGACTGCCTATCTGACCTCCACAACCCAGTTAGTACTGAATAATACGATACCCCTTGGTAAGACTGATTGTCAGACTTTCGGGCCACTGATTACTTTGTCAAAGATCTACAATTAGTATCCGGGAACAACAGCTTATCGTGCTTTCCGAGGCACAAAGGAACCTGTGTAAGCGCGGTTTACCCTGAAGATCGACCCGAGTGGCTATTAGTAGGTACTTAGCAACGAGCTCTTCCTTCATTGAAATATTGCTAGTAACACAAAAATGAATGACACTGACACTGGTGTTACTTCAAAATCAACAGCGCTGTTTTATTCAGGCATTCATTTAGAGGCGACATTTCCGTGTTAGTAAAAACTTATAAACACTAACAAAATGTTTATTCGTATAACAGCCAATATAACTTCTCTATCTACATATTAAGCAATACTAGCTACATTAACAAGTCAGCACATTAACACTTAAATAAAATATAACGCCTCGCCAAAATCCGGAGCAGCTAAGGGGCTATCCACAAACAGACACTGTCTATTTAAAATAGCATTTTGAATTATTCACAACCCACACCCCTGACGAAGGGGTTGATTATCCCCTACGCATAGGATCAGGAAGGGAAACCCAGCTTTAGGGTTGCTCAAAAGAAAGAATGAGTATCTGACATGTGGCGTGACTTCGCATAAATTATTATGCGAACGGAATAAAATTATGCTAGTTATTTCTAGATTAATTCATTAAGATTTTATTGGTATACTAGCTGTTACACGCGACCTTCGTTCGCGTGAAATTATTATAAAAATATTACTTTCCTTTTTGAATCGGCTTTTGTTACTAATTTCAAGGGTTTTTTTTGCACGGAACCCTAATTCTTACTTTAAAAATAAAAGTAGCCTAAGTTACTCTTTAAAACATCAAAATCAGTCCAGCCGCTGTCTCGGAGATTAGCCAGAACAAACAGACAGTATAACAAACAGCCGTATAAATTATCATATTATGCATTCAGTAAAAAAACTGCTATTTGGATATTACAAACAGATACTACAATTTTATTTATTTGTACAGATTGTTTTTTTATGTACAGATATTATTACTGTATTATGTAGTGGGATTGATTTAATTAGGTTTACTTTGGATTGAATAATTTGCAAATAAAAACACTCGTATACCATAATAACATAAAAAATATAATGTTAGATGTTTCACTTTACTTATAAATTAATTACTGGAAAAGGTCAAATCCTTTTAGAAACTGTGTCACAAAATGTAAAAGGAAAGTTTCATCAAAGTTGCTCGCTTTCTATATAAAGAGTTAACAGTTCCTCGAATAACAATTTTCAATACGAATTAAATAAATCTCGCGTTTCCTATTAAAACATCTTTTGAACAGCAGGTTTTCAATTACGCCGTTCTAAATTAATTTAATTCAAATAAATTAAAATTATTACTAAATAATTGAGAGCTTCCACGTTATACTTTACAGCAGGTGGAATTCTCAGATAGTGTAGATATTTGATTGAAATGGCAAAATTGCTGCCATTAGGGAACCTGAGATATGATCGCTGGATCGTTGATCCCTTAGTCTGAATACCTCGACAGTGGCCAGTATATCCGGATGGGTGGTGAAGTCCGGAACTACATTGAAACGTACTGATTTCGATGTAGTATTGGCGTTCTCCTTTACTTGCAGCGCCCCCTCTGAACTGACAAGATTATGTTGGTCGCCGCGCAGTCGTATCTTGATTGGAACTATTGTTCATTTCAAGGGATTTATGGCTGATTTGTATGTGATAAATACGTGAAGGTAGTTTGAATGCATGGGGAGCGATGGGGTCTTCCTTGATTGCTGTTAAATTGTTTAGGAGTATTAACCATTAGGGAGTTTGCTGGATGCAAGTGGGAGCTTATATGCGTGTAATTATTTTCTGGCTATTGTGTCCGTAAACAGATGTTTTGATGAATTCCTTTTCTCTTTTATCAAGGTAGCTGGCTGGTTTCAGTGATGTCTTAGAAAGTACATATGAATTGAGAAAGTCAAATTGATTCCTACTTCTTTGGTTTTAAACCCACAATGTCGTGCATGGGAGGCGCTTGGCTTTACCACTTTATACATTAAGGTCATAATTTTAATATTACCAACACGTTTTAATACAGGCATTTAATAAACTAGGTAGACTAGGTACACCCACACATTCTACGAAAAATGTTGGTAAGTACAGACGTGTACAAAATTGCTGAACAATTTAATAGCCAAATTAGATAATAATCTAACATCTTAATTGCAGAGTATTTCTTTAACAAAGGCATTTACATCACAAAATTACCTCATAAAAGGCCATTTTTAAATAATTAAGAATACCGTAGCAATGCAATTAAGTTAAAATTAAAAAAGTGGAAATAATTAGTGTCTCCTCTTCCTCAGGTAAGGAGTGGCTCGAAATTTATGAGACGGCTCGAAAATAAGTCGCTTCAAGTTGTACCATAATGTTCCTTATGTTAACTTTTATTTTCCTTACGGTCTTATTTATGTTGAGAAGTTTGTGCTTCCGTAGCCTAGTTTAAGGTGTTTATGTGTCTTAATTGGGTTAACAAAAGTTGAGAAATTATTTGAGGAGCTTTTTCTGCTCAGTAGCATTTTTTCTTTCAGAGTTTACTGATTTATTTTAAGTTTGGCTCTTTCATTTCCAAAAGCGAAAAAAACTTCTACTTTTCAGTTTTCGAAAAATTTGGGTCGCTGACTTATTTTTTTACCGTCTTATTATTTTAAGCGAAATAAATTCTGAATTCAACAATCGTACTTTTCATGTAAAACAAATAAAGCTATACGCTACCAGGGTTTTAGTCGTTTGACGATTAATTTTATATGTGTGTTTCTCAGGTTTGACCTACATAAAACGAGAATTTTCCGTTTGCATATAAATAAGTAACCCTCGTCAGGATAAGACGGACGGTGTGCTGAAGCCGCTTTCTCTTTCCATAATATTTAATACAATTTTCCCTCAATCCCCCAGAATTATTCTCGCTATGATTTTTGGCCTTGATTTTTGCGTAAGAAAAATATTGTAAAATTTTTGGAACACTTGTGAGTGTGATTGTAAGTACTATAGGCTTTTAATTTAGATACCTAATATTATTTTTAAGTCTGACAACCAATCATACCATGGTGTATCATAATATTACATTGTACAAAATTTATGGAAGCGTGCTATAATTGTACAATATCCTTCCTTCATTATGAACTTTATATCAAAAGTGAATCCCAAAATAGACGAGAAGAGACTTTTATATTTCATTTATATTATAAATAATTGGGTCTCTTTAAGTGGTACTTTCTGTGAGTGGAACCTAACGAGCACTGAAGTTTTTTATTAAGCCATCTTCAACCCTAATATACCACCGCTATAATATTGGAAAACCATTGCATTAAAATTATTATTGTGGTCGGAAATTCGATAAAATAGTAATATTTGCCTGAATTAAAAGTACCTAAAAGAAGTTAAATGGATTGTTAAAGATTTTCTAAAAAACAACAATAAAATGCCATAATATGACATATTCAAAATTATCGTTCCATTACGACCTATATTAAGACTTTATTTTGCAGTTTTTATACCGACCTCGAAAGGTTTCAAAATAAATGTTGACGTGCAAAAGTGATTGCACAAACCTGCTTATAATAATATTATTTAATACTAGCTATTTACCGTGAACTTCTTCCGCGTGAAATTATTATACAAATTATTACTTCCCTATTTGAATCTTGTTTTGTTAACAATGTCAGAGTTTTTTTTTGCACGGCACCCTAATCTTTTCTCTAAAATAAAAGTAGACTAAGTTACTCCTTATAACATCAGCTATCTACCAGTAAAAGTCCAGAATCGGTCCAGCCGCTACGTAGATTACAAAACAGAGAGACAGACAGACCGACAGACAACAAATATTATTATTTTTAAATACATTCAGTTAAACTCTGATTTTGAAATTACAAACAGACACTTCAATTTTATTTATTTGTATAGATTTATGTACCGGAATGTACGTACCTACATATACACCATTATTTTTAGGTCGTTCTGGAGCCGAATACCATGAACTCGATCATCGAACTCGAAACGATTGGGACTATTTTTTTTCAAAAAATAACAATAAAAAAAACACGAAAGAATAAATTTAATGTTTTCATTATTTAAAAAAAAAAACATTAAATTTATTCTTTCGTATTTTTTTTCTATTGTTATTTTTTGAAAAAAAATAGTCCCAATCGTTTCGAGTTCGATGATCGAGTTCATGGTATTCGGCTCCAGAACGACCTAAAAATAATGGTGTATATAAGTAAAAAAAATAAAAAAAATGTTCAGTTTGCATAACAAGGTACAATATTAAAAAGCTAGTAGCAAAAGAAAATGATCCTTAAGCGCTAGGTTTTTTGGTACGTATTTATATTCTCTCACAAGACCCGATACTCAAAACCGATAATCACATAAACACATTTTTATTTCATACCTCGTACCTAATCCAACATCTGACCCTAAAATACATAAATAACAGTTTTCACCGAATTGCCAACTTTATATTCACCGAAACTACCCAGCGGGTACTTTATAGCGATTTACTGATGTTTGGGCCACATCGACCGGCTGTCTTGAAAAATGGACGGCTATGCATTAGCGGGCGGGGGTTAAAGCGCTTAGTTGGTCGTATTGCAGGGTTGGGGTGATTTTATTTAGACGGTATATTAGTGCCAATTCAGGTTTAGTTAGCCTGTAAATTGAAAATGTGCTGTTTTAGGAGTTCGATCCTAGATTCCGATTGACGAAAATTGTGTGCTTTTATACACCATTATTTTTAGGTCGTTCTGGAGCCGAATACCATGAACTCGATCATCGAACTCGAAACGATTGGGGCTATTTAAAAAAAAAACACGAAAGAATAAATTTAATGTTTTTTTTTTGTGAAATTATGAGAATCGATCGATGAATGAATTTTTCAATGGGTATCGTTCGTATGTGTTGCCGATCGTGGATACGTTTTACACAACACACACATATGCATTTGAGTTCTCATTATTAAAAAAAAAAAACATAAAATTTATTCTTTCGTGTTTTTTTTATTGTTATTTTTTGAAAAAAATAGTCCCAATCGTTTCGAGTTCGATGATCGAGTTCATGGTATTCGGCTCCAGAACGACCTAAAAATAATGGTGTATAACTGTAGGTAATATTACTGTACCGTAGGTGCTTTTCATACCTGAAGCATCATTTTTAATTGGAAGAAATAACTTTGCACTCGCGGAAAGCAAGGTAAATTTCATTTATAACATAAGTTATCTGCCTGTAAAAGTCTCTTCAAAATCGGTCCAGCCGTTTCGGATATTAGCCGGAACAAACAGATAGATAGACAGGCCGACAGCCAGAAAAAATTGAAAAAAATGTGTTTTTGTTTATAAGTACCGTATATCGTCGTTGTCGCTGTCTTGGTATGGACATGTGATGAGGAGGGACGAATCGCATGTGACTAAAAGAGTGATGAATATAAACGTTGATGGCTGGAGAGGGAGAGGAAGACCAAAGAAACGATGGATGGATTGTGTGAGGAATGATATGAAAGATAAAGAAGTAAATGATAGCGTGACGGTTGACAGAGGAGAATGGAAGAAAAAAACGTGTTGCGCTGACCTCAAATAACATGGGACAAGGGCAGGAAGATGATGATGATATACTTTCAGTAAAAAGCTGTTATTTTGGTATTAAGAACAGACACTACCATTTTATTTATTTGTGTATTTTTTTATAGATTTTCGCAGGTTTTTTTTTATAATTTTGCCGTACAAAACAGACACACTCATGCTTCACCGAATTTTCAGTGTTACATAAACAATAGTCAAATTCTAAAGAAAAAACCCTTTTTCAACATTCTCTTTGTAAACGAAAACATATTTCTAAAACCATTCATAATCCCATCAAAAAGTAAACATATTCATATTCCATACATAACACTTCCCTATCTATCTTTTGTGAATAGAAAAAAGGCAATTCAATACAGGCCGAGAACGGCTACGCGGCTACACCTATTTTTCGCTGATGGCAATACCGACCGACAATTGCTTTGTGTTGCCATCACAAGAAAAATAGTAGGCCCCTAGATTGCTTTCAAGCCCTTGAGGTGGTCTGATGGGACGTTATTTACATCCCATTGGTAAAAAACTTTCTTCCTTTTATTTAACAAGCCCGGGGACGCGTGAAAGAATTGTGTTTATTTATTTCTTTCACAATAGTTTTTGTTTACTGAGGAATATTTATGTGGTTCAAGGAAAAATTGTGTGTAACGTTTACTGGAAACCTTTTGTAGAAGGAATATAAAGAGTTTGGTCATGAAAGAGGTTCACCGTTTACTTTTATGTGGATACCATAGAAACGTTTGAACATGGTATCGTTGAATAAGGTATTTATGTGTCGTTGTAAGGAAGGTTTGAAGGAATATCTAACAGAGTATATTTTCACACTTTGTAAGGCATAATATACCTACTTGAACAACATGATTTTGTCATCAATTGTATTACAAAATTGTTCGAGTGGTCGCAAGCGCGACTGCTGATCATGAGGTCCTGGGTTCGATTCCCGGGTCGGGCAAAGTGTTATTGGGTTTTTCTATCAGCAATTTCTTAGTAGCAACCACGGAGTCTGGATTAGTGCCCTGTTGATGGCAATAGACTCGCCCCCTATTATATGGGACTTCTAACTCGGAAAATGTGTGTGTACTATTAGGTACACCTCTGCCTAACCCTTCGGGGATTACAGGTATTATGTTATGTGATGTTATGTTTATTTCTTACCACATTCAAGAAAATAAATGTTACATTGAACTGAATTAATTGATCGATGGTCGCTGTTCGCTAACGGAAGTCGTTGAAATTGATGACCAAAAAAACAATATTTACGAATATTATTTTCCAATTCATTTTCCCATCATCCGATGTCATCTCGAACTCAATAAAAACATGATGACTTCGCATTCGTATTACATTTCATCATGTCACCGAACATAAAACAGGGGTCCCTTAACCATCCACCATAAACCCATACACAAAATAAATTCCGACGTAAAAGCTAAATAAGCCAATAAAGTGGTTTAATAAGCACGCATTTACGCTGTGGACATCTTTTTTGGACAACATCAGTGATATTTACTTTACGAGTACGTCGTAAAAGGCAAATTTCATCGGGTCCCGTGTCCTTAGCGTGTTTTATAGTGACGTATGTGTGGTCACGTACGGAACAAAACGAATACGTATGGAACCGTCTTGAGGTTTCGTTGGAATTGCTAAATAGGTGACGTGTTTTCGTTCAGTATTTATGGTCTTGGCATAAGCATAGCATAATCAGCCTATAATGTTCCCACAGATGGGACACACGGCCTCCTCTCTATGAGAGGGAATGGGCTATAATCCACCACGCAGGCCCAGTGCGGGTTGGTAGATGTCACATGTCATCGAATTTTTAGTTCTACGACATGCTGGTTTCCTCACGATGTTTTCCTTTACCCGTTTTTGAGAGCAGTAAATTACACTAAGTAATGCGCCTGCCTGGATTCGAACACTTCGAACCCACGACTTACTGTTCGTACGTCGGTGCCGCCACCATATCCATAACCATTACCATATGTATATTTATTTATTAATTTAAACTTCCTGCAAAAGATTGACAGACATGCAACTTACTGTGTCCCTGTAAAGTTCACTCCACTTCAATCCAACCCTCAAGTGCGTATTACGGGGTATTGACAACCCCCAACACACTGAAGGGGTTTAGGATTGGAAAAATGCCCCGTCCTACAATGATAAGGGGTAAAACAATTGAAACCACAATTTACAGGCTTACCTGCACCACATTGAAGGATTGAAAGCTATATTTTACGTAAACCCTTCTTTTTACTTTTTGTACAACAAAAATAAGTTGCAAAAGGAATAAAATACTTCTTAATATTCTTTGTATTTCTTTTTTATTCTTTACTGGTACGAAAAAAAATCTTTTTAAAACCATACCGCCGTATCTGTCCACGTTAATTTTATAAATAGCCCACTATGCAGAGCTTGCATGAAGGCAGTCGAGACAGCACCCCATGGACTTCTAAATTGCTGCCTAGAAATCGCCATATACCTACAGACGTACTTCGGTAACCCATCTTCTCTCCGTGAGGTAATTAGAAACACAGGTGGGATGGATCGAACTCCACTTAAGGTGAGGCAATTCTTTGGCTATAAAAAAAACTTTTATTTCATGAAATAACAAAGTAAGTCACTACTCTTAACCTAATATATAATATAAGATTATTAATTTGCAAGAATCCTTCCGCAGGTAAAGGTCTCCTCAAAAGAATTCCAGCCCTCTCTATCTTGGGCTGTTTGCATCCAACTTGGGCCACCCGTTTTACTGATGTTATCCGTCCATCTCGTAGGCGGTTTTCCTGTGCGGCGTTTTCCCCTTGGGCCTCTCTACCGTGCCACCCTTATGATCCACCACTGGTCTGACAGTCTTGCCAATCTTTAGGCCAAAATTCGACAAAACCATAAAAATTATAATTAAAAGCAAAGGCTAGATGAAATTCAACCCATTAAATAAGAGCTCCTTTAAAAATTTAAACTACAATAACCTCAAAGTTTACTTTACTCAGTTCATAATTTTTATTCAAAAAATAATCTGTCCCTTTTGGGAAACGGTCCAGATATTAATATTAATTTAAACTAGGTAGTGAGACAAAAGAAGGTACCTTTAACAATATTGTTAAACCTATCAACAACAAGGTATCTTCTTGCACTCAATTAGTTAGTAAAAAAGGGCCTCAGCAGAACACCTTAAAATTATTCCACCAAAATATCCAAGGCATTTCTTCCAAATTATTAGAAATTGAATTGTTTTTAGAAAAAAATATGTTTGACATTATTTGTTTTACCGAACATTGGCTAAAAGATTACCAAATGCTGATTAATTATGAGAACTATACGGTTGGTAGCTGCTTTAACCGTAAATCTATGCTGCGTGGAGGTTCCCTAATACTTTTGAAAAATTGTGTTAAATATAAACAACGTATTGACATAGTAGGTCTCTCGGTTGAACATTGCGTCGAACTGTCCTGTGTTGAGCTAGATAAGCATGTAATTGTGTGTGTGTACAGACCCCCAAACTATCAAAACTTTTCCTTATTTGAATCAATAATGGAAGATGTCCTGGCAAAACTTGCAGCCAGTAATAAATCTACAATTATTTGTGGTGATTTCAATATCAATATTTTAGAAGACAATTCAAATAGCAGTCGGTTATTAAATCTTTTTAAGTCATTTGACTTGACCAACATTTTTATAGAACCTACTAGAGTCACTCCATCTTCTGCTACTTGTATAGATAATGTTTTCTGCGATTGCGATTACTTAGATAAAGCCATAGTAAATTGCCTGCCGTCTGACCACAGCGGACAAACTGTAACATTTAGGTGTAACACACCATTGCAAAATGTTCAGATTAAATTTAGACCTATAACTACTAGCAAATTAAATAGGTATAATATTTCCCTGCAGAACAAGTTAAGTGTTATGAGCCATCATATGGACGATATTAATATAAATCAATTGTATGATCATTTCTTTTCAATAGTTCACACTGAATACAACAAAACTTTTGAAAAGAAGACAAAAAGTATTTGCCCTAAATTTATATTTACTGATTGGGCAACTAGAGGTATCAGAAAAAGTAGGGAAAGACTATTTGAGCTTTATGACCTTAAATCTTATATAAACACTGAAACTTTTAATAAGTATGTTGCTAAGTATTCAAACATTTTTAGAAATACATGCAAGGTTGCCAAAGCCCTGCACATTAGCAACAAGATCAAAACAGCAGAAAATAAAATAAAGACAGTTTGGAAAGTCATAAATAACGAGACTAACAGGAAGAAAATACGTAACACTAGCTACACCTTAGATACAGCATGTGGTCCTAAAAGCTCTAATCAGGCAGTAGCTCAAGAATTTGTGAATTTTTTTACCGATATACCGTTAAAAACTACGGAGTCTCTTAATTCCTCTCCTGAAGTAGCAATTGGTTTATTAAAGGCGAATGTGTCTGGCTGCCCGGCTGAATTTAAATTTAAACACATAAACCCTATGATAGTTATTAAAGCTTTCCGGCAAATAAAAGTCAAACTGACCGAAGATCTTTGGGGAATGTCTATCAAAGTTTGTACATCCATAGTTGAGACTGTAGCACCATACTTAGCTTTAATTTTTAATTTGTGTGTAGACCAAGGAGTTTTCCCTGATTTAATGAAATACAGTAAAGTCATACCTCTTTTCAAATCCGGGGATAGTAAAGATACTAATAATTATAGACCTGTATCCGTGTTGCCAGTTTTTAGCAAGGTGTTTGAAAAAGTAATGCTTAATCAAATGCTCAATCATTTTAACACCAACAGAATCTTACACGACCAACAGTTTGGTTTCACTAAGGGACGTTGTACAACTGACGCCGGTGTAACCTTATTAAAGCACATATTTTCTGCGTGGGAAGCATCCCAAGACGCAATAGGAATATTTTGTGACCTCTCCAAAGCATTTGATTGCGTAAATCACGACACATTGCTTTTGAAACTTGAGCATTACGGACTAGGTAAACTTGCACTTAGTTTGGTAAAATCTTATTTAAGTGATAGACAACAATATGTTCAAATAAATGGTGTTAATTCACAGGGTTTAAAAGTAAAAATGGGGGTTCCGCAAGGCTCAATATTGGGTCGTTTCCTCTTTCTAGTATATATAAACGATCTACCCTATTTATTAAAAAACCAACCTCAAAATATGGTGTTATTTGCTGATGACACTTCTCTAATTTTTAAGATAAATAGACGGTCCCAAAATCTAGATGACGTAAATAATGCCCTACTTCAGGTCCATAATTGGTTCACAGCAAACAATTTAGTATTAAATGAAAAAAAAACGAAATGCATAAGATTTGCTTTACCAAATGTTAAAAGTAACGAGTGTGATATAGTATTGAATAAAGAGAAACTTGAATTCGTAGATAAAACCGTTTTCCTGGGGCTTACGCTTGATTCAAGGCTACAATGGGGTTCTCATTTGAAATCTCTTGCGGGGCGCCTAAGTTCAGCAGCATATGCTGTTAGAAAAATCCGTCAATTTTCTGATGTAGATACCGCTAGACTGGTCTATTTTAGTTACTTTCATAGTATAATGTCTTATGGCATTCTGTTATGGGGACGGGCTGCAGACATTGAGTCTATATTTATTCTGCAAAAAAGAGCCATCAGAGCCATATATAATCTTCGTAGGCGCGATTCTCTAAGGGAACTGTTTAAGGAAATCAAAATCATGACGGTACATTGTCAATACATCTACGAAAACATAATGTACGTTAGAAAAAATCTACATCTTTTTAATAAAAGAGGTGACAGACACAATTACAGTACGAGAACTAGAGACCAATTAGTTCAGCCGGGCTTCAGACTCGCTAAAGTAGACTCATCTTTCATGGGGTACTGTTTAAGATGCTATAATAAAATTCCACAAAGTATTCTTGAACTGAATGAGACGAAATTTAAATCATGCATTAAACGCACACTATGTAAGCAAGCATATTACAAGTTGGACGATTATATCTCTGATAAAAATGCTTGGCTCAATGCCGGTCCTGCTCCACATGGACAGGGGCGCATAAACTGATTAATGGATAGCATTAAATAGTATTGTTGGAGCTGCTGAAGATTGTACAACTATCTTTGCATTGTATAGATTCAATTTCTTTTGGTATTATATAACCGCATAGCCCATATTATGTGAGTACTATGTAATAGAAAGCTATCCTTCGTTGATAACCTACGTCATTTTTTTTTTTTATGACTTGAATTTGCCCTGGCGGTTAAGTGTATGTCATGCTCACTCAAATGTCTCGCTGATGGCGCGTGGCGCGTGTGTCGGATCAGTTAGTTCCCTTCAAAATGGTTGAGTTGAATGGTGCTGATACATGCGTCATGTTCGTGAACGGGCGCTGTCAGTTGTGACTGGTCATCTCTTGGTTGCCACGGCTTATTTGAATTAATTATTTTATTTTTTGAATTGTTCTTTTCCTTGTTTTTACTATGGACACTTTTAACGTGCACATCTTGCTACATCGCTCTCACATAATGTACCATCTAAACATGAATGATGTAACCAAGGTTTTGTAAAAATATTCTGATTTAAAAGAGTGTCCATGGAGTTTCTTGCCCGTTCTTCTCCATAGAGATCTACGTTAGGGAATGGGCAACTACAGTACTTTCACAGTTTTTATGCCTTGTGACTGGGACTGTAGCTAAATTTCATTGTTGTCTTTGTTTCGACAGTTCAAAAGTGCCTGTAACGGGCCTACTTGAAATAAATGCTTTGATTTGACGGAGATAATCATTTTAAGTTCTCACAGATTAGTTTTAGGCGCTTTTAATGGAATACAAGCAGTTTTATATTTTTTCCACAATTCTCGGGACAGGAAATGTTTTAAAATAATAAACCTTGCTGAAATGTTTTTCGCGTCGCATTTTAGGGTTTTCATCAAATTTGGTTTTAGTTATCAAAACTTTTAGTAAAAAATTGTGACGTAGCTACGGAACGTATATATTATAAGGTTACCAGCTGTTGCTCGCGAATATGTTCGCGTGGAAACTTTGATGTGTATGTGTGAGAAAAAGGAAACGTAGCCTATGTGCTATTCCAGACTATCTCTGTGCCAAATTTCAACCAGATCCGTTCAGCCGTTTTGGAGTGTTTGAGTAACAAACATTCATCAGATGGTGTTTGTTTAATTTTACCTATGCTAAACCGAACTGCTTATACAATAAATTATTATCCAGTAGAAAGGAACAATTTGATGCATTTAATTGTAGCGGCCAGTACAAAGAGTACTACAGCATCATAGAACAAAAGTAATGCAGCGCCATCTATGCCCCAAAGGAATAAAATATCATCAAAATTCTGAATCGGGCTATTAAAGTTTTTCTTAAGTTTTTCGAGTAAGAAAAACTGGACAACAACTTTACTGTCGGGCAGTGTAGCCTACCAAACGCAACACCCGTCTGGTTCTTAGATCCTCCCTTTTGAATGGGGATGAAGATCTTTACACCCTGTTCTTCATACTCCTACAGGATATTTGACACCAAACACAAAGAATAATTTACTTTTACATCTCTCTGCCCGAAAATATTAAAATCTGAATATTTTTTCTTAAAATATTCCAATAAAATAATACGAAGTCAGCGACTTCTCTTTTAAAAAACTTACAAAACATTCCGCATGACAGTCACAGAAACAATTCTTCATGCCTCACTTAAAATTCCAATTGTAACTCTATATGGGATGAGTAAAGGGCCTTGCAGGCACAGTTGCCATGGCAACCGTAGCTCGTAGGCACTTAGACAGGGGGAGGCTCAATATGAACTGCACCATTTGAATTTCAAGTGCTATGCAAAGCGAATCCGATCCGAAGATCGTTGGAGATCGCTTTAATGTGCTTTGGTAAACACGGATATTATTGTCTCACTCGAATACCAATTGTTCCTTGTGGCTTTGAAAAGGACTTCAGTGGACTGAAGAAAGGAATTTAAAATGTAGTGAAAAAGAAATAAACTGGCAATTGAACTGGCAACTAGTTTCGCTCGTATTGAAAACAAAGTAAAGAGTTTAAGATCGATATCCATCGAGATCCATTAAGGTGGACGGGCCAGGGTTACGGAGTTATAATCATTTAAATAATTAATACAACTCTTCAAGTTCATTTAATCACATTTAATAGTGACTAATGACTACAATTATGTAAATACATACTTTTTACGGCCGCAAATCATATTTTGTTCAACATCAAACCTAACACTGACCGGCAAATTATAAAATACGTAAAGGCTATTGCCCATTTTTGGCCAAAGAGTGCACACGCAAAAGATTTGTGTAAAAAAAAACGTCATAATTAAATATCAGTTTTCAACTTATGCATGCTATCAACAAAGTTTGCAATGTTTTTGCGTAATTAATAAGTTTTGAAATCATTCTATTAAAGGACCAACAAAACTCTGACAGGTAAGAGTTGCCATTTTAAAACTAGAAGCCAATTAAATCGATAATCGATAAGACTTTTAGTTAAGTGACAGGAATCGATTCAAAAACAGACTTTGTTTCTGACATACCTACATATTATTTTCAAAAAACCAGATGGTGGGATATACTTTGTTAATAGTTACAGAATATACTCGCACAACATGACATTACCAGCAAGTGAAATCAATTTAATATTTTTTTTAATCAATATCGATTGGGAATCGATTTTTATTTAATTGCACTGGCAAGCTCTCCGTGATTTAAAAAAGTAATTGTCAAGTAGTCTGTTGGTTGTCATTGTTGTCAAAAAACGTACAACGTACTTAGGGTGGGCACGGCATCAAAGTAATATTGATGCACCTGCTCAATTCTTGGATGAGGTTTTAATAGTTTATGATACCAATGACAATTAATGTACCTATAAACTATTAAAACCTCACCACCAATCATTTATGCAAAATTAAAATGTAATGTTTAAAAAAATAAAAAAAACGTTTTTCTAGAATTTACTAAGTTTTATTTAACCGAATCTTATTTTTTTTTAATATTGATATTTTTATAACATTTAACACATAATTTCATAAGTGTGCACCCATGGCCAAAATCACTATGGAACTTGGGCATGTCCCTTTGAATTTCGCGGGCTACCCTGGCCTTTCACCTTAATGCTGCGACACAGGTACATAAAAAAATCATAAATAACTATTATTATAAAGACGTGACGCCTGAATCCTCGAAGAGTTTGGTAAATGTTGACATTTTGCCAATTATATTTAAGTCCCAGGTAAACAGGGGGCAATGGAAGCCTATTGCCAACAATCGGGCAGAAATCTAATCTCATCTCACCTCAGAACCACAATTAGATAGATCCCAAAATCTAGAAGAAAACCTGGATACAAGAACAATCATGTACTTAAACTACATTGTTAAACCATGTAACATAACATCATAATAATACCTGGTAATCCCCGGAGGGTTAAGTAGAAGTGTTCATATAGTGCACTAGCGACCCGCCCCGGTTTCGCACGGGTGCATGTATTATACATATAAACCTTCCTCTTGAATCACTCTATCTATTAAAAAGAACCGCATCAAAATCCGTTGCGTAGTTTTAAAGATTTAAGCATACATAGGGGTATAGGGACAGAGAAAGCGACTTTGTTTTATACTATGTAGTATAAAACAAAGTCTACGCTGACACAAACAGAAACAAACAGGTCGTGGAGTTGTATCTCACCGCTTTATTATCATGTTTTTTTTTTGCCACCGACTTCTGAAGCTAAAGATATTTTTGATTTTTTTGAAGTCACTTTAATATTTTTCTGTTTTTAGATGTTACATCCAACATGAATGCTTGCTATTCGCCAGTTATGGTAAGGTCCAAGTGAAGTCCATACAACTGGGAGCTTGCAGCAGAATCATAACAGGAGAGTAATATGAATCACGTTAAAATTCCTTAATTATAAATACAGAAAGTGAGCAACGTCACAAATAGCTGTCAAATATTTTGCCGACTAACTAGTGAACGAAAATATTGATTATAAAATGTAATAATTAATGTCGTAACACCGAATATTTAGTTTTAAATGTAAATAAAGTATTTGGAAAGTTTCAAAATTAAAATAGGTAAATATTTGACAGCTATTTGCAACGTTGCCAACTTTTTGGAAAAACTTTTTTAATATTTAATGTTATGAATTGCCTTTTTGTGACAATTTGGCCACTTGTGCGTAATTCATATTATTATATCGTATAATATTATGCTAAAGTGGCAATTTTAGCCCCTTGGGCTAAAATTTATCTAGACTCAGAACCATTATCAGAAAAACACACAATCCAAAATTTAAGAAGCACAATAAAAGAAGAATCCAATACCAGAATGACAATTTACATAAACAATATAAATTAAAACTACGATCACAATGCAGATTCCAACTGTAATTGATCATTACATTGCGAACGCTCCGCTAACAATTGGAAGAGGATCCGTTTGGATCCGTTTCTGTAGGTAGCCTGCGCTGACACAAACAGAAACAAACGGGTCGTGGAGTTGTATCTCACCGCTTTATTATCATGTTTTTTTTTTGTATTAAATTGCTTAGGAAGGAACGGTAGGAAGTTTGTATGATGGTTTTTTTTTGCCACCGACTTCTGAAGCTAAAGTTATTTTTCAATTTTTTGAACTCTGTTTAATATTTTTCCGTTTTTAATTATTATATCCAACATGAGTGCTTGCTATGTATCGATTTTACATTGTTAACAATACATGTCATGGTAATAGGCATATCCCAAATAAAATGGACCTTAAACATAACTGGCGAAACTTGGGGGTCGTAATTTGGACGAATTGATAGCCTTCTTTATTTTTAAGTCGATTAACGTCAGTGACCTGAGGTTTGCTTCGGTGTTCATTCTCAGAATAGTCAGAAACACCAATTTCATTTAGTTTAAAAAAATATTGATTAATTCAAGAAAACATGTACAACTTATCAGAAGTAAATCCAAGTTATTGCAAAAATATATTTTTGACGTGTAAATGTGATAGTACAAATCTACTTACCCAAATAAAAAATTATCTTGCTTCAGTTTGTTTTTGTATGCTGATTGGCTATTGTAGATGCTGAATAGTCAATAATTGACAACTGAATCTTCACATTTAAGTACCTATTTAATGGTAGTGTAATTTCGTTTCACCAATTCATACCTCATCATCTGCCCAGCCTTTTCCCAACTATGCTGGGGTCGACTACCAGTCTTAACCAGATGCAGCATAATACCAATATTTTACATGGAGCGGCTGCCTATCTGACCTCCACCACCCAGTGAGTACACGATTACATACCAACAACTCCAAAAATATCAAAACCCTCCCCAACAGTTAAAATGCCTAGTAGGTATGCCTTTCTGTCTAATACAAAAGAAAAATGTAACAACGCTCTAGGGATGAGAAAACAATAGAGGTAGGTAGGTACCTAAGGTATATTTGGACCTGAACAAATAGTAGCACAATGTAACTGAGCAAGCATGTGTTACCAAAAAAACAAACGTTACTTATGACAAAGGATAAAAGTAGTGAATGTTCTCCTTTTAGGGTTCCGTACCGAGTCAGCAAACACGGAACCCTTTTTTTTGGTGGGATGTGAAATCATCTAATGACCCCTTATAGGATCAGTTTGTTTTATGTCTGTCTGTCTGTCAAAACACTTTTTCTCAGGAACGTGTGGAGGTATCAAGCTGAAATTAATATCAAATACCCAAGACTGCTAGTCCTAAGAGCAGTGAAAAAATTAAACTTATAAGTCAACGAGCTCAAAAGATATCACAAGGGAATCAATATTTATTGGGCACTTCCCGTTAACCTAAAATCATGAAATTTGACAAAAAACAATGTCTTACAGCACTTGTAAAGAAAAAGTCTGAAAAATGTAAATTAATATGTAGTTTAATAACAAAATACCTACAAGTTATACGGAACACTCAGTGCACGATTCCAACTCGCACTTGGCCGGTTTTTTTCTAATTTTCTGACTCGACGACGTATGAAATAAGCTCTGTGCGTTTAAATATCACAGTCCTTTAACCATTATTTTGCTTTTAAGATAAGCCTTATGCCAACGAGAATAAAAGTCACTGTACTGCAACATGAAAGGCAAAATAAGAATGATAGGACAATAATAGTGTCTTCAATCGAGCATGCCGTTTGCTTTCGATCGTGAGCTGTAAGATAAAATATTGGTTGAAGGTAGGAGAGATCGGTACTTATTTGTATCGGTGAATAAATACATTGAGACATTCAAATGTCCCATCGGATACCGATGTGAAATTGATGATCTATACAAATGGCCTCTATTAGGGTTGAACTATAAATCGTAGTTAGGTTACTTATAAGGTTTTTCTTTATTAGAACTGTAGCAGCAGCCCTGATTCTGAATTTGTGCCCGTATGAGACTTTTATAAGACTTTTTAGACTTTATAAGACTTTTTAGGCGAAATTTGGCTGAGCTATAATGTTCACCTCTGATCTTTCTGGGAAAGCAGTGATATAAAACCTTTTAAGCAGGCCATGAGCTGTTCTTTTAACGCGCCAACTCGATATAGGATCAGAGAGTGAGAGAGATTACAGTAGATCATCATCCTTACATAATTATCATAATAGTCCACTTCAATATCCATTATCATAACACTCCGATATGCAAATGACTATTAACTTGACGACAATAGCACACTAATAGATTAATCGGAACGCGACACGAAGCGACAAAGCGACGAATTCAATGTCGAATCCAAATCAATTAACGAGAACCAATTTGGGCGAAGTTGGACGATGCAATTAGAGATGTCGGGCTGTCGGACTATCTGACCGAAGTAAGACTGGTCTATGTTAACGACGTACAGACTATCCGTAATGGTTTCCATTTGTTAATCGTTTATAGGTAGTGGATTCAACATTGTTCAAGTTGGTATAAAATGAAATAACTAATGAGCCTCTTCTTAGCTATGATTGTGCTTGTCTTTGATTTTAGGTCAAGCAGAGTGCCTTGACAAAATGACATTCTATTAGCAACAACAATGATGGAAAACTATTTTTTTTAAACAATACAAGTTTTTATTAAAATGAAAAGAAGAAAATTAGGTTTATCTATGAATATTGAACGCGTATACACCGTTTTGTTCCGTTCACCATTCAGGGGTTCTCTCGTGGTGAGGCAATCCTGGCTGTAGGATCAAGTCATGTCAAGTCATAAAAATATATTGTCACCAGAACCAAAGCTGTGTGCAAAATTTTAGCTCAATCGAACGGGGGGAACTAGTTTGAAATTCAGTTGCTAGATTTGACCAATACATATTAACTAACAAGGCAAGTTAAATAAAAGCTAATAAAATATTGTCCGCTGATAATAGCTGCCGAAAATTGCTGCAAAAATACCAATCACTCTGAAAGTAAATGCCACTAATCTTCACTAGTGGCCATCTTCAATGTCCTGAGAACAAATTAGGCAAAAGACTGTTTAACTTCGTTACATAGTCTTTAATATAGGGTGTGTATGTGTAACTATCTTTTTATAGTTATCTTGACAACATCGATATAGTGAAATAAAATTAATTAAAACAAGCTTCCCTGTACCTACAATTTGCATTGAAAATGTTTTTAAACATAGTAGTCCTGTTTTGGACATTATAACATAATTATGTATTACTGGTCACTGAACTTTTGGGAATTCAGAATGAAAATGCCTTCCATTCTAATATTAATTCTATTTTCATACTACGCGTGGGTTTCAAAACTTCCTTTCTGTCTAATCATTTCTCTTTGCGGGCTGCAAATATAATTGATTAAAATAGATATAAATACACAAAATGTTTCAACGCCTCTTTCCGAATAAGGTTACCCATCGAAAATAAACTGCCTGGAACTACTACTGGGCTGGTGACTGACTGGTAAAGAATGCCTTGTGGCATAAGTCCGCCTATAAACCACTCTTATACATGAAGTTTAAACAAATAAGTAAAATAAAATACTTCAGAGAAAACTTTACAAGTAGGTACCAGTAGCGAAGGGTAAACTTTTGTAAGAAGTACATAACTTTAATGTGATTATATTATTTGTCCATAGAATAGGTACTGACTGTGCCATTTTTCAAAGGGAAGCCGGTAGGAATCGAGTTGTATGGAACCTTCGCCACTGGTAGGTACGGCAAAATCTAAAGCCTTCCCAATTTTCTGGGAACTTAGTGCTGACCACAAATACATAGCTTCAATCCTTTTTTGTCGTAGTTCCTGGTCTCATGAAAGTGTATTTTGATCCTAGATCTTCTATAGTTATGTGGCAAAAGGACCACCTTTAAATTTCTTTGCTGCTTCTACTGATGTTTTTCATAGCAACTTGGTGAGTCCTTTTCGTCTATATTGACGGTGGGTTCCTAGGAACATTATTTCGCAACAGCAATCTACACCACACAACAACAGTCTTATCAAGGGGTATCGTATTACCCAGTATTAACTGGGTTGTGGAGGTCCGATAGGCGATCGCTCCATGTAAAATACTGGTATTCAGCTGCATCCAATTAGACTGGAGGCCGACCCTGACATAGTTAGGAAAAGGCCAGGCAGATGATGACGACTCGACACCCTACCTGGGAAAACGAATATGACTCATAAGTAAGTAGTATTAATTTTAAAATTACAAAATTAGTAAAGACTCATATATATGACTCATATATAGACTATACTAGATAATTTATCAAGTAATACGTTTTCCTTCCGCTTGAAGAATGACATCAATGATAAAGTCTTTCGGAAAAAATGCACTTTGTGTCAAATTGTACCATCAAATCTACCTGGGCACGACACGAGGATTGTTTTCAACGGTCGGAACCTGAAGGTACCTACTTCCTGAAAAAAACATAAGGTACCTTTTTTTTCGGATTGGAAATCATCAAATGACTCAAAAGTCTGACACTCCCTCCCGCTCTGGGCGGAGCGGAAGGTCAGACTTTTACTGACTAAAAACCATCCACGTTCCTTCTTTTGCCCTTTATGTTACAGGGCCGCGGTATCTCTTTCGAACAGTCCCGCAGCCCTGGCAGGCATCGGCCCTTGCGGGCCCCTCCTAGGGCTGACATCTCTTTGAGGCGCGCGTGGAACACGAACGCGCCGTCTGACTGGATGTAGACTTAAGGCAATCGCTTTCAAAGCATTTTGCATGTCGACAGTGAATGTCAACAGGATTGTGATTTTTTATCATGTTATACAGGCTGGAAGCGACACTTATCCAGTACATCATTCCGACCCCATATAGAAATTTTTCAATGGTAATTTAAAAGAGTGGAAGGCTATGGGGGAGGCTTTTGCCCAGCAGTGGGAAAATAGATGCAAGGTAAAAAAAAACAGCTGTTTCATACAATTTTCCGTGTAGGTATTGAACTTTTGAAGAAACAGCAGTTTTTTGACGTGACAACGTCTAATAAATCGATGAACGCCGGCTGCACGAAAAAGGATGACTCATTGTCCCGTTACGCTCATTGTACGCTTGCGCCGCATGCAACTATGCAATCATTTCATCAATGTTTTGTTATGACGTTGTCACGTTGAACTATCGTCCGTAAACCAAAAGAGAATGCTCATGGAAGTATGGAATCCCGTACCATGCTGCATCAAAATCAAACCTTGTTTTTTATAGACTAACTGATCGTATTAACTCCTACAAAAATTATTTTTGAAAAAAAAACCCGCGTTTCAGAGTTATTTTATAAAATCGAAACTAACCTAAAAAGTAGGTCTATATTTTCGACGCTACCAACGACGTATTTTAACACACATACATTACATTATTGCTCTAAAAACAGCGTAATACACTAATATTAGTAAGAATTACGAGTTAAAGTAACATCCACAGTATGCTTGACTGAAACTCGATTTTATTTTAGACCCTTACATTGCCAATAGTCAGTCAGTACAGTACAAATGTCAGATGCCACAGATAAGATAACTATAAACCATAGAGTATAGTAAGTGCTATAAACTAGTCGGGATTTAGGGATGTAATCGATAAATCAAAATCTTTAGGCTGAGAAAATCTATTTTGTTGCAAATAGCACTAGACCAAACTAAATCGATTTGGTGTACTGATCTTACTTAATTGTAATTAATTTTAGAGTCCGCTCGACAGACAAGGGTTTGTTCAATTGAAACGGAACGTCATTTATATTCAGTTGAAACGGAACGTCATATAAAGGGAGTAAAACAATATTCGTACTTTTAAACTCGAAAAGTATATTTCCAGTTCAAAAATCAAATCCCCGACGCGTAATGCCGTAAAAAAATATGAAACTAATTACTATAATATTTTGGTTTTGAGGCGCGAGACTTTTTGGTACCAACTTTGGTCATTGTCCTAAAGGGCCATTATTTTTTTCCAGGGCCCAAATTGAGTAACAATGTCGTAAAATAATTGTAAAACCAATTAGTTTATTTTTTTATTTTTTAGGTTAATTTAGTTTTATCAATATTTAAAGTAAACAGTACAGGCATTAGCAGCGATGTTTTTTTACTATTTATTGTTTTGTTTGATATTAATACAAGGAAAGGAGTAGAAAAACAACAACTGTGTTACTTACTTAGAATAATCAGTTTTATTGTAGGAACTTTTACCATAATTTTAAAAACCTATCAAACATAAACTTAGACAAGAATTGCAATAATCTTATAATGTAAAATCACAATCATCTCAGTCTAATATCTTATTTTCTAATTAAGTTTACCAATGCGTTACGTTATTTTAATTTAAGCTACTGTAATTTCTCAAAATATGCCTTAATAATAGCAATTTAAACTCAATCTTTATAGCACAGGTTGAAAAATGGTAGATAAACAAAAAAATATAAAATTTGTGGTGGTTCAAAATTATA
This sequence comes from Eurois occulta, assembly GCA_950022335.1. Classification (NCBI taxonomy): domain Eukaryota; kingdom Metazoa; phylum Arthropoda; class Insecta; order Lepidoptera; family Noctuidae; genus Eurois; species Eurois occulta. Next base: position 10,716,712 of record OX465496.1, read on the forward strand.
TTAAAAGCTTTATAGCTCTTAACGTATTCAGAAAAAGAGGGACAAAAAAGTAACGCAGTAGTTGGATAAGTAACACAGTGGTAATCTTATCACAGCACTAGGTGTTTTTTTTTTCGCTTTAACTAATAGAAACGCTCTAAAAACAATAACAATAATAATAGGTATTTGAAATAAAATAAAACTTCTCCTTAAAACAAAAACAAAACGAAATATCCTCTCAAATTAACATTTTTAAACATAAAATCTTTGTCTCATCAGTCTTATTTCTCAAATATATTTAATGGAACATCAAATTCGTAATTTTTTTTTTTTATTACAAATTGGGCCTGCTCTTGACCTCGATCACGCCTGGTGGAAAGCGATGGATGAGGTCTATGATGAAACGAGCGTGCCCAGAAGATGCCTGTTCACTCTTGCTTTGAAGGCAGACGGGTTATATGTGGGAGGGAACACAGATGTCGGCAGAGAGTTCCACACCTTGGCTGTGCGCATGATAAACGTGGAGGAGAAGCTCCGAGTACGACTTGTCGGGATATCAACCAAGTGTGGATGGTACGCCGCAGTACGTCTGCTAGTCCGGTGGTAAAAGGGTGATGGTGGAATCAGATCGTGGAGCTCCTGTGCACACTCTCCGAAGTACAGTCTGTAGAAGACCGACAAGCAGGCGACATTACGCCGATGAGCTAGGCTGTGAAGCGAAGCTATCAAAGTCTCGTCGCCTATGAGTCTTTTAGCTCTGCGTTCCACCGAATCAAGTGCAGCGAGCTGGTATTTTGCTGAACCATCCCACAAGTGACTGCAATACTCCATACAGGAACGGACCTGTGCTTTATATAAACTTAAAAGCTGTCCAGATGTGAAGTATCGCCTCACCTTATTCAGGATGCCCAGCTTCTTAGCTGCGGTCTGAGCTTTCGACTCGATGGTTGAGCCGAAGTTGAGATCCGATGTCAACTCCATGCCCAAAAGCTGTAGGCGGTCGGTGACTGGTACAACTGTACCTCGGAAAGCTGGAGACAACTGGAACTGGCTCTTTTTAGCAGTGAAAAGACATGCCTGTGTTTTCAGAGCATTGAATCTGACCAGATTGTCGTCGCCCCACTTGGAAACGAGATTTAGGGTCAGATTCATTCGCTCCACCATGGCCTCTCTATGAGTAGCAGTTTCCTCTCTGCTGGCTCTTGCACTGGACAGGTATCTTTCTGCGACTGTGCTGTCATCAGCGTACCCGATTGCACCAAGCTGTAGCAGGTCGTTGATGTGTAGCAGAAATAAAGTTGCAGAAAGAACAGACCCCTGAGGATCAATGGCCTTATGATCCGATGAGCAGCCATCTATGACCACTCTGATCGAACGGCCACTCAGGAAGTCGGAAATCCAGTTGCAAAAGTCAGCAGAGATGCCGAATGCAGGAAGCTTAGCCAACAGACTAGCGTGCCAGACCCTGTCAAAGGCCTTTGAGATATCAAGCGATACAGCAAGGGCTTCGCCGTGTTTCTCAATGGCCTCGCCCCAGTAATGCGTAACATACACAAGAAGATCCCCAGTTGAACGACCACGACGGAAGCCATACTGGTGGTCACTGAGGAGCTCATTGTCTTCGAGGTATGTTAGCAGCTTATTGTTAAGTACCCTTTCCATCACTTTGCACAGTATGGAGGTTATGGCGATTGGTCTATAGTCAGCAGGATCGGCACGGTTACCCTTTTTGGGCACTGGCTGCACATTAGCAAGCTTCCAGGACTCCGGCACCACTCCGGTTTTTAGAGATAGGCGAAACAAGCGCGTCAAGACAGGAGATAACTCAGAAGATGTTTTCTTTTAGCCTCAGCATTTTTCACAGGGTCCTGTTTCAATTTTCCCTATAACGCCGTTGTTTTTCTGCCGGTGTTAACGCCATTATATTGAAAATAATATCATCATCTGCCTAGCCTTTTCCCAACTATGTTGGGGTCGGCTTCCAGTCTAACCGGATGCAGCTGAATACCAGTATTTTACATGGAGCGACTGCCTGTCGGACCTCCACAACCCAGTTAGTGCTAGGTAATACGATACCCCTTGGTAAGACTGGTTGTCAGACTTTCGGGCCACTGACTACCTGTAACGACTGTCAAAGATCTACAATTTGCAGCCGGGACCAACGGCTTAACGTGCTTTCCGAGGCACGGATATTGAAAATAATATACTGTAACAAAATAACCCAATAATTAATTAAGTGAACTGTAAAATAGATAAATACACTTCGAAAACTGTTTACTTTGCAACTGCGTTACTGCACCTACAACTGCGTTACTTCTCGTGGTAACGCAGTGTAGTGGTAACGCAGTTGTAAAAATAACGTGTATTCTAACATTTGGGTCATATGATAATAAATACCTAATTATTTTTGAGTGCATGCAAGTATTTACTTATTTTATTACAAAACGCAAAAAAAAAACAATCAAATATTTAAAAAACTCACCGTTTGCCGTCGGTAACTCAGCGGCCGCACAATAAACACACGCGCCTCTCCGGATGACTCGAGCTCGACTGACGTGGCCAGCGTCTAGGCCACGAACACCCGCCTCACCCCGCCAGCAATTCACATTAAATCAAACGAACTTAGTCGAAAATGCACGAAAAAAGTCGAATTTATGACTCACTTTTGCTTGGTAACACAGAGTACTTACGTTTTCTTACTTCAACAGAGACAATACAAGAAATATTTCGTAAATAATACACGGTTAAAGAAAAGATAAACTTATTAGCCTGTTAATAAAGTTCATTTTTACCTTAATTTCCGTAGATATTTTAATTTAATAGTGCCGTGAAGAGTTTTAATGTAATGTCAATGTATTTGAAGCGAGTTGCTTGCTGGGACAGACTAATTTTGTATGAGATACGACTGCGTTACCGAGAAAAGCGACTGAGTTACCGTCATTTACGTCAAATTATAACATTTTTCACTAATGTTTATGTCTTCTTAGAGGGATATTATTGTTACGTTTCTACCAATAGCGATTTTATTTTAGTAATCATAGTTTTTTTTAATGTAATAGGCTCTGTTCTTGAGAGACCGATTATGGGCCCTGGAAAAAAATAATGGCCCCTTTACAGACAACCAATTTTTTTTTAATGACCTATACAAAAGTTTTACGTTGGGTTCAGAATGATGTACTAAATACGTGGAATTTGTTTGTGCGTCGATGTCCCTTTAATCCTAAATTATGGTCTGATGATTTTAACTCTGCCTAGGCTCTTTTGTTATATAGACGACGATCTATGTCTTTCAAAGATTTGTGTTCCAAAGACTATTGGGATAGATTCAGTGGTACGTTATCATTAGATACATATTTATATTTTAGCTTCGTCATGAACTATATATAACAATATCGGATTTGATACCTACTGCCTTCATTATGTTTTTATTTTCAACGTTGTCTGCATTATCTTAGTTTAAAATCAAATCTTCATTGATTGACCACAATTATCTTGTTCAAGCAATATCTATTTCAATACACTTTCTCGAAAAATGTTACTTATCGCACTACGATTAGGTACAACAGGCAATGTATTTCACACACGTGGATTTACAAATATTTTTCCACAAACGTGCGAAATCCACAGATAACTATACTGATACTAAGTCCAAATGACTATAGTCAGCCGAGATTGTTATCAAAATGTACTATTTAAAACAATTAACATGATTACACCAAAAAATCGATATCTTTTAGTTTGTCACTTGGCTGCTGAGATCCTCAAGTGGCGCAAATACTGTAAAGTTTTGAGCCGTTTAGGGTCGAAACGCTCGGGACAGTGCGCGTCTCTTTTTTAAGGAAATCTCTCGCCGACTGGTCGACACTTCGCGTGACCAGAAGGCTGGCTCTTTCTTTGGGCAAAGAATTAGCATTGCCATTCAACGTGGCAATGCTGCCAGTCTTCTGAGCACGTTTCCAGCAAAATCAAAATCAAAATATTTTTATTTCACATAGGCCTACATGGGCACTTATGAAACGTCGACAAAAAGGTGCACGGTTCGGGTTGGTCGTTTTCTATATGGCAAACTGTAGAAAATAATGTGCTGTAATTTATATTGAGGTCTTTTGATTCAAAACTAGCGTTAGAAAGTTTGCAGAGAACGTTATTTTTAAACGATTTTAATTTATTTTTAGTAAGAGGTCTTAATCGAATTGTTTTATCTAAGTTTAACTTTTTGTCTAATTCAAAAGATACAAGTTGACCAGTATGGTCTGACCTAACACCACTAATTAAGGACGAATCTTTTACTTTACAATTAGTAAATACATTATCTATGCATGAAGCTGAAGTTGCTGTTATTCTGGTTGCTTCATTAAATAAATATTTTACATTGAATGATTTGAACAATGAGATGAGCTTACATCTTTCTGGTGAATTGACCAATAGATCAATATTTAAGTCTCCACAAACAAAAACTAATTTATTTTCTCAGCGATGCGGAGGAGTACTTTGACGCCTAAGACGTGTCCTATTGTCGTCGTTGTATATATATTATAGGTACTTTATTTTAGTATTCTTTTTATCTTTATTTTAGTTCTATTTGTAGTCTGTATATAATGTACATAGTATGTTTATAAGTTTTATTAATATTCACAACAATAATATAATTATCATTGTATGTAATTTACTAATACTCGTACATCTCGTATTTTGACGTTCAAACAAAGTTATCGCGTCATTCCATCGTCATGTGATCGTCACGTTATCGTCATCAAATCGCAAACGTAAAGGAAAACTTATAGAATTATTTGGACAGGTGTTATGATTGTTATCTCACTATTATCATTTATAGAAATCCGCACAGACATTTAAACGTGATTTGATAAAAGATAGATAACAGAACATAAATTCTGTTTGTGTTTGGTTTTGTGTTTCAATAATTATGTCTTCGTGTGATAATATTGCGAAAGTACTGATTTACAAGATTGCAAAGCAACCACCATCCTCATAACCATTTTACCAACCTATAGTTGAATGTCTGAATTTGCAAGTCATGAACCAACAAGGTATTTACTATAGTTTTAATTTTCTAGGAAATTATGTAAAAAATACTCGAGGATCCTGCCACTCTTTCCGACCTTTCGGTTATTTAAATGCGGGGTGAATTTATCAAATTGCTGTATAGAAACGGTCAACTTCAATTATACCAACCTGCTATTTACTGAAAACAGTTGCGACCACTTCGCCGGTGTCGGTAGCGACTGTAACCAGAGAGAGACCGTCTAATGCTGCGTCTGCGCACAGTTCTATCATCATCATCATCATCATCTCCTCTGCTGCTAAAGGATCCTTGTCCACCTCTAACCCAATACATGCGGCTTCAAAAGGAATAAAAGCTTCCCTAAGAACCTGGAACAAAGTATGGTACAATTGTTGACGTTCAGACATTTTGTACAAAATAGAATGTTGCTAGGTGTATTAAAAACTCACTCTCAAGGAACCAGGAAAAGTAGCAGCTGAAATAGATTCAATTCTGTATTTACCTGAAGTAAAATATTATTCAACAATTATTTTTTGGTAAAAATAACTATTTAAACTTTGTCTTCATGGTAATTGGATAAGTAACTTCATGATATATCTAAATCGTATACCCCTATAACCCAATAACTCTAAATATTTCATAGAATATAATCAACTGAGAAATATGTAACTCAAAATTGAATATTGTCAATCTCAAAAACATAAAACTCTCTATTATATGCAACAAATGCCGAGTAGACTAAGTTTCTGCTCGAGAACATTAAATTATAGAAAACCTAACCAGTGTAATTATTTAGGTTACAGTTTTATTTGTCAGCATTTTTATCAAACAGCGATAAAGCTCTCAACACAGCCATCAACATGGTCATTGCCATCATTATCGTCGTCATTTTTGTCATCATCAACATCGACATCATCTTCATCGTCGACATCGTCATTTTTGTCACCATCAACATCATCATTGTCGATATCAATATCGTAGACATCGTCATTGTCGTCATCTTCACCGTCGTCGTCAGACACTCAATTGAATCAAAACTGACATTATTCCAGGCATGCTTGTAAATCATCATACTTTGGTAAATTAAGAGCCGTAAAATTTATGCACTGAGATTTTCTTAAAAGTTCCCGTGTCTTTCAAGGCAGATTTCTCAAAATAGATGAATAGCATTTGACGTAAAATTACAAGAACTACTTTTTTAAGTAACTTCCAAAAGGAGGAGGTTATAAGTTTGCTTATTTTTTTTTTGTGTGTGTTCAGCAATATTTTGGCCAATTGTGAACCGATTTGGATGATTCTTTCTTTGTTTGGAAGAATAATTATCTTGCGGTTAAATTTGGTGAAGATTTGATGAGGATCTTTGGAGATATACAATGGAACTCTTCAATACTAGTAATAGGCAGCAAGTTTGTCGTAATTGCTGTAATCGCTTGGATATGTATTGTTTACACAATTCCATATTTTAACATTACGCCTTACATATTTTAACACTATGCATTGAAAAAATATATTATAAAATAAAAACCACCAAAATAACTCTAGCTTCAGAAATTGGTGACAAAAAAACTGAATCAAACAAACAATAGGAAGTTATTTTTTACTTGTGTTTTTTTTGAAGTCGGTTTTAGTTTTTGGATTTTTTTTTTGTCTCATTAGCTTTCTAAACTGCCACAATGATCATTTTAGCAAGCGTATCATCAAAAAACAACGGTTGTTTAACTTCCAGGACAAGGTAGTTTTTAATAAAACTTGGTAGTACACTTTTTTCGATGCACGTCTTCCTTGTTACCGCTATGTGATGTGGACTGTTTGGCGCAAGGCTCGGAGTCCTGGTTAATCAGATCACTCAATATTAGTCTGTATCCAGTGTATTTTAACCCAACAGACAGTCAAAGCAGTATTTTATTCTGTTTAAACTTCATAGTTGACAGTAGAGTAGAAAAAAAAATTGCTTAGAAGCCAAGGCTTCTTTCGACGCCCTGCCGGTCCTCATCCCACTTAAACTACGATGTTCAGCAGTCTCCTTTGAGACCACTAGAGGCAGTAACTTTTGTTTGTAGAATTGAAAAAGACATGACATTTTGTTTATTTGATAATTTATTATGTAATATGTTAAGTTCAAAAGTTTGTATTACGAATTTTTAAATATACATACAAGTATGTATATCATCATAAATATATAGTTCACTGATAGTATAATTTATAGATATTTCTGGATATTAGATTTAGTACTAATAACTGAACTGTGTTTCCAATAAACACGTATTTATGAGAGATCAGTTTAATCGGTATTTTAAGAGATCTCCTGTTATAGCTCCTACCATGAATTCTGTAGTGGTCATTTAAATGAAAAATTATTCCGCACGTATAAACAAGCTTTATTATATAAACAAAACAAATAAAATGAAGACAGTTGCTTAACTCTAAAAAAAAACAAAAAAGTTAGGAATAAAACAATCTCTTTTTTTAAATCCTCAACGCAGCCCCTTCACAAGTGGTTTCAGCACCAATTCTCTCAGAAGCAGATTTTCCATTGTAAATTAAATCTCCAAAAGAGAAGACTTCGAGAACGGTAAAACCTAAACTTTTTCCAACTGCCTTAGAACCAAGAGCCGACCACAACGCGGTACATAATTGAGGTGGCTTCGTGACTGGTTTCCTTGGCTTCATAAATGAGTAGGTTGGTCCTAGATCCGCAATAGTCAGCGGGGCAATTGTACCATCTTTGAATTTCTTTGACAGGTCCACGGCTGTTTTGACAAGCAGCTTTGCGAGACCTTTCTGTCTGTGTTCAGGTAGGGTTCCGAGGAACATTACTTCGCATAAGCAATCGATGCCGTACCTGAGAAAAAAGATAAATAATGATTATTTTAAATCATTTAAAACGCCATGAAGGCGTAAAATCGTTAATTTGTAAAACAAGAGAATATTACAGAAGTAAAGCACACACACACAGAACAGTGCTTTGCTTGAAGCTCTGCAGGCTAAATGACAAGGTACGCATGATCCTGCTCAGTTCAAGCCACGCTACTCCCAAATTCTGACACTAAGTGAAGGTTCCAGCTATATGGCTTCGTCATAAAGCTTTTGAACTACAACTGTGTTACCTTTAAGGCGTTTTGTAGCATACATTTAAATATTTCTTACCTCTCGAAATAATTGCACTTTGCATCAAGTTCGACCATAAATTCCATCATAGCTTTGGACGACGGCCGCTTGCAGCGCTCCTCGGTAAATATCTCGAAAAATGACTTTTCCGTAGAATTAGGGTCTGGTTTTACCTGAAATATATAAAATACAGAAATTATGTAAATGACTTTTTGTATGTGATCATGTCATGGCATTGTTATTTCAGTGGCACTTTATTACACTATCGTGAGTTCGTCAGTAATGCTTTCAACAAAGAGATTAAAAAGATAATATTTGTCTTCAATTTAATCAAATTTATCACATTTTACTAAGTCCTTGTTTGGCGTGTCCAAACTATTACCACAACATAATTATAGTTAGGTATACAACATTTTTTAGGGTTCCGTAGTCAACAAACAAGAACTCTTATAGTTTCGCCATGTCCATCTGTCTGACTGTCCGCAGCTTAGCTCAAAGACAGACAGATATAAGCTTCGTTCGGAGGTAAATTGGACCGTAGGAAGTGACCACATATTTTGATGGGCAACTACGGAACCCTACGTTGTGCGTGACCCGACAGGCACTTGGCCGATTTTAATAATATCATCAACGTCATCAAAGTTACACCGTGATTACGTGTTATTTATTTTTATTTATTTATTTTGATAATGATTACGATTACTTAATGCGGTGCATATGAAAATTATTCGTTGTTATAATGTGTAAATACACAACAATAATTATATAATTTAAAACGCGTCACGTGATCGTCACGTTATCGTCATCAAAATCGGAAACATCATGGTTAAGTTATTCTATTATTTGGACAGGTGTTACTATCTTGTCTAGCTAAAGAAATCCGGGCAGTATTTTTTACTTGATTTGGAAAGAGATAGATAAACATAAATTCTGTTTATGTTTTGTTTCAATTTGTATATCTTCGTATGAAAATATTTGGAAAGTACTGATTTGTCGCCGGCATGTAAAGCGAAGTCAGAGGCCTGTGGGCGGCATAAAAACTCTGACACAATCTGATAAAGTACAGACTGAGTTGCAAGATTTCCTACGTATTGTTAGTCTTCCATATTGCAAACACTAGACAATAGCTCACGCTCGTCATGGTAAAACCACGTACGGTAACGCTGACTTTTGAGGATGTACCGAGCAGGTAGTCGACCTGATTGCTTTATAAACCTATGGCTGAATGTCATTTGCACGTCATGAAACAACAAGGTCTATTTGTGTTAATGATAGTTCATAGTTTCAGCCTTAAAGAAGTTTTAATTGTTTAGAAATGATGTAAAAATCAATAAAACAAATTACGAGATCAACTATAAACTCTAAATTCGCTATCTTTTAGCTACTATAATTCGAGGTGCATTCATCAGATTTCTGCATGTATGCGGTCAAATTGAATAATACCAACCTGTAATTTACTGAAAACAGTTGCGACCACTTCTCCGGTGTCGGTAGCGACTGCAACCACAGACAGACCATCCAGTGCTGCGTCTGCGCACAGTTCTAACATCTCTTCTGCTGCTAAGGGATCTTTGTCTACCTCTAATCCAATACATGCTGCTTCAAATGGAATAAAAGCTTCTCTGAGGACCTGAAACATTAGAAAAAATAGGGTACTTTAATTGGTGTCCAAAAACGTATATAATGCAAAAACAGAGACAAGTTTTGTTAAAAGCTCACTCTCAGAGAACCAGGAAAAGTAGCAGCCGAAATAGTCTCGATTCTGTATTTTCCTGAAACAAAAAATAAAATGTTATTAAATTATAGGTGAAAGAGAGAACTTTATCTGCGTGGTGAAAAATACTGACGACATTATTATTATAATCATATTCAGAATTAATTCAAATGCGACAAAATCACATTTACATTTAATTAGTCCACTGTAAAGATATGAAAACTTTAAGATGTAGATTTTAAATTATAAGGAGATGATGAAAACCCTCCAGGGCTAGCTTTATGTTTCGACCCTGTATAGTTCAAAATTCTATTTAAAAAGTGCCCATACGTTTAGTTATCAGTTCGTTCATCAAACTGTGAAATCTAATAAGTGTTTCGCTATTTAGGTTATTTTTTATCAAATAACGATAAAGATTATAAAAGCAACATCGCCAACATAGTCGTTATAATATTCATCGTCATCGTTCGTCATTACTGACGCCATTAACATCGCTAAAATCGTCATTATTGCCATCGACAACATCGTCATCACTGTCATCATCAACCTCGTCAGAATTGTCATCATCAATATCGTCAGTAACAACCTTGTCATTATCATCATCGTCATCGTAGTAAAAGTCAACATCGTAGTTTCAATATTGTTGTCAGAAAAGCAAATCAAACTTAAAAATAATTAAAACTTGTGTTTTAAAACTCATATTGCAAAAAAAACCTAACAATGAAAAATAAAATTAATATGATAGATAACCAAGTTTAAAAAAAAATACCAGAAAACCAAAGATTTACTAATTATCTTCTACACAACACACATTGTTTAAAGGTAATGAAGAAAATAGTTTTAAAAAATAAGGTACAATAAAATAGTTAAAAATAATATCCCATTTAGAACGGGACATAATTTTTATAACAATTAATTAATTTGAAGATAAAAATAAAAATATTTACAAAAAAAGACTTACCATCTGGTGTAGTAAACGACGTCATTTTTATTTTAAGAAAAAAAAAACAAATATTCGTAAAACTAAATATCAAATTAGACACGACTGATGCGCCAAGAGTACTAACTATGAATATGTAACCGACTCTGACTGTAGGCAGTTATATGTCGACGCTAATCTCTACTTATCACAGAATATCTCATGAGTTGTCATTTTTCGCGTAGATACCCCACTGATAGGCTGTGTGATTTGGCAACAAAATTATCTATATCACAAAATTCTATTTCTGTATGTATCTACGGTCGACTTGTGCCCTAGTCGACACGCTCGTCAAAACTGTTGTAAATGCCACAACCAATTAGATGGCATTATTTTTAAAATTTGTAAAATTATATTTGCGTCCAGTTATACGGAGGGGCGGCGGACGTCCCCAAGTCCGCCGTCCCTCTGGACCCGATCATCATCTGCCTAGCCTAGCCCTACTATGTTGGGGTTGGTAACCAGTGTAACCGGATGCAGCTGAATACCAATATTTTACATGGAGCGACTGCCTATCTGACCTCCACAACCCAGAATGTAATACGATACCCCTTAGTAAGACTGGTTGTCAGACTTTCGGGTCACTGATGATCCGTAACGACTGCCAAGGATCTTCAAATGACAGCGAACAACGGCTTGACGTGATTTCCAAGGCACGGAGAAAGCCCAATAGTGTGCAGCTCGAATAACCATATATTTGTAACTGCACTCACTAATTATTGGCATTATTACAAGAATCGTTGAACAGTTCTCTTTTATTTTGCCTACATCACTCTAATACATGGTGACCCTGCCAGGATTGGTAGATTGGTATTTAATTAATGGTTACCCGTTCACGGACTGCTCCTAGAAAGCGTTGCTTAAAATCAACTCGTGCCGCTATTATTATTTAACCACGAGCACCCCTGAGTAGGTAAGTTAATAAAAAAAGTAATAAGATAGATAAGATACCGCATCACCACATCATCTAAAGGATAAGATAGGGAAATTTTCAAGGATTATCAAACATTGATAAATAAATACAAACTGCTGTGTAATTGAAATTACGCAATGATAGTTATGGTTTTCGTCATAAATGACAATTTTTACATCAGCGACCCGTCACGGAAGTCGTCATCTGGTTTTTATTTTTACTTAGCGTTGAAAAATGCCTAACGCATACCACACCGTCCGGCCGTTCGGTTTAGCTATGTGGGACTTGCTCCCACTAAAAGACACCGCTTCGACCCTACTGTCGCTGTTGGTGGATGAGCCGCAAGAACGGCTACGAATGCTAACCGGGCACCAAGCTACTTTGGGAATGTCCGGGCTCAATTGAAACATCGTCACCAACCATGAGGGCCATTCAATGCGACGACGATATACTCTCCGATCTATCGCCACTGGTACCTCCTAGGGCGGTATCAGGTCGCCATCGTCTGCCACCCTGCCCTCCTGCGACGAATCGCGTCAGCGAGGGAGTCCTCCTCCTTCCTCCTTCTTTTCTCAAATGTGTTGGCGTTGGCTCCCAATCTAACGGGATTTAACTGAATACCAAAATTTTACACAGAACGACTGCCTCTCTGACCTCCACTATTCAGTAACTGGGTAATACGATACTTTGGTAAGACTGGTTGTCAGACTTTTGGGCCACTGACCTGTAAAGACTGTCAAAGATCTACAAATGACAGCTCTGACTAACGGCTAACGTGCTCTCCGAGGCACGGAGGAATCTCGATATGCCATAAATGGTCACCCATCTTGGACCTTGCCAAGCGTAGCTTAAAGCATACCTTTGATGAAAATATTTAAATGGAACTCCCATTTAAATATTTTGGAAACTGCGTAAATTGTTGATAGAATATTGTTTTTACAGTTTACAAGAATTTTTGAAACACAAAATTTTATTTTAAGATATATGTATAGTTTTAAGTGTAATATGTGTCAAGGTTTTTTTAATATTATCTAACAATTATTTTACTTTAAATTAGCTTATCTAGACTAAAATCGAGTCCCGACTATTGCAGTCAATATGTTCCGTATTAGAATTTATTATTTGTTTTATTTTATGTGTGTATCGATAATTAAATTATTGTAATGTTGTAGTAATTAAACTGCTTTCTACACATTGGACAGAAATTGTTTTTTTTTCAGTTTTTATTTAAAGTTATTAGTAAGTTATCATTAAGTAGTTACTTTTTACGCAGTTGGGTTTTTCCTGAAGTCGGTTTTATTTTTTGCAATAAAGTTATTTGTCTCAACAGCTTTCTAAACTGGGGCCACAATGCTCATTTTAGCAAGCGTATCATCAGAAAACAGCGGTTGTAACTAACAAGGAAGTTTTTAATAAAACTTGGTAGTACACTTTTTTCGATGTGGGCTGTTTGGCGCATTGCTCCGGATCCTGGTTCATCAGATCACTCAAGATTAGTCTGTGTCTGGTGTATTTTAACCTATCCCATCAGACAGCCTAAGCAGTAATGTTTTTCTGTTTGAACATAGTTGCCAGAAGAGTAGAAAAAACAAAATTCTGCTTAGAAGCCAAGACTTCTTTCGACGCCCTGCCGGTCCTCATCCCACTTAAACTACGATGCTCAGCAGTCACCTTTGAGACCACTAGAGGCAGTTACTTTTGTTTATAGAATTGAAAAAGACATAATTATGAGATTTTGTTTATTTGATAATTATTATGTAGTATGTTAAGTTCAAAATGTTTACAATTATGGGAGTTTGTATTACGAATAGTTAAATATACAAATGTATATCATCATAAATTTACAGCTCATTGATAGTATAATTAGATATTTCTGGATATTAGATGTAGTACTTACTAATTGAACTGTGTTCCCAATGAACACGTATTTTTGAGAGATCAGTTTAATCGGTATTTTAGGAGATCTCCAGTTATAGCTCCTACCATGAATTCTGTAGTGGTCATTTAAATGAAACATAATTACGTACATATATACAAGCTTTATTAGACAAACAAAACAAATTTTAATGAGGACTAACAATTACTTAACTCTAAAAAAATTACAAAAAGGTGGTTTTAAAGCAATCTCTTTCTTCTTTTTCCAAGGTATTTTTAATTTTAAATCCTCAACGCAGCCCCTTCACAAGTGGTTTCAGCACCAATTCTCTCAGAACAAGATTTTCCATTGTAAATTAAATCTCCAAAAGAGAAGACTTCGAGAACGGTAAAACCTAAACTTTTTCCAACTGCCTTAGAACCAAGAGCCGACCACAACGCGGTACATAATTGAGGTGGCTTCGTGACTGGTTTCCTTGGCTTCATAAATGAGTAGGTTGGTCCTAGATCCGCAATAGTCAGCGGGGCAATTGTACCATCTTTGAATTTCTTTGACAGGTCCACGGCTGTTTTGACAAGCAGCTTTGCGAGACCTTTCTGTCTGTGTTCAGGTAGGGTTCCGAGGAACATTACTTCGCATAAGCAATCGATGCCGTACCTGAGAAAAAAGATAAATAATGATTATTGTAAATCATTTAAAACGCCATGAAGGCGTAAAATTATTAATTTGTAAAACAAGAGAATATTACAGAAGTAAAGCACACACACACAGAACAGTGCTTTGCTTGAAGCTCTGCAGGCTAAATGACAAGGTACGCATGATCCTGCTCAGTTCAAGCCACGCTACTCCCAAATTCTGACACTAAGTGAAGGTTCCAGCTATATGGCTTCGTCATAAAGCTTTTGAACTACAACTGTGTTACCTTTAAGGCGTTTTGTAGCATACATTAAAATATTTCTTACCTCTCGAAATAATTGCACTTTGCATCAAGTTCGACCATAAATTCCATCATAGCTTTGGACGATGGCCGCTTGCAGCGCTCCTCCGTAAATATCTCGAAAAATGACTTTTCCGTAGAATTAGGGTCTGGTTTTACCTGAAATATATAAAATACAGAAATTATGTAAATGATTTTTTGTATGTGATCATGTCATGGCATTGTCATTTCAGTGGCACTTTATTACACTATCGTGAGTTCGTCAGTAATGCTTTCAACAAAGAAATTAAAAAGATAATATTTGTCTTCAATTTAATCAAATTTATCACATTTTACTAAGTCTTTGTTTGGCGTGTCCAAACTATTACCACAACATAATTATAGTTAGGTATACAACATTTTTTAGGGTTCCGTAGTCAACAAACAAGAACTCTTATAGTTTCGCCATGTCCATCTGTCTGACTGTCCGCAGCTTAGCTCAAAGACAGACAGATATAAGCTTCGTTCGGAGGTAAATTGGACCGTAGGAAGTGACCACATATTTTGATGGGCAACTACGGAACCCTACGTTGTGCGTGACCCGACAGGCACTTGGCCGATTTTAATAATATCATCAACGTCATCAAAGTTACACCGTGATTACGTGTTATTTATTTATATTTATTTATTTTGATAATGATTACGATTACTTAATGCGGTGCATATGAAAATTATTCGTTGTTATAAGGTGTAAATACACAACAATAATTATATAATTTAAAACGCGTCACGTGATCGTCACGTTATCGTCATCAAAATCGGAAACATCATGGTTAAGTTATTCTATTATTTGGACAGGTGTTACTATCTTGTCTAGCTAAAGAAATCCGGGCAGTATTTTTTACTTGATTTGGAAAGAGATAGATAAACATAAATTCTGTTTATGTTTTGTTTCAATTTGTATATCTTCGTATGAAAATATTTGGAAAGTACTGATTTGTCGCCGGCATGTAAAGCGAAGTCAGAGGCCTGTGGGCGGCATAAAAACTCTGACACAATCTGATAAAGTACAGACTGAGTTGCAAGATTTCCTACGTATTGTTAGTCTTCCGTCTTCACGCTCGTCATGGTAAAACCACGTACGGTAACGCTGACTTTTGAGGATGTACCGAGCAGGTAGTCGACCTGATTGCTTTATAAACCTATGGCTGAATGTCATTTGCACGTCATGAAACAACAAGGTCTATTTGTGTTAATGATAGTTCATAGTTTCAGCCTTAAAGAAGTTTTAATTGTTTAGAAATGATGTAAAAATCAATAAAACAAATTACGAGATCAACTATAAACTCTAAATAAATTCGCTATCTTTTAGCTACTATAATTCGGGGTGCATTCATCAGATTTCTGCATGTATGCGGTCAAATTGAATAATACCAACCTGTAATTTACTGAAAACAGTTGCGACCACTTCTCCGGTGTCGGTAGCGACTGCAACCACAGACAGACCATCCAGTGCTGCGTCTGCGCACAGTTCTAACATCTCTTCTGCTGCTAAGGGATCTTTGTCCACCTCTAATCCAATACATGCTGCTTCAAATGGAATAAAAGCTTCTCTGAGGACCTGAAACATTAGAAAAAATAGGGTACTTTAATTGGTGTCCAAAAACGTATATAATGCAAAAACAGAGACAAGTTTTGTTAAAAGCTCACTCTCAGAGAACCAGGAAAAGTAGCAGCCGAAATAGTCTCGATTCTGTATTTTCCTGAAAAAAAAAAATGTTATTAAATTATAGGTGAAAGACAGAACTTTATCTGCGTGGTGAAAAATACTGACTACATAATTATTATAATCATATTCAGAATTAATTCAAATGCGACAAAATCACATTTACATTTAATTAGTCCACTGTAAAGATATGAAAACTTTAAGATGTAGATTTTAAATTATAAGGAGATGATGAAAACCCTCCAGGGCTAGCTTTATGTTTCGACCCTGTATAGTTCAAAATTCTATTTAAAAAGTGCCCATACGTTTAGTTATCAGTTCGTTCATCAAACTGTGAAATCTAATAAGTGTTTCGCTATTTAGGTTATTTTTTATCAAATAACGATAAAGATTATAAAAGCAACATCGCCAACATAGTCGTTATAATATTCATCGTCATCGTTCGTCATTACTGACGCCATTAACATCGCTAAAATCGTCATTATTGCCATCGACAACATCGTCATCACTGTCATCATCAACCTCGTCAGAATTGTCATCATCAATATCGTCAGTAACAACCTTGTCACTATCATCATCGTCATCGTAGTAAAAGTCAACATCGTAGTTTCAATATTGTTGTCAGAAAAGCAAATCAAACTTAAAAATTATTAAAACTTGTGTTTTAAAACTCATATTGCAAAAAAAACCTAACATTGAAAAATAAAATTAATATGATAGATAACCAAGTTTAAAAAAAAATACCAGAAAACCAAAGATTTACTAATTATCTTCTACACAACACACATTGTTTAAAGGTAATGAAGAAAATAGTTTTAAAAAATAAGGTACAATAAAATAGTTAAAAATAATATCCCATTTAGAACGGGACATAATTTTTATAACAATTAATTAATTTGAAGATAAAAATAAAAATATTTACAAAAAAAGACTTACCATCTGGTGTAGTAAACGACGTCATTTTTATTTTAAGAAAAAAAAAACAAATATTCGTAAAACTAAATATCAAATTAGACACGACTGATGCGCCAAGAGTACTAACTATGAATATGTAACCGACTCTGACTGTAGGCAGTTATATGTCGACGCTAATCTCTACTTATCACAGAATATCTCATGAGTTGTCATTTTTCGCGTAGATACCCCACTGATAGGCTGTGTGATTTGGCAACAAAATTATCTATATCACAAAATTCTATTTCTGTATGTATCTACGGTCGACTTGTGCCCTAGTCGACACGCTCGTCAAAACTGTTGTAAATGCCACAACCAATAGATGGCATTATTTTTAAAATTTGTAAAATTATATTTGCGTCCAGTTATACGGAGGGGCGGCGGACGTCCCCAAGTCCGCCGTCCCTCTGGACCCGATCATCATCTGCCTAGCCTAGCCCTACTATGTTGGGGTTGGTAACCAGTGTAACCGGATGCAGCTGAATACCAATATTTTACATGGAGCGACTGCCTAACTGACCTCCACAACCCAGAATGCAATACGATACCCCTTAGTAAGACTGGTTGTCAGACTTTCGGGTCACTGATGATCCGTAACGACTGCCAAGGATCTTCAAATGACAGCGACCAACGGCTTGACGTGCTTTCCAAGGCAAGGAGAAAGCCCTGTAGTGTGCAGCTCGCCTAACTTTATATTTGTAACTGCACTCACTAATTATTGGCATTATTATAAGAATCGTTGAACAGTTCTCTTTTATTTTGCCTACATCACTCTAATATATCGACGGTCCCTACGTATATAAAGACATGTCGAAAATGGCATTTTTTTTTTATTTTGTCATTGGCTTTAGATTAACTATGCGCACATACTGACATACGATTTTTTTTTAAATTTTATTTATTAACCTTGTTTTACAAATCGTATAAAAGAACAAGTATTATAAAAACAACGAAAAAGTGTCGTAGATGCGGACATCTATACATATCTTTTTGTACGGTGTTTTAAAATGCGTGCCACTCCGGTCTTGTCAGACTTATCGCCATTTACGGGAGTTAAATGACAAATAAAACTATCTTAATCGTACACAATTACCTACTGCATGTTTTATTAGTGACATAATATTTTCTTAAAGCTATGCTTAGACTGACTACAAACCATAACTGCAGTAAAAGAGTGACTTATAGCTTTTCAATTAGTGTACATACGTAAAAAAAACACAATAACTTGGTTATATCTATAATATATCAAGAAGAGGTAAATGATACAATTATTTTATTAAAAAAAATGTATTCCAAATAAATCTTAAAACAGAAAACATTAAATAAAATCTTTAAAGCCGTAAACTTTTCCTTTCTTTTGTAAAGATTGCTAAACTCTGTGATGAAAACTGTCAGCAGACATAAATGTATGCCCTGGTTCGAAAAATTTAACTGTGCGGAAATCAAGTTGCTGTTAATTATGTTAACTAAGAAAGACAATATCGCCCAATTTTTTTTTGGGCTGAACAATTATCCATCCACAAAATAACGTGATCTTCGTCGTGTTTGTTATCTAAAATTATTCACTAAACATTATTATTTACCATTATTACTAACAAATCATAACAGCAGCAAGTGTTCCTTACTGCGCTTCTTACTAGTGAAATAAATTATGTTCAAAAAAATACTGGAAGGCAAAGAGCAGTAATGTGTCTTACTGCAGTTGTGCTTAGTAATTTACTTCTCAGCAAGAAAAATACTGCAGTTTGGCTTACTTAAAGTCCCACTTCTGGGACAGCTATCAAAATAAGGATTAAATCACTATACAGAGCTCATTACGAGGATTCCGAATATATGAAAAACTCAATTTCCCAAAAATCCTTCCTTACTGCGTTTCTAATTAGCACGGCAGTATAGAAACCTTAAGCATAGTGAGGAAGGACAGGGCAATGACAAAGAAGATTGTTAAATTTATCTTTACTTTTTTATACATTTTGTTATGTTAATTAACTACTAAGGGAATTTTATTAGTAATAAGATGAATCAGTCTGAATAAAGCTGTGATGATTGTTAAATGTTACTAATTAGGTGTTAAAGATGAGGCACATACTCAAACAATGCTGTGATGATTATTAAATTTTACTAATAAGTCGATAGGTAGTTAATTAAGCTGAGGTACCTACTTAATAAAACTGTGATGATTATTAAATACTAGGTACCAATTGCATTGCTAGACATGATTAAGCTGTGGCACATGCTTAAAATTAAGATTGTTAATCACTAATATTAGACAACAGTGATTTTTTATGTTTAGTTCCTCCTTCAGTGAGTCTATAGGTACCTATTATTTAGATGTTAAGAAGATTGTTTTTTAATAATAAATAATGTTGAATTTATAAACCTTGTTTAATTAATAAAACTCAAAGCTGATAATTTTAAAAGACATGTCTTTATTTACAATACAAGAACTTGTCCTACCCCGAATGACTAAAACCACGTATAAAGTGATATGTCTTCATTGAAGTACATTTTATATCCATAGGTGACGATATCAGGATGTTTAACGTATTGATTTAAAAATAGTAACATAATCCTACATTTTCATAAAACATTTTACTTAAATTATATATCGGACACTGTTTTTTTGTTTCCTGCGTATAAAAAGGTATCATAGACATGACTGACATACTTCTATTTTATTATCGGCGTAGAAACGGTCATCTATCGGTTTTTTCAAGAAAACGTAAAAAAATAAAATATGTGTAAATAGCATTATAAAGCTCTTAAAACTGTTAAAATATTGTAGAAAGAAAATATTTATTATTGGTCATAGAATTATTTCTAGGTCGTGTTGAACACAAATTACGCTCTCCTGTAAACCTCGGTTTTTGACTTGACTTTATGTACGTAGGAACCGTCGATATGGTGACCCTGCCAGGATTGGTAGATTGGTATATGTATAATGAATGGTTACCCATTCACGGACTGCTCCTAGAAATCGCTGCATAACCATGGAAATCAACTCGTGCCGCTATTATTATTTAAACACGAGCACCCCTGAGTAGGTAAGTTAATAAAAAAAATAATGAGATAGGTAAGATACCGCATCACCACATCATTTATAGGATAAGATAGGGAAATTATGAAGGATTATCAAACATTGATAAAGCGTAATTAGTGCTTTCAAAACTATGATAAATTAAATACAAACTGCTGTGTAATTTTAATTACCCAATGATAGGTGTGGTTTTCGTCATAAACGACTATTTTTACATCAGTGACCCGTCACGGAAGTCGTCATCTGCCTTTTATTTTTACTTAACGTTGAAAAATGCCTTATACATACCACACCGTCGCGTCCGGCGCGGCGGTTCGGTTTAGCTATGTGGGGCTCCCACTAAAAGACACCGCTTCGACCCTACTGTCGCTGTTGGTGGATGAGCTGCGAGAACGGCTACGAATGCTATTCGGGCACAAAGCTACTTTGGGAATGTCCGGCCGGGCTCATCTGAAACATCGTCACCAATTATGAGGGCCTTTCAATGCGACGACGATATACTCTCCGATCTATCGCCCACTGGTACCTCCTAGGGCGGTATCAGGTCGCCATCCTCTGCCACCCTGCCCTCCTGCGACGAATCGCGTCAGCGAGGGAGTCCTCCTCCTTCCTCCTTCTTTTCCCAAATGTGTTGGCGTCGGCTCCCAATCTAACGGGATTTAACTGAATACCAAAATTTTACACAGAACGACTGCCTCTCTGACCTCCACTATCCAGTAACTGGGTAATACGATACTTTGGTAAGACTGGTTGTCAGACTTTTGGGCCACTGACCTGTAAAGACTGTCAAAGATCTACAAATGACAGCTGTGACTAACGGCTAACGCGCTCTCCGAGGCACGGAGGAGTCCCATCTTGGACCTTGCCAAGCGAGCTTTGATGAAAATATTTAAATGGGAGTTCCATTTAAATATTTTGGAAATAAATTGCGTAAATGGTTGACAGAAAATTGTTTTTAAAGTTTACAAGAATTTTTGCAACACAAAATTTAATTTTAAGATATATGAATAGTTTTAAGTGCATTACGTGTCAAGGTTTTTTTATTATTATCTAATAATTATTTTACTTTAAATTAGCTTATGAAAATATTTGTCATATTTCACGTAGATACGCATTAAATATAATATTATTTATTTATTTATTAAAAAAAAAACAATAAAATAATAATATAATAATATTTTTTTAATATGTAAAATTATATTTGCAGGCCTTAAAAAGGCAATATTTATGGTTTGTGCCAAAACGGCTTTCCCGTTCGTCAGTGTTCTGACTCGTCATTGAAAAACACTAATACGGGTAGATTTGTTTATTTTTATGAAAAACCGTAAAATTTGGATCACCAAAAATCCGTTTTAAAAAATCCGGATTTTAAAACGGAACGGATTTGCAGTCCCTAGTCGGGATTAAATAATCTAGATTAAAATCATTCTATCCAATATGAGTCCCGACTATTGCAGTCAATATGTTCCGTATTAGAATTTATTATATTTTGTTTTATTTTATGTGTGTATAGATAATGAAATTATTGTCGTCTTGTAGTATTTACATTACTTTGTACACTTCTGGACTGAATTTGTTTTTTTTCTTTTCAGTTTTTATTTAAAGTTATTAGTTAGTCCGTTTATTCATTTTTAAACATATCTACATTTTTAAATATTCAAATAAAAAACAATATAAAAAAACATTTAAAAGTATAAAAATAGGAACCCACCAGACTCGGGAACAGGGTCCGAGCTACCGGTGGTCAGGGCTCTTGAGAGAGAAACCTCATAATACGCGCCGTGTCCAGAAGAACTGCTTTCTGAATCAAGCCCTTGATCCAGCCGCCAAGCGAGAGCCTCTTCAGATGTTGGTTGAGGCTATTGGCTATTAAGCCATTGGCCGACACGACTATCGGCACAATGACTGCTGTATTCACGTCCCACTTGCCGACAACCTTGCGAGCCAGATCGAGATATTTGAATTGTTTATCTTTCTCTGCTTTCACGAGGTTCTCGTCATGTGGGACCGTTATATCAACAATCATTGCGCGACGCTCCAATCGATCTATCACCACAATGTCAGGCTTAGTTAGTTATTATTAAGCAGTTATTTTTTACGCAGTTGGGTTTTTCTCGAAGTCGATTTTGTTTTTTGCAATAAAGCTATTGGTCTCAATAGTTTTCTAAACTCAGAAAAAAGTGGTTGTTCCTAACAAGGAAGTTTTTAATAAAACTTGGTAGTACACTTTTTTCGATGTGGGCAGTTTGGCGCATTGCTCCGGATCCTGGTTCATCAGATCACTCAAGATTAGTCTGTGTCTGGTGTATTTTAACCTATCCCATCAGACAGCAGTAATGTTTTTCTGTTTGAACATAGTTGACAGAAGAGTAGCAAAAACAAAATTCTTCTTAGAAGCCAAGACTTCTTTCGACGCCCTGCCGGTCCTCATCCCACTTAAACTACGATGCTCAGCAGTCACCTTTGAGACCACTAGAGGCAGTTACTTTTGTTTATAGATTTGAAAAAGACATTTGACATTTCGTTTATTTGATAATTATTATGTACTATGTTAAGTTCAAAATGTTTACAATTAAGGGAGTTTGTATTACGAATTGTTAAATATACAAATGTATCTCATCATAAATTTATAGCTCATTGATAGTATAATTAGATATTTCTGGATATTAGATTTAGTACTAATTGAACTGTGTTTCCAATGAACACGTATTTATGAGAGATCAGTTTAATCGGTCTTTTAGGAGATCTCCTGTTATAGCTCCTACCATAAATAGTGTAGTAGTAGTCTTTGTAGTAGTCATTTAAATGAAACATAATTACGTGCATATATACAAGCTTTATTGACAAACAAAACAAATTTAAATGAGGACAAACAATTACTTAACCCTAAAAAAATTACAAAAAGGTGGTTTTAAAGCAATCTCTTTCTTCTTTTTCCAAGGTATTTTTAATTTTATATCCTCAACGCAGCCCCTTCACAAGTGGTTTCAGCACCAATTCTCTCAGAACAAGATTTTCCATTGTAAATTAAATCTCCAAAAGAGAAGACTTCGAGAACGGTAAAACCTAAACTTTTTCCAACTGCCTTAGAACCAAGAGCCGACCACAACGCGGTACATAATTGAGGTGGCTTCGTGACTGGTTTCCTTGGCTTCATAAATGAGTAGGTTGGTCCTAGATCCGCAATAGTCAGCGGGGCAATTGTACCATCTTTGAATTTCTTTGACAGGTCCACGGCTGTTTTGACAAGCAGCTTTGCGAGACCTTTCTGTCTGTGTTCAGGTAGGGTTCCGAGGAACATTACTTCGCATAAGCAATCGATGCCGTACCTGAGAAAAAACATAAATAATGATTATTGTAAATCATTTAAAACGCCATGAAGGCGTAAAATTATTAATTTGTAAAACAAGAGAATATTACAGAAGTAAAGCACACACACACAGAAAAGTGCTTTGCTTGGAGCTCTGCAGACTAAGTGACAAGGTACGCATGATCCTGCTCAGTTCAAGCCACGCTACTCCCAAATTCTGACACTTAGTGAAGGTCCTAGCTATATGGGTTCATCATAAGGCTTTTGAACTACTTTAATGCGTCTTGTAGCATACATACCTCTCGAAATAATTGCACTTTGCATCAAGTTCGACCATAAAATCCATCATAGCTTTGGACGATGGCCGCTTGCAGCGCTCCTCCGTAAATATCTCGAAAAATGACTTTTCCGTAGAATTAGGGTCTGGTTTTACCTGAAATATATAAAATACAAAAATTATGAAAAATGGTTATATGTATGTTGTCATATTGACATTATTATTTCAGTGGCAAAACTAAATGTCTTATCTCAAGTCCTGTAATAACGCCTAACTTTACAATTTCTGTCAAAGCTGTTTGTTAGCAGAACTGGGCAGAGACACCTATGGATGGAGTCTTAAGATCTTCTCATGTAGAACGTTACGGTATAGATCAATAGTACATTATTATAATTATGTAAAAATAATAACAATGATTGTCTATCGAGAATTAATTCATATTTTTTGTCGCATTTTGTCGGTGGCTGCCGTACAATAGTCCCTAAAATCCTTTAGCGTTACGAAATTCATTTTGTACGTTTTGTTTCCAAGTATGGGTGTGGTATAAAAGTTCTGTTATCTGTTAGATTGAACACTGTCTGAGTATCCATTCTTTACTACACTATCGTGACTGGTCACTAATGTTATCAATTTAACTAAAATTATCACATTTTACCAAGTCTTTGTTTGGCTTGTCAAAACTAATACCATAACGTAATAATAGTTAGGTACACAACGTTTTTTAAATATCATCAACATTATCAAAGTGACGCCGTGATACGTGTTATTTATTTTTGTTTATTGTGATACTGATTACGATTACTTAATGCTTATGAAAGTTACTCGTTGTTATATTTTGTAAATACACAACAATAATTTATAATTATAATCGCGTTTTGATACTCAAACTAAGTTACACGTCACGTGGTCGTCACGTTATCGTCATCAAAATCGGAAACGTCAAGGTTAAGTTATTCTATTATTTGAACAGGTGTCAAAGAAATCCGGTTAGTAATTTTTACGTGATTTGGGAAGAGACAGATAAACATAAATTCTGTTTATATTAATTGTTTTTTTGTGTTTCATTATGTCTTCGTGTGATAATATTTGGTAAGTACTGATTTCTCGCCGGCATGTACCTAAAGCCAGGTCAGAGGCCCGTGGGTGGCATAAAAACTCTGACACACTCTGATAAAGAAGAGTCGTATTTGCAAGATTTCCTACCATATTGTTCGTTTTCCATTTTGCAAACACTCTAGAGAATACTCTCATGCTCGCGCCCATCATTTTCAGGGTGTACCGAGCATATAGTCGACCTCGTTGCTTTATAAACCTATGGCTGAATGACATTTGCAGGTCACGGAGCAACGAGGTCTATTTGTCTTAATGATAGTTCATAGTTTCATCTTTAATAATTCGGGGTACATTTATCAGATTTCTGTATGTTGTATACGGTCAAATTGAATAATACCAACCTGCAATTTACTGAAAACAGTTGCGACCACTTCACCGGTGTCGGTTGCGACTGCAACCAGAGAGAGACCGTCTAATGCTGCGTCTGCGCACAGTTCTATCAATTCTTCTGCTGCTAAGGGATCCTTGTCTACCTCTAATCCAATACATGCTGCTTCAAATGGAATAAAAGCTTCTCTGAGGACCTGAAACATTAAAAAAAAAAGGATACTTTAATTGGTGTCCAAAAATGTATTTTCTGCAAAAACAGAAGGTTACAAGTTTTGTCAAAAACTCACTCTCAGAGATCCAGGAAAAGTAGCAGCCGACATAGACTCGATTCTGTATTTTCCTGAAAAAAAAATGTCATAAAATTATAGGTGAAAGAGAGAATTTTAACTTCGTGGTGAAAAGTACCGATTACATTATTATTATAATTATTTTCTTCAGAACTAATTCAAATGCGAAAAATCACATCTACATTAAATTGGTCCATTGTAAAGATATAAAAACTTTAAGAAGAAGTAGATGTTAAATTATAAGAAGATGATGAAAACCCTCCAGAGCCAGCTTTATGTTTCGACCCTGTATAGTTCTGAATTCTGTTTAAAAAGTGCCCATACGTTATTAGTTATCAGTTCGTGCATCAAACTATGAAATCTAATCAGTGCCATGGTATTTAGGTTAATTTTAGCACTTATCGATAAAGATTACAAAAGCAACATCGCCAACTTAGTCGCAATAATTTTCATCGTCATCGTTCGTCATTATTGTCGACAGTTACATCGCTAAAATCGTCATTATTATCATCGACAACATCGTCATCACTGTCATCATCAACCTCGTCAGAATTGTCATCATCAATATCGTCAGTAACAACCTTGTCATTATCATCATCGTCATTGTAGTAAAAGTCAACATTGTTGTCAGAAAAGCAAAATCAAACTTAAATATAAATCAAAACTTGTTTTCCAACGAATGTTGAATTAAAATTTATCTCTTGCGATGTTGAGTGGGCCTCTAAGGCCCATTTCATTTTAACCAAGTTTAAAAAGATTAAACGGAAAACCAAAGATTGACTCATTCTGGTCTACATCAAATTTGCCTTTTACATGAAAATTAACTATATTAATAGTATTTCACTCTCACTTTGAATTATCAAGTTAAATGTTTATTTACTTTAAAATGAATTAGTAAAAATTAAGTGATATTATATTTATATTGTCTGCCAGATCTTATCTTGCAATTTCAATAAATCAAGTTGTTTCAATCAATTCTCTGAACTATCAGTTGATGTTCATATTTTATCCAATTATATATAATCTAGTAAGTGTTTATTTACAAATAAACACTTACTAGATTGCTAAATTATCTATTGAAGTTATAAAATAGTTCCCTTACTCAGGATTCGTTTACTTATTATCTATGTTATTATTAGTTATTTAGCTATAATGTATGACCATTTGCCATTGGTTTATTATGGCGGAAATGATGTACTGAGTAGGTATTTGACGGGTATAAAAATAGATGTTGTCGCCAATTCGGGGCTGTATGCTGCAACTTTTCTAGGGTTTAAGATGTACCCTATACTGTATAGGTACTGTGTATAGTATTAAGTTTGAAAGTGACATAGTAATGAAGATACCAAATGTGTAAAGCTGGAACCTATTTGTATTACCCTAAGGTTCTACAAGTTATGTTAGTTGTGGGATATTATACTATGAATATTACTGATAACTATGTGTAGAAATATGTGTTATAATATGGCTTATATTGCTTATTGTTTACCTATACTGATAAATTGCTATAACTTGAGAATGGTCCAAGACAACGTATACCTAATTGTTCAGGCAAAATACTTTAAAAGATGTTACCGTGGAGTTTCTTGTCTATTCTTCTTCACGAAGACCTAGGTTTGCGAATGGACGTAGCTTGATAGGTAATTAACTTTCCCTATAAATATCTGACAAGCCTAATCGAAATAAATGTAAAGTCTTGTCTTTCTGTGCCTTTTCTTGATAAAAACCTTTTTCCCTACACACCTTTTTAGAGATACTTTTAGATACAGTAAATAACAAGTGACACTCAAAGCTTGAAAATGTGTGGATATTAATATACAGCGTGTAACGGAAGGGGGTATCAACCCTGAAGGAGGTGAATGTGCTCATGAAACTCAACATCAACAACTTTCCCCAAAGAACATAGGTAGAAATATGAAAAAAAAAAAGACGGGTTGCACTCTGGGAGTGCCGGCAGAAGTGAAAACTTGATTATAACAACGTTTTTTATAACAACGCCCTCTAGTAGCAGCTAAAAAAACTGTCGCGCCTACCAGTAACAGTGTTCTCTGTATCAATGCATCATTTTAGTTTTCAATATCAAAGATAGATGGCGCTTTGTGCTAGCGCCATCTACCAGCGGTCTCTCACAACAGTTACTCATTGCATTTGCTAATGTACTTTCTACTACATTCTACAAGATGTCGCTAGGAGTTATAAAACTACGATCATGTTCCAAAACATTTAAAAATTTCTTTAAATAATTTTAAACCATAAAATGTTGAAGGTTAAGTTCAAAATCGTCTACTCTTCATCCGTCTTACGCTTTTTCCAAATTTCTTTAAATAATTTTAAACCATAAAATGTTGAAGGTTAAGTTCAAAATCGTCTACTCTCCATCCGTCTTACGCTTTTTCCAAATTTCTTTAAATGATTTTAAACCATAAAATGTTGATGGTTAAGTTCAAAATCGTCTACTCTCCATCCGTCTTACGATTAGGTCACGTGTCCTGACGCGAGTGTCCTGACACGAGTTTAAGATTTTATACCCATTACAGAACAATTTTTTTAGAGTGCTCAACGCCGCTAAAGAAGTTTTCACTTCAAAATTGGCCCTCCCATAGTAAATCAATTAGCTGGTAGTCAGTTTTGTAAGGGAGGGCCAAATTTTTTTTTCATATTTCGACCTATGTTCTTTGGGGAAAGTTGTTGAGTTTCATGAGCACATTCACCTCCTTCAGGGTTGATACCCCCCTTCCGTTACACGCTGTATATACATACATATACATGTAGACTTACATCCATATCCTTACACGTGCGTACGCACCGCCCGGCTGTAGGCAATTATTTCAAGGTCGGGGCCGAGTCACAATACTCACAATACTGTATATATTTACACTGTGCTTAAGCAATGGAATTTTCTTCAACTTGTTGTGTATGTTAGAACCAGTTTATACAGAAATCATCAGAAGAACTTGATACTCTATTTCAAATCCGAAAACCAGCTTGCAATTAGTTTTAACATAAACGGTTTGATGTACCTAGCTGTTTCAAAATTCCCAATTTCATATAAAAAAAATATCTTTTTTTTTTAATAAATTGATTCGTACTTTAGCATGTTATCTATCGTCAAATTTTGTTTATTACGTATATTTTTAAAATAAGAGCTAATTAAAAAAAAATATTGTGTTTTCGTATTCAGTAACCTCAAAGTAGTATAAAATATAGTACTTATTGAAAGGCACACAAAAAGTTAAATTTTGTAGACCAGTGAATTATTTTCTACACACCATACAGTTTTTAAAGGCAATGAAGACAATGATTGAAAAAAGTAAGGTACAATAAAACAATTAAAGCCATAATATTATCCCATTTAAGGCGGGACATCATTTTTTAACCATTAATTTGAAGATAAAAATAAAAACTTTTTTTTTTTTTTTTTTTTTTTTTTTTTTTTTTTTTTTTTTTTTTTTTCGTCATTCGACTATCGAACAGAACAGACGTGTACACCGTATTTTTTAACCTAACTACTGATTTATACCCCTAAAGTACAAACAACAGTGATACTAAGAACAATACTACTTACGAGCAAATTAGCGTGAACTTGAGTGACAGTCAGTGCTACGTGCTAATTCTTGTGAACGTACAACCTGCCGTGTGCGACAGTTGCCGCGAGTGCCGCGACCGCTCTTCACCACCTCGGGGAAAAGAGACGGGACCATAACGCACCGATTTTTCAACTCGCTCGCTCCGTATTACGTTACTGCCTATTGTAAAGATGAGTGCACAACAGTCGTCGGCCGAAATAAATATGGACTTATGTAGCAAAGGAAGTGGATCACTTACTGACCTACGTACGTTAGTAAAAGAAGATGGCAAAATTACACTGCGAAAAAGAAAGCAGAACTTTGAGGCTGATGTTATGCAAGAAATGTCTGACTTACGAACTGAAATGAAGAACTATTTCCAAGCCTTCGGCGAAAAACTAAATGAAATTTCGAGTAATCTATGTCAAGAAATAGCTGAGGTCAAAAATGAAATAAAAAACATAAAAAGTACAACCAATATTCTTACATCGGAGCAGGATAACATTAAGGAAGAACTGAAAAAGCTGAAAAACCAAAACTGTACTTTCCAAAAAGAGATAACCCTTCTCAAAACCGAATTGTCTTCCGATAATAAAACATCGAGCGACGTAAACAAAAATCAGCCACAGTTCGATTGTGAGTACATGGCCTTAGAAATCCAAGACCGAGCAAAGCGACAGTATAATGTAATAATTGGAGGTATTTGTGAAATAAGTGACAAAAACTCAACAACAAGGCGAGAATATGACACAAATCAAGCGCTTAGCATAATTCAAACAATTTACAAAGAGTGTCCCTCCCCTATAAAATGCATGCGTCTTGGCAAATATAACTCGGAAAAAACTAGATATCTTAAGATTACCTTCCAACAAAAAGAAACAGTTATACACATTCTGCGTACCAAATCGAATCTCACAAATGAAAACGTTCGCATATTACCGGATCAAACACCAATGCAAATAAAATACATGAAGGATCAACGTGCTGAATTGTTACGACGAACAGAAACTGGTGAATCAGATCTCACGATAAGGTACATAAACGGTATACCGAAGATAATTAAAAATGCAGCAAAAAACTACTCCCAAAAAAAATCCCTCGACAAAGCAACTTAGACACTTCAGATTTGGATAACGTGACCTATCAGTATGTAGATACCTACCAGAATATATGTACATCTCCAGGCTCGTTAAGAATGTTTTATGCTAATGTGCGTAGTTTGGTAAAACCAGGTAAGCTTGACGAGTTAAAATGTATCCTACGAGGCTTTAATCATACCATACACATTGTTTTGTTAACTGAAACATGGATCAAATCTAAAATTGATGCCGATATGCTGGACATACCGAACTACACACATATATTTAATTTAAGGAAAGATTGTATAGGCGGGGGTATTTCAATATACATACACAAAAGTTTGAAATTTGATGTAAAAGAGGAGCAATATGTTTACGGTAATAATTTTCTATGGATAAACTTATTAAAACACTCTCTGACCATTGGCTTAATTTACAAACCCCCTAATACAAACCTAAGCGACTTTCTTAACATCTACACACAAAGTTTGGAAAAGAGCAAACGCAAGACAATTATTTTTGGGGACTTTAATATCGACTTACTGAGCAGTGAGCGCAAAACAACCGACTACACAGATGCTATACAAGAATCAGGATACTATATACTAAACAATATACACGAAAATTATTGTACTCGACAAACCAAGCACACAAAAAGCATAATCGACCATGCATGTACGAATATATGGAATGCTAAGGTACACATGGCAATAATTGAATCTACACTATCAGACCACAAACAAATCTACCTCGAACTCAAACAATACAAACAGACCCTAAAACAAAAAGTTCAATATGATGTGATTGATTACAAAGCTCTGTATGAGAACACGCTAAAATACGACTCGAAAGAAGTAGGACATCACTATGCCATTCTTGAACAACATATAATAAAGAATATAAATGACTCGAAAACAATAAAATATAAAATACTAAACCTACCGCAAAAGGACTGGATCAATAAAACAGTAATTAACTATATTAATGAACGAAATCAATTATGGCATTGTTTTATGACAGATCAAGAAAATTTACAACTAGAATCTAAATATAAAGCTGCTAGGAAAAGAGTAGAATGTAAAATAAAAGAAGATAAAAAGAATTACTATTATGATGCTTTTTCAAGATGTAGTAAGAACCCCAAAAAAATGTGGAAGTTGATAAACACACTAGCTAAAAATAAGACAAACGATGTATGTGCTCTTCCTAAACTCACACTTGACGGCAAAGAAATAACAAATGGCACAGAAATCTGTAACGCGTTTAACAACTATTTTGCTACTATTGGTTCTCTGTTGGCTCAGAATATAATACAAAGTAATCCTAACCCACAAATTACGTTACATATGCCAGATATAGACCCTCAACTTACCACTCTAGAACATTGTACTGAGGATGAGATATCAAAAATAATTGATAATTTGGATAATGATACCAGCTGTGGAATTGATGGAGTAACAACAAAATCTATAAAATGCATTAAGAACCTAATCTTAACTAACCTAACTAACTGCATAAATAGTTGCTTTGACAGTGGCATGTTTCCGGACAGTCTTAAAATAGCTAAAGTAACCCCTATATACAAGTCTGGAACCAGGACTGACCCAGGAAACTACCGACCAATCTCAGTGTTGCCTGTTATTTCCAAAATATTTGAAAAAGTTTTATACACGCGCTTATCTAAACATTTAATCAATACTAACTTTCTTTATTCGCACCAATATGGCTTTCGTCCACACTCAAATACACTTTCGGCTGCTGTTGATTTGATTGCAAAAATAAAAGATAATATAGATAAAAAACAATTAGCTCTAGGAATTTTCATTGATTTAAAAAAAGCATTCGATACTGTTAGCCATTCTATCCTTCTAAAAAAACTAAAAATCATTGGAATTACTTCTACAGCCTACAAAATGTTTGAGTCTTACCTTACCAATCGGAAACAGATCGTAAAAATTGATAAATTTACAAGTGCCCTGGCCAATATACAGTGTGGCGTACCTCAGGGATCGGTCCTGGGTCCATTGCTTTTCCTCATATACATTAACGACATTAGTACTGCTGGACTGACTGGACATGTGTCACTGTATGCAGACGACACTTGTATTTTTTATTTTGGCGATTCTATCACTGGTATCGTCTCAGAAGCACAGAAAGATCTTGATGTTTTAAATATATGGCTTAGTGAAAACCTTCTGACTATGAATGTTAGTAAAACCGCTTACATAGTTTTCGCAGCAAAAAATAAGAAATTACCGTCATTTCCAAACCTAACAATAAATAACCAACCGCTACGAAAATCAACGCACGAAAAGTATTTAGGCCTAATTGTAGACAGTAAGTTGACATTCAGAGCGCATATTGACTACGTAAGATCTCGAATAATCCCACTAACCGGAGCCATACGTAACATTGCAAAATGCGTACCCTACAAGCTAAGATATACCATTTACAACACACTAGTCAAGCCACATCTCGAATATCTGATCCAAGTATGGGGACAAGCTGCAAAAACCAATCAACAACACCTACAACGAACACAAAATAAAATCATCAAAGTCCTCTTCAATTATAACTACTACACTCCTACAGAATTACTCTACAAAAAAACAAAATTATTTAACCTGCAACAACTGTACACATACCATACATGCATGACTATTCGAAAGATCCTTAAAACCAACATACACACAAATATTTCTTTCACACAAAAGACTCGTAGATATAATACCCGTAATCAAGACGACCTAGAAGTACCAAGAGTGAGAACCTTGTACGGCAGGAAAACTATAGAGTATGAGGGGGTTCGGCTGTACAATAAAGTACCAAAAAAAGTCAGAGAGTGTACAAGCATACCAACATTTAAAAAAGGCCTAAGAAATTATATATTAGACACATAAGTTTAGCTTTTTATATTAGACACATAAGTTTAATGTTAGCTGTTTTGTTTCTCATACCTTCCATTGTTTAAAAAGAAAAAAACTATGGTGTTTAGTTTCTTTGATAGCTCGAACGTCGTAATGTAAACTACAACCAAAATTGTTAAATTTAGTTAAGTTTCTCTATAAGTGAACTGTAATTTGTTCTTTGAGAAAATAAATGTCTTTAAACCGAAAAAATATACATAAAAAAACTTACCGTCTGGTGTAGTAAACGACGCCATTTTTATTTTGAGGAAATAATCAAATTTTCGTAAAACTGAATATAAAATTAGACACGTCTGATGCGCCAAGAGTAGGTACTAACTGTGAATATGTAACCGACTCTGACTGTAGGCGACGATATCGACGCAAATCTCTACGCACAATATCTCATGAGTTGTCATATTTCGAGTAGATAGGTAACCCACTGATAGGCTTAGTGTGATTCGGCAACAAAATTATCTATGTTACAAAATTATTTCTTTCTGTATTTACCTACTGTCGACTTGTGCCCTAGTCGACACGATCGTCAAAACTGTTGTAAAGGCCACAACCAATTGATGGAGTTATTTTTTAAATTAGTAAATTGTGGGTGACTTCCCATGTGGCATACTTCGTAACTGAACGGCTAAGTGCGAGTCGGTAACAAAATATGC
Source organism: Eurois occulta (assembly GCA_950022335.1). NCBI lineage: Eukaryota > Metazoa > Arthropoda > Insecta > Lepidoptera > Noctuidae > Eurois > Eurois occulta. The sequence goes on from OX465496.1 coordinate 10,750,476, forward strand.
GTTCCGTGGGTACTGTTATAGAAAAATTTAAAATAAAGTCGACTATCTTGGTATGGACTTGTAGTGAGGAGGGATGAAACGCGTCTTACTAAAAACCGGACAAGTGCGAGTTCGACTCGCGTGGAGAGGGTTCCGTTCGTTAATTAAAATTCCGTACGTTGTTTTAAATCTGAGCAAAGTTTGAGAAATTTCCTACGTTACTTTTAATACTAAGTATAGATTTCTTTTAGGTTTTCCTGTTATGGTAAAGAAATATTTTTTTGTATTTTTTTTTTAATTTGTTGCCCTGTAGTTAAGAGTTAAGCGGAGGGGTGGGGGGATTGGTCAATTTTATTTACGTTAAACGTCCGTCTTTGCATCACCGACTTACATAATTATGTGTGTCAAATTTCAATTCAATCGGTCGAGTAGTTTCGGAGTAAACTGGCTGTGACAGACGGACAGACAGACATGCGAGTGATCCTATATGGGTTCCGTTTTTTCCTTTTGAGGTACGGAACCCTAAAAAGTGATGGATATTAATGTTGATGGATGGAGAGGGAGAGAAAGGCCAAAGAAAAGATGGATGGACTGTGTGAGGAATGATATGAAAGAGAAAGGAGTAAATGATGCCGTGACGTCTGACAGGGGAGAATGGAAGAAGAAAACGTGTTGCGTCGACCACATATAGAATGGGACAAAGGAAGGAAGATCAAATTCACATTCAAGGTCACAACCAACTTAACAAACAATCATCGTCATCATCTTCTTCTGTTCTGTCTATGTTTCTTGGTCATGGGATAAAAGTGTCAGCAATCTTGATATAACAAAAATTTATATAATTGCAGAAGCCCAATAACCGTCACAGAACTGCGATGGCAGTCTTTTTTATTTTAGTTGTTATTGCTCCCTCAGCAGACTTATTTTAATTATACATTTTTTACCACCGCATAAGCATATTCGGTAGTTCGTGTGAAACGACAGAAGAAGAACTTGAAAGAAGTTTTGGCCATCAGTTGATTTCGCAGTTTCAAACCAGTAGAGGCGACAAACACAGACACAAATTGCTGCAACATTTATTTTCCTTTTTTGTGAGACAGTATTTCTAGCCATATCTTAGCCCACTTTTATAACATTTTCGAGGTCAAAAAGTAAGTAGGTCATCATCATCTGCCTAGTCTAGCCCTACTACGAGTATGTTGGGGTTGGTAACCAGTCTAACCGGATGCAGCTGAATACCAATATTTTACATGGATCAACTGCCTATCTGACCGCCACAATCCAGATAGTATTGGGCAATAGATACCCCTTGGTAAGACTAGTTGTCAGACTTCCGGGCCACTGACTATCCGTAACGACTGTCAAAGATCTTCAGTGGCAGCCAGGACGAACGGCTTAACCTCGAAAAGCACGGAGAAATCCCGGTAAGTAATGGATGGTCACCCATTCACGAGCCAATCTTGGCAAACGTTGCCTAAGAAGGTAAGCTGACAAGAAATTAACAAGGTAGGAAAGATACCGCAACACCACATCACATATAGGATAAGATAGGAAAATTAGCAAAGATTGACAAAAATTGATAAAGCGTAATTAGTGCGTTCAATATTAATAAAATTGACGATAAGCCCAAACTGCTGTGTAATTGTAATTACCTAAGGATTGTTATGGTTTTCGTCATAAATTTATGACTATTTTTACATCAGCGACCCGTCACAGAAGCCGTCAGTAAATGTGTTGGATTGGCTTTCAACAGGATTTAACTGAATACCAGAATTTTACATGGAACGACTGCCTATATGACCTCCACAGCCCTATACGCTACCTCTTGGTGAGACTCTTTGTCAAACTGTACTGGGCCACTGAACTGTAAAGACTGTCAAATGACAGCTGGAACTAACGGCTTAACGTGCTTTCCGAGACAGTAGAATCTCGATATGTAATGAATTGTCACCCATCTGGAATCTTGGCAAGTGTAGCCTAATCTTCGATCGAACCGCGCGGCTGATATTATTTAGCCACGAGCTCCTTCGTGAGTATAATAAATTAAGTATAAGTAATCGTATAGTGTCATCGTCCTCATTCTAACAGATAATGTTTATCCAACATCCGCACTTGGAACATAATGTAGTCTGTTGTCAGGATGCGCTTAACTAAAGGGTCTTGTTATTTGATATCCGTGTCGAAGATACTGACGCTTCTTTTTATATTTCACGCCCTGTGACCTCTGTACTAAAATCCAAAGAAGAAGAAATATTTCGAAATAATTATCTAAATTCAAGGTCGCTCAGTGAGCTATGAAACGGGTTATGCTTGGAGTCTCTCTGAGGGTCTGTCGCATCCGGAACGGGGTGATCCGACAGAGAACCAGAGTTGTCCACATAGCTCACAGAATAAGTAAGCTGAAGTGGCAATGGGCCGGCCATATTAGCCGTAGAACCGATGGCGTAGACGTGTTCTTGAGTGGAGACCGCGAATCGGCAAAAGTAAGGTGGGACGCCCTCAGGCTCGGTGGAGCGACGATCTTCGCAGGGTGGCTGTTAGCAACTGGATGAGAGTTGCTGAGAATCGAGTTGAGTGGCGTGCGATTGAAGTGGCCTATGTCCAGCAGTGGTTTGCTGTCGGCTGATAATGATTCAAAAGTTTGTGAAATGCGACATGCAACATTCACCCACCTTGTTGAATCCGTTAACGGAGTCTTCGCTCCACAAATATCTACCTTCGTAAAACATCTTGGACCTGCAATCGCTGACCGTTGGAATAGGTCCTTCAGCGTAGTGATGGATTGGCTAAGATCAAGAATCACAATCTCAATAATCAGTGCCACTAGCATGTGCATTCACAGAATCACAGCACAAGCAATACATTTAAACCAATAACCAAGTTATTCGGTTTTGATGGTAATAATAATAAATCGTTTATTGGACTCAATAAAATATATCCTAATACAATTTCATCTATTAGGGTCTATACAAAAAAAGGCTGCAAGAAACTAAACGGACGCCTGACTTCCAAACTAGGTAAAAAACCTGTATCTTGGAAATCAGTTCACTTCCATGGACAAAATTAAATGGAGACGCTTGGTTAATATGACAATTCCAACACTAGCAGTAATTACATTATTATGGAGTAGCCCTACCTAAACAAGACTGATGTGGATGCGACCAACGAATGAAAAGATGCCGATTGCAATAAATTGCGATGAATAAATGAGCCTGTTTTATAAACAATTAATCAATAATTTGTCAGTACTGTGGTTGTAGATTATTTTGTATTGAAAGTTTGCTATAAAAAGCACTAGTGGTTAAACTAAAGGGTTTTTTATCACCCCCGCTAAGGAACCCTAAAACTATTTTTAGTGAGCCGTGCGAGACGTAATACAGAGCTTCTTCTAAACAATCTAAATCTATTTCTGAAGACGCGGGTTTCCTTGATACACCTATTGGGGCAAACTAAAATGAAACTTATGCTCTGGTAAAAGTAGAAGCAAATAATTGAGAAACCGTAAGTCATGTCATAACTGATAATGTTATAAGTATGTTTGTTTATCGCGCTTACTCGTAGCATTTGACTTACGTGCGCGCGCATCCGTTGACAAAAGCTCGTTATTACATGTTCATATTACTGAAAACTGTAATCTATGACCCATTTTTAATTTGACCTGATTAAAAAAAATATGTATCAGAACAGGCGTAGTCAAGGAGGACTGTTATTTTCAACTGCACTGGCATATAATGTCTAGTCCAGCGGTTCCGTCGGACGTACCGCTTAAAACGGGGTGAATCGGAACGCCGCCGCCGGGGTGAATCGGGACAAAACTTTAAAAGGGATATTAACGTTGAATTAATATGTTATGTTGCCAACAAGGTCTCTACACAATTAAGTATAACTAATAAAATAAAATAGAGTACTTTGCTACCAAAGTACTCTATTATATCACATCAATTCAATGTTAAAATCTCTTTCAAAGTTTTGTCTCGATTCACCCCTTTTTTTTGGGATGGGAAATCATCAAATGACCCCTCCCGCTCTGGGTTTACTGACTTAAACCCATCCATGTTCCTTCTTTTGCCCTTTGTGTTCCAGGGCCGCGGTATCTCTTTCGAACACTCCCGCAGCCATCTCGATTCATCCCTGCTTTCCTATTCACCCCGTTTGGCGGTACGTACAAAAACAGCTGGAGCAAGACTACTATAAAAAAATTGAACTTATGCAAGTTCTTTCAAAAATGTACTTTTCTGTGTAGGTACGGATCTCTAAAAGAACATAACGAGTGTTAAACAAAACTATAACCATGTGTTACTTTGTTATCTTAACTAGTTTTTGTGATTAGATTAGATTGTTTTTATTTTTGCGTCGTGAGTTATGAACTTATGATGTTACATTTTTACAATATTAAGAGTCATTGCTTACGTTTATTGGTAGTGTTTTTTATTTATTTATTATTTAACCGTTTAAGCATAGAGTAAAGAAGTAGACTTATTGTCATATGCAATTGTTTACTTTCTTATTTTCCATCGGCAATTTTAAAGCAGAAGTAGCAGTACTTTATGAAATTATGACATGAGTATATAAAATACGTCGACGAAAGACTTTACACCCGTAACTTTAGTCAAGTTAAAGTATACTTTTGTTTAAGTTACTACTTATGTAACCATTTTTATGTAGTAGACAAAAATTTGAACGAAGTAAAAACCGTCAAAGAGAGCAAAGCCAGGAATTCTAACTTTTGACAGTTCTAAATTCAAGCAATTGCTAAACTACAGAATAAAATCGTATCTGAAGTTATAACATTAACATTTACTCAAGTAAGCACTTTGAATTGTTTATAGATACGCGTGTTAGTAAATTTCCATTTTTCTAACTTCAAAAATGATAAACATTTAAGTTTAAGTTTGATACTAAGTTCATCGAACAATCCCAGAAAAGGTGAAATAGAGGTTTAACCTCTTCTGAGGGGAATTCATAAAAACTCTTTAGTGCTTAATTTGAGCCATTTTTAGAAAAAAAATGCATTTAAGATTCTTATCACTAAAAAAATTAGACTCCATGAGAACCAAAAGAACGGTATTTTTAAAAAAAATTAGAAACAATTAATAAAAGTGTATTTTAGTTGAAAAGTAAAATTTTACACTTGTTTGGTATTAAATATAATTTAATTAGAACATAACAATGTGACATGTCACGTATTAGATTAGAGAAAAATAATTATGTTTAGGAGTTATACTCCTAAACATATTATTTTTCTCTTATTGTAACACTATTCAATGTATCATACAGACTTCTTTGATTTCATTTAATCAATTCTTATAGCAGCAGCTTCAGCAAAGACTTCTCCTCCTAATCTTTCTGCATAAGATTTTCCATTGTAATAGAAATCGTTGAAAGACACCCTTATACCCACGATAAAGTCTAGAACCTTCCCTATCTTCTGGGTTGGTTCTGCTGTCCACAGCGCTTGGCATATCTTCGGTATTTTCGCTATTGGTTTTCTTGCCGCCATATTTGAGTAGCTCGGACCTAGATCTTGTACTGTCATTTGGGAAACTGGACCGCTTTTTAGCTTCTTCCCCAATTCGATTGATGTTCTGCATAGAATTGTGCCTAGTTTGTGGAACCTGTGCTCTCGAAGTGTTGCTAGAAACATTATCTCGAGACTGCAGTCGACGTTGTATCTGAAACAGAACAAAATAATACATTTATTATCAGTACCTACAAATGGATTCACATACACACGTACGAGGTGGCAAAACACATGAATTTTTAACCGACTTCCAAAAGGAGGAGGTTATCAATTCGTTTGATTTTTTTTGTTGTTTTTTGAGATTCTGAAAAGTTTCCGTTTTTACCTCAAATAAAATTGGCATCACGAGCTTCATGAGATCTATCAATCTATCTGCAATATTTATGCGATTGCCACGTAAATAATAACAGCCGCTCAGATCGATCTTTAGGTTAAGCCGTGCTTGCCTAGGTTGGTCAGTGGATGGGTGACCACCCATTACAATCGAGTTTCCTCCATGCCTCGGAAAGCACGTTAAGCCGTTGGTCCCGGCTGTCATATGTAGATCTTTGACAGTCGTAACAGGTAGTCAGTGCCCCAAAAGTCTGACAACCAGTCTTACCAAAGGGTATAGTATAACCCAGTACTAACTGGGTTGTGGAGGTCAGATAGCCAGTCGCTCCATGTAAAACATTAGTACTGAGCTGCATCCGGTTAGACTGGAAGACAACCCCAACAGAGTTGGAAAAAGGCTAGGCAAATGATGATGCCACGCTAAATTGTACCTAAATATTACCTATGTAAGTGAGAGCAGCTTTGGGCACCCACCAAGATAGATTGACCAACGACCTTTAAAAAATGGCTAGGACAGGCGGGATGACTCCAACAGTCGACTGCGATAGTCTAGTTCCACAAACTAGTAAAAATAACGAAACAAAATAGACATAAAACTAGGCTACCAAAGAAGGACAGGTGGATTATGCTTGAAGAATTCAAAGTGTCTTCCTAAATAAGGACTTTTTTTCCTAGCCTAACATCAAATCCGTTCTTAAATTTCCTTTAATAGACTCGTACTAATAATAAATATCAAATTCGTAGCACAGCTCCAAGATAGTTTCTAGAAAGACAATGGCAAGATCTTAATGGATCTCAAGTGGCAATCAGACTGGAGGTTCTTTGTTAGTATTCTGCAGCTATATGAAATAGTTACCGTTTATCCTAGATAATTAATGGTTCTGGCATTTGAAGTTTAAAACAAAGGATAGGTTTCACAGAAGTGCACATACTTTCGTTTGTTAACAACACGATAGTTTCTTTATTTCGCGTTTAGCTTTCAATTCATGCCATGTTTGAGTATTTTCTTGCAGTATTATAAACAAAATTACTCCTAATATTGCTCCATGTTGCGGTATGTGGTGGATTTGCAACAATGGCGAATAAATAGAATCTTAAACAGGTTTAGTTTTTCTCTAAAAGTAGTACAAAATAAGTTTAAAATTAGAAAATAATGCGAAACCGAATAAATAAATGCGGCATAAGGTGGTAATCTTCATTAAGACTCAAACTAATGCTTAGATATGCTATTTTGGATACGATGTTTACTCTAGACCTAGACACTACAGCAGACATAAGAAGGGCAATTCCAATTAAACATTATATTTGGTTGACTGATTTGTACTGCAACTACTTTATAGAAAAGTACCTACACGCACCTACCTCAACATGATTGTTATAAACAACTATACAAGGTAGAAGGGACAACAACGCGAAAACGGTTACCAAGTATTAACAAAAAAAATCTGGTGTTCCATAATTTTGACCGTGTAGGACAAATAATTTTTATTAATTTAAATTAAAAAAATTAACAAGAAACTTTTCCTCGGTTATTAAAAAAATAACAGCTGTTTCCTACAAAAGTACAATACCAACTTGTACTTTGTAGGAAACAGCTGTTTTCTTTTTTAATAACCAATGAAAAATAACTATGTGGGGGGGGGGGCTCAGAATGATGTACTGAATACGTGGTAACCATTTTCGCGTCGGTGTGGATTCCACCCCGTATTCCTATCTTAGTGTATTACGTATAAACAGTATATAATATAAACGGCTTGAGCGTATTCATTAAAATGTCTACCTCAATGTACCTTGCAATCACAAATAGACTTGCGTGATGGACTGTAGGTAAGTAATTACTTGAATGCTATTAACTTGGCAATGACAATGAATGACTAACAACCGTGACATGTTTACGTTAGAACTAGACGTAGCTATAACAGTACACACCATACATAGATAGTAGCGTTTATTCCGTGTCAGTATTGTTTATTTCTTTGCAAAATTATTTTCGTGTCCATGATACTATTAGGTACGTTTTTAGGGTTCCGTAGCCGAATGGGTAAAAACGGAATTCGTCATGTCTGTCTGTCTGTCCGTCCGTATGCACAGCAACGTCCGTATGCTGTTAGGACTACACAGTTGAAACTTGGTAGGTAGATGTATTCTGTAAACCGCTTTACGATTTTTATACAAAAATAAAAGATTATGATGATGGCTCCCCATACATGGAACTGAAACTAAAAAAAAACTAAAAAAAAACATCTGATCTTTACGTGCGGGATGTCTATAGATAGGTCTTTAAATATGAAATTAAGGTTTTTAAAACCATTTTTCTCAAAGTCCATTGTTTGAAAGATAGACGCTTCCAAAGTGGTAAAATCTCTCTCCCTCTAATTTCTAAAGTAAGAGGAGGAAAATTATGAAAAAATGTAGGATTGTAGAACGTAAAAAAACTTTCAACGAAAATTAGTTTGAATAAGATTAATTTGATGTTTAGTTTTTGAGACATGGGACTTTTTCATCAAACTGCAGCAGTAACTTTTTTTTTCATTAACATGCTATGAAAAACAAATTTAGTTTTACTATTGAATGTAATACAATACAACATAATTATGAATGAGCGTTCAAAAGTTTTAATTATATTATTTGGTGCTACGGAACCCCCTGTGTGCGTGTGATTCGAGTACGACTCGCACTTGGCGTCATCGTCTGCGGCAAGCTAGAGGTCACTTTGACTACAGTTTTTGAGGCACTGAAAGTAGAAAACAAGCAAAATTCAGCGGACTAGGTACCTACACATTGATCACGGGTACCATTTTTTATAACCTTCATCTACTTGCGTAAAAGGACGTCGCCTAAGGACAAAAAAAAACAAATGAACCACGCACGACCTAAAAACAAGAAAATAACCATGTCTCCTATTGAGGCTCATAAAACCACAATATGCATATAAGATGAACTGGCTGGTTTCATTATGTCAAACGAGATTACCGGAATTAATGAGACTCATGCATTACGGTAGCTGTAATACGGGAGATGAATTTGCTGAGAGCCTCGCAGTTTTACGTTTTAGTCGTGTACCGGGTGTACTTAACTATACTTACCTAGGGGAGCGAGAAAATTCGAGTCACTACTGACGTAAGTACTTACAATACCCCCGTATTGTGGAAGGGATATTGACGTACAAACGCTTACCATGTATTCAGTACAGCATTCAGAACTCTTTTTTTTCGGATCGGAAATCATCAAATCTGGGCGGAGCGGAAGGGAGTGTCGGACTTTTACTGACTAAAACCCATCTATATTCCTTCTTTTGCCCTTTGTGTTCCAGGGCAGCGGTTTCTCTTTCGAACAGTCCCGCAGCCCTGTTAGGCATCGGGGGGGAGGAAACGCCCGGGTGCTTTCATTGCGAGGATCGCCCGGAGGACACGGTGGAGCACACCGTGGAGGTCTGCTCCGCTTGGGCGGAGCACCGCCGTGTCCTCGTAGCGGCGATTGGCGGCGGCGACCTCTCGCGTCCGGCCCTGGTTCAAGCCATGGTCCGGGGCGAGAGGGAATAGGAAGCCGTCGCCTCCTTCTGCGAAGCAGTCATGCTAGCGAAGGAGGCGGCGGAACGTGAGAGGGAGATAGCCTCAGCCTCACGTCCCGGCCGCCGCGGGAGGAGAAGCACCGGGCGTCGGGGGCCACGCCGTGATGGCTCTCGGCCACCGTAGGCGCGGGCCTGTGGACGGTGAGTAATGGGCTAGCACGCCGTCCGTCCGTCGTATGACGACGGGCAGGCCGTGTCGACGGCGCGTTCGTGTTCCACGCGCGCCTCAAAGAGTTGTCAGCAAACGGGAGGGGCCCGCAAGGGCCGGTGCCTGCCAGGGCTGCGGGACTGTTCGAAAGAGATACCGCGGCCCTGGAACATAAAGGGCCAAAGAAGGAACATGGGTGGTTTTTAGTCAGTAAGAGTCTGACACTCCCTTCCGCTCCGCCCAGAGCGGGGGGGGGGGTCATTTGATGATTTCCCACCCACCAAAAAAAAAAAAAAAAAAGCCCTGTTAGGCATCGGCCCTTGTCGACACGGCCTGTCGTCATACCTTAACTCTTAATTCGTCAAGGTGACCGAAACAGTGAAATGTCATCATCACAATGTAGTTAATATAATAATTAAGTAAGTAGAAAATGACTAGGCACTACTGACGTAAGTACTTACAATACGGGGTGGAAGGGATATGGATGCACAAATGGCTACCAAGTATTCAGTACAGCAATCCGAACCCTCCTACATAAAAATTTTTCACCGGCAATTTAAAAAAAAAATCTGCTGTTTTCCACAATACCTACATATACGGTCAAAATGTATCAAATAGAGTCACACGACAACCCTTTGGTATCACTGAATGTCAGACTTTTTGATCTTTGACTACCATTAAAACCACCAAAAACCAGAATTATCAGTCACAAACAGCGGCTTTGACATGTTTTTTCGAATCCTTACGTAAGAAAAACGCTTGGAATGACTCGGTGTTCGCATTCTCGAATTGACTATGAACATACTTATGGCTATGGAGATAACTGGTGGTATTTTACGTGGTCCTTACTTCTCAAAGAAATTACACCTGCCGTCGACTTCTGCCATCCATTCTATGAGAGCTCGTGATGATGGCTGCGTGCAGCGTTCCTCTGCGAATATTTCGAAGAAAGGTTTCTCTGATGAATCTGATGTTGCTACCTGAAATCATATGTTTTAATCTTTATTCAATGGTGCTTAGACATTGTGGTAACATTCAATTAATTTCTGTGTCTGTGTGTGTCTTGGTAAAGGTATTATCGGAAATAAAATAGGTCCAGTCTTTTCATATTAATTTTACTCTTGACTTAGCAAGTTTGCATCACTACACAAATACATTTGTTTTTTACTTAATCTCACCATGCTTTTTAGGGTTCCGTACCCAAAGTGTAAAACGGGACCCTATTACTAAGACTTCGCTGTCTGTCTGTCTGTCTGTCTCCAGGCTGTATCTCATAAACCGTGATAGCTAGAAAGCTGCAATTTTCACAAATGATGTATTACTATTGCCGCTATAACAACAAATACTAAAAATTAAAAAAAATATATTAAGCGGGCTCCCATACAACAGATATGATTTTTTTGCCGTTTTTATAGATAATGGTACGGAACCCTTCGTGCGCGAGTCCGACTCGCACTTGGCCGGTTTTTTTATATCACTTCTAAATTGACAGAATTGTTGACATTTCGGCTGAATTGTATTAAACAGAAGTTTGGTGTTGGATGCCTGCCAATGACACGTGTGTCAAAATCACAGTGATATTATTTTTTTTGTTTTATGTTAATGAGTTGCTGCTGTTTGAGGTAAAATTAGGTTAATAAAAGGGACTGTAAATAATTTCTCTGATTGTTGTTCATTATATTCACTGTTCAATTTTTTTTTTAATTTTAAGGAGTTTCGTCTTCGACCAAAGTTTACTTAGACATCGATACTTTTAAGAGTCACGGAAACGAATTACAATAACAAAGTAGTCGCTTAGCATTCATTATTTCTGTTAATTAGTGGCAAACGGAATAATGAGGTTCGGAGTTTTACTTGCAAAACAAAAAAGTCAATAAGTAAGCTGAAATTATGTATAATCTACTTTACGTAATTCTAATTATTCATTCATTTCAATTTCGGGACAGGTTTTTCGTTTCTGTTTGTTTATTTTGTAAGGCTTTTTGTCGCAAGAATTGTTTATTATTGCGATTGAATACTTTTCTTTTATTTTCCATGAGTTTTATTTTTTGTCTTCGATTTTTTTATAAATACCTACATGCCGCTTTCCTCACCAACACGACTTTCATTTTGAGAGCAGTAATGATGTAATAAAAGAGAATGCTCGTGGAAGTATGGAATCCCGTACCATGCTGCATCAAAATCAAACCTTGTTTTTTATAGACTACACTGATCGTATTAACTCCTACAAAAATTATTTTTGAAAAAAAAACCCGCGTTTCAGAGTTATTTTATAAAATCGAAACTAACCTAAAAAGTAGGTCTATTTTTTCGACGCTACCAACGACGTATTTTGACACACATACATTACATTATTGCTCTAAAAACAGCGTAATACACTAATATTAGTAAGAATTACGAGTTAAAGTAACATCCACAGTATGCTTGACTGAAACTCGATTTTATTTTAGACCTTTTATATATTGCCAATAGTCAGTCAGTACAGTACAAATGTCAGATGCCACAGATAAGATAACTATAAACCATAGAGTATAGTAAGTGCTATAAACTAGTCGGGATTTAGGGATGTAATCGATAAATCAAAATCTTTAGGCTGAGAAAATCTATTTTGTTGCAAATAGCAATAAACCAAACTAAATCGATTTGGTGTACTGATCTTACTTAATTGTAATTAATTTTAGAGTCCGCTCGACAGACAAGGGTTTGTTCAATTGAAACGGAACGTCATTTATATTCAGTTGAAACGGAACGTCATATAAAGGGAGTAAAACAATATTCATACTTTTAAACTCGAAAAGTATATTTCCAGTTCAAAAATCAAATCCCCGACGCGTAATGCCGTAAAAAAATATGAAACTAATTACTATAATATTTTGGTTTTGAGGCGCGAGACTTTTTGGTACCAACTTTGGTCATTGTCCTTTTACATTGTATTTCTTTGTTGACATATTACATTAAATTAATTAACTCTTGAAATAAACATTTCACTTTAATTTTAATAAGCTTATAAATGCATTTGTTTCTGCACGTGATAATTTTATTTAATATGTTATATTCGACACAATGTAAATTGTTAATGAATAAATAAATGAATGAATGAATTATCTATACATAAGTACATACTTAAAAATCGGTCCAGATTTTGACGGGACTTTTGCTAGTAGATAGCTGATGTTATAAGGTCTAACATAGGCTGCTTTTATTTTAGAAAAATAATACATATATACAAATAAATAAAATTTAGGTGTCTGTTGTTAATATTAAAATAACAGCTTTTTACTTTTACGACATTTTATACGGCACTTAGAACAATAACACTTTTTTTTCAGTTTTCGTCTGTCGGTTTGTTCCGGCTAATCCCCGAAACGGCTGGACCGATTTTGACGGAACTTTTGCTGGCAGATAGCTGATGTTATAAGGTCCAACATAGGTTACTTTTATTTTAAAACTAGCTTCCGCCCGCGGCTTCGCCCGCGTGGTGTGTTGATAAAAAGCAGCCTATATGTTAATCCAGGGTATAACCTATCTACATACCAAATTTCAACCAAATCGGTCCAGCCGTTTATGCGTGAAAGAGTAACAAACATCCACACATCCATTCTCACAAACTTTCACATTTATATATTAGTAGGATAGGATAAAAATTAAGATTCCATGCAAAAAAATTAAAACCCTTGAAATTGGTAACAAAATCCGATTCAAAAAGGGAAATAATATTTTTTTTCACGCGAACGAAGGTCGAGGGCAACAGCTAGTCTAAAATAAAGCGCAATCTTGAGTTCGAACCTACTGCAACTTAAACATTAGCAATAACAGAAGTCAGAACTAAACTACAATTATACTAAAATATTAGAAAAACCAACCTGTATCTTATTGAAAGCAGCTGACACAACTTCTCCTGTGTCCGTAGCGACTGCTACAAGCGACACACCGTCCAATGCTGCGTCTGCGCATAGTTCTAACAGTTCCTCTGCTGCCACAGGGTTCTTGTTCACCTCTGTACCGATACACACTGATTCATCTTGACAGAAGGCTTCCCTTATCACCTGGAACATTGAAATAGCAGCAAAAACTTTTTGCTTGTACCCTGACACGTGCGCATGACCTTATGACTGCATCAGTGAGTGGAGTTCGCGTTTTGTAATTTTGTGGCCAAACTTTTTGCCATCGAACCGCTAAGAAGAACATATTCCACCTACAGGTTTTTGGTATCATTTCGCTTTTGTTTTTCTTTGAAAAAGGTTGCCCCACACTAGGAGTTCGAAAGGTTTATATACAAATATGCTGCACAACTCTTGGGTTATTACGAGTCCTTAAGGGCCATTAACAAACGTAGTGTGAAGTACTCTTTAAATAGAAGTATCACTTCTGGTTAGTAGGCAGTGAGGGGAGATCATGAAGGAGTAAATAATTATGTACTACCGAGTTCACCACTCTGCCACTATCCACCCTTATGCCCTAAGTAATAAGGGTGAAAAGCGGTCGACCGTCAGTGAGCGTGGTAGTACCTAACCAAGTTTATTTGGCACAACATTTTTAGTTATGGTTAAAAAATATTTTCGCTTCCATCAGATAAAAAGTATTGATTCAAGGAGTAAAATAGTTTGGGTTAATTGCTAGACGGACCGGCCACATACCCAAATTTTCTTGATTTTATTTATGTTAAACTTGGAGTTGAACATTATATTTGACTGGCCTATTGGTCTAGTGGTTAGTGACCCTGACTGCTAGGACGGAGGTCGTGGGTTCGATTCCCACACAGGACAAATCAATCAATCAATCGATCAATCTTTGTGCGACGACTACGATTATTTGTTCTGTGTCTGGGTGGTAATTTATCTATAATATGTATGTATTTACAAATATATAAGTATGTTTATCAGTTGTCTGGTTGCCATAGTACAGGCTCTGCCTAGTTTGGGATCAGATGGCGGTGTGTTGGTTGTCCCAAGATATTTATTTATTATTTATTTATTTATATATTCATATAATACACCATTCATTCGAGAAGAAAACTAAACAACAATTTTGGCTTAAGTTTCACAGTAAAGTTACTTACTAAAATATTTCACTTCAACTTTGAGAGACGCAGCAGTTAAATGAAACTTCGGAGCGAAATTAAATAGTCTTATTGTGTTTACGGAAAATACTCACTTTTAATGCACCGGGGAAAGTAGCAGCTGACAGAGACTCTACTCTGTATTTTCCTGAAAGCAAGGAGAAAATGAAATCCGTTTAATAAATGGTACTATTTTACCAAGTCTTTTGTTTGAACTATTTTCTTCTGCTACATTCAAAATGTAAACGCTTTTAGGCGCTTTGGGGAGATAAAACCTTTATTTCTAGGTATCGATATTTATTGTTTTAGTATCGTTGACTGACTCGTTGGTCTAGTGGTAGCAAGAGCATGAGCATGAGGTTCTGGGTTCGATTCCCAGGTCAGGCAAAGTGTTATTGGATTTTTCCATCAGGAATTTCTTAGTAGCAGCCACGGAGTGTGGAATTCGTGCCCGGTTGATGGCAATAGGCTCGCTCCCGATTTCATGGGACTTAAACATAACTGGCGAAATGTAGTGTCAGACTTTTACTGACTGAAACCCATCCTTGTTCCCTGCCTTTGCCCTTTGTGTTCCAGGGCTGCGGTATCTCTTTCGAACAGTCCCGCAGCCCTGGCAGGCATCGGCCCTTGCGGGCCCCTCTGGTTTGCTGACATGTCTTTGAGGCACGCTTGGAACACGAACGCACCGTCGACACGGCCTGTCCTCATAAGACGGACGGACGGCGAGCTAGCCTATTACTCACCGTCCACAGGCACCTCAGCCTAACCCTTCGGGGATTACAAGCGTAAGGTTATATGTTTTAGTATCGAGAAGGTTAGAAACCTCCGGAGCGAGGAAAAACTAGGATTGGATTTTTCGGTTTGAAAAAGGGATTCAAATTGAAAGCGATAGACGTTGGGTCTTATCGTGTAGGGCTCAAATGTATATGTATCTACATTTATCCACGTGGTCCGTGGTGTTTTACATTAAGATGGTATACATTTATTTATCATTAAAAAAATTCTAACCATTGGCCAATATTATGCTATATGTGCTATTGATTTGTGTGTATGTTGGCAAAAGTGAAAAAACCGGCCTCTTCTTCTTCTGCTTCTTGCCAAATTTCATGGTTCTAGGTCAACGGGAACTATTATATAGGTTTTCGACCCAAAACCTATAGGGTACTTCCGGTTGACCTAGAATTGTCAATTTTGAATAAAAAGCAAGGTCTTACAGTACAAGTAAAGGTAAAATTCCGAAAAATAAAAAAGTTGCGAATTAAAGTAAATTTTGGTACTTACAAAATTTTCGCGAAAATCATAATTGATTGGCCCTTAACTTTTATCGTGTTGACTTAGGACCTTGATTATACACCTAATAGGAACTATATACCTCAGTATCTCGTATAAATTTCAACTTGCTAGGTCCACCTTTTCCTGAGAAAATCGGTGGTGACACATGGACAGACAGACGGACAAGAGAGTGATCTTATAAGGGTTCCTTTTTACCTTTTGAGGTACGGAACCCTAAAAACAATCAAAATATCTTCTATTATTAGTCGAGCAGTGATAGACTAGTGGTGTGACCAGCAGTGGCGTAGCGTGCCTTGGCGGGGCCCCGTATAAAAATTTGTTTGGGGGCCCTTAGGAAGGGTAAAGATTTCTCACAAAAGAAAAAAAAAATGTTTGCATAAAATTACAAGAAATATTTATTCATCATAATTATCTATGTCACTTTTTCCAAAATTTTTACAAACAATTCAAATTAAATATACACTTTCCTTGCCTTTTTTTCGGCAAACTGAATTATTAAATCATTTAGTTTTTCTAAAGTTTCTGCCTCTATGAAAGAAATTGCTTTTTTTGATTTTTGTCATTTCTGAAAAAAAAAAAAAATTGAGACGTTTTTATTAATTTTTGCTTACGCACGTTGGGGGGCCCCGTATAAATGATACGGCAGATACGGCGTTAGCTACGCCCCTGGACCAGTCTATGGCGTGACCATCGGACTGCCAAGACAGGTCTCGAGTTCAAAACCCATGACACGCACGCATCTCTGATTTTCATGCGTATTGTATTATTTTCACTTGCTTTAGTGAAGGCCACATCGTGAGGAAACCAAACCAGCATGCCTGAGAGATATAAGAACACTGACACCAGGTTAAGCACTAACCACACAAAAAAGAAAAAGAAGGTAGTCCAAATTAAAAAAAGACTAATTAAATTCGCATAGAAGCCTCATTCTAAAACTACACGGCACGTAGTTTTGAAAAAATTGAACTGCCACTAAAAAAGAAACTGAGAAAAGCAACCTACGAGTACAGACGCCAGCACATCAAGCTACTACAATCTGTCAAATTTGTTTGTTAGATTTTCAACTTTATCGCTGAAGTATTAAGTATATGGTTGATTGGGAAAATTTGTCAGTTTCGGGTAGCTTACTGTGCTGGCGTCTGTACATATTACTGGCATATTGTACCGTATAGAGGATTTCGCTTGCTTTGAACGGATGGTTCCCAAATCCCGAAATTTCTCATATTATAATATATTAGTCTATGCGCAAAAAAGACAAGAAGTACCTACGAGAGATTCCCGAATTGTCAGATTTTAGCTTTCTTTTTTAAAACCGGACATTTTCTGGGAATTCATGCAAAATTGGACTGGACATAATTGTTTAGAATTCAAGTATTTTATCGTGATTACAATATTTACGTAGATAAAGATTAAATATTTAACTTTATCGGTCAGTATTATATACTAATCCTCTTATGAGGTCCATTTATTGGAATATAAGCAAGAGGAAGTATTAAGCCCAAGTTGCTTTGCAAACATGGCTTATATTAAATTTAACTTATAATAAGTATTGTGAACTAGAAAACAAAGCGCAGACTCGTGAACAATGGAAGGAATAGAGAGGGGTTTTCCCAGCAGTGGGACTGTACAAGCTGGTAACAATAATGTACTATGATTATGTTTGAGAAACTATTTGTTGCAATGATTCGTATCACTAGCAAACAAAACTACTAGCTTGACCATTGATATATAAAAACCCAGCTTGACATACTATTTGTTTGGTTAATGTATCGGAACCGGTCTTGATAACAACAGTGACACTTGTTTTTTTTTACCACATAATTTAACTCCACAAAAGATAAACTCACAATACACAATACTAACCGTCCTCCGTGGTAAGCCACTCCATTTTCAAAATAAAAAACACAATCAACCTTTAACGTTAAAAAGTTTTCTTTGAATATGGAACGTGCGCACGCGACGGTACCTAGTATTCTACTAACAAGAGTAACAAGTAATCTGTTGAACAAGTCAGTTTTGTTTGTGTGCTAAGTGAGATCACAAGTCGCTGTCAATGAACTCGCGTGTTCCTATGAACTTGACCTTAGGTTATTATGTTAGTATAGTATATGGATATAATTGTGGATAGTCGTTTTAGTCAGTGGATCGATAAAGAATTGGGTTTTTTAGGACAGATAGATAACAGTCGCTCCGCTTTGGCCCGGACTCCACTAAAGCGGTGACGAGTGGAGATGTGCGAAGCGGAGAGGAGGGGAGACGCGTAAGGCCGCGGCCTCGAATTTTGCGGGCAGCGGGGCGGCGGCGGCGGCAGCGCTCGTTGTATGGAGTGCACCGCTCGTTGCCCGCTCCCGCGCCGCTGTTTTCGGGAACCGGTCCATTTGATTTTACGCATAAGATCCTGCCGCTCCCGCGCAGCCGCCGCCGCCGCCGCCCCGCTGCCCGCAAAATTCGAGGCCGCGGCCTAAAAGCTAGGGTGTAACTACCGCAGCTGTGCGAAGGTAAATGCAAAGCAGACAGGAGATATGTACAAACCGGCACGCCGCACACAGCACACAGCTCACCGCTCACTGCTCGAAGCCCGCCGCTCACCGCACACCGCTCACGTCTATTCTCGTCACCGCTGGCCTAAACAATTACGAGCCGTCTCTCCTCTCTGCTCAACCGTTTCCACTAAAGCTAAGCGGAGACGAGAAGTGTAAACAACGAAAATCTATTGGTGGTTCACAACACATCTCTCTCAGTGGCCGGTCCCTTTTTTTTCGGATGGGTAATCATCAAATGACTCTTCACGCTCTGGGCAGAGCGGAAGGCAGTGTCAGACTTTTACTGACTAAAAACCATCCATGTTCCTTCTTTTGCCCTTTATGTTCCAGGGCCGCGGTATCTCTTTCGAACAGTCCCGCAGGCCTGGCAGGCATCGGCCCTTGCGGGCCCCTCATGTTTGCTGACATCTCTTTGAGGCGCGCGTGGAACACGAACGCGCCGTCGACACGGCCTGTCGTCATAAGACGGACGGACGGCGAGCTAGCTCATTACTCACCGTCCACAGGCCCGCGAGTGGCCGGCCCTAAGAATCCTGGTAGTCAGCTGTACCTACTTAGACTGAAAGCCGAGTCCAACATAATAGAGATAATGATATATAATTCACTCTGTAAGTAATGAATGAATGTGTAATTATGAGTTTGTTTTTCTAGCATTCTTCCGTTCCACTTTTACTTTAATGTTTTTGTGTATCGTCCTGATATGGGCATCGGTCATTACACTTTAATCTCTGTGTTTATGTTAAAACGCTGTTAGTATTTTACGTGTATAGAACTTCGCTCACGTTAAACACGTATATTGAATAACTTCGTTACTAAATAATTAAAATACATTGTATGCTGTAAGTACTACTGACAGACACACGGTGTGTTTGCGAATAGAGGTTTTGACACATAAAGGAAACAACTGAGCGCTGACGCTTCGGCGCGCGGCGTCGCAACACATTCATACCTCCCCGTCGTCTTGCGGGTAGCATGTCCGGTGTCCGTGCGTCGGGGACTCAGGGCGCCGCCGCCGCCGCTGGAGCGCCGCGCGCCGCGTCGTGTTTTTTGTTTTTGTTTGACGTGGTTATTTGCAGTTCAACTCGATGGGGTTTCAATACCGCTCAACTGAACTATACTGTGGTGACACCAAATAAATTTAATGCTTCTAGCCAGAGTTTGCGGCGTCGTGTCACATACCATGTATTTTTATATGCTTGACGCCGCTGTGACACCGCTCCTGCACCGCGCCATAGCCGCAAAGCACCTTGTGCATAGGCTCTGACGGGCGACCACTTTTCAACCTTATAACTTAGAGCATAAGGGTGAAAAGTGATCAACCATCAGTGTCTTCGACTGTAGGGTAAGAGGAGATATATCGGTGATATAAGTAATTTGGTGATATTTTTTTAAACGGAAAACCACACTTTTCCCTATGCAAGCACATTCAAGAGACAGCACTAGCGAGTTGTTACGAGTGTGAGGAAGACAGTGTATAGATGTCTCTTGAGTGTAGGGGAAGCCGGGGCATTACGGGCTCCCGGGGTAAGACGGACACCCCCTCTCCCCCGCAGGATAATAAACCGAGACGGTTGGAAGTAGTCAGATCGCGTCCTAGTCGACCTCGCGATAGCTAGAAAAGTAGTTCTGTGTGTGTAGATGCGCGTCGTTCGTCGACAAAACGAAAATACGTAAGTTGATGCATTTGATATTACTTTTCATTTTTAATTCTGCGTTGTAGTTAATTCGTGTTTGTGTTAAATGCTCAGTTAGTAAGTAAATTGCGACGTTCAATTATGTGTGACTAAATAACTAGAAAGAGTTGTTAATTAACTACCATAAATTCGTTTGATTAGGTTAACATTTATTTTATTTGACCTCGGGGGCATTTTGAGCGGGGCAAAACGGGTAGGATGCCCGTTTTGCCTCGGGTAGGGTATAGGTATTAAGTTGATCTTTTTTCTCCAGATACAAGTATGGTTCGCCACTACCAAAGGAACATGCCAAATGGAGCTTGGAGGAGATGGAAACAAGCATATGCAAATTGGCCAGCGAAAGCTCTAAACTGATGGAGCTCCTCCCAATTTTTGGGCAGAATGTGATGAGAAAGGTTGGATAACAATGGACAGAATGGATGGATTGGTGGATGGATGAAAGGTTGGATAGGAATGGATGGACAAAGAAAAATGAAAAAAATAAGGAAAACGAATCGGAGGAAGAAGATGTAGAGTGTTTGCACCGTGGATCGTGGTGGTACTCTGAATCTACTGAGGGTAGGGTCACCTGCCATGCATGCCACAGATGGGCCCGCTGTTCTTGCAACGGCGAAGAGAATAATGATGACGAGTTCTTTCACATTTTTGTTCCTTTTGTGCTCGAATTAAAACTTATTCGAGTGAATATACCTGTGTATGCCTATTATGCCCCGCATATGACCAATTTACCCCGGACACGGGGCAAAACAGGCAGTTTCTTCTTTTTTTTTAAGTTCGATTTGCGCCAAGGACTGGTAGACTACGATAATTATTTTTCGTTAAGTTTAGAGAACATTAATGACACTAATAAATGGTTGTTGATTTTTTTCATTATCTTGTTTTTCTAAGATTTTATTCAAGATTTCCCTTAAGGGGCCCCCATTGCCCCGGTTTCCCCTACTTGCTTGGAACTGTGTGGTATCCCGTTTAAAAAAATATCACCAAATTACTTATATCACCGATATATCTCCCCTTACTCTACATATTTTTGCCAGCACAGCAATATTTAACTTTTTTATGTACTCTTTCTAAGTTATGACATCATTAAGTTCTCAAAATAGATATTTAACTTAGAGCTACACGAGAAAATCTTAAAACATATTTTTGATCCATTTGATGAATTTATCCCGAGCTAGAATAAATTAAGTTATGTCTCGTTTAATCATAATCTCTGTAACTGACAACTTATTTAATACACGGGCGATTAATTTTCTTGTATACAAAAGAGAATAAGACGAAAATATCAAACACAAAGATATCAAGGAGAAAAATCTTCATAAAAAACGAGCTCAATTCAAAAACACCGAAGGCGATTCTTTCATAAATATAATCAGCTTTCAGCGTGAAATTTATTACTTTGAAGAATGACATTATGAAGTACAGATGGCTTTATTGTCGGTATATTATATTTTCAAAACGATTCTGGTTTCCGAGCAAGCTTAATACCATTGTGATTTTTTCAGGTACTGAAATATTCATCCACAATGGATAAGAATACCAATATGGGAAATGCAGAAAAAGAGGAGTCCTCGATATCAGAGGAATGTACTGGAGTTTTTCAAAAATCTGACATAACCCGTCATCCACGAACACACAGAAAGAAAACACGAAGATTTCCACGAAGAATAAGGTTCGGTCAATTGTTCTTAGTTCACATGTTATCAAAGTTATGTTGCAAAAAAACCCCGTTCCCACCATTTTTGTTTTTGTTTTTCACTTTTATTCATAACATCCTGGATAAATGATGAAAACTGTAGGAAACGTCCTTCATTGGTATACATACAGTATCACGTACACTCGTAGTTACTCTCAGTCTACGAAGGTCCGTTTAGATCTTTTTTCGTATTCAGAAAAACGTCACATGTACGACCTAGCCGCTACACATTTTATCTTGGCTAGCAAGTCGAAATATTCCACGGTAGGTTAAGTCAGTGAGGCAAAATTTATCACAGTCAGTGAAATATATAGTAAGGGAAGGTACTGCTTCATACTATATCTCATGGGCTTAGCTCATGTAGGAGAAAGGTCGTCTCTATTCTGGTTTTTTGAGCAGTTTTTAAATTCAGCCAATGCTTTGTAGTTTGTGTATTCCAGTAATCATGCCACGATTTAAACAAGAAGATCCTGACATAAACTTTTACCATTTAATAAGTACATAACTATAGCCCTAGTGTCTAAAAATACCGTCGGTTAATCCAAAAAATATGCTGTGAAAAAAATTGCCGACAAGCGACAAAAATGATCGCGCGAACGAGCGGAGTCGTATGAGAATCGCCTAAAGTTTGTGTCACAATGTTCCATCACCGTGTAGATCCACTTTTACTAAGACTGAATAAACAATTTGTTTACAATTCTAATACGGTTTGTTTAACATCATACAAACTCTGTTGTATGCAAAACTTTTGCTTAAATGCTCGATATATTTCAACATCTCACACAAAATATTGCTTAAACCCCAATAAAGTAAAGCTGAAACACTCAAACAGCTTCAATGATATGACAAGTCAGATTCTAGCAATATAGCTGATTCAGTTCAAAGCAATCAGCAGGCGGGCCACGCCAACGAAATTCAATTTCTCAAGTGCTAACAGCTATCGCGGCTATAAAGTATTCTCACATTTTAACTGGAGAATTCCTTAGCCCTCTCACAGTAGTTTTAAGAGCTTTTTACATTTCACACGGATGTAATAAAGGGTGATAGATTTCGAGTACTCTTGTCTAGTTGGCGAGATTCGAGAATTTTCGCATCTGCTTCGGGTTCCTTGATCGCGATACGATCGCACGTGTTTTGAATGCTGAGAAGTGTAAAATAGAAAAAGTACACAAGAAGAAAAGTTTTGACGAGGATAACGAATTCTTGTGAAGTTTTCAGAATGACTGGGCATCAAATTGTATAACGTACAGCTGTTATCCTTATCAGAAGTTTATGATTGGTTAGGAACCATGTCTGCGCTCCATAGGTGAGGGTAGGAAGAACGCACATGTCCATGAGTTTTCTCTTCAGTGAGAGTGGGAGAGTTTCTTCCATTATTGCTTCATCAACCAATAGCTCTTCTAAGTGTGTTCGGGGCTTCGAGCAACTTCTTTATTGTGTCTTGCCTGGAAGGAGACTATTTGGCCGAGGGAAATGTCGAATACATTTCCCTCGGCCAAATAGTCTCCTTCAACATATTCAATCCTCACACCCCAATTACACTATATTGCGCTTGGTGCACTAACCAATTGTCAAAAGTCCGTACTCGGTGTCTGTCAGCGAGCAATGGAGCGCAGTATCCTTGGAGTTAAACTTAGGTACTGATTGTATTAAGAATTCGATACTGCGTTCTAAAATTCAAATTGCCGATGGAACTGGGCTGGTAACATCTGTCGCATGCCGGAGGAGCTATGGGCTAAAGTTATCACACATTAGTTCCCAAGCAGCCGCAAAAGCAACGCGGCAGGCCCAGAAGATGGCGGGACGAACTCTACCCTTTCCAAAAGGATTGGGGTGTAACAGCCCGCACTGGGCCCGCGTGATGGATTATAGCCATTCCCTCTCTAGAGATGAGGCCGTGTGTCCCAGCAGTGGGAACATTATAGGCTGATTAGGCTGTTATGCTGGCGTATAACAGTACTGGATAGGGATAAGTGGAAGGAAGGAGGGGAGGCCTTTGCCCTGCAGTGGGACACAAATGGCTGATAATAATAATATAAGTTTATGAAGTAATTTTGCATATTTGCTGCACTGCTCCCAAATAAATATTGAATTATTGTACACAATGAAACTGATCATAAAAACACACAGCCATTCTCTTTTCAAAATAACCTGACAAAAAAATGTTGCCACCATTAAAAACACATACAACCTTCACAGCAATAAAAACGTCTGTGAAATCATTGTGTTGCCCGTCACGAGCAGACTTAATGAAACACATCAGGCTGCGAGAGGTACGAATCACGAATTCTAAACACGAACCAACCTTGTTAACTATACGACTGTCAGCCCACTTCATTTCCCAAAGAAAATTGCCTAGATAATGTACGTTTTACGATAGATAAAGTAAAACAATTTGTTAAATAATATTACTTAATGGTATTCCATAATAGTGTTTATTTGCAGTTTGTATTTTTTTTCAGAATTAGGTAAAATCCTGCTGCTTGCCTTATTGGTCTAGTGGTCGCAATCGACTGCTGAGATGAGGTCCTGGATTCGGTTCCCGAGTCGTGCAAATTGTTGTTGGGTTTTTCCATCAGGAATTTGACAGTAGCAGCCACGGTATCAGGATTTGTGCCCGGTTGATGGCAATAGGCTCGCCCCTCATTTCATGGGACTTAAAATATAACTGGAAAAATGTGGGTGTACACTTCCGCTTACCCTTCGGGGAATACAGGCGTGTCGTCATGACTGTCATGTAATTACAAAAATTATAAGCAGAAAGTATACCTTACTAGCACAAGTGTAATTGGATCGTGGATTTATTAAGTACTAATATGGTCCTCCAAGTGGATAACTTCAACCTCGGTCATACACTTAGCAACAGTATCAATAAGGAATCACAGAAGCATTGCCATGACGAAGCAGACGTAATGTATCTGCCATTGCACTATCACCGTCGCCTTTCAAACTGGAACACATGGACGCTACTTGGTGTTGGAAATAGGCAACTACTACGTTGACAGTGTTGTGGGTACTGTATCTACCTTGATTTAACAAATCTTCGTAACACACGTTTAGGTCATTATCATCTGCCTAGCCTTTTCTCCACTATATTAAGTTCGGCTTCCAGTCTAACCGCATGCAGCTGTATACCAGTATTTTACATGGAGCGACTCCCTATATGACCTCCACAACCCAGTTAGTACTGGGTAATGCGATACCCCTTGGTAAAGACTGGTTGTCAGACTTTCGAGCCACTGAATACCTGTAACGACTGTCAAAGATCTACAAAAGACAGCCGGGACCAACGGCTTAACGTGCTTTTCGAGGCACGGAGGAAACTCGGTATACAGGGTTATTTGTAAAACATCAGCAACCTCTTAAGAGGTCATTGTACTCATCATTATGAACAACTTTTACTATGGGACAAAACCTGAAATCGCGAAAAAAAAATCAGCTGTTCCCTACATTTATGATCGATTAACTCGTCAAAGTCGGCCGTTGGCAACACTGCCATGAAGTAAACATTGGCTCCGTGTATTAATACTAATTAAAAATAGAAAAGTACTGTTTATAGACACATTATCAGTGAGGATCTGGACTTAAGTGCACAATTAATCAGTGCTAGTGTTATTCGGACGGGAAAATAAGTGTAACGCATAGTTTTGGGAACTGTGTTGTGTGTACTACAGAGAGACACAAAGTGAGATTTAAACTTAACTATTCGTATTGTGAACCAATAAAACAGTGCTTGGTGAATAATCAAATAACTTTTGGCAGTAAGAATTGGCATGGTGTAATAATATTATTCCGAAAGTCTGGAGTAAGAGGTTTGGTGAATCCGTTTTTTATTTAAATTCTGTGTTTATTTATCATGCTGATAGATAGCCAATGATAATCAAATACAAACCTTTGCACTGGCTGATGCATCACTTAAAGTGACCAATGGGAATAGAGTAAAGTTGTGACACAATCATTATCGTTCGGAAACTTAATTTACAATCGAGATACGAGTCTTTTCAGACCGAAGAATAATCGACTATTTTGGCAAAATCAACTAATTAGAAGAATGTTTCTATATATATAAATCATATCATAAACACAAAGAAGCATCATAATTTGAATGTTATTCACCTACTTACGAAAATTTATTAACTGTAATTCAACATGGCTGATGATAAATCGCCCACGAATAAGACCGAAAACGCTGTTCGGCGTAATGCTACCATCAGAGCGAACAAGAGGCAAGCTCTTGGCTACCCGCCTCAGGTCACTACAACTACTGAAGGTATGTTGTCACGAGATGACATTCGCGAGATTGTCCAAGAAGTAGTCAAAACTGAATTATCGGTAATGCTGGCTAAATTCAGCGACAGTTTGAAAGAAATGTTGAACAGAGAGCTAAAGCCCATCAATACGAAGATAGATGCCATGGATGAATCAATGAAATTTATAAATAGTCAGTATGAAGATCTTCTAAAGGAGCATACTTCATCGAAAGAGACTATAATAGAACTTCAGAAAGAGAATTCTGTTATGAAGAATACCATGAGCTCACTTAAAGTGCGTTTAGATCAGCTTGAACAGCAAACACGATCAAACAATGTCGAAATTCAGTGCGTACCTGAGCAAAAACAAGAAGATTTGTTCAAAATTACGTCTGACCTGGTTAAGGTGGTTGGATGTGATGTAGGAGGAAAGGATGTTCTGCATTGCACTAGGGTGGCCAGGCTTAACCCTGATAGTACACGACCACGATCAATTATAGTACAACTGGCTACTCCTCGACTGCGTGACCAACTCCTTGCTTCGGTCATTAATTTTAACAAGAAAAATAAGGAGAATAAGCTGAACAGCACTCATCTCGGCTACCCTGGACCAAAAACCGCAATTTATGTGACTGAACATCTATCCCCAACATACAAGGCTCTGCACGCTGCCGCGAGGGTAAAGGCCAGGGAACTTAACTTTAAATTCATCTGGATTAGGGGTGGTCGAATTTTTATGCGTAAAACGGAAGAATCAGAGCACATCATGGTCAGAAACCTGGACACTTTAAATAAGCTTTCTTAGTTTACTTATCTACTATTTATGTATATCGCAGCATTGGTATTATTTTTTTTGTTAAAATTCACTGATATTAATATTTATTACCAAAATACAAGAGGTCTACGCACGAAGACCCATAACTTTTGTCGGCAATTGTCGTTAGAAAGCTATGACATTGTAATATTGACTGAAACATGGTTGAATAGTAGTGTATTAAGTGCGGAGCTTTTCGATGATAGATATATTGTATATAGAAGGGATAGAGACGGTAAGAAAAAGGATGGAGGGGGCGTATTGATCGCTGTGTTAAAGAAAATAGGCTCGAAACGTATGATTCAATGGGAAAGTCTATGTGAGGATCTTTGGGTTATTATCGAGGTTCCGTTTATCAAATCTATTCGTCGAATAGCTCTGTGTGCAGTATATTTACCACCCCCTGTTATGCGTAGTACCTTGGACCACTTTCTGGACTGTTGTAATTTGATGCTTGAACGGACGGGTTTGCACACCTGTATTGTCGGTGATTTTAACATGGGTAACATCAAGTGGAACTTGTTGAATGACTCAGTAAGTAACTATGCTCCTCCTGGCTTCAGTAATATACTAATAGATTTTACTCACATGCACAAATTAGCGCAATTGAATGACATTGTTAATGTGTCTGGACGATTATTGGATCTTGTTTTAACGAACTTACCTTCTAGCAGCGTAACTCCAGCTCTAAACCCCCTTAGTACTGTTGATGCCCTACACCCCCCCATCGAAATCATGGTAAGAGCAAGTAAAGAAACCTGGCTTCCATATAACTCGCAAAATATAAGGCCAAATTTTTTTAAACTAGATTATGTAAAAATTTGTGACGAGCTTGAGGAGGTGGATTGGGATATCGCATTTAAGGAAACTACAGGTGTCAATGACATGCTCCAAGTATTTTACGATAAAATTCGGAATATCATACAAATGCATGTCCAACCTACCAAAGCCACTTCTAAGTACAAAAAATACCCTCCTTGGTTTGACAAAAATTTGATAAGAGCCTTAAAGGAGAAAGAGAAAATAAGATCTCGTTACAAAACTTATAAAAACCCCATGGATCAACTTGAACTCAAATTGTTGGGCAAAAGGTGTTCCAAATTAGCAACGAAGTCTTATAATGATTATATTAAAAATATTGAGGATGAAATCTCAGAGAATCCAAATCGCTTCTGGTCGTACATTAAGGCTAAAAGAGGTGGCTCTAGTTCTTTCCCCGCCACAATGACTAATGGAACCATGGTAACATCAGATGGTCTCCAAATATGTGAAATGTTTGCTTCACATTTTTCCTCGGCTTTTAGCAATGCTAAACCTTTGACCCGTAACGAACCAGTCTCGGACTTTCTTCATAACATGAAAAATAACAGCCTTCCACTAACGGCACCCATGATTAGTCATGAGAGCGTTTTCAATAAACTTAAGGGGTTAGATATTCGTAAAGGCGCTGGTCCTGATGGTATCCCGCCGATCTTTATTGCAAAGTGCGCCACCTTCTTGGTGTCCCCTTTGGCAACTATCTTTAATATGTCTCTTAGCTCAGGTGTATTTCCAGAATCCTGGAAAAAAGCTAAAGTTGTGCCGATTTATAAAAGTGATGAGAGAGACAAAATTAATAACTATCGACCCATCTCTATCTTATCAACTTTCGCAAAGGTTTTCGAGTCCCTAATTTGTCCCTACATCCAGTCGCACTTTAAACTCTATTTGAGTGAGTCTCAACATGGTTTCGTGGCTTCCAGGTCAACTAGCACTAACCTTGCGACCTTCTCGGAGATGTTAACGGATGCCATCGACTGTGGCAAGCAGGTCGACGTAATTTACACTGACTTCAGTAAAGCTTTTGACCGAGTTCCCCACCATATATTGCTGTCAAAGCTTTCTGCGTACGGAATTACTGGCACACTACTTACCTGGTTAAAATCCTACCTTGAAAATCGATTCTACTATGTCGCAGTCAATGGATTCCAATCTGAAACCTATGGGACCACCTCAGGGGTACCTCAAGGCTCGCATGTCGGTCCGATTCTTTTTAATATGTTCGCTAACGATATCCCACACTGCCTTAAATCCTCAGAAAGCTACATGTACGCAGACGATCTTAAATTCTCCAGAATAATTGAGTCTAGCGATGATTCTGAACTACTGCAGAGCGATGTCGACTCATTACTTCAATGGTGTAACGATAATGAAATGGTATTAAATGTTAAAAAATGCTACCACGTGAAGTACACCCGGAAAAAGAAATTAACAGCTAGGGTATACCGTGTGGGCTCTAATGTTATCCGAGAGGTGAATCAAATAAGGGACTTGGGTGTTATTTTTGATAATGAGCTGACTTTCGTACCTCATGTAGAAAATATTATCAAAAAGGCTTCTAGAATGCTGGGGTTCGTTGTTAGGAGTGTAGCCGGTTTCAAACGTAGTGGTACCAAGATTTTGCTTTACAACAGTATTGTAAGAAGTATCTTGGAATACTGCAGCACAATCTGGAGACCCCACTATGCAACGCACAATCTGAGATTAGAGCGGATACAGAAAAGATTTTTGTGGCATCTAGCTTATGCTAGCGGAATCGCAAGAAGGAAACGGTCGTATGGAGCTAGACTCGCACATTTTAAGATGGTGTCATTAGAAAAGCGCAGAAGAATCGCGGATTCCATTTTTCTTTATAAAATTCTCCGGAATAAAATTGACTGTCCCCACTTGCTAAGCAAGTTCCGTTTTCGTGTCCCGGCTAGACTCCCTCGTACCCCCATTACTCCCTTGTACCCCCCTCCGCGTAGAACAGTTCTCGGCACAAGTTCTATTGTCCCTCGGCTCTGTAAACAGCTGAACGAATACAGCGATCTTATTGACGTGCATTTTGACTCATTTGGCAAGTTCCACAGAATAACATTTAATAGTGTGTAACACTGCAATTCATTTTTGAAATTGGCTGTAAATTGATTTTATGTTGTTTTTGTTTTGTGTTATTTTTATTGCTTTCTTGACATTTTAATTGTGAATTTGATTTTGTATTGTATTATTTTGATTGTGCTTTTGATTTTTAATTTTGTATTTAATTTTGATTTTGTTTTAAATTTTTGTATTTAATTTTTGCTTTCTTGACATTTTAATTGTGAATTTGATTTTGTATTGTATTATTTTGATTGTGCTTTTAATTTTTAATTTTGTATTTAATTTTGATTTTGATTTTGTTTTAAATTTTTGTATTTAATTTTGATTTTGCTCTTTATTTTTTAATTTAATTATGACTTTAATTCTGTTTTTAAATTTTGAATTTAATTTTACTTTAGACTATTTATAACCTGTAACATGTATTAATTATTTTATGGGGCATGCGGTGCTAACCTATAAGAAATTGTAATACTAACCCTTGATATAAGAATCTTTTTTGTTAGTGTAACAGTATATACAATTGTTGGTTGGCCAAAGAAAATAAAATAAAATAAAAATAAAATATAGCTGATTTTTTTTCGCGATTTCAGGTTTGGTCCCATAGTAAAAGTTGTTCATAATGATGAGTACAATGACCTCTTAAGAGGTTGCTGGTGTTTTACAAATAACTCTGTATAATAATACTCATCCACAGACCAACCAAGGAAAATGCGGCTTAACCTTGAAGATTGATCCGAGTGGCTGTTATTATTTAGCCACGAGGTCCTCTTTATATTACCTTTATGTATATTTATTAAAACATTTCGTTCATATTCTTTACCTTTTATGTGCCTAAACCACAACCTTTCGATTAATGTTACTTTCGCGTTCTTTCATAGACCCTTGTTACTGTCTGAATTGTTTTTGTCATTAACCCTTAGCAATTACTTTGGAGGATTAAGTGCTATCTCCACTAAATAGAGAGTTTATTTGTCATCTAAATAAAATATTTTTTCTGCTTTTAGCGTTATAAGTATGTAAGCATTTGCTATTATTTCGTTTGAAAATTATTTAGAATAATTTAATTAACAAGATCTAAATTAATCATTTTATAGTAAATAATATAATACCACTTATTTGTATAATAATAGTTTGTGTTTTGACTTCATCCGTAGCTGACTTTACTGCGGTCGGCCATATTGAAGGAATCATTCGTGTAGTGATACCGACCGGCGAAACATATTTTTAGAGTTAAGAAATTAATTGTTAACAGTGTGTTTAAGAACGAATAAATATTTGATTTGATGTTAAGTATGAACTGTTTTATTGGTACACTTCTGGCTATCTAATAGTTCAGAAGTGGGATGGTGACATGAATATTACTTAATATTCTAATCACGTCCACTTAGGCCGTTTATAAGGACAGGTAAAGTAAAGTAGTAAAGTAAGTGGCTAAACTCGACGATAACTTGGTAAGTTGTATTTCTTATGTATTTTTTTTAAATTCAAAATACAGTAATTATGGTGTATGTTTACGCTTAACCGTGTTAAATACATAAAGAGTGAGTTAGTCGCTGAGATTACGTAAACGAACCCAAAAGAAAAAAATAAATAAATAGGAAGTCGGTTGTTTTCAAATAATCCTGACTACCCCCATGGAAAGAAGGCGTGATTTTATGTATTTCAATGCGTACTTCACCTATTATGTTTTTCTCAGTTACGTAAGTGAGCCTATTTTATAGGATATACATATATTTAGCATATGTATAGTCTGATTATAAGGAGTAAAATAAGTTGTTTTATTTTGCTGCCTTCGCACAATCGAATTCAGCGAACGTAATTTTTGATGATTACAATGGTTGAATTTTATATTTATTGTTTGTTTGTCTGTGTTTAGGATTTTAAACAGCTATGTATGTTGTCATTAAGAAGTGATTAAAATGTCGATAAAAATATGATTACAGATTTAAATATTATAAGAAGTGAGAATGCGTAAAGCTTCTGACCGAGAAGCTTCTCATACGCGTGATGGAGCTACGCCTTCGTGCAGCCGCAGCCGCAGCCGCGCGGGGCGTTTGCGCAGGCGTCACAGGAGAAGCTGTTCTAGTACGCGGCGCCCGCATCCTGCGCGGACCAGCTCAAGCTCCTCGAGCCGTGCAGGTTCAAGAGGCCGTACGCCACGGAGACGTGCGGGTTCTTATAAGAGCCTTGAGCGTCGTAAGCGGCGTCGGTCTGAGTCGCGGCGTGTGAGAAAAAGGACGCGGTCTTCACGTTCGCGCTCGCGTTCCCGATCTGCACACTCGCTGAGGGCGAGACGGCGACGACGGCAGCGCAGCAGTAGCGAGGTGAGACGGGGATCCCGTCACCACAGGACGAGTAGAAGACGTCGAGAAACCGTAAGTCAGTCATCATGTACTAGCAGCATCGATAATAATTTGGAAGTTAACACTGATGCAACTAATATGAACAAGACTCCTAAAAACAAAACTGTAGATGGTCATAGTTTTAGTATTCATGATGTCATGGAGTTAATTAAATCACTGCCCTCGTCAGCGTCCCAGGCTCAAAACCACTTTAGTATGTCAACAAATGCAGTACCAGAATTTGATCCTGCTAATAAGGAACAAACTATCGATTTATGGATTACGAAAGTGGAAGAATGTGCGGCTTTGTATAAATGGTCTGAAACACAACAACTTCATTATGCGTTGCCTAAATTGACTGGAGTAGCAAAGGTGTGGTACCAAGGCTTAACTTCCTTAAGTTATAGTTGGTTGGAGTGGAAGGATAAATTGACAAAGACATTTCCCACAGTTCAGAATTATGCACAACTTTTGCATGAAATGTTAGATCGGAAGGTTAGACATAATGAATCGTTAGAAACTTATTTTTATCACAAAATAAACTTGCTCAACCGATGTAATATAACTGGTAAGCGGGCTGTGGATTGTCTTATATATGGATTAGAAGACAAGGGTATGCGACTAGGAGCTCAGGCTGCGAACTACTCTCAACCTGAAGAATTACTATCTTATTTTAAATCTATTAAGTTAGAGGATGTAAGAGACAGAGTATTTCGTCAGCCGTTCACAAAAAGGCGCCCTGATAGCAATAATGAAAATTCTAAACTGAGTAGCAATATAAAATGTTTTAATTGTGATGAGGTAGGTCATCCCTCTTTTAAGTGTAACAAACCCTTATTGACGTGTAGCATTTGTAAGAAACTTGGACATCAGAGCGCTAATTGTAGACGGCTTCCCAGAAACGGTAATGATGGCGGTAAACATAATGGAAACAGTAAACCAGTATCTGAAGTTAAGTTAACCGGTGAGTTAGATGATAAGTATGTCCTTCCAGTTCAAGTTAATGGCAAAACAATGTCATGTTATGTTGATCTCGGTAGTCAAAGTACTTTAATTCGAATTAGTGACTTTAAAACTTTAAACACTGCTTACGGTAAAAATGATCTGCCAACATTAAAAGGTTTTGGTAATTCAATCATAGAACCTATAGGTAGAGCAGTGGTCCAAATACAAGTACAAGCCGTTACAACATCTGTAGAAGTATTAGTGGTACCAGACGAATTGCTTAAATATGCCGTACTGTTGGGACATACTTTCACCGAACAAGCTGGTATAATTATTATAAAGACAGACGAACATTTAGTTTTTCAAAAAAAGCCTAATCCTTTAAATCATTCTAAATTAGAAAATTATCAAAAAAGTAATTTAGTTGTAGACTCTGATGTCAACGTTAACTCTATCAATATGGTACCGGTAAGCGTAAATACCGATATCACCATAAAACTTTACGTAAAAGAATCGTTAAGGAAAATAGGTGATAATTGTTATTTTATTATGCCTGGATTATACACAATCGTGCAAGGGAAAGGTCACATTTTAGTAGTAAATTTAAAGGGTAACGAAATTAAACTTCAAAAGGGACAATTATTGACTAGAGCTTACACTTTAAAAGATGATGATTGCCTAAAGGTTAGAATGTTAGAAAACAGGGATAGTGATTCTATTTCAAACGATCTTAAAATAGGTGATGGATTTAGTACTGGAGATAGAAAACGGTTAGAAACCTTGCTAAAAGAGTATAGGGACTGTTTTTCGTTTAGTTTATCTGATTTAGGGCTGACTAATTTGACCGAAATGACTATCACGTTAAAAGATGCGACCCCTGTTGTGTATAGGCCATACAGGCTAGCTTATTCGGAAAGGAATAAAGTTAAAGAAATGGTTCAGGACATGTTGGATTCAGGTATAATTACTGAGTCAACATCTTCTTATGCAAGCCCCATCATTTTAGTGCAGAAGAAGACCGGTGATCAACGGCTTTGCGTTGACTATCGGGCTTTAAATGCTAAAACTGTCAAGGAACACTACCCTTTGCCCAGAATAGAGGACCAAATAGATCAATTAGGTGGTTACGAATATTTTATAACGCTTGATTTGGCCTCAGGCTATTACCAGATTCCGATAGCCCCTACGTCGCAAGACAAAACTGCGTTTGTAACGCCGGACGGTCAGTACCAGTTCACCCGCATGCCTTTCGGTTTGGCCAATGCACCGTCTGTTTTTCAGAAAACTATTAATACCATTTTGAAAGACATCAAAGGCCAAGCTTTTGCATTCATGGACGATATAATTATTCCAGCCCACAGTATTTCGCAAGGAATGGAGCGGTTAGAAAAAGTACTTAAACTTATTAAAGAAGCGGGGTTCACGTTAAAATTATCAAAATGTGTATTTTTCTCAAAACAAATCGACTATCTAGGTTTCGAAGTAAGTAAACAAGGGGTCAGACCGGGTTCAAAAAAGACTGCAGCAGTAGAACATTTTAAGTGCCCCACTAACCAACACGAAATACGCCAGTTTGTTGGTTTGGCTAGTTTTTTTAGGCGTTTTGTCAAAAATTTTGCTATAATTGCTAATCCACTGACAAAATTATTAAAAAAGAACTGTAAATGGGAGTGGGGTCCCGAACAAGAAAATTCATTTTGCACCCTAAAGGCAGAGCTAGTAAAAAGACCAATTTTAGCGTTGTACAACGTAAGTGCAAAAACTCAGATTCATACGGATGCGTGCAAATCGGGAATAGCGGGAATATTACTGCAGGAAGATGAATTAGGCAGGTGGCGAGCGGTAGCGTATTACAGTAGGCAAACTACCCTCGAAGAGCAGAAGTACCATTCATTTGAATTGGAAACCCTGGCGGTAATAGCTTCCTTGCAGCGGTTTAGAGTATACGTTTTAGGCCTCAAATTTACAATTATAACCGATTGTAGCGCATTACGTACTACTTTATCAAAGAGGGATATGATACCTCGTATAAGTAGGTGGTGGCTTCAACTTCAGGAGTACGATTGTAGTATCGAGTATAGGCCGGGTAACCGTATGACTCATGTGGATGCACTTAGCAGGAATGCTATCCCTATGTCAGATGAACCTGAGCCTGTATTCGATATTTTAGTTGTAGAAACAGAAGACTGGTTAACAACTATTCAGAGTACTGATGAAGAGGTTCAACGGATTAAAAGTATTTTAGAAGACCCTGAAACGCCTAAAATCTATGAAACTTTTCAGAATTATCGTTTAAAGGGAGGGAAGGTTTATAGGGTTGTAGACAGCCAATTGAAATGGTTGGTCCCTAAAGGATTTAGATGGCAGTTACTCAAGAAGTGTCACGATGAACTTGGTCATTTTGGTCAAGATAAAACTTTGGACAAGTTGAAATCTCTTTATTGGTTTCCCAAAATGAACAAGTTTACCAAAAAGTATGTTCAATCATGTTTGGAATGTAGTTATCACAAAGTACCACCAGGAAAAAGACAAGGTATGCTCCACCCAGTTCCAAAAATTGATAAACCGTTTCACACGATACACATGGACCATTTAGGTCCATTTGTTCGGAGTAAATCTAAAAACACTTACTTGTTGGTGCTTGTTGAAGCATACACAAAATTCATTACTTTATTTGCCGTCAAAAATACGAAAACTAAATCGACCATCAAAGTTTTAAATCACTATTTTAGTTTATTCGGTATACCAAGTAGGATAATCAGTGATCGGGGAACTTCTTTCACAAGTAAAAGTTTTAAAGACTTTGTAAACAAACTAGGCATAAAGCACGTTTTGAATGCGGTGGCAACACCGCGGGCGAATGGCCAAGTAGAGCGATATAATCGTACTATATTGGCTTCGCTTGCAGTCAAAAATCACAATTGTAGGGAAAATGAGTGGGATACTCATTTAGAAGAAATTCAGTTGGGTCTTAATACTACTCTTATTAAAGGTACTGGTAAAACACCAGCTGAAATACTGTTTGGTATAAGGTTGAGGGCCAAAAGTGACGGAATAGTAACTTCGCTGCTCGACCAGGGTGGATCGGGGTATTCACAAGAAACATTAGAGAATATAAGAGAAGAGGTAAATGCTAACATAAGTGAGGATCAAGTAAGACAAAAGGAAAGATTTGACAAGAATAGGAAGGTTGGTAGGAAATATGAAGTAGGTGACTTAGTAAGAATTGAAAGAGAAGTAGGTAGTAATAGCGGACAGTCAAGAAAGTTACTTGCTAAATTACAAGGTCCATACAGGATTATCAAAGTACTAGATAGAGATAGGTATGTTGTTCAAGATACACCCCTAACCCGGAAACAGAATAGAAAATATGAGGCAGTAATTGCGTTAGATAAGATACATCCTTGGTTGACCTTTACTCAAGGAAGCTTAGCTGATTCCGATGAGGGAAGCTCAACGGAGGATGTAGATGTAAACGAAACTATTGAAGGTACTGATAATATGGGAATAGGGCCGTTGGAAAAGTCAATAGGTATGGATGTGGAAAGTGGCACAATGAGCGGCAGTTGAATTAAAAAAAAAAAAATAATGATGAGTTGTAGTTTAGTTTGAAATAAAAAAAAAGAGATCATGAATGTTTCACCTTATTTTTGAAAGGTCATTTTGAAAATGGATTTGAATTGGAATGTTTTAAATTTTGGAATGAATAATGACTTTGATTTTGATTAGACTTGAAAATTGATTTGGAAAAATCTACACACAATGGAGTCGTTTGACAATTATGAGTGTGTTAGATTTGAAAATTGATGTGGAAAAATCTACACACAATGGAGTCGTTTGACAATTATGAGTGTGTTAGATTTAAAAATTGATGTGGAAAGATCTACACACAATGGAGTCGTTTGACAATTATGAGTGTGTTAGATTTTACGGAATAATATTATATTGCGCAAGGAGGCCGTAGGCCAAGGATTTGAGCGCTTTCTTAGTTGTAATTAATTTTATATGGACATTGATTAAAGATATATTTAAAAATGAAGATCAATTATTAAACTTGTATTTATTGTTTTTTTTTGTTGTATTAATTGATGGAACAATTACTGTATAAGATGGCCGAACAAATGATATCGATTAGAAATAATATCAGTTAGTTAAATTAATGAATGTAAATAAAATGTTTCCCTATTTATGATAAGTAGTAAAATATGTGTTTTGTTTATTAATTTTATTATTTGCTTTTTTATATTATATAGTTTTGGTACATTCCTATGCACTTACTGGAAATTATACTGATTACCTGCTCATAATCCGCGTTATCTGATGTTTAGAAGATGAATATTTTTTGCATAACATAAATAATTTAGTTATAAATAAAACGTAACGAGAGGACTCTGTTATTTCAGAATGGCCGACTGTAAGCATTTGCTATTATTTCGTTTGAAAATTATTTAGAATAATTTAATTAACAAGATCTAAATTAATCATTTTATAGTAAATAATATAATACCACTTATTTGTATAATAATAGTTTGTGTTTTGACTTCATCCGTAGCTGACTTTACTGCGGTCGGCCATATTGAAGGAATCATTCGTGTAGTGATACCGACCGGCGAAACATATTTTTAGAGTTAAGAAATTAATTGTTAACAGTGTGTTTAAGAACGAATAAATATTTGATTTGATGTTAAGTATGAACTGTTTTATTGGTACACTTCTGGCTATCTAATAAGTATTAGCTACTTACTACGGCTTTTTAAGTAATTGTTATTTTAATCCTCTAGATCATTAGAAGACCAACTGCCTCGTTGGTCTACTAATGAGCATGAGGTCCTAGGTTCGATACCCAAGTCGGGCAAAGTGTTATTGAGTTTTATATCAGGTTTTTCAGTAGCAGCCACGGAGTTCGGATTTGTGCTCAGTTGATGTTAACAGACTTGCCACTATTACATGGGACATAAACGTAATCCTCGAAAAAAGTACATCTCTGCCTTGCACAGTGCCGTCTGGAATTACAGACGTGGTATTATAAATTATAATGTTATATTACTTCAAACTCACCTCTAAACCTGGTGACATTTCAGAATCACCAGGTTCTAGGTGCATCGCTAGGTTCTGAATTGAGATATAATAGTTTATAATTGTTTACATACAGGCATTCATAAACCCACGTCTTTTTCCAGTGGGGGTAGACAGAACACCACCTATAAACTCATTTTACGACAACCAACTTCATACCCCTATAAACGATTCAATTCAATTCATTTATTGCATCAAATATGGTAGGTACATAAAGTTCTTTTACACCATTATTTTTAGGTCGTTCTGGAGCCGAATACCATGAACTCGATCATCGAACTCGAAACGATTGGGACTTTTTTTTTTTTTTAAATAACAAAAAAAAAATACGAAAGAAAAAAGGACAATGACCAAAGTTGGTACCAAAAAGTCTCGCGCCTCAAAACCAAAATATTATAGTAATTAGTTTCATATTTTTTTACGGCATTACGCGTCGGGGATTTGATTTTTGAACTGGAAATATACTTTTCGAGTTTAAAAGTATGAATATTGTTTTACTCCCTTTATATGACCCGTTTCAACTGAATATAAACGACGTTCCGTTTCAATTGAACAAACCCTTGTCTGTCGAGCGGACTCTAAAATTAATTACAATTAAGTAAGATCAGTACACCAAATCGATTTAGTTTGGTTTATTGCTATTTGCAACAAAATAGATTTTCTCAGCCTAAAGATTTTGATTTATCGATTACATCCCTAAATCCCGACTAGTTTATAGCACTTACTATACTCTATGGTTTATAGTTATCTTATCTGTGGCATGGCATCTGACATTTGTACTGTACTGACTGACTATTGGCAATGTAAAGGTCTAAAATAAAATCGAGTTTCAGTCAAGCATACTGTGGATGTTACTCTAACTCGTAATTCTTACTAATATTAGTGTATTACGCTGTTTTTAGAGCAATAATGTAATGTATGTGTGTTAAAATACGTCGTTGGTAGCGTCGAAAAAATAGACCTACTTTTTAGGTTAGTTTCGATTTTATAAAATAACTCTGAAACGCGGGTTTTTTTTTCAAAAATAATTTTTGTAGGAGTTAATACGATCAGTGTAGTCTATAAAAAACAAGGTTTGATTTTGATGCAGCATGGTACGGGATTCCATACTTCCATGAGCATTCTCTTTTAATGTTTTTTTTTGTGAAACAATGAGAATCGATGATGAATGAATTTTTCAATGGGTATCGTTCGCATGTGTTGCCGATCGTGGGTACGTTTTACACACGCATTTGAGTTCTCATTATTTAAAAAAAAAAGACGGGTTGCACTGAAGTGAAAACTTGATTATTAACGTTGAGCATGTTTGATATTTTGGAATGGTTAGGGAATAATTTTGCACCAATTGCTTTATCAGTATAAAGAACAGGGTGTACTATTCGGTGCACCCCTGCCTGAGCCTTCGGGGATTGCAGGATGTTATGTTATCATTGAATCCTGCCTAAAGAATTTGTAATTAAAAGTGTGGAAGTAATCTGTCGCACATAAAAATGTGTGCGATACATCTTTTCACAATCTTAAGGACGATGAAGATAGCCAGAGGACTAGGTTTCGCGGCGCTGCGCCGGCGCGCGGCGGGTGGCAATTTATTTAATAGATTTGTCAGCTTCATCCCTAAAGCATTAGGTTCAAAGTTGATTGGAAACATTTAAAAATTTCTTTAAATGATTTTAAACCATAAAATGTTGAAGGTTAAGTTCAAAATCGAATGAGAAAATTTGTCTTACGCTTTTTCGATCAGGGTCACGTGTCCTGACGCGAGTTTAAAATTTTATACCCATTACAGAAAAAGTGCTCAACGCCGCTAAAGAAGTTTTCACTTCAAAAAACATTAAAATATTTATTCTTTCGTGTTTTTTTTTATTGTTATTTTTTGAAAAAAATAGTCCCAATCGTTTCGAGTTCGATGATCGAGTTCATGGTATTCGGCTCCAGAACGACCTAAAAATAATGGTGTATAAAAGCATAGCATAGTGTATTCATCTTTAATCATACGTTCAATATCATACGACACCCAAATAATTATTTAAAGGCTCCGTAAGAATTTAACTCACCAAACTAATTATTTTAGTGAACCAAACAGAATATTCGTGAAAGGAAACCTCCTGAAAAGTTTTCCACTGAAAAGCTTCCATTCGATCGGGATTCGTTCGCGAGACTAAAGGAATCGAATTGATCCTAGTCATTGATTTAGTTAGCTATGTCCTTCTCGATATTCTATCTTAGAGGTCTGTGTCCGATATGTTTGCTTTCGAAATCTAATTTATTTCGTACTTGGTTTTCGTTTAGTTGAAGATTTTTCGATGTTTGCATTATGTTATCTTGAGATTTATTTATTTTTGTTATTAGATGATGTTCTGTGTGTACATAAAAAAATAAATAAATATATAGATGACAGTCGTTATAGGGAGTCAGTGGCCCGAAAGTCCGACAACCAGTCTTACGAAGGGGTATCGCAGTACTAACTAAGTTGCGGGGATCAGATAGACAGTCATCATCATCATCATCATTTCAGCCGAAAAACGTCCACCGCTGGCCATACGCCTCCTCCAAGTATCATTAAAATCATTAATACAACCCTCTAAGTTCATTAAACCCCATTCAGTAACTTTTCATGAAAAAGTCATTCAATGGGGTTAAATGGTCGTAGAAGGTTGTATTGATGATTTTAATGATTATAATTCTGTAACTACATGTATTATGTGCTACTTGCGCGACTCATTTTTCATCAACATACAACCTGACACTGACCTGCCCATTGCAAAAAACGTAAGAAAATTTGAATTTCGCGGGCTACCCTGACACTTCCACCTTTATACCCGTCATAAGAGTATAAGCTATCAGCATAGCTATCACCGACCAAATTTATTTCTTACAAGACTAACTCATGTAAGCCACGTTGCTCATACATTTTAATCGCAGCGACGACACGTCAAACTCTCATCCAACTTTAATGCTTAAAACCACTCCACTAACGCTCAGTTTCCCGTACTAACACAACATTAAGTGAAATAGCCCAAACACAGCTTTCATCGCAGTAAAATTTTATGCAAATACTTTGCAGAATTTATACGGTTGATATGCCCAATTATGTAATATATTAGGCACTTCAAAGTACCGTGGAATCGTCGCTTTTAGAGGTTATTTCGCAAATGGGAATTTATCCGTCAAAATAAGTAAAAAAGTGCCAACAGACGTGAGAACTCGGCAACTTTAGAAGTGACTCGGGGCTAATTTCGTTTACTTCCCTTTGTATTCGTGTTTCCATTTTCTGCGTCGAGTATCTAACACTGGGCTCGTTTAAGGAACATTGTTGCTTATTAACTTTGTCGAGTTTTATTATAAAAGCCTCCTTCTTTTCCTTTGCGCATAAAATATGAATGTATTTTTATAGGTTTTCTTTATTTTTTTTTTCTGAAAACGTTTAGATTTGGATAAATAAAGACATTTTTTTCTTGCATAACTATGTATAATTTTGTGGAAAAAATATACTACTTTCGGTACTGAGGTAGTTCCTGTACGGATACCACGTACTTTAATAAACAAACAATAAACTACAAGATAAGCAACATCCGAACCAATCCATTCTTTCGAACCCACAGTGCGTTCAATTGTAGCCCGATATTGGACGATACTGGGTTATGGATGGGTATTGGATGCTATGTCAAATAAAAATAGAAAAAGTGAAGTGCGCTTTACGAAGATTTTTCCTACACTATGAATCCAGCCAAATGCCTTCGCATCATGAAAACATTTAGATAACTACTGAAACATTGACAAAACTGTTAGACTAAATTTCAACGATAATATCCGCTTTACCAATCTCTTTATTACCTCGACACAAAGTTATCAAACGTACATACAAACACGAAAAATCCAATACAATACCGGCACAACCCATAGATCACAAGCTTTACGTTCCATGGTGGACCGATGGAGTTCATTCGTAATAATTCATAAATAATAATGGTCAGCCGATTAGCGCTGCGGTAAGCCTTTTATGGGGCCTGCAGTGGAGGGTTGCCAGATCAGGTTTCTGATTTTTCCCCATTATTCATTAAATTATATTTTTTTCCCTTAAAAAACACGTTTTGTAACTTTTTTCCCATTTTGATTTCAAACAGGATAATTAAAAAGTGGAAAGGCATAACACTATGATTTTTGTTTATTCACAAAAAAAAATGGATGGGTCACGCTCATATCCCCAGTGCACAGTTGCACACCTCTGCGTATCCCAGACCACCATCTATCTGCCCGCGCTTGGTATCGCCGTCACTGACTGCCGGTCACGTTTCCCGAGTGGTCGCAGGGTTTCATGCAGTTAGTAGCTCGGTCACCAAATTTGAAGTGATACCAGCAAATAGGGAATTTTCTGTAGTTTGAGTTGGAGCGGCCGGATGGTGACCGTCCTCGGCTGTTGCTGCGAGATCGATGTCTTGACCGTGATAGTGGTAGTAGATAGTCCATTTGTGTATTGAGCGCTTCTATTTGTTTTGTTAACTCCGCTATCTGGTTGCTCATCTGATCTACGTTACTACCAGCTATTGGTCGTGACGTGGACGCCACCTGAACGTTAGTCAGAATCACGTCATGTATGCGATCTGCTAGCTCGGCTACTTCTTCTAATGATAACTTAGACTGCGAGGCGATAATAGTTTGCGTAGTACTGGGCAATCGGCTGGTCCAGACGGTCCGCAAAGATTCTTCTGGAACGTTCGGTCCTGCCAGGTGCCGTAGGTGTCGCAGGAATTGCGATGGCTTCCGGTCACCGAGCTCCTCTTGGGCAAGGCGCTGGCGAACTTTCTTCTCCTGTGATGCCGAAAGCCTCTTTATTAGTTCTGATTTTAACTTCTCGTACTTGTCT
This sequence comes from Eurois occulta, assembly GCA_950022335.1. NCBI lineage: Eukaryota > Metazoa > Arthropoda > Insecta > Lepidoptera > Noctuidae > Eurois > Eurois occulta. The sequence continues at coordinate 10,793,502 of OX465496.1, forward strand.
GAGGCTGGTGGGTCGGTAATAATGTCCTCAATTTCAGTCGCGTAGATCGGATTGAGGTTAATGATAGCGTAATGGTATTTAGAGGTGTCGCTAGTTATGTTCGCCAATACAAACTGGCTCTCTAGCTGCAAAAACCATAGCGCTGGCTTTTCTGGGTAAAAAGAGGGTACCCTCACACCGACCCAATGCACGTCGTAGTAACGGTTGGGGTTGCTTGAAAGCTTCGCTCCGCCATCTTGAGTTGCTTGACCTTGACTCATCTTGTTTTCCTTCCGGGGTCACCAATGCCTTGCTTTGCCGCGGGAGTGTATGGGTCTGAACAATAAGGCACTGGTTCATGCGATGACTACTTTATATTTATACACAATACAGTCCGGGTACAAGCAGTGAAATAGAAGAAGTGAGAGTCAACGTATTACTGTTCACAGTGAGGCTTAGCAGATAACCTAGTTACTTGTTACAGCGAAAAAACAAAGGCGATAGTGTGCGAGGTCGGAGAGCAAGCGCTTCGCGTCGCGTATGTTTCTCCACTGGCGGGCGGCCGCCGACTAATGCCCCCGCGCAGCTAGGACACCCGTCCCGCGGCCGCGCGCCTTCCCTCAACATTCCTTCCAAGTATTCCAACACCTGCGGCGATATAGAACGGGTTTGCAAATGGCGGGCTTGCTGTCTCTAATAGAAAAAATACAATCCCTGTCTGTTTCTTTGTTCAACATAATATAAAAGTATACATCAAAAATTACGCATGAAAAAATAATAATTAGAATTTACAGATGATGGATGTGTGGAGTTTGCCACAGTTTTGATTGACTTTTGTTTTGTTTTGAGCTATCAAAGCAAGTATCTGCGCCTGACTACTTAGATAGTTAGGTAAAGATCCAAATATTTTAATTAAGTTTGACTTTTTACTTAAGTAAAATAAAATAAATAAGTAGTAGGTGTAAATATACACGAATTTTGCATTAGACAAAATCTTCTAAAGCGTCCCGTAGCCGAAATATAAGCTATCAAGGTTGTACTAATGGCAAATTCTATAGATTATGCGTGGCTGCTATTTTGGAAATAAACTAAAATGGCGGAAGTAAGGCAGGCCAGTCTTCATAAAAAACGTCCAATCCCTTTCCCAAAGATCATTTTTTTCCCCAAAAAAAGGGAAAAAGTCTCCAATCTACCAACGCTGCTGCAGTGGCACGGGACATTAATTCCTGGGCACGCTGGAGTGACGTATGCGTCTAGCCGCTTCGATCCTTCAGCGTAACGCGATACGGCCCTATCATCGTCACGTAGGCTTAATTTGGCTTCGTAATCATTTTGCAGCACCTATGTGGAGGTATAACGCTGTGAGCCGTTCACTGTACGTGAGTTATTAGAACGGTAATGGTGAATGTGCGTACGTACTTCTAGAGTAATAATAGTGGTTAACATAGGTCTTGTCGGAACTTATATTATCACTAGATGTTAATTTTTTTTTTTTGAATTTTAATCATTTTAAAACGCCTGAAGTAAAGGAGGTGCGGATACCAGCCCGTTATACAATACACGGCCCGAAGTAACAAAATTTATTAGTACTAGAAAGGGATCCTTAAAAAGATAACGTTAAGAAATGAAAAAAATAGACTTAGCGCTTTAGCTAACTTTCTATCCACTCACACAGAAAAAGTAATTAATGTAACAGTAAAATTTATTGATAGTGTTATACAGGGTGGAAAGGACACCGACGCGAAAACGGTTACCACGTAATCAAAAGCAGCTTTTTCCTACAAAAGTGCAATACCTACACGGTCAAAATGTATGGAACAGCAGTTTTTTTGAAGTGAAAACTTCTTTAGCGGCGTTGAGCACTTTTTCTGTAATGGGTATAAAATCTTAAACTCGCGTCAGGACACGTGACCAGATCGAAAAAGCGTAAAACGGAGGGAGTTCTGAAGTGTTAAATTTTTAATGTAATATAAATTGTCATGTTTGTGTCCGATAGCGCAATAAATGAATATTGTATTTTACCACATAAATGATAGTACTTTTATATTGATAATTAAAGCAATTCGTGCAAAATAATTCCCTAACCATTTCAAAATATCAAAAATGCACAACGTTAATATTCAAGTTTTCACTTCTGCCGGCACTCCCGGAGTGCAACCCGTTGTTTTTTTTTTAAATAACCGATGAAAAGTTTATATGTAGGGGGGTTAGAATGATGTACTGAATACGTGGTAACCGTTTTCGCGTCGGTGTCCGTTCCACCCCGTATTAAGATACAATAATAAAATAACCCACGCACTCACAATAAATTATGAAAACAAAATAACGAAAAAACAAAAATCCTTTTTACGTAAATACTTACACTCATCAAAACATAAATGGGAAACAACGTTTATTTAATTAACAAAAAACGAAACTGCAAATCGCGAACACGGGATGAACATAAAAAAATCGTCCTTCATTACCGTTACATACGTTTTCTTTTAGGAGTCACTCGAAGGCACTCTCAATTTTCTAGTCTAAAAAGCAACAAAAATGAGTATTATAAAGGTAAGTTGTTACTCCAAAATATAATCCATTACATCCTTTATTCCAAGCACTAAAGATTTCAGATTCCCATATCTGTTCCGATACAGTTGAGGCGTTTTGTTTATGAGTGGAGTACTCGAGACAGTAGGCCCTCAGTCTGAGTTGCGGTCTAGGAATTAATGTGGCGTGTCTAAAACGTGGCACGCACCTCTACCGTGCATGTTTTTTCCTTTGTCTTGCAGAAACAATGTCGGAGGCTGTGAAGAGACAGGACTTGCTTTGTAGATGACGTTGCAAATAGCTCATGATATGGTTTTAAGACTAAAAGGTGAGGATGGGTCTTGTCTTCGCGCATAGCTTCTTTAGTGATATCCATCTTCATGATGTGTGTGTGTTCCACGCGCGCCTCAAAGAGTTGTCAGCTAACAGGACCCCTCCTGTTGGACCCCCGTCCACAAGGGCCGATGCCTGCCGGGGTTGCGGGACTGTTCTAAAGAGATACCGCGGCCCTGGAACACAAAGGGCAAAGAAGGAACATGGATGATTCCCACATTCCTCCGTCCCGTCCGTGGTCTCCACTCCAGTACTTTCTTCCCCCAAGTCATAATTACCTACCACCAAAAAATCCCAAAATTCACTGTAGAAGTATTTTCGAAAAATTCTCATTGACATAACGACATTCAATATGTCATCGAAACATCATGAATAATGGAAGATAATGGCCAAAATTCGCTATGAGCACTGGAACGTGAAATCGCATTCACACTTGGACCATTAATCGAACGTGTCTTCGAAGGGTTTCCACGAAATCCAAAATTGTCGTCCCCATTGTTGCCATTAGGTCCTTGATCGTCTTTTGTTACAATTATTTTTATTTGGGAAAGAATTTGTTTTAATTTGTCTGAGTATTACGTTGCTTTGTTGTGTGTACCGATCTTAGTATTTGTATCATGTTAAATTAATGTTAAGGTTTGCCATTGTGTGTTGTCTCCAATTCTTATGAAATCTCATATTTCTACCTACCAAGAAAGAATTATATATCTCTGAGACCGTAGATCATTATTTTTGATGATAACAAAATAAATTTCACTTCTGTTTTACGTAATTGAATGAACTTAAATAGCGTGGATTATAATTATGTGTGCGAAAAACTTCATTCGTTTACTCATAGACTAGAGTTTACTGTCAAACTGCTAAGGGAAAGTACCTATCCAAAAGAAACGTCAATTTTTAGTACTGAGTTTTCTGAAATTTTCGTCGTACTTAATGTGTCAAAGTAAGTGTTATGTATGTTAGCATCTGTTTTTAAAAGAAATAATGGGTTCTTAGAAATACGAACAGTTGATTTAGAACTTACCGGTATGTATGTGTTATACCACCAGTCACAACACCCTTCTGGTCGAAGGATCCTCCTGTTTCTATGGGGGACAAAGAACTTTACATCCTGATCTTCTTAAACCTAAAGGTACGATAAATAAATTCTGGCAAAGATTCAGTTTTACGTAATTTTGACGAACTATACTATACGAGTTTGTTCCAAACTTGTGCCACTTACCATTTTGAATGGAGAATTATTGTTTATGGAATAATAAAACCGTTTTTCATTGATGTTACGATCTACAACGGATCATACAGCAGCTACTTAATCAATTTGATTTCCAAATTTTATTAGTTGGTAACCACTATTGGACTAACTGACCTGTAAATTATCTTATCAGCTTAAGTATATGTTTAATTTTAGCCTCGTTGGCGTAGTGGCTGCAAGCGTGACTTCTGATCATGAGGTCCTGGGTTCGATTCTCAGGTCGGGTAAAGTGTTATTGGATTTTTCCATTAGGAATTTTGTCATTAGCAGCCACGGAGTCTGGATTTGTGTCCGATTGATGGCAATAGGCTCATCCTCGATTACATGGGACTTAAACATAACTGGGGAAATGTGGGTCTACTATTAGGTACTCTGCCTAACCCGTCGGGGATTACAGGCGTGACTTTATGTTATGTTTAATAAATAAAACCAAAAATCACTTTACACCATTTAATTATCGATCTATAATCTCTTTCAAATGTTTCAGTGCTTCATCCAACGCCACGTAAACTTCTTGTGTATTCGGTCTTGCTTCGAGGGATGCTGTCGGACTCCTAATCAGCGATTTGTGGAGAATACTCTGTGTTAATGGACAGAACACATCCGGGTTCATTGATTCAGACTTGGATTTTCCCGTGAGGTAACTCATTAGGATCCCAATCAGGAGAACGGAGACGGCGCCGGCGAAAGGACAGTATGTGAAGGAGATTCGAAAGAGAGATTGTAATGGCTTCGTTGGGAACTGGTTACTGAAACAAAAAATAATTTCTACAAAGGATGCGCTAAGGTGGCCCGCGAAATTATTTTATTTTTTCAATTTGTTGATTGAACGTTGATTAAAACCAGATTCGCGACCGTAATTAATACGATTTTGCAAAGTTATAATCATTAAAATCATCAATACAACCCTCTAAGTTCATTGAATCCCATTGAATAACTTTTTCATGAAATAGTCATTCAAATTAAATGTCCTCTTCATTTTTTATTTTTATTTTATTCAAAATCGGATTAACAATAACATATAAAAAGTCTGCCAAACTGCAAAACAGTTTGTCGGCAGTTGTTCTCGTTTCACAATATCATTATAACAAATTTCGATTTTTATTATTAACGTATAAAATAAGAGTAGTGAGTTTAATAGATGGTTTTAATGATTATAATTCTTTTAAATCGTATGTGTCGCAGGCGCGAATCGTATTTTGTTCAACAGCACAGCCTGGCACTCACATGCAAATTGCAAAAAACGTAAGAAAATTTGAATTTCGCGGGCTACCCTGGCTCATCCCCTTTAAGTACACACAGCGAACTTAATACCATAGGCATTTTCTACCAATCGACCCTTATCTGGTGAAGACACCAACAGTGGCACCTATTTAAAAAAAATATGTTGATTTAATGGAAGAAATGTTTGTTTAATAGTACATAGGTACATTCATCTTTAATCAGGAAATAGGCTGTGGCCACACAGAATATACTTGTGTCAAATGACAATGAAAAAGAAAAAAAAAGAATGTTACTTAATTACTATGTAAAATATCATTATAAAATAAATAAAATATCAATAAGCTTAGTAAAGGTATTTTCCTGTGAGTCCTACTAACGCATTGGAATTATAATGAAATTCAAAACCATATTATTTTGACTGAACATTGTTGAGTAAATTGCAAACCAATAGTATTAATTAGAGTGGATTTTAATGGAATTGTCTGCATACCACAAAATGAAATGATGCATGTTAAGTATGAACGTTATCGATGTAACAGTATTTCGCAATTCCTACCAATAATTGTATTGTGTAATACTCTAACATAATATTAACGTTACCAAACGTTAATTTAGATTGCAATACGTATTTCGGAAAAAAAAAATAAACTCAAACATATCAAGTTCAGTTAGCACAAAAACCTTCTTTAATTCATGCCTTCGACTCGTTCAGAAACGTAATTTATCTTTGGATAAAGTTGACAATTTCGAAAGATTTTAAAATGGATTCTTTAATTCCTAGTTTGAATTTTTAACAAATTATCATCATCATCTTCCTGCCCTTGTCCCATTCTATTTGGGGTCGGCGCAACACGTTTTATTCTTCCATTTCTAGGGTTCCGTAACCGAATGGGAAAAAACGGAATCTTTATAGATTCGTCATGTCTGTCTATCCGTATGTCATAGCCACTTTATTCCGAAACTATTAAAACTACACAGTTAAAACTTGGTAGGTAGACTGATGTATTCTGTGGACCGCTTTACGATTTTTATACAAAAATAAAAATTAAATTTATTATTATTATAGTTTTTTAGTTTGTAAATAATTTCATTATCTTTGAAAATAAAAATAAAAGATTAACCGGGACTCCTCCATTCATGGAACTAAAACTAAAAAAAAAACCTTTACATGCGGGATGTCTATAGATAGGTCTTTAAAAATGACACTGAGGTTTCTAAAACATTTTTTTTCTCAAAGTTAACGTTTAGTTCTTGAGATATAGGAATTTTTCATCAAAACTGCAGCAGTAACTTTGTTTTTCATTAACATAAGAAAAACAAATTTAGTTTTGCTGTTCAATGTGGGTAATACAATAAGTACTTACAACATATGGATGAGCCTTCAAAATATTTTGATTACATTGTTTGTTACTACATTTTTATACATTAATACATACTAGTTTCAATGCATACTAGTATTTTTTTTAGTATCAGTTTTACTTGCGTCACTTATGGAATAAACATAACGAAACTTTTGGCCTAAGTAATCAAGAAGATTCTTTTCTATCCGGAGCCTGAAAAAAGGCAATTCTTTATTTTAAAACTTCATAGAGTTTTATCATTATGAACAAAACTTCATCTCGTAGAATAGTCCAAGAGACTGGCGGTTTAAAAAAACGGACTTCCTTGAAGAAAAGTCATAAAAGAACAGGGAATCGAGTAATAGTAATATGGGTAAAGTTTTAGTAAGGGGAGAATAAAAGTGACTCAGCTCGCATCCAACTTACGGACGAAGATTAAAACTTCTGCTTATGTACCGTCAACACACTTGAATCACGAAAACGAACCTTACTGCTACGACATAAAAGCGCTGTCAATTACGAATGGTTTTCATAGACGGGGGGCTGTACCTCAAACCGAGTGTGAAGTCGGGTGTAATAAAACCGTTCTTGTGTCATAAAGTCGTTGATATGGTTTTTATTTCAGTGCCTAATTGGGACCGTTACTTTAGAAATGATCTCCCCTCGAATCAGCATGGACATCATCTGCCTAGTCTTTTCCCAAGTATTGGGGTCGGCTTCCAGTCTAACAGGATGCAGCTGAATATCAGTATTTTACATGGAGCGACTGCCTATCTGACTTCCACAACCCAGTTAGTACTGGGTTATACGATACCCCTTGGTAAGACTGGTTGTCAGACTTTCAGGGCACTGTTTAACTGTAGCGACTGTCAAAGATATTTACAAATGACAATCGCACCCAACGGCTTATCCGAGGTAAGAAGGAAACTCGGTATGTAATGGGTGGCCACCCATCCACAGGCCAATCTAGGTAAGCGCGGCTTAACCTGAAGATTGATCTGAGCGTCTAGCATTATTTAGAAATCCGTCATTCGAATCAGCATGAACAGTCTAGATGTGATGTTGGCCAGTCCGCAGAGTTTTAGTAGGTAACGTTAAAGATATGCCAGGGGTACCTACATCGACACTTGTAAAAGCTACTTTGTTAGGTAAGTATTAGAAATGTGTGCCGAATGCCGATGGAGCGGTGGGACCGTAAAACAAAGACATGGTAACATGAAACCGCACGACAGGGCCACGGTAGACCACGAAGGAAATGGTGGCATTACCGGCGGTATGGAAACAATGGAGACAGGCCTTTGCCCAACAGTGGGGTAGTACGGGCTGGCTCCAATAATAACAAAACGGGCAGTTTGTTTCTTTAATTAATAGAATTATCTTACGACAAAGTGTTACTGAGTTATTCCATCAGGAATTTCTCAGTAGCAGCCATGGAGTCTGGATTTGTGGCCGGTTGATGTCAATAGGCTTGCCCCCTATAACATGGGACTTAAACATAAATGGCGAAATGTGGTCGTACTATAAGGTACCTACACCTCTGTCTAACCCTTGGGGGATTACAGGCGTAATGTTATCTAACAACAGATAAGTTGGTAAGAGGACATTGCTTGCTTGAAGATTTTGGAGAAATTTAAACTTCGCTTTACTGTTTACGTTTGGTTGTATGTTTACGACTGATGTTAATTTTTTGTGAAGGTATCATGTGGTGGCCATTTAGCTTATGCACTGACCATGCTACGGATTGTCAACCCCAACTATTCATTACAATGCATTGTCAGCCTTCATACTAATCCCTGTATCTTAAACGGAATTGTTCATACTTGCTCCATACCACAGATTGGACCATAACAAGAAAATATTTAATCATAAGTATGATGTTGGTAAAAATTAAGTTTAAATTACGACATAACCAACTTCATGAATGGTTAAAGGCTCTACTAGTGAGACACAGGCCAGTACCTACACTTTTAATAAATTTTCTAAATATTAAACTACTATAGTAGGTAGGTACTTACGCAGCGTTCGGAACTACTTTGGTTATGTTGGCCAGTACATGGGTGTAATTAGCTTTCCCGCAGCCTGTAGTGGCGAGTGGTTTCCCCTGAAAGGTCAATGCTCCAGTGGCAAAAGCATTTTCAGCACCAATGAGCAACCAACCACAGAGGATCAGACTTAATAAACAACCACTTAGAGCACCCTGAAAAAGAAAGAGAAAAAAATTTAATAAAAAAAAAAACTAAAAAAAAAGTATTTATTTTCCGATTAACAAAAATTAAAATGATTTTTAATTACAAACAACGCCATCTATGCTTGTTTACAGGAAACTATTTATAGCAGGGCCATCTGTGACCAATAAAGTGTAATAATAAATGTTGAAGCGGACAAAAGACGCCCGCCGAGTACACACAGATCTACAATGCAAGGGCCCTTGGCGAACTTCTGTAGCAACCAATTCGGATAGAACTCGATAGATGGCGCTGTTTGTAACATGTCTGCGATTTTACAGAGTAAAAACCGGCCAAGTGCGTGTCTGACAACATGAAGGGTTTCGTAGCTCATTACAATATTATTGTTGTAGTAACAAGTTATTGTTGTTTTACTGAGGTGTATTACAGTTATACTATAGACGTTTTTATGTACCTACTGCCATATTACAATCAAGCCAAATAAACAGGTTCTTGTATGTCCATACAATAAAGTTAATATATGGGGTCCCCCGTTAATTAACTTTATTTTATTGTTATTTTTTGTTCCTGTAGCTGCTATAGTAGTTTATGAAAATTTTCAAGTGACTACCTACCAATTACTTTTCAAAAGGCAGACAGATAGACAGCGGAGCTTTAGGAATAGGATCTCGTTGTGCAACCTTTGTGTGGAACACTTTGGAATCTTCATAAAGAGATAAATGTATTATTTAAACTTACAGAACAGTTTGCCCTGGAGCACACTATTCCAAGTGTGAACAACCCAAGCAGAGTTCCAGCCGTGACACCAGTTACTCCTGAAGCGACGTGCTGCAGACGATCTAGTTCCTTTGCAAACCATACTACTGACCCACAGTACATGCCAACCAGCACGCAGAGACACTGGAATGTTAATCAAAAAACAAGTAGACAGTAAACAATATTTTGTAATGCAATGTAATTACGCGCGCGACCAATCAAGCTACACATTTCCAATATAACATGACCTCGATTTGTATAGATTTACCGTACACTGAGAGGTCCGCTTATACTGGCTTTGTGTAGCTTGATTGGTCGCGCGCGTACGGGTGAACTACCTTGTTTTTTTTTTAATTTTAAGGTGTCAGCTTTGTTTTAATGCCAATAAACACTTTTTTGTTTATCTCTTTCCAATGTGCCTATTGATGCCATTGATATTTTCAGGAACCAAGCTCTTGTCATCGGAACTGTCTATACAACTGCGGGTAGGTTGTTCGGGGCAGAAGACAAATGAGAACTAAGGTGGCATAAAAATATTCATTTGATGATTTTCACATGTTCGAGAGCCCTTTTATGTACTTAGTCTTCTTCATTCGGGTTAAAAAGTAGATTAAATTCCATTAACTGACCTTCATGATCCTACAACAGGCATTCTCATTGGTACTTTGAGGCATCCAGGGTCTTATAAATTCTTCGAATAGTACTCCAGCAATAGAATTTATCAATGAAGCAATGCAACTGCAACAAGAAACACCTAAACGGTAAACTAATATAAACTTTAAACGTAAAAGAATAGTGATACTTTTAGAACAAGTAATAATCATATGTCTCACCCAGTGGTTGCGCTAAATATGGAGATAATGAAAATGCCGCATATGCCAGGAAACATCAGGGATAAGTTGTTAAGAAAATGAGGGACAAGCTGTAATAGAAACATGTTTGAAAAATCAGTTAACAGAACACAATTGAAAAATAAGGTCTGCATTCATGGAACAGCTCCAGAGGAATAATTTCAGACAGCTTTGCAGCATCTGTGACTTATATAGGTCTATAATACGGGACGAAAATAGAAAACTGAAAAAAAAAAACTAAAAAATCTAGAAAATTGGTACATTAATACTCACCACGTCTTTGGTTGTGAGCATTAATTTAAAAATAAGTAATTTATTAACCCAAATCATTCACAACGCATAACCTGTACATGTACAAAAATAGTAAAAAAAGCAAAAATCTACCTGCTCATGTTTCTTAATCTGTCCTGTAAGCAACGGATCACATCCAGCAAACCAAGCATACAGCGCCAGTCCAAGGAAACAAGACAGCAGCTTCATAAGTATCACCCCAACACAGGATACAGCTAGACAAATTCTAGCTTGACTTATTGTAGGCACAGCTAGAAGCTTCTGCAGTGTTGACTGGCTTAATGCTATCTTCCATAGCCAGTTTGTGGATAGAGCTAAGGTTACTGCGAAGAATGATGTGTGGTGAGCCAGTTCTGGATCGGGGCTGAAAAGAATTGGGTCTGAATAAGTATTGACTGATATGGTACTGTAAGCCTTTATGAAATGAAGACATTGATATCGAAGAGAATCAACTTCAGATATAAAAAACAGCATCATACGCTTGCTTTTTAAAACGAAATCCATGTTTTTTTTTTCAAGCACGTCTGTGATTTGTCGATTCCCTTTTGATTTTGTTCTTTTGAAGCGAGCTATAAAATGTTTAGTTCTCTAGATTTTAATTTATGATCTAGATTATCTTTGTTCTACTTTTGATTAGAAAGCTTCTGTTTTTCGTTCAAAAGAATATCAAACAGGTGCAGTTTGGCAACTGTTCTTTTCATCTATAGTTTTCAATCCAACAACTACATTGTTATAAAACAGAAATTTCCGGGTTGGAAGCTGTTACTTTAAAAAGACTGAAAAATATAAAAAGAAATAACTCACTCATATAAAACCAATCTTCCACCATGACTAGCAATTTCCCACATCTTCTTGAATCCCATAGGCAATAGTGCTAAACCACTTGGTAGCGCAGTACCAGCTAGAGCCAAGAATGTAGTCATGATACCTATAGACACTATTGCTCGTAGACCACCGACTGCACTGAATGTTGCGCAAACGACACACAACACAGCTGTTACTCGTCCCGCTAAAGGATTTGTTACTGAAAATAGTATAAGAAAGACAGAGTCGTAAGAAATAAGGATCTTTTAGTCCCTTCTTTTTCCCGCACATACATCACCATCTACGTACCTACCTAGGCTTTTAACCCCACAAACGTTGTAACAATTGCACTATGAAAATCGCCCTTACAACAACGACATAAAAACGCGATCAGTGTCAAATTGTTACCACTAATGTGCGGTTAAACCCTCTTCAGTCGTTAGTCCTGAAAAATCGTCGAAGGATTTATACTCTCTCTATGAGGGAACAGTGGTGATTTCTGTCTCAGTTTCAATAATTTTATTTATGTAAGCTAAGACCGTAGCCCGGCCTAACTGGCAAAATGTTGGTAAATTTACGATTCCTATAGCTACCTATAGGAATCGTAAATTTACCAACATTTACTACAAATACTACAGTACTACAAATCTGCCATTCATGTATGATAATTGTTAGCTTTATCATTCAAGTATTTGCTAAAAGTGTAAAAACAAACTGATTACCCAATCTGAAAGCCATGAGCGGCACATAAGGAACAATAGGCAGCAGCATAAGTTTGCTGACGACGAACAGCACCGCTGCTATCGTCCGCGTGTGTGTTGAGAACCTTATCTCTAAGTATTCGAAGCTTGACGACAGCTGAAGCTTGTGGAACACTGGAAATAAATTGTATAATGTAAAGATTATGTTTTAGTTGTTAAAATAATTCTTGAAACATTTGGCCCTGATTCCTTTAAGACAGTTCCTTTACTCCTGAAGGTAGATCTTTTATTTGCATGGTACTGAGAAACTCGTGGCTAAATAAGAACAGCCGCTCGGGTTGATCTTTAGATAAAGCCGAGCTTACCTAGGTTGGTCCGTGGATGGGTGACCACCCATTACATACCGAGTTTTCTCCGTGCCTCGGAAAGCTCGTTAACCCGGTGGTCCCGGCTGTCATTTGTAGATTTTTGACAGTCGTTATAGGTAGTCAGTGACCCGAAACTCTGACAGCCAGTCTTACCAAGGGGTATCGTATTACCTAGCGCTAACTGGGTTGTGGAGGTCAGATAGGCAGTCGCTCCATGTAAAATACTGGTATACAGCTGCATCCGGTTAGACTGGAAGCCGACCCCAACATATTGGGAAAAGGCTAGGCAGATGATGACTGAGAAAAGATTAAGTTCTAGAACATCTGCAGGCAAAGTGATATTTAGACGGGACTGTATTGGGAAATCTGAATAAATAAGAGATAGGATTGTATGGGGACAATGTCGATCATCGACTGAAAATAGGAATCTGAATTTATCCTTATCGCCCGTAACGACATCCTCTGTCAAGATGTAAATGCATACCCGTGTTACTTCACTACTAAATCTTATGCAAATGGCAATAAAGAAGAGATAATAGTTACCAGGCAAATAAATGACAGCTGTGAGGAACGTGACGATGATGAGCGAGAGAGCTGATGCCCAGTACTGCGTGCCTCTGAGGTAAATCTCCACAGGAACTCCGAGCAGAGTGATGCTCGTTAAATGACTGGAAAAAAGACCTAAATTTTAATGTATTTTCCTAAGTGTAATTTATTTCATCAGCACTGTTTTATAAAGGAGGCGGGCCTGTAACTCAACAGTGGAAACACTGGCTGACAATACTTATAGTTAGTGTCAGACTGTCAGGCTAGGGCACGCCATATTGGCGGGATGCGGCGAGGGTTTGCATTATTTGTTTGGGTTTGGCGCCACTGCAGCGCCTCCGCGATGTTCGCGACGGCTGCCACAGACGGCTTTGCAGCCATCATGCGCAAACGGTGCGCATCTATCATGCGCCGCACGCGCGGCAGTCCCAACACCATCCTGCGCGCGCTGGCGGACCGGTGGGACTCTCCGATGCTGGCGCGCTGGATACGGCTGCATGCAGTCGTATAGTGAGTTGCCGCCACCATCGGGAAGTCCACCCAGACCTGCCACTTAGTCAATTAATTAATTTATTATTACTAACATTAGTTTGTAAGCTCGCAATTTCTACTAACAAATATGGATGTAATGGACTAATTAATCTGAATTAAATGATTATTATTATTATTATTTCCTTTATTTATTTTCCTTACATACTAATTACATTTTTAAATATTTTTATTAACAAAAATTATATAAAAAACATTTAAAAATATAAAAAATAGTAGTCCGCCGGTGTCGGGAGCAGGGTCCAAGCTACCGGTGGTTAGGGCTCCAGAGACAGGAACCTCCTCACAATGCGAGCCGTATCGAGGAGTACTGCCTTCTGAATCAGGCCCTTGATCCAACCGCCTAAGGAGAGCCTCGATAGATGGTCATCGAGGCTCTTGGCCATAAGGCCATTGGCCGTCACGACAATCGGCACAATGATAGCCGAGTTCACATTCCACATGTCGACAACCTCGTGTGCCAAGTCGAGATATTTTATTTGTTTCTCTTTCTCAGCTTTCACGAGGTTCTCGTCATGCGGGATGGTAACATCGACTATCATTACGCGGCGCGCTGATCGGTCTATCACCACTATGTCAGGCTTATTGGCCACAATAGTCCTGTCAGTAATGATAGACTGATCCCAGTACAGCGTGACATGGTCTTTCTCGAGAACTGGGTCGGGCACATACTTGTAGTACGGTACCTCAGATTCCACAAGTTTATATTTCAAGGCAAGTTGCTGGTGAATAATCCTGGCTACTTGGTTGTGCCTGTGCAAGTACTCGCCGTTAGCTAGACGAGAACAACCAGAAATAATATGTCTGATGGACTCACCCGGACGGTGGCATGCCCGACACACGTCAACCGTCCCGTCCTTCATAATATGTTTCCGGTAGTTGTTCGTTAACATAACTTCATCCATAATCGCACAGACAAAACCCTCAGTTTCCCCAAAGAGGTCGCCGAAACGTAGCCAGGACACGGACGCTAGGAAATCTACATCCGGCCCATGAAGAGCCCGGTAGAAGCGCCCGTGAAGCTCCTTGCCTTGCCATACTTCCTTGCGGTCATCATTAGTAAGTACCACAGGTTTGCGCCAGTTCTCTTTAGCCATGGACAGCGGGGTGAGTCCCTTGTCCACTGCGACCACATCTCGGTGCATACCCACTTCGGTTTTTAAAAAATATTCTCTGAGACTGCACACCTCGCGGTTGTGGAGGGTCTTCGCGTTTAAAAAGCCACGACCCCCACACTTCCGCGAGATGTACAGCCTCATCACCGATGATCGTAGGTGATGCATCCGGTTTGCGGTCAGCAGTGTACGAACTCTCCTATCCAGGGCATCGAGTTCGGTCTGAGTCCATTTGAGTATGCCGAAAGAGTACATTAAAACCGGCATGACCCAACCGTTGAAGGCACGCACCTTGTTTCCGCCTGAAAGAAGGCTATTTAATACCTTCTTCAGGCGTCCAAAGAAGCGCTCCCTCAACGATTGCTTCATGTCAGTTACATTAATGCCTAACGCTTCCGACATACCCAAATACTTATAACTTTCGGATGAGGAGAGGGATCTGAGGTGTATGGAATCCGAGAGCTGAATTCCCTCGGATTCCATAATCTCCCCACGCTTTACATGCATGACTGCACATTTGTCCACACCAAATTCCATCCTGATGGCGCTACTAAAAGTTTCAGTTACTTTCAGTAGCTCCATCAGTTGCAATTTGTTGGGGGCAAAGAGTTTCAGATCATCCATGTAAAGAAGGTGAGATATGACCTGACCACCTCTCCTCAACCGGTAACCTAGACCTGAATCCTCTAACAATGTGCTTAGAGGATTCAGGGCTAGACAGAACCAAAGTGGACTCAGACTGTCGCCCTGGAATATTCCCCGTTTAATCCATACAGGCTCATCGTTCCCCTGGATCTGTCGACATCCTGGATATCGAAGGACCGTCCTCCATTGCCCCATACACGACTCAAGAAAGGCGCGTAGAGTTGCATCTATCTTGTACAACTCCAGCACCCTCATGAGCCATGTATGTGGCACCGAGTCGTAGGCCTTCTTATAATCTATCCAACATGTCGAAAGATCCTTGCGGGATCGACGAACCTGTTGGCTAATGGCCATGTCGATGAGGAGTAGCTCCTTAGTACCGCGGGACCCGTTCCTACATCCATTTTGAGAGGCAGACATAATGGAGTTTTTGTCAATGTGTGTATTAATTTTCACTCTCAAAATGGATGTAAGAAGCTTATACACCGTCGATAAACACGTGATCGGTCTATAATTCTTGGGTTCCGCGGGACTACCTGACTTATGGAGCAGGTGGGTTACGCCTGTAGTTAAAAACTGCGGTAGCGACCCAGACTCTAAGGATGACTGGAATTGGGATGCCAGGCAAGTGTGTGAACTACTAAGCCATTTGAGCCAGAAGTTGTGCAGTCCGTCCGGTCCTGGTGACTTCCAATTTGGTAACGGACGAACTGCTCTGGCTACATCTATTGGTGTTATTGAAACTGGCTCCATTTCTGGGATAGGTTCACACACTCGCTCGACATCACGCATCCAGTCAGCCTCAGTATGGCAGACGGGCACTGACCAGATGCTGCGCCAGAAAGAACTCGTAGCTGCATCATCTGGGTGGCAAACGTCTGTCATATTTTGCTTGGGTCGCTCCCAAGCTCTGTATACCCACCTCTCATCGTTCTGGAACATGCGATTCTGTGAGTATCGATCAACCCGCCGTTTATACCGCCGAATACGGTTCGCCCATGCATAAACTTTCTGCTTCAGGAAGTCGATGCGCTCTGTGACACGGGACATGTATTCTTGAGGACTGATTTCGGTCCCCGAGAAGGCCCGCCTCACAAAGCGCATCACACGTGGTCGTGTATTGCCCTCCCTGAAGCAGTATAGTTTGCCGATGAGTACCCTGGCCCCGTCGATACGATGTTCGATCCTGCGCTGCCAGACTGGTACGGCTGGTTTTGGTCGACTAGCTAAGTCACAATTTGGGAATTTTACATTAGCTAGACGACATGCCGCAACAGCTCCACAGTACAGGATCGAGTGCGTATCAACGAGGTCCTCGCTACTCTCGAATATATTCTTGAGTTGCGAGTCCAAGGCACACACCAGCGCTCTATTTTTCTTATGCATGGGTAACCGTGGTAATCGGGGCCTAAGTTCGGTAGGAGTGGATCGATACTCACGAAGCGCATCCTCCAGTGCGCTCCTCAATCGGTCGTTGCACTGGCTACTTACCGTGACAACCCTATCATCTTCCTCTACAACAGCAGGGTCGGACCGCGGCGTGGTTGCGCCAATAGCTGACGCTCGCATCGCGGTTTGTGACGGAGTCAAGACGATAAGGTTGCTCAGTACCTCTGAGCGCAGCCTATCAAGCGCGGCGTCGTCCAACATGTGATTGCGTTGGATGACCCGCACCTGATCCGACAGTCGTTGGGCCGAGACGTTGACGGTTGGTTCAAGTTCCTGGAACAGAGACAGCATCCTAACACGGTACGCAGTGAGGTTAGTTCCCCCCTCTGTAGACCCGTAATATGCGCGCATGACGTTCTCGTTTATGGACTGAGTCCATCTCATGCGCTGCACACAACCACCGGCAGCGGGTCCCCATTATTATTATTATTATGTCCCTTTATTCATTTTTTCACAATTTCAATACATTTTAAAATATTTAAATATAAAACAATATAAAAAAACATTTAAAAATATAAAAAAAATAGTAGCCCACCGGTATCGGGAACAGGGTCCAAGCTACCGGCAGTCAGGGCTCCAGAGAGAGGAACCTCCTAACAATACGAGCCGTGTCCAGGAGTACCGCTTTCTGAATCAAGCCCTTGATCCAGCTGCCTAACGAGAGCCTCCTGAGATGTTGGTCGAGGCTCTTGGCAATTAAGCCATGGGCTGACACGACTATCGGCACAATGATCGCTGAGTCTACATCCCACATGTCGACAACCTCGCGAGCCAAGTCAAGATACTTGATTTGCTTATCTTTCTCGGCTTTCACGAGGTTCTTATTATTATTATTATTATCATGACATGTCTAACATGTCTGTCAAAGTCAAAGCATTTATTTCAATTAGATCATTACGGCACATGAATGTCAAAAAAAAAAACAAAAAGAAGCGAAGCTACAGTTCCAGTCACAAGGCATAATAATTTGAGAAAGTACTGTAGTTGCACATTCCAAAGCGTAGATCTCTATGGAGAAGAATGGGCAAGAAACTCCATGGGCACTCTTTTAAATCAAAATATTGTTACAAAATCTTGGCTACATCATTCATGTTGAGATTATACATACATGTGATAACGATGTAGAAAGACGTGCACATCAGGACCGTCCAGAGTAAAAGATTAAATCAACAATTTAAAAATAAAGTAATTAAAATAAACCGTGGCAGCTAAGAGATGACCAGTCCCAACTGACAGCGCCCGTTCACAAACATGACGCATGGATCAGCGCCATTCAACTCAACCATATTTAAGGGAAGTTAATTACCTGACACACCCGCCACCATCAGCGAGACATTTGAGTCAGCATGACATTCTTTCAGCCACCAGGGCACATTCAAGTCAATTTAAGATAAATAAATGTAAATGGTAGCTTTACAGTACATAGTACTCACACATGTGCTAAGCAATTATGTAATACAAAGAGGTTAGTATCTATACTAACCTCTTTGTATTATGTCAGTTCGTTGCATCGCGAAGTATTCGTGCGAACACGATTGCCTGTTGCGGCAATGTACGTAACATCCAAGGGTTTTGTCGCTACAAACTTCGCTCACGTGGCTAGATAAGGTACACATCGCTATTGCAGTTGCAGCGTGGACTGTGCGCATAATTTTTGAAGTCATAGAGTCAAAATACCACATACGGGAATTTCAATTTGTTGAAACGCTAATGAGGACAACAAATCGCCGATGCCTGAACACGAAGTTTTTATCGCAACAACCCGACACGAATATTCGTCCGGTAATGTGGCCCCAGCTTTAGATGAACATATTTATATTAGATTGTAATATTATGATGGTCATGATGCTAAAAACAAAAAGATTAAGAAAAAAAGGTCTGATGAGAATTATGAATTGATTACGTCACCAAAACGGGAGGTCTTAGTTATAGGGTAGCAAATATTATAGTGGAAAGTCACATGCAGGAGATACTATAACATTGTTTATTGGAATAGATTCATACTATCCATTGGATTTTGTAAACGTTGTTAGAAAAAGATAAGACTTGAGCGTCATTCATTCAGTCATTAGCATAGTAACTTTTATGTAAGTAGAAATTAATAAGTATATGCTGCGAATTTTGTGGGTACCTACTGTTAGAAATAATATTGCTCAAAGAGATTCGATGATAGACGCAACAGATTGTTGAAGAGAGATATACAATGATTCAAACTTATTTACTTGCGTCTTTTCCGCATTTTTCATAACGACATGATAAACAAATACGAGGATTGTATCGAATTAGTCTAGTCTTTTTTCTATTATTGCAACTACTGTGTATTTTCTGTCTCTGCATCACCCTAAGGTAGACTGGTAGAAAATGCCCAAGGCATTAAGTCCGCTTTTGTACAGTTTTTCACTTGTGTATAAAATTAATAATATAATAAAAAAAAAGTTAAAATCTTATTATTATAATATTACCACTTGCTTCGGTGAAGGAAACTGGCATGCCTGAGAGGTATTTCTCGACGGCATGTAAAGCCAAGTCAGAGGCCCATTGGCAGCAAAAAAACTCTGACACACGAAAAAGAAGAAGAAAAACAAATATTAAAACAAGAGACAACAAAAAAAAGCTTGAAAAAATCACTCACCTCGCAATAAGGGCCAAAGTAATCGATATAACAGACATATTCTTCCCACCAAACAGGAACCCGGCAACCGTATTATACTTCCTATTAATAACATTATAATACACAATAATTCCTATTATAACACCTAATATGATCCCGAACAAGCAATACTCCGCAACATTAAAATAAATTGGGGAGACGGGAATAACAGTTCTAACTTTCAGCATTGTGAACGTCTATTAAGTGTTGAATACGTCCCGCAAATAGCAAGTTTTGCTATCAGAGCGTCTCTTCTAACAGTATTAAGAGATATTAAAGATAAAACAGGATTTGACTTCAATCTTTCAGCAAATACTAGACCGAACTGTTTTGCGACTGTTTACAGTTTATGTGCCAATCGTGTGAAGTTTTATTTTCTAACTGGCTGTTTGATTTGGTTTTCCAGGTATGTAAGCATTTATGTTGGTAAGCAGCGTCGATACTTGACTCGGTCCACCCTGTTATTATTTCCTCATTCATATTTTTATCGATAGATTGTATTCCAATATAAAATTAAGGTTATTTTGATAAAAATGATCCACAAATTTATCGACTTTGTAAGTTTCTCGGGGAAACTATGCTTAAGCATAATAATATCTGCTATAAACTCAAACTATACTCAAAAAATAACTATTTTTGTCAATCAATTAACGTAGAATGGATCGATTGTGTGAAAGTACTGTTTCCGGTAACATGACAGTCCTAAATCTGAAATCTACTATTACTAAACTTTTCTTTAGCATCATTAACTGAAACTGAAATGGGAAAAAGATGCATGTATAAAAGCTTCACACTGTGTACCACCGACA
This sequence comes from Eurois occulta, assembly GCA_950022335.1. Taxonomy (NCBI): domain Eukaryota; kingdom Metazoa; phylum Arthropoda; class Insecta; order Lepidoptera; family Noctuidae; genus Eurois; species Eurois occulta. Next base: position 10,813,879 of record OX465496.1, read on the forward strand.
TGAAGATGCTGAGGTCTAGAGTCGCAGAGAAACTGAATAAAGTGTGAAACGAGCATACCTGAGGTAGTTTAAAAGTCGCCCCTATACCAGATAAACTTACTGAGAACCGTTTCAGATGGTATGGTCAAGTGATGCGAAGAGACAAGGAACATGTAGTGAAGAAAGCATTGCAATTACCTACCTGAATCCAAGAGAGGTAGATGACGACCTCCAGCTACGTGGTGGACTGGCATGACGAAGCTCCTATTGGAGGAAGAACTGCCTGACCCGACAACCCAGGACAGATTGCCGACCCCACCTAAAGTGGTATAGAGCTAGGAAGAAGAGAAGAAGAAGAGTCCCCTTGTCAAACCAACATTGATATAACAAGGGGACGTTATGTATCGGACCCTTAGAGTCACGAAGTAGTGTTTGTTTGCTGTGATATTTTAAATTGTCTAAGTTGCACCTGTTACTGTCATTAAAATAAATTACGTGTAATAAAATTCTTCTACTGATGTACACTCGTACAATCAACACAATACATAACCATGTAAAAAAAAAGTAATCATTTGTGCACTTAACGCGCAAGAAGAATCCGGGAATATCTGTGATAGGATGTGGACCGTACAAACACCTAAAAGTGGTAGTAAAACCATGTTTCAACGGTGACTTAAATTGAATATGTACCTATATTTTGAGATATACCCAGTTGCCTCAATACTTATCTCTCTTATTGACTGTACCTGACTATGCATTTATTGTATCACTATCAAAGTATTATACAATGTTATACACACAGGCGTTCAATTACCCGCAGACGTTATATCTCTCGGTAAATAACAAAAGCAAATAATACTTTAACAGAATAAATAGTAAATGAACAATAACTCAATAACTGGTGATAAAAGTCATTATTTTTCAGTAGAACACATCATACACGGGATTTGAGGATGACGAATTGTTTGAATAGTATTTTGGTATGAGGTTACAGGTTCAAGACCTTGAAAGTACCTACCCTATCAATGTGACATTATGTACTTAAATACTTGTTTTCTACCTTTGGTTTCACACTAATTATGATTTGCATGCTTTTGATGTTCAAAAGATAGTTTTATTATTCAAACTAACCAAATAAAAGTATTCATAGTGCAGTAATTTTCGCAATTGTGGACAGCGCCATCTTTTAGTGAACAGGGAAACTTTCCATCTCAGTCATAGCTCTGGCCCTTACCATTATCCACAACATAGCGCTACGAGGCCACGAGTTCCATGTAGTGCAAAGGATAATCTGACTACAGAGCGCTACGACCAAATACTTGGAGCAAAAATATCCAGATGGCGCATTTTAAGGCGAGGTAGGACTGCAAAAGTAGGCATTTAGCGCTGTAGGCTGCGCGCAAAATACTTCTCGTGGACACAGCGCGTTCGTGAACTCGCGTGACCTTGCCTAGCGACACAGCATAGAAATATGCAGTTGGATAAGTAATATTACTTGACTTTTATGAAATATTTTTTCTATGATCAAAATTTGTTATTATCTAGTAGCGATAAATTAGAGCTTTGTTAATAAACGAAATAATTGTCTATAAAATATAAGAATATAAAATAATCAAAAAAATCTCTATAAAATATAAGAATATAAAATAATCATAATTGGGCAGTTTGAGTAACTAATTGAAAATAAACAGCCAGTTCGCTATTAGTAGGTTCGAGAACTGTAAAGATAAAATTTTGATTTGTTTATGGGTTTTTGTGTAAATTGCAATAAGTGTATTTTTATTGAACCTTCCTATTTCATTCAAACAAATTTCATTTTTTTTAATAAAAATATAATATTGACAATCACAAAACTAGAAAGAAACTCAACTAAGTAGATGAAATTAAAATATTTACAATAGGCCCGGCGCAGCCCTATCGCGTACGTACCACCCGGCTGTAGGTAATTATTTCAAAGACAGGGCCGAGTCACAATACTGTATATATTTGTACTGTGACATATCTTTGGAGTGCATTCTTTTTATTTGTTACTTTTATTGCTTTACACGACTTTTTTCACTTGCGTTGTTTATTGCCCATTATAACTTGCAACAATTATAATAAACTTGGTCAAAAACAGACGGTATGGTACGCGAAATTGTCGCGGAAAAAACTGACACAGGTCCGTCGTCGGTAAGCGCCAGCGCGCGACTAATCGGCCCTTTCCGAGCCGCCGCGAACGCTTTTAATTCATTTTAAAACATAGTAATTAAGAAAATAATGTTATCAAGTCAAACTCTGCCACTTTGTCTAGAACTAATTAGTTTCTTTAATTTAGTATAAAAATTAAATGTAAAACATCAGTAATTTAGTCATAATATTGAAAAAAAGTTACAAAAAGGGGTAACTTTGCGATTTTTTTCTATCGAGTGAAGTTCATCAGGTCTTGCAACTGAATGCGACTGTGACTAGATAAGATCCTTAACTATAACATATATTTTTTTTAAATTTTTAAACCCTATATTCTTTGTCTCAGATGGTTTTAAAAAACTCAAATGTGCGCCCACCTCGCCTTAAAATTCTGTAAAATGATTATTTTGCTGTATTTACTTTCTCTTTTGAAGTTTGTCTGTGTATTCGTATACTTTGAACTATTTGAAAGATTTTTATGCAGTATTATTTCAGTGGATATTTTCTAAGTATTAACTTTAAGACCTATGTATGCGAAGCAGTGATTTATGAAACAATAGGTACTTACTTAGATTAAAATGAATAATTATCCCATAATAATTTCTCATAGGTCTAATTGCTTCCAAGGTATACATTTATGGGGAAAAAAGACACAATTATTGTATTAAATTGTTATTTATTTTAATATCACCCTCATCATGATCTTCGTTGTTTCACCAACTTGTATGCCTTCATGCCATGCTTCCCTGGTCTGTGAGTATCTCATCCATGTGTACTCCACGATCTGCATTGGGTCGTCCACCCATCATGGCTGTTGGTCTGCCAGCGGTCCTTCTCCCATATTTCAGCCACCATTACATTAGGGTGCTGCTCCATTTGCCACCACCACGTCTAGCCACGTGTTTTATATCCTAACCTTTATTCTTAGAAAATACACAAATACCACTATACCTGTAATTGCCGGAGAATTAGGCAGAGGTGTACTTACCTTATTGTACACCTTCACTTAGCACCTACGTTCAGGTAAGTCGTAACTAATAGTGAACAAGCCATTACCATTAACCCAGGTACAGTCCCAGAAATCGGGCTACCGAGAATAACCAAATAACATAATATAACATCACGCCTGTAATCGCCTAAGGGTTAGGCAGAGGTGTACCTAATAGTACACCCAATTTCGTCAGTTATATTTTAAGTCTTATGTAATAGGGGGCGAGCCTATTGATATCAAAAGTCTACAAATCCAGACTCCGTGGCGGCTACTGAGAAAATCCTGACGGAAACAGTCAATAACACTTTGCCCGACCCGGGAATCGAACCTAGGACCTCAACTGTAACAGTCGCGCTTGCGACCACTCGACTAACGGGGCAGTCCCTAAACACTATTCCCAAAATTTTAATCGAATCCTGGACCTCATTCTAAGAAAAGTTATTATGCGTTATTGCTAGTGAGGTAAGCTAAGCCCAAGTAAAATTATAACAGACCTTGGTAGCGAAGCCCAGTAAAAAGCACCACACCACTCAAAAAAAACCAAGCACCTCATTGGGGACTGCACCGTTAGTGGAGTTCGGTATTCGTCCCACGAGATCATGCTACCGAGATAAAAAGTATCCTATGTGTTAATTTCATCCAAATCAGTTCAGTAGTTTTTGCGTGAAAGAGTAACAAACATCAAGACATCCATACATCCTCACAAACTTTCGCATTAATATTATTAAGTAGGATATATACTTTCCTTAAACTTGATCATCGTAACTCAATTTAAAGATCGTCCTACTTATCTATACATATTTCGTACCTATTATATCACCTAGTTTTATATAAGGTGTGTGGGGGAGGGGATATTATTATGGATGGAGGGACGCTCTTACCAACATTAGAATATTACTCTCACACCTGCCCTCTGGGTGACGTCCGTAAATACAGTTTTTGCGTAGTTTTATAAGTGCCAAGAGGTTTCTTTGCATGCTGATTTTATAAAGCAATTTATGGTAATGTGTGTGCTATACGTATCAATTTGTACTGTAATGTTTGACATTATGGTTTTGAGACCACTGTCTGTACCTGGCTTTGTTCGGTTGGATGTGAGCTCGAAGCTGTGTCACTAGTCAAATTTTGATAATTATCTTTCTTTTTTTTGAAAATACACGCACCTCTGATTTTTCGGATTCATGTGCGTATTGTATAAGCATCACTTCGGTGCTTCGGTGAAGGAAAACATCGTGAGGAAACCAGCAGGCCTAAGAGATATTACTTGATGGCATGTAAAGACAAGTCAGAGGCCTATGGGCGCCACAAAAATTCTGACACCAGGGTTAAGAAAATACGAAAATACATATTAATTCACGACAAGCATTTTTTAGTAGAACTTAAATGGTTTTTCAAAAGGCCACGAGAAACCGTTTGCTTTCATAAAATATCGTCAAGCAGCTATAGCTCAATTGCTTTATAAAGCAGTAGACTATTCGTTTTCTCGATATTATGTATAGTGTACAAATGTTTCAATTAAATATGCTGTTTATAAACTGCATATTCTCTGATTAATCAGAGATCTTTCGTATAGTTTGATTATTTTGTAAAAAGTTAAATACCTTTCTGAAATTGCTGAATAAAGTATTTTTTTCGTAGGTACTTACTCTTTATTCCAAACGAGCATACAAGCATAATAATTTCTCTTTGTATGTATCTCAAACTTATACTAATAATATGGAATACATCAGAGGCAGAATAAACAGACAACATCGTTCCGGAGCTTGTTAAAAACTTTTGATGAGAGTACCATTAACTACGAGTAACCATCGAACAATTTCTACACGACTGTACGTTCTATAAATTCCCACCACGTACATGCGAATACACAAATCATCTAATACACAATATCGCAAATATTTCTTGTCCAGAACACTGGGTGACACGGGGCGCCCGAACAAACGGAAGTTTGAGGGGGCGGGCGCGAGGGGGGGACACAACCGAGGAAACGCCAGACAAGGACAGAAATACACATTTGAATTACGAACGAACAGTACGGCGCTAAAGAAAAATTAAATTATATTTCCCAATGGTGTCAGCCAGTTATTAAGTGGCCAGACGCCATTTTGAATTATTATATTTTTTATTTCTTTTTCCCAGGTTTCCCTTTTGTACGAGGAATTCCTTTTATTTGGAATAGTTGTGGGAGCGGATTGCAAATGGATTCAGTTGAAATGTGTTAGAGCTGTAAATCAATGGCTGTACTTTATGGGACGTTTGGGATCATTATACCTTAATAAACCTTAGTTTTATAAATAAATCTCTTTCGTTGGTAAGTTACTTTGGAGAAAAACATATATGAGACGATTTATGAACCATTTAGTAATTACGGATAGTTTTTCCATTTTACCCTTCATATTCAGTTATTTTTTTCGATCAATTTCTTTTCCTGATCTGTTTGATTGTGTTGTTCCCATGATTTGTTGTAAAGTTATGCAATATTTTTGCCAATAAAACATTATTACTAAATAACGACTACGGCAAGGCGTTTTATTAACAATTTTGTTTAAGTATAAAACAACTTGCCGTTGATGAATCGATTAATTCATTCAGTAATTTATTCAATCTGTCTTTGTTAAAACATAGAATTTTGTTTATGTGATTTGGAGTTGTGTCATTTTCAATAGTTAAAATGATTTTACGATCTCATTATTTGCCTCAGCGTTCTTAAGAATCTGTTACTTACTCTCAGCGTCTTCGTTTCAAAACAGCTAATCAATAAAATACCTCCACCTCAAAATTCCCAAAAAAATATTCAAAGAAACTCATTACACCCCTATATTCAAAACTTCTCGAAGCATTTAAAACTCACTTCACGTATTTCAAACTTAGGGGAGTTACGGCACACATCTATCTCACGACACCCAAAATTGCAACATAGTAGGTAGAAAAACCTCTCAAGGCTTTGCATTTTTCCCGCGGTCCGAGTTTCTGCCTTGGGCGAGAAAATTATAAAAGAAAAGGGGAGAATGGGACAAAGCGACGCAGCCTCTACACGCGTGATTGCACTTCCCAAAGGGCAGACGAAGAGATGCTATTAATTTTATCGGGCCTGTATTTAAAGTGGTTTTTTTCTTGTTTTTTTCTGCTGGTTTCATGTTCTTTGATGTTGGGCAGATTAGTTGGTTTAGATTACAACATAACATAACGTGACCCTTGAAAATAATTATGTGTTGTAGGTTGCTACCTACTTACAGATTTTACTAGATTCCGTTTCAGCCTATTAAAATATATATATAATAATGTTTTTAGGGTTCCGTATCCCAAAAGTAAACGGAACCCCTTATAGAATCACTCGCGTGTCTGTCTGTCCGTCTGTCACAGCGAATTTACTCTGAAACTACTGGACCGATTGAGTTGAAATTTGGTACACATATGTAAGTCGGTGACCCTAATACGGAAGTGTAACGTAAATTAAGGATTTTTTAACATTTTTTTTATAATTTTAAGATAAATAGTTTTCAAGTTATCGGAAATTGACCATTCCCTCCTTAACTCCGAAACTACGGGGCCGAAGATTTAGAAATAAATACAAAAAATTTTTCTTTGACTATAGATTAGGTACCTACAGGAAAACCTATAAGAAACATGGTAACAAATTTGCGTCAGATTTAAAACCACTGACGGAATTTAGATAATTGACGTACGGAACCCTCTCCACGCGAGTCGAACTCGCATTTGTCCGGTTTTTAAATTAGAACTTATTTTCGTTTGGGAAATTAAATAAAAGAAAGTCAATTTCGAAAAATATTATACTTTATTTCTTGTCTCTGTACACCGTGATCAGTTTCGAAAATATTTTTTTTTTTCTTGTATCCACAGATACCGTGATCGGTGGGTAATTCATTTTTTGAGTTAAACGGATCACGGTATCAGTGGATACCTACAACTCGCCGTGATCCGTGGCTAATTCAATCTGATACCGCGATCGGTGAAAACCCATGCAATTGGGGGTGAGCCCATTGGCTTTTGAAAATACCTAGACTCTGAAACTATTACGTGTATTAATAAGTGATACAAGACACACTTTATCATGTTGTATTTGGCAGGGAGCTGCTATTGGACCCAAATACCTGAATACGCTTGTAAAAAATCTCTTGCCTAAAACTTGGAAATCATGATCATCTGCCCAACTTTTTCCCAAACTATAGGGTGTACACGGACCCTCACGAAGCCGTCAACCAAGCATTCTGTACATCAAACTAAGTAAGAACAAAAAACCGGCCAAGTGCGAGTCGGACTCGCGCACGAAGGGTTCCGTACCATTATCTATAAAAACGGCAAAAAAATCATATCTGTTGTATGGGAGCCCCCCTTAATATTTAATGTTTTGAATTTTTAGTATTTGTTGTTATAGCGGCAATAGTAATATATCATTTGTGAAAATTTCAGCTTTCTAGCTATCACGGTTTATGAGATACAGTCTGGAGACAGACAGACAGACAGACAGACAGCGAAGTCTTAGTAATAGGGTCCCGTTTTACCCTTTGGGTACGCAACCCTAAAAAAATGATCGTAATGATGGGTAGAAAAAGTGCCTTTCGGTTTTGTTAAGGGTTTTGTTACACTCTTAATGTTTTAGCTCGGCTTCTAGTCTAACCGGATGCAGCTGAATATAAGTATTTTATAAAAGGCGAAAGCCTTCCTGAGCTCCACAATCCAGATACCTTTGATATAATAAAGAAACTATCAATAGCGAATTGGCAAGTAAAACAAAAGAATCAGCAATAATCCTCTTCATCATTACAGAAAATGACGTTACGACACTAACAATAATAACTCGATTGCCAACCTACTTACTGACCAGAAATAGGGCAATTCCACAAAGAATGGTACTTTAATCAAACGTTTAGGGTTGAAGCTTAAAATAATCTCGAGAGGAGTTACACTGGGCCCCGGGCGTATGATAAACCGGCGATAACCGGATATGAGAACGAATGAACGAATGAATTGCCCGCTTGAAGCTACGTTTTTTGCGTGCTGCTATAGTTTTTAGGGTCCCATCTCTGTGGTAGTCGGCTTTGGTAGGGACGTTCAAAAAATTACGATTAACTTGTTTTGGTAAACGGTAATATGAGGTTTTTTGGGTATCAGTAGATTTCCAAGAAGTCTTTCCTTATAGACTGTACTAAACCCTGAAGTAATTTGTACTGTACTGTAATATGTAGACCTAGTTACCTATAATGTGTCACTTTATATGTGAATAAATTGAATGTGTTTAACGGCAAGCCGTTAGCCATGGAATCTATTCATAGCAACTGGAATACCTCAGCACAGCATCAAATTCCCAATCAACAATACCTTCAATTCCATTTAAGCAAAGATTATGCACATCGTATCATCATTATGGTTGAAGCTCCACAGACCCGAACAAAGCGCTATGCTTCCATACTTACACAGTTCCACATTCTCTGTTCCCTGATCTATTCGATTATAATCTGGATCTATTCAAAGTTCGAGTGAATTGGTTTCTTCTAGGCCAGCATGCTCCACTCTAGGCCGCATCATCGCTTCACGTTAAGCGAGATGCGGCCAAACGCAAGCCTATTTAGTTCAAGCACAAAAAACAGTGTACCGACCAACACAGCCCTAACCTAGCTCTAAACTCTCTTCCCAACACAACTGCTCCCGATAATGAAACAAATGCAAATCGAACGCCACACCAATACCCCCCTTCTCATTCATTTAAATAGGACACGTTATCGCATGATATGCTTTCTTCTTTACTAACGTTACTTCCCATTCTAAGGGGTGTCATTAACATAAATTTTACGGTCTCCAAGATAAGCTTGGACTGCTGCCCGGCCCTCCTATTAGGTCCTTTCTTTTTGACTAAATTTACGCGATATTATTACTTATGATATGAGGAAGTACTACAGTATTTTTGGTGTTATTGCTTATCGTAAGTTAGTAGTCGCAAATCGAGAAGACGATTCGTAATCGATTTATGGTTGGTTTTGTTGTGATAGAAGCTATTGATGCAGATAGTAATTACTTTTGGGTTAATTCAAACTTAATGACTGCCCATCGTTGGTCTAGTTTTCGCAATCGCGAATGCTGAGCATTTTGGTCCTGGATTCAATTCCCAAATCGAGCCAAGTGTTATTGAGTTTTTGCATCAGGAATTGCTCAGTAGCAGTCAAGAAGTCTGGATTTGTGCCTGGTTGATGGCAATAGGCTCGCACCCTATTACATGGGACTTAAATATAACTGTGCCTACCTGGGATCTTACCCATGAAGTAAGTATGGGTCGTAACCACTGCACCTTAATTGCTCTTACCCAGCAATAATATTAAACAGATTTCAGGCATATAATTTAGAATGGCAGTGTGTAAACTTTTTGAACGCAACATACTTGCTGACTTTACCTAATATTTTTCATCTTTACCTCACTTTTGTACTGACTCACATGCTATCATACTCATTTCCATAGACACCACGAACTGGAATAAAACAAACCTCTTTACCATTCCTTTGTTTTCTCATCCCATCATAACAAAACACGACAAAACTACTCCGATTACTCCTAACACAGAACAATTTTCATTCCACACATTTCGTTTGAATTAGGCATAGTAATACCACGTCTCTTGCACGCCTTCAAAAGTCGGGAACGAATAGAAAAATGGCTGGAGGCACACGACACCGGAATATATTACGTAATCGCACTCTAGTTTTGTGAGGTAACACATAAATGTGTTGGTATAGTGCGACGATCTCCGAACTCTGATAAATAGCTCGCCAAAAATATTTTTGTTCTGAAAATCGCTAAATAAATTGAATTGGGCACGACTTCGGGTGCCGGGTGTCGTGGTGTTAACTTACAATAGGCTTATGACTGCGAGTTGAATTTGCAAGTTGAATGTAACAATCTAGTTTGAAATGAATTGGTAGTGATGGCAAAGAAATTCTATTCCGATAAGTAGTTCGGAAAAACTCTATTTTGTCGAAACCCCCGGAGTTTTTGGCTGAGCTAACTAAACTACGAATAGATCAGAATCGTATGTCACACACAACATTCTAAGGCTTTATTTTTTCATAACCTAGAGGTTCATTCATCTATTAGGACTACAGAATCTTTTTTGTTCATTTTCTTCTCTATTGCTTTTTGTAACCACAAAATTAATATACTTTTACATAACCCTTTCAGTATATAATTTAACCCGACCTAATTGAATCCAAAATACACATTTTCCCCAATCATTAAAGGTCCATTGAAAAGCCACGATCAACCTGACTGCCTAACCATGTTCGAGATAGCAGAAAATGTATTTAAATTATTTTTAACTTTTGACCAAAAATGTACATTATAGACGAGCCCTAAGCATCTTACTAACTAACCATCATAAAAGTCCCCAAACAAACTTCACAAAATACAGTCACGCACACAAGTGTACCAAAAACAATAGTTACACACGCACACATAGACACACTCGCTCTACCTTTTAGTGTCAAAAGTGTAAGAATATGGGTAAACAAATCCTCCAATTTCCATCACATTTATTCGAGGCGTTGCTCTGACGTCACCCCCTCCCTCCCCCACCTGATAGAGAGGAACATGTAATTTCTTTTGTAGATAGTGTGAACCGACACACCCTATTGGCTGTGATGCGGTGTAGTGATAGCAAAATTTCGTCAACAGTAGGGACGTGGAGCCAATTTTCCAATAATACTATTAAAGTGTGTGAGTATGGAGATGATATAGGTATAAGCGATTTAGGGTTTAGAAATTGGTTGTAAGGGATGGGAAATGTATAGTACCCGTGAAGAATTAACTTACGAAAAAGTCCATTTCGTCAGTTAATTTCAAGACAGGATTTCTGCTAGCGGTTCAATAACAGTAATATACTTGTAACATCTATTAGAAATCTTGGGTGTATATTGTAAATATTATGACAGCACAATGCATAATAAGAAGCTAATATGTATGGGTATGTATGTGGTTGTCAGATTCAATGCTACTGCGTGGCCACCCTTATAATATAAGGTAACTAAAGATTATTTCGAGAGTAAAGCCAGCATTTTCATCCACCCAACATTATGTCGAACGTGGTTTTTATTGCTCTTGCTAGACATAAGTCACGGTTGGTACACGTGTGGACTACTAGACCAAAAATGTTATAAACCCTATTATTTCATTTCACTTGCGAAGGTATGTCAACCACCACGCTTTAAATTTAAGCTAATAGATGAATTTGTGTTCCTGTTGAAATCAAAATTGGTTTATTGGTTTTGGTTTATGTCAAAAATTAGTAAATAACTTCTGGATCTTTACATATGGTTACAATTTTATTACATTTTCATGGTTACAATATCATATACAAGATTGTCATGAGAATGGGAAAAAGGAAGTCACTGCAGTTGAAGCGATAGAAGGAATGACTAAAGTGACAGTTATAACAGGGTGTGCTAATAGCCCAGCATTAAGGTTCTGCAACTTAACTAAAGAAAATAATACAACTTAACTTTACTTGATACCTAGCGACTCGCCTTTGCTTCACACGGCTTCACCTATCGGGTCCAAAACTATGCTATCTGTCAAGCTGGAACCAACAATTCATATGCATAGAAATACATTGCAATCGGTAGGGTCTTTGCATTAACGTGTACGAACATAGTGACACGTAATTTTTATCCGATTACACCAAAACAAAAATGAGGGCAATGAAGAAGATTAATAGCAACCAGTAGGTACTTTTTCGCATTCGGGAAAGTGAAGCGTTCGAAGGCTTCTCACTAGGCCCACCTTGTAGAGGGCATTTCAAAGCTTCGCCTTACGATGATCTCGTAAAGGCGCGGGAATCCGCTAGATGCCAAAAACACAGTCGATATGATGACACTTGATTGGCCTATGCCCAGCAGTGCTTGTGATGATGTTGCTATAGACTCTATAGCAACATCATCACAATCAATCATCAATATTTTGATCGCAATCTTCATTCTATAGTATAGAGTGAAGATTGTGATCAAAATAATAGAATAACAGTAAAGATTCATGGAAACATAGAAGAAGAAGACGGTTCCGTCCATTTTTATCCAGACCGTCCCGCGAGAGAAACATAGTTTGTCATACTTCAGACAAATAGATTTGGTACTACAACCAAGTAAATAGAACTCCGCGTATCTCTTGCAGTACAAAGTTTGAAGTTTTGTTGTAAAAGCTTCCTCTAATAAAACTGCATGTTCAGTTCTCAGTTCTTTTGCAATCACGTTTTCTGGAGCTTATTTTTCAATTACCTTAGGCAATGGGTTTCGCAATGAAATCAAACATAGTATTCAAACTGAGTACTGCAAAAGGACGATACCAGAAAATAAAAATGTTGAAAAGACCACCAAAATAATAACTTTAAAGGCCAATGGCTTAATTGCCAGGAGCCTCGACCCATACCTGAGGAGGCTCTCGCTAGGCAGCTGGATCAAGGGATTGATTTATAAAACGGTACTCTTGGACACGGCTCATATTGTTAGGAGGTTCCTTTCTCTGGAGCCCTGACCACGGGCAGCTTGTAACCTGTTCCCAATATCGGTGGGCTACTGTTTTTATATTTATTTTTAAATGGTTTAAAAAAAAATGAGTGTACAAAAATAATTAAAGCAAATATTAAGGGTTTAACCACGCTTACAAAATGGGCACACTGGACATAATGGTAAAAAAGGGACTTGCCCATCATACGTCACCAAATTGTGTTTCATTTCAGGCAAAATACCCATAGACAACAAAAAAATAAAATAAAATGTATCATTAAAAATCCCTGAAAAAGCATAAATATTTAAAAAACATTGAATAATTATTACAAAAATCAATAAAATCATTAAATAAAAAATAAAGATATCAATCAAATCATTAAAAAAAAAAAAAAAAAAATGGAACGCACATTGATGACCATTATTGCTCATTGCGTGTTCTTCGCTATATGAGAAGAAATCTTTGTCCAAGTGTAGTGTATGTAGGCATAGGTCGACATCATAATTAAGTCATATACGCAAAAAAGTTCTAAATTTTCAGTACCAATCCATTGTCTCATCCCAAAAGAAAATATTTCAAAAAGCATTTCACTTTGTACACATGTCACATTCATTTTCGATTTGTTACCCAAACCCAATATCCTGGCGTCGATATTTATTTAACATATCATATCAGCATTAGCTTGATATATAGGCTTTGATCCTTCGTTGGACTCAGGGCAGCCCTCTATGATTTATGCCTACATTAGCGCATTGCAAAGGAATTGGTGACGTCTAAATATTACAAGGAAATATTGTGTTTATTTTGTAGAGATAATAGATATGTTTTAAGTGATGAGGTTCGGATGACATTATTTTAGATGTATGATGTAAGTCTAAATAGCGCTTTAATATCATAAATTAAGAAGAGAGATACCTTGGAACTTTTAACTTTTAAATTAAATGGTTTAAAATTATAGTGTAGTAAAATAGTCTCGCCAAAATATACTTAAGTGGTCATTTTCAACATAATTTGAGCCAAAAAACGAAAATTTCTGACTATTATATAGGCCTGCCACAAGCGTCGATATATTGACCGGGCTTTTGCTTCTCACATCTAACGATGTCATACGATCTTCACTAGATTTTTGGTCCACCTTTTTCCCATATCTTTACATAGTATTTATAAAACGAAGTCGCTCCCGCTGTTTGTACGCTTAGATCTTTAAACTACGAAACGGATTTTAATGCAGTTTTCAGCAGTAGATATAGTGATTCAAGAGGAAGGTCTAATGTATATTGCACCCGTGCGAAGCCGGGGCGAGTCGCTAGTTGCTAATAAAGCTTCAGGGATATGAAGAACAGGGTGTAAAATTCTTCATCCCCCATAGAAAACCGAGGTTTTTTAAAAAGAGAAAGAGAAGAGACCGGAGTTGTTGTCGGGTTTTTCGGCATAGTATTAAGTCGCGGATAAATGTGCGATTTGGATTTTTGATGTTAGTTCTTCTCTTGTGTCATAGATGGCGCTTTGGTACTTTTTTGTAGTGCCGCTATAAAGCCATTAAATTAAGAAACCCACATATGGCAAACTAAACCATGTACGCACTTCCACTGATTATAATAGTTGTGTTCCAATTTCCACGAAATCAACAAAGGTACATACGCATTCTCTAGCCTACCCACATCTTCACAAAAAAGGCCGAAACGGAAGTAATATTCAAATGAAACTACCTACGTAAGAAAACTATCAGCATAGTGTTGAGTGCCTACAACGCATCGCGACGAATTTTCTAATCGTGTCCACACGGGACGGGAAAACATCATATTTCACCGGGCCCGGGGGTGAAACGGGGTGAAAAGAGGGAGAAGGGGGGCAGGGTGACGGAGATGAGTTTTTTACGCATTATTGCTACACACGGAACCAAAATTGAACCCCTACGCAGCACTAATAAATTCTAATTTCGATTATTTGTGACACTTTATGTTGATGACTTTGTGTGATGAAAATTGAGTTTTCTGGACTGGGTTTGGGCAGTATTGTTGTTTGTAATGTGGAAAAGGTCTTTGATGACTTTTCAGTGAGTGTTTACAATGTCAGTAACGAGGTTTTCTTTGATTGTTACTGTTGTTAGTAACATACTGGTTTTCACTTCTTAATAAGTGCGTTGTCATAGATCGTTTTACCAAATTTTAATTAGTTAAGCTTATTCATTCCAGTCTTTATGTTTTAAGTCCCTTCTTCAGACACAGCAAAAGCATATTGTAGTCTTCTTTTACGTTGAAGCTTATACAGTTCAGCAGACAAAAACAACAATACAAATACTAATTATTATTTCAACAACCAACAATATTAATTGCCATCACATCCACAACTACGTCCGAATAAAACCACGAACACACTCGACGAACTAGCTGTAACTATCCTGAAAACTTGTAGTATGCTTACCGTAGGAAATGTTAACAAACAAATTGGAAATAGTCCGGGAGATAGCAACGTTCCTAATACCCAACTTCATTTCAGAGGCACGAGCTCCTGATCGAACGAAAACATTGTTGTGTGCCCCTTATCGTTACCGTATATGTACTGGAAATGTCTTGGTGGAGTGGAATTGTTTGAGGTCCATAATGTGTATATGAAAAGAGAAACAATAATAATCAAGGATCAACAGAATCACTGGGAGGACTAAACTAGCTTGATAATCGAGCCGGTATTATGGTGTGAACCTTATCAGTGTCTTCAGTAACGTGTGGTGAAAAAATAAACGGAAAATCTTAAATCTGTTTTTTTCTATAATAAGACTGTGGGTACCACCATGACTAGCCAGTGCAGATTGGTGGACGTCACGTGTCTTCGAACTTTTGGTTGGTTTGGTCTATTTTTTTAAATGTTGTTCTCACTTATTTTAATGTACTGAAATTCAGAAATTCCTCAGTAACCGCCCGAAGTCTGGATTTGCGCCTGGTTAGTGGCAATAGGCTCGCTCCTATTAGGTATGTTATACGAGAACACAACTGACGCAATATGGGTGCGCTATGGGGTACATGTCTGAATAACATGGGCAACTACAGTCTATTCACAGTTATTATGCCTATTGCTGGACTGTAGGTAGCTTATTTTGGGCCATGCAAAAGTGCCTGTTACGGGTCTATTTGAAATAATTGTTTTAAAGTTTAATCCTTTGAGGATTACAAGTATGATTATTACTTGTATTCTTTCTAATCATCGCGGTGAAATCAATATTGTTCCAGCCACATCGACATGAAGATCTACCATCTCCATTCCCCCTATATCTGTGTTCCGCACGATTTTCTAACATGCAGACTGGAGGTGTATTTTTATTAATAAAGAGCTTATACTGAACGCCTCTTCAGTAAAAGCTTTTAAGCGCTTCAGCGTTCAGCGAGCGCTTTCAGCATGTTTTTGATAAACAGATGCTGCTATTAACTTGTACCGATAGATTTGTTGGGAAATTACAGGAAGCTTCAAATTTTCAAGGATTCAACATTTTTGCTTTTATGCTCGTAGATTTTTTTTTAATTTTATGAACTGGTACCAATGAAGGCGATGCATGAGGTGTGAGTTGCTGTGGCTGACTTGAAAGTCTTCAAATAGACTCCGGATCCAGGTTGATCGCAGCAAGGAAAACCTGCACATGTGGAGATCATTAATGACTCTGCCCTTTTTTTGCGGATGGGAAATCATGACTCCTCCCGCTCTGGGCGGAGCGGAAGGGAGTGTCAGACTTTTACTGACTAAATACCATCCATGTGCCTTCTTTTGCATCTCTTTCGAACAGTCCCGCAGCCCTGGCAGGCATCGGCCCTTGCAGGCCCCTCCTGTTTGCTGACTCTGCCCTGGAGTGTAAATATGGTCCTGTTCCACAAACTAGATATAGATAGGGCACTTAATATCGTGTCCTGCGTGTCCTGGTGTTTGTGTTCTGAGACAACACAATTTAGATTGCCATCGACACGCTAAGGTGAAGAAGAATGAAGGCGATAAAGTTGATAAGAACGAATTTTAGTGAGGTTTTAATCCCATGTAATAAGGGGCGAGCCTATTGCCATCAACCGAGCACAAATCCAGACTCCGTGGCTACTACTGAGAAATTCCTGATGGAAAAACCCAATAACACTTAAGAACTCATGGTGAGCAGTTGCGCTTGCGACCACAAGACCAGCGAGGCAGTCAGTCGACTTCTAACGTATTGCTCGAAATCGAAAATTGAAATTTACACAAAAATGGCATAATTTTAATAAAAAATCAGACTCAAAAACTTAAAAACCATGAAAATCTGACTTATAACCACCCCAAGCCCATCACACGTCACGTATTTAACACGTCGGCGCAATCCGCATAATGACCGGGCAAGGTGCTCCACACTAATCATCGCTGGACTAACACTAATTCCCCGGGTAACAAGCCGCCCAGTATGCAAAGCTCACGGACAAACATCTAGTTTGCTATTAGTCTTTTACGTTGAGTTACGAACCTTTTGATATGGCAAATTGGTACTACCGAGCTCACTGACAGTCGACATTATTACTTAGGGCATAAAGTGAAAAGTGGCAGGTCGTCGGTGAACTCGGTAGTACAGACGCCAGCACATCAAGCTACCCGAAACTGTCAACAAATCAACCTTGAACATAATTCTTTAGCGATAAAGTTGAAAATCTATCAAAGAAATTTGACAGATTGTAGTAGCTTGTTGTGCTTGGCATCTGTAAGTACCTACGCTTTCTTAGATAGAGAAGCAGTAGTTGAGGTGTACCTAGCAAGTAGTGAACTGCATTAGGCTGAACTGAAACTCATTTTCAGCAATGATGCGACAATAGATGCCATAAGACACTTTTTGGGTTTTAGAGCACAGTTGGCGGCAGTTTGTGGCATAGTTGGCGATGTAGTACTTACTGTACTATGTTGCTGTAGTATATTCTTTTTGTACAGTCCGCTACAACATAAAATTAAACGAACAGTAACACGGTGGTCCACTTAAAACACACCGGCAAACCACAGCTGGGCACAGTTACAGCTGCCATCACTGGACACGGCTCTTATAATAAACACCTCTTTGTCACAGGCACCCCCTGTGACGAGCTTGCATAGAGGAAGATGAGACAGCAGCACACGTGCTTCTGCACTGCCCAGTGGTTGCAACATACAGGGCAAAGTACTTCGGTGACCCACGGTACTCTCCGCGAGATTGTCAGCAACATCAAGGCGCTGCTGGCCTTTCTCGGGTAGTTAGGGCGGATCGAATAAACCCACCCGCACGCAAAATACGCTCTTGGACGTAGAGTTCCGGACACCAGCACGTTATACAATACAATACACCCCGGCTGCGAAGAGATCTGTATAGTATAGAATTTAAACTACTGAACTTTTTGGCTCTTATAAGTTTCAAAATAAAACGCCCTTGCCTTCTCCATAAAACTCTGATCCACGTTCAACATCCAACGTAAGGGGGAGTGTCCACTGTCCACCGCGACGTTGATGTATCATGTCGGATCAACGGACGGGCAAGCGCGTCTGTCCTCTACCTAATCTCCATACATTATGGCCGTGGATATTGTTCAAATAAATGGTACTTGAGACTTAAGTTTTGACAGTAGCTGGTAGGGTTGCCCGTTTATTTATTTTTTTAAGATTATAAAGGTGATTACTTTTAGCTCTTGTTAAAGAAACACGTGTTGTCGTTGCATTATGGTAATGTGGTTGATGTGGTAGCTGATAATCCCTTTATGGTGTTGTAAGATGGTTTGACAGCAGTTCATTATTTCTCACATCAATCCGAGACAGGCTGGAGAGTTCATAGGCAGGTGACAATAATGTGTCGTCAACAAAATAACTCTCTATTAATGTTTTAGTTTCGCCTCATTGGTCTAGTGGTTGCAAGCGCGACTGCTGACCGTGAGGTCCTGGGTTTTCCAGGTCGAGCCAAGTGTTATTGGGGCTTTGCAACAAATACTTGTCAGCAGTAGCCACGGAGTCTGGATTTGTGCCCGGTGGATTACTTTACCAGTCGCATTGCCCAAAACTGTGATAGGCCTTGGCATAGGCATAATTATGATATCTGATCTCTGATTCTCAAGCAAATTTATAAACAAATAAAAAGTGTTAACGCACTAATGAATTTGATATCTAACCAAAACAAACATAATGTACAAATCAAGCATCTTGCTAAATGAAGCCAAACACCAAAAATCCCTACACAAATGCGAAACAAAGATTGTTTTCAATAATTGAATTGTAAAAGCAAAAATGATTCGAATAGTAGCAGTAATACAAAAGTAACGAGCAGGCGGCGGCGCGGGCGCAGCGTATGGAGATTAATTTGCGCTCGACGCCCCCACTGACCGCGCCACAGCCTCCCACACCGATAGCGTAGTGTGGATATACCAGCCAACAAGACTTATTTTTTTGAGTTTGAGTCATTGTGGTAACTCAGAGAATTAGTGATGAGACCTGACAAAAGTGAATCTAATCTTTAATTCTTTGACTCACATTTTATGTGCTAACGCGATTTTGTCCAATGGATATACCAGTATTAAAATTACATGAAGAACTTCAAATATTTATATGTCCAGAGTGCTGGCGTTCAAGCTGTCGAAACTAAAAAGGTACGTTATGGTACACAGCAAAAAAAAAGGAATTAAAATCTATTTATGTTCTTATAACATTCAGATCCACACTGTGACAACGTGGTTGGTTAACAAACGAACCCCATCCCTCTCTACCCTTGTAGCAGTCTTGGTAGGTATATAAGGTAAGGAACGGAGTAATTTACCACGACTAACACTTTTTGATACTTGAAATTGTTACTGCTGAAATAAAAAATTGTCATTTTTGGTCTCAATCTGAATCTTAACCTAAACCTTTCATTGGATTTTAAGAAAAGTTATTTAACTTTGAAAGTTTTAATACATTGAGGAAGGTAACTGGTTACTTTATTAACATTTATTTCATAAAAATATGTAGTTATTCAGGAGTTTCGGATTAATTCGGCTACAAAGATAATTAAAAAATTACTGCTTTTTTATTATAAATTTTAAACTGTCATGGTCACTAACATTATCATTAACACTAGAAATGGAATATTTACCATACTCGAGTTGATACCAGAATCGAGTTGAGCAGGTGGCGTGTTATTTGATAGGTAGACCGTTGTAGGCTGATGATGATGACTCGAGAACCCAGACCACCCGAGATACGAAACCATTTCGGTACTCCAAACAACAATTCCCGAACCCGAAGTATCAAAACTCCTCACTCCCACTAAAGTCTGAGTGTCGAAGATAAGGCAGGCTGGGCGAACTATTAACAACTACGTCTGCTGAATATGAACCCAGCGCCACAGCCAACAGCGGCCATTTAATGAATATTTGATCCCCATTGCACTGGTCGCATGCCTGGACACATTCGAATCAATTGTACAATGTTCCATACAACAAGCGTACGGAATTATAAAGATGGCGGCGGAAAATTTGAATGAAATCGTGCCTTTTTTTTGTTGTTCGTAAAAGTTTGTAATTCAATAATGTATTGTTTTGTTATTATGTATTGTTTTAGAATAGTTTCATAAATTAAACTGATATCAGAATTGCTCGGTTTTTATTCCTTCATAGGAATGAAAAATCGATGCAGTTTGCTTTAATTGTAACTGTACATAAAAAATGTCTGTACCACTACCAGGTACCGATATGAAAAATAACCTTTTATATCTGGATTCGGCAGACAAAAGAAAAAAAATAATGAAGTATGGATGCTGTAAGTATTTATTTCTATCTAAATTATTATGGAGGTCGACAATATTTATGCTATTTACAATAGTCAATTCATATCTTTTGCAAACTAATCAGAAATATCTCAATTTACCCGTTGCCGCTACCATCATTCTTAAATGATTCGTAAAATCAAAAAGATTTTCTCACTTCATAATTATGAATTTCACGAAAAGTTTCTATTTTACAATAATATATGTACATAAAAATCAATTAACTTAGAAACTGACATATCCACACGGTATATTCTGAACTAGGTGCGAATATGTACCATAAAAATTATGCCCAAATTGGCTTCGAATACCAACAAAAACAGGTACATAAGCAAAGAATTCCATGTAGGTACACAGTAAATCTATGTGACGTATTTTATGCTCCTTCCTCCTTTCCACAATCCTAAGCTGGTCTGCATACGTCTCCAATCTTTCCACAGACACAACAAAGAAAGAAAAAGAGCTTATAAAAGCAGATCGCAAATGAGAAAACCTCTCGAGACGAAAACGAGTCGCTGAAAGTTTCAGACGTCGATACTGGCACGTAATTAACTGTTCAACCTTCCATTCATAAAAAAATAACTAAAAGTAAATTAACATAAAAATTCAAACAGAACAACTCATTACATTTTAATAAGTTTACGTAGTAACAGAAATTTCAAAAAAAAAAAAACTTTCATTATTAAACGAAATACTCGTACCTTCAAAGACTAACCTATTTGAAGCGAATTACGCGCCTAATCCAATATTTGTTCAAGAAGAAAGCAAGAGAAAAAAAATTCGCCCCAATTAGCGTGCGACCGGGTTCTGAGAGAAAAACGAAATTGCTACGTAAAAAGTCGTAACTCAATTACTGCGATGAACCGCTGTCGCAATAAGTCGTTCGTTAGCAGGGTTGAGACTAAAGTCGGAGCATGCGCCGTGACCCGAGGTCGATAATGAGGGAGACCTCTCGCTCTGGAGCCTCAACATCACACATCCTCACAATTTAACGTTTACGTATTTACATACTCTCCCACATATGCATATTCACCCTATAACTAGGGTTGTCACGTGGGACTTTGAATTTTGGCGGTTGCTCGTGGACTTTGTAGTACAGTCAGCTCAGTACTGCTTAGTACATAATAGCATTTTCAAACTCCTACACATCAAAATAACGTTTCTTTTTTATTCTTTAAAATTGACCTATTTCATTTAAAACCTAGTTACAAAAGAGATGTTTCTTCTAATTCGATAACCTCTAAGTATATAACTGAAGTTTTACTATTTGACAAGTTTCTTTACAAACTTATGTTTTTAAAACAAAAGATTTCAACCGTAAATGTATTCTTACACAGTAAAGAAAATGGTTCTAACAATCCAGTGGGCATTTCAGCAAATCTATAATTAATAATTATATATATTTTTTAATATTTTAATCAAAAATACCTAAGACGTTGTATCCCCCTCCTGCCAACCCTACATCCACCACTATGACGTATATGCACCGTACGGCACACATACACAATCTACACATTCGCACACACGTACCAGCATCTTGGAATTTGTTTAACTCAAGTAATGGCGTCTTACATTGACATTAGTTTGTCGAAAGATATTTATGTGAGTTGAATGTTTAGTTGAATAAGGGGTTAACTTTATGGGCCCCCATTGTTGTAACTTTTCTAGTTTTTTCGTTGCTTATCTACGTATTTTATGAGATAAATCGTGTGATGTATTGAATCTGCAGGATTGATGGCGTTACGTATAAAGGCATTGTCATAAATACATTTGGTATTAAGGAAAGTATTTTTTTTGTGTCCTTCATCGCTATTTTCCTGTTAGGAGTGAATGGGTCTTCAAATTCTTTAACATCAAAGTAAGTAATAATAATTATTGGTTACTTTTTAAACCTGTTGTTAAAAAAACAAAAATTTTGTAAGTACAAGAAAGTAATACCTAATTAACTAACTATCAAAAAGTCGCGTTGTGAAAACAAACGTGTCTTCGAAATTATTTTTTTATTTTTATCGTTTCTTTTATTACAACTACCTAGTTACCTACTCATAAAGCTATGATTAAACATTGTTATAAAAAGAGATTTAAAAGAGCCTTAAAATGAAGTGTCACAGAAAAAAATAAAAGAGACATTCCTAAAGAAAATAACATAATCATCCAATTAACTAAACCAATAATAACACTAATAATTTATTACCAAAACAAGTCGCGCCATCCACTCAAATCAGAGACACATAAACATAACTTCTAAAATTGGTAAGTTCTGTAGCAGCCATAACTCTCGTCTCACGTCGCAATATAATTAAAATCACGACTGTCCCGTGGTCCTCCGTGGAAGAAAGTGCCCCCCTCCCACCCTCCCACCTCCCCAAGAAAAAGGGGGGAGGGTGCCGGGGCGATTCACATTAATATTCCCCACTTTTATCTCTATATGCAAACTGGCAGCTAAAAGTTGGTCCGTTCATTGTGACCGGTTGATTCTTCCTAGTTGAATGATTGTGCTTCTCCAATGTTCGCGGGATGAGAAAGTTTTTGTTCAGCTATAGCGCTGCAGAATTCTTTTGTACGTTTGATTTTCTTGTTTCATTATGAGCTCTGTAAAAGTTCTCGGTTTTGATTGCGGGGTAGTTTTTAATATTAAAACGCTTCCCAGCGGTACCTATAGCTGGAGAAACTTTTCATTCTAAGATAATTTTCAAATACTTACGAAGGTTCTACAAGAATAAAGGTACTTAAACATATTTGAACGTCTATCTACAAAAACACGAAAGTAATCTCAGAAAAAATCGTAAAAGCAGAATTTTAAATTACCGCTGTAAATGACTGTACCACCATCAATTAAAGAAAACGCCGGAGCAACGAACCGTAAAAAGTAATTCGGCCAAATCTAAAAACATAACGCCCATTTCGCAACTCTGATTGCTCTCAGCAAATGAGAACGTTTCACAATCGTGGAAAATTTTAATTAAATTACTAATAGAAATTCCTTTTGACGACAAAATAATGCCGCTAAATACAAAATCCCATTGGTCATCTTGGCGAAAGGAAGAGCGGGTCGTTCTAATTACAAATAATCAAGCTTTCCGATTGGCGGGTGCGATCCCCCCTTGTGTTTGTTCTCGGTGGTGGGCGGGGCGTTTCTCGCTCGCTCTTTTAATTAGTGTAAGGAGTAAATTGCTTGCGAGAGAGAGCACTGCCGCTAGTTTTGTTCGAGCGCCATCTCTTATTGGATGCTGTAACTAGTGGGGGGTAGGGAGAAAGGGGGAATAGTGTTACGTAGTTAATATAAGGAAAACACGTACGGCAAGCTTTGTAAGGGAAATGGCTCGGTTGACATTTTCAGAGTTGATAGTTGCACGTGTCAGATTAAGGCTAATATACACATATATATACATATATATATATATATGTGTATACGTATTAATATCCAATGATTATCAAGCTTTGAGTGTCAGAATGGTTACTTGTTATTTACTGTCTAAAAGTATCTCTAAAAAGGTGTGTAGGCAAAAGGGTTTTAATCAAGAAAAGGCACAGAAAGACAAGACTATTCATTTATTTTGATTTAGGCTTGTCAGATATTTATAGGTAACGTTAATTACCTATCAAGCTACGTCCATTCGCAAACCTAGGTCTTCGTGGAGAAGAATGGACAAGAAACTCCACGGAAACATCTTTTAAAGTATTATGCCAGAACAATTATATGTTGTCCTGGACCCTTCTCAAATTATAGCAATTTATCAGCGAAGATAAACAATAAGCAATATAAACCATATTATAACACATAATTCTAGCACATAATATCAGTAATAGTCATAGTATATTATCAATTAACTTACATTAACATTGTAGAAACTTAGGGTAATGCAAATAGGTTTCAGCTTTACACATTTGGTATCTTCATTACTATGTCACTTTCAAACTTAATACTATACACATGGCACACACAATATATCTCACAGAGTATGTCTTAATCCTTAGAACAGTTGCAGTATAACAAGCCCCGAATTGGCGGCAACCTCTACTTTTATACACGTCAAATGTCAAATACTCAGTACATCCTTCCCGCCATAATAAACCAATGGCAAATGGTCACATATTATAGCTAAATAACTAATATTATAGATAAGAATTAACAAATCCTCTGTAAGGGAACTATTTTAAAACTTCATTAGATAATTTAGCAAACTAGGAAGTATTTATTTGTAATCTATATGTTTAATCGGATAAAATATGAACATCAACTGATTATTCAGAGAATTGATTGAAACAACTTGATATATTGAAATTGCAACATAAAATCTGGGACACATTATAAATAACACATAACACACATAAATATTACTAACTAATCTTAAAGTAAATAAACATTTAACTTGATTATTCAAATATAACAACTGTCTTTCGTTTGGATACTAAGCCTTTTAAGCCGCAATAAAAACTATTTCTATAAAATACATCGTAGTATAAAATACCTTTAGGAAAATGTATATTACGTTTATTTTAAATTAGAACCTTTTTGTTCTCCAATATTAATTTACGATGATTATAAATTTAGTAATATTTTTGAAATGCAACGTCGCCATACCTCAATGTTATTTTACGTTTGACAGCCGACGTTGCTGGATCATATTATTATTAATGTAGCCATTACCGAGTTTTTAAACAGTCAGATATTCTCATATACATAAGGGTATGCTAAACACATACATACACAACACACACACGAACATGTAAATAAGGTTATGATTATTGTAGGGATGTTTTTATTCGTGTTCAACTAAAGAATGATGTGAATTATTGTATTAATAAACTGAAATTCTATGTATAATCTATCACGGCCAGACTGACCTGTACTTCGCTCTCGAAGTACCTAACTATTTATATTTATGTCATTGACCTTGGCATATTAGTTCTATCACTTGCTGCACATGAATTTCAAACTAATATCAGGGCAATGACCCAGCAATTCATACAATAGCCTCTGGCCTTGACATACCAGTCCTATCACCTGCTGCACATGAATTTCAGACTGGTATCAGGGCAGTGACCGACCAGCAGTTCATATAATAGCCTCTGGCCTTGACATACCAGTCCTATCACCTGCTGCACATGAATTTCAGACTGATATCAGGGCAGTGACCGACCAGCAGTTCCTATAATAGCCTCTGGCCTTGACATACCAGTCCTATCACCTGCTGCGCATGAATTTCAGACTGATATCAGGGCAGTGACCGACCAGCAGTAATATAAAAACTGTTTTGTTTTAAACTTATAGCATTTCATAATTTCAAACATCCAACGTTAATTGAACACGAATTTATTATAAACAATGAGTATTTGTTTTAAATGATCAATTTACAATTATTCTTAAGAACCAATATTATATATGACATCACATTACTTAAAAAAAACAACAATCATCAAAAGGATAATAATGAAATAATCGAATAGACTAGAGTCTAACAATACTAACAAAAATTTACCAAACAAATAATCTATCATGTCTAATAAATGATGGATAACGGGCAACATGGGCAGACGGAATATTTGCGTCTACGCCGAAAAGTAAATCGCAAAGGGGCAAAGCCTGTGGATTTTTGTACAGTTGTGTTAATTGATTGTTGTACTTTCCACAGAACGTTCGGCCAATCTGACCGTTCATTCAGAACAGAATCTTCAGCTTCTTAACTTTTGATTAAAAGCCAAAGTCTAATAAGGGAACTATCAGTAATCTTTGACTTTGTCATAATAATTTATAAACAATACGATGTCTTAGTTTATTGCATCAAAAGAATGTATTGGTTTACGGTCATTCTACGAAATGGCCAATATCCTGTTCGATCCATATATCTCCTTTTTAAATATAGCTACATTTTATCGATAAGGTGTATTTTGCTTTATTTAATGTTTTCTATCATCACATATTTCAATTACCCCATTATATCTTTTATTTATTATGATTTTGCGAGTTTCCTGTGGAACAAATCACGTCCTGTAGACTGTTCGCGACATAGGTTGTCAGATCCAGAGATGTTTAAAAAATACCTTCACTTATTTTGAAGTAGCTTTTGTGAACATATCAAAAATATAATAATGTAAAAATTCGTGTAATTAATTATAAATTTACGACGTTTATATATTTCAAGTTACAAAAGATTCTACAGTGTTCGCAAAAAACTAATCATTCCACTCCAATAAACATGAAAAATCTGGTATTTTTTTTTTTAAATATTTTGTATAACAACACTATTTAGACTGAAACACGTAGTTATCATGGTTTGTCTGTTGTTGCCAGCCACATACATAGTTATATAACATAGCATAGTTTTTAAGTTGTTTCGTTACTAACACTATGGTTTTTTTTTTCTTTGGCCGAAATAAACAGTTAATAATTAAATGGATGGCTAGTGTTAAGATGTTTATAATTTGATTTTGTTTTGATTTTATTTAATTTTGGTTTTGATTTTAATAATTGATTTTTATATTCGTTGTGATTTTGATTTTAATTTAAATGTTGACTTTGTTTTTAATTTTGATTTTAATTTGGGTTTTGAATTTTAATTCTAATTTTAATTTCGACTTTGATTTTAATTTTGTGTTTAATTTTATTGTGATTTTTATTATGTTTTTGTATTAAATTTAATTTTAATTAGAAATTTTTGCTTTAATTATATATCTAATAGTTGTGATGTACCTAACCATATGATCCACAGTTGATTGAAATCAATTTATATTATTTTATTATTATGAGACGTTATTTCCTAGTTTTTAATAAGATTGGAGTCATTCTACAAAGTGTAAAAGTTGGTGAGTCAATTCTAAAGTCGCCAAAAAAAACAGTACCCAAGTTCTTAATTTTAAATTATTATTTTATTTTGGTCTTGTTAATTAGTGGTAAAATGATAGAACGTAATGGAAGCAATGTTTTATAACCTCAAAGATTCCTCTCGGCATGGACTAAAGTATTTGTTCATCACTTCTGTCGACAACCGGCAAAAGCAAAGAAACATCAAATGGAAATATGATGATTGAGAGCCCAGATAGGTCCTCTGATAGATTATATTGATATTTTCTAAATGATTGTTTATCCTACGTAACTGATTTATTTGTTATTATATTCTTTTTTTTTCTATTTTTTTTTTTGATAATAATGTCTCCAGAAGTGAAATCACATCTGTATGACATAGTATGTTTTTATTTTTTGAAACCGTTGGTTATTTTCATGATAATTATACCTTAGCAAGTGAGAAGACACTTAATTTTTTGAGTTTATAACGTTGATTTATTTTCGTTATTTTTGCATTGTTGTCTATTTTGTCGATAATGGCGTCACATCTGTCGACAGGAAAAAATCTTAAAAGTGCCACAAATGCTAATTTTGTGATTGATGATCTCTAAAACTATTTTTATATTAAATAAAGGTTAATTTTAATTCTTCTTACTTCAATAAAAACACCTAATCATTAAATTTGTTTTTATAAAAAAAAAAATAGGTTCGTAGAATGGCCGTTTACCCACTTAGTCATAGAATCTCGTAATTTATCTTATAATGATTTAACATTAGATAGAAATTATCCAATATAAGTAACTTGTATATTATTCTCCAACTCATCTTCGTGAGTATCAAGCGTCGTACTATGTAACGTTTATACATCCTATTCTCAGTCTCATTTTTATGATAGAATTATCAAGAAAATCAATATTGGCATTATCATTTAAACCATACAAAAGCCAAGCTTCAAAAAAAAAATTGTTTAAAACCAATTTTGAACATTTAACGATCTTCAATTTCATCATCTCATTAACTTATTTAAAGATGGAACTTATTTTATTTTTTTTATTCAATTACCAGACATGAAATGTTTTTAACTGAAGCTTAACTTTTAAACAATAATTTGTTAAATAGTTTAAGTTGGTAATTTACAGTAGCTTCCCCTAGGATTTTCATTTCTAACTTTTCAGATAACATATTAAAGCAGAGCCTCTAAAGGCCTTACCGACATTAGCTATTTTGTACTGCTGCTCCATTTAATCCATAACACGGCTTCGAAACTGTTTCTGCAGCTTTTCAGTTCCGCTGTCAGAGTCAGCAGCACGTAGTTATCGTCCATGTTGAATCGAGCTGGCGATCCGTAGACGTCACAGCTCTCAGCATCACACCAATAGCTCCAACATTGATCATGAAAATATCAAAATGAAAACCATTAGAAATCATATTAGTAAGCCTGAGCACGATCCCACTTCTGATGTCAGATTAAGGCTAATATACACATATATATACATATATATATATATATGTGTATACGTATTAATATCCAATGATTATCAAGCTTTGAGTGTCAGAATGGTTACTTGTTATTTACTGTCTAAAAGTATCTCTAAAAAGGTGTGTAGGCAAAAGGGTTTTAATCAAGAAAAGGCACAGAAAGACAAGACTATTCATTTATTTTGATTTAGGCTTGTCAGATATTTATAGGTAACGTTAATTACCTATCAAGCTACGTCCATTCGCAAACCTAGGTCTTCGTGGAGAAGAATGGACAAGAAACTCCACGGAAACATCTTTTAAAGTATTATGCCAGAACAATTATATGTTGTCCTGGACCCTTCTCAAATTATAGCAATTTATCAGCGAAGATAAACAATAAGCAATATAAACCATATTATAACACATAATTCTAGCACATAATATCAGTAATAGTCATAGTATATTATCAATTAACTTACATTAACATTGTAGAAACTTAGGGTAATGCAAATAGGTTTCAGCTTTACACATTTGGTATCTTCATTACTATGTCACTTTCAAACTTAATACTATACACATGGCACACACAATATATCTCACAGAGTATGTCTTAATCCTTAGAACAGTTGCAGTATAACAAGCCCCGAATTGGCGGCAACCTCTACTTTTATACACGTCAAATGTCAAATACTCAGTACATCCTTCCCGCCATAATAAACCAATGGCAAATGGTCACATATTATAGCTAAATAACTAATATTATAGATAAGAATTAACAAATCCTCTGTAAGGGAACTATTTTAAAACTTCATTAGATAATTTAGCAAACTAGGAAGTATTTATTTGTAATCTATATGTTTAATCGGATAAAATATGAACATCAACTGATTATTCAGAGAATTGATTGAAACAACTTGATATATTGAAATTGCAACATAAAATCTGGGACACATTATAAATAACACATAACACACATAAATATTACTAACTAATCTTAAAGTAAATAAACATTTAACTTGATTATTCAAATATAACAACTGTCTTTCGTTTGGATACTAAGCCTTTTAAGCCGCAATAAAAACTATTTCTATAAAATACATCGTAGTATAAAATACCTTTAGGAAAATGTATATTACGTTTATTTTAAATTAGAACCTTTTTGTTCTCCAATATTAATTTACGATGATTATAAATTTAGTAATATTTTTGAAATGCAACGTCGCCATACCTCAATGTTATTTTACGTTTGACAGCCGACGTTGCTGGATCATATTATTATTAATGTAGCCATTACCGAGTTTTTAAACAGTCAGATATTCTCATATACATAAGGGTATGCTAAACACATACATACACAACACACACACGAACATGTAAATAAGGTTATGATTATTGTAGGGATGTTTTTATTCGTGTTCAACTAAAGAATGATGTGAATTATTGTATTAATAAACTGAAATTCTATGTATAATCTATCACACGCTTCTGAGTTAAATCGTTTGTTGGTATGTGACATGAGAATAACGGTATAAAACACGGGGATGGAAGATAAATGGGTGACTGTATCAGTTTTTTTCCGGTACCTGAAAAACATCATTTATATTCAAATAAATGTGTCAAGTACTACACTATATGCAGAGTAATACTATCAGTACTGAGGAGCAAATCTAAACCTTAGTAACGTAACGCACGAATCATTTTCACATAAAATATTAGCATACAATTTCCCACGCCACGTTAATGAGCCATCGCAAATTCGCAATATCTTTCCTTTTCTTCCGCAATCATCAATAAGGAAGAGGAAGTACAGGAAATCTGCATCATTGTTGAAACAATAAGAAACAACTGAGTCTCGAACCACCTTCGGTGTATCATCGACGCCCGTTTGCTTTTTTATTGCAGCTACCTCATCCCCCCCCCTTCTAACCCCTCCCCTCCCCCACGACGCAGCATTTCCAAGCCATTTAATATTAATGTGCATTTTCGTGGAGAGGAGAGATTCGTATAAAGCCCCAGTCTGCGATACACTACTATGGGGAAGTTGGGCTAGAATGGACAATACGTTTAAATTTTAATTATGCAAGCACTTTGGAGAAACAATTTTCCTTTTATGGCTGAAATAAGAAT
Source organism: Eurois occulta (assembly GCA_950022335.1). NCBI lineage: Eukaryota > Metazoa > Arthropoda > Insecta > Lepidoptera > Noctuidae > Eurois > Eurois occulta. The sequence goes on from OX465496.1 coordinate 10,844,651, forward strand.
TAGCTGGCAAGTTTATTTTATGACGTTTTTAGTTGGTTGTTTGTGTTTTAAAATTATTTTTCTGGTTTCTGAGTAAATTGTTTTAGATGTTTACGTAGCCTAAATGGTAAATACCGAAATGCTACAAAGAGTTTTTGATGACGTGCTATAATGTAGTATAATAGTATACGTAGAATCTTAATTATTACTTTTTAAATGTGGAATGATATTCCTTAAGATTTAAACAATTTTTTTTTTTCAAATAAGTACGACCAAAAAGCCAACGTCCACCCAAAACTCGAAACAACAATAACACAAAAATACTCAGTAAATCAAAGTGGCTATTTCACACCGCTCTCCCCGCTATGCAGAGTTGCAGAGCTCCTAGCCAGCCTTACCCTGGATTTATTACTCGTAGTTAAAAGTAGTTCGTAAGGCCAACAGTAGTTCCAAACAGCCATTTCCAATAGATAAAGCTTCGAGACAGATTCCAAATACATTAGGCGGTGACGTAAGAAGGGGTGAGACTATTAAAAATTCCACAGAAACGACGTATCGTCGTGTATTTTCGGTAGAAAACTCGTGAGTCGAGTGCATGACACGTTTATTAGAACATTTTGTCTCCCCTAACATGATTTTGTGAAGGTTTTATGTAACCCATAAAGGGGTTATTCCCAGTTGTCGCCACTGGTGACGCCACCACTGGCGACAAATGGGAATATTTTTCAAAAAAAATCCCAGTTGTCACCAGTGGTGGCGCCACCAGTGGCGACAACTGGGAATGGCCATTCTTCTAGTTCCCAGTTGTCACCAGTGGCGACAGATGGGAAATATAAAGTGATACGCCTCCGTTGGGGGCGATGCTAGAGCTGAATTATAGTGATGGGGTTTCATTATTGTATCACTAACGAAGTTTTAAATAGGTATATTTTATATTTTCTTAAATAAAACTTTTACACGTTACTTGGGAAGATATATATTTTTATAAATCACAATATTTGTATTCATTGAGATTAAAACTGCACAAGTACAGTTTCCAGTACTACAACTATTACAGATCGTATAATTATTTTACTTAAAACTATATTATTAGGTTCTTATCACAGATTAATCAACGTATGGCATTATGTAGTTCTTAGGTTATTTTTATAAAACAGACTTGTATATATTAACCACAATAATTGACGTTTATAATTTTCTAAATCTACAGGTATATTATTATTACTCATTAATTTACTGCGATGTCTATCACAGATTAATCAATGCATTATTTACAATAATTTATACTTCTACTTTTTTATCACAGATCAACATACTATTTACAATAATTGACTTTACTCTTTCGATTTAGCTAGATGTATTTAAATAGGAATTACTTAATATTATACTCTTATACAAATATATTACTGTGGTAAACAGTATTTTTTGATAAATAAAATCCGAGTAGTTTTTAAGAAAACGACTACCTACCCGTATATTAACATAATACTTAATATTCTTCAATCGCCGTCAGTTTTTATAAAATTACCGCCTCAAACATTCTAAACAATGACCCACTGTCATGTTTCCATGTACTAACTCCATTTGGATATCTTGTATGAACTCATCATTGAGTACATATTTCTTCTTTCTTATTTTCTTTTTATTTGTAATCATATTATTAGAAACTCTATAATATGCCGAATCCTTGACCAAGGTTTTTAAAAAATGTATAATGTTAGGTTTTTTTTTTCCAATTGTATGGTTTAATTTATGATGCCATGATTCTAAAGCGTTTGTTGTTCGATGCTGTTCACCGTATACACACCATACTTTAATGAACTCGTCTATCATCCACTGCTTTTCCATATATGCTCTAAATTTTTTAATGTCATCTTCTTGTGTATTCTTGCGAGTAATATATTTCCAGCCATTTAAAATTTCATTCGGCGGCAATAGTGGCAATACGGCGCTTAATGCCACTTCTCTTATCTTGTTTTCATCATTAGATTTAGTTATCCCGAGCTTACGACCCTTCTCCCAAATGGAATGATTAAAATGATAATAGCATCCGGATATAATTACAGACGGAAACACATTCGTTAAAGCTTTCATTGCAGCTCTTTCATAATCAGTTTTATATTTCTTTGGATCCCAGTCAGGTATTTGGGATTTAATCATGGAAAATAAAATGATGTATGATTCCATCTTCTTGTCACTCATAAGTGCGTAGACAAGCGGCACTATGTTCGTGTGGTTCACAGTACTTCCCAAATCTCCGTGAATGCTATAAAGTTGAATAAAGGGCGAGGGGCAGCTTTTAAAGGTTCCATCGCTATAAAAATCATGTACTTCATTCATAACCTTTTTTGCCTCTTTGGTGCAAAAAGCTATAATACGGTTGTCACCATCAGAATAATCAGCCAATACAAAATTATTAAATTCCGGAGGAATTTGAACATTGATTCCTTGTTTAGATTTAAGGTGTGTTACTCCGGCTGCTGCATTTCTGAATCTATATAGAGATGATTTAATACTTTCAAAGCTCGGTACTTTGCATACTAAGTCCAATCCTGAAGTTTGAAAGGACCCGACCATATCATTGTAACATTGTGGTACCGCTGGGTAATTTTCTTTTGTTAGTTGTTGTTTACAGCCGTAAAGTCGCTCATCTACTTCATTTTTTAAAAAGTCAGGTGTACATGAGTGTGCAGTTTCATGAAGGACATTGTTATCCTAAAATAATAAAAAATATAAGTAATCGTAGCGTACATTAAACAAATAAAATAAAGTGTATTAAAATAATTCATTACAAATTAACGTTCACAATAAGTGACAAACGTGCACAAAATGGCCGCCTGTTTCTCTTTTGTGTTGGCATGAGCGTGCACACAAACGTGTTGGCATGAGCTTTATGTTAAAAGTTTTTTCATACAAATAATAATAATAAATGAAAGCCGAAAACTTACTTTTATCTTTATAATTCCTTTACACTTGTATTTTCGTTTGATGCATTCCCACACAGTTAACCCACTTTTATGTTTCCTTTTTATATGATATTGGAAACCTGCGCGAAGCAGAATAGTCCCGTGACGTCTTTTTATATAAACTAACGAAACTTCACCAGAACTGCACGACGCACTTGACCCTGACATTGTTGGGAATGCACTGGTAAGTGTTACGTCACTGGTCTACGAACCGACAACAGCATAGTGGAGGGGGTTGATCGACAGGATCGGAGCGCGGAAGTTATGGCTGATTGTAAATATATTGTAATTATGTACATATTCATTACTATTTAGTTTGTAATTAACACTAGAAACGGGATATTTACCATGTCCATTGTAACATTGGACATGGTAAATATCCCGTTTCTAGTGTTAATTATAATGTTAGTGACCATGACAGTTTAAAAACTTATATTTAGTTTGTGATAAGAACCTAATAATATAGTTTTAAGTAAAATAATTATACGATCTGTAATAGTTGTAGTACTGGAAACTGTACTTGTGCAGTTTTAATCTCAATGAATACAAATATTGTGATTTATAAAAATATATATCTTCCCAAGTAACGTGTAAAAGTTTTATTTAAGAAAATATAAAATATACCTATTTAAAACTTCGTTAGTGATACAATAATGAAACCCCATCACTATAATTCAGCTCTAGCATCGCCCCCACCGGAGGCGTATCACTTTATATTTCCCATCTGTCGCCACTGGTGACAACTGGGAACTAGAAGAATGGCCATTCCCAGTTGTCGCCACTGGTGGCGCCACCACTGGTGACAACTGGGATTTTTTTTGAAAAATATTCCCATTTGTCGCCAGTGGTGGCGTCACCAGTGGCGACAACTGGGAATAACCCGCATAAAGCTGGTAAGTTAGTAAAATAAAGGTGTTGTGTAGTGCGAGGAATTTTGAGGATGTGGCTTCGGTGGCTGAAGTTTAAATGTTAGTAGGTAGTCCATGAAAACATGAGGGGCTCGTGGCTTCATTATAACCGGCGTATAGGTTGATCTTCAAGCTTAAGCTGCGCTTGCTTAGGCCAGTCTGTGAACGGGTGACCATTCTAACACACCGGGTTTCCTCCGTGGATCGGAAAGCACCTTCAGCCATTGGTCCCTGCTGTCATTCGTAGATCTTTGACAGTTGTTACATCATCACTGTTATTTTGTCGGATTAGTCCAGTGGCAAACGTTACAGGTAGTCAGTAGCCCAAAAATCTGACAACCAGTCTTTCCAAGGGGTACCGTATTGCCTAGTACTAACTGGTTTGTGGAGGTCAGATAGGCAGTCGCTCCATGTAGACTAGACATGGTTGGCAAAGGCAAGCAGATGATTATGATAGGGCTGCTGGGGCTTACCTAGTAAGAATTTTTGAAATTATATTCCAGAATCTTTGTAACTGTATAACTGTACCTACTGTATTCTGGAAACCATGTCAAAGAAATTTGTAACATAATTTTACTGTCAAAATAGTCAAACGCCATAAAATCTATTTGGTGTTGAGAGATTTTTAATTTAGAAACGAAAATAATATAAACAATGTTTTCCTCGTCCACGATGTAAACTGAAAGTGATTTCCAGCAGGTCATTATTTATTTATTAATGTTTTTTTTTATTTATTGTTGTTAGGTCATAGGTAATAATACCGATTTGTACCAATTTTGCTAAAATATATTTTAATCTGCCTCGTTGGTATAGTGGTCGCACGCGCGACTGCTGAGCATCAGGTCGGGGGTTCCATTCCCGTGTCGGGCAAAGTGTTAAGTATTGGATTTTTCCATCAGGAATTTCTCAGCAGTAGCCACAGAATCAGGATTTGTGCCCGATTTAGGGCAATACGCTCGACCCCTAGTACATGGGATTTAAACATAACTGGCGAAATGTGGGTATACTATGAGGTACATCTCTGCCTAACCCTTCGTTGATTACAGGCGTGATGTTATGTTATGTTCTATTTTGATTAATTAGGTACTAGTAATTTCTACACTATGACATAATAGTACAACACAACCTTATGACCAATTTTTATTTGCTTAAAATTATTTCCTAGTGAAATTAAATAATGCACTCAATATTCGCTCCTAACTACCCGACTTCCTAAACACATACCTACTAAAGTACTTATCTATAGGGGAGAGTGGGGTGACAATGGTCCCGACGGCGAATCGTAATTCCTATTTTACAAATGGTCCACGATTTATACGACACCTTCGTGATTATTCGCAGTACCACAATAAATTACCTGAGTTTGGTCCAAAGAGGATTTTATTTTTGGATTTATAACCGCCATTTTGTAATTCGGTATCCTGATGAGGGTTGGTACAGATGGTTCTTGTAATATTAATTACATATAAATTATGAGAAATTCTGTCTTTGTAATTCGAATTTTCGAGGAGAACTTACAGAATTGGATTTAGGATTTATGAAGCAGGTGAGACTTTTAATGTTTTTTCTAAATTCTCTGAACACGATCAACGCATCTAAACGGCGTTCAAAAGCTGTCAGTTTAAGTAGTATAATTATATCCATAGCAATTATAACACTGACAGCCAGCTCTCGTATATGGGAATTTAGCGAGTAAGGGAAGGGTTCATAGTTCGTTTTCCAAATCAACATTTATAGACTCATTTTCCCCATATTACAGTTACATCCTACATATTAAAAAGTCGAAATCGAATGGGAACTTAATTTTGTAATTAGTTCCTATCACCATTCACTTAGAGATCATAATTGCATGCATAGATCTTGAACGTCGTATATGGTTGCCGATTGTGGTTTGTTTCATTTGTGAAATTCACTTTTATAATAGATCCTTCCGAAACACAGCGTGAATGCGGTGCTCCCGACCTGACGATGTCCCAATTGCTGGAGTGTCCGATTTGTCCCAACACCTGCACTTTAGAGGACCTAAAAACGCCACGGACGCGATTACCGTGGCCACATACTGAGTCCAAGAAATTAAAACAAGTACATAGTACCATCAAGGACACGGAAGTCGCCTTTAGCCTTTATACTTTTTTGGGAACCAAAAATTAAAACATAAAGTAAAATAATTCAAAGAATCTGTTTATAGAAATATTTCCCATGCAATAATTTAACAAAGATATTCCGATCAAACTAATTCTAATATGTAATCGTCAAAGCATGCCTAAGACATTATTTATCGATATCTTAAGCTTTCAAAATATTTACTATGTTAATTAATTATCTGACTAACGACAAATATGTGAGCAATGGCCGCTGTTCGAGCCATGTGGTCAAGTCGAAAAGCTATTTTATGGCTTCCTGTCAACAATGAATAAATTTACCATTTTTTTTTTTATAATTTGGATGAAGTTAATTCTTAGTTGCTTACTTTCTTTTTCTTGTTGCCGTATGTCAGCTGTTTTATTAAATGGTGGGATGACTTTTTGAGGGAATAATTCATGGAAGCGACTACTGTATAATTATCAGGTTGGTGAGTAGCAGTAAACTGGTAAATAAAAAAACTGTTATCGCCAGCTAAGTGTTGTCATTTAAGAATGTTAAATGATTGAGATAAGCCACATTCTTGCTTTATAATTAACTTTATTCATGAGCAGTGCAGCAGGTCAAGATATACTATACTAAAGAACACGAAATGATAGCTCAACATTTCTTCATGGTTCCCGGGTTCTTTTAGAGTGTCGATGGCAATCTAAATTGTATCAGCCCAGAACTGAGCTACTAGTTTGGCGCTTTCGGTAGCGTCCATCAGTTCCTGTAGTGAACAAACAACAGGCCAGGCAGGACACGATACTAAGTGCCTCGTCGTTTGTAGAATAGCACCTCATTTACACTCCAGGGCAGAGTCATTAATGAATCTCCACCTGAACAGGTTTTCCTTGCTGCGACCAAACCTGGGTCCGTCCTCCGTCCGTCCATCCTCCGTAGCATCAGAGAATGGCCTGTGAGCTCGAGTGACACCGAATTTTTTTACTTTGCGGCCAACTAATAAAATTTGCAAAACTTTCCTGGACGTTCTTGCATTTGGAGAAGTCACACAGGAAGAACATTATACTTAAATAAAATATACTTTATTTGTACACCACAAATATTGAAAAAAAAGCTAGATATTGCTAATTCCTTCGCGTTCCTTCTTTCCTAAAACTTTCTCATCATCTTATGCCTAGCCTTTTTCCAACTATGTTGGGTAACCGGATGCAGCTGAATACCAGTATTTTAAATGGAGTGACTGCCTTACCTGACCTCCACATCCCAGCCGGCCGGGCCACTGACTACCTGTAACGACTGTCAAATATCTACAAATGACAGCCGGGACCAACAGCCTAACGTCCTTTCCAAGGCACGGAGGAAACTCGGTATGTAATGGGTGGTAGCACAGACCAACCTAGGCAAACACGGCTTAACCTTAAGATTGATCCGAGCGGCTGTTATTATTTAGCCAGGAGGTCCTCGTCTTCAAAAGTTTCTCATAAGCGTTAAAAAGCAGGGTCAACTAAACACGGGCGGTATTTACAAATAAAATGTGTAACAAGACCCTTAACGAAGCCGAAAGGCATTTGTTTTCCTCGTCATGGTTATTGCGACCATTTTTTTGTTCTAGACCATACCTAGGAACCTTCCAGTTACGGAGATATTGAGGGTCAAAATTCCATTTTTTTTAGAAGTTTTTTTTAAATACATGTTTTTAATGTAAGATTTTTACTTTAAACACCTCCACGATCCCCGTACTATTCAATCCATTCACAATGTTTTGAGTGCGTTACATTGTGTCCTACCGTGTACCTAAACGTGATTTTTCACCCCACAAAAAAGTCGTTTCCCAGCAATAATTTTTGCGTAAAGATACTTAGTTTGATGTACCTACAGAATGCTTGGTTGACGGCTTCGTTAAGGGTCTTGTGGGTCTTGTGAGGGGGTTGTGGGACTGTAAAGGCCAGTAGTATAAATCGGAGGATATTGTAAAATACCTTACGAAAATTGGATTTAAAGCCAATGATTCTAATTTGAATTAGGTAGACACTTAAAAAATATTGAAATTAAAGAGCTTGAATACATTGTGTGAGGATTATTTAAAAGAAAATCGAGTAAATGATACCGTTACGGCTGACAGGGGCGAATGGAAGAAAAAAAACGTGTTTTACCAACCCCAAGCAATACGTACCTATAGGACACGGGCAGGAAGTAAATTTGAAGACTAATATTTCAGATCGTTCCAAAATAAGAACAGCACACATTACGCAAAGGATACTGCCCAAAATCCGTCCCGAGTACAAAAAAAAAACGCACACAAGGCGCGCCCGTCACAGCCGACTACACTCTTAATTTATAGACCGAAGTGTTAATTACAGTAATGAATAGCTTACATTACGTGGCTATCGTGCTTATCGGTACATCTATTTGTTCATGTTAAACGTTTATGTTAATTTGAGGAAGTTTGCTCCAATGAGTACGGAATGTCGATTGGGCGGTGTATTGAACTGTTTTGTGTTTGTGTGTGATTAAAATAATGTATGGGAATCCGTAGAATGTGTTCAATGATGAACGTAAGTAAAATTAGTTCAAATAATACTCTTTCAGGTATCCTATTCATCATCATCATCATCCTCAGCCCGACTTCCCCCTGCTGGGTATAGGCCTCTCTTTGTTTGTACCGAGCTGCACGTTCTTGTGCCATGCTCACTCAGGATATGTCCGGATGGCAACAATGTCGTATGCCCTTCTCGCCGCCGGACAACCAACACTTCTTTTCACAGTCCTTGGACGCCACTCAGTCACAGCTTTACTCCACCTGCCACCGAACCTTGCTAGGTGTCCTACCCAACTCCATTTGATTTCCTTAACGCGATTTCTAATATCGAAGACGTTCGTACGTCTCCAGATATAAAATAATGTGATTACTAAACTACACTATACTTATTTATGAAGAAAACATGTAAGTAAGTTTACGATACCATACTATTACCATCCAATTAAAGCCATAAAAACAGTAAAAAGTCGATGTAAATGAATTTTGCTTTTAACAACAGTGATGAAACTTATCTATTCCGATATTTATCTTACTGAGTTATAGTTAACTAAACGGCAATTACACGCCAATTAACTGCCTATGTTTTATGTTAATTAAATGCACCCTCACGTTACATTAAACTATCATTTTAAACCTTTTTGTTAACCATTAAGTATCGTTTAAAGTCAATGAATAATTATCACTTTAAGGTCTTAAATCACTTAACATAAAAATAGCGTTTTTAAAAAGCGTGAATATTTAAAAAACGCTATTTTTTAATAAATATTGTAATGTTATTAATAAATATTGTAATGTTGTTTGACGGAAATTACATTAATTTTATTCTAATAATGTTTTAAATTAATGAGCTAAATTAGAATAAGGTTAAAGCTTAGGTTTTATGCGTTTTTAATTTAAAATAACGGTAAAATTCATTTGACACTTTCACTTTAACAGTTTTTTTTTTATATTAGCTTATTAATATTTTATCTTATATTTATTCCACTGTCTCATTATAAACACGACACATTACTTTATGTTTATTACAGTTAGTTCAGACTTCTTAAAATGAAAAATCTCATTTGTTATTCATTTTTCTTTTTTAACTTTATTCAATGAAGTAAAAATTACTTTGCAAAGTACAGTCAGGACCTTTTGTTAGTCTCAAAAATGAAAGACAGATACTTTATTAAAACGATTTGTCATCTACTCGGCATTGCCTAACAGAACCAATATTGATGAAACTGCACAGTTTTTTTTATTACAAGCGAAGGATTAATAGTTGACAGGAAGACTCGGCTCGCATAAATATCTCATTAGGCAAAGATTTATTACTTAAGCAGTCACGAAACTGTAAAAAAAGTTTGGAAGAAAACGGTTTTGATAATTACTTGTCAACATGCGATTGTCTATTTGGAGCTCAATGTTGGTTAATTTGGCCTTTTTTTATTTGCCGTAATATATCATTTTGTTAATGACACCTAAATGAAGAGTGATCACGAACGCAATCCACAAATTTTACTAACAAACTTGGTGTAATAAATTTGAAAATTAAGTATTTTTTACAGCTTGTGTAAACGAGTTTGGAAAACAAAATTATTTGTATTTGTGTTGGAACTTAAGCCTTGGGTATTGCGTAAATTTTGTGTTAGCTGTTAATAGAAGGTTACTTGTTTTTACTTCTACTACTGACAGACCTTTTTGGCGCCGTGAGGCAACACATACTATGTATTTTCTCTGTTTTTTTTTTGTTTAATTTTTTTATTCGTCATTTATTTTTTTATTTTGTATCTTTTTTATTCTGTGTGCTCAATGTACTGACGTCAAATAAACTTTATTATTTCTTTCTTTCTTAACGAATCGTTATTGGACTGATAGAATGGATAGAACATAACTCATCAAAACAAATCAATTAATAAAATTTTCAAATTCATAAGAGGTATCGCACGCTGTCACTGTATCTCTGAAATAGAATCTTTTTACTTAGTCATCACTACAAAATTCTAGAAAAAACAATCTTAATAATTAATTTAATGAGCAGGCGATTGAATCAAGGGCCTGATTCAGAAGACAGTATATAGATAAGTAGGGCATCGATAGAGCCCGCATTGTGAGGATGTTCCTGGCTCTGAAGCCCTAACCACCAGTAGCTTAGACCCAGCAGCTTCCGACACCGGCGGACCACTATTTTTTGAATGTACAAAATGAGATGAATCAATAAATAAAAAAATGTAATGAGAAAATTTTTTTGCGTATCAATAAACATTAAAACGTTACTCTTACTCTTAAAAATAAATAAAAAATCAACAGCTGTCTGACATGATCACCAATAAAAGAAACGAAAAAAAGCGCTGCTATTAAAATTCGTCCCGCGATTGTACCGATAAGCAAACACTGCTCAGGAAAGGTGACATTCGGTAAGCATAAAAGTCCAAAGGAATCGGTGTGCGTCCTAATAATTTATCGACAGTTTGACCTCGCTTCATTTACATTAAACAAATTGTTAATTTTTTGATAGTTATCATCCGGAACAGATGGTCGGAACCAAGAAACTATAACCCAGTCGAATTTGAACTGTAGCAAGTCAGATTTTGGGTTGAAGTTTGAATGTTGTGGACTGAAATTCTTTAAAGTGTTTTTTATGTTTACGCCGTAATAATTGTGGAAGGTAAGCATGGCATGTGCCGTGGTTATGAGACAGGTTGACCACATGTGGCGCAATCTGCTAAGTATTTTATCGTACATTTTAGATTATAATTTGACGCGTATCGTTTAACTTAATGAAATTTGTTTTGTGGCCATACGATTTTCTGGACTGGCAACTCTGCCAACGTAACTTAGGATCGGATGTATTAAAAATATGAAATTTGATATGTACTTCAGTTGTGTTCAAGTTATTAGGTTTTATCGAACAAGTTTTATGATCGTACCTTAAACCTTTGTACATTGGTCCGTAAAAATAATCTTTTAGTATTTGAATGTCGTCCTTATAGGTAAATACCTAGGTTTAGGGCTCACGAAACTTCTTAGATAGGTAAGTTCTTTTGGAACATTAGAATTTTGTATCGAATGGAAAATACTTATTTCTTAGACCAGAGTTCAGAGTGTTTATGTTAATTACTAAATTCGTCTACCTTTTGTATCTTCTGACCGTTGTTATACCAGCTATATTGGATAGTCCCATTGGTGATAAGAGTTTTTGAGCAGTCTTTTTGTAACTTCTAGCAAAACTAGTATGAAAATGAAAGAATGATAAAAGAATCTATAACGGCGACCACATAAACAAACCGCTGCGAATCCTCCGCGAATGGATGGTCCAAATGCCTTACTTCTTACACTAAAAGACTCTAAAATCGACGTTATTTATGAAATTATTAAACATTAAAACGCACACGTGTGTCATAAACAACAGCAATGTGTAAAGCGTCCCATGTGTCCGGGACGAAAGTGCGGCATTTATTCGCACGAACCATTACCGAGCGCCACCGAAAGTGCCATTAACATAAAAGAACGAAAAGAGAAACTACTTTCAAACTCAATATCAGAATCTTTTGTGTAGCAAATCTACTCTCCAAGCCCTCAGTTGGCGGCCATCCGTTAACACATTGATTATACATCAAGGAAAATAAAAAGGAAATAGCGCCACGGAAAAAACCGCCGTAACGATTTCAATCAGACAAAACGTTTTGCGTTTTTATGGTGCCACGCCATCGACGACTATCTCGTTCCGAAACAGATTATTTCTCATTTGATTTATGGCGGTTGAATCTTCCAACGATATTATGTTTTGGTCATCCATTCGATTCCTATTTGAATGCTGAACGCCGAATGGGGTGGTATGAGACGGGGGTGGCACTCGTACTATATTAATCTCAAATCCATTTGTTGTAATCTGCATTCGATAGTGGTGCTCTATTCAGTGGCGTTAGGGTTGAAAGTCGCGTTTGTTCTACGCATGAGTTAGGACAGTTCAGAGATCGCCAACCGATAGAGGTGAGAGATGAAACAGTAGCATCGAATTCATTTCGCCGATGTATAATTCCGTCTCTTTCTTACGCCCTGCGGGAGACTGGGCCCTAGTATGTATCAGATTTGGGTTTTATCGTTTTATTGCTTATTCTTTTTAGATTTTCAGCGGCGAAGGCAAATCATTTTGTTTTTAATGCGAGGCATAAATAACCGCACAACCAGCCAGTGACTTAAAGTAATGGCGCGTTTAGGAAAATATGCGGAAGTGAGCACTATTTCTTATGTTGCAATAAAGAAGATTTGATGCACATTTTATTGTAATTGAATGTTAATAACATTAAAATTGTTTTTATTGTGCAAATATGCAAATTATGGTTTTGTGGCAAAACCTAACCATGGATAGTTAGTTTGTTTTCTTATGACGTTCCTGGTTTCTTAACTACCCCATATACAAAAATAGCCTTTAATTCAATATATTGGCTACAGGGAACGTCAATCATAGACTAAACTTCTTATGAATTGCCGCTCAATTTCTCCGGAGTGATTTTAAAGAGCGGAGGGGTGATTTGCTTGAGTAAGTATTTTGCAGCGAAATATTTTGTCGTCGGTTTGCCGCATCTGGCGTAGGGCCAGTCGTCTGATGACAGCTTATGAATATTTTTGGCAAAATTCTTCGCTTTTCCATTGAATTTATACTTCTTGTTTAACTTTTTGTTCCAAATTAAACTTTCCACATTGTGCCATGCAATACTTTACAGTCTCCCCAAAACTCAATAAAACTATTTATCTAACATAAATTGTGCAGCATTATGGCCGGTTGGACACTATTTGCGCTTATATGTCTAAATCTTTATGTCATCTTAAGAAAACGATAAAATACCTCCATTTATTTGCAGGTAACCTTTGTCACCCTGAGCTTACGTTTGCTAACAATGGGCGATAGTTCCCACTACTCAATAATAGATGCCGCTAGGTGGCAGCGCGGCCACTGTCCCGTAGTGCCACCCCTCGCCGCATGGGGCGCCACGATCGCCCATTGTTCGGACCCTAGCATCAAACAGAGTTCGATAACGCATAAATTCAACGGGTCTCGAATCTTTTGTTTTATCTCAGTAACGTATGGATACTGCGAAGTGAGTCCGTATGATGTTTTGTTATTTGTTTTGGCTTTATTAATGAAATATGTCGCTTGGTGCACACAAGCGTAGCTTTATTTTATTATTTTAGTTACCATTTGTTATCACGATTTTATCCGCGTACCTATAGAACAGGGATGCATCGAAAAATAAATTATGAAGGTATTGTTCGGGTCAGATGTCTTTAGTGAGGAACAATAGGAACGTATAATTTTTGCTTTCGGTAATAAATTTTATATTAACAAACACTGTTACATTCCGAAATCGTTTTGAAAACTCCCGACAGAGATCTTGCGTCAATTACTCATTTCATACATTTTGTAAGGGTTGCCAATAGAATTTCCGCTGCAATGGATAATCACTTTGGCAAGTACTGCTTAACCATAGAGATCAACCTGCAACCTGTGCAGCTGTTATAAGCCACGAAACAGTGATAGCCTAGTGGTGTGATCGTCGGAGTGCCAAGTCTTAGGTCTGATTTTTCGGATTCATGTGCGTATTGTATAATTATCATTTGTTTCGATGAAGGAAAACATCGTGAGGAATCCAGCATGCCTGAGAGATATTTCTTGACGGCATGTAAAGCCAAGTCAAACTCTGACACCAGGTTAGGCAGTAACCACACGATAAAGTAGAAGATATTAAGCCACGAAGCTCCTCCTACATTAATTAAAAATAATTGACAATTAAACCTTTTTCCTCAGTTCTACTGAACCGTAAATACTACATTTCCCTTAAAATGTTCATCAGTGTGACGTCACAAACTTTTCAACATTTCATTTCCTCTTTAATTTATACAGGGTGTCGTTAATCCATCGATATTAGAAACAGTGCAAACATAGCAATCTTTCTCAATCTTCATCGAGTGACTCTTTGCGTCAGAGGGGACGAACTAATGAACCGGTGAAAACTTTCGCTATTTATAAAGAAAACTTCGTCATTTCATCTTGAGCCGTTCGTGAATTAAAACTTAAACCTTTGAAAGGAAGTTTGTCTAAAATATTGACTGAGATTTCATAACTGTTTTGTATCCGAAAGAATTCGTGGGTGTTATTTTAATATTTAAAACGAAACTGTTTTTTTCTTGCGGTTTCGCTTGCGCGGAGTCGGAAATTATCACACAGGATCGTACTACTGGGATTAAGAGTATAAAATGTGTAAACGGACTCGTCACGAAGCCCTCAACCAAGCATTCTGTACATCAAACTAAGTAACTTTACCCAAAAATGATTGCTGGGAGACGACTTTTTTTTGGAATCAAATAAATGTAGCATGCGCATCAGCCGAAATGGGTTTGATGGCTTCCTGCTACCCTGGGGAGACGGTCTAAGGGTCTTACGAATACGTTAAGATGAGGTACACAATGGTTCTGTGCAGTCAAAATATGTGCAGCGTACGTACCTTAGACTGCGACCTGCACTCGTTGACCTCCCAGCTGCCGTTCCTGCTGATGATGATGAAGATGGTGTTGGATGACGATGAATCTAATAGCTTAATCAAAGTTCACTCGAGGTGCGCGTCTTTTTTTATTTGGGGTGTAAAATTAAGTTTTACGGTAGGACTCAATGTAACGCACTCAAAACATTATACTGATGAAAGCATTGAATGGTACAGGGGTCACGGAGATATTTTAAGAAAATTTACAACACTTTTTTTTTTAATTCTTTTGGACATAAAGGGGTTTTTGTCCATACGGATATGCCAACCCCATCGTGCCTGATGAAATAATTTACAACACTTAAAACTTGTATTTCTAGAAAAAGTTTGAGCCTCCAATTGATATATTTGTAAATCAAATCAATCAATCAAAATATTTTTATTTCACATAGGCCTACATGGGCACTTATGAAACGTCGACAAAAAGGTGCACGGTTCGGGTTGGTCGTTTCCTATGGAGAAGAACCGGCAAGAAACTCCACGGTTACTCTTTTAAAATGATTAGTTTTACAATATTATCATGTTACAGCATTAGTACTCAAGTATGGGGGGACAGCATAGGCCCGACAATAAGTCGTTGCTTACTACACAAGAAAAACGGAAAACAAGATAAGAGGTTAACAAAAGTTAACACACATCTAGGAATCTACAAGGCCTACACTGTTCACACATTCACAAACAATCGTTAAAAAGAATCTATACAAAGGCAAGAAAATATTATAAAAGACTAAATTAAACAAGTGACAAAAATATTGTCATCAGTGCTGCAACTATTCTGAACAAAGGGTGTTTAAGTGATGTGATAACCATTGTAAAAAAAGAAAAAAAAAACCATTGTAAATTAAAATGAAAAGAAAAAAATAAAATTGATTGAGAATAGTTAGAGACATCCACATATTTGTGCTGTTTATGAGCTACCAGGGAAGCCACATGCGCAGAAGGAACTAAAGCCAAACCTCTTTATCTTCAACGTAGTCCTTGATTTTGTAATATGCTTTTTTAATAAGGACACGTTTAATGTAATTTTTGAACTTTCCATCGGTCAGTTCTATAACTGACTTAGGTAATTTGTTATAAAAACGTATACTGTTAATAAGAAAAGACTTACTAGTTTTTGTTAACCTGAATTTGGGTATTACAATTTCGTGTTTACTGCGTGTATTAATATTGTGGAAGTCGCTTCTAATTTTGAAAAGCCCTCGGTTTTTGCGGACATATAAAATACATTCTAGGATATAAAGGGAAGGCAGAGTCAGTACATCGATCTCTTTAAATTTTTCTCTGAGGGACTCGCGAGGACCCATTTTATAGATCGCGCGGACTGCCCGCTTTTGTAAAATGAAAATTGAGTCAACGTCTGCCGCCGATCCCCACAGCAGAATGCCATAAGACATAATACTGTGGAAATAAGCATAGTATATTAACCTAGCTGTAGCTGCATCAGTTAACTGCCTTATTTTCCTTACTGCATATGCAGCTGAGCTTAACCTACCCGAAAGAGTTCTAATGTGCGGTCCCCACTGCAATTTTGAATCGATAGTAATCCCTAGGAATACAGTTTCCGCTATAACATCAAGTTTTTTGCCGTCAAGATTTAAATTTATATCCCGTTGAGGTACATTTGGTAAAGAGAATTTTAGACATTTTGTTTTGTTCGCATTCAGTAAAAGATTGTTCATTTCGAGAGAACAGTTAGACTTTCGTTGGCATGTAAGACATCCGTATCCTTTCTATCTATTTTAAAAATTAGCGAAGTGTCATCAGCAAATAGAATTATATCCGATAATTTGGCCATCATGTAAGGGAGATCATTAATGTAAACAAGAAATAGGAAAGGCCCGAGAATTGAACCTTGGGGCACGCCCATCTTTACTAGAGACCCGGAGGACGTCGCCCCATTTACATTTACTTTTTGCTGCCTGTTTGATAAATATGAGAGAACAAGATCAGCAGCTTGTCCACGAATTCCGTAGTGGTGTAATTTACAGATCAGTGTGTTGTGGTCGACGCAGTCAAACGCTTTTGAGAGGTCACAGAAAATACCAATGGCATCCTGGGACTTCTCCCAGGATTCCAGAATGTGACTGATGAGTTTTACTCCCGCGTCTGTTGTCGACCTACCCTTCGTAAAACCAAACTGTTGACTATGCAGAATCCCATTTGAGTTGAAGTGAGACAGCATCTGGTCCAGCATTATTTTTTCATAGATTTTACTCAATGCTGGAAGCACAGATATAGGTCTATAATTAGAGGGGTCACCCTTACAACCCGATTTGAATATTGGTATTACTTTACTATGTTTCATTAAGTCAGGAAACTTGCCGCTATCCAAACATTGATTGAATATGCCAGTTAGGAGAGGAGCAATAGAGTCAATAATATCCCCAAGAACTTTGACGGATATCCCCCATAAGTCTTCAGTATTTTTTATGTTTAGACTTTTGAATGCATTTATAATTGTATCAATACATATTGGTTTAAATTTAAAGTTTGGAATGTCCTTAGTAAAGTTTTCTTTAAGAAGTGCTTCAGCTAATTTAGATGAAGAGGGGAGAGATTTCGTAACCTCTAACGGAATATTGGTAAAGAAATTTTCTAGAGTCTCAGCGACTTCTAGCTTATCAGAAATAGTTTGGTTATATATTTTCAAAGACAATTCATTCTGATCTCGTTGTTGTGTCTTTCCGGTTTCTCTATTAATCACCTGCCACACGGTTTTTATTTTATTATTAGAGGTACCAATTTTGTTGACTATTAATTGAGATTTTGCTTGAGCGCAGACACTTTTGAATATTTTTGAATAGCTTCTAACATAAGTGTGAAAAGCTTGATCTGAAGTCAGAGATTTTTCGTGGTATAAATTATATAGAATATCTCTGCTTATCCTTATTCCCGTAGTGGCCCATTCACTAAATTTAGATTTGGAATTAACTTTAACTGTTTTTACAGGACACGTTTTATTAAATTCTTGACAAACTGTAGAAAATAATGTACCGTAATTTATATTGGGGTCTTTTGAATCAAAACTAGCGTTAGATAGATTGCAAAGAACATTATTTTTAAACGATTTTAATTTATTTTTAGTAAGAGGTCTTAATCGAATTGTTTTGGCTAAGGTTAACTGTAACTAGAAGGTTCCCAGGTATGGTCCGGAACAAGTCCCTTTCGGTTTCGGTATGGGTCTTTTAACACCCATTATTCTAACCAAGGCCAAAGTTTACCTGTGTACCACATTTAATAACGAATTCCGTTCAGCCGTTTAGGCGTTTATAGGTACTAGACAGACAGACCGACAGGGCTACTTTTTAGGATTCATCATTTTAGGGAGTCATTTTAAAGACCAATTAGAATTTTTAATTTGATTAAATCATGAATACTTAGTAGTTATTTGTCTGTCTAACGCTGTTTGCTCCTCTGTATTGTGGCACTATTTTTTACAATATCTTAGTATCACTTCAGGATCACAGGCAGAGAAGGTCAGGTAAATGTCTATATCTGCTACCCTTTAAGCAAAAGTGAATGAATAGCACTTCAATCATACGAAATATATATACATGGACATCAAGGATGAATTCACTTTATCTGAAAATACTTGGTCGCCTTGTGAAAGTACCTACCTGTGTAAAAAAAAACGAAAGGCACACCACTTTTCAATTATTACCAAAAACGTAGCAACAAAGCTAACTTCTAATTTGATATACACAAACATAACACCACGCCTGTAATTCCAAGAAGGTTAGGCAGAGGTTTTTCAGTAATACACCTAAATGTCCCTAGTTATGATTAATGCGCACCGATTACCACCAGCTGGACGCAAATCCAAACTCCGCGAGCCGCCACTGAGAAATTCCAGATGAAAAAATTCAAAATCACTTTGCCCGAGCTGGTTACGGGACCCAGGACCTCATGCTCAGCAATAGAGCTTGCAATCAATAGACCAATGCTACGATGCAATCTGATATTCTCTAACACGCTTTCATTGGTTCATCTGTAACTATGTAAAAACATCTTAGAAGTTAAATTTGATCCACTTCCCGATTTTCGATTAAGCTGAAATTTTGCTTAGGTTTAGTTTCGATGACAATGCATGGTTAGCTAAGTGACGTCATTCTAGTTCCAATATAACAGAATCCCGAAGATGATAGACTAGTTATTTTTTATGCTTTTACTTGACAATAATATGGGTATCAAATGAAAGGGTTTACTGAGAAAAACACGAGAAATAAAATTACGTCAGTCTAAAGCGTGTTTCTTTTTTTTAATGTAATATTATTTTACCTACGTTGCAATAACTTTACTATCCATTGAAATTTGAACATCTTTATCACAATAACACAACTGCACTAATGATATTTAAAACAAATTCATTATACAACTAACAAATATATTCCGAGTGGACATTCGTCACGCGCCCTAACCCTTTCCCTCCCGGAGTGGGTCGAAAATGCCCGCTGTGCTAAATCCAAATGAACGTAATAATTGACGCTGCCCATTCAACGACGACCTTTGGGCATGTTTGACATGGGCTAGGACAGAATGGCGTGGAGATTTATTTACAAATGATTTATTAGTAATCCTAATTTCTGATTATTTGTAGTGCTATGTTGAGTTACATTAAACCTACTTCGTCACAAATGCATAGATTTATTTCTATTAAGAAAAAAATATTTTTAGTGGATTCTATATGTAAGCATGAGTAGTAGTGAGTGGGCAAATAACAAACGCTCAAAACAAAATACTCAATTTGACATAAAATTATGCAGTGGTAGTAAATGCAAACGTGTTAATTTATTTTTGTCAAGATAATTTTAATAACAAAAACGTTTAATGACCTAGTATTAATTACCAAAAGTATCATCATAAATCAGAAGCAAAATGCAAGCAACCCTACCAAAAGGACTTAATGCCCAACAATGATTAAGACCCGTAAAATACTAAAACACGTCCTCTAAAATCTGTTCTAACCCGCCCCTATACTAACAAGCGGGGGTGACATAATCGGAGAAACAAATCTGGCTACTGGTGCTGCATATAAATGATGATGATTAATTTGTTCTTCGCAAATGACAAGAAGGGTTAAAAGGCAAGGGTAGGGGGCGTAATTTTGCCACTTGTACCAAATATCCCCGGTATGCAGGAGTGGGGTTGAAATTTGCGCAGTTTAATTTCCAGTACGGTACTTTTGTACTTTCTGATTGCCTTTGTGGATCCTTGGAGTTTGATGGAGAGATATTTCCGACTCCAGAGCTGTATTAATTACGATTGTGATAGAATTTGGAATGGCAGCCGTTTCGTAACAATGGTAATACAAAGTTTCGTTGTCTTTGATCCCGACAATGGGGTTGATTTTATTGTGATTTAAGAATTTGGTAATTTGATGATTGTACTGATGTAATTTGTGGTATTAAACCGAATTTTGAGCATTCTTTAAGCTGTTTTTTTTTTCACAGCCTCTCATCAGATTAACTGTATAATATTACATTTTACTACTCAAGATGTTGGTTTTTTTTTTTTTAATTTCTCAGTAGAACCCTGAAGTCTTGGTTTGTCTCCAAAGGCTCGCCCCCTATTACATGGGAATTAAATATAACTGGCAAAATGTGGGTGTACCATTAGCTGAACACTTCAGCCTAACACTTCGTGGAAATACAGGCTTTTAATGCCTATGTTATAATTAGTTTCTTTTGGTTACTGCATTGGAAAGCTCTATAAGGGAACATCACTTGAAATTAAAGGTTTTAGAAAATACCAAAGATATCTTATCGCAGACATCAGGTACTCAGTTCACCAATCATCGCCGTCGATATTAACCCCCTTACAACCGATCTTACACGTGGCGCCCACTTGACACTTACCCTTTACCCACAATACATTACAGCAAAACAAATAAATTGAAGATTGAATCCACCACGCCCATCACGATCTAAAAGCGTAGGCAATCCTTTAACATCGATCGTCCCCAGTCAGCGGTTCGCGAGACATTTGCAATATTCTTAAAAACATTTGGGTCCCGTCGGCTATCGTGTCGCGCTCGACATCATATAGGGAAAGAATTTGCAATTCGTATAATAAGTTTCACTCTATACCGTTTCGAGACCGCCGTCAGCTTTTTAGGGTTAAGTGGGAGGTGAAAATGAGGTATTTGTGAATTGGGTTGTTATAATTTTGTATTTGTGTGTCCTAAGTGTTAATCATTATTAGAAGGGCGAGTTGATCCATGAAAAATAGTGTGGATAGGATCATTACTAAATTGTATGTACAATGCCTACTTTTCTTTTCAGTAGTGCTTTGTCAGAACTTCATACTTTATGATCCCAATGATTGGGTCTCCTTACTTTTTAAAATTATTTTGGTTGAACATAAAGAACACATAGTTGAGCACGTGAATATAATTATTTGTTTACATACCTACATGTGAATATGAGTCGATTCCAGGTAATGCAAAATTCGTGACATTATTTAGCTGAATTTCAGTGAAAATGATTTTAAATCCCTGTTAAAAACAATAGCTTTAAAATTCACAATTTCCTAATACATAAATAGTTCATAGAAAATACAATAAGACAGCTAGGTCAAATACTCCACATGCCTTCGCATTTCCAATGTGTTTTCAATAGGAATTCCTTACAGTTGTATTTAAGGTTGAATCTGATAGCACCCACACACTATGTAGGTACTCTACGTAGGAGCCACCCGATAATATTAACGATAGACAGGCCTCTCGTCTGCTCTGACTGATACTGATCGTATTAGTTTATTTTATTTTTGGTCTAAGGGCAAAATCTGACGGATATGGTGTTGTGTGAAAAGATTTTTCCCGACGTAAGAGTGTGACATCTACCGTCACAAGAAGGTAGACGAGATAGAAAACCAACAGCCAGGTGGGTGAATTCAGACGATCGCGGGTAAGACGTGGATGAGACTCGCGCATACCAGGGCAGCTTAGCCCCAAAGAGAGGAGGCCTTTACTCCAGCGGGTGAAACAACGCTACCAATGATGATGATCATGAAGTGCGCTCTTGTTTATGATACGTAAGGAGGTGATAACAAAACATTATCACCTTATTGGTGAGGAGTTTCGGTAAGGTCCAGTGCGTAGGACTTGCAACCAGCGTGCGTGTGTGACCAGATGTATGAACGTGGACGAGGCAAAAGGAGTATGTAAGGATCGTAGCAGGTGGGGTTCCGTGGTTTCTGCCTACCCCCATGGGAAACAGACATACGTTTTTGTATGCATGTGATAAAAAACATGAAATGGCTTATGAGGTACTAACTACTACAAACTGGAAACCACGTTTAACTGCACCTCTTTAGGGTTTTCTTAATAAGTCACGAGAAGAATTTCTCACGTTAACAAAAATTGCGCAAACAAATTCCGCCCAAACAAATAATCTCCGAAAAAAATCAGGGAAACACAGTGACACAGGAAGTGTGACCTTTTGAAGAAAACTAGACAAAAACGATGCGCACAATATTTTAAAAGGTGGGTAGACGAGACAAGATCATGTGAACTCGCTACTAAGAAACCGAGTGCGTCTACCCACACATGACAATTAAGATAAAACGGTGCAACGAACATCTTCATATAATAATGTACTTTATGAAACTACTATTTTTTTGCTATTGTTACTTGTTAGGTAATGACTTGTTTATGTGGAGACTGGAGATGCTTCGGGAAAGTTCTTGTAAGACTTTAGAGATTTTGTAAATGACGTCCGGTTTTTGAATGACATTATAATAATGTAGGTACTTCCTGAGTCTTATTTTATCGAAGATTTATTTTTTACACGAAACATGCATTTTAAACATCAAAGTCAATGATTGAATGCGCAACACCACAATACACTCCAAGACAGGCATCACCGATGTTGGCGATAGGTCTGCGAAGTTCAAATGGGACTGCGCTGGGCACATATCCAGGATGGGTCAGGGCAGATGGGCCAGAATCGTAACACACTGGGTTCGTGAAGACTGTAGTCCTCACCGAGGCAGTCCCAAGAACTCTGGCGTGAAGATTTGGATTCGTTCCTGACTGTTTGGCCAGAGAAGGCAAAACACGGGGACAGTTGGAAAGGAATGGGGGAGGCCTTTGCCTAGCAGTGGGACATAATAGGCTAAACACAAAAATAATGCTTACGTTTGGGCGCAACTCGCCTGATGTAGGCGATGATGTTGCCTAAGATGGAGCACGCCTAAAAGATATCGCTTCACTCCAACCTTGAAGAGATCTAGATTAAAATGATCGATGGTAGCATAGCGCATAAGACAATTAAATTGTTGACGGTGTAATACCTACAAAAGGTGCCCCTTTTGTAGGTATTACACCTGTATGTGACATCCTAAAGCTCTTCCTTCTCTGTCAGTTAAGGCAGTCGTGTGGTTTAAGTATGGCTCCAGACGAAGGGTATCCACGAGACGCCTGTCATCTTTATCTATGTTTATTTTTCAGGATAGTTGCAATTAAAAACAGTGTCTCATTAATACTTTGCTTTGAACAAATTATTATTATGTAAATAAGAGCATAGCCAAGTAAATACAGAGTAGAAATACATAGAAATTAGAAAGAGCTTAGAAATTTGCTGTTCCATACATTTTGACCATTTAAGTATTGTAGTTTTGTAGGAAACAGCTATTTTTTTTATAACCCCCCCCCCCCCCCCCATATAAATTTTTCGTCGGTTAGGTTCATAATGATGTACTAAAGTCGTGGTGACCGTTTATGCGTTGGTATCCCTTCCACCCCGTATACCACAATAAGCAGATGTTTACTTTAACGAGCCAACTCATCATAACACATGCCTCTTAAACTACCGTCACCTCAACCGATCGTTATCTGGCTCATCTTCCACTAACCCAAAAAAAACTTCGTTAAAACTAGTGCACGTGCTGCCCATAGCACGGACTTATTACTGCATAGATAAAAATCGCCTTAATTTTACAAGAAACGTATAAACCTTTGTTTAACTTTAACCGGGCACTGTGGTAACGACCTCTTTAGTATTAGCGGCACGCCCGCTACCGGTTATACTGGCGTTTTTTGTTCTAAACCATACCTAGTTTGTAGGGTTGAACGTCGATAGAGGAAAGATAATGTCTACTTGTGATTTTGGGTGAAATAAATCGAAGGTGATCCGAGAGAGAACCAGAGTTATCGACATAGCTCACAGAATCAGTAAGCTGAAGTGGCAATAGGCCGGCCATATTAGCCGTAGAACCGATGAACGTTGGGGTAGACGTTCTTGAGTGAAGACCGCAAATCGGGTGGGACGCCCTCAGGCTCGGTGGACGATCTTCGCAGGGTGGCTGGTACCAATTGGATGACAGTTGCCGAGAATCGAGTTGAGTGGCGTGCGATTGTGGAAGCCTATGTCCAGCAGTGGACTGCTGTAGGCTGATGATGATGATGATAATGAAATCGAAGGGTAGGCTATGACGTCAGTAGCTTTGTACTCTATTACATCTAGTAGTACAGCTTTAGAGGATCTAATATAACTACACCTTAAAGCTGTTAATGTAACCACTGCTGACACTAGCCTCTGAGATAGATAGAGTGAGTCATAATCTACTGCGACAGGAGCCCAATGCGATTTTATGGATTTAACATGTCTTTTTCATATGAATTTTTGATTCTAGAACTGCGGATGCCATTCCGGTTTAGGGTTTAGCCGCGTCTGTCAGCAGCACAGAAACAGAGCGTGTTGCCGCGTGCGATAGAATTCCTGTTCTCTTTCTTGTTCTAGCAAAAGACGGTTCTGAGCGACAGAAAAGCATAGGAGTATGGAAAAATGCGAGTCTATGCTGATAAAATTATGTGGCTGAGCCCTTACTCACGATGTTTTC
The DNA here is from genome assembly GCA_950022335.1 of Eurois occulta. Lineage (NCBI taxonomy): Eukaryota > Metazoa > Arthropoda > Insecta > Lepidoptera > Noctuidae > Eurois > Eurois occulta. The sequence goes on from OX465496.1 coordinate 10,869,492, forward strand.
TTAACTGTTTTTCGGGAAGCGGCGATTTAATTAATATATTAAACTAATTAAAACGCCTGCTTAGGTTCGAACCCACTAACCGCTACTAGTAATTCGAGGCACTTGTCTTTCACTGCTCAAAACACACATCATTGCCATTAACAAAATAGAAAATCTCGCGGGCCACCCCTAATTCTTCGTTTAATTGTTACGACTCAGCTATCATGAATATCATCTTAGACTTCATGGGAACTCGGTTCCGCCATTTTTCGACTTTTGTCGGTACAATGTCGAACGAAGCCACATCGTGTTTTCTCGGTAATGAATGAGATAATGTGTAGCACGCACTGTCCTCTCGTTTTTGTGACATTTCTACATCATTATAGTGTTTATTGTCATTTTTAATGTTAACACGAATGTTCTTAATGACTTTTATTGTCTTAAAACGGTAATTTCTTGAGAAATGTCCTGTTTTTTTTGGTTTGTTTTTCAGCCTTGTTTGACGTCAGTTTACTAATTTAAACATAGAGTTTAGGCCGTTCGCTAGGTTAAATCCAACTTAACCAATTAAGGTACCACATAACTTAACATAACGCCTGTAATCCGGAAGGTTTAGCCAGAGGTGTACCTAATAGTACACCCACATTTCGCCAGTTATGTTTAAGTCCCATGTCATAGGGGGCCCGCCTATTGACATCAACAGGGCACCGTTCCAGACTGTGTGGCTGCTGCTGAGGAATTTCTGATGGAAAACCAAATAACACTACCCGACCCGAGAATCGAACCCAGAACCTCTTGCTCTGCATAGTAAGGGTACAATTCCGAAAGAAACTGAAAACCGCGGCGGTGAAGTCGCCCAATGGCTACTGTGAAGCTAATAGCGCTAGGAAAGCTGGTACCAACAATCGTCATTGGATGAAAATCTGGTACCTACCTAATGTCATTTTATATTTTAAAATAGCCTGACTTCATTGGTCAGAATGAGACCTAGCTATGGTCACGCCACCTACAATTAGCTCTTAACGCTCTTTCCCATTGCTGTCACAGACCACAGCGACACAAATATGTTTATATGTAACTCTATGAAAACGTCACTTCACTAGATGGCGACATTGCCGTTTTATTAGTAAGTTTGATTGAGCAGCTAAAACAGTCCTATTTTTTTTTTTGTATATTTTCCAGTCGTCTGAAACGTCTGAAGCTACAGGTTTGTTTGAAACTCACAGAATTGAACGTAAAGTGACAAATTGTCACCTGTAGCATCTACCTTTTGCTATAGTATAACAGAATTCCTGCTTTATTCTTAAACTAATTCATTTCTTCTACATTCTATTAATCATTATGGTTGTGTTGTTTGACGACATGAGAATAAAAATTACTACTCCTTTCCTACTTAGCAAAATGTAATCCAAATTCATGATTGCATTTTGCTGATTCTAACATCATGAATCAGTTAGCTCTAATTTTTGACATTAACAAAATCCTGTAAACAATAAAAAAAAAACTTTATCTCCAGCGTATAGAATTACAATCATCAAATCCCGAAGAAACGATTTTGCAGGAGGAAACAAAAGACTATCAAAAGTGTTCAAAATATTCATAGACCCGGAGTTAGTAATAGGACTATCACAAATTCGCCAGATCGCCACTAAATGAACAGACACGGTACTACCGTGAAACAGAAGTTGAATTTGCGTATTCATAACTGTAAGATGGCCGCTTGTTACACCGACGCGAACTTACTAAATTGGTGAGTGCCAAACGTAGAAGGGCTTCTGAGCAGCAACCAAACGTAAGACAGTATCAGTTTAAAAAAAGTTTAAGAAGTCATTTGTTAATGAAAAACCCTCAAATATTACAAATTATGTTCAAACCAACAGTTTTAAATGTAAGCAGAGCATGCTCAAATAGACACAGTACTAGCGTAAATAAATAAAAAATAATAAAACAACTGTTCTGAATGATAGTTATTATATTATTTCTTAATTTGAGTGTTTGTATTTTTTACATTTTTGTATCACAGTTTAAGCTGTAATGCCATTTGTGTGGTCATCTGCTGACCTATCGACCCCGATGATTAACATATGAATAAGCTGGAAGAAAATTAGTGTTATTTGCAACGACAAATGTAATCACTGATTACATATTTTGTCGTTGCAAAGACCACTAATTTTAATTACTAATTACTAAGTAGTAAGCTTGTTATCAATTTTTGCAAAGTTTCACCAATAGGTACCATGTTCGCAATCCTACACATTACGCGACAGTGTAACAAGCACCAAATATAATGAGTTGCGTCGACGTGCTCGGTCGGGTTCCACCATTCGGAGCGTATTCACCCGTATTCATATTCATTAGGGCGCGAAGGGCCCGCTTGATTGCACAAAGAGCCGACTAATTTGCTCCCGCGACTCCGTCCGGACTAGGCTTAATTTATTTACGGGTTGTTAGCAATGTACTTGTGAGTTATTTGAATTTTGTTTTGTTTTAGAGGTTTTTGAAGGGTTGGATGGGTGAGGAAGATGTTGAGTATGTAATGTGTGTTTAATTACCGCGGCACGGTTGGCGCAGTGGCTGAGCGATTGACTGTTGGCTACGTGTTGCGGGTTTGATTCCCGCACGGAACAAATTGTATGACCTACAGATAGTTGTTCCAGGTCTGGCTGTTTGTGTGTGAGTTTAAGTTTGTAAACACACCCACGACATACTCGTAGGAATATTACAAGCGTGGGCAAAATTAAAAAAAAGGCTTACTTTTTTTTAAATCCTCTTTACAGCAAAAAACTTTAGTTTTAGATGCACTTGAGGTAAACTGCGAAATTAAAGATCATCATCATCGTCCGGTACTTGTCGCAAGTTACTTGGGGTCGACACACCGCATTTTCTTCTTCCATTCTCCCCTATCTACCTATTACACTATATTCTCTTGTTAAACCGCAAAGTTGAGGTTGTTGGGGTAAAAATCTTCAAAAATAGTCAAGCAAAATTGCTTAAGATTTTCAGGAACTCCTAATTTCAATTTTGAAATATATATGGGTTTAGAAACCAACCACCCAATACACCATGAATTCATCAAACGAAAAATATAACCTTTTTGGAAACGGATTGCTAACTTAATAAACATCTTGAATCCTGAAAAATTTAAGTCAAAATATGCAGTCATTAACATTATTTATATCGATTAATCAGCTTTGTTCGCAGCTTCGTTGCCGTTATGTACCTAAAGTATCACATGGAAACGTTTTAAATGTACTACGGCAATCAGAGATAATCTGGTTTCCCGTTAGTGAATGAATTTTCGGAATCGGATCAGTAGTTCCGAAGAAGATTACCCTCTACATACAATCTTACAAACAAATTTGACCTCTTCAAATTAGAAGTAAGTACTGTTATATAATTAGTACCTTACCATTTTGCCAAGTATTCATTCATATATAATAATACATACATTTATACACACTCAGTGATGATTTGATGACACAATACCCATTCACAGAGACTTTAAACCTTCAGCGATCGTCATCCACGTAAAATTCCCACATAACTTTACCTATTAACATGATAGGCGGCTATCAACAATTGTGTATATGCAAATACCAGGTCTAACCAACTACATCCAACTAGTGATGGACGATGCTTACAGTATCGATACAACAGGATGCGATACTCCGATATTTTGGATCGAATCGGTATCAAAAAATTGGATCTATAGTGTTACATTGTCCTAAATGACATGATCAGGTAATTCAAAAGAATACAAAGGGGATTACAAATAAGATTACAAAACAATTCCTGGATTTTACCTAGAGGGATTAATAATTACGAAATTATACCTGCATTTATATCAATCGAAATTATATATACAAATGCAGGTATCATGAATCCCAGAGGATGACACGATACGATTCCATTTTTGGAGAATCGTATCAAAGCCATTTGATACGACGTTGCGACTCGGATCGATCCAAAATATCGATAAAAATGTAAGTATCGTGCATCTCTTTAACCAACTATATCTACTCAACTAAATACGCAACTATAGTTGGTACCAACGCATTGTCGAATCAATAGCCATTTTGAAGCACGCTCTGTTACGGGCGGATCGACTTAATTATTGAATTAGCATTTAAATTATTTTGGGAACCGTTCATTTGTAACTAATACAAATAGCGAGCCGCATGAATAATGTTGGGTGCGAGGAGGTACGAAGGTAATGGTTTAGATTAGATGAGAGTGTATCCTGTTGTAGGAAACTATTTTATGTAGGCAGGTAGTAGGATGCGTAAATTGAAAGTGCTGAAAAAAAACAAAATAAAGTTAATGAAAGAAACTTAGAAAAATGAACTGGATAGTTTCGTTTTGAGATTAGTTATTAGTAATGGGGTCAGTGAAACATCATTCTCATTTTGGGCCAGTTGGTAAAAAAATTATCAAAATAGACTACTATGCCATTTATAAGCAACTGGCGAGCCATGATTCAAGAAACATTCCAATTTTACGTAACAATCGTCCTTCTGATTTTCTCTGAAACGGGTGGTTTTATATTAAAATTAAAGACTAAAACCCGTATCTGTAAACAAATCAAAGTGATAACTCAGTATTTATGATACAATTTTTATCCTGTACTTCTTTTAGTGATTGCTTGAAACTGTCAAAAGTTAGAATTCTTTGACGGTTCTTAAGTATTTCGATTAAATTCTTGTCTATTAAAAAAAAATGGATTATTACCTAATTACTTAAACTCAACTAATTACTTTTACTTGACTATAGATTCGGGTGTTAGATACAGCGCAGGTAGCGTAAATATAAATACGCTAAGAGAAGAAAACCACGAAATAAAATACCGCAGGTAGCTCTCTTCTTAATTGGGCACATCCAAATTTTCTAATTTCGTGATCCTAAGCCTATGACGCACGAATACGTGCCGCCTTGCTGACGCGAATATTAAGTGCTATGTACTACTTTTATGTAAATATAGGCTTAATAAGTTACTCAATTTCGTCGAAAAAAAATGTTTCAAGTATTTTATATTCCTCTAACCGGAGATATTAACATAGGCCGCGTGGTAAAGAAGTTTAATCGACTATAATCATCTGATTAAAAGTATTATTATATTTTAAATTTTCCTATATGTATCAATTACTGGTGGTTCTCTATTTATGGATGTGTATATCATCGTGTGGGGAAATAATTGTCTCTTTAGCTGGGCACTTATTTGGGTAGGAAACGCAAACGGAATAATTTTTACGTTTTAGTCAAGTGTGTAATGAATACTATATTTATTTTCTATTTCGAAGTGACACGTGTAAAGTTTAGTAGTCTAGTCATATACAAGGTCAACAATTTGGATTGAAAATAATGCCTATCAGGCTGTCAGTAACATTGGTCCAAGCAGACTGCCGGTCATAGTAATTGATCTATCAAATTCACTGAACACAGTCATCGGCTTCTCTTATTCATCCATTACCAACCTTGCGAACATCGTCGCTTTACCCAGCTTTGATATTTTGCAGATCTTCGAAAAGCCATGATTCTATGTACAGTCTCTCCATATTTTTCATGCACGGCACAAAAACTCCTAATAACAATACCACTTTACGCAAAATACAGAAAACAAAATCACCCAAATAAGTATACATCTACCAAAAACTTTCACAGCTACCACTAGATCATCTATTGCTTTGTTTTCTTGTACCTCAGACCTTTAACAGTCCATTGCTAGACGTAAGTCTCCACATATTGAACACCACTGCGCTCAGGGCCACTCTCATACATCCCTTTTCAACCACCCTGCGAAGTACTTCGCTTTACCCACCCAGCCAGCTTCAAAGACCTTCGAACAGCCATAATTTTTCCTGCACGCTATTGAAAAGCTCCTATTAAGAATACCAATTTACGCACAAGGCAAAAAAACCTCACGCAAATATGCACCTTCAGAAAAACCCACACAGCCACCACTAGATCATCTATTGCATTGTTTCCCTGTACCTCAAAGACAGTTACACGAAACAATCGTATTTCAATAAGTAGCAGATGGGTTGTCACGAGCCGTCACGAAGCATTAAAATCGGTGTTTCGACGGCATAGGTCATTAATTCCTATGTTTATTGGGCCATGATGCACGAACCTTGTACTTAGCAGTAGTTGTGTTTATTGTGTGGATATCCGCCGTTTTAGGTTAGGTGTTCAATCTGTATTGGTTGTGGATTGTTTGAAATTAGTACTGCTGGAAATTTTGGTTTTAAACCTTAAAGGCGTGGAAAGAAGTAGCTCTTTTCTATGACTACAATATCGGCCTCAATAACGTAGGTACTGAAGAGAGCGAGAGAGAGTCTGCTATATAAATTAATATAACGCGCCTGTAATCCCCGTAAGGTTGGGCAGAGGTGTACCTAATAGTACAGCTGCATTTTGCCAGTTATGTTTAAGCCCCATGTAACAGGAGGCGAGCCTATTACCATCAACCGGACACAAATCTAGACACAGTGGCTACTAGGTACTGAGAAATTCCTGATTGAAAAACCCAATAGCAGTCTGCCCGACCTGAGAATCAAATCCAGGACCTCATTCTCAGCAGTTGCGCTTGAGACAACTAAACCAATTAGGTAGTCTTAATTGACCATTGCAATTGAGCCGTATAAATTGTTGTTGTTTCTTAGACACATAATGCCTCTAAATCTCATTCACAAGTTTAATTATATAATTTAAAATCCAAATTCATAAGAATATATAATTTTTTTCTTCTTTTTCTTATTACAATACACACTATTTGGACTCCGTTTTCTTTTACCTTTTTATTTGTGAATTCGTGGATGTTGTGGGTTACATGCGTAGTAACATAATTAAGGAATAGATTGTGTATAAATGTATTTCTAATTATTGTGCGAATTTTAGAATATCTAGTTAAGCTTGGCATATAACTGTTTTTGTCCCTAACAAATAAAATAAAAATAAAGAAATGTTCAATTCTGCATGGGTACCAAGTCACAAACAACTGTTGGTTAAATTACGCCAATTACATTGACTCTTAAAGAATAACAGTTCAAAGGCTGGAATTATTAAAATTTAAAATCTGAATGATGAACAGCCACATATTTCTCTTAGCCATATTTTTAAAGCAATCACCACCAAAATTCAAGCAAGCTAACCGAGCACGAGTAGCCAAGGAGCCCAATAGCCAAATAAGGGTAACTTCAAACGGATCTTCACACCCTTTGGCGGGTGGCCCGCGCGTGCCGTATGTTACAACTTTAAACGCAAGTTTAAATTTGAACCGAGATTAACGTAACCGCTGGCCTTAATTGAAACGCTAGGAATCCTTTGTAGCATACGGCTGAATTATAACGAAGAATGGGAGGGATTAGTTAAGTTTTTTAATTAGATGAAGGGATTTGATTTTGGGTATTGTGTGGTGATAGAAAATATTCGAACCATTTGATGTATGTAGAACTCGACTGAAGAGTTAATCAGTGATGTAATCTCGTTAACCTTTTTCAGAAATTTGTTACGCCTTTTATAAAATCAGAAACTATAGTTCTAAGTGCAGCTCATTTGTCTTCGTATTAGGTGGCTTTATGGTTTTCCTTTAGGTTTTATGCTATTAATCTCATTTGTTGTGTTTTTTTAAGTATTTTGTTTTTTTTTCTGCAAGTTTGAACAGCAATTCCAAGACATCTTCTCAAGTAAAAAACATACGGCATATAATTTGGCATTGTATTTTTCACTATTGACATCAACCCGTACTGGGCCCACGTAGTGGATTATAGCCCATTCACTCTCATAGGGAGGCCTATGTCCCAGCAGTGGGAACATTATAGGCCGATTATGATTGTATATTAATACATAAGTCCTAAACAAACAAATCATTGCTTCCACCACCGAAAGTTTGCACCTACTCACCAACAGATGGCGCTACTAACAACTATCAGCCAAACGTACAAAAAACAAAATGACATCACAGTATTACAATCTTATTACAAGACAAGTACCTACAAATATTTAAGTACATGATAATATTTTTCGTGCGAAAAAAAGGCTTGCAGCTATATTTTTAAATGCATTCTTGGAGAAGGAGCGGTCGCGTGGGCTGCATTACAATTAGGTATGGGTATGATACTAAAACCAAGTTAATCTGATGTTGGTGTTACAGAGATAAATGTGTTTTTGTTTTATCTTTTGTTGGAGGTGTTGAAAGTTGTTTTTTATAGGAGTAATGAGGAAAATCTCATGCTGTTTAAGTGGGTAGCAGAATCACTTCACTTGAGCCCAACTGACTTCTAGTGCTGGCCCTGTCCATAATGAGAAAGTAAAAGTACTGTTAAATTTGACATTAACATAATATCGCGCTTGTATTTCCCAGAAGAGTAAGGCAGAGGTGTTCCATAGTACCTACACCCACATTTCACCAGTTATATTATAAGGTCCATACTTCCATGTAATAATGGGTGAGCCTATTGTCATCAATCGAACACAAATTCAGATTCCGGGCAGCTACTGAAAACTTCCTGAAGGAAAAGCCTAATACAACTTATTCCGACCTTGGAATCGAACCCAAGACCTCGTACTCGCTCCGCTGAAGTGCTTACGATGACTAGATCAAGTAACGATGCAGTCGAGGCAAATTATGTATTTGCGTATTCACACAATTACTTTAAAAAATTGTTCTATTTTCTATTCTTCGAGCCGCGATGTTTGTGACAGATGTACAGTCGCCAGCACATCAAGTTACCACAAACTGTTCAATTTCTTCAAATAATTTTAAATCATATAATGTTGATGGTTCGAGTTCAATATCGAATGAGAAAATTTGACAGTTTGTAGTAAACTTGATGCGCTGGCGACTGTACCCACCTACTAAAGCATTATTGCGGCCATAAGACAACGCACTTAAGTATCCGCCACGCTTCAAGAATAGTCATAGGACCGACCTACCCAACTTTAAAGGCCCCGAATCCTCAGACAACGCAGCAGGTGAACGCATGAAATCGGTCACGTGTCCACTTTTCAGATGCCGCCCGTAATGAAATAATTCATGGAGATGCGCAGGCGCAGCGATCGGGCTGATAACGAGATGCGTGACTGTGTTGATGTGACGCCAGATGGGTTGGTTTGGTGTGAAATGATTTATTTCATTTAGAATTTGAGAAGCGGTACGTGTTTTTCTTTAATGAACACGTTAGATTGTGTAGTTAGGTCCTCTTGAAGGTAGTCTGATATTGCGTTACCATCAATTTGACATTGTTCTTTATTCTGTTTGCAATAAGGCTGCCGTTGAGTTGCTGCCACTGAGTCACCATCATCTGCCTGGCCTTTTCCCAACCGTTGTGGTCGGCTTCCAGTTAGTACTGGGTAATACGGTACCCCATGGAAAAACTGACTGTCAGACTTTCGGGCCACTGGACTACCTGTAAAGTTTGCCACTGACTAGTCCGACAAAATAACAGTAATCTTAAGTCGCATTGCCTTATGTTGATGTTAGGTCCTTTTCTCAGTTTTTTTACCTCTGGCAGGACATCATATAATTGAAATATTCGTAGCTTCTGGGTGAAATATATTTTTAAAAAACATTTTGAAATTAAATATCGTAGGTTAACAAATTATGCCACATTAAATCTCTTTAGTGAGGCTCAGCAAAACGTAATAACACTTCTTAATAACATAACTATTACAATTCTAGAACCTACCTATATAAATAGCCATTCACAAACCATATAAGATGTGAAACTTAAGTAATAAAAAGTGGTGGAGCGTCTCAACCACGCATATCATTTTAATGAATGAGCGTAGGCAAAAGGCAACGCCCCAGACTTAATAAAATTGTCATAAAGCTATGATACAAAAAAAAAGGAAACAAATCCGGCTTGTAAAAAAAAACTTACAAGAATAACAACAGAACAGATCTATAAAGAAGTATAAGAAAGTATGCGCTCCGGGAATCATCGTCTGTATGTCATATTCATTCATATTTGAAAATACGAACGCGTTATTCTGAGATATAATCCTACTAATATTATAAATGCGAAAGTTTGTGAGTATGGATGGATGGATGTTCACGCAGTACTACTGACCGGATTTGGATGAAATTTAGCACACAGATAGTTTATAACCTGGATTAAAACATAGGATACTTTTTTTCCTGGTAGTGCGATCCCGTGGGACAATTACTGAACTTACGCGGGTGAAGCCGCGGGCATGAGCTAGTCTAACATAAAGCTGTTACAAATACTTGCCTGATTTTTTATTATCTAAATTCGAGGGGAACGCGCGGGTTCGCGAGAAGTGGAAGAAGTGGAGGGAGGCCCAGGAGTGCAGGAGTGGGACAGAGAAGGCTAGAAAAAAAACCAGAAAATAACATTTAACTGTATGCAATTACAAGAAACTTTGGAAGTGAAAAGATAACGACCTGCAACTGGAGTCTGAACCTGAAAGATAGAATACTTAAAAATGCGCACAATGATAGGTGAATTACTACAAAATTTCGCGGCAGAACACAATTTAAAGCGGCGCGACGCTGATTTGAAAGCACGAATGTTACCGAAGCGCATACATTTTCTGGTTTAACTGCACTTCATTGTTAGGAAGCTGGTGTAAAATGAGAAGTAAACTCATATTTTTTTCTTGTTTACGACATGTAAGATAACCGACTACTGGATAAAGTAAAAGATCTATGATATTTTTAACTTTTTCTGATTACGGTTTTGAATAACAATGTTTGATATTTTCTTTATTTTGAAGGTTATGTCCGCTGGGTTGATTAACTGCTTGGTCTCACGGAAATTCTGTTTTTATGATAAATTGTTTATTTAGACGATGTTATAATGTAAATCATTGATGTCATGTTCAACAAGACTTTTTTTATTGAACGGCAAATTATTGCACCATATTTTTTTCCATCAGGAATTTTTGAGTAGCAGTCTGGATTAGTGACCGGTTGATGAAAATAAACTCGCCCCCTTTTAGAAGACTGAGAGTGCGCTAAAGGTATACCTCTGCGTATCCATTCAGGGATAACAACCGTGAATATTTTTTTTATACCGTTGATATGTTTTTGACTGTTAGTCTCGTGGTCGCAAGCGCGACTGCTGAGCGTGGGGTCCTGGGTTCGATTCCCGGGTCGGGCCAAAAATGCTATTGGGTTTTTCCATTCGAAATTTCTCAGTAATAGCCCGGAGTTTGGAAGCTGGCGGTATGAGACGCCCGTGCCGCGGAAAGCACGTTGATCCGTTGGTACTGCGCCTGATCTCTCTCCGGCCGTGTCGGATAACCGATAGGAAGGCATTCCCATCGGTTATTTAAGAAATGGAGAGTAGACCTGCGTCTGCGTACACATTTGTGCACTATAATATCCACCGTAACCGAAAACGGTCAGAAGGCCTATATGCTTTTCGAGGGCACTTTTACTTTAAATACATGTTTTTAATTTGAGACTTACTACTTAAAACACCTCCACGACTTCCTTACTATTCAATGTACACATCAGCGCCGTGTTTCGAGTGCGTTACATTGTGTCCTACCGTAAAACGTGATTTTTCATCCCAAAAAAAGTCGTTTCCCAGCAATATTTTTTTGCGTAAAGTTACTCAGTTTGATGTATACATATAATGCTTGGTTGACGGCTTCGTTAAGGGTCTTGTTATACCGTTTATTATTGAAAAAGGCAAAAAGAACTCAAAGCGAATCTCCGGTGCTTAGTCTTCTACTAAACACGAGCCAACCTCCAATCTACAAACATTACAAGGGAATGAAACCTCAAAACTAAATTACAGAAACTCAATAATGGACTGTACAAGCAATAATCTTTGAAATCACAAATCAAGTTGTAAGCCGAACGCTTTCACGAGCACCGTAGGCGGTTCACTAGTCGCTTCCAGCCATTACTAATGACATACGGACCGGTAGAACGGACAGCCGAACAGCTAACTCGTCACGAATGCCTAGAGCCTAAACGGAGGTAGCTGTTATGGAATATGGTTCCTTTAGTCGTGATGTGTAGTAGTGGGTAATGTGCTGATTTGTTGGCAGAGATTGTTAGTGGTTTTTGAAAGCTGTGTATCGGATTGAGCATTTTTGTCTGCACTGTATACAAGTGAACAAGAATTTGTATGGTATACTACAACTAAAAAACCCGATAACATACTTAGTTTATAGTAAGTAATAACAGTAATATATAGATTTATTGTTATCATATATGTGTCACGATGGGGCTGACATGTCAAGTATGTAAGACCAAAAGCCCCTAAATAAATAAAGGTTAAAACAAAAAAACCCGACTATTGACAAATCACGCTCTAATTAAATACGGGATTTACAAGGTAAAATCGACTCCTCCTATTGTTGAAGTTGGTTAAAATATAGCCTATATTACTCGGGCCATAATAACAAATCGATTTACAACTTATTTATCAATAGTTCAGGCGCTACGGAGGAACATACGTAAATACAAACATACATAGATAGACTGCTAAAATCGTAACCCTTCCTTTTGACTTCACCGTAGTCGGGTAAAAATAAAGTATCAGATGACAATTCATCTGAAACATTATTTTTGGAGGACGACAGACTAACAACTAGATGGGAACACCTAGAGAATGTTACGGGGAAGACCTGCATGGAACTATCGCATATCCAGTGAAGCATGAGACGAAAGATAGGAGTCCAACACTCAGCGGTGAGTGGAACACGATTGTTTATGATATAACCTCCTAAATGTAACTTAGAATAAAGATTTGCATGTTGATAAAATCAACGTATAGGTTTCGTACTTTGACAATATACAAAAATCTAAATATCTTTATTAAAATACTTACATCTCCAGAATTCAGACCATTCCCTTTGATAATAAATAACAATCAAGTGTGATATTTTTACAGCCTCATAAATTCTCTCCTATTAGCGGAGTACTTAACTTTTAATCAACAAGTTTATAGTCTCCCAGTTCAGTTTATATAACAAGTTCTACATAGATTGATTCTGTAAAGCAAGCATTCATAAGTATCAGCATTCACTACCAATGAAGATTCGGTAATGTATGATATAGGTAGATTATGAAACCAGAATTTTGGTTAGGTGTGACGAATTTTGCTATGCCTTTATTTTGGTAACGCTTCGTGTACTGTCGGCTCAACCACAAACAGCAGCGTCATGGTCACCCATGTGATGCTAGATGGCAACGAAAAGACCGGTTTGTATGTAACTCTATAGAAACGAAACATGGGTAGTGGTATTGTCGCTATCACAAAACAGGTATCTCGTTCTGGACTTATACCTTTACTCGATCTTTCCAGCTTCAGAAAAATGTTATAGTTTGCCGACCGGACCGGCTGTGTGTACTTGATATTACGAACAGCTTCGAACTGTCAAAATAGCTAAAATATACGCCGTTTTATTAACACCGGACACAACAATTGCTGGGCAAAGTGTGGGATTCCTTACTCCTCTAGTTTATTGGACGGGAGACGGTGCGTGGGCTTGACGTAGACTCTCGGTGGTCCCATATTTCCATACTAATTATTACCGGACTTGAACAGAAGTTGGTCGTTTTTGGGCTCTGTCACATACAGTGTTGGTTCGTGTAGCAGAAGTCATATATGCAATAAGATATCCTGGATCCTCAGTTTATGGGATCATATGATATTCTTGGAAACTTATTTTGCCAAAGAATTTAAATTAAGCGTTTTTCGATTACAAAGACATGTTAGATTGGATAAATAATATATATTTTCAGTTAAAAATAAACAAAATAATAGGGTTTGTAAAATTAAAATATATATAAAGTATAAAGTAAAAAATAACTTATGAATATCACCCTATCTTTGCTATCGCACAGTCTTCGCCTCCAGCATTCAGTAAACTAAATAGTTCGCGTTCTTGTGTCTCCCGTAATAGCTTCAATGCTACTGAAGTTGGTGTTCTGTCGTCTAAGTCACTTTTTGGAGCAAGACCCAGCGTCGTAAAGGCCCTGCGGACTTGTCCAGCTGATAGCCAACCCCGGTCACCAGGATCAAAACTTTTGATGACCGCTTCTAGGTGCCTTGAAACAATAAAATAAATTGTATATTTTTATTTACTCAGAGGTAGGCATTGTAGTACACGATAAAAACTGTTTTACAAAGTACTATATCTACACACGTGTGAGTGGGTGAGTAGGTACTGCTCTCTTTTCTAGGTAATGAAAACCTGTGTTAAGGAGAAGCAGTCCGTTCCCTTAAGGTATAATGACGTAAAAGTAACATAGTGCTTCTGATGATACAATGTCGATGACTTTGACAGTAAAAAGTATAACATTTAACATAAAACATCACTCCTGTAACCCCCAAAGGGTTAAGCAGAGGCGTATCTAATAGTACACCCACATTTCGCCGGTTATGTTAAAGTCCCATGTAATCGGTGGCAAGCCTATTGCCATCAACCGGTCACAAATCCAGACCCCGTGGCTGTTACTAAGAAATTCCTGATGGAAAACCCAATAACAATTTGCCCGACCCGGGAATCGAACCACTAGACCATTGGTTCCCAATCTATGGTCCGCGGACCATCGGTGGCCCGCAGGAGCTTCGAATATGGTCCGCGAAAGGTTAAAATGTTATTCGTACTTTTAACTAGCACAGGAGATGCAAGCTCAACCCAACCTAATTGAAAACCTATCAAAGGCGAGGTACTAAAATGTTTTGAGCCTGCTGCGCTCGCTCTTGCAAGATTCATAAGCATTTCTGCTAAAATAAATCTACTAATTTATTCTAATTTCTGTATGAATCATTGGTAAATTTTTCGAGCTCACTTCGATCGTCTTGTATCCTTCACTATCTTAGTTCTAAAGGCTTTGACGAAATCAGTAATTCTGAAAAAAATATTAAAACAAAACAACCATTCGAGTATTCACCTTTCTTCGAACAATACAGGAGCTTCACCAAAACCTGCCCGAAAACACATACATTCGTCCAAAAGTTCTGCTACATACGTTTCCGTATGACGTGGTTTGTTGCACATTATTTTAGCAAAAATGAACCTGAGAAAAAAAAACAGTTTTATTAACTGAGACGCATAATTATAATCAGTAAAACTAAAGTTTGGGGAAATATGTGCAGACAAATAAAAAATTAAAATGTGCTTTATAATAAAGCTATGAAAACCGCCAAAACCACACTCAACATTCAAAGGTTGAAGAAGAAGCAGTAACAAAAAATCTATACATTTTTTTTACTAAATGTATATGTACATATAAATGTATACTTATAACAAAAACAATTTTTTTTTCAATTTTTGTCTGTATGTCTATATGTTCCGGTTAATGTCGGAAACGGCTGGACCGATTTTGACGGGTTTTTATTAACAGATAGCTGATGTTATAAGGTCTCTTTGTATGGCTACTTTTATTTAAAAAAAAAGAATTAAAACCCGTAAAATTGGTAACAAAATTCGATTAAAAAAAGAAAGTAATATTTTTTATAATAATTTCACGCAAACGGATGGATTGAAAAGCGTGATGGCTACAGCATGCTTCGCAAATCAATACATTTTTTTTTAAAAAAGGGTGAAAACTGATGTCGGCTGCAAAAAAAGACAGATGTTAAACGGAGCTTAATAAACTAATCCACGGTATAAATAAACAAATAAATACTCGAAAATAAAATGAATACCAGGGAATCATATCATAAAAAGGTAGGAAGCATATAACCAGCATTATTATCAGCAGATTAAACAACGACGTGTTGCTAACAATGATAATGATTTGAGAAATTATTAAATCATTTATTTCAGACATAGATATACGAATTACAACCTTATGAGCTCAGGAATACGACGTTTACGCAAATAGGTTTCTACAGTTTCAGCGCTTGATAAAATTCTGCGTTTTCTCTGAGCTGCGTGTGACGTGTCTTCTATTGAATCAGATCCTCTGCTTATTAGGCATCCACATACTGATATGAGTTCAGGATCTAGTGTTGTGTTTGTCATAGAAATAAAACTGATATTTTTTTGTGTGCCAGTTTCTGAATCCACGGTATAGGTTAGTTGTCCTTCAGATGTCTGGGTTAGGTTTTCGTCAGTTTTCTCTTTACTGGTTTCGTGTTTTTTGGTTTGCTGGCTACTGGATGGGTGTTCCATTATGGTAGGGATGATAAATATCAATGTATAAATACAGTAAAAAATAAATAAGAACTAGGTGTTTTCACGATAAAATAATTACGTTTTTGGCATTTTCATTTTGCTATGTTTTTTTTTAATGTTCGACAGGCCAGACCTTTAAAAAGTTTCGTCACTTCGAGTCTATAGCTTTTACATCCTTTTACGAAGGAGATTTTAATTTGCGAAGTTAAATATGAAATGGTACAGTCACATTCAATAAGGGGTGCCTGAGGTGACTGCCTCGTTAGTCAGATTGGTTGCAAGCGCGACTACTAAGCATGAGGTTCGATTCCCCGGTCGAACAAAGAGCCATTGGGTTTTTCCATCAGGAATTTCTCAGTAGCAGCCACGGAGTCTGGATTCATACCCAGTTGATGGTAATAGGCTCGCCCCCTATTTCAAGGTAGTTAAACAAAAATCTGGAATTATAGATGTACTATTAGGAACACCTCTGCCTAACCCTTCAGGGAATTACAGGCAACACGCCTGTAATAACCGTTGTGTTATAATATTTTATTTTTATTTTTATTCCAAAGTAAATTACTAACGACCACCAAAAAGGAATAATACCAATAAACGATCAATAAAAATATATCAATCAATCAATTGTTGCCAACCTAGCCTAGCTTTAATTATTCCAATTATTGCCGGGTAGTGATACCAATTATTATCGGCTGATACCAATAATTGTCGGTGACAACTGGCAGGCATCCTTGGCTATTCATTAGGCCTGCCAATAGATTATTGATTGGTGCTGATTGTTCGTTCGTATGTGCGTACGTAGTTGGGGTCGTTTGCATGAATCTCTGCCGGTTTTAATGGACAATCTCGACTAATTGTACAGAGTAGTGTACGATTTTATATTGGCTATTGTTTTGTTTTTTATATGGCAGAACATAGTGTCCAATACACGTGTATAACGTATAGGTAATTGCTACCAATTAATTCTGATAACTGTGACTACACCACAGTGGTAGAACCATGTTTTCACATACATTCACGCACACCTTTTTCCCATGGAGTAGACAGGATTATAGAACGCCAGATGCTACGACCCTTACATACACCACTCGCTTCGTCCACATTCCAACATCAGGGCATGCATGTACGCTGGTTGCAACTACTCCGCACCCGACCTGTCTGAAGAAAGTCTCCAAAAAGTTCAGTGTGTCCTTCTAGAGCCTGTTATCAAAAACCAGAAAAGTTCTTTTCCTAATCTCTATTTATGATTTTTTTTCATTAGATGCGCGCCATGTTAATGAGCTACTTCTAAAAAGCCTGCGACCAATTTTTGAAGATGCTAGAATCAAATGTGGTCACGTAGATTATGATTTTATAAGAAGATATATAACATGTTCAGGTGAACAATAATCAAACGTTAATAAAGTTAATCCAAATGATTCACTTCGTTCACATTGTTTAGTGCCAACTACCGTTACCGGACTTGGCCGCCTGTTTTTAAATGAAACCTTATTCCATTCCGAGAATTATTATAATAAACTGTACTTGGGCGACACCTATCAAACTTAACTAGTACTTATTACCAAATACAGCAACAGTTTCCCATTAATATTCTTAATTTACGCATCCACATTTAAAAATGTGACAGAACTCAAAAACGCACGCGTTTTAATAGCGTCCTATATATGTTAAAATACACCTTTTAACTGAACACAAAAACGCTTCCATAAAATGTGGGACAATGTCTTCTAAAGTCAATAAATGCCACCGAATTAATTATCTTGTACGTGCTAAAATACAAAATGGCTGCCGTGAAAGTTTGACTGCTCTGTGCAATTAGTGCTCGCTTACAAATTGTCCGTTCGGTCGTCATGGCAAGTGCTTCAAATTGCGGATAATTGATCGCCAATGAGTCCACTAACTCACATGACTGTGGCAAATAATGAGCAATGTCATGTGTGACAATGGACCACCTCTGTTTCATGTGTTCATCTACAGTCCTTTCGCTATTATTTACCCTATAAGCCGTTATCCAAAAGTCTCGGCACTGAGTGACAATACCCCTTTGTCAGTCAGTTGTGAAGGGCAGAGGCAGTCGCTCCATGTAAAATACTGATATTCAGCTGCATCCAGTTAGACTGAAAGCCGACCCCAACATACTTTGGAAAAGGGCAGGCAATGAGCAGTAATCCAACAGTCACCGTATAGTAACGAGAATAAAGATCACATTCATTTTGACAGAGTTGTCAGTTGTAGCAACGTAACGTAAAGGTCACTGTGATGCAGAATCAAAGGAAAAAGAACTTTGGAACGACTGTATGTTGTGTTGTGACGTGTTAATGAGTGTGGATGAAAAAGGAAATTGATGTCAAAACAAGTTAATAGGAGGTTGGTCAATGGCGGAGTATAACACAATAGAACATAACGAAATAACTGTAATGATTGTTTTGAAACTGACAAACTATGTTACAGTGACCGATTGATTCATTCCCCTATTTATCATATGCTGATTAACAGCAGCTAAGCTTAGTGATATTTACAAGAAAACGTTGGTTTCTCTGGAGATTAACTCAGGTTCGGTAGCAGGGGCTCTGGGTTCGATTTCCAGGTTGGGCATAATGTTATTGGATTTTTCCATCAGAAATACAGCCTCGGAGCCTGGATTTGTGCGCGGTTTATGGCAATAAGCTCACCCCCTATTACATGGGCCTTAAAATATAACGTGCAATATGTGGGTGTACTATAATTTACACCTCTGCCCAACCCTTCTGGGTTTACTCAGGAATTTCTCAGTACTAGCCCGGAGTCTGGATTTCTGCTCGATTGATGGCTATAGGCTTACCCTTTTCCAATTGAGACTTAAACTTAACTGGTGTCAAAGGGGTGTACTAAAAACCGGCTGAGTGCGAGTCGGACTCGCGCACGAAGGGTTCCGTACCATTATCTATAAAAACGGCAAAAAAATCATATCTGTTGTATGGGAGCCCCCCTTATTTTTTTTTTTTTAATTTTTAGTATTTGTTGTTATAGCGGCAATAGTAATACATCATTTGTGAAAATTTCAGCTTTCTAGCTATCGCGGTTTATGAGATACAGCCTGGAGACAGACAGACAGACAGACAGACAGACAGACAGACAGACAGCGAAGTCTTAGTAATAGGGTCCCGTTTTACCCTTTGGGTACGGAACCCTAAAAATCACCTCTGCACCTCTCATCCTTCGAGGAAATTAGGGCGTGATGTTATGTTGTTGTATTTATGTAAAATAGTTACTAAATCTGTCCTAGTCTCGGTCCTTATTGTAAATAGGACACTCTTACGTCAGAGCAAAGTTTGACGTCACAATCTAAATTGGCTAATAAGTGTAGAAACATCGTCATTGATGTAAGTCTGATTCGTCTAATATAATAATACGAAATATTATGTACTTTAAGAAATCTTTCTAGGGTTTCGCACCCCAAAACTTGCCAACGGGACCCTAATAATTAGCGTCCGCTGTCTTTTGAACCGTGATAGGTAGACGACGCTGAATTTTCACAGTGTATATCACTCATCTGCCTAGTCTTTTCCCAACTATGTTGGGGTCGGCGTCTACTCGGATTCAGCTGAATACCAGTATTTTACATGGGTAATAGTGCTGGGTAAAACGATACCCCTTGGTAAGACTGGTTGTCAGACTTTCTGGCCACTGACTTCCTGGACTTCCTGTAACGACTGTCAAAGATCTACAAATGACAGCCGGGACCAACGACTCAACGTGTTTTCCGAGGCACGAAGGAAACTCGGTATGTAATTGGTGGTCACCCATCCACGGTCCAAGCGCGGCTTAACCCAAAGATCGACCCGAGTGGCTGTTATTATTTAGACGACGAGCTATTCAGGGTGTGTATCACTATGGCTGACAAGTAATAAAAAAAAATACAAGTAATGGGTGTTCCCCATATCAGAAATGCGTATATCTGATAATTTTTGCTCAACTATTTTGTACGGTGGTGGTATGGAACCCTTCGCGTGCGAGTTCGACTCGAACTTGGCCGGTTTTTTACTACTCAGTTTCTAGGTCGAAAAATAATGAACTAGTATTTGTCCTTAACCAATTTTCCTAAATACATATTTGGTCGAGATTTTTTGTAGCTAATCGTGACAAGGCTATCAAACAAATTATGAGGTTTCGGTAAATGTCTAGACTATGTGTATTGATTTTAATAGGAATCTTTACTTGTATGCTTTTTGTGTCTGTCTGCGTAACCAACTAACCAAGTTGTTGTTTTTTTAACTATACAAAGGGATTTTATCTATTTTTTTCGATAATTTTTATCTGCCCCACTGCTGGGCATAAGCCACCCCTGTCTCCTTCCAAAATCTCTGTCTTGTGCGATGTCTGGCCATGTTTGACCCGGAAATAAAATAATGATTAGTGGTACTAATGAAGGACCTATGGAAATTCATCCCTTAAAGGGTTTAAATACGAGATACTTCTTCATCGTGTCGATGATTGTTATAATCTAGTTAAATGAGCTTCTACTAGACCTTTGACACCTTGATAGCGTTACTAGACAAATAGGTACCTAGGTAGATAGCTGAAGGCTTCGCACTGGTCCGAAGCCACCAGGTCAGGTCCGGGATGAAGGTATATAAAGAAGTTCGTAATTTATGAAAATGGGAATATCTTCGGACACACGGCTTATTAAAATACTTACTTATTTAATGTTCACAAATCATTCACGCATGATTACTGGAACAGTTACTACAATAGATAATATGTATTTTTTTTTTCAAAGTTCATTGACATTACTTTGTAGTTGTTCCAAAAGTATTTTTATTTTATACATTACTAGCGGCTCGGCGTCCCGGCTTTGCACGGGAGCCTATGTTACTCAGGGTGAATGTAGCTTTCCAATGGTGAAAGAATTTTTGAAATCGGCACAGTAGTTTTTGAGTTTATTCATTACAAACACACACACACAAATTTGTCCTCTTTATAATATTAGTGTAGGTAAATGTAATCAACCAATTTAATCATAAAGTTTGTAAGACAGAAAACAGAGCCTTGTTGGTCTAGAGACTCCTTCGATGGTGCGCGCTAACTGAGTTCGATCTCTAGCATATAAAGTAATGAGTTAGGAATTTCCTACAAAATACTTTGGATTGCCTCTGCGACTGCGACTGCTGAGCATGAGGTCCTAGTTTCGATTCCCGAGTCGGGCAAATTGTTATTAGGTTTGCCATTCCAAAATTTCTCAGTAGCAGCCACGGAGTCTTAATTTATGCATGGTTGATAGCAATAGGATCGCCCCCTATTATATGGAACTTAAACATAACTGGCGGAATATCGGTGTACTATTAGGTACACCTCTGCCTAACCCTACGAGGATTGTTATAAAGTGTGTTACACAATAGGGTACAATAGGGTAGGGTAGCAGGTCAGGAAAAGTATCATAGTCAATCACAAATTCCTTAGTTAATTTCTTATTTTTTTTCCTTATTTTTCATTCACACTAGCAATGGAACCCGAGGCCTGTTGGTAGTCCAAAAATTTCTTAAAATAAGTACAAACAAGTTTCAGAATGTGTTAGAAAAATGAGCGGTATTTCACAGTTCAGTGTAAATTGACACTTAAGGTTCAGTAATACATACATTCAAGTGCTAATGTACTGAGTATCTACTTATTACGATATTTTAGATGAAACAATGCTTCGGTATATTATTGCTGTGTTGGAATTTCAACCCTCGACGCAAAAATCCTATAGAGGCATAGTACGCTTTTATTTACACAAAACATATACCCACACACATTTGTCTTACATTTGTCGCATATTGATAGTGAAAACTGGTATTCAGCTGTAGGTATCCGGTTGGACTGAAAGCCGACCCCAACTTACTTGGGAAAAAGCCAGGCAGATAATATTGATAGTGAAAACAGATAGTGTTGAGTCTCAACCTTTTAGTTTTGATGTTTCCTTCAGCCTTCTCAGCGATATAATAAAAAAACAATTATCCACAAATACGCAAATCATAAACCTAGAAATCTAATTTCGCCGAAATGATGCCATAAAGGCGCATAATCGTTCCTTAACGTCCGGCATTCAATACTGACGCCTTAAGTAATGAAACAGGGGCTTATGTTTATTATATTATTTTACGCCGAAAAAATTACTAATGTTATGAAAAAATGCCCGGTTTCTGGACGCCCCATCAATTTAGATTAGTGAAGTAATAACCCGGTGTAGTCACTTAGCTCGGTAGCCACCCCCTACCAAGGAAATCTATGTAAAAGTTCAGCTATAAGAAAATTTCAAGCCTATTATGAGTTGCCGTGGTGTACGTCTTTGTAGGATTGTGTGGTCTTGATACTTGAGTTTCGAAAAAGCATTATTTTTAATTTACTCTCGTTGTAACAAAAAAATATAGTGGCTCTTTCTTTCATCATCATCTGCCTTGCCTTTTCCCAACTATGTTGGGGTCGGCTTCCGGTCTAACCGGATGCAGCTGACTACCAGTATTTTACATGTAGCGACTGCCTATCTGACCTCCACAACCCAGTTAGACGCATTCTTTTATAAGAAACGAAATCAAAATACCTACAATAATCGGCCAAATCAAAACTTAATTACAATAACCTGCTTACGAACATTATAAAGATCAAGATAAAAGTAGCAATAAAACCATAATAATAGAAGGAGCTGCAGGTAGACCTGAAAGTAATGAGTAGAAAAATGCACAGTTAAACAAACGAAAAGGCAAAGAAAGAAAAAACGCTCAAGTCGGTGGAGGGGAGGACAAGGGAAACTATGTATGTACTAACTTTTTGTAACTGGCCAATCAATATCTTGTGGACTTGCCTACATAGCATGCAGGGTTTAGAGTCTAAAACCTGCATGCTACACAGACCGTCTAACTAAACTTAAGACTGTCTGTCAATAATGAAAAAAAAATGTCTTGTGTAATGGAGATGAGAGAGGTATTCTTCCAAGCGTTACCTACATTTCCATTTTCTCAACATACCAAGACTAAAAATCGTCGTATACTAATATGCACAATGAAGCTAATACGGTAGAGGTTAATTTCTGTATGGTGGGCCTCCGATAGCCTTGGTTAATAAATTAGTGAGCCCCCACGCTCCCTCGTTACTTACCTTGCATTATAACTTGGTCGCTTTCTCATTACTTCTAATGTACCACTTATGAATTAGAAACAATCAGGTACTAGAAAATAATAGCGTAGTATAAAAGCCTTCTGGTTTGTTTGTACTTATCATACTGTCTCAGAAATCTTGTGCTAGTTTGAAAATTAGAAAAAGTGTCGAAAAACACATAACGTCGAAGAATTTTGAGATATTACCCTTTCAGTCGTAGGGATTTTCCAGTCGAATTTATAATAAGAAGAACAGTTAGGAAAAGGTGTAAAGAACATTCACATTTCATTTGATTTGCTGCAAACCCATAGCCAATAACAGGACACAATTCCAGACTCCAGGTGAAGAAACAAGAATGTAATACTTATTTGCTAACTAAACACTTAATACAATGGCAAAAGCAAAGAGAGGTGGATGATTTTGATGAAATACTAAAAATATTCATCCTCGTAAAACCTGAACTTGGACTCCAAAAAGCTCAAAAGCTTCAATACTGAACTATATGAAGGCTATGCTGAAGGCTATGCTGAAGGCTATATCCTACACAGTAATATAGTTACATCTATAGGTGTTAAAATCAAATATGACCATTTACGGCCCAGCTGTCTCCTCATTCAGTCGTTAGTCTACTAAGATTTATTGACCAATACTAACGCCTTCAGACGTTTGTTGCACCCCTTCACTGGTAGCGGCAATTACAATAAATTCTATCACACTTTAGTGTTTAGTTGTGACTTCATTAACTGCTGATTTACTGTGATTGTTCATTTTACATGTGGGTATTGTTATGAAGGGATAGATTGTACTTTATGAGTAATCATTGCTAAATTGATTTGTTTATAAGCAGTGATAGCCTAGTGTTGTCACCATCGGACTGTCAAGTCATAGGTCTCAACTTCGAACCAAAGACGCATATCTGATTTTTCGATTCATGTGCCTTATACTTCGGTGTAGGAAAACATCGTGAGGAAACCAGCATTCCTGAGAGATACTTTTCGACGGCATGTAAAGCCAAGTCAGAAGCCCATGGGCGGCATAAACACTGTGACACCAGGTTAGGCACTAACCACACGATAAAGAAAGAAAGATTGCTAAATTCAAGGGTTGGTAAACAACACCCCGTCAGTTCTGGGATTGCTGTAACTTCAACTTACCCAACGAACAACCCAACTTACTTTTCGAAACGTTAAAACTTTACAAGCCATGATTCTGAATATTTCAGCCATTAAATAGTGGCTCACCGCGGTAGATCCGTAAGATCTATCTATACATGTTATAAGGTAACTAGATATTAGGGTGAAGAAGAGCCCTAACTAATAAAGCCATTGAAAGGTAGTAGAAGGATTTTTGGCAGAGCAGCAGCTAGATGGCTACATAATGAATTTCAGAATCACGAGTAAGACCTGTTTCTGCCTCAATTGGACCAGAGTAGAATGGCACAAAAGCAAATACTATTCCTTTTTTTTAAATACCAAAGCCGTATGCCCGACGAGCGGTGGAACAAAATAACCACGATATGGAGCCCTGACAAAACCAGAAGACGGTACGGGACGCGGTAGACCTCGTAGGAGATGGCGGGACGAGCTGGACAGAACCAACGACTACTAGTCTACATAAGCCCTGGATAAGAACAACTGGAAGACATAGGGAGAGGCCCTTGCCCAGCAGTGGAATGACAGGCTAACAATAATCAAAGAAAAACAAAACGCAATAAACAACCAGACATTTCTAACAAAAACAAAACGATTTTCATGACAACAAACATTACAGAGGTTCTCAATTATCCATAAACAAACGAACGTTTAACTGCAGTACCTAAGCAAAGAAAAAAAATTGCCATAAGTAGGTAGCAATTACAAATTGGTCATAACGACCCTAGTTAGGTAGACACAAACGACTCACAGAATAATAATTCATAATACGACAATGATTAGCTCGTAGTCAAGAAAATCGAGCTGTACAGACATAATGACAATTTAAAGACTTAAAGGTCCATTTTATTATCATATTGTATGATTCTTGTGGAACTATTAGCCCTTATGACAATAGCATAATGATACGGTAACACGCAAACCATTTTTCTTATCGAAGCAAGAGGTAAATATTAGTTTTTACGATGAAGAGGTATTTTTACCTGGCAACATTAAGTTTTGGCTGTTGATGTTGAAAATTTGGAGATTGTAATGATATAAGATACATTTAAACATCATCAGGATATTTTTCCAGGAGGACGTCGTGGCTAAGCTCGAGTCGATCTTCAGGTTAAGGCGACGAATTGTTAAACAAACTGACAATGGTCAAGAGGGGACTGAGCGTCAGAGCGGGGCGAGGATTGCATTATGCGCGCTAGCTTATAATTAAAGGACGTAAGCGACAAAATGGTTTTGTTATTTTATTTAGTTAGAAATGATAATTTGAGAAATATTCCTTCTACTATTTTAAAGAGTATGTATAGACTCATCTACGAAAAAAGTTAAGAGGCTTAAATCGGTCCCGTTTGCCCATAAAATGTGAATCTCTTTTTAAAAAGAGGTGTGTTTGATATATTTTTCTCTGTTAAAAAAGTTACCTAATCATGTATTGAAAACTAACAAAATAAGGTTTTTATCATGTACTTTCAGGTAACCAACTTGTATTTTGATCCGTTTTGTATTTACTGAGAAAAATTGAGATCATTGGCGCCAAAATTTCCAATGCGTCCTCTTAAGCCGCGCTTGCCTAGGTTGGATCGTGGATGGGTTACTACCAATTACATACAGCGTTTGCTCCGTGCCTCGGAAAACACGTTCAGCCGTTGATCCCTGCTATCAATTATTATAGGTCTTTGACAATCGTTACAGGTAGTCAGTGGTCCGAAAGTGTGACAACCAGTCTTTCCACGGGGTACCGTATTACCCAGTACTAATTGGGTTGCGGAGGTCAGATAGGCAGTCGCTCCATGTAAAATTCTGATATTCAGCTACATCCGGTTACACTGTAAGTCGGCCCCAATATAGTTGGGAAAAGGCTAGGCAGATGATGATGAGTCTTTAATATTTCTACTACTGTAATAAAGCATAACTCTGAAAGTGAGAGTGGACTGTAATCCATCTAGTGCGAGTATCACATGTCTTCTTTTTTTGTGTTCGAGGTATTCGTACAGTAGAGGAAGGAGCTAAACGAGTTGGAAGGGACACCGACGCGACGCTCAAAAGGTTACCACGTATTCAGTACATCACTCTGAACACGGAATTTTTTAACAGTACTTTTAAAAAAAACAGCTGTTCCATACATTTCGACCGTGTAGGTATTGCAGTTTTGTAGGAAACAGCTGTTTTTTGGGTTCTATGGGGGCGTTCAGAATAATGTACTGAATACGTGGTAACCGTTTTAGCGTTCCTTTCGCCCTGCATTTTTTTTCACTGTTTTCCTTTTCACTAGGTATGATATTTCGTAATATTGCTATCAATTTTATATTAGGAAACACCAATGTAGCAATAAACTAAATAGACGTAAACGTGGAAAAACAAGTAACCAAATTGTAATAAATGAACCATTGCGTAAGCTTGGCAGTACGAGTTCCATAATGTAAAAGTTAAATACTTACACTAAAAACGTTCAATTTCACGTCGAATTAACAGAAAGCGTCACAAAAACGGTGTCATAAAAAAAATATATATCGCCATGTCTGTCACAAGAACTTTGTCAATCAGAACTATCGTTACACTAAGGCTGCGTTTCTACCAGAGATGTGTGTGGAATTAACGAATTACATTGCTAGAATACCTTTTTTTTTTTTTGGGGGGTGGGAAATCATCAAATGACTCCTCCCGCTCTGGGCGGAGCGGAAGGGAGTGTCAGACTCTTACTGACTAAAAACCACCCATGTTCCTTCATTGGCCCTTTATGTTCCAGGGCCGCGGTATCTCTTTCCAACAGTCCCGCAGCCCTGGCAGGCACCGGCCCTTGCGGGCCCCTCCCTTGCTAGAATACCTCAAGGTGTGAAAAACAAGCGTTATTATGGTTAGTTTCACACACATCCCTCGCTACGCATCCTCATTCATCTCCGGTGGAAACGCAGCCTTAGGGCCCCCACTCACACGTCGGGGGCCACGTGGTGGCTCTCGGCCACCGTAGGCGCGGGCCTGTGGACGGTGAGTAATGGGCTAGCTCGCCGTCCGTCCGTCTTATGACGACAGGCCATGTCGACGGCGCGTTCGTGTTCCACGCGCGCCTCAAAGAGATGTCAGCAAACATGAGGGGCCCGCAAGGGCCGATGCCTGCCAGGGCTGTGGGACTGTTCGAAAGAGATACCGCGGCCCTGGAACATAAAGGGCAAAAGAAGGAACATGGATGGTTTTTAGTCAGTAAAAGTCTGACACTCCCTTCTGGTCCGCCCAGAGCGGGAGGAGTCATATGATGATTACCCATCCCAAAAAAAAAAAACACACTCACGAATGACTTTTGGTCGCATTACAACTATGCGAAATTCGTTTCGACGTTTCCCTACCTAGGAAAATTCTACGTCCTATTCTTTTATACAAAGGGAGGCTAAGGTTTTCAACTATGAGCATAGAGGTATGTATATGTAGGTAGCTTTATGTGAGTGTTAGAAATGTAAGACTTGGGGTCCTATGTAGATCGGGGTCCTATGGGTCCTGTTGACAGTGACGTGGACGAATTTTTTGACACCCTTTAATGCTTTTCTTCTTTTCTATATTTTATTATTATTTTAAATTTCGTTATAGATAAGTATGTAAATTGGAAAAATGTCTTAAGTGTGATTCTTGTGATTTTATTGGACCGTCTGCACAAACCCTTAGAATTTAACACATCAAACACAATACGAACTTACCCTCCCTAGCCAAAGTTCCCGTACTATAGTTGGATCATTACAAAAAATCGTATCAAATGAAGAAACAGCCTATTCGGCATTTTTTATTGTTTAATACAAGCAACTTTTAATTCGGCCAAGTTTCCGATGCGTGATTCGAAGTCGTTAGTTATTTCAACTTTTTTTTTATAGGAGTTCAGTTTCGTGTCTCTTACTTAATGCACCCTATTAGGTACGCTGCGGACATAGGTCGTGTGACACGGTCTTTACAGTTAATCAGTTTATATTGTAGTGGGAAGGTAAATAAAGGGGTTGTGTGTTAATTTTATGATGGTTCGAAGTTGGGGCGCTTCTGTTTTGGTTTGAGAATGAAAACAAACATAGAATATTTTTTGTTTTTTGTCTCTACGAAATTGTGGGTCTACCCACCTCAGCAGGTAGGCGGTTTTGATTTTTGTAGGTTCTTATTAGTTTATTGTTTATACAAGGGAGATAACGGTGTCTTAGAGGTTATGTCAAGATCATTTTCCACACCGCAACAAACACAGTAAGCATGGAAGAAATGTTAAAATATAATGTCTCAAAGAAACTCCACGTAGCAGCCTGTATTTTATGAAATCCGCCGTTGAAGTTTCACTTGATAATTTATGACTAATGTCAAAGTCGTTTCAGTCTTTCATTTACCTTTCCCTCATCTATTTTAATTCGATTTTCAATCGTTACAGTAATAAATCGTTTTTACGACAAAAAATCTAGGGCTGATTTAAAAACAATAAAACATGAAATAACATTAAATGGGACGATGGTAGCTAAATGAGTACTAAATGCTTAGCCTTGAATGAAAATTGACTTTTCCCTATATCTTTACAAATAAATAAAATTGAAGTGTCTGTTTGTAATTTCAAAATAACAGTTTTTCACTGATTGCATATTTATGAAAGTGTAGGTATACGGTACTTATTTATAACAAAGAAAAAAGACACTTGTTTTAAATTTTTTGTCTGACTGTCTGTTTGTTCCGGCTAATCTCCACAACGGTTGTACCGAATTTGACGGGATTTTTACTGGCAGATAGATAATGTTGTAAGGAGTGACTTATTGGAGTGACAATTAGTGATTTATTTCAGAAAAAGGATTATAGTTCCGTTCAAAAAAATTAAAGCCCTTGAAATTGATAACAAAATGAGATTCAAATAGTAAAGTCATATTTTGATTGTAATGTCACACGGGTATGAAGGCCGCGGGGCATAGGTAGTTTTTAAATAAATATGATCGGTACAGTTCGATCGTAATGACTTGAATAAACTTTGTATTGGGGTCAATGTTTGGTGGAATCTAAGTAGGTTTTAGTTCAACGTTAATTGTTACTAAGCACTTTGGTACTACACAATAGGCTATTCGACATCATCGAAAAAAAAAATATTGTCCGTCAGTTATGTCACCAAAAGATGCTGGACACTTATTTTTTTTTTCTCACATATCAAACAATGACGACAATACAGCGCATCAAACTTCAAAAGAGGGGGCTTGTGACGTCACTGGACAGTAAAAAAAAACCGATATTGTGACGTCACGCAAGATTTCAACGTATCGTGGTAATTTTTCGTTTACATGACAAAAGAAAAAATCCGTGTACAATATTTTTTGATATCTAACTGACGGACTTAATAGATTTTTTTAGGCAAATATCCTATTATCCATAGTTAGATTATGTCTATGTATGCCATAGTTGAAATAGGAAGGTTTACAATTTTCGATATTGGAAATCGCATTACGGAACTCAAATGGAGTTGGGCAGGACACCTAGCAAGGCGCAGTGAAAACAGGTGGATTAAGGCTCACCGAATAGCGTTCAAAACTGGGGAAAGTAATGTGGGTCACCTGGTAGCGAGATGAACAGACGACATAACTGCCATAGGGGGAAAAACCTGGCTGTCGATGCTGATGATGATGATGGGATTCAGAAGAAAGCGAGATATATTTTAGTGCCCAAGAGAAAGAGAAATACAACATTGAGATGGTGGACCCCGCCTATAACAAATCCAGGGTATAGTGTCCAGCTGATATTAAGGTGTTGCGGTACTACAAAAAGTACTACAGCAACATAGAACAAAAAGTACTACAGCGCCATCTATGACGCAGAGGACCAACCAAGTAAAGTTATTCGCGACTTAAGACTATATAGAAGAACCCGACAACAACTGTCGTTCAGTAGCCCACCAGACATAACACCCGTCTGGTCGTAGGATCCTCCCTTTTCTATGGGGGTTGAAAAGCTTTACATCCTGTTCTCCATACTCCCAAAAAGGCGTTTGTGTTTGAACATACTTTGGAAGTAACTCAACTAGGTCCAAGGGATGGGCACTATGGGACCAGTTGTGATGAACATTCATTGAATCTAGCAGTCATTGGAAAGCTAGAGTTAGGTATATACAGAGATTCGAATCAGGACCTGTCAGGTTCACTGAAGACCGGGTCACAACCAGTACAAAAATTCGTACAAAGTATATGCAAGTTTTCAAAAATTCACACAATTCCTGACGTGAGACTATAGGCTCAATTCTAGATAACCGCGTGGATTTTGTATACGCAGTCTGCACTAAAAGTATCGGGAATGGAATATTTCCACTGTTCCTGTCATATTAAAATCTTTTTGTGTGCAGTGTTGCAAAAAAAATAGTGGCCACGTTTGTCTCCAAAACCGGCCATGTTGCGACTATTCCTCTCGAGGGACAAAGAACGGTTAATGCAGAATCGTATGCTAGCATTTGTTTGCCACAGGTCGTTTCTGAACTCCGTAAAGAGAACTGCAACCGCCGCATCATCCTCCATCACGACAATGCGAGTTCTCACACCGCGCACAGAACAAAAGAGTTTTTAGAGCAAGAAAAAAACATAGAATTATTAGACCATCCGCCGTACAGCCCCGACCTAAGCCCTAATGATTTCTATACTTTCCCTAAAATATGGAATAAATTGCGTGGTCAGAGATTTTCATCACCTGAAGAAGCTGTGGACGCCTACAAAACGGCCATTTTGGAGACCCCAACTTCCGAATGGAATGGTTGCTTCAATGATTGGTTCCATCGTATGAAAAAATGTGCCAAATTTCGCGGAGAATACTTCGAAAAGCAATAAATACATTTTTAAATAGTAATGTTGTGTCACTTCCTTGATTCCCGAAATTTTCAGTGCCGCCCTCGGGTGCCTGTCATAAAGGTGATCAAGGTGTCTGTCAAAATGCTTTAATAAATTTTCAACTTTAACGCTAAAGCATTAGGTTCAAGGTTGATTGGGAAAATTTGACAGTTTCGGGTAGCTTGTTGTGCTGGCGTCTGTACATCATCATCTGCCTAGCCTTTTCCCAACTATGTTGGGGTTCACTTTCAGTCTTACCGGATGCGGCTGAATACCAGTATTTTACATGGGGGGACTGCCTATCTGACTTCCATAACCCAGTAAGTACTGGGTAATACGATACCCCTTGGTCAGATTGGTTGTTTCGGGCAACCTGTAACTGCCCTCTCTGGATATTAAAGTGAAAGGTTCAATCAATACGCCATGCCATCCATTAAAACACTAAAAAGAAATCTCTGAATTAAATACAAACTCAAACATAATTTCCCTTCTATCTTTTCCACGTAAGTCTTGTTTAAAAGAACAAACATGCGGAAATTTGTACTGAACAGTGAGTTGGCAATTTCATTGTGTGCCCAAGAATTATGATGTATGAGAAATCGGCATTTGCAAATCGTTTAACTGATACTGGGGAAATTGCGGACAATTTCACGTAACAAGGCTTTCATGCGGGTATAACGATTGACTAAGTGTATGGATTTTGTATAAATTATTACCTACATGAAGATACCCATTAGGGTAGAAATTGGAAATAAATTATTGTGATTTTCTGATTTCACTTTTTGTGGAGGGTTCGGTGTATTTATGTGTAAATAAATCTATTTAGAATCTATTTAAACGTACATTGACTGTCGATTTTATAGATTCTAAATAGATTACTTTACACGAAACATAAACTTTGGAATATTCCACGTTTTCATTGGTAATTCTAAATCTAAATTTAATAAACTTCTTCTTTCTAAATTTAATAAACTTCTTCTTTCTAAATTTAATAAACTTTCTTCCTACATTCTAAAAGTTTTAAAAGAAAAAAAAGTTTAATATGTAGCTACGAAGTTGGCCAATAGAACTGAAATAAATGAAAATAGATAATAAAATCAATCTAGAGCACTCCATTTTGCCGATTACGTAAAACCGTTTAGCATAATCAGCCTATGATGTTCCCACTGCTGGGACACACGCCTCCTCGCTATGAGAGGGAATGGGCTATAATCCACCATGCGGGCCTACTGCGGGTTGATAGATGTCACATGTCTTCGATTTTTTGGTTCAAGGACATGCCGGTTTCTTCACGATGTTTTCCTTCGCCGTTTTGAGAGCAGTGGTGATGAAATAAATTACACAAAGTAATGCGCCTGCTTGGTTCGAACACGCGACTTACTGTCTGCAAGTCGGGGCCGCCAGCACTGGGCTACCGCTGCTCTCGAAAAACCATTCGTTTTTCTTAAATACTGACAAATGAATAAACTCCTCATTCATCACTACGCGCAACAAAATAATCTTTAATGTGATACTCGTAACGCTCAAAAGACCCGAGCCTAACTCACCATCTAAATAACAATTTTCACAACGGCCCATTTAATACTATTTCATAGTTAACTAACTCAGTCACTTGTAATAAAACCGTAAGCCACGTCAAGTAGTCGTCGACAAAACGACAGTGTAAAAGCAAATTGATTTGACATTCCAATGATAATTCGACACAAGCTGGCGAATTTCTAAGCTCGGTGAAACGCTCTTTTATCTAGGAAATGTTCGATTGTCTGTTTATTTGCACTTAGTTGTAATTGTTGATTCGATTAGATTGGGTTTATGTGTTTTAGTATTTGTTTGTAGTATCTGAGTGTTTGTGCTGGCGTGCATTTAAAAGTATCACTTCTGATCTTCGTTATGGATACGTCAACCCTGTTACTATTCTTGTTTGGTTAATCTTTCATTGTAAATAGTTTTATATTTTTTAAATCAAAATCAAAAATCAAAATCAAAATATTTTTATTTCACATAGGCTTACATGGGCACTTATGAAACGTCGACAAAAAGGTGCACGGTTCGGGTTGGTCGTTTCCTATGGAGAAGAACCAAGAGCAAACGAAACGAAAACGAAATGCAAGAGCTATTAGAAGAATGAGAATTATTATCGTTGAATAGGTAAATTGAGACTTAGGAGTATGGACTTGTGGCATCCTTTTCACAATCGGCATCGCTACAAATACACCATGCAGTCATTCTGAATACCAAAGTCCCCGAGGAGAAATGAAGAAGTCTCATTTCAATATTTGACTCCGGTATTATTATTTGTAAATACACATCTCTGTCGAACCCCCCAGGGAAAGAGGCGCCATGGTAGGTTGTCATATTTTGTCTAGTTATAAAGAAAGAAATAATTCATGAAACGGTTCCAAACTAGGCAATGGTGATTACGTTTATTGAGGACAGCTGCGGATGCTAAATAAGATATAGGCCAAATAGATTGATTTCCGATTGAAAGGTTACAGAGTTCTAGGGGCCTGTAAACTATAGCTTAGGCCCATGATTGAAGCGAGAACAACATTCTTTTTTAAACAGCAAAGGTACCGTATTCCGGATGGACGACTATTATATTATTATGGACAAGGTATAAACAGAGCCCTTTTTTTCGGATGGGAAATCATCAAATGACTCCTCCCGCTCTGGGTGGAGTGGAAGGGAGTGTCAGACTTTTACTGACTAAAAACCATCCATGTTCCTTCTTTTGCCCTTTATGTTCCAGGGCCGCGGTATCTCTTTCGAACAGTACCGCAGCCCTGGCAGGCATCGGCCTTTGCGGGCCCCTCATGTTTGCTGACATCTCTTTGAGGCGCGCGTGGAACACGAACGCGCCATCGAAACGGCCTGTCGTCATAAGACGGACGGACGGCGAGCTAGCCCATTACTCACCGTCCACAGGCCCGAGATAAACAGACCCCTAACAAAGCTGTCTACCAAATATTCTGTACATTAAACTTTGTAAGTCTGCGCAAAAAATATTGCTGCGAAACGATTTTTTGGGCTGTCAAATCGTGGTTTGCGGTAGCGTTCAATGTAACGCACTCAAAACATTGTGCTGATGAACGCATTGTGTAGTACAGGGGAAACGTTAAAATAAATCGAAACTTTGACCTTCAGTATTCCCGTAAGAACAATAAAATGATCACAATGGCGGTTAGCATAAGTACCATTCCGCTTCATTAAGGGTCTTTTTACACCCTATACGTATCTCCTACAAAAAGCTCAAAGAAGCGGTATAGCATTAATTTTGTGTCAAATCACAGCCATAAACTGA
This sequence comes from Eurois occulta, assembly GCA_950022335.1. Lineage (NCBI taxonomy): Eukaryota > Metazoa > Arthropoda > Insecta > Lepidoptera > Noctuidae > Eurois > Eurois occulta. Next base: position 10,903,943 of record OX465496.1, read on the forward strand.
AATGACATAATAATGTTTATCATCATCATTTAAATCTCACCAAAACAACCACTGGATGTAAGCCTCCTCTAAACTACACACAACAACAACAACACACGCAACAACAACACAAAAAAAGAAACAACAACAAACAAACAACAACAACAACAAACAAACAATACAACAAAAAACAACACAAACAACATAACAACAACATGTAACTTTTTTTACATTTTTGATTTGATTTGATTCTGAGTTGAACTTCACCACTAGATGTGAAAAGATGAAAACGTAATTCAGATAATTAAAACCATGCAAATCCTGATTCAACAGTTAGTGTTAAAATATATTTAAATGGTTACTAATGTAATCAGCTCGCAGGACGGAAAGGCCTACTTGTTAATAACGGTAAGAAAATTATTACCGTTTATAACATACTAAGGATATAATTTCTCGTCTAGTTTGCTGTTACCAATGATCATTGCTGAGCAATAGATAAGATTTATCTTGTCATTGGTTTTTACTCCAATACGTGAATAGGTATAGTAGCACTACAGAGCCTTGTTTCTTGCTGTGTCAGTATTTTACGAAATAATTATATTGCTGTTTTTCTGATGGCAACTAATTAAGTGAAACCACCAGACCATGACCTGAAGCTACTCGTATATTGAAAATCGCGTTTTGGAACTGAAATCGAGTTGGGCAGGACACCTAGCAAGGCACGGTGCGGGCAGGCAGAGTAAAGCTGCGACTAATTGGCGTCCAAGGAATGGTTGGTCGGCCGGCGGCAAGATGGGCAGACGACATTGTTGCCATTGCGGGAATATCCTGGATGAGGCTGGCACAAGAGCGTGGAGCTTGGCACAAGCAAAGGGAGGCCTATACCCAGCAGTGGGTGAGGTCGGGCTGTGGATGATGATGACATAAATCAAAATTAAAAATCATTTATTTCATAAACATATTTTATAAAAACAGAATTAGTGATTGGACCCTCCCTTTAAGCAAGTAATGCCTGTATTGGGAGACTCCGCTAAATATACCTACTATTACTATTTAAGTGGATCTGATCGAGGCCATATTATATTAAGTACCTTTGTAGTTTATTTTTTAGAGAGTGAGCTAAAGCATCCTGCTTTCCGTTAATATTGAACAAGCAGCAACCATTTCATCTGCCAAGTTGAATGATTCGAAATCCTTTTTGACACTTCAAAACCCAGATTTGTGGACAATTTCTTAGATATTGTATTTTAAGACTACATATTATTATTATTTTAATTCGATAAACTAATCAGTTACTCAAAGAGTGTCTCGGCTTTCTTGCTTGTTTGCTCAAAGAACCACAAGAAAATAATAAAAAAGGCTTAATTTTATTTCAGCAACTTATAATGTTATGATTAATGTTTCCTCGCTAACGCGTTAAGCGCCATCTTATGCAAATACAGAACTAGCCACCATTGCAAATCTAGTCCAACTCAGAATTTATAGCAGCATGGCTAAGCTAGATTAAATTCTAGCTTACAACCAGTATAAAGGTGATACCTTATCGTGAACGCAACTTAATGAGTTTTCGACACTAACGTTCTATATTAGATTCTGACAAGTGAGTATTCGCTATAGAATTAAATAAGCAACACTCTTTTTCATTCACTCATCTCTTGCTCATCTCGCCACAGTGCTTTCAATAGGTACTTATTATAAGTAATATTACATTTTGAGAGACTGTGAGGTAATGGTAAGATAAGACCCGCAGAATACAGCCTACAAATGCGTTGCTTATTAAAATCGATTGATATTAAACAGGCCATTACGATTACACGGACAATTTGCATGATTCTAATGGGCCAAAGGTTTCAGACAGAAGTGCAAACATTTCTAATTGCGGTGTCTAATAACAGTTTGTGTAGTTTTGAGGTTATGAATGGTTAATGTTATCTGATATTGTTGGTATCTACTTTGATGTAATGGGCTTCATGGGCCGAGTGTTGCCGAGTCTAGTCCGGTTTTAACACTTAGATCGAATGTAGGTATCCTGTTCATTTGTTTTTTTTTCTATGTAGGTACAGGCTTACTTTGTACTTACTAATTAACTTTGTTGATTAAAATTCAAATGAGGACATCTAGGTGAAATAATTACCTCTACATAAATAAGACAGTTAGGTACAGCATTTTTTTTGTTGGAAAGTTATGAGTTTCTACTATTATGGTAGCCAGCGATATTTGAATTTTCTTTCGTTTTAGTCATTCAATGGGATTCAATGAACGTAAAGGGGTTGTATTGATGATTTTAATGATTATAATTCTGTAAAGACATACGTGTTACGGTCGCTAATCATATTTTGTTCAACATACAACCCGACACTGACCTTCAAATTGCAAAAAACGTAAAAAAAAATGAACGATTATTTGTTCTGTACCTGGGTGTTTAATTTATCTATAAGATGTAAGTATTTAGAAATAGATATATATGTATGTTTATCAGTTGTCTGGTTGCCATAGTACAGGCTCTGCCTAGTTTGGGATCAGATGGAGGTGTTTTGGTTGTCCCAAGATATTATTATTATATTATTAATTTCGCGGGCTCCTCTGCAGCATTCACCTAGTACCTATTAGGTACTTAGGTAGGTACCTAAAACTGCATTTACTTACTGACATAAACGACATGTAGACATGATATGATATGACATGATGATCTGATTATGATGACTTTACAAATTTACTACCCACCACATAATTTTCCTCACTAATTCTGTCCTTGATCAAACAAGATCCATAAAAAATCAAATGACGAAAAATATATACTTATCTATTTTTGCATACGGAACCGCTTGATACATCTATAAAATTGGAATCACATATCGTGATTGCTACTTAAAAATGGAATGTCGACGGTTGCAGGAAATCAAATTGAAATTGAACCTATATCTGTTGGTGAAAATGTCGCCACAAGAAACCACACGATTCTCGACACTATTTTTATTACAAATACGATTTCTAGATTAAATTCGATGCATTATAATATAAATTGAAGATCTTTGTTTGGGGCCGTTAATAGAAATGTAATTTTGAATTGAATTGACACGAAATCTTGAATTACGATGAAAATGAATTATCCTAAATTATCTCATAATGATAACATCACGCCTGCCAGAAGTCTAACTGGGTAATAGTACACCCACAATTCGCCAGGAACGTTTTAAGCCCCATGCAATAGTGCGCGAGCCTATTGCCATCAATCGAGTACGAATCCAGACTCCGTGGCTGGTCCTGAAAAAATCCTGAGGGAAAAACCCGTTAACACCATGTCCAAACTGGGAATCAAACCCAGGACCTCATGCTCAGAAGTCTCCTAAATTATCTTTTAGTACTGAAAATAGACTACTCAGGATAAATATCGTGGCTTTAGTAAACTATACACAATTACCTGACCGAATCATAATCTGCCCAGCCTTTTCCCAACTATGTTGTCGTCGATTTCCAGTCTAACTGGATACCTACAGAATTTTACATAAAGCTACTGTCTAGATGACCTCCAGAACCCAGTCAATACTGGTGTAATACAATACCTCTTGGTAACACAAATCAACTGACCTCATGTTCTACCGAGTCCACTGATGGTCTGCCACTTTTCACCCTTATGTCTTAAGTAATAAGGTTGAAAAGTGGTCGACCGTCAGTGAACGGTAGTATGTGCAAAATAATTTGACTCACGGCTGAAAATTGTTAAAACTTCAGAATAAAATACCTAACTCCCCACTACCCAATTCACCGAAAACCCTTCAACGCCGTACGAAGTCAAAGCGCCTAACCCCATACTCTCAGGTAGGTACAGTTATATCCAAACATAAGTGCATACGTCGTCGGCACATCGGCGTAGACCTCTGAAATTACCTCCCCGATTGGCTTCGAAATATGAATGGTAAATTGGATGGCACCGTGGCCCCCACATGCCAGCTTTATGCCTGTATGTACCTAGTGAACAATGCTTAAGAATATTCCATGAATGCAAAATAAGCAGCTAACAACGAAAACGTATTGTCTTTGTTCGTGTTTTCTATGATTATGTCATACTTTTTATTATTGAGTTGGAAATTTTTCATGCTGACTGTATTTTTAGTGGGAATTGTATTGAATCTGGGTCATATGGTTTTTAACATAATCGTGTCAAGTAACTTTAGTGTTAAAATTATTAAAAATCTTGTAATGAATAATAAAACTACATCCCTCGTCCTATATAAGTCTACCTAACATTCGATATAAGCTTCTACTTTTTATTTATAAAACTCTTTTCAAATAGCTATTAAGCAATGCCCTTCTTAATGCTATAAATAATACAATCATAAAACCATAAACTACTGCGTAACGTTTTATAACTGTCCTCAAAGATACACATCACACCTATTTTTTTGTTTACCCACCGAAAACTTACATAATAATCCAAAACAGTCCTTCAAAAAGTTTATAAAGTCCCAATAAAAACATTATAAAGACAGTTATCAAACTACAATAATAATTACGAACAAAAAGTGACAAGAACACTACTGTATATACCTACTAGAGGCAAACACCGCGTGGCAAAACTGGCTAACTTTTAAAACGTTATATGGCCGGTAATAAAACGTTCGTTCCGTACGAGCACAATACTTGCAGAAATATTTTTGAATACGGAATTAGGTTTGCCAAAAGCGCGGGGAGCAGATAAGGCAGAAAAAAAAAACAAATTTGTAACGGGTAAAGTTTTTGGAGGCGGAATGTCTCCCCTGGGTGCTGAATCTTCGTCGGCGTGGCTCGTAAAACGCGGGACGTGGGCAAGCGGGCAAATTTGTCCTGAGAGCGACCTATGACGTTTTGATGGAACGCTCCCCGACTGATTTCCCACACCCTAGATTCATATTCATAACGATACCTCCGCCAACAGTGACATATTTGACCCCAAATCTATCTAGGTCACCCTATCGATACGTGACGAATCACGCGAAATCGATTCGTTAATAAGTAATCTAACTTGCAACTCACAAACAAAGGAGCTTGTTAAAAATATCATTAAAACTAAAACTCTATTTCAAACTCGTATTCGCTACGAATGTCCTTTGCATGATGATCGCCTCTTCAAAAGAATGGCACCCGTGTCTAAGCTATCTTGTAGGAATTTTAAATTGGACGAATCGCTCAAATGTAAATGGTTTTCCTTTATACCCCATCCTCTCGGGCTGCCCACCCCCGTCTATTGCGCGCCTAGAGGCGACTGGCATACCAACACACACGCACACACCTATGTGAAAGCCTACGTCGTATATCACCAATGGATTTGGATCTCCTTGTTTGCATACGTCATCCGCGCAGCCGTCTCATTTGCATAGCTGTGGGGAACGGGTGGCGGGTCATCTTATATTGGTATCGTTAAGCTGACACTAACACACACAAATCTCACACACGCTCACATCTCATCTCGACATACAACTAGGAGTAATGCGAGTGTGAATACGTAAATACGCGTCGGAATCGCGAGTTCAAAAACGCGAAACGCAATATGTCTTCATAGTAAAGAGGTGTAGGGAATCTTTTTAAGGGACTCTAACAAAAGGGTGGGAGACGTTATCACGGAAGGAGATCTCATGTTTTTGATGTGCTCTCTAAATATAATGTGGGCTAGGTAAGTATTATGTAGTCGCGTAAATGTTATTTCAAGTACCTACTTGACGTTTATTACGGGAAATAGCATAAAACTGAAATCAATTTCAATGCTTGTGGGTCATATTGCCTCGTTAGTGTTTAGTACTATCTTGTTAGTATTTATGTAATTGTGAAATTGAGAAGAAAATTAGCCCTGCCGTTTCAAATAAATGTAATTTTTATTTACCATAATTTAATACCAGGCGAAAAAAAAATCTGTTGAGACAGAGAATTAAACCACAAATTATCATAATACTGACAATTAAATTTCACCATAGTAGCAATTAGCAACTAATCAATACCCGTCAACCGTCATATACCTACTCAACATGGCCCATCGTGTAAGCCTCTAATAAAACATGGTCTAAGCTTCATTCACCTTTCCATTTTCCAATCACCGACTATCGAGTTGAATGGTCAGGGATCGTAAACAGTTTAATGTGTGGGAGAGGTTGGCTAGTTGGCTAATTAATTAAAGAAGCCATCGTATTATCGTTACCCACCCCTGGTTGATAAGCGAGCGATATATGGAGGATAGGCTTGTCTGTGAAACTAAGTAGCTTTGAGTTTATAATGGTCGTATTTTTTAATCTTTTTAGGTTAGTTTACGAGAGTGCCAAGCTGTTTAATTTGCAATTTTATCAAAATTCCCCTATAAAGTGTCTTCGAAAAGTGAATGCTATAAAAATTGGGAAAATCGTAAAAATAGTTTTTAGAAAGCCTTTCTTGTTTCAAATTTAAACACTAACATTATTAATTTTATTCTACACACGAATCGTAGCCAAAACTCTTAATACTAACATTCTAAAATACTTTTTTCACAAAAATCCAACTGTCCCGCCATTGACTCTGCTATTCACCGCTAGATGGTGCTAAGCGTCCTCGCCCTCAACGGCCATTTTTATTATGAAATTATTTAATTTTGTAACACCGTTCACAGTTTTCTCATTACACTTATAAATATAGAAAATGCTATTTTCTTTTCCTCTCCCGAAGCGAACTCTTCAGTTTAATGAACAAAGTTGTAGCTCCACACTTTTCCATTTAAAACTTTTCATATTGATTTCAAAGTTTATTTTTTATAACAATGAACTTGATTCTAGAATAATGAGTTCGATCGAACTGTTTAATTGAATCAGTTACTAGGAAGACTTGTTTGTTTGTTTGTCTACTTTGTTGTTTTATAAGCTCGTTTATATATTACTAGCACTTCGTCCGCGACTTCGTCCGCAAAAATTGTGATAGGTCGATTAAAATGCGTGATAAAAATATAATTTATAGGTTAGTTAATAAGTAATGTAGTAATGTAGCTTTCTACCAGTGAAAGAATTTTTAGTTCCGGAGATTACCCCTACATACAAACTTACGAACATATACCTCTTTATATTAATATTAGTATAGATACATTTTTATAGCTAGTAGGAAAATAATGGTTGCAAGCTTTTGAAGAAATTGTAATACAATACTCTGACATTGAAATAACATTTCAAATTAGCTATTAACAGAAGATTATATAAATAAATTAGGTATTAAGGTGTTCCCATTTCATTCAACATGCATTCACTTTTTATTGAACACTTTCAGCTCCTGCATTTCGTCCCCTTATGGTTTCTGAAGACAATGGGATTTCAGGTGGAAATTTTCCGTATTAGGATACCTTGCCATTAATCTGGGCCTATATTTCGATAATATACCTAATTAATATCGTTTTCTTAGTCTTTCTATTGCCTAATGTAAAATAAAGAGACTTCAACGCGATGGCTTACATGATAATAATATGGAATCAATTTGTCAAGTATAAAAATACAGGTGCTTTTGTTTTTTGAAAATCTTGTTATAGTTGCCTTCATTACAACCTAGCACTTATCTCATGTTATTTATTAACAAAACACTGAAAAGTGTTTTTAAGAAAATTCCAGGTGAAGATATTGTTTTAATTCTCACCAAACTCGACATTAACTACCAGGCACTCATAACACACCAGAAGAAAACAAAAGCCAACCGATTCAGGAAAATCTTCAAGTTCCCGTTAACGGCAAACAGTTCCCCAAGAGGAAGTGGTTGGAGCGCATTAATTTAATTTAATGGTTTTTGTGTCTGTCACATAACTAGCTGGTTGTGATTTGTGTCCTCTCTAACGAGGAGGGCTTAATAAGTGGGACAGAGGTTTGATTCTAGTTACGGTTATTTTGTCCGGGATTTTTAGCGTTGTGATTCTGTTTGGGTTTTTTCAAATTCCTGCTAAATTAGTCTATGAATATTATATTATTATTGGTTTGCTATCTGGCACAGTATTAGTTCATTCCAAATTTGTTTGAATTGGAGATGTTACCTATTTGCTTTGAAATAAATAGCAAATCATTTTAAGTAGGTACTTTCTGCGTAATCCACTAAAAAAATTATGGATGTTTAAAAAAATACTTACCCACTTATTAATGCTACAGAAAAGCGCGAATGCAAAATAAACAACAATTCCGAAAACGAAGACGAGTGATGGAACTTTGTCAATAGATGGCGTTGCTTGTTGTTCCAAGCGTTATTCGGTTGAGGAAAAGTTTGTTTCGTATGTGAATCGTGGAAGTGTTTTTTATTCGCGGCATATTACATTGAAATAAAGAATACCTGATAACAAAGAAGATTCGCATATTTAAATAGCTTAGATACGAGTTCCATTAAATAAATAGCTAACTAGGCTTCATAACCGGGGTCCAGCCACGGTTTTCACAGCACCATTTTTAGTTGGAAACGGTTGAAAATTCACCTTCTGTGGCAACCTTCCCAACAGCCATATAATAGCGCTAAAAGATAGTACGGTACAGACATAAAGGGACATCCCATTAAAAGACGCTGAGAGCAAATCAGAAAGCACCTCATGTGGGTGCTTTATAGTCAAACCAAATGCTTATTCGCGACAACAATGAAGTTGTGAAGATGGGCAGAGTTCGCGAATAAATGATGGCTCGTTTCTGCCCACTGCTCTTTGACTGGTCCTATCGAAATAAAACAGGCAAAGCTTACGATAAGTTAATTTTAACTTAGCCAGAGTCTATGTGACTGGTCAAATTTTCCGTAAACTCAGACCCAGGTTGGCCTCAAGCAAGGAAAACCTATTTAGACGAAGATTCATAGCTGACTTTGCTCTGGAGTGTAAATGTGGTGTTGTTCTACAACAAAAAAACAATTGACTTCAAATGACGAGACAATCAATATCGTGGCCTGCCTGTCCCGATGTTTGTACATTTTGGAATGATTTCATTTATAATGATTTATGTTTTTTTTTTATTTTTTTATATTTATGATGAATGATATATATTTTTTTTTATTAACACGCTAAGAAGACAAATTAAATAAATTATAAATAAATAAAAGGTTTATTGCAGAAACTTGTTAACAATAAATTTTCCGGGGAATGCCAAACAATTGCTCCTAAACAACAATATTGTTTATGTTATGTTATTTAAGATAGTTTAATTAAGAACCACAGTACCGCATAACGAATTACTGTAAAGTTTGTTATAAATAAATGATCTCGAAGCCTAAAAGATCACGAAGGAGATGGCAGGACGAACTGGATGTATTCCTAGAGAATTGGAAAGAAGTAGCACAGAATCGTGACCGTGAGACAATATGGACTAGCTATATCAATATCATAATGCCTTAAAGTAACAAACATTGTAAGATAACAGTCCTTTCTCAGAACAGTAATAAAATTTAAATAAAACCACATATACGTCACTATAATAATATTCATTAAAACGTCAATACAAAAATTAATCTGAACTCGATCAACCAAACTTCTCATCTCCGATATCGTGAACATTGACACTGAATCATACCTTTAAACATTCCAGCAGAACATTAAACAACACGAACGAGATGGATGTACACCCATCTCTTTCACACCTCTTGTTTCTTACTACACCCATTTATCACTATTTGAATAAATTCAATATGTACATTGAATTGCGTGTAATTAATGGTTTTATTCGTTTAGCACTTAAAACGCTCTAAGGGCGAGGTGTCCAAACATTTGGCGTCCCTTTCTTATTGGGAGGGAAGAGAGGGAAGGGCGATCGCGCAAGAACACCCGCTGGTTTAGATCATTAATATTGATTTGTGGTCAATCAAAGCGCTGGAGGATTTCACTTTTAATGTTATTATTTTTTGTCCTACGCCTTCGATGGTATGGATTTAAGTATCCTTCGTTAGCTGGAGGTAGTTTTTATTCGTCTCAAGTTTTGTCGCTAAAATTATTATAAGTATTTCACATGTCAATTGGTTCAATCGCATGCTTCGTGATTAACCTCTGGAATAATTCATTTAACTTTTTTTCTAAAACAGTTGGAGTCTCTCAAATATAACGGTGCATTTGACTGTCCTTGGTAAGAACGGATCGTCTTTCTTATTTATAACATAAATAAATTCCAAAGGAATCAAATATGTAATAAGTACAGTTACAGCCAACGACACTTTTGATACAATATTAATTACGAATGCATACCTATTTAAGATTCTGATGTAATAAAATTAGCATACATATTCATCACCAATGCAAATTAGCTAAACAATTAATCATTGCACACAACCTGTTTAATGATATTCAAGTTCAATATCAACGATAAAATTAGAAACAATAATTGTACAATCGAAAACAAAAGTGCTATAAGTACTAGTCAATAATATTAAGTGTGGCTGTATACCCACTTTAACAACAAAGCGTAATGATTCCACTCCACAAATAAAGGAGAGTACATGACTGTACTCTCAACTAGTGATGTTTGCTTCTCTGGGAATTTTGGGATTAAGAATTTAATATTGGTTTTACAATCCGGCTTTAAACTCCTAACTATCTACTTGTGTAAAACCTGTGTTATTGACAGTGTTTAACAAAATAGACATAAGACTGTTTTTACTGGATTTGAAGACAAGAAGACCGCATTAGTCGCAGTTACAAGTTACAAAACGATGTTTTCTAAAACTAGATACCAGTTTTTTACACTTTGTACTGTAAAACTGTGTATGGCAATTAATTATATAAAGAACATTTGGAAAAAAATATTAAATAAATATTTTTTTTTATTTCACCAAAAGCCATTACAGTACAGGATACACTAAGAGCGTATAAGGCTTTTATCTAGGTCACAATAATGTTAATTCTCTGACTCCTAAACTAGGTGTATGTGCCTGTGTATTAAAAGGAGTAATTACAAAAATAATAAACCGCAGTCCCATACATTTTTTCGATTTAGGTGCACACAAATGTGATGAAAATCTTACTTTTTTCGCGAATTCAGACTTAGTCTCACTGTAAAATTTATTCATACTGACAATCATTAGTTTAAGCATCGGTCACTTATTTCCAGTCACCCTATAAACCGCTTGGATGCCGATCCCGGGACTTTATGGTCCGTAGCCCGTAATGTCCCACATTACACACTCCCAACACTAGTACAGTCATACTCAGCGGTGAGCAATGACCGCGGCCGACAATCATTAACAATGCAGTGTCTTATCTATCTGAATATAATTAATGAAACCACCTCTCGCTGTGAAGTACCATCCACTCTTATTGGCACGTAAGGGTTCGGTGATTGGTGATAATATTTGTGGTGATGGCTTAGTGGTTAATTGGTGATTATTGGCTTTTGGGAAGTTGTCTCTTCATGATTAATAAAGGCCTGCGCTAAAGCGCTTTGGAAATTTATTTTTTCCAAGTCAATATTATAACATCTAAGTGATAAAGGAAGACTTCAGAAGTCGTTTATTAATAACATTGTGAATAAAAGGGACACATCGTTCATTGAATTTTAAGAACCCTGTAACTGTTTTATGGTAGTCACATAGGTAGTCGCTACATTTAAAATACTGGCATTCAGCTGAACCTGCTTAGATGAGAAGCCAAATCCAGCACAGTTCATAATGATTCATTAAAAACAGTGCTACCCTTGTTGCAAAAATCTTGTAATTTCAGCTAGATTATAGTCAGCAACAAAAATGTGTATAATTTTCTTTTATGTAAATATTGGAGATGGACCGGCTCCATGAAGGCCGAATAGTCGCTCGACGAGACAAGAAAATCATTGTTTTCGGTGGAGTTCGGGTGCCATCGGCAATGTGCCACTTCGTGTACATCTGAATCACCCGCATTGGGTACATTATACAACGCGTTCGCTCGCATCCGTCCTGCGGTCATAGACGTTGTAGATGTAGTTTTCTGGGGGTCTAAAATGGCCGCTATAGCAGATTCACAGTAGGATAATAATATGAATTACGTTTAAATTCGTAAAATGGTCACAAGTTGACAATTCATAATAGTAGGTACGTCCATGACCCATGTCTATGTCTATGAATAAATATGCACTAGTATAGCAGGCAGTACCTAATTAAAATCTTATCTCCAACATTGCCCCATAATATAAACAACCAAAATCACATCCATAAATCCGTTCACCCGCTACCTCAACCTCGAACAGTTACACAAACATTAAAACAATTCATTACTACAATTAATAACTATCCAGACATCCAAGAACTCACGACTGGCTTCATTTAATACGTTGCCCTTTATAGGCTTAAAACCTTGAGCTATGGGGTGCTAACTATTATTTGAAGATGAATAATGAAGGAGAATCATTGGAATTATGAGTTTGCACATTCCTTTGACCTCAGTGATGGCGAATCGTTGTGTTTACTTATATTCATTGATGGATGGTCATAGTTCTACAGATTTGCGTTTTGAGGAATGGACTCGTGTAGATCTTAATAATATTCGTTTTGTGTGGGAATTAAAAGGGATTAAAATAACAACGAATGAAATTTATGATGGTGTGATTTTTATGAAATTACTAGCTTTGTAAGCTTCGTGGCTTCGGGTACTGGGGTATTTTATCCTATATTCCAAGTCAAATGGCCGATGGAGTAAGGTTTTGACCGAATGGTGGCCAAGGTTGGGCCTAAGAAATCGGGGCCGTTCAAACGCGCGTTGGGTTGGCGATAGCGTCAAAATCGCGGGATACAGATGGAGGAAAGCACAGAACACAGAAGAATGGCAGAAGAAAGGGGCCTAGACGCAACAGTGGGCGATTCCAGGATGAAATGGTGAAATCCCAAGTCATAGTCTACCTGACAGCCTATTCATTCAAAACCGCTAAGGCACAAAAGATAGCCAGAGTTATAACATTAGAATGGATTTTTGAAATCTACATGAGCAATCTGTTCTCACAATGAACGGCTTGTTGATATTAACAAAGAAACCTCAAGATGTATACATACTCAACATATGGCGTTAAAATTGATGGACACTCTTTATTCTTCTACTTCTTTATCGTGTGGTTAGTGCCCAACCTGGTGTCAGAGTTTTTATGCCGCCCATGGGTCTCTGACTTAGCTTTACACGCCGTCGAGAAATATCTCATGGGCATGCTGGTTTTTCTCACAATGTTTTCCATAAGCACACGAATCTGAAAAATCAGAGGTGCGTGTCCTGGGTTCGAACTTGAGACCTATGGCTTGGCAGTCCGGCGGTCACACAACTAGGCTATAGATGCTTATTAAAGACAGAAATCGAAATCACATGATAATGATTCAGTACTAAGGATCTTAAACTACTGGGTAAAGCACCAAAACTGACCAGTAAATACTCACAAAGGTGCTAATTCACACAATATTACGTCAACTCAATAAATAACGCCTGTCGCAACGATTTTCAACAAGCAAAACGTATTAATTTATGTTAAATAATGCAACAATACATCAAAGTTTATAGTTTCTAATTGTGTAATGCTCTAAGCTCCATTAATTATATCTGAAGTTGATAAGGAACCCGATTCGTGTCCATTGTTCGAGCAAACTTCGAAAATGTCGCTTTAATTGATTTAAGCTGTGAAATATTCGTGCTAACTAAATCTTGGTGGAGTTTATAGTTTGCTTGCGGGAGCGCATGATCTTTTTGCTTCAAAGGATCTGCAATTTTGAGGACTTATTTTTATAAAGTATACATATTTTGGTACTTTTAATCGGTTTTTAAGTTTCAGTAATTAGGGCTTTATTGCTAATTCTTGGTACGCAGCAATGAGTTTTTTTTACATCTCTTAGCTGTTCGTTTATCAAACGATTTATTGTTCTTTCTCTTTAAATGTTTACCATTTTGATCAGTCTATATTCAATTCAGTAGTAGCATGGTTTACTGCGATTATGTATAAGTCAAACGTGTTGCGGCGACCCCAAATAACATGGGACATGGGCAGGAAAATGATGTCTATAAGTCAGAGATCTTTTTGTCCTTTTGTCTTCCAATATTATTAATAATAATAATGTAAAAATGGAATCAAAATGTAATTAATGTGTGTAAAGATAAATAAAGGAATAATAATAAACATTTATTTCAGACCAGGTCCATATCGTGTTAGTAACAATGTACTTAAAAAAACTAATGTTAGTATCGGCAAACAAAACGTATACGCGAAGTCATCATGCACTATGCGTAAGTAGGCTAGATCATGAGGTAACAGACAGGTTTCCTGTAGCGCGATGACGTCAGCCACTCCGCATAGTCTTCTCACACAATCAGCTGATCGAGTGATATGTTATTCAATGGTGCATCCAAAAAAAAAACTAAATAAAAAAAGACCTGTTTATAACAAAATAACATTAGGCTTTAAATACAGTTCTTCTCGTGAAGTCTCAATTCGATAAGCATCAGATACGTCATTGATATCATACTAATTGATATTCATGTCATTGACATTTGTAATTACAAGCAAAATATTTCATACTTGCCTTTAATATTTAGAGCACTTTAATTGGTATCTCTGATCGAGATAAATCTTGTCATTTGTTTCAATAACTTTAAGTTATTCGGGACATTACGAGCCACTTGATTGCGAGGATCGAAATTATTCTTCATTCGATGTTTGATGTTCTCATTAATTTTACTGAACATCGATTCTCGATTCTCTTTGCCATGAAGTTGGTGAAAAATTGAATGTTTTGGTTACGTCAATAAATATTTCATGTTGTACTAATACGTATCAGTTCTTTTTAAAGTGAATGACAGCCTAGTGGTGTGACCGTCGGACTACCAAGTCATAGGTCACGAGTTCGAACCCAAGATACGCACCTCTGATTTTTCAGATTCATGTGCGTATTGTATAATTATTACTAGGTTCGGTGAAGGACAACATCTTGAGGAAACGAAACATGCCTGAGAGACATTTCTCGACGGCATGTTAAGCCGAGTCAGAGGCCCATGAGCGGCATAAAAACTCAGGTTAGGTACTAACCACACGAACAAGAAAAAGAAGTTCTTTTAGCGGTATAAAATTAAAGAAAACAACAAGAAACGATCAATACATAGGTTTACAATACAATTTACAATAATTGAAAAGAACATCATTAACCTGCACTTTTAAAAAGCTTATCTTTCAATTCGAGATCATTCACACAAAAGTCATACACAACTGCCAGCGTTTCAAAGAATTGAGTACAATAGTATGGATATTCTAGATCTTAATCTTTATAAAATTCACTTTTTGCCGTAACAATAACACGTTGATCCCGCATCTGCACTATAGCCAGGTACCCACTTTTAAAAACATAATTAATCATTATATTTTGTTTGACTACGGTTGACAGCAAAAATTAATTAACATTCCATGTAAAAAATACAAAAAGACCAATCAGGTGTCTCCATGAAGGTACGCCTACATTCATTCAATTTATTTTGTGCACAGACAAAGATTATTACGCAGAGACACCTGTCTTTATTTTGATTTGTCTACAAAATTATAAAATACATACCTATTCCTACCTGTAATAAGCCCATGTAAAGTTCTTCTAATTATAACTTCAAGCACACAAATGTTCAGTTGATATCATGGGCATAATTTCCCACCAGCCAATCTTAGGGCGATGAAGGCACAAATAGTAGTAGATCAAAATCTGCACAATTCAGTTTTTTGTCAGTACCTGGGACGTATAACGCAACGTCATGCATTGAAACAAACGTACCTAAAACTGATAAATTCAAGCAAAAAAGCCATAATCCTACTAGGCAACATCTTTCCCAAATTATACCAGTGTATGTGTATTAAACCTGTCTTAAACCATCACACCTCACAAAAGCATTAGGCAAAAAAGATCACCACCCACAAGCCATCAAACAGGTGTCGTATCTGTCACCAAAATCTCTGTCCACTTGCATCTGTTATCTACAACAAGTTCAGTAGCCGATCGGTCGCTCGGCCGTTAGTAATTTGACAGTTCAGATGACAGATTACAACGAGCTTCGGAGACCACCAGGGTTTTGTCGCTTCACTCCATCAAGTATCGTTTTTGTTTATGAGACAACACTGGCCCCTAATTGGGACTCCAGTGCTACCAAGTTGATTATTCTGGTTTACTGGATTGCTTTAATGAATGAGGTGAATTTTTAATTAGTGTTTTTAAAGCTAAAGGTTCGATATTCGATCATTTATGACATTTAAATGTTGGAGGTTGTGATTAAACTTATTTTTGGCCCATGCTCCGTCTTCTTAAGATTTATCAAAATACCTATAGGTATTAAATTAAAACTTTCCTTTACATATCATGAACCCTCCGTGTCTCAGAAAGCAGCTTAAATCGTTGGTCACGGCTGACATTTGTAGATCTTTGACAGTCGTTACAGGTAGTTAGTAGACTGAAAGTTTGACAACGAGTCTTACCAAGGGGTATTGTATTGCCAGTAAATAGGTTGTGAGTTGTGAAGGTCAGATAAGCAGTCAATCCATGTAAAATACTGGCATTCAACTGTATTCGGTTAGACTGAAGCCAAACCCAATTTAGCTGGGAATAGATTAGGCAGTAGTACATTCAGTTCTATATCTCTGATTTACATCCTCAGCGCAGTCAATTCCAGGATGATTTTCAATATATCTAATCCTCCCAAAACAATTATCATGTGAACCGATATCAGGTCAAACCAATTGTCAAACCAAACCTAGTTTTAGTATTTCAATAATTATAATCTCTATGCACCAATAAAACATAACAATATGACTGAAATCTTGATCTTATCTATTACATGAGTAGTTAATTGATGAATGACTAACTCGACACGCCCACACTCAAATTCTAAGCTGACTGTTGATTCAATATGGGTAATTTCGTAATCGTTGTCACTCGCTGATTTGTATGATTAATGTTATTGTTCAGACACTGAAAAGTCACGCACAATGGTCCACTTTAAGGACTAAGTGCGGAAACCAAAATCCCTAACATAGAACATAGAACATAGACACTGAAAAGCATTTAAAATATCTACGGTCCTCTCCGTCTTATAGGTTCAAGAAAAGAGAAAATAATGATGGCAGATTTTCCAAGATGGTGGACGTACAGTCGCGATCACCAACATGTAAACACTTAACAATTTTTAAAAGTGTTTTTCTCCTACTGTTCTGATTAAAATTTCATGTTGTTACGCATTAGATCCGGATAGAAACTACTGAAAATCATGGGGAGGCCTTGCCGAGGAGTTTTATGAAGCAAGAGAACCGTTGCCTTAAAGCTTCGACTTGGGGGCAAAGAATAATCTCAATTGACCAATTTGGCATACCTAAAGAAGAAGGTTGAAAGTTGTGGACTTGGTGACTTGGATGAGTCAGTTTCTAATATAAAATATAAAAATCTTTATTACTAGAAAAAAATGGGTACCTACAGTAAATCTCTTGAAATACAATGGTCAAAGAAGTGCTTTTCTACTAGGATTACCCTGTATCACGAATGCTATCACCTTCCTCCCGACCAGTTAGGTGGTTTGATATACGAGTATGTACAATAAATGATTATGAAAAAAAAAACTGAACAAAAGTAAAATTAATAAAAATAAAATCTAACTTATAAAAGGTATACAAAAAAAGGATAAACAAAAGGAGTATGTCCATGTATCGATGTGTTATCGTGTGTGCTGTGGGTTGCCTGAGTAAGTGTCTTTGTGTGTATGTGTGTGTGTCGGGCTGTGTGATTTTTGAAGTCTAGAAGCCACTAACTGTAACTGTAAACTAAAGGGTTTCTATCTACTCGGGTGTCATAAACTTTTAGCTGTCCATGACATCTTCATGTGTACCAAAGATACACTGTTACTACATAAAACGTCTAAGGTTCAACCTCAATCAACAAAACATTGAAATCAAACGTTACACCGGTGTCCAAAAACTTTCAAATATTTAATAACAAGAGTACTCACGGGCGGTCTTTCGTCAAATACACAACAAAAGTACTTGTCTTTCACAATACATTTCTAGTAAACGTCTGGTATTTAAATATAAATCGAAAGAGCGGAACACAATGGTGTAATCGATAATTGAATTCAGCATTGATGAACTTTACACCGCTCGACCTTATACGTGACAGACTAGAGTGGAATCCATGCTGGGATGTATAAAGAGTTGATATAACGCTACATTTAATTCATTTGACACAGTCAAGCATTTTTGTTCAGTCGGGGAAATCTGATTTGTCGAAATTAGGGTTGTCATTCTTTGAATTAATTTCGTGAGCAATGTCAGTATCCATTTTTTTTTGTAAGAAAAACGACCCTGAAATGGGCTATTCCAAAGTATTTGACACAACTTTTTCAAAAAATAATAATGATTTTGTTAAGCATAGTAAACGGGCACTTTGAAGGCTGACGCATCTTTTACTGGCTGGTCTATTTGCAATATAGTTCTATTCACCACTGATGTTTACTGTAGCTAAAGCTGATTATAATTTCAGTTGTGAATTAGGTACTTTCAAGGTTTCCGGTACAGAATTTAAAATCAGACCAATAAATTCTTTGCACATGTTGTATCAGCAGCTCTATATCCATATCATTACATGTCAGATTAGTCAAGTCACCGTCTGTCGTCATACTTAATGCCAATTAAAAGATTTAGAATTGTGGATCTTTGTTTGACTCTTACTAATATCGAATGCTTTATGACAAGCTGCGCTAACGACTTTTTGTTTCCTCTTACGGCCCGTTCACGAACTCTGCGACTTGCGTCAAGCGACACACGCTGGTCACTGGTTTCTTTCGCATGAGTATTGTCGTGGTTACTCTTGATATGCTCCAAGGAACGCTTTTCATTTGTTTTCTCCTCAGCCGCTGCGCTCCTCATACTTGTGTCGCTTGAGCGCAAAGCTCGTGGCTAAGCGGTTAGGCGGTGACTCATAATAATTATAGGAAGACTATGTGCATTGCATTTATTAGTTGAGTTCTTTATTGATTGTCGCTTTGTGACAAAGGAGAAGTACCGTTTCTTTCTTAGCTGTTAATGGTGACTAAGAAATTATGTCAGTTGGAAACGCAGTAGGGAGTTTCTGGGTGGTAATTAAAACTTGGAACACAAATCGGTCTATCGAGCTTGGATATCTTATTATGCACTTTTTTAGTTTATCTAGTACATCACTGACACTGGTGCTGGAGAAAACTAAGGTGTTGGAGAGAACTGTGAGAAAACCTGGGTTACTTAATTAATTAGGATCTCCTCTCCCCCACCTGGAACATGTACCTACAACACCTCAGATTCGAGCATTACGTCAGTGAGTGAGATTAATCTAACTGGAATTTAGTAAGCTTATTTTAAGGACATGATACCATAACACAAAGTAGGGTTTAAATAATACTGCTTTAAGACGTCATGGTCATGGTCAGGTAGCCTAAAATCACAGCTTAGAGACCAGACTTTAGAAGGAAAACTTTAAGAGTCTAAGTATCCACAAGTATTGTTCCGTGAGCTGCTAGAATCTTATATAAGCAACAAAAACCAATTTAAGCAGTGCTGCAGCCAGTGCTGGAAGCAAGTGTTTGCAAGCGTTGGTGCAAGTGGTAGAAGAACTGCCACATAAACAAATAGACCCCGTCATTTTATAACGTGATAATGACATTCAATCTAAGGGTAGTAACGCCATTACGAGGTCGACTATACTACGTCATTGTGATCGCTGCCTTAATTTACTGTCATCTGTTTTATGTCATTCTTCTTAAAATACATTGTCTGCTAATTATTCCTTTTTTGTCATCACCGTGAATGACAGATTGGTTTTACCTTGATCATTAAGTGCTATGTTATCAACATAAGTAACTATACCTATAGTATTAGATGTGATTAAACAATATAAGTAGGTATTGGTAATGAGAAGGATACGCTTTTTATTAAGGCGAGGTGGGCGCACATTTGAGTTTTTTAAAACCATCTGAGACAAAGAATATAGTGTTTAAAAATTTAAAAAAAATATATGTTATAGTTAAGGATCTTATCTAGTCACAGTCGCATTCAGTTGCAAGATCTGATGAACTTCACTCGATAGAAAAAAATCGCAAAGTTACCCCTTTTTGTAACTTTTTTTCAATATTATGACTAAATTACTGATGTTTTACATTTAATTTTTATACTAAATTAAAGAAACTAATTAGTTCTAGACAAAGTGGCAGAGTTTGACTTGATAACATTATTTTCTTAATTACTATGTTTTAAAATGAATTAAAAGCGTTCGCGGCGGCTCGGACAGGCCCGATTAGTCGCGCGCTGGCGCTTACCGACGACGGACCTGTGTCAGTTTTTTCCGCGACAATTTCGCGTACCATACCGTCTGTTTTTGACCAAGTTTATTATAATTGTTGCAAGTTATAATGGGCAATAAACAACGCATGCGAAAAAAGTCGTGTAAAGCAATAAAAGTAACAAATAAAAAGAATGCACTCCAAAGATATGTCACAGTACAAATATATACAGTATTGTGACTCGGCCCTGTCTTTGAAATAATTACCTACAGCCGGGTGGTACGTACGCGATAGGGCTGCGCCGGGCCTATAGTAAATATTTTAATTTCATCTACTTAGTTGAGTTTCTTTCTAGTTTTGTGATTGTTAATATTATATTTTTATTTAAAAAAATGAAATTTGTTTGAATGAAATAGGAAGGTTCAATAAAAATACACTTATTGCAATTTACACAAAAACACATAAACAAATCAAAATTTTATCTTTACAGTTCTCGAACCTAGGTACTAATAGCGAACTGGCTGTTTATTTTCAATTAGTTACTCAAACTACCCAATTATGATTATTTTATATTCTTATGTTTTATAGACAATTATTTCATTTATTAACAAAGCTCTAATTTATCGCTACTAGATAATAACAAATTTTGATCATAGAAAAAATATTTCATAAAAGTAAAGTAATATTACTTATCCAACTGCATATTTCTATGCTGTGTCGCTAGGCAAGGTCACGCGAGTTCACGAACGCGCTGTGTCCACGAGAAGTATTTTGCGCGCAGCCTACAGCGCTAAATGCCTACTTTTGCAGGAATACCTCGCCTTAAAGATGATTGCTGATGCATTAATGATCAATGCACAAAACATTTAAAGACGGACGCAAACAAAGGATGAACGAGACTCAAAAAACGCATGGAAGATTCGTAGTACAGTTTCTGTTCTATGTTTTCTGCAACTAAATTAAGTATTTAATTATGGATTATGAAAAAAAGTTTTGAAGGTAGTCTTAGAGATCTCCACCGTCTATGGAGAAGAGCAGTAGACACAAGAGGAATTGCTGATGCGTTAAAATGCGTGTAAAGACAATGTTTAAATGCTACATAAGATCTATTTATCAAGGCTGAAGTTTGAAAGCAGGTACAATATTTTTTTAACACAACCAGTGCAGAGGTCAAAGTTTTTAATCCATAATAACCATATCTCACCTTAAGAATATTTAACAGAGATAATAGAAAAAGATAAATCTTATGTACCAGTTCTTCTAAATGAAAATAATAAGGTCGTTAACCCATCGACTGCAAATGGTGTAGTAACGTATGCTTTGAACGAGTCTACGATTTGCATGGCCAAATGAGTATTTGATACATTGCATTTTTATTAACTTTCATAGGTAGGGGAACTGTTTGTACCTATACGTGGGTATAGAAGGTTTATTTATTTATTTTGCAAACATGTAAAACACTGGTTATTAGACATGCATTAAAATTACCATATTTAAATTACCTTGTGTCAATAGGTATCTATATACCTATTGATACAAAAGGGTTATTTTTCTTTAAAGCCGATTTTATTTATCGACTGTTAACGTTTTTATGAACATGACGGTTTGGCAGATTTTCAATTTTTTGTCTTTATTCAGTAAAAAAGTGATCTGAGGATTGCCCTTCAAGAGTTTAAACTACCTACATCAGCCAATATCTCTATTAGAGTACACAGTGTACCCTCCCTATATAGAATTATTCAAAAAAAAAACAGCTAATACCTAAACGGCCAAAATATATGGAACAGCAGATTTTTTTAAAATCTTCTATGTACCCCCCCCCCCCCCCCATATAGAAAATTTTCATCAGTCATCACATCATATTTCAGTACATGTACAGAAATGTAGTTAATACGTGGTAACCGTTTTAGCGTCGGTGTCTCATCCACCTTGTATTATTTTAAAAGTGAAATACACACACCACCACACAACAACAACTACAACTACTAGAATAAGTAATTATATGAACTAAAACCCGAAGAATATAAACTAAACCCAGCCTTACAGTTCATCAATCCGGTACCTGGAAATACGCAACTAATATAACACACACAATGGAAACGAAACAAAATATCTTTGGCACGAACTTAAAGGATTAATTTTATTGCTCAGCTGAATCACAAATACGGAAGATTTCTCCTTACCTATGTACAAGACTTTATCATTAATTTAAGAGCTTTAGGAGTTCACAGACGGAGAAACGGTAAAGAATTCATTATAATAAGAAGTAGGTAAGTAATATTGACAAGGTCGCTGGAAACAGTTGGATGAGGTACACACGGAACTGACAAGTTTGGTTTAAGGAAGGGGAGACCTATACCCAGCAGTGAGTGATTCCAGGCTAAAAATATGATGATGAAAATGAGTAGGTAATATAATTATGCAGAAATAAAAGTGAGCATAGAAAAGCAAGTTTTAAAATTAGACGATGAAAAAGGAATCAGCTGTTCCCTACATTTATGATCGATTAACTCATCAAAATGTAGGGAACAGCTGATTTTTTTTTCGCGATTTCAGGTTTGGTCCCATAGTAAAAGTTGTTCATAATGATGAGTACAATGACCTCTTAAGAGGTTACTGGTGTTTTACAAATAACCCTGTATATTTTAAATGCGTCAGATAAAATAATAAGCCAAGCTTAAAGGATGTGGTTATAATTATCTTATTATCTTTGGGCCATTGTAACCTGAAATAAATGACGTTTATGTTTATAATTAATAAATGCAACTGTTTCAAAAACAACAGATAAATAAATTATAAGCATTAAAAACAATGCCACCAAACAGTTTTACGGCATCAAAAACGTTTCTAAGAGTACGTAAACATCTACATCTAATTACTTTAAAATCACGTCAGACGTTTCATTGAAAGATTTATATGACGTAGACTTTTAATTATACACATCACATGACGTAAAACGCATTTTTGATGACGCAAGTATCCGTGTTACAGTTGGCACAGAATTGCGACTTTCAGCGTCAGCGATCAGCGACTGCACGGCTGCTCCCCTGAAGTGGGATACTATGAAAAACTGCGAACTTAGCTTTGTAAAATGCTAACGTCAAAACATTCCTTTGCATGAATTTCTCTTGATCAGTCTATAATATTCTCATAGCTGGGACACAGAGATCCTCTCTATGAGACGGAATTTCAACAAGTTGATTTCTACCAAATTTAAGCGTCTGTCAAATCTTACCCAAATGATTAATATAGGTACCTACTGAATCTAACCAATCCTCATAAGAAAATGCAATCAAGCAGTTGCTAAAACCTATACTTACACAGCCAAAGGTAGGGGATAAAAAACGCGATTTAACTTCGTCGAACTCCCAGAAACGCTAGTTCTTGATACTAAAAACATTGCGTGTACGCCGAACATTAACATCGGATCATCCGGGTTTACTCATTAATTTATTAAAAGAGATATTTCTGGCTTCCTGCCTGTATTATATAAGAACGCAACAGGCATGTGATTAGCAGATTCACTTATTTTTGTAAAAACATTAATATAAGTACGCCACGGCTGTTATTTCTCATCCTGTTTTTCTCTAAATAATCTTGTAATGAGTTCGGTGATATATTGAGTTATTTATACTTTGCGTTAATAAAATTTATTGTCAAGCCTAGGATAAAATCCGATGAGCTCATTTGCAGACTGTTACAAATTAATCATGTTCTATGTGATTCATTGTTTGTGTTTTTAACACAGTTTTATGGAAAATTAAATGAAAAACAAA
Source organism: Eurois occulta (assembly GCA_950022335.1). Lineage (NCBI taxonomy): Eukaryota > Metazoa > Arthropoda > Insecta > Lepidoptera > Noctuidae > Eurois > Eurois occulta. The sequence continues at coordinate 10,927,892 of OX465496.1, forward strand.
ATTAGATTGGGATGTTAATAAACGAATCATGCAAGAAATTAAGATTACAAGCAGCAAATTTTTTGCAATTTCTAAAGAGAAATAACTACTGTCTAGATTAACAGATCAGATGAAGACACACCCGAACATGCATAGTATGCAGTCGGAGAAATATATGAAACGAACTTTCTATGTCTTTAGAATATCCTTTTACTTCTCCTATATTTATAAAGATTAGCTGCTCCTTATAATGAATCTGTTGTGACATGCCACAAAGTACAATCACACCATACAGCGATAAAACTGGAGACCAGCCCGAGACAAAAGTCCCATCAGCCAGCCGTACGCCAAACGTATCACAGCATCACCACTCGCAAAGGCCTCAAATAATCACAAAAACTCTATAACAAAGGAACCTCGCCACATTGTTCACATCTCGTATAACCCTAAAGAATTGTCCAGCGATCGATTGCGCCGCCAATTAATAAGCCGTGATCATAAATTGATATTAAGATTCTTTGAATTAGTCACTGCCATCTTGATTGTGTCGTGTATTGTGTCTGTGTGTATAAAGCTTTGGAGTTCTCGGTTCATTAGCGTATCGTGTAGATATGGAGCAAGAATTTAAAATTAAATAGGTGGGTTATTAATTTATTGTTTAGTATTGATATTGAGTTTTTGTGGGTCAATGACTTTAGAATAATTTGTGATGTAACAGATTTAACAATTGACGATTGTCCCAGTGAGCTTGCTTAGCAGCATACGCAAAAATAAATTTAAGTATCTCTAAATGAGGAAGAGAGAGGATTCTAAGTCACGGAAGAGGTTGTGGAAAACAGGGCGAAGTAAAGAGAGAAAACGAGGACAGGTAACTTTACCACAATTATGGGTGAGCAAACGAGAGAGTTAGGGGTATAAATTAGGAAACCCGTCTCGAATATCGAAGTCCAATTAAAAGACGCAGAATTCTTTGTTTTGAGGAAGGCAAGCGTGAGAAATCTCCAACTGAAAATAAGTGAATAAGAATAATTTAAACCTAACTAAGTAAGTTAAAAGTTGAAGACCAATCGCACTTCCCCATTAACACTAGATGCTCAATTATCAACACTATACAAATGACTCTATTCATTAATATTTTGAAGCGCAAACTTTAATATTTCCCACGGTCACCGACGAAAACTGAACATTAGCCGAATGTGGAGATACAGAATAGATTCAGAAGCTCCAATCTTTATAGCGAAGGTGATTGCTTCACAGACGAAAGCACACAAAAATAAACGAAATGAGAAAATTAACGGTTTTACAAGCAATACGCGACAATAGGAAGGTTATGATATACACAATATATCTCTAGAAGCAAGAGAAATTGATGTGAAGTAAATTATGTACACTGACAAAATTGAAGAAATTTAAGCACCCAATAAAATCGCACTGCAAGATCCATACGATGACATTATGTTTTTGATAAATATTTAACCTTTTGTTACTGGCACACTATTTGATCAATCCCATACAGCCCATAGTGAACTGGAATACAACCAGTACCACAAGCTTTCTGCGGCCGAAGATCCTTAAACTTTAATGGCATTGATATCGGGGCACAGGAAGAGATGACCTAGGCACTTCGCCCGTGGCGTCGATTAGCTCCGAAATCGTGAAATAATAAGCTCAAGTAATCAACCTTCTGTACCCATCTTTTGGTCTGCAGTTTCACTCTATTTAGATATTTAGCTACCGTTTTGAGATAATAAATCATTTTGTCGGTGCGGGGGTAATTATCGCATTTAAGGTTAAGCAACGATTAGCTTTGTTCTTTGAGAGGAAACGTGGGACTGAGATGTTTGGATGAATCACTACTCTCAGAATTTGAGATGAATGAAGAATTTCTGAAGACCATTGTTACTTTGTGTTTGAACATCAGTTCTGAGATTTGGGACTTGAGTCGGGTTAAAAAGACGTTAATGTCAGGTATCGCTAACAAGCAATTGATAAATCATTCATATTTTGCCAGTTACAAGATTCTTTCTTTATGCGTATTTACTCAAGTCGGGGAATATACAGTGTTACTTGGTTCCATGTGGGAATCGAACTGGTGAGCTTAAAGTTGAAGGCAGACCCTCAACAGTTACGGCATTTGGAACGTAATTCAAAAACCACTTAAAACGTGCAGACTTTTTGCAATATTCGTTCCAAATTTCAAAACATCATTTTTATTGTTGTAATGGCATCATCTTAATTTCCGAATTTCGCGGCAAAAAGTAAATTAAACTATCAAATGCTAAAAGACAGTTTTACACTTGCTTTTGCTAACAAAAATAGCGAAATAGCTTCTCTGGTAATACATTTAAATACTACATACGAGTACTTAATCTAAAATAATACGTTGTTTATTTTTACGACAAAGTATCTAAAAGCCACTGCACGAAAGCATGATAGGTGTTAGCTTAATCAATTAGATGAAATCTACGCTGTATCATATGACTATATAATTTGTAAATACGAAAATACTTAGTTATTTCTAATGAAAAATCTCAATATTTGAAATATTGAAGAATGATTTATGATAAAAGATCTATAGTATTTGTAAATATTAGTCATGTTGACGCCATTTATATTTATAATAAGTCTTGTGATTCGGAAAATGTAGCCAGTAAAAGCACTATTTTCCAAATCCAATCTATTGACAATACATCCCACTATCGCGTCATGATTTTGAATTTAAAGTTTCTATTTGTATAAATTATTTTCTCTATTCAAATCATATTTGAAGAAAGTACAATGCGAACATAAAACCACCAAAAAACAAACACCAGGCCTTTCCATTTGTCAATCGATAAACTAATAAAAAACTAATTTATTTCACGATAATATTGTTGAAAATTCCCAAGTCATATTTCAAATTGTTAATAATGAGCCCGGTACCTGACGGTTTGAGATCGCGCTAAGACTTCGATCTAAAGAGGCTGCATTTGCATAAAATCATTAGTAAGCACAATGGTGTGCGGGCAGGGACACGGCCCGAGAGACACCTCACAGTTGCTCTTAAATATCCCACAAACATCAACAAACAAAAATCACACACTGCCCATTACCTGCTCCCAAAATCTCGTAAAAATTACAAGAGAACTAATACAGTAATGGATGGTGAACCACAGAAAGTTGACGTGTATTGATGCGTCGTAAGAATAGCACGGCACGGGCTACGAGCCGCCTCTCGAATATGATTTATCATCGTTCATTAGGCGAGTTTGTCCGCAGCGACAACAGATGGAGCTGATAGCACTTGGCAGGGTGGCCGGCTTGTTATTATTTTTATTACCAGTTTTCAAAGAATAATACTTGAGGAATGCATCTCTTAATGAACTTCCACCCTTTTTGGGATCGACATGATGGATAGAATTAATGTCGCCTCCATTGTTGATTGGAGACACTTTCAATGGTTTGGGACACGTCTACTTTGATTATGTCGCATTGATTTCGGTTTTGATACCTAAAATGGTTTTCTGAGAAGGGTTTAATGGTTGTTTTTGCTACCGTGATGTATTGATCATTATAAAATCTCACGAAGGTGTAGCAACTAATGATGTTTATAGCGATATTCATTATAACAATATAGACATCACCTTTCCAAAAATAAACTATCGCTCATTTCCAAATAAAAAAAAAACAATATTCATTAATTCAAACAGTGACAGCCCTAAACAGCAGTAAACATTTTCATAGTCACTCACAATGCTCTCACTAAATCCTCTTACCATTTAAATCTCCCTGCGCACGCGCAGTGCAAACACTGACAATTCTTAAAACTGCATCTTTAACACCGTCGTCAGTCGTGTTCGAAGCGTAATTAAAGGTCCGAGGGGAATTTGCATTCGTTTCTGAGAGCTCGTAGGGTAGAAAAAAAAGTTGTTAATTAGCATATTGTATTTTGAAATGTGACGGTTTGCATGCAGAGTTTCATGCCCCTCAGCGGTGGGCTTGAGTCTCGGATTTTTATGAGTCTCACCATGTGTGGACGTGTCTTGATTCAACTTGTCATGAATAAAATCATGGTTATTGGTTTTAATTAGTTTGTTAATGCCTGTGTTCACGGGACCTGTATGCGCGTTCGGAATTTATGTTGTTTTAATCTGGTGTGTTTTTATTTATACGAAAGATTATTTAATCATGTTACTACGCAATATTGCTTGACGTAGTAGTGATATTTCCTTAACTATAAACGTTTTCATGATCATTACTCCTCTTATCTTTTTTCTCTAAACCAACACCATCATATCAACCAATTAAAGTCAACTGGGAACTAAACACTGACCTACAAGTAAACCACAAATTACAAACCAAGTCTTATCCACACTAACCTGCCGTCTAAGTCAATCGTGATAGCTTTAGTTTTGTGTCTCTGTTTTAATTAATTTGGTTCACGAAGTCGCCACTTCGGGTGTCACGACAAGATGCTTCGAGAGAACTGACTGACATACTTCAAAATGTCACCAAATCATTGGGATTATCTTCGATCGCTACCGGTAGCCTACCCTTTTGACCGTCATTGTTTAGACGATTGTGTGTCTAATTCCACATGAGGAATTAGGTCCTGATGCAGAAGATAAACTTAACGAGAAACGTGTTGAAGGTATTAAGTAATGTTTTTAGATGGTTCTTAGTACTGTGTGGGGACGAGTGGAGATTAAAATACATGATTCTTAAGTGTGCTTCAAGGATGTATTTTGGGGCCAATGATATTTCATTATTTTAAACAACATCAAAACAGGTTGAACTGGAAATAAACGGGGAAGCCTTTATCCAGCAGTGGGACAGAATAGGCTTATCAAAAAAGTAACAGCAATAAACAATACGAATAATACCTACTAGCAGGATCCACTTTGAATCCACATGATACAGCAATTACAAATCTACTTGCCATTCATGTTGATTATGATACCCTACCCCTTCGGTAGGACCAATGCATAACTAAGCGGGTTTCGATTGCAAATTACTAGACGTTGATTAGACGGTGTCGAAGTAGTTAGAGCCAAATTACATAACGCCCTGCCTTCCTGATCTGCCATATTATGGTTTATTCTACTCCTGAGCAGTGTTCAAGTACAGTCAAAATCAATTTCGTTTCTCTTATCTCTTTTTCTTTAAATGTGTCATACCATATTACTGCAAACCCCTTATTTGGAATCCTGTGCAATATAGCAATAGGTTATTGAGTCGCTATGTCGTCATCAGCTTTGTTCTTTTGCTGACTACACCCATAAGCATGACATTTGTTGTTACTGCCATAGTCAAAATCATCGTGAATACGTAATAACTATTGCAGCATAAATTAAATCGTATCGGAGTGTGAGAACCCCGACTATCACGATTGCACGGATTTGGGTGATGTCGCAATGTTCCAATTAGGTGCTCATTTGTGTCAGTCGTGTATTGTTGCCATTCATTGGCGGCGAACAATCGGCTCGGAATGTGTTTACCTATTAGTTTTCAAAATCACTAGGTTTTGTTCTGTTTTATGCTTATTCATTTAATTTCGTGGAATTAGAGCTGATGTGAGGGTATTTCATAATAATGGTCTGGCCGTAGTTCAATCATTATAGTCGAATATGACGTGGATGCTTCAAAACATACCTCATTTACGAACAAGCAATCACCAAACATCGAAATATTTCAACTAGTGTAACCCAATACTTTTGAACTTGAAATTAAGTTTATTTTCTTCACAAATTAGTCATGGATTCATGGCCATCCGGGATCTTTATAATTTGCCAAATTTAACTAGTTTTTCAAGTTACAAGATAGCGTGAAGTATATTCGTTTGTTTGTCATAATTGAGTATAAATGCGCTGCAGAGGAAAGTTTTCGCGATGCATCGTTATACTGTCGTCCAACAATATAAGTAAATTGCAAGACTTGTCAGTCAAAACTGTACGTAAATTATTTTCTCAGTGAAACTGTGGGAAAGGTCAGGTTGAATTTGATAGCCCAAAAGAGGATTGACACCCGATCCATGAACCATTCTCACTGTCCCAAATATGTGGACCATTTAACGAGACTGCCTCATAATGCACGAGTATTATTTAAGTACAGATTCAATAGATTCAATCAGTGATACAACGATTAACATAGTACACACCCATCGTACTAAGCCAGGCGGGGTAGTGACACAATGGAACGTACGCCACAACATCATCAAACAATTTCAAAATCTGATCCTATGCATAACGAATGGAGTTGATAAATAGTTTGAATTAACCGATCTAATACGGGTCACCCACAACACAGTGACTCGACGGAATATCGACTCGTAATGATAATTGAACTGGCAAACACCCAGGCTGGACTATCAGAACCATCTATTGAGAAACGACGCTGGAAACTATATGACTTGCGATATTGTATTTATGATTGTTTTTTTATTTTATTTCTTGTCTTCCGACACAATCTTTAGCGTTCTGATTAACTCGGAGCTTTACCGCTGTGAATTGTTTCAAACGGCCCGTTTGAATATTGAATTATGTACATCTATGAGTAAAGCGTTCGGGGAAATCAATGGTAGTTCCCGTATAATTGTTGCCTAACGTTTTACATTTGGGTATTTATCGTTATTGTTTGTTCTTTTGAAATGAGAGGATTTTCCTTAATCTATACTTGATACGAATTTCAATCATAAAGGAAGTATAGTTTTGACCAGAACACAAACACTTACTAAGCAATGAGGACATTTTTATTAAAATTGTAACGACGATTTTCCTCCCACCCCACTTCAGAATTGATAGGAAATCTCCAATAGTTAAAATGTATCATTTAGATGTGTGGGTCACGTGCACCACAAAAATAGGAACAAACACATAATTTTTCTATACTTTAGATGCAGGAACACCAAGCTCTGTTGTAGTCAGTTATAATGAAATTGGTTTTCCCAAATCATCTTATCACTGTTCACTGCTAGATAAATCTTTAACGCAAAATAATTGGACATTATGTTTAGCTTTTGACTCTTTTCTTCCAATTCAAACTAGTAATCATCTTCAGGACTCCAGTCCGATCAACTCTCATGTGTGCCAATTTGGTTTCCACTCTCGTCAGCTACAATCAATAATTCAATCCTATTAAACCAATACCTGGCATAAATATTAATCGATGAGCTCATAATAACAATTTGGAATGTCAGTCTAACTGTCAATTCCAACTACACCATTACCACGTAGGAATGTTTGTCATCAACACTGACAAGTACCTTCATGTTATAGTTTAAATTAATTTCTTTAACATTGTTTGTTTCTTCCTGTACTTTAAGATTAATTCAAGACAACATGAGCTTAGGTATAATATTCTTTATCTCTCTTTCAATCATAACAACTTCAAACTGGTTAGACTTGACCATGATATTTCTTGCATTGTCATAAGGGATCCTCTAATTGAATTTTGGTAATAAACGAGAAACAATGCGGTTTATTTTAATATAGATTAACGACCGATGACTTGACACCTCACACTCAAATCCGAAGCCGGTTGCTCATCTACAAAGTTACTCTTACCGTTCCTGTTATCGGAATCATAAGAATAATGAACCTTATTTCTTAAAGTTTTGACTTCATCAATAGCAAAAACATGTTTGTCAAAATCATAGATGTGTTTCTCTGAATTAAAATTAGTTCGAAATATATTAATATGTATTAGTGTCAACCTTTTTACGTTATTGGTTATTGGTTCATTGTTGGGTTATGGTAATTTTCCGTGAGATATATTTGTTTTGTTTGATAGGAATCTGGTACATAACATAACCAATGTTATCTACTGTTCCAAGCATCTTGGATGTTTGAGCTAACATTATAAAACTTAGAATACGTAACGATACCTATAGCTTAACTAAACTTTGGATATTTAGATATCTGAGGATTATTAATTATAGATGGTCAAAAAAAAAACATGTTTCACGAGAAATATATTGTAACACACACAATTAAAAATAAATTACAGTAAAAGATTCTTCCATCAGTCATGTTGATAAACGATCGCATTTAATACTTTCAAGTGACCAATAAAATCGTCCAATAAATACATCTGGTCTCATTGTTGGAGTTGTTTCGGCAGTTTTACGATAGCCAGACTTATCGAAATACGATTTTCAGGCTTCACTACGTCTCTGATCTGGAAAGTATTAAAATTGAGGAAGCAAGGAAATGGAATATTTTATTTGTGTAATATTGAAAATTTTCCTTGTAAAATTATTTACATTTGTTATGAATGCATTTGCTATTTATTTATTTATTCAGAAATACATTCTAAGCTAACAGTTTTTTACCAAAGCGCTTAAAAGATGAGAAGTAACAAAAGATTTGGGTATAGAAGACCAACATTTTTAACTACTACAATAATGACGATACTGTCAGTATGTATGTCTATCAGATGAGTGTATGAATTTGGTCAAAATATATTCTTATTTTTGAGATTTTATTGCACCTAATTGACTTATCAATTTGTTATATCTTTAATCACATTATTATCTATTCACGGGTTATCGTTCCCAATTTCTACGTACACACCGCGTTTTCCTGCTTTCAAACATTGTTTCTGAGTGACTCTTGATTCTTATTTGTATCCCTTTGCAGTCACAACATTTTAAATCTTCATTTCAAATTGAACTTCACCGCCTCTACAAAGGTCATTTTACCAATCTGTCTGTCACTCAGAAACGCAAAGTCTCTTTAATAAAAACAATGCTTTATTTTGCTTTAATCCCATCAGCGTTTAAAGGGTTATTAAGTTATGACTTGTTGCAGTTCAGTTTTATAATTTGATATAATGTTATAGCTACGTCTATGTCTGTCTGTTTTATGAACTTTCTTTTATTTGAGACACGTGAGAGAAGCGAAGAAGCACGTTAAGCTGTTGGTCTCGGCTGTCATTTGTAAATCTTTTGCAGTCATTACAGTGGCCCGCAATTCTGACAACCAGTATTACCAAGAGGTATCGTATTATCCAGTACTAACTGGGATCTGGAGATCAGATTGGCAGTCGTTCCACGTAAAATACCTCAGCTGCAACCATTTAGACTGGACGCCGACCCCAACATAGTTAGGAAAAGGCTATGCAGCTGGTGATGAGACAAAACAGATAAAAGTAAGTTCAGTCATGAAGTCTCAAATACAGTCATGTTACTCTATTTCTGTCATCTTTATGTGGTTACGGTTATCATCTTTAGCAGCAGCAGCACCAATGGCTCAGAAACTGAAACAATTTGGTAGTAGCTTAGGTTATAAGGTAATACTTGTGTATAGTTTGACTAAAAGCTCTTCTCATATGTTTAGGTTTAGGTCATTGAAATTGTAAATTCGCACTTATTGAGGAACAAAGGTCAAATGGGGGGATATTTGGACGGGCACAGAAAATCATGAAGGATCATGCATTTACATCATCAAAATAGAAAAGAGTATTGTAAATGCATAATGCCTCTCATTAAACAACGATTTTTATTTCAACTTTTGCACAACAACAAGAAAATCACAGAACCATAAATAAAATTGAAAACAAGATTCCAATTTACTTACGCAGCCAATTGCCATCAATTTTATTGTCCAGAAAAGCCAATCGATTCACAAGTGTGTGTACACTTAACCTCACTTACATTGTAAGTTGCTTTCTTATTAAAATAATCATAAAACACTAAGAGAGACTTTCTCAAAACCTACGCAGTGTGAGGTCGATGCCTCAGTGAGGGGAATGCGGATCTCATCGGTCCATCGATGTCGATTGTTTTAATTGTTTCGAGATGAGACCGGGGAGCGGCCGTGTCAATGAGAGGTCAACTAACGACGTGATTAGTATTTCAAATCGAGAACTCGATTCTGCTTAATTTGAATCGATGTTTTATCGATTCGTCGTATACAGTCACGAGTTTTGTTTGTGCTAATTATGTAAATGTTCGTTTTAATTGCCATAAATTATGAAGAGAAAATGTTTTATCTGTTTTGGGAAATAGGTTTATTATACCGCTGACATGTTGGCGGTTAGTAACTTCTTACTGTTGGAAGATAACCTCTGTTTCTTACGAATTAGTAAAACAATGTATTGCCCTATAAAACGGTTATTTCGCTCTCCTAAGAGCAGTAATGAACTTATCTGAGACCATTCCGAATTTTATGTTGTTATTAACATTTTAACTGTTTCGTAAAAAGCAAAGTAAAAGGATTCAAAACTTCGTAAAATTCCAGCCTTTTCATTCACAAAACGAAATGGAATTTAGAATGAAATTGTTTACGGGCCTTACGGCAGAGGAACATTAGCAGAAATCCAATATTTTTTGTGTAAATACACAAAATAATTGCCTGCTACATTAAAAAGTGCTTATGTGTTGTGTGTTTATATTAAACCTCAGTATTTTTTAGTTTGTTTAAAATTAAAAGTCGGTCCAAAAATAACACTTGTTCAATCGATATCACACAATAAAGGATAGGGTTGTCACTGTCAAACCAAAATGAAGATAAAGATGTCAGGACTGGCAAAATTCATTGAAAAAAAATCTAAGTTTTGTATGGAGTCTTAAGTAATAAGTGATGGTTATTTGATGGTGATTCTAACTGAAAAATATCGAAATTATAAACTAAAGTAATGAGATTTTCATAAAGTGCTTATCTATACAATGTTCAAGGAAAAAATGTTTTTTTTGTTAAATGTAATGATTTCTCAATGAATTTTTTTTAAACAAGTTTAAACCGGTGTCAACCCTAATAAATCCTAACTAAAATTCCCGCCTACATTTTAATAAGTGCTGTTTGAGTGTTTAATAAAAATGGATTGTCCTCAGGAGATGGCAGGGTATAAATAAAAACATGTTCACATGCTCGCTACAACTTGCTTAGGCAACATTACGTTTTGGAAAATCGTTAGTGACGCCTACGGAAATCTTATTTGAGATTCGGAAGTTTTAGAATTGGACCTGCCAGGATTTTATAAATGAAACATTGGCAGATCAACAAAACCTGGTTTATGGTATATGATGGTTATCAAATTATTTATTTACATATTTATTGAGAATTGCGAATTGAAATAAGCCATGTAGGCAAATTACATCCTAGCATTTTATCAAAAAATATTTGATAATGATTGCGAAAGATTATGTAAAATTCTTAATATCATAAGTGATTTGGATTAAATATCTGAAATGGGTAGAAATTAAAATAATCAACAAAAAAAAAGATATTCAATTCAAAACCAAATTCATAGAATGAAGTTAGAAAAATACAGGTAGGAAGAGTCTTTACTAAAAGTTACACCTACATCTACAACATCTTATCATCGCAAATTCTAGCCTAAACGACGCAACTACATAATTATTATAAAACCTACAATCGCAAGAACCAAAACACATTAACAATATTTTAACTCAAGCACACAAAGCTATAAAGAAAGATGTTACTTCTATAACTTCCGAACACTACAATTCCGTATCTCGAAGTATAAGCCGTCTCCTCACTTATCCGAAACACCACACCCCGAATGCACTTAATGTACAAAATATTGTAATGTTATTATTATTTCATATGATAACCCGAAGCCTTGCCTTCTCAATACCGGATAAAATAATTTCAATGGCAATGTGTGCCTGGACGAAGATAATCTCCAAAGGAAGATAGGACGGGTATGCACCTCGATTATTATCATAAATTTATCTAATAGGTGGTATGAGATGATATGGAGCGCTTTAATTGGGTAAGCAGAGCTGATAATGGTAGAATAGGTGGTGATGCAAGTGTAAATGGATTTTGAATTTGCAGTGCGGTATTCAATACAGATTATAGTAACAAAGATAGACGGAGGATATTTGGGAAGGCACACAAAATCATGAAGGATCATGCAATCTGTATAGAGATAAAACTCAAATAATGACTAAACTTCAACGTTATCCTTGTATTAAAACAATGATACCCAATGCCAACAAACCAATAAAATTATAAAATGAAGTAAAACATACAAAGTTATAAGTGACAACGACCAACACAGGATTCAAATCTAAAGTAGGCATTACACCAAGAATGCTGCAGTCATTGAATGCAAACCACTTAACACTAGAAATTAATATCTAAAACCGATGTAACCAGATCTTAATTTATGCAGACTTTAGTTTTTACGAAGCAAAGATTCGATTACAAAACAAATTAATGCAGAATTTAAACTCGGCATTAAAAATCCAATATGTGTCAACACAAAAAGATAGCAAACATTTATCACGAACATGAACATAACATTATAGAGGCGACTCAGGTGGGACACATAAAACTGGCCGAGATCACAACCCACCTAAACTAAACATAGGCAGACCCAATAAAAGCCCCTAAGCCATTTAAATCTCTCTAAACGACAGGGTTATAGTTTAATTTTACTGCAGTAAGCATTTCCATCACAATTGGAAGTGACTCCTTGTCATTTATTTTAAAGTGTTTGCGGGCTTCGTCCTGACCGTGCGTTATCATAAATCTTTTTTAAGATCGTACCATAAAGGCAGATAAGGTCGCACCCAATCGCCTAAAGATTGCCCTTTACCGAATTTACAATGCTGACGAATTGTCAGGCGAATGTGGAAGGATTACTTGACAGGACGATGCGACGGTTGGTAACAACATTTTTGATTTTGATGTTATGATAGATACATAGGTTAAAATTGTAAGCTTTAGTGGTTTAAAAACTGAGACAAAATACTAAATGTCTATGAACACTAGCAGTAAGAATACATTGCAGTCCCTTAAATATGATAATGATACATTTTCCTTGTCAATGTTAAAAGTTCAAATAAGGTCATGATATTTATCGATTATGCTTATAAACTAATAGCGTTGTTAAACGTTTACAAAATTAATTATGTCTACTAATGGACGTATTATATTGACAGCCCTTATCTTAATTTATGAATTTGAATAAAATTACCTGTGACCAGAGACCACACGAAAGAGACATAAATACCTCTGTAAAAAAACTACAATTTTTATAACTTTCATCCGATGAATTTTGCCAGGAAAAAATAAGATTCAATATTGTTTTGCCCATACAGATCAGTATCAGAGATCAAAGTAGGCATTAAAGTCCCTTGCAGCAGGCCATGGGCTTTCTGTATTATTTTTATTCTAAGGTAAATAACCGAATGATTGAGTGGTGGCTGCGATCTCAGTAAATTGATTAAGTGTCTGATTTTTAAATATTTCCCGTTTAGCGCGGTCCATGTTGAATGATCAATTAAGTTGATCGACGTTTGACTGCGGCGATTTGGGAATCATACGCATCGCAGGCTTAATCTGAATGATTCTCATGTTTTGGCAGCACGCATGTAACATCACGGGTTACAATGTTAATTTATTCAAACATTATGTTGATTTACATCGACTGTAGCGGAGCCTTTAAGCCAGTGATCGTGTGAGTTTTAGATTAGGTTAAGATTCATATCTATATAGTATCTACATGAAGTTATCAGCATCATATCGTTTTCCTGCCCTTGCCCCATTTTACTTGGGCTCAGCGTTACATATTTTCTTCTTCCATTCTGCCTTGTCAACCTTCAAGCTATGATCCACTCCCTTTTCTTCCATAGGTACCTACCTATTATTCCTCACACAATACATCTTTCTTTTCTTTGGTCCTTCTGTTGCTCACCATCCATCTTCATGAACATAATTTTCTTATATAAAATGATCTTCATCATCATTTTATTATTTCAGTCAAAAGACGTCTACTATAGGACTAGGCCTCCGCTTTGTATCGCCATTACGATCTGTCTTCTGCTTGCCGCTTGCATTCTTCCATCTTTTTAAATTCCAAGCTAGTTAGTCATAGAATCACAATCACCTGACTAATGTTCATTTCGAAAACGTTGCCAACAAATGGTTATCAATATCGAAAAAACAAAGTCAAATCTTAAATAGAATACTAAGAAACTCAAACTATCCTTCTACAATACGACAATAGTCACAACAATGGATACCAAACTTTAAAAGTCCAACGACGCATTTAATTTCATAACTAAACGTGTGTTCGTTTTTGTGCTTGCACCACAAAAGATCTAATTGAAGTAGGGATGCACGACATTAGCATTTGTATCGATACTTTGATCGTTCCGGACTGTAACTAAACGATGTGATTCTAGGATCGTATTGAAAGGTTTTGTATAGACTCCCTAAATATCGGATCGTATCGTATAATCCTATGAGATGCATGATATTTGAATTAGTATCTATTCCGGATATACATAATTATGTATCAGGTCAACACGCGGCGCCGCCGCCGCCATATTAAAACATGAACTGTTTAGATAGCTAATTATTATTTAAACAAGTATTAAGATTCAAATATACTGATCAAGCAATTTATGACAATGTAGTTCGATACAATACATTAATTCCGATGCCGGTACTTTTGGATCGACCCATGCATTGTACCGTTTTCTTCTGTATCGACCCAAATTATGGAAGTATCGCACCTTGCTATATCGATACTGTAAAGTATCGGATCGGATCGGCATCACTAAATTGCGGTGAAAAAAAAGGAATGATTCTCAAATGATACGTGTTTGTTTGTATGATTGATGTATCGACGGGCCGAGTCGGCTATTTAACAGTCGGTTAGACAAAATAGTCGAGGTATGCGAGACGTCGGGGTGCCATACCAGTACAACGCGTACGTACTTTGGCGTATAATTTGTGTGTGATGCTCAACATTTTTGGCTAATTACTTGAAAATTTTTCAAAAAATATTGAAAACCTGTTTTGTAAGTTTAATTAAACCCTTAAAAACTTACCCAAGAATATTGGGAAATAAAGAATTATAACAACTTTTTTGAACATGTTCCAACTTCCAACTCATACCTTTAAGAGAGAGCTGATGCACTGCCCACTATTTTAAAAGGTCATTCCCACTACTTAATTTAATAACTAGAAAACTAGTGAATCTCTTTAAAAAAAAACAACATTTGCCTAGCCTTTTCCCAACTATGTGAGGGGGTTTCCAGTTTAACTGGATTAAGACGAATACCACTTTACATGGAGCATTGGGATAATACAATACTCCTTAGCAAGACTGGCTCTTATCAAGGCAATTCTGGGCGTCCTACTCTTTAAAACAAAAGTGTTGGCAATAATTAAACTACTCATCTTGAATACGGAATCTTTTATTTCTTTGCTGTCAAATTTTCCTCAAGATCTCCTAACCAGATCTTTGAGCACCGCTGCCACAACAAACACAAAAGCGTGCGTGTGTGCGTGTCGTGATCACAATCAGGTTATTTCACTGGTAATTATGATACGACGGGCGAGAGCCTGACCCCGGGTCACACTGCCCGAATGTGGCACATGACGAATAGTGCTGATCGGGCTTAGGCTTGAAGCACTTTCGGCAAGAGATTCGGGTTCTGCAATAATTTGACGAGGATCAAACGTTGTAGGTACCAATTAAACTTGGATTGCTTCTAAGCCACTGTTGTATGTGCTTCAGTCTTTGTATAGTCAACTCAGCCTGTCGCAGTCCAATGTTAGACAAGATCTCCGCCATATTGTGCCAAAACACCTTGGTCTCCACTTTCCGCATTCGATCAGTCCGAACCACCTTTTTAATGTCATCGGTCAATCTAGCTGGAGGGGATAGTAGTAGTAAGAGAGCCGTTTTATCATGCTGACATAGATCTACAATCTGTAGTTTCATCAGTTTATTTGATTTGATTGTATGCTCATTTGTTTCAAAGTTGTTGCCTTTTAGCTATCAACTCAACTGATAAACTAACGCAGACATACAAGTGCCTTAAGTGTAAGGTCTCCAGCTAGGGGATTAAAAACTAAGGGTACCCCGAATGTGGTACGAGCCTCGGCTTAGGGCGTCGCTGGGGGAGGACAGCAAGGGACAGGATCGGAACAAGATCATTATTTCAGAATGAATTTAAAACTACAGCTTCAGCATCGCGCCGGCTCGAGCATAGACCGGGAGTGACAAATCGCAAATCGCGAATGGTTTTAAGTAGAAAACTCTATGACTGTCTTGTGGTCGCAAGGGTTCTATTTCCAGGTCGGGCAAAATGTTATTAGGTTTTTCCATCAGGAATTTCTCAGAAGCAGCCACGGAGTCTGGATTCGTGCCCAGTTAATGACAATAGGGTCGCCCCCTATATATTATTACATGAGACTTAAACATAACTGGTGAAATGTGGTACACCCACATTTCGCTAGTTATGTATTAGGTAGACCTCTGCCTGAACCTTCGGGTATTGCAGGCGTGATGTTATGTTATTAGAAAAGCATTTTCATAGCAAGCCGAATTTCGCTTCGGCTTCGGCCTAAGCACATCTAACGCTGGTAAAACACTAGCAAGAATATTAGTCGCTAAATATACACACAATCCCATTCTGATTACATCTCATTACATCTCGATATGTTTGTTTATAATTTAAGAAACTGCTTCGAATGTGAAAGCGTGTAACAATCGATTGTCGAAATGTTAATCGAATGATTATTTTATTGTTGTGGAATTGTTGATGATTATAGGTTTTCTATAGTGTAATGTTTGTTATATCTAAATTTTTCTGTGATTATCACTAGTATAGGTTGGTTTCTTTAATGATATCAGTAAGGCATATCAAGGTTGCTTCTCGAAGAATGATCTCTCTTTTTAACCATTGCAGAGTGGGCAATTGCCCCCTTTCCTCAGTCACTAACCGATCTAAATCCATCACCTTCAGTTTTATGACTCTCCTACTTGCCTTTGTAATATTTCCCCAAAACATACTTAAAATACTTCTTTATAATTTTCTTATCCATGCCAATCACCATAAGTAATGAACAAACATCTGGTGTTGTACTTTTTACACCCATAACTTAATTTCCAACAAGGGTATATTCCCACCTATACACCGTGTAATCATATTAAACACTATAAGCGAGCGTCGTGGGCGGGAGACCCCGGGTCAAACGAATTCATAGATAAAAACCTGTCCATATGACGTCACGAGATCGAAAAACCTTCATACGAAGACTCAATAGACAGAATAGACGGAACACAGAAGGTCAGTTGCATACAATGAGCGACAACGCACGCACACATAGCCTCGCTTCACTTATAGCGTCTGCAAGCGCACTCGCGACTGTCATTTGTTTCTGATAGGCCGAGAGTTTCGTGTACGAACGTGTCTATGTGTGCGTGTGACGGTTTTTGGTCGTCGTATGTAGTGAGCCTTCTGTACTTATCCTTTCTGTGCTCTGTCTCGAAGTATCCCGCGATCAACATCGTAATGATTCGACGTTGATTTAACACGCCTGTTAATTTATACATCAGACTAACGTATGACACTGGCAAATGATTTATGATGTACGTAGATTAGATAATTGTTGCTTTTTAAGCTTCTTTATTTTATTAGGCTTCGTTTTGAGTGCAGTGGTTTGTGTTTGTAATTACTTTTTTATGTGTGTCAGTTGAGAGGCTATAACTTTTAAGGAATAGGTGTGAGTGTCCAAAATTAGACTTTTTTTTCTGAATCTGTTGTTTCCCAATACGATATGGCTTCACAAGGAAACTTTGACAAATTCTTTGGGATTAAAACCAGAATAAGTCAAATTTTGATACTAATGAACCGAAGTTTGTTTTATTTCAGAAGCTAAAGTTTTCACCATAAAATTGGTTTCATAACAGAGGATTTATTCTCCCGTTCCCTTGGTCAAATCCAATCCTGTAATAAACCAGTCTCACACAAATATTATCCTCATAACACCGTCCCTTCATCCGACATTTCTATTTCTATAAACAACTTATCACCCAACACTTCCGATAAATGCGTATAAGACAATTTTCTTCAAGTATAAACCTATCAGACAAATATTTGTGGTTGCACAACAGTTGGATGCATCGGCCCACAAGGCGGGTGCCCCCGCGCAGTATTTCACGCTGCCCCTGCGTCGACAGTGTTTTGCACTTCGCTTGGTGAGGTACGGACTTGGGAGGGTAATAGATTAATATTTTACAGATGTAGATTTACTATTGTTATGATTGGGAACAAATATAATCAGGAAACTAAAATATTGACTAATCTTTAAAGGTATATTAAACTATCTATTTTTCTGTCATCGCTTCATAGTGTTACATTGCAGGAGAATCGTTTTCCAAAGAATAAATGCAATCATAAAATTTGCCCCAATTTTGTAGATAGAAAAATTCAATAACCAATAATAACAGGAACGCACACGAATGAGCTTGATGATAGCCATACACCAGAGATATAGAAAGACTTTTTAAATCTTGGATACAAAATAGAGCGATCTGAAGATTGCACAGAACTCTTTTATTTTTTTTTCGTCTTGATCTGTTTTGAGCTTTTAGTTTAAGGAATTTGCTCTTGCAGTTGATTTCGATACGTTTTGTTCCAAATGTGACCCTGTAGAGATGTAGCAGAGCAAAGAGTTAGGCGGTGCGGCCGCAGCGTGTTCACCGGCGGCCCACACTCCGATACCGCGTCATCTGTTTATTGTACCACACGAAGAACTAAAGTTATATCACTGAAAGAGTTAGCTTTCCTACCTATCCACCTAAGAGAAGACAAAAGATTCTCCAAAAACATAGGGCGTAAACACCAGTGAGATTCTATTAACACATCTTGGTTATTTTACTTCGAGCTATTAACTTGGCTAACCTAAGGATTGTGCTCTGCCATATGAGGTCACTGTAACGATGATGCAAAACTCAGTTATGTAAGAAATGTATTGGATTGACATCATCATCATCATCTGCCTAGCCTTTTCCCAACTATGTTGGGGTCGGCTTCCAGTCTAACCGGATGCAGCTGAATACCAGTATTTTACATGGAGCGACTGCCTATCTGACCTCCACAACCCAGTTAGCGCTAGGTAATACGATACCCCTTGGTAAGACTGGTTGTTAGACTTTCGGCTACCTGTAACGACTGTCAAAGATCTACAAATGGCAGCCGGGACCAACGGCTTAACGTTATTTCCGAGGCACGGATGAAACTCGGTATGTAATGGGTGGTCACCCATCCATGTATTGGATTGACATAAGCTATCGAAAACTTTTTGTTATACCTATTAAAAAACATTACAAATACAAAACGGTTCCACAAGCGGTTGCTATGTCGCTGATCAAAAGCCATTTAAATTCACCCGATTAGGCGACCGACCTAGTATACATCCACCACCACTCCCAGCCAGTTCCATCATCACCGTTTCTGTTGTCATCATCTTCGCAGCAAGATGATTGTTCGTACAAGGTACCTTTCAGTTGTATGGATCGATCCATTAAGATGGGGATATTTTGTCTACATATTTCATTCTTTGGTGTCGACCCCCAAAAACTTAGTCATTCCACCGATCAAAGATTCATCAGCAGCCAACATCATTTCAACTGATTGTCAGCTATCGTAATTTAAACGAAATACAAAGTACGCTCATCACTTACCTTCAAGAAATATTGAAGCCTCATCTAGAGAATCAACGGCACTATCTTCGCATTGTTTCATTTTACGACGTGTCCACACTATTGTTCCCTTTACAATAGATTTGGTCTACATCGGTCTTATTTCAGAACCTGTTTGTTGTTATGTAGAAAAATTATCATTTTGTTATCGCTCTTAACGACATGAACCATTCCGGTCTTCAGGTCCCATTTGGGATGATTGTGATCTTAATACGTGGAAAGTTTTAGTATTGCATTATATTTTGCTCTTTGAATAAAAATGGGAATTAGGAATCTAGTTTCCATCTTAATGTATGTCATAAAGTAATTTTTTTTGTTTCTTAGAAATAAGTTTTGTTCATGTATTTATAAAAAATAGGTTTAACATCTGAAAAAAATCGACACAGTACTTATCTAATTTACAGAGTAACTATAATAATTAATTAAAATCCATAGTTCCACTTCGATTGGTCCATCCAGGTGATCCAGACGGAAAAAAATGCCTGGTATTATTTCGAAAGAAAAACAAAATAATTATAGTCGTCAGTTACAATTTCTGCCAAAAAATTTATTCAAAAAATGTCTTTTTAAGTTTTTAACGTCACAGTACAACAAGAATTATGCCATAAATAGAATTCTCATATTAGACACAATTAAGTCAAGTAAAAAGTTTTTATTTTGGAACATATACACAGGGCACTATTACAAAGAAAACGATGATACTTAGCTACAAAAGTTCATAACTGTGTCGCAGCTAGCAACGAACATCCAAACAAGAAAACAGTTGTTCCAGACTTTAATAATAAATACTGTTTATCCAATATTGGTGTAAAAATTTAGTAGAAAAGCGGGGTGTGCGGGAGTGTGTGTGTGGGCGGGGCAATCATACATCCCATAATATCAATTATACTTAAAAATACCAATCACAAAAGTTCACAAACATCTACTAAAATAAATCTTCAAGGAAAACCTATTTTATAATATAAATCTATTGAAAGCTACCGACGCTTTGTAGTCAACATACAGTAAGCAGCTAAATGTAGCTATTAATTTTAACGACGATTTAGGAATCCATGGAACATTACAGAACGAGCATCAAGAATGCACAGACGAGTGAATGCGCATGCCATCGGGTCCACGACATTTATTTTGCAATAAACAATGCGGGTGTGAATGATGTGAATGAAGATATTTTGAATTTGCAAGTTTTGTGTGTGTTTGTGTAAGCTTTACCTATCATAATAAAGATGTTAGTTTAAAATATGCTCAACATCATCATTTTCCTGCCCTTATTCCAGTTTATTTTGGGTCGGCGGCGCAGCATGTCTCCTTCTTCCATACTTCTCTATTATTCGTTACCTCAGTAGTCACCTCCTTTCTAGTTATGTTTAGTCTATGCCAGTTTAGCTGTTGATGAATTTACATCGAAATTTTGATTCAAAAAGATTCTTGAAGAAACCCGCAAGTCATAAACCAAAAATTCAAAGATATTTGTGACCATCAACCAATCCGCACTGGGTCCATTTGTAAGATTATGCCCTACTATCTCTCACAGAGAGGGGAGTCTGTCTGTCTCAGCAGTTAGAATATTACATGCTAATTTTGCTATTGGATGCTGCCACCCCTAAGAAGGATTGAACGAAAAAAGCTCCTTCAGGTTCGTTCCAAAAATCTTTCATTGCCATCCCATTGCAGAGCAAAGACTCCATAACTCCCAGTTTTGACAATCCAGGGCTAATGTAGACAAGTGGTCGTTGGTTTTGATAAGCTCGGCCCGCCATTTTCTGCAAGGTTTGCCGCGGCGCCTTCTAAATGCCTTCAAAAATCTATGATTACACTAAATTATTAAAATATCCTGTTGGGTCACCGAGGTTAAAGGGTTATAAACTTATAACGGTTGAATGGGAAGTCTCATTTAAAAACTCATTTTAGTCAACAAAGTCGGAAATATAAAAAAGTGCAGTTTGTGCGCTCCTAAATACATATTTATTTGCACACAAAAATGTATCTTTAATCCGCTAAATTAGGTATATTTGAAAAAGGCTTCGTTTTGCAGCTGCTGAGAACTTCAAAGTTATATTTCATCGTGATTAACGTTTTAATTTCCAAAACCATTCAAAAGTTTTACCAAATATGTAAATTTTCAATGTGAAAATTCCGTTTTATTACCGCACAGGCCAGGAACCGTGACACAGTTATTAAAAAAACGACAATATAAACAATTGGGTATCAATGTCGTCCCTTTTATATTATTTTAAAAACCCCAAAGTAATCGCATCGTATCGTAACAATAAAAATTTTATTTGTCACAGCACATGCTCTTAAAAAAACCGTATTATTTAATCCTAAGTGAAGTGTCGTCTTCATTTTATCAAGTTCCAAGTGTCGATATATTGTTATAACGGCGATGCCTGGGTACTAAAGAGTGCAGGCCAGATAACCATGTGGATGTACTCCCCTTGTTAACGATCCCACAACCAAATAAATTTGTAACCAAATTAGTCCCGAGCGATAAAATTTATTCGAAATCCACTGAGGAGAGTAAAAATAACACATTCTCTGTCGGATTAAAGAAGAGATACGAGCAAGATACGGGCCTCGAACGCCTCTTCCGCCCGTTTTTAACACTTCCAATTAATAAAATTGATTTTGTTTTTTAATTAAGCCCGTAACGAAGGCTCGAGGCTTGTTTAGGGACCCAGATCGGGTATACCTCTTAAAACAAGATTTATTTTATTGCTTAAAGCACAGCACTTGGATCTTTGACTCAGATCGTACCCACATGACGACGAAGAACCAATCGCCTACATTTATAGCGCCATTGATGCATAAAATTTGTTTTTTAAAAAATGTAATCGAACTCGTAACAATTATGCTGGTGTAAAATTACCAAGCGGAAATTAGGCTCGTTTAAATATTTCCATAGTGGTAAAAAGTGCGTTTTGGTGTCTTTGTTTTTTTATCGGACCCTACATTAAGCTTTTTTTTGTATAAAATTCAACGTTCGATTGGACTTCATGCATATTTTTATCTTGAACAACGAACAGGAAACTTTTAAAACAAATAAAGTACTAAAAAATTAGCAGTACCAAATCATGATTTTTAAATACCATACATTTGCACCCTCGCCATAAAAAGTTGTATAGAAACGATTGCTAATTACAGTGCCAGCATGTACAGAAGCACGATGCATGAATGAGCCAGTGAATGTGTATGGATTATGTATGGACGAATCTTTACGGCATTCCCGTCTCATTTGCATATGAATGTGTAATTAAACTACGGTATGAATGCTAAATACTTAGATCCCTTTTAAATCTGCAGGTACATTTTGATCCTTATGTCTATTGACTTATGTCTAAACTTTTTGTTGGTGTACTGCTTGCACGTAGGCTACATTATTCGTCATAGTTTATGATAGTTCAGACTTTTGAATGCAGAAAATAATTAGACGGACGTCTATAAGATATTAATTTAACTTTTGTATAGCGTAAGCGACAGGAATAACTAGCGCATTTTTTCGATGAAATAATTCAGAAGATCCAAAAATTTAAATTGTTAAATGTGCTCACCGTACTTCACGCGAAAAAATGTTTACACTGAGAAGACTGAGCACATCTCGCTTATAACGCTGGATACGATATTCATTACGAGTGAGTGAGGCAATACTGTTCAAATGTCTTTGTCAACAACACAATAACATGATCATCTAACGATACAAATCTTTGAAAGGACCCAAATAAACATCCACCCTTTTTGACAAAGCTCTTTATCACTACACAAGGATATAAACACATCAAGTTATTTAAAAATATGCCTACATATTTAATTACGATCGCTGATATTTTTAACATTCAACAAATGTCGGTGTACGTGAGTGTTAAGGTTAATGTCTGGTTTGTTTTGAAGACGTTAAGTTAATGATTGGGCATAAAGTGCCGATGACTAATATAAGGGACTTTTAATAACAACCAATACGCTATTAGCACGTACGAGCCAATAAAATGAAGGTCTATATGATGTGGAAGAATTCCTATTGATTGTGTTCAGGTTATTAAGAAGGCAAACTAATAAAGTTTGCAGTTCTATGAATTTTAGTAAAGCAAAAATTGCGTGCGACATTGAAACGCGAAAGAAACTTGTCTTGAAAAATATATTTTTCTCTTTATCGTATTACTTAGCCTGTGTCATCCCACTGCTGGGCCTCATCTTAGGCGATATAGGCATCATGTGGACCACTGGTCCTTGGTTCTGTCCAGCTCGTCCCGTCATCTCCTGCGAGATCTATCGTACAAGGAAATAAAAGTCTTGGACGTTTTGATTTATCATTTAAATATTGATACCCTTATAGAGGGTGTAAAGTAAATGGACCCTTAACGAAGCCGAAAGGCACTTGTTTACTATTCAATGCGTCCACCAGCACAATGTTCTGAGAGTGTCACTATTGAGTTTTACCGTAATTCGTGATTTTTCAGATTGTTTAGTTAATTTTATTTGACACTCTTTTTAAAGTCGGTTAACTAGTAGTTACTTTTAAGCACGTCCAAAACAAGCTTTTTTTTTTTTTCGGGTGGGCAATCATCAAATGACCGTTCTGCGAGCTTCTAATACAGATGGAAAAACTAAGCTCATAAGTACGTAGAGTAGATTAAATTTGTACCTGCAAAACCCACATTTTTATCATTTCATGTCAATGGACTGCAAAACGGCGTTTGATTGATTCAGAATGATCGTCATATGTTAACTCCTGATTAATGGAAGAACAGAAACTACCTAAAGAATTCGCAATAATCAAATATTCAACCTTCATCGATCGTAAAAAAGATGTGAGTCGTTTCTGATAAATATTACGTACACATGTTTACAACACAATGTGGTGATAAACCTAAACCTGAGGCGATGACGTTAGAACTCCGAATATAAACCTTATTATAGAGGTCTTAGGAGCCCCAACAGATCCTACTTAGTTATGAAATATAACAATCTTATAATGTTCCCACTGCTTGAACAAAGATGTCCTCTTTATGAGAAGGAATAGGCCATAATCCATCATGCCCAGTGTGGGATGGTGGATTTCACGTCTTCGAATTCTCTGTTCTAGGACGTGCAGGTTTCTTTTCGAAGTTTTCCTTCACCGTTTTGAGAGCAATGGTGCTGTAATAAGTTACATAAGCCAAAGTGTCTGCGCCATACCGATACAAAACCACGCTCTATGCGGTACACGTAAAAAGAAGCTGAAAATCATCTGCCTAGCCTTTTCCCAACTATGTTGGGTTCGGCTTTTAGCCTTACTAGATACAGCTGAGTACCGGTGTATTACATGGAGCAACTGCCTATCTTACCTCCACAACCCTGTTAGTACTGGGTAATACGATACCCCTTGGTAAGACTGGTTTTCAGACTTTCGGGTCACTGACTACCTGTAACGATTGTCAAAGATCTATAAATGAGAACCGGGATCAACGGCTTAACGTGCTTTCTGAGGCACGGAGGAAACTCGTTATTCGAAGATTGACCCGAGCGTCTGTCAGCCAAAAACAAGCTTCTAATACAGATGAAAAAAAAAGCTCATAAGTACGTAGAGTAGATTAATTTTTTACACATATATGTACCTGCAAAACCCACATTTTTAACATTACACAGATAGTCAAGTTTTTTAAAAGCATTCATCAAAAAGATGAAAATCATGGTCTGTTAGTTCGCATAGAATTCCAAATTCACGCTAAAAATATATTCCTGCCAAATAAAAAGCGTTAAAAATTTCTGCGAAATTCATACTAAAACCTAAGTTTGGGAGTATAGAGTCGGAAATCGAAAAGCAGCCTAATTTATCAGATGCAATAAAAATGTCTGTGTACAGAAAACGCTACAAAGGACTCTTCAATTTCAATATGGCATGCGAAAACACGGTCAAAGCGAGATTGCACTCAGAAACAAAAGCACTCGCAACAATTAACCGAATCACAGTAATTACATCGCATTGGAAACGATACCATCATTTTAGCATTAATTCTTTTTACTTCAGACAAAGGGTAACCCTTTCGGCACGTGGCATGCCATATGCCACTAAGGTTAGGGTGCTCGAATCTGGCAACAGTAAAACGGTTTACGCGAATTTAAAGGCAACGGAGATCGCCGGCTGTAAGATCTTATGTAGTTCCATTATTCAAATTGAATGATTTTACTTTTATGGATTGTCAGTGAACATTGGTTGTAAACTTTAGTGGCAAAACTGTGTTGAAGTGGATTTTGGTGGCAATTTTGTAGATTGTTGGAATGACGCGTACAGTGTACTTGTAAGGTAGTAAGGAACAAGGTAATGGAACATTTTGGTTATTTTATCGAAGAAACCTGAGCTTATAGGTCATAAGTCTGAAACAGCCGATTTGCCTTGAGGAATTGTGGTTTTCAATGTTGATGATTTCTTTGTAAGAAAGAGGGCACACTTGCGGTGGGGCAGTAATAGACTGGTATCATTATCATCGGTCACGGGACCGTTAATGTGGCGACACTTAGGGGAGGCCTATGTCCAACAGCGGACGTCTTTCGGCTGAAATTACGATTATCATTATTATCATATCAATTACTAAAAGATTGATACCATAGAAGAATACAAAACGATGCAATGAACAAAGATTCATTGAAAGTAGATCATAGACATGATTAACTTTAAGATTCACGACATGCTTTTAATTGAAAAGAATTCAAATTCAAATTATTTATTTGTGAAACATAGGTACAATGTAATAAGGTCTAATTCGGATGTCAGGATCGCTATGTTTAACCTAATAGGCATACAAATTTTGGATACACTAATTGAAAAAAAAAATCATGCATTGTATTATTAAAATTAATAATACACTATTTTAATTAATTATAATCATTCAAATTAAACTTACCATTAAATAGAGTTTAGCTTATTAAATAAATCGGACATTTGACTCACACGACATACCTAATTATTATTTATTTAAATCAAACAAATCAAACAAATAGAGATAATCTGTGTGGAAATAAATTAGAAATCTGATTATTTATGTAATGATGACGGTAATGATGAAATAAAATAAAAAACTAACCTCAAATATTCCAAATACGTCACACCTTACCATCTAAACAACTTCATCGGCGCTCTCAAATCCCAAAATCGACATCTGCCATCGAAAGAGTGTTATAACCGTTATAACAAAGCAAAATCCAATAATTATGACTGCAGAATAATTATCACCGTAATCCGCGGGGTGAACAGATGCGACATGGAACACCGGGCCACTCACGCGGCCACTGTATCGTTCATAATTGTTTATTTGGGTTCCGTACCCAAAGGGTGCCAACGCGGCTCTATTACTATAAGGCTCCTCTGCCTGTCCGTCCGTCCGTCTGTCACATTGCCGTATCTATTGCAATTAGGCATTTAAAATTTTCACAGAGTGTCTATTACTATGGTCACTTTATCAGCAAATAATAAAAATATAATAAAGGTTAAGATTTAAGTATCGAACCTTAGAATAATTGTGTTTTTTTTTGGTGTTTTTGGCTCGATTATATTCTACGGTGGTACGGAACCCTTCTTGTGCGAGTCCGACTCGCACTTGGTCGGGTTTTTTATCCTATTCACTAGATCCCCATTCTACTCTTTGTAATTAGCCATCGACGTTGATTCTCTGAGTAATTATGGACCCGTTGGACTTTGAGCACACTTGGTCTGTACTCTGTTTGTTTGATGTTTTAATTTTTGTAATTATTCTTTTTAATTGTGTATGTTGGGTTCGTAAGTATATAGTGTTGGAGTAGGTTTTGTTGGCCTGTATTATACGCTTGTACAGCACCGAAAAAATGCAATGGAGATTGAAATCTTTGTAAAAAGAATTTCGAAAAGAGGATAATAATATGACAAGAACAAAGTAGAAATAGAAATGGTATAAAAATCAATGAAGAACGTCTAGCTAGGAAAGTTTTAACTTCATTAATTAATTCGATGATGATATTGATGAGAAACTGTGTGTTACAAAGATATTTTAAGAAACACATAGATCTCAAAAATGTGTGCAAAGCTATCGAATTGATGGCAATATTTTCTATATTTACTACAGCAGCATATTATGTTATCGTTCTTAAGCTGTTTCTTCTGGCGCCTCTCCACTGAAGATTGGCCATCAACTTCGATTTTCCAATTCTTCTTGATATTGTCGAGGTGGAACAGCTCAACAGCATTCGTGATTCTGATCCATTCGCGAATGTTTCTCAACCAAGACACAACGTTTCCCCGTCTAACTTTTAGCTATATGAAGAACTGTGGAGCCGTTTAACCAGTGACTGTTGGGGTAGACCTGTTCTTGAGTGGAGATCGTGAATCGGCAAGCGTATCTAAGGTTCTCAATTATCAATTCTTTATTGCGTACCATAATGTATATAGCAGTAGCGAAGGGTCAATTTTTGTAACAGGTAAGCCGGAGTACATATCTTTAATGTGATTATATTGTTCGTCTACTGACTGTGCCATTCTCAAAGAGAATCCGGTAGGAATAGAGTTGTATGGAACTTTCGCCACTGGTATATAGTTGGTAAGGAAATAATAGTCACATTATGGACCCTGTCGGGCACAGCGAGGGCGTAGCTGGTGGGACGAACTAAGGCTAGTTGCCCAGGGTAGCTGGTAGCAACTGGATGCTAGCAGGCTGGTAGTTGCCGAGAATCGAGCTGAGAGGCGTGTAATTAGAGAGGCCTATGTCCAGCAGTGGACTGCTACAGGTTGATGTTAATTTGAAGCAACCCAAATTAACCATTTTAACAAAACGATACACAGTAACAAAAATACCCGTACTACATCAAAAACACAGTAACACGACTTCATTAACAGTCACCCGTAAACTTTCACAAAGGCAACTAACAACTGTCAATTAACCCTTTGCAAATTGTACCGACGCATATTCAAATATTTTGACCCTCGCCAAAGGAGCATAATCCATGATGTTCAACATTCATATTTATTACATCGCGCGTGTAAGCGACTCGTAATAGAATAAAGCCATTGTGCCACAAGGGCCGATTTAACCCTTTCATACCACGCTAAGAGAAACGGCTGCTAATGGTCTTATTTTGCCTAATGATGCCCCTGAGTTAGGGTTGTAACTGTTCGAAATGGAATGATAAGTTTATGTGCGAATTTCTATTTGTTCTTGGGGGATTATGGGAACTGCGCGCAATTAATAATTATTGTTCTAACTTTTGAACAAAAGGGCATGATTACGAGATATATTTATGGTGATACTAATGACTCAATTATTCAAAAAGAAATATTATAAATAATATACCAAACATGTTAATGAATGATCGGAACATTATTACCGAAAAATCGTAAGCTCTAATCAGTATTCCTCGTTTGTTCAGCTGTAGGATTTGAATAATGAATTTCCAATTTTTTTTTGGGAGAAAAAAAAGTAATTGCATTACATTATCGCCCCTAACCTAATAACAAACAAGCACCCCATTGTTTGCCGTCTGAAAAAATAGCTTAAGGGCTGAAGTATGATAATCATCATTCTTTTTCGCCCGCCTGATTGCACCTAAATGATGAAGACAAAAAATATTATAGGAATTAATCTTGCTTCCCAATCAGCGACTATGCAAATATGGCGGCAGATGCGCCTGCGCAGCCCGTGCCGTACCGTGATCACGCGCATACTAACATAATGATGTTTATAATAATAACCTGTTATTTTTAACAGTTAATTTATAATGTAAGTAGGTATTTTATTATGATTCCGAGGCGGCCATTATTTTGTTTCGCATCTTGAATAATTATCGCCTAGGGCGCTGTGTGTTATTGAGAGGTTATTTTTGTGTCGTTTATTTGAGGAGCTTATTTTAATTATTACTAATTTGTTTGGCTTAATGACGTCATTTTCGATTTCTGCAAAATCATGATTGCTTGACTAAGTAGAGAAATCATTAAAACTAAAAAAATATGCTTAATTTTTGTTTCATAACTTAAGTGGTAAGTACTTATGTAGGTATCTTCTTACTTAGTAAGCTGCTTGACTATTTAATTGTGCAATTCAAATATTATGTACTTACCTACCTACTATCAAAAAACTTAATAGGTATGGTACCTAAACTATCTGGTATATTATGTCTTTCGAATCTAATTAACTAAAGAAAATCAAAACACTTAGTTAAAATAAGATACTTACAGTTCTTATTTTGGGCCACCGTGTAAGAAAATTATTCTTAAGAGGCCTCGATTACTGTATTGACAATTACAAGTGTCCGTCTAAAAATAAGTTGGGTGGCCTCCGTACGAAATAATGATAAGCAAACATTTCATATTTTTCTACACAGCGTACCATAATACAGGTACATATCAGTTGATCAACTGACTGTTCTTAATTTTTATTAAAGGTGTTTTTTTAGGCTGTGTCTTGCAAGAATAACGTAAATGAACGTAGGCCGACAGGCGCCGAATTGATGTCTCAAGTAGAGACAATAAAATAATATCAAAACGTACAGAAAGTTCAGTAAGTAATGTTTTTGGAAAAACAACTAGTGTAACAACCTATTTGTTTCCACACTTTTACTGCCTTTTTATTATTTGTTTGGCTTGGAAATTATCGAAAAATAAAACATTGCATTATAAAAATTGTGTGAAACGTAAAAACAAACAACTTTTTATTTCACCACCTTAAATCAAAGAGTCCGTTTCAAAATTTAAGGAAATAGGGTCTCTATGCACATCAGCTGTCGGTACATTTCGAAACAGACTCTTAGAATTTCATTTGACATGGTAGGTACATGGCAGGTTTTTTATGGTTGGCCAAGGAATTTAATTGTGTAGCACCCTACCTCAAATGATTATATTAAAACTATTTCATGAACTGTCATCAGACTGTTCATCATCATCCTTCTCGTGCCCTTCTCCCAATTGATTTGGGGTCGGCGCAGCATGTCTCCTACTTCCATACTTCTCTATTACTCGTCATCTCATCAGACACCTCCTTGCCATATCATCCTTTACAGTATCACAGTCCATTCATCGTTTCTTTGGTCTTCCTAAAAAAAAACAAATCTTTCCTCACGATATTTTCCTCATTTCTCTGTATCACATCATCATACAACCAACAAGCCAACCGATTACCACACAACTTTTCAGCCACCGGCGCTACTTTCAGACTTCCTCTTTAGGTTAGTGACTATACAATAGTGAATGAAATAACCTTTTTTCGGTTCGTAACATTATTTTCTTCTTTGCACTTTTAGCCCACTGCCCACCGCGTGGTATTTCTGCATATATTTTTATTCACACACCGTCACCTACGTCAATCATACATACATTAATTATTTATGTAGAGGTTGGTAGTCGAAAGTCGAGAGGCTGGTAATAATGTGTGCGCTATCGAAAACAATCGTCCGATAAGTGGACGCCAAGGGCGACTCATTCATATTGGTGGGCTCTGTTTGGGTCTGTGAGAATTGGACCGAAATGTATCCATCCTTATATTTTAATGCGAAAGTAACTCTTTATTTCTGTCTGTTAGTCAATACATCTGTCACCTTTTTCACACCTGAAAGGCTGAACCGATATGAATGATATCGACACCCCGATAAAGTATGACCTGAGTAAGAACATAGAATACTTTTTATCCCAGTAGTACCGTTCGTTCCCTTGGGATAATTTCCGACTATATGATTATAACTATTTGCCGGTATGATTGGTATTCATTAAATGCATTATTTTGATAGGAGTTCGTTCAAAGGACAGCCAAACGACCATAGCTGAAGTCACTTTACACTGACAATATTATCGTTAGTATTTTTTATTAATTTTGCATCAATCAATCAGATCATTTTTTATTCATTTCTCTATATATTTCTTAATATTATGTATCCTTATAGGTTGTTTCGTTACTTTAAAAGATGGTCGCTCAAGAACTAACGTATTGGACAGGCTAGTACAATAAAACTAACTCGAACCAAGGATTCTTAGATTTCAAATCTTTATCTACTATGAATAAAACATTAAAAACATAAATGTGTACATTTTTATCAACGTTTCTCATCATGTATAATGTGGTCTGCATTTTAACGATATAAACCTTTAAATGGTTGACATCTACGCCAAAATAGGTGGAATATTTTGTCAAAAATGTATTAATCTATATCTGTATGGCCATCTAATTGTTAATTTTATGCTTAAATACTTCAACTGATTAATATCACCTTGCCATAAACTTGAAATGTCAGGCATAATAAGTCTTCAAATTAAAAAGAGACAAAATTCAAAAATTTATTTACGATCTTTTTATAATTGATCGTTAAAATCATTCGTTAATTAAGAATATAGAAGCAAAAAACTATTGGATTATATTGGTTCCTTTAAATTGTTGTTCTAAAATAGCAGATTATTTTAAATTGAGTTAGTTCTGAGTAACTACTATTATATCCAATCTCATTTAGTTAAAAAAATTAGATGACAAATTGATTTTTCAGTTTACAAAAATAAATATCGATTAGAATATAAATATGACCACTTGTGTGCAGTTCAAGGTGGTGTTGCTTGTTAATAAAATTTGCATCGATTATTATAAGCTCGGTTATATTATTTTAGTCCTGTGTTCCGCCTGCACAGATAAGTTAGTTGAAGTATTTTTATTTTGAGGTTCTAAAGGCGTGGACAAGTGATAATAGCTTCGAATTCTCAAAACGATATTCCACAGGATTTTCATAAGCTTCTTGGTAGCGAATGTCAATCCAATAGTCTTTTGACATTTCCAACACATCATCGCTGTCAAAATGACATATTGTCTGTACCCTCTGGTCTTAAGTGGAATACACTCTTCTATACTCAGTCGGTGGTCCGTAATACTTATGAAAGAAAGGCTCGGTACAATAAATAAAGCTTGAAACAGAGGTGTCGGCCCACTGTCTCTTATAATGCATCACTTGTGTATTAATTCCTAATGCTTGTTTTAAAATAACGAATGAATTATGCCGTCTGTGGCAAGGGCAACTACTCAAAGATTTTGAATTGATGAAGGGCTCGTATTTGTTACTATTCTGCCGGCAATCGATCTTGTTTTGTTCTGCAATTAATTTAGATTGCTTTTTTATGAAAAAGGAATTATTGTTGAAGGCTAACTTGATCGTATTTAATTTTGGTATTCTTACAGTCCTCTGTTTTCAAAAATCAAAATATTTTATTTCACATAGGCCTACATGGGCATTTATAAAACGTCAACAAAAATGTGCACGGTTCGGGTTGGTCGTTTTCTATGGAGAAGAACCGGCAAGAAACTCCATGGTTACTCTTTTAAAATGATTTGGTTTTACAATATTATCATGTTACAGCATTTTTTTTTTGGAGGGTGGGAAATCATCAAATGACCCCTCCCGCTCTGGGCGGAGCGGAAGGGAGTGTCAGACTCTTACTGACTAAAAACCACCCATGTTCCTTCTTTGGCCCTTTATGTTCCAGGGCCGCGGTATCTCTTTCGAACAGTCCCGCAGCCCTGGCAGGCATCGGCCCTTGCGGGCCCCTCCCGTTTGCTGACATCTCTTTGAGGCGCACGTGGAACACGAACGCGCCGTCGACACGGCCTGTCATCATACGACGGACGGACGGCGAGCTCGCCCATTACTCACCGTCCACAGGCCCGCGCCTACGGTGGCCGAGAGCCATCACGGCGTGACAGCATTAGTACTTAAGTATGTGGGGACAGCAAAGGCCCGACAATAAGTCGCTGCTTACTACACAAAAAACGGAAAACAAGATAAGAGGTTAACAAAAGTTAACACGCATCTAAGTTTTATTTTCGATTTCCAGGTTATTCGATTTTATCATCAAGAATTGATTTTAAAATATTACTTTCCTACTTGAATCGGATGTTGTAAACAATTTCAAGAGTTTTAATTTTTTTGCACGGAACCCTAACATTATTTCTAAAAGTTTCCAGTAAAAGTCCAGTCAAAATCGGTTCGGCCTTGACGGAGATTAGCCGGAACAAACAAACAGACAGACAGACGGACAGACCATAAATAAAAAGTTATTTTTAAAAGTACCGTATATACTTTCATACGAGACCTATTCAGTAAAAACCTGTCATTTCGAAATTACAAACAGACACTTCAATATTATTTATTTGTATAGATTTTAGTAACATAACATAAAATCACGCCGCAATCCCTGCAGGGTTAGGCAAAGGTGTACCTTAGCTTGCCGTCCGTCCGTCTTAGCTCGCCGTCCGTCGGTCTTCTGACGACAGGCCGTGTCGACGGCGCGTTCGTGTTCCACGCGCGCCTCAAAGAGATGTCAGCAAACAGGAGGGGCCCGCAAGGGCCGATGCCTGCCAGGGCTGCGGGACTGTTCGAAAGAGATAGGAAGAAGCCCTGGAACATAAAGGGCAAAAGAAGGAACATGGATGGTTTTTAGTCAGTAAAAGTCTGACACTCCCTTCCACTCCGCTCAGAGCGGGAGGAGTCATTAATGATTATTTCCCATCCGAAAAAAAGGCAAAGGTGTACCTAATAGTACACCCATAGATTTTAGTAAAAATTACATTAATTGATTTAACACATTTCATTTTGATTCACCGATTAAAGATGCATCAATCTTAGACGATGCTAAAACAGTTTAATTTTAACGTTTACCGGAAGATATTCAATCACAATATTAATTAAAGTGTTTTATTTTCATTGATGGCTTTCCGTGTTTGGTATTATTTAATATTTAAATGGCGATTTTTAATTAAACTGGGATTAATTGATTACAAAATTAACAAATACCTATTATTCAAACTCAAAAGGCAAAGTTCAGTTTTTCATCATTTCGTTATTAACACTTATCCGTGTATAAATCATAAAAGCAATTATAAAAATTCCTTGCAAAAATTAATAACACGTTTTAAGCAATTATTAAAATTGAGTCATCATTACAAAAACTTTGTTTGGTTAAATAATTAATTACTATTACATAAGCAAGTATGGTACGCACCTATATACTTATACATAATGTATTCTTGGCAAATATATTCTAATAAGCTTATCTTGTCATCGAATATTTCAAAATCTTAATTATACTTTTTTTATGATTTCTCAGAATTATAATTATTACACCCAATTAATAATTCAAATCTTGTTTATTTTAAATGGTGATTCAGAATGACATTAAAATGTCACTTTGTTATGATAAAAACGTAAATTTTTAGATTCGTTGGTAGAATATTTTTTGTCCGTTTATAATTTAAGGATTTATGTTACGACTGTAATTAATCACATTTCTGTTTTTTCTTTTCTTGAAAGCAGTGAGTCTTTTATATTTAAGTTCTAATTTATCACTAATTACAAGGATAAATTTTATTTAATTAAAAATTTATATTTGACATTCAAGGATCAGGCTTTTAACTTACAAGACTGAAGTCGGTTAAATCAATTAATTATTGAAAAATAACTTTTAAGTACTTTAAAAGATCTTACAACTTTAGATAGTGGAACAAACCTAGGTACAAATAGATATGTATGTATCTGTGTTGATACTCAGGTACTAACTGGGTTGTGGAGGTTGGACAGGCAGTTGCTCCATGTAAAATGGCCGGTATTAACCTGCATCCGGTTAGACTGCAAGATGACCCCAACACAGTTGAGAAAAGGCTAGGGAGATGATGACTTAGGTACTCTCCCGATTTCCTACAAAATACTTTTTCTTTAAAGCTCGACTTCCTATAAGCGTGTGGATTGCAATCTAAATTGCGTCGGCCCAGAACTGAGCTACGAATTTGGCGCCTTCAGTAGCGTCCATCAGTTCCTGTAATTAACAAACAACAGGACACGCAGAACACAATATTAAATTCCCCATCGTTTATCTAGTAATTTCATAGGAGAAGAAGAAGAACAGGTATTCCCAATTTTTGTCGTTCAATAAGAAACTGGTTACATCAATTAGCTCATCAAAACTACAGAAATTAATTCACACACATTCACTAAAACATAGAAACGGTAATGAATGTAGGAATAGTGTCAACATTATTATTTATAATCGAAAGCCATTCCGAGTCCAACATTTGGCAATAAATTAAAATAGTTTATTGAGCAGTAAATCTGTTCAGTTGTTGATACAACAGTGTTGGATTACAAGTTGATTTGTGACGATTTGTAATTATTACTTATATCTACGGCTTCGGTGATAATTCTACGAGTTTGCATAGGATGGGTTACTATTTAAATATCAGAATGAGTGAAAGAGATTTTGATTTACCCAATTTAATGGGGTCTGAGTGCTGATGTTTTTTAAAGAAATTTCGAAACGCCTAGTTGACGATTCCTATGACCCAACGGCTGACTTTTACCTAAGCCAGAGGCTAAGTGTTGCCATAAAACGTGGCAACGCCGCCATTGAGGAGGAATTTTGATCCCCTTTTGTAGTTTGTTGTTAGTTTATTGAATAGATTTTTTTTTAATTGTAATATTGTATATAGTTAGTTTATTAAAGACCACATAATCTTAAAATTTAAAGGTTTCTTTGTATGCAAGGGTACAACGGTACTCAAATACCAACAGCAGTATCACAGTAGAAAGTAGTTCTGCATTTAAAGATTCTTCTTATACCAAAAAGATATGAGCATTGATTTCCACGCTTGATCAATGAGCGATTTCAGACTTACATTCATGATAAGTGTACTCAGTTTCCTCAAGTTTCCTCACGATTTTCTCCTTCACCATCTGTCCGAGATGATTATGATGTTCGATTTTAACTTATTTTGAAATTTGGAAAAGTCATATAGTTACTTACACGCTTTTCAAATCGCCATCATGTAATGAATCCTAAAAAAAACAAACCATTCATGTTGTCCTATGTTTACTGGTAGAGAATGCCTTGAGGCTTTAAGTCAGCCTTTGTACCACTATTTTACACGAAGTTTAAATAAATAATCCTGGCACGTAAACAAAATTGCAATTTTTAATAATAGATACGAACTTTTATGATGACAAATAACTACCGGAGATTTATTGTGAAGGACGGCACGGTTGCCATAATTATGTCGGGCATGCTACCGTCCAGGCGAATCAATCCGTCACATTATCTGCGTGTGTTTGCAACTTTGTAGCCAGGATTATCCATCAGCAACTTGCTCTGAAATACAACCTTGTGGATTTGGAAGTTCCGTACTATAGGTATGTGCCCGACCCAGTTCTCGAAAATGGCAAAATCATATTGTACTGGGATCAATCCACCATCACTGAAAGCCAATAAGCCTGATCTAGTGGTGGTGGATCGATCAGAGCGGCGCGCAATGATTGTTGACATAACGGTCCCGCATTACGAGAACCTCGTGAAAGCCAAGAAAGATAAGCAAATCAAGTATCTTGACTTGGCTCGCGAGGTTGTCGACATCAATGTGCCGATAGTCGTGTCAGCCCATGGCTTAATTGCCAAGAGCCTCGACTAATATCTGAGGAAGCTCTCGTTAGGCAGCTGGATCAAGGGCTTGATTCAGAAAGCGGTACTTCTGGACACGGTTCGTATTGTTAGGAGGTTCCTCTCACTGGAGCCCTGACTGCCGGTAGCTTGGACCCTGTTCCCGATACCGGTGGGCTACATTTTTTTATATCTTTAAATGTTCTTTACATATATAAAATTTGCTCATAAATGAATAAAGGAGAATAATACGAACTTTCAAAAAATAATAAGAAAGCACCTTGCGAGTTGCGACAGTCATAGAAGATATTTTGATATTGCACAATGTGATTTTAAATGAGACGATTACTAATCAGACGGCGATGATCGATTGACAAAACACGACACAAACATTCACCCACGCCCATTTCTAATAGGATACGTGCAGAAAACCACGCGCTATCATCCTTGCCTAACGCCAATTCATTGCTTCGTCTACATTCTCTTGTTTCTTGGTGTTTAAGCACTGCAATATTAATATAATTATTTATTTAACATTTCAAGCAAAAAGTACAGAGGCGGACTTAATGCCATAGGCATTTTCTACTAGTCAACCTTTGGGTGATGCAGAGACAGGCAATGGTAGGTGTACATGTACAACTGAAAATAATATATTATTCATAATAATTAATTATT
The DNA here is from genome assembly GCA_950022335.1 of Eurois occulta. Taxonomy (NCBI): domain Eukaryota; kingdom Metazoa; phylum Arthropoda; class Insecta; order Lepidoptera; family Noctuidae; genus Eurois; species Eurois occulta. The sequence continues at coordinate 10,965,387 of OX465496.1, forward strand.
AATAGTATTTATGAACACATTAGCTATAATCCGAAAGTCTGACAACTAGTCTTACTAAGGGTATCGTATTACTCAGTACCTGGGTTGTGGAGGTCAGATGGCAGTCGCTGCATGTAAAATACTGGTATTTGGCTGGATCCAAGACTGGATGCTGACCTCAAAGTAGGAAAAGGCTGGGCAGATGTTGATGATAGTAACGGCTTCGCCTCATTTCGAGTTGTTCGGGATTCTTTCTTTAAAATTCAAGTCTGACGCCCTTTTGAACACCGTAACGGCATCACCTCTGGAGCTTCATCATCATCATCCACAGCCTGACTTCCCCCACTGCTGGGTATAGGCCTCTCTTTGCTTGTGCCAAGCTCCACGTTCTTGTACCTGCCTCATCTAGGATATTCTCGCGATGGCAACAATGTCGCCAGGATTAGCTTGTAAAAATGAGGTGAGGTGATGCCGATTTCGTACAGTTCTTATAAGTATTCTATCAGCTTCATCCAAACATAACATAACATAACACCTGTAATCCCCGAAGGTTTAGGCAGAGAGTTACCTATTAGTACACCAACATATCGCCAGTTATATTAAAGTCCCATGTAATAGGGGGCGAGCTTATTGCCATCAACAGGCCACAAATCCAGACTCCGTGGCTGCTACTGAGAAATTCCTGACGCAAAACCCAATTTGCCCAACCCAGGAATCGAACCCAGAACCTCGTGCTCAGCAGTCGCGCTTGCGACTACTAAACCAACGAGGCAGTCAATTTATCCAAACAAACATTAAACAAAGAAATTTAGTCACAAGTCAAGCTTCATTTTAAAATACCCGGTAGCCATTTTGGACACACACACAAATATATCTAATCGGTAAACTATCGTTCGTCTGTCTAAGCCCTAAGGCTGCGCCTGTGGCTTTGAGCGTGTCAATTGTAAGTTTAACAAAGCCGTTTAATTAATCGTTTTTCTCCAGATTAAATGGACAAATAACTAACACACAGCTGTTCTCGTTTATTATATTGATATAACAATTTTATTACTTACACAGAAGATGTTAAAATAATTTATGGGCTCGGTACATCTACTGAAAGTTATTATATTTGCCTGTAATAAAATTGTTTAATAGGCATGTAGTGTGTAAACTCATTTAAATTACTGAAGATGGAATTAAACTGTTTGTTTGATTGTAATTATAGTCTAGATGTCTAGACTAAAATTGAAGAAAGCCTATATTATTTACGTCTGGGGATCTCGGAGATAGAGATATAGGTGGTATGGTCTAGGACAAAAAAACAACGCAATGACGGGGAGAACAACTGCCTTTCGGCTTCGATAAGGGTACTTCTACACCCTTTATGAACCTCGATATTTAAATAATCTTTCGGCACAGATCTGACCGACTAACAGGTTAAGTTACTAATAAGTTAGTCTACCAGCTATTAAAATAGGTACTAAGTAAATCATCGCTAAAGCCCGGCTACTACCCCAAAATAGACTGTTATCACAAATAAATATCTCAGGCCCAGCACAGGACCTACAAATTTAATTTACATAAGGATTTTATTAAAGTTTTTATCTCATTTTGTGGCGTATGCGCGAGCGCACGGCGGGGTGTCGATGCCGGCGATCCACCGCCATTGTTGTTCGAATTTCGAATACGATCTCCTTACTCTTTGACATTTGCTTTTCAAAATTATAAATTTAACTTTAAGTAAGTTTAGTAATTTCTGAAATGTCCTTTTTGGGACAGAGTTTAATTTATGTTGGTGTTGTTTACTGTTATTGAATTTTATTGTGTTTTCGGTAGGCACGGTTTAAAAACTTCGTAAGTGGAGCTGAAGGTTAATCCAGTATTGAAACGGCATTTAGTTATGTACTGTATTATTGATTGGCCAGATGTGTGAATGTGGACGAGGCGAAAGGAGTATGCAAGTATCGTAGCAGGAGTCGTTCTGTGTGAAGTCTTGCATGTGTGTGATATTGATAGATTGATTGTTAGGTACCAAAAAGTTTGCGGCTCCTGAATTTATAAAATGACTAAGTAGCCAGTATTATTAAGGAAATCGATTTGTCGTTCTTCACTTGTTTAAGAACATCAAAAAAGTACATTTCATGTATATTATTAAAATCGCCTGACTCGGTTGAGTGGTCCCAAACGTGACAGATGACCATATGGTCTGATTCGCGGGTCGGGCAGTGTATTTGGGTTTTTTCAGAATGAGTTTCTCAGTAGCAGCCACGGAGTCTGGATCTGTGGCTGGTTGATCGCAATAGACTCGCCCCCTATTACATTAAACTTAAAATGTAACTGGCGAAATGAGGGTGTACTAGATACACCTCTGCCTAACTCTTCGGGGAGTATAGGCGTGATATATTCAAATCTATATTTACATTACATACATTCCAACACCCCAAAACACATTTTCATACGACTTCCTATAATCTCCAATACTATCTTCATCTCACAGTTAAAAAATACAGACAGCCGAACAATAGCATTCCTGGCTTCGATTAATGACATTCGAGTACCTACCTATACGACACTCCTACACCTACTTAGTTGACATTATGTAAATACAGTTCCACTTTACATTGTCGTACTCATTATGCCTTCGAAGATTCGTTAGGTGAAGAAACACATGTTGTTTTATCGTATCTTTTGGTGGTATGGGTGCTGGGAAGTACGCGTGTGTTGTTTTTGTTGTGAATCGGATTGTGTTGTTGAATGATGTTGTGTTTTAAGATGGTGTGTTGTGGCAAGGAGTGTTTAGGATTAGAGTAATTTTGAATATCAAATTCACTGTTGAATTTATTTTGCTCTGATTTTCGCTGAGAGTCTATTTTAGTATTAATAAAAGCAACTTTAAGCAACGCAATATGTAACATCATCTTCATTTTTATGTCCTTCTCCCATATTTCTTGCGATTACACTTTTGCTTTCCAAATAATTTATCTTATTTGCAAAATACAATAGTTTCAGAACCTGACCAGATTTTTACAACACAATACCATTAACAACAAAAGAATGTTGAACATACGAACTAGTACTTTCCTCCTCCCATACCGCTCATAGATACATCTTAGCTCACACAATGAGATGATTACAATCCGTTATATCTATCTATAATACTTTACACTATAAAAAATAACAAGCCTTGCTTGTGGGCGAAAGAAAACAATTGATGCTCCTTCCTGCTCTAATTTTAGATACACTCGACCAAGATAACATCTGAGAATGATTTGATTAATTTGAACAAGGCTTTAATACATCGAATAGTTAGGGTTAAGTATTTTTATTGTAGACGCGTGTCGATACTAATCTTTTGCGTTAAAGTTATTAATAATTTTGTACGTAATGAAGTTTTAATGATTTTGTTGGACGTACCCGGTGGGTAGGTCGGTACAGATGTGTTTTAACCCTCTGATTTTAAGGGTTGCCTTATTTTCGCTATTGATTATTGCGGTCAGCGATACTGAACATAATATTTCCATTTAGAGGGACGAGGAACGGGCGAAAAGTTCAACGGACACAACATCGATCTGGTCGAAGAATCCTTTCTTCGACCAGATCGATGTTGTGTCCGTTGGGCTAACTCTCGCAGATAAATCTGCTAACAACAGGACTTGTATGACGTCAGGTACGCCGCCTAGTTCGGATGTGTCATTGAAAATGCCGAAACAACCATCAACAATTTTTAATCTACAATATTTTTGGTCAAACATATTGATGACACATGGTTACTCACCATAGTCCCGATATCAACGACCGTCCGTGTCGGTCGTCCGTGTATCCCGATTTAATTTTCATCTAGCAACCGATTGGCATAAGTTTGTTCTAGTATTAAGATTTCTATAAAGTATTTTTATTCGGTAGACAGATGACTGTAGGTCGATCTGAGTTGGAATCTTGTACTTCAAAGAAATATACAGGGTTATTTGTAAAACACCAGCAACCTCTTAAGAGGTCATTGTACTCATCATTATGAACAACTTTTACTATGGGACCAAACCTGAAATCGCGAAAAAAAAACAGCTGTTCCCTACATTTACGATCGATTAACTCGTCAAAATGTAGGGAACAGCTGATTTTTTTTTTCGCGATTTCAGGTTTGGTCCCATAGTAAAAGTTGTTCATAATGATGAGTACAATGACCGCTTAAGAGGTTGCTGGTGTTTTACAAATAACCCTGTATATATGAGCCTGTTGTGTCCCACTGCTGGGCAAAGACCTCCCCTTTCTCCTTCCAAACCTCTCTGTCCTGTGCGATGTCTGGCCATGTTCGCCCCGCAAATCTTGAAAAACTATAATATTTTAATTAAAAAGACAAATGACGAAGGCATGATGATTGCTGGAAGGCTGGACTGCCCCTTCATCCGACATTGTTCCGACAGACATGGTACGAGTATCGGAGAGAAGGTTTTATTGTTTGACATTTCCTTTGATTATTCGATTTTATTTTCTTTGATTTGTTTTATTTGGTTTTAATTGATCCAATTTGATGTAGTCTGATTTTATTTTATTTCGATTCTATTTAATTTTATCTTGATTTTTATAAATTTATGTGTGGCAATGAGTGTTATATACCTGAAATAAATGAATTTATTATTTTATTGAAATTCTTTAAATGTCGAAGTAAATGCATGGGAAGGAATATTGAAGAAATCAATACGTGATTTCTACATGTTTTAATATCAACACATTTTGGGTGTAGAGTTCTCGAATAACCCTTAATGTCAGCACTCAGCTGTTACCTCCACTTAATTACGTATCATCGCATAAAAAAGTAAAAAATACAGCAGTATCCTTTTTAATTTTAGCAGACAAATATAACCAAGGTATTTTATTGACACTTTTTAGTGTTGATAATTTTAGGAGTATTCAATTTCATTCAAAAAGAAAAACAAGCAAAGTCGGAATGGAAAGCGATACTTTTTTAAATCGTCGTTGAGAAAAAACTAGGTAGGTACGTAATGGCTTTTTTATCAAGCAATCTCATTCGAGATGTTCATTAAAAAAATTCTAAAGGCATTTTCGCAAGACGTCTTCGGATCTAAAAGGGCGTTAGTGAGGCGATCAGTTTTCTGCACCAATTCACTTCAACCGTATCAATTATGGTAATTCCTGGTTTAATTTCCTGGCTCAGATTAACTATACTCCCTCTAGTAATAAACCTGATTTATTAGATGAAGTTTTTTTATAATTTCTCCCCTGAATCTTTAAGTTTGATGGTGTCCGGATTTTTGGTAAAGCTGTGATTAAAACGATTTATGTCTGTCAATTATGTTTAATCGCTTGAAGTTTGATATTTTTGATGCTGTTTTTTTATTCTGAATATATTTTTAAACAGTGGCAATTGTCGTCGATTATGTTCACTGCAATCAAAATAAAGGAAAAAAAAGCACAGATTTCGAATGATTTACATATGTAAGTCATTACATTTCCAAAAAACACTTACTATACGATATTTCTTTGAAAGAAGACAAAGCACTAAAACTTGACTGCAAACCTCTTGAAAGACGTGGCAATGCCAGCTATGACAGCAATGACAGCAATGTTTGAAGACATCAAAAATAGAAATTAACGAGCAGAGAAAAGTAAGTAAGTAACCGTTACACAAACATTATTTAACGAGTTTCAAAACCATTTCATTATACAAACGTTATTTTCCAATTTTCAGCATTACACATAGTTACATACAATAGTTGTACTGTTCCAGTATTCGCGCTCTGTTAACACTTTACACACGTTTGTTATTTACTTTAACTTAATAATATGTAGAACTCTCTTAACAGTGAGAACTGTATTTTTGTTGCTGGGTTCCTCAGCTGTCTTAATATTTCTGTCTTATTTTCGATGAGTCTCAGAAAAGGATCAAGAATAATGTGTAACGAAATGAGAGTTAGTGGTTAGACAAAATCGGTGGGCCTAGATAGCGTCAACCATGTTGGAGAAGTCAAAAATGCATTGTATTGACAAAAGCTACCGAAAAACTCATATCAATCCTGCTAAAAAATGTTGTGGAAAATGCTTTGAGAATGTTTTCCCACTTGTCAAAGCTCTCAGTCGTCTGTTGTCTTATAATGTATATTATAGATTTCTTAATGGATACTAAGGTGTAAATGGACCCTGCACGAAGCCGTCAACCAAGCATTTTTTACATCAAACTAAGTAACTATACGCAAAAAATATTGCTGAAAAACTACTTTTTTTTGGGATAAAAAATTAAACCCTAAAAACTTATATTAACAAAAAGAAACTTTGACCCCTAATATCCGTAACTATTAGGCTCCCAGGTATGGTCTAGAACTCTAGAACAAAAAAAAATATCAGAGACGGGGAGAACAAGTGCCTTTCGGTTTCGATAAGTTATTTTTACACCCATAACATCTTAACATGGACTGCATTAACGACTTTCGAGGACAAATTAAACGACCATATTCTCAGCATTCTCAGCTGAGGCAGTGTCTGATATCAACAACTGTTGATACTAAATGTAAACAAAGAAATTACTTTTATGCCCCTACTTCCATGTTGTGATGTTTTCTTATCGAAGGCACTTGATAAGTAGGTACTTACTTGTCAACTTCAAGTCTCATGAGAAAATGAATGGGGGAGTGTTACGTAGGCGAAAGTAGATACTTCGGGCTAGTTAATAAGAACCTACATAATTATGTATTTATGTAATAATAACACGATGAAATCGCTTGCAGTCTTCTCGTGTTTACAATTTAATTATAAAATGATGCAATTTTCACTCAGTCACCATTCTCACTGATCCCTAAAAACAAAAACACAGGTTCTAGAAAGCGTACAGCGTTGTTACACCGAATTAAACAGTCTTAAACACAATTGAATTACTTGAATTTCCTCGCCGAGAGAACAAAAGCATTATTAAATACGTAATTATTCACATTTACGTGGCGTGCAAGGTTTTAATTCAAAGTTTCGAGGGAACGTTCGATTTAATACTAGCTGAACTAATTGGTAACGTGGGCCGGAGTAATTTTGTTTACTACCTTTTAAACGACCCCACCCACTTGCATCTCATTAAGTGTTTTATTGTAATTACCGACTTCTCGGACGTTGTAAGGAACATTTTGTTCAACACGAGCATTTTGTGAAATTATATGAGTCAGCCGTCACGGTGTGCGGGGTTCTTTAATTTCATGTTTATTTTACTTTTGTTGTGAATGTCTGGTTGAGTCCTTTTGCATGGTTGTTGATGTCCTTCAACTTGGTTTGTGAAATCAGTACGGTTTTATTTTTAAAGAAATCTACGAAACCAGGTTCGTAAATCAATCTATACAGGAGGTTCTATAGGTGGTATGTGTCGGCTTTTATTGAAAATTAGTTACTTATAGTATTAATAAACTGCAAACTTTTCACAAGAAATCCCTGATATATTGAAGAACATCAATGAGTGAAGATAGTTGTTAGACAATTTAAGGTGCCAACATGTTTATTTTTTTCGAGGACCTTCTTAAAGCTCCAGAGTTTGTAGTACGTAGCTCTTCTAGAAGATGATATTTTATTATCTTTATCAGAACATTAATGTATCAACAGATTAGCATAGATTTAGCCATTTAGTACGGTACACTTGCGTACAACAATCGCATTCGTTGCGAGCTTTACAACTCTCCGGAATGCGTCAACAACGCGACGAACGAAATTTCCCAATTACACCGTTCAGCCCGAGTCTACTCGGCTGTACGCTGAATTTTTAGTATCTGATTCACCTCAGCTGTCTAATCTTCCTAGAAAAAAGCAAAAATTTTCTCAAAAAGGCTCACTAACTGTCGTATATTATCATAATTTTATATAAACGCTACTGTTACTACGACCCGATACGTTTACAAGCACATAATGATGTATTTTGCTTGCAATGTAGGTCCAAGAAGCAACTGTTAGAAAATTTTATTGCCAAATAACGGCTGTTAAAATGAGTCATTCTATATTGCTGAGGTCACAAATTTCTTTACGCACTAGTGTGTAGAATACTAATACGAACACGAGGAAAAAACAATTTGTCCTGCCTTGTTGTTTGTATGTTTAAAACCGCATTTTAATTGCGTACTCCTTTCTAAATGCCCAAATGCTGGTATGCGGGTACTTACAATATTTCTTGTGCGTACTTACGTAAATGATTGTTGTCTTTGTAATGTTTTTAAATTCTTTTTGTATGTTGTGTGTATTTGGGGTTTAAGATATTTTTTACATTTAATCACATATTCGTTCTGTGCGTTTAACAGTCAGGTCGGGTATAAAACGCGTTAAATGACCCTCTTTCATCACTTGTACCATACTTAAGTCACTGTATAACACATATCAGTGTCTTCGGTCTCCCTTACGGGTAGTGAGCAGTCATGGCCGTTTCATGGCCACAATCGTACCGCGTTTGGTGGTAGGATGATGTAGCCGCCAAAATATTTTGCTAAAGCTACTTTTAGACAAAATGATAAGCTGCTAAAACCTGTCATAACTTACCAAATAAACCATATTTCTGTTATCATAAAGCCTTTTCTAGGAAAAAATTTAAAAAAGTATAGAAAAATTTAAAAAAAGGCAATGTAAAAAAAAAATTAAATTTAAAGTTCTTCTTGTAAATGCGAACATTTTTTTTTGTATTACACCCGGGAACTTTCTTAAATACCTCTATGAACCCCATACTATTAAATGCACCCATCAGCACAATGTTTTGAGTTCATTGACTCCTACCGTAAAACGTGCTTTTTCACCTCAAAAAAATAGTCATTACCTAGCAGTAATTTTTACGTAAAGTTACTTAGTACTTGTATTCTGTGCTTGGTTGACGGCTTCATGAAGGGTCCGTTTACACCCGTATAACACACAGTTAACTACTTACCCACAAAACAGTGCTGGCCGTTCTTATCCTTGCAAGCCACGATTCCGACCCGATACAGTAATTATCGCTTGAACTCATAATTAGCTGCAAACGCTGCAGCGCTGGCACACGGATTGTCCTAATTGCAAAGCAATTATTTATAATCGTTATACTGCGAACTTCCAGCGCAAAGCGCTTTATGTTAGCGTATTCATAATTTCTTTGAATGGAATCAATCCTTATGCAAATGTTTCGTATTGCTTTATGATTGACTGTGTAAAAGTGATGTTGGCGTTTTAAGTGCAGTAACTTTAATATCACTTGAATTGAATCTGAACTTGTAAATGTTTCTTTCTGATTTTAACGAAGAACATTTTGATGATTTTCTTCCTGTCATATTTTTTCCTTCTTTGACAGAACCCGAGATAAAATACCTGATCTAACACCTGCAGGATTGAAACCATTTGAGTAGATACCCACAGTCTGCACTACAGTCATCCCACTTCTACCAGTCGCTCCACTCGGATATTTCGTTAGTCCTCTTTCTATCATCTGCCTGGCCTTTCCCAACTATGTTAGGATCGACTCCCAGTCTAACCGGATGCAGCTGAATAACAGTATATTACATGGAGCGCCTGCCTATCCGACCTCCACGACCCAGTTAGTACTGGGTAATACGATATCGCTTGGTAAGACTGATTGTCAGAATTTCCGGCCACTAAGTGCCTGTAACGACCTTCAAAGATCTACAAATGACAGCCGGGACCAACGGATAAACGTGCTTTCCGAGGTACGGAGGAAACTCGGTATGTAATGGGTGGTCACCCATCCACGGACCAACCTACGCAAGCACGGCTTAACCTAAAGATCGACCAGAGCGGCTGTAATTATTTAGCCGCGAACTGATGTTAAATTATGTAGGTAAGTCCAGAAGTGCCTAGTCCTTATCCACGATTTTCATAGAACAAAATTATCAAAGCATTGAGATAAATTGATTTAGCCTTAAGCGCTTATTTCGAAGCAAATGATTAGCACAATCGAATCAAAGGGTGTGGGAACTTGCAGCGCTGATCTGAGATTTAATTGTCGAACTTATAACCGTAGCCTTTAATTATACATCACTACATATTATAAAACAAAGTCGCTTTTCTGTCCCTATTTCCCTTTGACCGCTTAAATCTTTAAAACTACGCAACGGATTTTGATGCGGTTTTTTTAATAGATAGAGTGATTCAAGAGGAAGGTTTATATGTATAATAACATGCTTAATATATTAGAGAACCACTGATAATTTCAAGATTTCTATTGTGAAGTCGTAAATAATTTCATTTTGTAATGTAAGCGGAAACGCTTACATTACAAAATGCTGCAAAATGCTTATTTTACACCCGAAGCCGATGTGGGCCGCTATGTTTTTATATACAACGTTCACAGTTTTTCTGTAGTGTATTTAGTATCAGCATTGCACCCGTGCGAAGCCGGGGCGGGTCGCTAGTCGTTTATAAATAATGAGCTGAGCTTACGGTAGAATATTATTCTTGCTAATGTTATAAATGGCAACGTGCATTGGTCTTTAGCTTGATAATTTCGCAATGGCAACATCGATTAATTAGATTGCGTTTATTGAAATCGTAGACAAATATGTAGATTTTTAGATCTTGGGTGTACTCCTTGGCGTACCCTGGATAAACTCCCTACAGCCTTAGTGCTTATTTACTTTTTTAAGCAACGGTGTGAATATATAAATTACATCGCGCCTGTAATTCCCGACGGGTTGGGCAGAGGTTTCCCTCACCCACATACGTTACATAGTACACCCACATTTAACCAGTTGTTTTTTAAGTCCCATGTAATAGGGGGCGAGCCTGTTGCCATCAACCGGGCACAAATCCAGACTCCGCTCCGCAAACTGGCTGCTACTGAGAAATTCCTGATAGAAAAACCCAGTAACACTATGCCCAGCAGTCTCGCTTGCGACCACTCGACCAGCTTGAGTTTTGGTATGAAAGTACCAAGCCATTTCCTTGAGTTTTGGTACTTTGATACCAAAACTCAAGGAAATGGCTAGAATGTCACAAAGGTTGAAATATTGTGAAGTAGTAAGAACGGTATTATGGATGCATTTAGGGTTAATCTCATTTTTAATAAATAATATGACACGTTGCACTCAGGTGTGTTGTGTTACAAGTTGCATTGAGAAAAGTAAGGTGTTCGTATAGCAAATAAAAATTCTGAACAATAAATAAAACAAATGCTGTTGTTTGTAGTATACCGAAAGCAGCAGCCGAACAAGATGAATCTCCCTATTCCTTTATTCTGACTTCGCCACTGATATACGCTCTTCACGACATCAGAGCCATAATGACCACAATGTCAGAATAATAATCAATCTATATGCATTCAAACAATAGCTACTGTTTTTTGTTAAACAGTAGTCACATGGAAATAACATATGTTGTTTAAATGGTAATCCAAAACTTGAGATTCACAATTCTCACATACATTACGAGCGGTGTGTTTTTGATGTCCAAGAGCCTATGCAGGACCGCATCCACAAAGTGACAGCTGTCAAATAAAATAAAACTATGTGTTTTCAAAGGTAGGGTGCATTATCCTTTGTAGGCCAGTTGCTGTTTCGGGGTTGATTTTTCGTGCACATCACGACTGGTTGTTAAAATTTGTTTAAGTGTGGGATTTCAGAAGACAATTCCCTTAAATGACGTAATGAGAACTAAGGTCACTATCATACTCATTGATAATATGTGGGATAAAGACGTACCATTTTCATTCACGATGCAAAACGCACGCCTGTATAGGGGGGCTGGGAAGATATTAAATTAATGTTATGATGTTCAAACCAGACTAATAAACAATAGTGTGCAAACTATGGTTAATAGATCCTCAACTTTTTTTGAATCTGTTTGATAGAGGAGACCACTAAGTAGCTCTAAGTGCGTCATCTGTAGTGACCTAGTTTTCATTTCTTCCGCCGGTCTATACTAAGTTCTGTCTCAAAACAATTTAAAAAGTCATTGGGAAACTGCATCTCAGCTCTCATGACCACTACATTCTTGAAAGGGGTTGATTACAAACCATAGCATGATGTTTTTGCATCATGTTTCTTGTCTTCTTGTCTTAATTCATCACGAACAGTCTTAAATAATCAGCGTGTATTTGCCATAGGCGAACGTAACTGGTGAAATGAGTTTACCTCTGTCTAACCCATGGGAGACTACAGGCGTGATGTTATGTATGGTTTGCTAAGGCCACATGAACAACTTTATAGAATTTATTGCAACATATTTAAAAATGGGCACATCGGACCTACAATTTAAATTTAAAAGCACCAGAGAATTAACCGAAACAATGACACGATTACGCAGATACGTATCTAAAAATCTGATTAAACCCTTGCCCGCTACGTGTCGAAAAAAATAATCTCCTAACAACGCAACCGTTAATTCGGCCTAATCCATTCGGCTCATAATTATTATATTCGTTTGTTCCTCGCGACCGAGTACGTTTCGTCTGCGTCCCGAATTCATAATGAGCCAGGTTTTCCAAGTATCGGGTTGGCACTTATCGGGCGTGCCATCTGACTATTATATTACCAAAATACCACTTTAAATGCAACCCACTGTAATCCTATAATTAACTTAATATGTACCTTAAGACAGAAGTTACATGAACAGTGCGGAAAATGCATTTTCGATGGCGAAAATCGTAATGTCGATGGACCGCCCCTGCAATTAGGGGGTTGATTTATTCATTGCTGCTTTAAGTATAGGTTTTCGTTAGATATTTGTTTACGTGTGCGAAGTATTTAGTCTTTGATTCTAAAACAGTTTAAGGTTCTGTTTACCTGTTTAGTTTAAATTGGGGGAATCACTAATTTGCTGGTAGGACACGTCATTATTTTTGTCGGAAAAAGACAAGACGTATTTTGCGAGTAGTATTTTCCAAAATGATTCAACTAGGCACATGAGCTTGTTTCACAATGCTTATGTTAATTTGATGATGGTATAAGAATTTCGACGTAGCTTTATCCTTGTTTTAGTTGGTGATAAACGTGGTTACTGCGAATAAAACAACCTTTGTGATATTAAACAATTACTTAAAAGTAGAAATTTTGCTAAGGAAATTATAAAACTGCAACATCAGGGCATATTTATTTAGCATAATATTCTTTATTTTACATCAAATATAGAACACAAAATTCACCTTTGAATACACATTTTATTATTATATTATTTTCTTTGCGTTAAAAATATTTCATTCTTTATTATAGAAATATATTTACAACTCTTAGTCAATTTAAGGTTCTGAAACTCTAAATAGACCAGCTTTGTCCATACTTGAACCTCATTCCGCCCATCCACATTCAATGACTAATATTTCAACAAACTTATCATAAAACACACATTTACTCGATCAAATTAGAACGAGCATTTCTTCACGTACGAAAACCCATTTAAAATCATGTCCAATACTCGTGCAAAACATGCTTAAAAACACGAGTTTACTAATCTAAACGGATCAAATACAGCCGAACGATCACTGCATTTTAACGCATACCTTTTAAGCGATTCTCAATTATAACACAGTATATTAATTATTCATTACTAAAATGCTATTGGTATGGAAATGTAAAGAAGTGCCGACGTGACACCTAAGTATGTTGAACCAAGCGATTGTAATTTGCATACCTATATCGAACACCCACATCGCAATAACGACTGGTAGCCGGATCAAAATGTAATTAAATCGTCAATACACGAACAGTATATGAACGGCGTACCAATAGTTACGTGGATGTACAGATAATGGATGGAGCAGGACACTCAGGTTACAATATACATTATATTATTTTCTTTTATTGACTTCAAGTTTTTTCACATAAAAACGAATACTTTATATTTTCAGCATAATAAAAGCAAGTAATACCTTTCTTTTTCATTAACCTATATTGTCCCACTGCTGGGTAAAGGCCCTTAGCCCATACTTAATTAGGCACTCTTCTCTCACAAATGCCTCTTAATCCCTCGGCGACGATGCCCGTCTTCTGGCACCCAATGCGTGATGACTCTGGCCTATCGGTTCTGATTTATTCTACTGACATGGCCCGCCCAATCCCACTTCAAGCCAGCAGTCTTATTGCCCACGTCAGTGATTCCAGTTTCAGTGTATTGTGGTATTGTGATATCTGTCGCTGAGCTTTATACCCATTTAGCTACGCTCCATCGTCTTTTCGCAAACCTTTTAGTTTGGACTTTTGTGACTCGGTCAGGGACCAAGTTTGAGCACCGTAGGTTAGGATGGGCAGAATGCACATGTCGATTTAGTATTAACATGTAGAACAACAGCAAAACATGCAGTAATAATTACTTAATAAAAATCTATATTTTCAATTACATACGCACCGACTATAAATGCTCGGTCTACAAGTACAAGAGTTATTTAAACTCCGAAGGTGAGAACTAAAGGAGTTTTGAAAATAAATCCTCTATTAGTAGATGAAACTTAAACATTCAAATTCAAATTCGTTTATTTGTCCGAATGTGGTACAATACATGGTCTTAGATTAATAAATGGTTTCATCACATTCTACCACATGGGGCGCACAAATATAGGTACACAAATAAAATTATTACAATACCTACAAAAATTAAAGAATTGAATAAATAAGTACAAATTAATCTTACAATATTTATGAGGCATGTCGTTAAAAATATTATTTAGGTTAATGTCAAAGTATTATTCTATGTCAAACTAAAGAGAGAATTAAAAGTCTAAAAGATTGCAATTAACTTATGATGTCAAAGTATCATTCAGAAAGTCATTTAGATTATAATATTTTTTTTTACAAAGCAACTCTTTGAGTTCCTTTTTAAACCCATATTGGTCTATCTATAAGGATAATACTCAAACGGTAGCTTGGGAAGTTAGGGGAAAGAAATCAGTCAAAGCAGGCAGTTAGGTACTGAAGTTTTCCTCTCAGGCGAGACTTCTAACAAGCCGACTGTTGGCTTCACTTTTGTTGAGTTGTGTCCTGTTAGGTTAGTGTTTTTGTAGAGCTTAGCGTCCTCAGTTTTGAATATCCAAACAACATCGTCAGCCTCTCATGTAACACAAGTTTTTGGCTTTGTCATATACTTATCAAAATACAGGGTAGAAGGGCCACGCTCAAACGGCTACCACATATTTAGTACATCATTCTGAAACCCTCACTAAAAAAAAATATCATAGGTATTGAAAATTTAACATTTTTACCGTATGTAGGTATTGCATTTTTGTAGGGAATAGCTGATTTTTTTTAATTACCGATGAAAATTTCGATGTAGGGAGTTCGGTGTCCCTTCAATCCTGTATTCATATTTCAACCGCCACATCTAGCGAACTTTCATCCACGCCCATAGCTATGTGGCCCAGCGGTTTTGCCAAAGCGAGTCGCGATAAAACTACTAATGAACGGAGTAAGGCTTCCAAGTAACGGGTGCCGATGTACATAACATCGTAACGCTATGAATTATTGATACGAACACTAACGAATCTGATAAAACATTTGTTTTACACTGTTTATGGAACAGGAATTAGTTTGAAGAACTCGTGGCTAAATAAGAACAGACGTACGGGTCCATCTCCAAGGTTAAGCACCGCTTGCAAAGGTCGGTCTATTGATGGGTGACCATTCATTACCTGCCGAGTTTCCTTCTTGCTTCGGAAAGCAGGCTAAGCCTTTGGTTCCACTGTCGTTTCTAGATCTCTATCAGTCGTTACGGGTAGTCAGTGGCCCGAGAATCAGACAACCAGTCTTACCAAGGTATATCGTATTATCTAGTACTAACTGAGTTGTGGAGGTCAGATAGACAGACGCTCCATGTAAAATATTGGTATTCAGCTGCATTCGGTTAGAC
This sequence comes from Eurois occulta, assembly GCA_950022335.1. Lineage (NCBI taxonomy): Eukaryota > Metazoa > Arthropoda > Insecta > Lepidoptera > Noctuidae > Eurois > Eurois occulta. Next base: position 10,981,134 of record OX465496.1, read on the forward strand.
GGACGCCGACTCCAAGATAGTTTGTTAAAGGCTAGGAACATGATGATGTTTATAGAACCGTTAAATGGCCTATATTAATGGCAGCCACTTTTTGGATGACATCCAAGATGTTTCTCGAAGTCAGTTTACGTGATTTTAATAGAATTGTCTACGTTTTGCTTTATTGTTTTTATTGGTGTGACGGAATTCCTTTGGTGTCTGGCCCTTGCCTCATTCATGAACGTTCATTGAGAAACATTGGTTCCGGAATACCATAACAATTAAAAACGGGTTATTGTTATATTGCCACCCATCAGAGCATTAGATATATCGTTTAGTTCATCATTACCATTAATCACTTCAGCTGAAAACGGTAATTGCTGGGTATAGGCTTCCTTCAAGGGTCTGCTTCCAGCTGATTCTCGATCTTTACACCAAATCGCTGGTCTATCTTGACCCCAACTTTCTAGAACGATACCCGAGAAAAGGGTTCCGCAGCGAGAAGCTTTTCTCCGTAACTATGAAATTTAATCAACAAAATAACAAATTCTACTCAATTAATTTTCTCCACCTCTACGACACTGTATCTAATAACCCCGCAGCTAAATATAAGCGTGATGATAAATATATAGGTAAAATGGTTGCCAATAAAATGAAGAGCGTAGTAAAAATTTTATTCCACTCATTTCATTACACCTCATTAATATTTACATCATATAATTATTTTTGTTATGTATCGGATATTCGGAAATATTTTTTTCTGTGTAAATGACATGGTGGGACGAATTGAATAGATTTGATCTTGTTCTCTCGAATCGAAATGAAATAAATAAGAAAAGCTCCAGCAAGAAAAAAAATAATAGGCAGCCCACAAGGTGGATGGTAATGGGTGCTTGGTTGATAGTTTGTGGTGGTTGATGGCTTACAGTAGCTATAGCTAAGCTTTATGTTAACTTATTTATTTAAGAATTTCAAAACATTTGTTAATTTTGGTAATGTCCATCTAGTGCCAACTACTGATCTTTAAATGTTTTATCTGTGGATATTGCAGGGACTACAACATTACTACTAAGTTTTGTTAATCTTATGTTTTGTATATGTTGTAGTTGTTTATTATCCCTCAATAAATAAAATTAAAAAAAAAATTAAAAAAATACAGTCTTACATGGAGGTTGTTCAAATAAAACATCATAAGAGCAAATTCTTTATAGTTTGTAATCAAAATAAAAACATTTTTTAAAACCAAACTTTTAAATTATGGTGTGAAGTCTTCTCCGCAAATCCTATTAATTGATACCCATATCATGGAGGTGCATAAAAATAACCAGTCCGCCATTTTTGGGAGTCCGCCATATTGTTTTTAGAATGACGTCACTTAGCTAGCCATACATTGTCATCCAAACTAAACGTGTATGCACAGTTTCAGCTCAATCGGTTGGGGGTAACTGTTTTAAAATTCAGTTGCAAGATTTGACCTAAACAAACAAACAATCATTGCAAGTTAAATAAAAGCTTGTAACAAGTAACATTTAATTAAAAGTATCAAAAAACCCGACAACAAATTGTATTACATATGTATTTGTCCTTTTAAACCCCTTCATTTTGATACCCCACTCGAAAGGTTTTATTATTTTTTATCACGATTTCGCGACAAAAATCCACCATTTTGTTTTTTTTTCCAAACACCTATCTTAGGACACTTGGGTTTTTAAGATAAATATGACGATACCTTAACTGTTGAAATCCATCCGATTGGAATATACGGTAATTAAGAAATTTACAAATTACTAACTAACAAAGAAACATACAAGATACGCGCGAAAAGCATAACTCTTCCTTGGCAGTCGGGTAAAAAGAAGGCCAGTTCAGAATTAAGAGGGAAAAATAGATGTATTTAAAGACTAGAGTCTAAAGTATGTTAAGTCTTGCAAGAAGCCTGTTTACTGGTGACTGCCAAACGATCAAGGATAAATAGGTCTCATCGGGTGCCACTGTGCCAAGATTTCAACATTGATTTAATAATTCTGCTACTTAGTATGCATAAAGGCTTTCTGTTAAACCTTCTATGTAAGTAACTATAGTTTAATATTTACTTTTGTAATCCATCCTCAGTTTATTGGTCATTTCTTCGTAGATCCACTGAGCTCTAAAGTCAGCTAAAAGATCGATAACAGTACATCGATATTTGGTGATATAAGTACATGATAGAGGTGTACCTAATAGTACACCCACATTTCGACATATTTGTTTAAGTCTCATGAAATACCCCTATTTCATGAGACTGCCATTGCGAGCATTTTGCCATCATCAGGGCACTAATCCATACCCCGTGGCTACTACTGAGAAACTCCTTATGAAAAACCCAGTAGCACTTTGAAATGCCCGACCCGGGAATCGAACCCAGAACCTCATGCTCAACCACCACGATTAGACCAACGAGGCAGTATGTATGTAATTATTCCTTTATTTACTTTCTTACACATCAATTACATTTTTAAATATTTTAATATAAAACAATTTAAAAAAAACATTTAAAAATATAAAAAAAAAATATTATTATTATTATAGTAAGCATATCAATATTACAGTATTTAGCTAAAAATGAGCGTAAATCACTAGTCCTACGCTATCGCTACTAGACTTGAGGTTCTGTTAACAGTCTTCATCCGTTTGTTCTGAATAGACCTGTTCCACAAATAATCCTCAGATAAAAAATATTGGAACACTACCCGTAAGGCATACAATCCAAAATTATACAATAGTATCACCTCGTAGAAATAACATTAATAATAAAAAAGTAAAGTCGAATCCAGCAGCCTATCATGATTAATGTACAATATAACACCTCCCATTGATAAGAGTGTACCCACTCTGGTAGAGATGTGTCTGGTGTCAATGCACTATAATCTTGCCTAAGAAGAAAAATTATGAACAAAATACGAACCAATGTAAAAAGCACAACGAAAGTAAGTAAGTTTAGAGAGTGAAATAAAGAAAAGCGATAAAAAACACTGAAGCAACGGAAAATATAACTGAACATTTAAACTTTAATGAAAATGACTGCCATGAAATTAATAACAACAATGAGACACAAAAAAGACTCACAGACAGAAAAAACAAACGACATTTTTAACGACTATATCGGAGCAAATGTGAACCGGAGTCATGACAACGATTAGACAAAAGCTTTTGACGGCACAAACACTCGTTTTGGGGACAATCATTATGAGAAAATCTTACAAATGACTAAAAACACGGTAATAAAGACATTCATAGATGTACACAATGTACTTATGGACGACACTCACGTTTATGATGTGTATCTTAGAATAAAAGTACCGCTTTACTGTGAGATGCCGCGGGAGAAACCTGATTGTTATAACTAGCAAAGTTGGGTAGAAACAAATCTGCAACACCCTTACCTCGTTTCATTTTAAACGACGCAAAAATAGAAACAAGTTTAGAATGAAGTAAGAAAAACATAATCAGCGTATTAAATCAACACAATAACTTATTAACGAGAAACTAATGGCTGCATCTAAAATTGATACTATAAAAGAATCTCAAAATGAGAATTCTCATTAACAGCAAGAAGAAGACGGACTTGATTAAACAGATCTAATCAAATCAAAAATGTAAATTGAAATGTAAACTTTTAACGACTAATGATTAGAATTGAGATAGAGACTAACAAAATCCCAACAATAATGATGCAATGTCCAAACAAAAAGCATCTCAAACAAGGAGACACGATTCAATAAGACAAAATTAATTAACAAGATTAAAAACTGAAAAATGACCGCAGTAGGCGTATCGCGAATCAAACAACATTAATAACGCAAACGTTACGATTTAGATATGCGTACGCGTCGAACTGAACAATGACACAACATAACTGTTGTCAAGAATTTTTTGCTAGACCATTCGGTACTTTATGTCCCGTATATAGACAGTAAATCGTTACTGCGTACATATTTGGCACTGGGTCCCTCTTTAAGTTTACCGCTAAGCACATGTATTAGCGCTGCGATGTCTCCCTGAGCTGAATTGTAAATCGTATCGCATAAGTAGATTACATTTTCTGCTATTTCTACGGGTCCATTGTTGCTACTTGGAAGGATGACGGAATGAGGCTACTGTGCGAACTAATTTTTTGGTGCAGGAGAATGTGAGTGAGATGATGATGATTCTAGATTGTAAGCGTGGAATTGAAAATTGATTGGAATTCTGATTTACGAATGGAAAGTATAAACAATTTCTATTAGAAATTTCTTCATCTACGAAGAAATCAAATTAAATGAAGAAGGCAGATTTGTCAAATGCATCAATTTAATTATTCAGTAAGATGATAAGTTGAATTAATTTCTGCTTATGGTTTCCAATTGAAATTTTGTCAGTATTTTGCTTTCTGTTGTCATTTCGATCACGTTCCTGAAAAAAACAAATTAAACTCAAATTCTGCTGGTACAAGACAAGTGAATGCAAAGAATGTGAAGATTGCATAAACTCTCCATGCAATTGGAACGTTCTTGCTCAAGCATTCCTGATTAAAATATTAATGTTGTACAAGTAATATCTAAATATAGAATGAAAATTCAATTGCTTATATCAATCACGCGTCGACACCAGTCGAGCACCTGTTTGTAGATCGCGACCGAGAAATCTTGATCGTTGCTGTTCGCAGCCGTTCAGAATGCGCGTCGCATCGCGCACAGGACATTCGCGCGACTGGACCAGAGAATGATTGCTATTCCACGTATGTTCTCGTATAATTATAAAATATGCTGCGCCCCGTGCGCTGACAGATGGCCCACTCTATGGTGGAGCCAGCTCAAGGGGAATTATGGTTTTTAAAATAAAAAAACATGTTTTGTAGATGGTCAGGCTTGTTAGCATTTTTGTTTTCAAAGACTTTACCAATCCGATCTAGTAAGTAGCCACTTTACTTTTAAAATAATGCCAGTTATACTTGGGTAACCATTTTTGCCAGACCACATGGCAAAAAATATTGTTTGAGAATAATTTAAAAAAATACCTTACAATTTGGGAGCATCAATAACTTAAAAGCTGGAAAACCCTTACCACCTACTTTATACAAGACACAATTATTTATATGACAGCTAAGCTATTGTCTCTTTTCGTACATTTACGAAATTTTTAAACGTTCGCTGTACCTACAATACATGTAATTGCGAATTCTGACAGCGAATGCGCTTTTTGTTATTTTATTTGCAGAATCAAGCAGTTTACTTGGAAAAGATTTTTGAGGAATTAGTCATTCTTCATTTTCTTTGGTAAGCTTTGATTAAAATCTGAATTTATTTAAAAGGGTCAACATCCTTTGTGTGCACTACATTGCTTTGTATGCGTTTTGGCGCTCGCTAACTTAAGCAGGAAAATTAAGAAAATCACGCATTAAATGTGCTCATTGGGGATTTTCCGTTTTACAATTAATTTACCTTAAAAATGCAATAGGTTAACATATTCTTGAAGATTAAAGCTTAGGAATTTATTTTATGCTTTTCGGGTTGAATACTCTTCGGAAAAGGTTACAAATCCTATTTTTTTTTTGTTTATATACGAGTTTGCACAAAAAAGCACTAAAGAGACCTCTCAACCAATACAGAAACACAACACAACATTACTAAACTTCTACTTCAATTAGGACCGATACGTAAGACAACTCCTGTAGTTCAGGAAGAAACTCAAAAATTTACCACAATTCTTTTGTCTATTCATACCAATAAAAACCTATTTTTTATTTTCTAGTAAGTAGGTGTATTATAAGCAAATGTATTCAAAATAGAATAAGTTCAGTCCTGGCATAAAACCAAGAAAGCTTTCTACGAAAAGAAACTTGTACAGGATAATGAGCCAAAACGCAATAGTATGTAAAATCATTTTTGCAAACTTTGAATGCAGGACACGTATCTACGAACATTTAATAAACTATTTGTGAGTCCATTTTTCTATGTAAAGTGGGAAGGTTAGTAAAGGGTACTGCACACTTTTTCAAATCGGCAAATTCAATTCGACGGTGTTTATTAAACAACAAAACCGGCCTGCAGCAATTAAGTCCACTATTTGTAGAGCTATTACTAGTACTGCCGACTGCCTCGTTGGTCGCTGCTGAGCATGAGGTCCTGGGTTCCATTCCCAGGTCGGGCAAAGTATTATTGAGTTTTTCCATCAGGAATTTCTCAGTAGCAGCCACGAAGTCTATATTTGTGCCCGGTTGATGGCAATAGGCTCGCCCTCTTTTATATGGGACTTAAATATAACTGGCGAAATGTGTTATTAGGTACACGTCTGCCTACCTCTTCGGAGATGACAAGCGTAATTACTAGTACTACACATTTTCGTGTTTCCTTCTAATCGTGCCGATCGGCAAACTTCGATCGACAGCTACCCTCGCTTAAACAGGAACCTCGGCGTTGCACAAATGAAGGTAAACCGATCGTATTTTTCTTGAGCATAAATAGTACCTACATGATTTTGCAGCCTCACTTAGCCGACCCGAACCATAAGTGGGTAGCATCCTTTATACTCTGCGAACAAATATATTATTCTAGGTAAATGGAACAATTTTGTATGCAACCGCGGTGACTCATCATCAAATGTAGCGTGGGATACCCCTCATTCGTTTTGAGGAAATGAGCATTGATCACCACACTTACTCACTAAATTGCTGTTGATTTCGGAACACGAAATCGAGGCTTCCTCATGATGTGAAATTACATCATAATAATATTCCAGGTTTCGGACGTTAAGCCACCAGGCTACTCCACCATTAGTAGCTCAAATGGCAGCAGTATGTATGTATGGCTCTATGTACAGTTCGAGAAATTAATTGTTTTTGAACATTTGTGATTTCTGGGTTACGAATATGGGTAACTTAAGTTGTTTGTCAATTTGATAAACATTTAATTAATATTCTTTTATGTTAAGTAGAAAAGATTTCAGCATTCTATAAATTTCATGACCGAATTTGTGAAAAGCATATAGTTTATATCGATACAACTGAATGTATCTGTAAATCTTATTAGGTACATGTATTACTACTGAGTAATTACCATCAAGACCCGCTAACTTTTCTAAGTAATAGCTCAGTTGCGTTCCCAACAGGCTTTAAAAGCTCAAAGATTATGCAAAGATAAAATTCCTCACAATAAACTACGCTAGGAATGAATTGTTTCATTCGAAACGCAGTCACGGCTCTAAAATTATGTTCAGTCCTAAAAGGCAATCCCTAACAGCTCAGTAACGTGTCTGTACTTATTAAATCATGAATCAGTTTTGTATTGCAACAACGTTAGGCCAGGGCCTGATGCAAGGCCCTCAATCAGCCAACTAAACTCATCACCCATTCCTTGCCAAACGCCTGTAATCGACATTTTATCACTCATACTATGAACACGTATAAATACAACATACCACTAGCCCATTTAACGGCTTACATATGAATGCAAAAACGATTAATATCTCAGCTCCCACACTAAGGGCACTAATATAAAATTCTGCATCCGATGCGCACAGTTACGCACACAACAAAATCCATTTCGCGCATCCGGCTGTGCGTTTACGCATTCAACACGCAAGCGCCATCTGTGACAAGAAAGCGCATAACCTCATTAGAAACCTAACACACAAATTGAGCTCAGCTCATCTAATAATTTTATTATACATATTCAAAAGGACTCCGTTCGTAATGGTCGAAATGACCCGCATTCGGCTTTTAATAGTCCAATTAACATTTGGAGTCACGTTTTGAAAAGACAATGGCCATCTTCGTGGGGGCAGCGTTGCCTGGCACATTGGCAGAGGCGAGCTTTCCATATTAATGTATGTTTGTTAGCGGTAAAACACGTACCTACTGATGACGTAAACCCGCAAGCATGTGCGGGTTGGCTCATACTTTCTGTTGAGGTGGGTTTCATTAGGTTGTTTTATAGGATTAATATTGCCTTGTGCCTAACATAAACCTTTGGGTATGCCTTGATAGAATTTGAATAAGCTGCCCGTTTCTGCTGAATTTTAAAAGCGTCACACGGTGTTGATTCTCAGAATTTCACCTATGACTATGTCTTTGAAGGTATCGTAGGTTACAAACACTACATCCATTTTAAGACTACGGGTGGTCAAGAATCATTGAAGCACTTAATTTTCCCTCGGTAGCATGTACTCGTGTGGTCTTGACCTTATGTCCAAGTGCTTTATAGGGCGTATCACATTCACTATTCTGGTCATCTACAATCAATATATTAAGTAAGACTAATGAGTACCTAGTATCGATTGCCTAACGAATCATCAAGTAGTATATTGACTGGTAGACTACACCTTGCGCCATATTGCGATTCATTAGTTGTTTCCAATTGTATTGTTCTCAGAATATCAGAACCGTTGTTTACAGTAACCGTCTGTACGGTTCGGTTAACGACACTTTGAAATAATTAATGGCACGTCAAATTCGTGGCAGAGGACTAACCGTGAATCGCAATTGAATCATTGTATTAGCTAAATCAGAAATCAGGGCTTTATGTTATTTTTTGGTGTAACCTTCTCATACCTTTAAAGCTGAACAGATTTGGATGAAACTTGGCACACATGTAAACCATGACCAGGGTTAGGATATAGGCCTTTTTATCCTGATAGTAACATCCCGTGGTAAAATGTCCGCCTTCCACACGGATGATGTCGCAAATAAAAGCTAATAACAAAATAATTATACATCCAACTCGTTTAATTGACCCAAGTGTTGTTTACAAATTAGTTCATTTCGACCAGCATAAGTCGATTATCTAAAAACGATTAATTTAACACTCGTATTATCGATATAAATAAACATAAGACGACTTATTAAGCAAATTCTTAGCCTTTTGACCTTTGTTATGTGCGTCGTTACTTAAATGATTTTCTAATTAAATTAAGTTTCTCATATAAGGTAAAGCAGGTATATTAATTGTATCGAAGCTGCTTAAATAATATCTAATGACTTAAAATTGCTGGATTAAATGTTAATTAATACTGGTAAACTTAAATTGTAATTGGAGATTGGTAACTCTGATTCAGAGGGAATAATTTACTTCATTTATATTATATTTGTTACATGCAGATTTGTATATATTATAGAATCGAATGTTCTTTGTTATTTACACCGTACAAGTAACATTCTTTAAAGAAAACATTATATATAATTATGAGTATCATTATAAGATACGAGGATAAGAACATGAATGAACTTAAAACAAGTGATTGTCTAGTTTGATAGTATGATGTATTTACTTACATTATCACAAAAACAAATGATAGTGCTTTTCCTATTATGAAACGAATCTCACCAAGGAAATACATGACTTCCAATTCCCTTCAGATTGTACACATCTGACAAATCGTGCTGATTTCGGCAGAGTATTTATCGACTGCAAACTGTTGTACTTCCAAAACATTGTTTGGACTTCACTATTTAACGTTTAAAAGCTTGGTGGCAATCATCATGCGGGCCTGTGGACGGTGAGTAATGGGCTAGCTCGCCGTCCGTCCGTCTTATGACGACAGGCCGTGTCGACGGCGCGTTCGTGTACCACGCCAGGGCCGATGCCTGCCAGGGCTGCGGGACTGTTCGAAAGAGATACCGCGGCCCTGGAACACAAAGGTCAAAAGAAGGAACGTGTATGGGTTTTAGTCAGTAAAAGTGTGACACTCCCTTCCGCTTCGCCCAGAGCGGGAGGAGTCATTTGATGATTTCCCATCCCAAAAAAAAATAAAAAAAGGCATGGTGACAATCATCATCAAAATATAGTTCATACCAATTTCAGACAGCATATTATAAAGGTAAGTGCAGTTAGATGGTGTGTTAAAACTTGGTTCATGTTTGATTTATTTAGTCCAAGTATTTTTATTTCTTCGCTCCTGGAACATAGCAGTCGACGTAGCATCGTCAACATGTGGTCCGCCAGATATATTATAAAGGTGTTTGTAGGTAGAAGGTATTTTCAGTATTGATTTCAGTTAGATATTATAGATTTTCCTCGAACTTTTTTACACGTGTTACAGCTTTTGCTACATACTTGGAAATTGATTATCACTAAGTACATAGTATAAAACAAAGTCGCTTTCTCTGTCCCTATATCCCTATGTATGCTTAAATCTTTAAAACTCCGCAACGGATTTTGATGCGGTTTTTTTTAATAGATAGTGTGATTCAAGAGGAAGGTTTATATGTATAATACATGCACCCGTGCGAAGCCGGGGCGGGTCGCTAGTTTAAAATATTTCATACCATGTCAACATTTTTAGCACCACCAACCGAAGTCAATAGTGACTCTGAACTTTTCGAAAACGTTGATCTAATTAGGTCTTAGTCACATTCAACTTGCTACTTGCCAACGATACTTTTACTTGTATGAAGTTTTATGTTTATTCCGATAAGGTTGCTTGCATGCATGGTTGAGGTTTCTTTGGCCAACTGTGCAACATAATAAATGCGGGATTAGCCGTTCGATCGTCAGATTCGATCACTTGTAGTAATTCATCTTGATTTATGTTCATGTGTACTGCACGCCAAGTATCGTAAATTAACAAGGTAACTACTAAACTTGACTCTCACTACGCATTGACATTTGGATATCATTTGTCAATGGAATAAATAATTGGTGGGTTAGATTTCGTCGAGTTTTGTTGACGTGCTGTCTTCAAATGCAACAAACTAATTGCATTCGGATGATAATATTATACGGACTTGAATAGCTCAACTGAAATGTAAATTCGCATTTTCGATATTATATTGTGTGGGTGGTGGATATTTCATTTGTCAGAAAAGCTTTTCTATGAGTCGAAGGGAAGTTTATAAAAGTGTAAGACATCTTCGTCTTTCAATTTTCATACTTCATGACACTAATTGTATTCCTTAAACACTATTTGTTTCTTAAATTATTGCTGATGTGGCGCGATGAAATTACAACACATTACAATCTGAAAACTTATAACCCGACCTTTACCAGCTGAATCGTGTTCAGGATGGCTTGAGGATGGCGAGCGCAACCTATTGGCTTTTTTCGAGCATTTTTCTTGATATTTAGAAGCATGCTGTGCCGAAGAATGCAGTGTGTGTGAGACCCCTTTATCATGACAACACTGAACAATACGAACTGCCAAGTAGCTCCTACGCAAGAAATTAAAATTCACTGCGTCCTCTCAATCCACCGCTGATAAAATCATCAACCAATAAAACCATCTAAGAAGAAACCCATTAATTTATTGGGTCATCGCACTACAGAACACTATGACATTTCCGTCCACGTCTTTACCCTAATTAAGTAACATGTTGACAATAAAACGCCTTAGTTTAGTACCCAACAATTACCAGATGGACTCTTTTATATTTTTTCCCCATCTGACTTGCATCGAAATAGTAAGATTATTACTATAAACAGTTTTTATTAGCAACAAAAGGTGAACTAAGCGGATAGAGGAGTCTCCTTACGCATACAGAATAGGTTTTTAATTGTTACAACAAAGCTTGGAATAACGAAAGGATATTGGTATTCTCAGAAACTTCGTGTTGGTTGTAAAATGGTAACTGATCCGTTTGCTAGCTTTGTTTTAAAGACAAAAGAATAATTTAGGAATCGCACGGGGGTCATATTAATTGGGAGATTTTTTGCTGTGATTTTTTTTCAATCAACACTTGCGGTGAAACGAATGACGGAAAAGGTTTCTGACGCTTAGTCATTGATTGTAAAAAAATAATATAACTTTTCATTGTTGTTGTTTTGCCAAATTATTACACACTGCTGGATCTCTCTGGTTTTAAGCCACTGAGCTGTATTTTAAAGCTGATTATAATTATCCAGCTGCTACTTATCTAGCGAAGATATTCATGGCCTTTTCAAAGTGATATACTTCACCTTCTTTAGAAAAATCTCTTACACACACTCCAACTTAAAAAAAAAACGAACTTAAGATTAACGAGTTTGTACCAATTTAAAACAACAATCAATTTAATTCCAAGCACTTACTTGACTTAATAAGATTCTAACGACAAGTGACAATTGGAAGCAAGTAAAAAGGATTTAATTACATTGAACAAGTCTGAACAAATTAAACCACTGTTAAGTAGATTGGATGAAGTTAAAACGAAACACGAACTTTTTTACACCATAAACTAGACTGTTAGTCATTACTTCTTGGATTTCGCTTCGAACTGACTTATAGTACTTGTATCTTATGGCATTTAATTGATCCCAAGCTTATATCCCCATTCATAAACTCACGACACGTTCAAATCGTAAAAAAAATACTTCATTGCTTTTTCTGTTGGAGGCCTGAGTTCTACGAGCCTTTTGAAACAGCATTGGATGTTGTCAAACGCGGGATTATAGTGTAAATTGAAGGCTGTTCGTTGTGAATAAGGTTGACGGTCGAGATTTCTCGTTTTCTTTAATTTATTTTCCTCCGGGAGGTGTCTAATGACCTGCTGCGTGTGGCCCGACATTTTTATCGACCAGTGAGGAGCTTTGACAATATTTCTCGAATATTAATGTCGATACTGTATCTGAAACCAATAGGTTATCTAAATAACGATCTCGGACTCTCGGGTACACATTTTAAACTAATTGAGTTGCATGTATTTGCAATTTTAACAGAATATTCCATAGTGTTGTTGTATTTTTAGTTGAGATAAAACTAGATGGAAATTGGTATTGTGAACAAATGAATATGTATGCTTGCGTCTATATGGCGATAAGTTTGACTACAATACTGTCAATATCGGGAATATTCGATGAATAAACTTGTGTTTTTATGTTGTAAATGTGTTGTTTTAATAACACTGTTTTGTGCAGTTAAAATTCAATTTCTGAAGATAGTGTTAAGTATCGGGACACCTTGTACCAACTGCGGTCCATTGTATTGATACTCGTGAATCATCGACTTATAAGAAAAAGCTTTTAGGTGGATCTTCAAAGTTCAGTTTATTTTAATTAAGTAACCTACATACAGATCAGTGTTTACTTAACTCAGTAGTTACCTTCATAAAACTAATTGACTTGATATTCATATTCATTTAGCATAATCAGCCTATAATGTTCCCACTGCTGGGACACACGGCTTCCTCTATATGATTGGGAATGGGCTATAATAATGTCTTCGAATTTTTGGTTCTAGGACATTAATATTCATTTAAGATAAGATAAGATAAGATTTATTTATTTCTGAGTATATGGTACATTCATCGGTTGGTTGGTTTTTTTTTTGGTTTTTTTTTTGGTTGGTTGGTTGGTTGTTGGTTGGTTTATGGTACTTTGATTTATTTTGAATTAATTTCAAGGCTACTTATTTCTATTACGAGCACCATTCAATATTACTAATAATACAAACTTTTTTTAAGTTCTAAGCATTCCGAACCTATTACAAACCGAACCGAAAAATCTATTAACAAACAGTTCTACGAAAAAACCTAGTACCAACCAAAGGCGCTAAAAGCCGAAAGCTGGCCCAAAGTGTGACCAATAAAAAAAATTAAAAAAATAAAACCTGGCATGGGCCATCGCGAGGTGTAAAATAAACAGTCGAGTTTGCCATTAAGGTCTGGTCCTTTGCTTGTATTAATTTGTATTTAAGTGTAGTGTACAAGATAAAGTAAATATATGGGCACAGCGCGGCCGGGTCGGCTCTTGTTACGTGTACGATTGCTATGTTGTTGGGACCTTTTTTTTTAGTACTCTGTGGTATTAATTAGGAATGTCTGTTTCGGTCGTGCTCTTGAGGCTTGAGTCACTATTTCTGTTGTGTGGATTGTTAATTCTTTTGGTTACTAATTTGGATATAAGATAACAAAGGAACTAACTATAAAAATGGTCTTGTCGTTGTCGTTGGTCGTCTTGAATTTGCACTCACTTGTGTGCACTACGTAAATTTGAAATATTGTTGTCTAATTAATCAATAAGTCATTAATTATACGTATAAGTGAGCTACAAAACAAAATGTATCATTTTGGCCTCCAAAACTTTCTTTAAACAATAGTAAAGGGAAAAGCATTCCCTTATTCATTCATTCGACTTCCTATAATCATGGGATAGCATTTTTCTTTTTTAATAAACCGTCATCCAAGTTCTCTATTATCGTTCAAACTAAAATATCAATAGCAAGTACTTCCTATCGAGTATCCTTCCACATGTACACGTAATAGTTCGTGACATCGGATGACTTCGGTGACACCTCGACTGTGCTCATTAAGGGTGAAAGTTTACACAAAGGAACGAATATTTACTTGACACCCATACAAATACTTGTATGCTTATATGTAATAAACGGTATTTCATGTAGATAAGGTGGACTGAGTGGACGAATAAATTTAAGAAATTAGTACATACTTAATCATCGATCCAGTGCTGGGTAAACGCCTTAGCTATATAGCATAGTCTGTGCCAACTGCATCTAGATTTTTCCTGCAACCTGTTGAATTTCATCAGCCGCAGCCGCTGTTTGATAAACGCAGCACATGGTGAGTGAAACTGTAACTTAGTCAGTATGATAGAGGTCTTAGACACGAGAAGGCACTAAAAACTCATCACTCAATTCCCATTTCAGCTAACGGAGTGATTAGTGGTTGGTCCAGTGATCATACTATTATTGTAGCATTAAACATTGCATCCTGAGTGTCTGGCGCCATAGGTGACGATACTTAATAGAATCATTTGGAACATTCATGGCCGGCAACCCTACCAACCAGGCTGACAGTCTATGCTCTTTGAAATTCTTCACAAATCCTAAGAAAGTTATCTGGACCAGAGAAATTAAATGATATCATGCAAATATCCTTAAAGAGCGCAAAATATGTGAATTGTTTAAATATGCAATTTAAATAATTTAGATTAAGTATGTGTCGTGTGGGCGTAAAGGAATGACAAGTGGGCGAGTGTGAACAAGATTAAGATTAGGGGGTTCCGTTTCAATACTTATTTTATTTGTTTGTTTGTTTAATTTTGTTATTCAATCTTATGCAAGTTTTATGGATGGTGGATCTTCGTTACGTTGGTATTTTAATACTGCGAGACCACCAACAGCTAAACCCTACAATGTCATCAATGGTGTTCTGACGTGTCCACTTTGTGGTTGGAGTTTTTTGGCCAAATTGGATGCTAGCCACTTGAGAACCCATGAAAGAGCAGCATACAAAAGCTCTCGACAACCACCTCAGGAAGCCATCGAATGCAGTCGCTGTGGCCGCCAAAATCGGCTAGATGGCTGCATGATCTTCATCATCATCACTGCGAGAAGTTCGGCGCATCCTGAGTAATCAGCCACACTGCTCTCTAGATAATTTCACTTCGATATGAGGGCGTCTACGTTCCATGAATCAATCTCTATGTGAACTCCATCTCCAGAAAAGGTCAATTTGAAGTCCTTTACTCATTTGTAGGTACGCTGTAGCCGCATGAAAATCCCTTATAAACCACAATATTGGAAAATAAAGTGTTTTTAATAATTTGTATTGGCACGCTTAGCTATAAATAACCATTAATTCTAAGTGTCCACCGCTCACCATCATCATCTGCCGAGCCTTTCCCTAACTATGTTGGGGTCGGCTACCAGTCTAACCGGATGTAGCTGAGTACCAGTTTTTTACATGAAGCCTTTTAGTACTGGGTAATACGGTACCTCTTGATCAGACAATTACCAGTCTTTCCAAGAGGTACCGTATTACCGTACCGTAACCACTGCCAAAAATCTACAAATGACAGCGGAGACCAACGACTTAACGTGCTTTCCGAAGCACAGAGGAAACCCGGTATGTAAAAGTGTTCGCAGCTATATGTATTAATATTTCTAAGGAACCCAACTCCATAGAATTAGATATTAACCAGATTATAGCACTAAAAACAGATTTAGCCACCCATTAACTTGCAATCTGTGTTAATTGCTATGCAAATTCCATGACCATTAACTATAAACTCTATCATTTATATGTATGTGTGAAATACCTCGTTTGTGTGATGAAAATGAATGGAGTCTCTCATTGGACTATAAAAATGAAATGGACACAAACGTCGATAAATAATAATTGCTGTTGGTAACCCACTATTTCCAGCTTGGAGATGATGTTGTTGGGTTTGTCAGTGACAGCCTTATTATAAGTGTTTCCTAAAAATCTGCCCAAAGCTACAGTTATTATTTGGTAGTTGAACCATGTACTACCCCTCTCGCTCTCTGACAGTCAAACAGTCAACCTAATCAAGACTCCGTGGCTGCCACTGAGAAATTCCTGATGTAAAAAGCCAATAACACTTGTCAACCGAATCGAACCCAGGACCTCATGCTCAGCAGTCGCGCTTCTACCACTAGACCTCGTTCCGGACCGAACCCTAACATGTCCGTATGGGTAACTTAATTCTTTATGCGTTTCTTTCCGTATATTTTTCTTAAAAGCGACCAATTTGTCACTAATTAAGGTTTGGGACTTTATCTTTATTAGGGCATTTATTTCGTAAACATTGAGATAATGCTCTTGTATATCGCTTTGGAGTGTGACAAATAATGTTACTTCGAATCAAAGTAAATTAAACTTTATTATCAAGACTTAAAGTTGGAATTCGATTGTTTTCAAAAGGTATTAAAAGCTGCCTTTAGTCCTCTACCATTAAGTATCTAAAGTAATTCTTATAGTTCTAAAACTTGAATATTGTACGTCAATTTAAATAAAAACAACAAAAAAATTGATGACTTTATTTTAAAACAACATACATTTGTTGAACCAAACCACTTTACAAATTCTCAATCCGTCTTTTTCCCCACAAAACGTAAGAAAAAACCTGTCTTTAACAATAACTAACACAATAAAGTAGAAACACTTTGACCCCACATTGCACCGAAATAAAATTATGATCGTCGCTCGAAAAATTCAAAGATTCCATAAAATAAATTAGAATTTAATCTAAATGAAACACGTTAAAGCTAAACCAACAAACATAACCGGGCATTATTTACGGCCAAAAGCTATGGAAAGAAAAAAAAAGCATAAAATACCTTATAATGACAAAGAATTAGTGTATGCCATATACATAATTCCTATAGGAGAGTTAAAATTAACACCGGCTCATTTAAGACGAGGGAAATTAAAAGTTTTATCCTTTTTTATGTGGCATTTATGGTCATCGTAAACTTGAGCTCGGAACCCCTTTTAAAATGTTGTCACAGGATTGCTGGATTTAAAACTTCGAGGACTTATAACTTTTACTTTGAATATTAAGTTTATATTATATGAAGAATTGTCGATGATTAAACGGAATTATAACGGGGTAGACAAGATCTTGTTGAGTTTCTGAGAGTGTGAGAAAAATTTTGTCATCCCACGCGATCTTGAAGGTGTCAACTGAAGTATAGAGTTTCTTCTTATAGATAAAAGATAAGCGGTGCATATTGATTAGTGTTATGTTAATTATTTCATCCGGTCCGGTTCCGGTACTCAAACAGTAAAGACGTTTCTAAGTGCACTCCGAAAGGAAAATATAAAACTCAGTTACAAGGACTTGAAATCGTGTTAAAAGTGATGGACCTTATATACACGGACTAAATTAGTGGGATATTATAATAAACTCAGTGTTCTGTGCAAAAACTTAAGTAAAACACAGTGAAATACACCAGTAAACATAACTTCAAAGTGTCAAAGTGTCATAGACTATTATCTCCACGAAGACCGTACACCAAGCTACCAACTTAATAAAGTGTTGCAAGACTGGAATAAAAATAATTCTGACAGAGTTGCAGTGCAGCCAACCTAAAACGCGTTCCATTCCACGCATCTACTAAACGTTTAGTTATTACATAAAGCCAAAAATGGATAATCTTCAATCTTTTTTCGACCAAATGAAAATAGAAATGTCAAAACAAACCGATGACATTATGACACGAATTGATGAAAAATTAGTTCCTTTTATACTAGAAATGCAGGAATTAAGGTCAGAAAATGAGAAATTAAAGGAAAAGATATACAATCTTGAAAAGCATAAAAGACTTAACAACTTAATTCTATATGGAGTAAAAGAAACCGAAAAATCGACTGCCAATCTCATCGAAATCATTAAAAAGAAATTTAAAGATGATCTAAATATTACTTTTGAAGATAGGGATGTCAACACGATCTACAGAATTGGCAAAAATATCCCAGAAAATGGAAAAGAAAGGCCAATCCTCCTGACATTCGTTAACTACTGGAAGAAAAACGAGATTGTGGCAAATAAAAAGAATTTGAAAAATGTGTATATCTCTGAAGACTACCCGAAAGAAGTCCTTGAAACGAGAAAGAAACTACAACCAAAACTGGAAGAAGAAAGGAAGAAAGGCAATTATGCATTTATAAACTATGACAAGCTAGTCATCAAACAGGGGAAGCCAGGAAATGAGACACGTAAAAGGAAAACATCAACCTCGCCTAGTGTAAAAGAGCACCCTCGCAAACAACAACAATTGTCAACAAAAGCAAATCGTCTAAATGCTTTCGAAGTAATGAGGAATAGAAGCAACTCCCTGCCTTCTGTCAACTTGCCAACTGATCAGAACGCATAGGATATTGCCATCAGCCACCGGAACAACACTTTAAATAAATTAAAACTTAAAGATAACACAAACAAAACATTCCCCAACCCGACTTGTCCTCGTGGGGAATTAGACTACAACCCTCCACCAAATACAGAAATAGATCAAGATACAAAACATACCCTTAAAATTTGCACTTATAATGTAAGAACACTTGCATCAACAGAACGATTCCTTGAATTAACTAATGCTCTAAAGGATATTAATTGGGACATTCTCGGCCTTGCCGAAGTCCGAAAAATGGGGTGTAAGATCGAGGAGTACAGCGACCTTATCTTTTGTTATATCGGTGAAACTAAAGGACTACATGGAGTGGGATTTCTAATCAAGAAAAAATTTAAAAACAACATTACTAATTTTATAGGAATCTCTGAAAGAGTAGCACTTTTACAAGTGAAATTTGAATGTTTCTCCTTATCATTAATCCAAGCATATTCACCGACGGAGAGATCAACAGAAGAAGAAATTGAAAAATTTTATAAAGACATTGAATATGCTCACACCAAGACGGAAGGAAAGGTCATTGTCATGGGAGATTTTAATGCAAAAATAGGTTGTCCAAAATCAAACTATTATCCAGTAATGGGAAAATATGGTTACGGAGTGTGCAATGAGAGAGGCGAACGTCTCTTAAGTTATGCTTACCAACACAAACTCTCAATAATGAACTCATTCTTCAAGAAGAAAGAGAGCCGCAGATGGACTTGGTTATCACCCGACCAAAAAACCAAAAATGAAATAGATTTCATTATGATAAATCACCATGAACTTATGATCAATATCGAGGTACTAAGCAAGTTTAAATTCCCTTCTGATCACAGATTAGTGAGAGCAACATTACTTTTAAATCGCCCAATAAAGAGCAGAAGAACCTTCACAACACCGACTAATATCCCCAAGACAGAAGCAGAAATCAAAAACTACATTGAACATCTACGAAAACACACAGAAAATATAAAAACAGACTGTATTGATATCCAAACATACTACAATATCCTGGAAAGAGGCATAGCAGAGAGCTTAAAATACAAAACCAATACACATCCTCACGAACACAAAATTTTCTCTAAAGACACAATCCAGCTTATAAAAAGGCGCACTGAATTACTGCACACAAAGAATAAAACCAAAGATATGAAAGAAGAACTTAGCAGAATGTACAAAGAGACTAATAGATCAATCCGTAAGGACTACAATAAACACAGATACGAGGTTATTTCAAGAAACATCAAGAATTTTAGAAGTGCCAAAAAAGCCTTTAAAGAGTTAACAACACACAAGTCATGGATTCAAAAACTTGAGCACAACTCTCTAGAGACAAAATGTAGAAAAGATGTAATAAACCATGCAACAAACTTCTACAAAAACTTATACAAGAAACAAAATAACACTGAAAAGAATGCGCAAACAACTCACATAACACAACACACGACTGACTGCATCAGACAAATTGAAGACTCCGAAGTTTACGAGCATATAAAAAAGCTGAAGGCTGAGAAGAGTCCCGGACCAGATGGATTAAGCAACGAGGCCCTTAAAATGGGAGCACCTATCTTAATACACCATTTCACGCAATTGTTCAATATGATACTAGACGAAGAAAAAGTGCCAAAACAATGGTGTACATCAGACATAATTCTGCTCTTCAAGAAAGGGAGCTCCTTGGATATAGGGAATTATAGACCCATAAGCCTGCTGGCAAGTATATACAAACTATTTTCATCGATAATTTTAAAGAGAATAGCCGACGACATTGATAACCAACAACCGAAGGAACAAGCGGGATTCAGATCAGGTTATAGCACAATGGACCACATACAGGCATTAGAACAGGTCATAGAAAAATACAGAGAATACAATAGACCCCTGTATGTGGCTTTCATTGACTACAGCAAAGCTTTTGACACCATCAGCCACTGTTCAATCTGGAACGCACTACAACAATCAAATATTAACTATAAATACATCAATATCTTGAAATATATCTATACATGCAGTACGAGCAGAGTTAAACTAGAAACCAGAGGAGACGAAATAAACATAGAACGAGGAGTAAGACAGGGAGACCCCCTATCCCCGAAGCTATTTATAACAGTACTTGAAAATATTTTTCAAAAACTAGACTGGAAAAACAGGGGAGTGTACATAAACGGACACTATTTAAACCATCTGAGGTTCGCTGATGATATTGTTATAATTGCTGAAACTGCCAAAGACCTAGAGGATATGATGAGATCACTGGACTGCGAAAGCTCCAAAATCGGCTTAGAAATGAATGTTAATAAAACCAAGATACTAACCAACAATCGCGAACGTCCGATAGTGATAAAAGGTAATAACATAGAATATGTCAGCGAATACATCTACTTGGGGAAACAAATCTCATTCAAAACGTCAAGCAACGAAGACGAAGTAACAAGAAGAGTCAACGCAACTTGGAAGAAATTCTGGGCATTAAGAGAAATCCTAAAAGGGAACTACAGCTTGCACATGAAAAGGACAATATTTGATACATGCCTATTACCCTGCTTGTTGTATGGTTGCCAAACCTGGATATTTACTAATAAAGTAAAACAAAAAATCAAATGTAGTCAAACAGCAATGGAAAGGAGCATGTTGAAAATTAGAAAAATTCATAAAATTAGGAGCGAAAACATTCGTCAAAAAACAAAACTCAACGATGCTCTCAGACACGCACTCTTACTTAAATGGAGATGGGCCGGACACATCTCACGATACGTAGACAGAAGATGGACCATTGAAGCCACAAGATGGAAAGGACCAGTGGGGAAAAGGAATGTTGGCCGACAATTAAGACGGTGGGCTGATGATATAACACACATCGCAGGAAACGACTGGATAAAGTCAGGCAAGGACAGGGAGTCATGGAAAAGGTTGGAGGAGGCCTTTACCCAAACAGGGGTCCAAATCTTATAAATAAGTATTAACATTAATTTTAAGTAAACCTTCGTAAATTTAAGCAAAACTTACTAACAAACATTGTGATATACATTGGAGATTTGGAATAAACGGCTTTATTATTATTTTGGAAAACGTGTTATGTTTCTTAGCTCTTTGGCTAGTTTAAGCTACGTTAACGGGCCTTAACCAAGTCAACGTAGCGTGTGTGTGTATGAGTTGTGTTGTTGTGTTTCATTTTCGTCGTATTGCATGAACTTCCTTACTATTCTGCAGGTGTTTAAAATCGCGGCTTTTTGAAGTGTAATGTAAATTGAGTCTTTGAGGTCTATTAATTTGAGGCTATGGTGGAGGTGGTTGGGTATGACACCCGTGGTGGAGACTACTATGGGTACTACGTACACTTTTTCTTGCCTCCAAATTCTGGTCACCTCTTCTTTCAATTCTGCATATTTACCAATTTTCTCACCTATTGTTTTTTGTAAATTATGTGTGTTAGGGACTGCTATATCTATGAGGTATGTGACTTTATTTACTTTATCTTGAAGGATTATATCTGGTCTGTTGTAGTGAATGGTCCTGTCGGTTAATATGCCGCGATCGTAAAAGAGTTTGTGGGTGGTATTTTCTACAACTGGTTGTGGTACATACTTGTAATAAGGAGTGTTTGAGTCTTGAATGAGCTTATGTTTGAGTGCTAAGTTTTGATGGATGATATTTGCTACCTGATTGTGTCTGTGAGTATAATCTGTTTGTGTGAGTGTTGTGCAAGCTCCCGTGATGTGTTGTATGGTCTCTGGTTGGCTGTGACATTTACGGCATTTATCGTTAGTTATCGTGGGGTCTTTTATGATGAATTTCCTGTAATTTTTAGTATTTATGATCTGATCTTGTATTGCAATAATAAAGCCCTCGGTTTCCGGAAACAAAGAACCAATTTTAAGCCATTTATTTGATGCTAGTGTGTCTATATGAGGTTGTTCAAGATCATGGGGATGTCGTCCGTGCAAAACTTTCTTCTTTATTATTATTATTATTATTAATTATTTCATTCCAATCAGCATTTAATGATTTTACTATGTTTTATGTTTGAGCACACGTTTCCTCCGTGCCTCAGAAAGCACGTTAATCCGTTGGCCCCGGTTGTCATTTGTAGATCTTTGACAGTCGTTATAGGTAGTCAGTGGCCCGAATGTCTGACAACCAGTCCTACCTATCGTATTATCCAGTACTAACTGGGTTGTTGTGGTCTGATAGATAGTCGCTTTTTATAAAATACTGGTACTCAGCTGCATCCAGTTAGACTGGAACTGACCCCAACATAGTTGGGAAAAAGCAGATGAAGATTAAGTTAATTGAGCATCGTCTTCCACTAGCCAAGTTTTTAAGATATCATCAGCTGCCTCTTTTTGTATTGGAGACGATGGAGTAAGGTACCAAGTCAGTTATTTAGCAAAATCACCAGGAACTTGGGAAATAGCCGCCGATTAGAAACCTTTCACGAAGTGAGTTGGATTTCTAATACTATTGGAAACGTTGAAGAATGATAACCAAATTGGTTAATTTGGAAAATCACCAGCAATTTTACAAAATGCCCGTATATTAGAAACTTTCCATGGAAGCAGTTACGTCTTTTAGGAGTCATCGATTTTGACTGAGTAAACCGTTGAGTACTCACCCTTATGCCCTGAGTATTTAGGTTGAAAAGTGGTCGACCCTCAGTGCTCTCGGTAGTACCTCCATCTTCTGAGATTCTTGGCTATGGGATGTCCTACTGCGAGAAACCCATTACTTATTAACATTTTATTAATTATACGGTCAACATTTTTGGAAGACACGTTTATTTGTATTACTGTCTTCGAAAAGTAATAAAACAGTAGGTGTTGCTGTAATGTCTTCACAAACGAATTTAAACATGAACAGTTAATAGTAAAAGTTTTGGTAATCATTGGTGGTATTAAAATAAGGTAATAATTCCACTAGAATTTTAATAGATTATTTTAATAATAATTAATTTTGTATCACTGATATCAAATTACAATTTATTCAATTAATGCAATTGCAATTGCTTTGTATGAATTTAAATAAGCTCCATGTAAAATAGTGGTATTCAGCTGCATCCGGTTAGACTGGAAGCCGACTCCAACATTGGGAAAACTGGCTAAAAAAATGCTAGGCAAATGATAAGATGATGCGTTGTGTTAATTTGAACTGCCGAAGTTGGCGTGACTGCTGGCCATGAGGTCCTGGGTTCGATTCGAAGGTCGAGTAAAGTGTTATTGGGTTTTTCCAGCTGGAATTTGTTAGTATCAGCCACTGATCTTGGATATCCGGTTGTCCTACTACATGGGACTCAAACATAACTAGGAAAATGTGGGTGTACTATTAGGTATTTCTTTGCCTAACCCTTCGGGGATTACGGTCGTGATGTTATGTGTAATACAAAACTAAGGCAAACTGCTGCACTAAAATAGTTTTAACTTTTAACACTAAACAGGCGTCACTAAAGTTTAAATTAAAATAGCTTAAATTATCCAAAAACAATGCATAATGTATGTCTGCATATCCTTAAATATAAACATAACTTGTATCGGAGGATATAATTACATATACCTAACACACACAAAACTTAAAACGCTCCTCCAGCCCAGCATACCGAAGATGTTATTGATTACACCAAAGAAATCTTTAAGTGCCCATATCATTAATTATTTTAAAAAATCGAACAGCTAAAATCATTCAATCCGTACAGAGACTAATTACGGACGCGTGGCGGCCATATTGGAATCCGATAAAATAACAATTAAGGAAACATTAATGTATCGTACAATGGCGTCGCTTGTACTTGCGCCCGCGTCGCTCTGATAAATGACCTCTCCTTCGGGACGCTAACGGCGCGTATTTGATTTATAACATTATTTGAATAAAAAAAACAAAAAGGAATTGTTTATTCAACCGTAATCGATCCGAAAGATCGTTTGGAATGTCGAACTCTCTAATTACGAGTAGAATCGTCTATTGTTCGTTCGAGAGTGAGGCCTCGTTTGTTTTCGAATTGCGTGTTCTTAGAACCTAATCAAGTATTATGTTTATATCAATGTTAATTGTTCATAGTTATGTTTTAGTTTTAATGAAGCAAGAGAACCAAGGTTACCAACGCAGCCCGAATAATTGCCAAACTTAGTGGTAGTGGGCAGGGCACATTGCTCGCAGAACGGATGGCCGATGGGGCTGAAAAGTTCTGGAGTGGCGACCGCGAACCGGAAGACATTGCGTTGGAAGGCCTCCCACTGGGTGGACTGATGACTTGGTGAAGGTTGCGGGGATCTGCTAGATGCGAGACGCACGGAGTCGGTCAATGTGGCGACACTTGGAGAAGGACTATGTCCAGCAGTGGACCTCTTTCGGCTGAAATGATGATCATGATGTTTGTATGTTCTTGGATTTGTATGACTGCTTCTATACACAAATATCTTATGTCATATATCTGATCATCTGAATTTCGACGGCACGGTTGGCGCAGTGGTTAAGCGATTGGCTGCTGTGCTGCATGTCGCGTATTCTATGCCCGCAAGGAACAAATATTTGTATGGCCTACGGGTAGTTGTTTCGGGGCTGTTTGTGTATGTGTCAACTACCCGTTCTGAGCCTGCGTGGTCCATCTCGCAGTGAAGAGGCCTAGGCTGTCTCATTGGCATGTGTGCCTTTGGCTGGGCACATTTTTGATCAAGTTCTGAAAAGAAAGTTTATAAAAGAACGAGTAAGAATCACATAAAACAAAGCTTTTAAATTATGTTGAAAAGGATTCTTGCTTCACTATTGCTTTTCAAAACTAGCATAAGATAAGTATTGACTTGTATCGGTTCGCCCTATTTCTAGAGGAGCTCGTGGCTAAATAATAACAGCCGCTCGGGTCGATCTTTAGGTTAAGCCGTGCTTGCATAGGTTGGTCTGTGGATGGGTGACCACTCATTACATACCGAGTTTCCTCCGTGCCTCGGAAAGCACGTTAACCAGTTGGTCCTGGCTGCCATTTGTATATCTTTGACAGTCGTTAAAGGTAGTCAGTGGCCAAAAAAGTCTGACAACCAGTCTTACCAAGGGGTATCATATTACCCAGTACTAACTGGGTTGTGGAGGTCAGATAGGCAATCGCTCCAGGTAAAATACTGGTATTCAGCTGTATCCGGTTAGACCGGAAGCCAACCCCAACACAGTTAGAAAAAGGCTACGCAGATGATGATGATCGGTGCGCCCTATTTAGCAGTTGATAAAATGTGTAGCGCTCATAGGCAGCAGGGGTTGCCAACCCTTTGGTCGGTTGTCACTTCGTCTTATTTTTCCCACAGTCATTTGTTTTATTTTCTCCTTCGTAAAATTTATTGAGTGTAGTCATTAAGCGTCTTTACTTCTTTAGCATTAAAGAGATTGGTTAATTGCACCGGTGACAGTTATCAGGGTAAGCACGTTAAGTGCTAAGCGCTTAATGTGTTCAATACGTGTTGGGTGAAGTTCATTATGAACGTGATAGGTGGCGCAATGTGTTACCGTTATCACGCTGTTTTAAACACGTTTAAAATCGTGATATCGCGTGATTTTTGGTAAGGAATTTTTTTGGCTGCATCTTTGTATGCATCCCGCAGTGAGCTCGCGTGGGCTCGCTTCCTCTCTCAGGGAAGAAAGAAGACCTGAGTCCTTAGCAGTTGAAATGGGAACGTTACCCAAGACTTTGAACGAAACAATTATAAAGACGGTACTTTTAACAGAAGACGCCATAAAAAGAATAGTAACAAGACTAGAAGAGATTCAATAACCAGCATTTGTCTTAGAAATTCACTTTAAAAAACAATATAGCATCCAAGATTAAGATACTAATCTTAGACACTGACGATACAATAGACACAGACCAAATTAACGACGACGAAATACGGGAAATACAATAGATGTCATAAGATTACAAGTTTTATGTTAATTAGCTCGATAATACAGAAAAACATCTAAGATTCTGGGCGTTGGCCACCATAATAAAGATAACGAATAGACAATTAAGTAAATCAACGACTTGTGCTGTCAATAAAATCATTCCGGACCGGCCATAATTAAAACGATAGAATTTTGAAAGCAATCGATACCCGACACACTTTTAATTACGATTCTATGCAAATTGACTCGATTGAATGTTGGATTTTTATATTAAGACTATCTGGTTGTTGGCTTGTAACTTACGACTGCGACCGGTTGCTTTTGATAAGAGTAAAAACCTAAGTACATTTTGTGTTGTTATTAGGAAAGAATGGACATGTGTTGCGGAGGAATGAGGAAAATGTAGTGAAGAAAATATTGAGGATAAATGTAGATGGCTATAAGAGTAGAGGAAAACCTAAGAAACGATAGATGGATTGTGTTAAGGTTGATATGGCTAGAAAGAAGGTGACTGCTGAGATGACGAGTAATAGAGAAGAATGGAAGAAGAAGACATGCTGCGCCGGCCCCAAATAAAGTGGGATAAGAGCAGGAGAATGATGATTATGAAATAATGAAATAATGCTGTGTGGTCAAAAACGATACCATGATGTCGTGTCTAGTGATTTTGCCAGCAGTGGAACCACTTATGCCAAAATATTTTCGCGTTCATTTTCTTCTTCTTCTTTGGTATTTCTCCAATTACAGAAATTTTGCCATCAACATTAAATATTTTGTCATGTCCTTTGCAAGGTTGTATAGCTTAGAGCAATCCATTTGCAAATCTTAACAAACGACTTTTTTCTTCGGCCAACAACTCGCCCATCATTAGTAGTTGCAGTAAGTACCTCATTATCGTGCACTCTTTGTTTTAATGTATGTATAAATTTTAATCATACATTATATTTAGCAAACTCTTTGTATGCTGATATTAACATTCCGATTTAGACAGTATAAATCATAAAACTATTTAAACGGAGCATCGTGTTGATCGCACAACTGTCGTTCCGTTGCGCCATAAAGCACTCAATGTCAAAAGATCAAGAAGACACGAGGTTGAAAAAGCTATTTGATTAATACGTTACTTACGATACAAAATTAGATGTAAGATATATGCAAATCAATACTTTTATAGCAGCCACACACGACAAAAAGATTTTAACAGTAATATGAACCGATGTTATAAGGCTATTAGTATTCGATTAGCCATTTGAGATGTGACAGAATTTAGAGTTGTACGATGTAAAGGGTTTTTTAGATGTTAGATAAAATTCGAAAGTGTCACTTATGTGGTATATTTCTCGGTTGAATGAGGTGTCGTTATGTAGGTAATGGAAGTACTAGTTGTATATGAAATCGATATGTAACAGTAGGTGTGAAGAATATTGCGGTGCTGTTTATTGTTGTTTGTTACATTAGGTCGTTTTAGAGTTTCTCCTCTATAACTTTGTACCTTGTACTTGCTATTATGGTCGATGAGATTTCATGAAAGTTGATACGGTTACTTAAAAAATTTAGTTTATTTCTAAGGGTGTTACCACACCAAACGATCGATCGACGATCGGTGCCATCGATCGACATCGGTCAACGTTGATCGATTGGTGTAGCTGTGGCTTGTTGACGGATACCGGGCGATAAACAATTGACTAATCCACCACATAATCCATTGACTAATCGTCGACTAATCCATTCTACCACCGATCGACGCTCGATCGATTGGTGTAGTACAAACGGTCGATCGATGTCGACTAATCCATTCTACCATCCGATGGCATCGATCGACGATCGATCGATTGATGTGGTAACACCCTAATAATTCTTGTTTTGTGTGTGTTTTAATTTAGTGTTTTTTTTTGCGTGGGACGAATGAATGAAAGCTATTTTTTGAGAAAATTGATCCAAAGTTAGCATATGTAAAAGAGATGAAGCTCAAAGTAGCAGCAGGCTTTTTTTAACGATCTTAGTACGACGAAAAAAGGAGGAGGTTATCTAAGTCTACGCGTACATGCTTGAATAAACTTTAATTTTATAAAACAAAAGAATTTGCACGGTAATCTCAAGTACTCTAACATCTCTGGGTTAGCTCGCCGTCCGTCCGTCTTGTGACGACAGGCCGTGTCGACGGCGCGTTCGTGTTCCACGCGCGCCTCAAAGAGATGTCAGCAAACAGGAGGGGCCCGTAAGGGCCGATGCCTGCCAGGGCTGCGGGACTGTTCGAAAGAGATACCGCGGCCCTGGAACATAAAGGGCAAAAGAAGGAACATGGGTGGTTTTTAGTCAGTAAAAGTCTGACACTCCCTTCCGCTCCGCCCAGAGCGGGAGGAATCATTTGATGATTTCCCACCAGAAAAAAAAAAAAAGTACTCTAACATCTCCAACATAGATCCGGTTTGTTCTACCATAATGGACCAAAAGACATTGATGAATACCAAATGACATTGCTCCCATTTGTAAAAACAACGATTCATTCATTTCGCACCAATTTTTATAACTTTTCCTCAGCTTTTCTAGAAAAATACCTACCTAGACTCACCTAGATTTAGTCTGTCGACGAATTGATGGTATCGGCGTAGGCAGTGACGAGAACCACCTAGAACTAAAAGCTAATGGAACAGTAAAATATTGGGATATATTATTCATTTTTAACAACGCATTAAACATTGTTTGTTAGGATATTAATGCTGTTTTTCTAATTTTTTTTGAGTGTTTAAAGAGGACGTCTAAATTCGTGAAAGGTTTGCATGTAGAATGGAAGACGCTTTTAATGCTGGGTTTTTTAGGGTTCCGTACCCAAAGGGTAAAACGGGACCCTATTACTAAGACTTCGCTGTCTGTCTGTCTGTCTCCAGGCTGTATCTCATAAACCGTGATAGCTAGAAAGCTGAAATTTTCACAAATGATGTATTACTATTGCCGCTATAACAACAAATACTAAAAATTATAAAAAAAATATTAAGGGGGGCTCCCATACAACAGATATGATTTTTTTGCCGTTTTTATAGATAATGGTACGGAACCCTTCGTGCGCGAGTCCGACTCACACTTGGCCGGTTTTTTTTTATTTTTTTATTTCGTCAGGATATTGTGCTAGCAGTTTCTATATTAGCCAAGAAGTGAAAATGAAACACGACACCTCAAACTCAATACACAACATCCATTCACAATGAACACACGACCTCAAAACCATCTATCCATATATGCACACATACGCTTCAAACGCAAAACAAATGCCTTTGACAGCCACGTTTTCTTTCCATCAAAAACACTAGGAATTAGCGAAGCACAGGCGATTTGGGTGACGGTCTTATGTAGTTTTGACGTTCAAAAAGAGCTGATTATCAGCCAAATTTGAATAAATAACTTAATTTTTATTTGATAATACGGAAACATTGTACTTTTTTCAGAGCTTTGTTCCATTCTTGTATGAAACAGTAGTCTATTTGCACGATTGTGGTGTCATTCGATAAATCTATGCTTAATTTCCTTCAATTATTTGCTTATTTTCCTACAAATTATTAAAAACATCTCGAATCTTGGAATTCTTATTCTTATCAATTTTGTGGAATGATCGATGTATTTTCTTTTCAATAAAGATTTTAATATAAATCATAATAACATTGTATACCTTCGTATTTCTGTTCTCCGTGTATTTTAAGTGTGCTCCACCTACGAAATTGATATTACAAATAAATATTTTCGCGTAGCGAGTATACGTCATTATAATAAATTATATCGAGCAGAAAATAAATATATTAGATTTTTTTGTCAAGAATGTCACCAATTATTTATACAAAAATTAATGTTAACCGAATTTGGAGCAGTATTGGTTATTATCATGCTAATTTTATAGTGTGTTCATCTAAAACTTTTTGTTGGAATTCTTGACAAAATAACGGCTTCGAGGTGTCAAATTAATAAAAATATAATTAAAGTCTGACATTTGATATTGAAGCTGCTTTTTGATACGAAAAATTATGATGGGCTCTCTTCGCGACTAAATGGAGAATTTCTTGATTTGTGATGTTGATTTTAGAAATAATATTTCTTAGCTGACCGTTTTGGACTAATGATTTATAAGCAGTGACATTTGTTATGCATAAATTAACTATTTATCTTATTTATTTTAGTGTAATATTGTTAGAGGCTAGGTTAATCAAAACACGTGATGTCGTAGGACCCGGCTGTCATTAGTAAATTTTTGACAGTCGTTATGGGTAGTTGAAAGCCTGTGAACCATTCTCACCAAGGGCCTTACCTAGTAGTTCACTAAAATACTAGTACTCAGCTGCCGCTGGTTAGACCAGAAGCTGACCCCAACATGGTTGAGGCAAGGCTCAGAAGATAATGATGATAATTGTAGCTAGGTAGATACCGAGTAAAAACCATTTTTCTAGAACCCGTAAACAGGTTAATAACCTACCATTACAAATGCACTATTTGTGATCTTTAGCTTAGTACTTAAGTACACGTGTACTCGTGACTCCGCAATTAACGTTAATGGCACCGTACACAGACGCTTCGCAAGTTAAAGAGCGCGAATATAATAAAATAAAAATCAATCAGTTCTCGATATAGTTTCGAATATTAATGAAACATAACTGCAATGAAACGGGCAATTAATGATGTTGGCAGCGATTGGTACAGTGAATGCGTGACCAGAGCGTCGATGACAGCGCTTGCTTAATCAACCCGCGATCTTTCATTAGTTACGCTTGTTGGCTTTTTGCTCGCACTGCCTTTTGTGGATCGCGAGACTACGACGCAGCCATATTTGATACTAATAAACTATTTTAAAGCTTTCATTATAAGAGTTTAATGTTAAACATAGGTAATTTTACCTGCTATAATAAGGTATGGAATACCTTATATTTGTGTTGGAATTTCCGAAGAGAAAACTTAAAAATAAAGATATTTTTATTGTTTTGAATGTGGGCTTAAAACATGTCAATCGATAAAGAATTTTAATTTTCATAATTTATATCGATAAGCCTATGCAAACCACTTATGACGGAAAATCAAACAGGTTATCTAAGTAGCTGTAAATAAGGTTAACACAAAAGAAGTGTCAAGCGTGTACATTAATTTGCATTTTAATGCCTTAAAAACGTAGTTATGTTCGAGTTATGGAACATTCCATTGGCGCGCCATCAATCGTTTCGAATCAAAACAATCGAATAAACACGCTGCGTTAATTATTCGGTTTGGTTGTGAAACAGTCGCGCCGTGTAAATCAGTGTGTTCGTTTGTGGGTCTATTTCGAGACACACGACTCGAGAGTTAATTAGAAAGAATTGCTTTTATTTCGCGTTTTCACACTCGTCGTGGCGTCGCGTGACGTAGGTGCAGGATAAAAAGTTCAGAAGCTCCATACATCATTTGCCTTACATTTCCCAACTATATTGATGTCGGCTTCCAGACTAATCAGATGCAGCTGAATAATATTATTTTATAAATGGAGCCACTGCCTTTCTTCCTTCCACAACCCCAATTCCTCACGTTACCCCGGCAAGAATTTTTGGCGGTTAGCCCAACATTCGAGGTCAGCTTACACTGGATATGTTTCTAGCTTTGCTGGGTCCGTGCCCCTCACACTGCTCACACACACACACACACATTTCATTTTGCAGCATTTTGTTGAGTGTCACCCTGGATTGTGGAGGTCAGATAACCCCAGCTGACCCCAACATAGTTGGGAGAAGACTAGGCAGATGATGATGTGTGCGTGCCCTCCATTTTCGATCGTTATATAAAGCTGGCCTTCTGTATCACTATATTCTGTGACACAAGTATAGAAACGTGTGAAATAGAAAATCCTCCTTGATGTACTGTCCATGTTTAATTATAAGTTTCTCGAATAGAACAACGGCAATTAAAGAGGCTTAATGAATAATTTGTGTGTAAATATTTTCTTGGAATAATCACGTGTTTTTTCAGTGTTTTTCGGTAATGGCGGATTTGTATTTTAGGATAGAGGATAAGTGGGAATTTTGTAGAAACAGGTGGAGTTTAATTTCCTAGGGATAAATAAGATTTTTGAGGATTTGGTATCTAGTACCAGCTGTTTGTACTAACTTTTTAAAAAGAAGAAGACATTTTAATCCATGAACGAATATTCAACATGTGATAGATTTTTTTCTTAATTGCTTTTTTTTTCATTTCTTAGTTGGTATCGCAATTTACAAAAAAACGGTACCAACGATTTTTTCTTAACGTTTCAAAACTTCAGACAATATTGAGTTTTAGCCTATTTATGGAAAAATATAGTATAGAATACAAAAAATAGGTCTGATATATTTTAAGTCAATAATAAGTAGGTACCTACCTAGTTTACTTTAAGTTATAGGTTGACATAATTATAACAATCTCAATAAAAGTGCAAATAAAATTCACCTTGCGATACAATTTACATTATAAATAGCTGACACTTTGATCATTCATATTGTCTTTAGTTTTCAAAAATAAAGTATGATAAATATATTTTCATAAAAACCATTATTTATTAGCTTCTACGTTGATTCAGGATTAAAAGAAATAACAGCATAATTTAAAATAAAATAAATGAAAAACATGTTTGAGAAACTGCGTGTATCTTCGTTATTACTAACAAATCATATTTTTATGTTTCAGTTACCTACCAGTGCTTCGTTTAATATACCTACCTTCATCATCAGCTTACACCAGTCCACTGCTGGACATAGGCCTCATCGATTACACGCCACTAGGGTCGATTCTCGTTAACTCTCTCTCAGCTGCTACCAGCCATCTTGCGAAGATCTTCGCTTCACCTTTGTTTTTTATTAAGCGGTGAAAAATGCCTAACGCATACCGCACCGTCCGGGGAGAAGGTTTGGTTATGTGAGCCTGCAACCATTAAAAAACACAGCCGTGAGCCTACTGTCGCCTCTGCGGATGTACCGCGAGAACTGCTACGCATGACGTTCGCGACCCATCCAGCGCAGCCCGCCTCCGGGCACCAAACTCCTTTGGCGATGTCCGAGCTCGCCTGAGATATCGCCACCACTTGTGCGACTCCCCGATCTATCGCCCGCTGACACCTCCTAGGGCGCTTCGCTTCACCTACCCTGGGGAAGTCCAACCTTAAGCTTGTCGATTCGCGGTCCAACCGAAAATACCTGGCTACCGACAATTGGGAAGATGAGAGGTGTTGGATAATGCGGAAACTGATGTTGGAGTAGATGGATGACGGTAGCCCAAACAAACAATGTCAATAGTTTATCATTACAGTGGTATAGTCGAATTCCTTACATTTGGATGGAATTAGAGAGACCTCAGTTCCTGGTGGGTGTAAATAAGAGTTAATGGTTGAGATACTTTGTCACAGTGGAATTTGTAGGTGTAGATATCGAAACCCTAAGATTGAATTAACTGAAAACCTGTAAATATTATTGACTGATAAACTGGAACAGAACTCAAATTGCTGACGTTGCTCATAAAGCTGCAAAACTAAAATGACTGCCGGATGCGGCCAAAAAACTAGAGCCTTGAGACAGCTAGACAGGGTCGCGGTAGATGGAGGAGAAGATGAAGGGACTCCTTTGATGGCTTCATTGAGAAAAGTGGAAGGAATGGGGGGAGGGTTTTGCCCCAGAGTGGCACAGCCTATTAAAAAATTAAAAGAAAACGGGAACAGTGGGAGTTCCAACCTCGTGTTCACGAAATGGTCCCCTCAAAATTATTGATATTCATAATCACGAGAAATAGTTATTTTCACTAAGGTGGAAACTGCGAGGTCGATGTTAACGTTTTAATGATAAATGAGGATTGAAAAATGTAACGATTGCTGATTCCGACGCAAATTGAGGACGTAAGATGTCTCTAAATCTTATTTATGAGTTATTCACTTTAATACACGTTAATAGTTCACCAGAATATATATTCTTTTGATGTTGATTACGCTCATTTATTTGTAAATTCTATTTTCGATAGGATTATGCTAAAAAACTTCGTTATTTTAATGGGGTGAGCGGCGAAAAATGGCGCTGAAACGATTTTGTATGAAAGGTATTAATGAGTGACGGTTCAGTGATTTGATTGGGGATAAAAGGGCCTATAACGAAGAAAAACAAGGGTATTAAATATATATTTAATTATAGTTTTGGTTTTCGTGCGAGTAAACAAGCCAGTTTTTATTCATTACACATAAGAGCAGTCGTATTCTTTATCGTGTGGTTAGTGCCTAACCAGGTGTCAGAGTTTTATACCAGCTATGGGCCTCTGACTTGGCTTCACATGCCGTTGAGAAGTAGCACATAAGAGCAATGATTAAGCAGTAATTATTTAATTTTTCTTATCTGTGTTTGAAAGATGCAATAGCTTTTTTTGTCAGCCTTGACTGTCCCACTACTGGGAAAAGCCACGCCCAATCTGAGGAAAAAATTTAGAAAGTTTAAAATTAGAAAGTTTTATTTTAAATTGCGATTTTATGACGTACTTAAGAGGACGCATTGGAAATTTTGGCGCCAATGATCTCAATTTTTCTCAGTAAATACAAAACGGATCAAAATACAAGTTGGTTACCTGAAAGTACATGATAAAAACCTTATTTTGTTAGTTTTCAATACATGATTAGGTAACTTTTTTAACAGAGAAAAATATATCAAACACACCTCTTTTTAAAAAGAGATTCACATTTTATGGGCAAACGGGACCGATTTAAGCCTCTTAACTTTTTTCGTAGATGAGTCTATACATACTCTTTAAAATAGTAGAAGGAATATTTCTCAAATTATCATTTCTAACTAAATAAAATAACAAAACCATTTTGTCGCTTACGTCCTTTAATTATAAGCTAGCGCGCATAATGCAATCCTCGCCCCGCTCTGACGCTCAGTCCCCTCTTGACCATTGTCAGTTTGTTTAACAATTCGTCGCCTTAACGTCATAAAATAGGATATCATAGTTTCCTTTTTCATCCCTTATTCAACACCAGTCTACATTTAGGCATTAAATTTTCCTTCATTGGGTTTCACTAAATGTTAGTGAAAATGACTAGTAGTCCAATTCATTTCTTAAATATTTACTTTAACCCTTCAAAACTCTTTCAACTAAAACCATTAAAACCAAACACAAAAATCACTAACATTTAACTTATCAACAGAAAGTGGGTCTCGAGCCCATATAATCAGAATGACCAATTAACAGCATCGGGTCCCTCAATGAGAGAAATTACTGCTCCAATCCGTGAGGAAGCGACAATTGTGTGCTGAACAATGCTAGCGTGGTTTTTAAATGGATGTAACAATTAATTCACAACAATTAGGCGGACGACGCCCGCATTTTCAAAGATTTGTAGAGTTAAGAGCGTGTAGAGGCGTATAGGGACGTTCTTATACGGATTTGATATAACATAACATAAATCCCTAAAGAGTTAGGCAGAGATGTACCTTATAGTACATCCACATTTCACCAGTTATACTTAATATAACATAACATCACGCCTGTAATCCCCGAAGAGTTAGGCAGAGGTGTACCTAATAGTGCACCCACATTTCGCCAGTTATTTTTAAGTCCCACGTAATAGGGGGCGATCCTTTGCTATCTACCGGGCATAAATCCAGACTCATTTACTCCAATTTGATATTACATCTTTTCTTTTTAATTAAAAACTATATTCTTTTCATTTGGAAATGTTTGTTATAGTGCAGTGAAGAAAATGATAGGTACACTTTTATCTCAATAAAAATTTTGATAAGAAAAAAAATGGTTTGTAGTCACTTTTGATGTAGTTTTGATTTTGAATAAAAACAACAAAAGTAAGTTTATACCACATTCATTACAGAAGCTGATGGACAAGACTACTGAAGCCTTCAAACTCATAGCTCTTTTTGTACTTTTTCTTCTTCTTATACTTCTTCGTGTCGCTGTTTATATAGCCCAGAACTTGGCCACTTCCACCACGTCGTCGGTGGCAGCGCAGTGGTCACTGCGTCTGCATATTTTTTTGGCTAAGAGGGCAGGGAAGGAGGTGGAGTGACACAGTTCCACAAACACATCCCGCTGCTGTGACATGGAGGTAGCCCCATTCTTGGCCTGACACAATTTAGATTACCATCGACATACAGAAACATAAACCACATTTTATATTAGGTCTATCGTGATTTCGTGAATCCAAAAATAATCTTCGGATTTTATAAAAACTATTGCATTATTTAAGAATCACCAGCTATTTCAAGGTATAAGTGGGTAATTCAAGAACACTAATTTTATTTAGAAATACATTAAGACAGACGTAACGGAGTCATTACTTTTTTACGTTAACGTCACAAAGATATACATTACAATGACGCAGGTGTTTGTTTATTTAACTGTAGTAATTTATGTTTGGTTTAACATTAACGTCAATCTGATTAGTAACCTTCATGACTTGCTAGGATAATAATAAAAACCATTTAACAATGTTATTCTTTCATGTTTTTGGGGGTGACCATGAAAATCATAGCAACCAGTACATACCTACATATTTATTAAAACGAAGAAATTTTTTTAAAATTAAATATTTACTAACTCTACTTTTAAAACGAACGGTCCTAAGCATATCACTAAAAAAATTACAAAATCATTAACAACTGAGAAGATAGATATATAAGCTTTTCAATTTCATTATAATCGCGATAATTTACGTATTTAAATTACATCATATAGGTAATACCATTATTTACTCTGACCTAATCAATTAATGCCAAACGGATTCTTCAATGATACATAAATATTTCTACACTATTATATACTTTTCATCAAACTACTAGTCCTAATGCTATCTAAATGACAGTTAATAATTACAATAAATGGTTGTTTCATTCTGTCACCTAAATAATTATAAGTAACTAGCTTTTGCCCGCGGCTTCGCTTGCGTTAATTGAGAATTTGACGATCAATTCGGGTTCTACTCTGCTTGTAATAATATAATTCAATCATGATTCAAAAGACACGTGGCGCCATCTATTATCATAAGAACGTTATTGTTGTTTTCCTCGAGAACAGTACTTTTTTTCGGGATGATATTTACCCTTTGTCCGTTTCTGTACACCTGACAACGTATATGCAAAATTTCTGGATGATCGGTTCAGTGGTTTAGGCGTGAAATGGTAACAAACAAACAAACTTACTTTCGCATTTATAATATTAGTTAGGATTAGGATTAATTTTATCAGCCTACTGGTTCAATTAGTTAAGTGTGACATCGTACAATATTATTTTTATTTTTATTAATGATCTTTAGAATCTAATTTCTTAAAAAATATTTTTATAATTCATAATTTTCATTAATAAAGTGTCCTTGAACTTTTATTCGTCAATACATTGTCAAGACACTTGCTCAAAAACCGGCTTATTACCCTGCTTTTAGGTTCACATTTTATTGAACAAGCGTGTTTTTTACTTTGCATTTCCGCACTAGTGCAGGCAAGTACGCTACACATACCTGACGTCAATCTCACCTCGAGTGCAATGACAAACTTAGCACACTTGCATCAAAATGAATTATATATGTCGCAGGCATTTTGTATGATTTCGCCATTTACATACGGCGTCGGCAATTTATAAACGCTCGCTGTTATGAAAAATGCCGAAGGCAAAATGTATAATGCCGTGTCATTATCTAATATGCCGAAACACAGGTCGACGGATCCGCGCTGCGCGGGGCTCCTATTTCTGTCTGCAAGGTTTACAGGAACCTAACTAACCGAACCTCGGGGTGCCCCTGACGTCGACCGTCTAGGGTTAGCGTTTCCGTCAGCAGGTCGACAGGGATCCGTCGACCTGCTGCGCGGGGCTCCTCGATTCTCTGTTGTTATGTACTACGTGTCGCAGGCATTTTGTATGATTTCGCCATTTACATACGGCGCGGCGTCGGCAATTTATAAACGCTCGCTGTTATGAAAAAAGCGTTTATAAATTTCCGACGCCGTATGTAAATGGCGAAATCATACAAAATGCCTGCGACATATACATCATCATCTGCCTAGCCTTTTAACAACTATGTTGGGGTCGGCTTCCAGTCTAACCGGATGCAGCTTAATACCAGTATTTTACATGGAGCGACTGCCTATCTGACCTCCACAACCCAGATAGTGCTAGGTAATACGATACCCCTTGGTATGACTGGTAGTCAGACTTTCGTGCCACTGACTACCTGTAAAAAATAAATTATAATTAAAATGTATTATATACATTTATTTTTATTTCTGCATTGATCTTTTCTATGTTCTTCTCAAGGCTGTGATCCATTGACGCGACTGTCAGTACTTAACGCGTTGTATCGCACATTATTGTCGTGATTAAAACTCTAATTGACCCATAGTAAATCACAATTGACTGCCTTTGTCTTGCTATTAACGCTGTTTGGATAGACGAAGCGAATTGATGATGTAAAGGAATTTTGTGGGTTTGAGTTTTTGACTTTTATCCCTTCTTAATATGATGTTTCTTTTTCATAAAAGTTAATAATGTGAGATGCTTATTCTATGAGAAGTTCTGGAAAGAGATTTTTTTAATAATATGAATGACCATGAAGGTCGCATATTCCGATTAGGCCATCTTTGTAACCACTGTAACATGCAAAATGAACACACGCACAAGCACCAAAGACTTATAGAGCGGACATTGAGAATATTGTCATACAGTCATGAGCACAAATATGTATACACGCAGCTTTTAAAAGTGATTTTCATCTACTGCATTGATTAACGTTTTACGTGTTCACGAACATAATATTTTGTAAGCCATAGTGTTACGAAATGGGTCTTACCTCAATGTAGAAACCGTTATTTCACGTGAAAATCGCTTTTGCTTAGTGTAGGTACATATGCTCGTGTGCTCGTGACTGTACAAAAATTTTCATCCCGAACATTTCGATTTTGACACACGAATGCTACCAGACAAGCGTATGACCCTATTGAAACCGACTTGTTACAAAGTAGTAACAAGTATTGGATTACGATTTTCTTCGTCTTGTCCAGGCCATCGCTCGTAAACATTTGAATATATATTTTTTATTACATCCCCGAACCTGAAAAAAATGTAAACAAAAAACACGTAAACTGCACTTCAATTGAGTAACACCCTTTTCTATGACAATCCGGAGGATTTCAAGGCAATTCATACATAGATGCAAATTAATAAAACAAAAAATATAGCATAAATACTGCAAAGTGAATAACATCTGGCAGCCTACTCAGGTTGTTTAATACAATTTGATATTTTCGATACCTTTCGTTGATGATAAAAAAGGATATCGAGCATGCAGATCTAAAAGCAGATTAAAACCTTAATTTATGACGCAACCAAGCTGGATGAGTTCCGATATTGGACTAATTAGTCCTCATCAGATTTGGCGTAGCAAGAATTGCCGTAATTAATGCCGACGACCCCTCGTGACACTTGACGTAATTAGGTTAATAATACCGATCAGCTTTATTAGCGAACGTTATAATTAACTCGATTCCAGTTGAAGGTGAGGTCTACTCGATTGTCTGAAGAATCGATAAGGTTCTAATTAGAATAATTGAGTTATGAACTTTATTCATTGTGAGGTTGAAAAAATGTATGGGTATGTTTTAATGGTTTATTCCCATCTCGGCACCTTCCCATCTCGGCACCCATGAATTTATTTATCTTGTCTACGAAAAATTCCCATTTCGGCACCCTCTCATGAATCATTTTAAGGTACACAAAAAGAAACGGAAACACAGTATCAGTATAGTAAGTAAATCAACTTTATTATTTATTAAATAATTTTTGTTTCTTTTTAAATTACCATTTTCACAGACAAGCCCTTGAATCGCTTTTTAGAGGCTCCATTATCTCTGCCTTGCCAGTAACATAACAAATTTTAAAATATATGAAAAATTCACGGTTCGTAGGAATAATTGTTTTAAAATCTTTCCAGCAATTATGTAAAAACATATTACAAAAATCAACAGTTATTATGTACAATTAACGTTTAATCAGTAACCGGGACGTAGGCAAAAGGGCGTCCATACTTTGAGGACTTTCATACTGGTACTAAATGATACGAGTAGGCTTGATTACGCGTTCACTGTACAGTCATAGCAATTAGCTGATCCCCCTTTGCAATTCTTTTATATTTTATTTACTTCGCTCAAATAAATAAAATATAAAATAATTGCAAAGGGTGTCAGCTAATTGCTATAACTCGCTGTACATTCATTTTCAGTCTTAATTATCACGTTGGGACTTCACATAATTTAGCACTGATCTCCCATTACTTGGTCCTGCACTCATTATTATTTCGTAACTCACTTGAACTTAAAACGTGACGATCCGTTTATCTCTAAAAAACTAGAAATACTGATAAAATGACTGAAGAGTAAACACAGTATGCATAACGAATGTAATTGTACATTAAACTGGCTTGGCACCGGCCGCATTGCTAATTGTCTCTATATTTTATAGACCGTACTTTTTTTACATTTTTTAGTTTTGAGTCAAATTGATTTACTCACTATACTGATACAGTGTATCCATTTTTTTAATGACTGTACTTAGCAACGACTAATGACGGAGTGCCGAGATGGGAATTTTTCGTAAAGATGATAAATTAATTCATGGGTGCCGAGATGGGAAGGTGCCGAGATGGGACTAAACCGTTTTAATTGATGAACTGGACTTCAGCAGCTTTATATATAGGTAGATAAGTGGAAAGAGAATAGGAAGGCCATTGCCCTGCCACCACATGCTTTTAATAACAATGCCTTAGGAACGTATGTCTGAAACACTCAAGAAAACTTTTCAAGGTTCATTTTAAACAAAGTAAACAAAGTTTTGATATTAAAATATTAATTCAAAACAAATACTCCAAAAAACATGCCGTATTTCTCTCATAACAATATCAACACAAAATAAAGAGGTTCCTATTTATTTTGTATCATCAATTTATCATAAAAAAAAAAACTTAAAATGTTTAATAGAAAGCACACGTGCCTACGTAAAAAATGTGATAGCAATTTATATCAAACACGTAAAGCGTTTCACTGAAAACCAAACGAAGGTATCCAAACAAACAAATTGACAAGACCTATTAAACCAGGTGCTCATAGCCCCACGTCATTCATTTACACAAGAAGATACTTAGAATTCATTTCTCACGTCGAAAACGCATAACTGTTTATTTTCGGAACAATAAAACAAAGATGCCCATTGCCCACGTTACCCATTAAATACTATAATAATATTTGATTTTACGTCGTTCAAAATCGAATTTTATGAAATACATAAATCAATTGGTCCATGTCAACACTTTCGATTAAACCGCGAAGGTCGCTCAAAGATCGTCGACAGTGTATTCTTAAAACGAAGTGTTTTAAAAATAGTTACTAACTCATTATAACTTTTCTCGTCCGATAAAAAATAGAAATGTAGTCATATGTTACAATTATGCGGAATAGTTTGTGTACAAGCGACTTGAGATTTTGTATTGGTCTTTTTATATGCGAGATTGAGTGATTTAGCGTAGTGATGTGGTTAGCTATAGTTGTAGTGTTGTGTGTGTGTTCCGTGTCTTCGTTCACGCCTCACTAATTGAATGTAGGTCGCCGTAAATAATGTGAATAACAGGACATTTTACGTAATACGCGACTTTGTAGGTGTTCTTGCGAAGCGCCAGCGCTTTCTGAAATCGTTTCAGAGGTACTTATATTAAATGAATGATAATTATGTCGTGACTATTAGTACAATAAAAAAAAAACTAGGAAAAATGTAAATACGGCAGGTACCTCACCTGCCGTATTTACATTTTCCCAATGTCGAAAATGACCTAGGATGTAACTTTCAGTCAAATCTTAATTTTACGATAGGTAAGCAGATTCAGTTACGATAACTTTTCTTTTTAGAAATTTAAATAGAAACCGCGTGACAATTTCGTACAGGTGTAAACTAATACCTGTCTCAAAAGAAAAACGTGTTGGTCCTTTTGCCAACTCTTGCAGCAATAGTCTTTAGAGACGAAAGGCGGAAACACACATATCAACATCAAACATAAAACGACGGTTTTGCATCGAGATTTGTCCGCGTCCACTCAATATTACACATAATTTCTCTTAAAGTCCGTACGTGTGTGTGAATGCTGCGAGTCTAAACGTATCCTTTAAACCCGCTATCTGCATTAACACAAGAAGATACGAAATCATCTTATCTTAATGCTGATTGATGATGATCTGTGTTTTCATCTTAAGTATTTCTATACATTCCAATATTGAGCCAATGATATTTTCAGATTGGGACAGGAAATATTTGAAGATTTAAGATACACGCAATAAATTATGTATTGAATTAGGTAGAAGTAGCTGGCACCCAGGAAGAGGATAGACAAAGCCCTTTTACACTTAAACTTACGAGTATAAAATTGTTAATATTACACGGCACGACATCGTGGCTCGAACTGTAACCAAGAGATCTCGTCAATAAAAAACTAGCTGTTCCATACATTTGGACATTCGGTTATTATAATAGTAAGTTTCACACAAAAGTGCAGTTCATTCAAACTGCCAGACAATCGTTAAAACCAAAGGGAAAAAACAAACAAAAAAAAAAAAGGTTTTTATTTTATTTTAATAACCTGCGAAACTATGTATAATTAACTGATGAAAAATGCTTGTGATATTAGAATCAAAATGACTTGTATCAAGTATCCCACACACTTTGTATAGGATCATTCTACTGTTTGCTATTATTTCTCGCAAACATAGTGAGTTTAGTTTTTTATTTAAGCAGAAGAAGATCCATGCTAGGAATTTGATGTTTATAAGTTCGGGAGACATCGTTAATGGTACTTTAGGCTATTTATATATTTCACGATACTATTTTGAACCAATATTTTGCCGTCACCATGTCGTAACATGTTGCTAAGGTGTAATGGCTTTAAAGAAGAGTGTTAGTGACACAATGAGCCCATCGTCTATGGATGACCTGCTTCCGTCCATTCACGTACAGCTACCCTACCCCATTTGCATAGTGACCTGATTATGATTTCAAGGTTAATGCAAAATTAATTTTAGGCGATTCGATTAAGGTTGCTTTTATAATTTTGATTCTCCATGCAACAGTTGATCAACTCTTTTGCGTTTCAATCCAATTTTAGAGATGTATGGAAAGAAAAATAAAGTTGTGGAAAAATCTGCTGTTTTTATTACATCTACGTCTTTTAAATAAGAACATCTAATTGATGTGACAATTAAAAAAAACAGATTTCACATTATTTCCTTTGTTTTTGTGGTAATTAAAAAAGTTAATTCATTAGTCGTTACAATATATTCTGTTCTCATTCATAGTTTAAATTAGAACATGAGTGGGAGGAGCTACTGTACAAATAAATTAAATGATCAAATGGCTTTAGAATTTTAGATGGTCTTTTAAATTCTCTAACTGTTTATTATGCTTTTTCGCATTATTTTGATTTTTAGCTGAAGTTATATACGATCCTCTGAATTCATTAATGTCCAGGGGACAAAACAATTTACTTTTGTTAGAACGTTTTCCTATAAAGCTACTTCAGTTAGGTATATCCTACCTGAAAACTGTTCGCTCGCCTGAAATCAAAAATAAAAAACATAAAAAGATAATTTAAACAGCTACAGTGAGCCAACCAACGCAACAAATCACTGAAAGACCAGCGCCCTTTGAAACTGCAACAAACTTACAATATTACAAATATTAACTTTACGAGTATTCGGGCGGTGCGCGCGCCAATACAGTCCCGCTGCCGGCGCCCGCGCACGCCTCGTCGCCGCCCGCCCTAAAACGACTTTCATTCACGGCCTTAACCTAACCTTAAAGTACTAAAGGACCAAGTAAGGAAGAAAGACCAAAAAATAAGGCTGTGTTGTGACTGTGTAATTGATATTTTCTCCTCGAAAATAAAAGTGTGTGAGTAAACATTGAGTAAGTGTAGACCTGGCCTCTCGACAAATGTTTGTGCTGTCAATAAGTGAGACACGTTCATTTGGTAATTTTGAAGTTTTTGTGTTAGAGACGCGACGTCGGAATTGAGGTATGAGTTAGTAATTAAGTTGTAGTTGTTTGTAGTTTATGTTTTCTAATGATTTAAGGGCCTATGTCACTGCCTAAGATAAAGTTTCCGTGAACTAACCTGACAGATAATTTCCAACAAATTCGGTTCAATTTATAAATGTATTCCGTGATTCGTTCGTATTAGTACGTGAAACAAGCCCTTACTGTTATTTTCAGGGTGGGTATATCGACAATTATTTAGAAATAATTAATAAGGACCAAATGCTCTATAATTGCGTACAAAATTATATAC
This sequence comes from Eurois occulta, assembly GCA_950022335.1. Lineage (NCBI taxonomy): Eukaryota > Metazoa > Arthropoda > Insecta > Lepidoptera > Noctuidae > Eurois > Eurois occulta. The sequence goes on from OX465496.1 coordinate 11,025,886, forward strand.
AGTAATCAAGGAAATCAATAACGCCTCCTAGGCAATTAACTTAACACACACTGACCAAATTAAAAGGTCGATAATAATTACCTAACTACAGTTTTCTTTCCACCTGAGTAATGAAATTATACTGGTTCGTAGGTTATCATGTAGGTCAATAATAATGGGTATAGCTTGATGTGTTACATTTATTAATTTTATTATGTGTATTTTTATCATTACTATAACTTACCATTACAATAATGTTACAGTGCTACAGTATTATTTTAGTACGTTAGGTGAGGCTGCCTCGTTAGTCTAGTCACTAGTGGTTGCAAGCGCGACTACTGAGCACAGGGTCCTGGGTTCGATTCCCGAGTCGGGAAAAGTGTAATTATGTTTTTCTATCAGGAATTTCTCAGTAGCAGCCACGGAATCCGGATCTGTGAGCGGTTGATGGTAATAGGCTCGCCCCAAATCACTGGCGAAATGTAGGTGCACTATTAGGTACACCTTTGCCTAATCCTTCGGGGATTACAGGGATGATGTTATGTACATTTTATATTATATTATTTTAGTACTTCCGTTACTAACTTTTTTGTAAAGATCTGGCAAACTAGTACAGACTGTTTGGGCACAGGCTGAGGACAACGTACATTGGCAGAACCTAATAATTTTTAAGGAGGTATCCACGTTTGGAACCCAGTCAATTTTTTTTCATACTGGTTTAATCGAATCGTTATGTTGTGCTTTATTACGCTGTAATTATTATATTTACGTAATTACAATTAAATTATTTATCAGGTACTTTCACATTTGTTTTATATAATGCAACTGTTCTACTCAATTTCTCCATATTTTATTTGTGAACAACCCTTTACTTAAAAAAAAACCTTGTACCAAACTGTGAACTATAGAATCCCTTGAGACAGTGTTCCATTAAAAGTTAACATTTTCGTTTTAATGTTCCCAAAGGAGTTATGAAAGTTTTAATGTCCGAAAAGAAACTAATTTTACATTAGTAACTAGTCTAAAGGGTACTATGCCCCGTCCTCATTCTAAATCTATACTAATATTTTAAAGAGGTAAAATTTGTTCGTAAGTTTGTATGTAGGGGGTAATCTTTGTAACTACTGCTCCGATTCCGAAAATTCAATCACTAACGGGAAGCAACATTATCCCCAAGTGTCATATGCTACATTTAAAATGTTCCCATGGGGTAATTTTCGTACATAACGGCAGTGAAGCCAAGCAACAGCTAGTTAGGTACACACCATAACCGGTAGTAACCGGTTATGGTGTAATTCTGTATTCTCATCTTATCACTTCCTTCTTAACTCTCCTTTCCATCGCTCTTTTTACGCGATTTAGGCTTACGTTTGGCCGTAACTCGCCTGTAAAACGATGATGCGGCCTAGGGTGGACCAGGCTTGCCTAGAAGAAACCGATTCACGCGAGCTTTATGCCTTCTCTTAGTTTACCTAACGTTGAAGATTTACAAGCAGGTGTAGACTCATACAGTACTACACAGAATGCAATGCATTCTTAGTCCAAAACAAATGAAACAAAAATCAGACAAAACAAATGATTTATAGAGTTCATAATTAAATGCTTTACTTTATGTAATGTATTAAAAGATGGGATTTCTTTTTGTCTTTAATTCACGATTCACTCAAAGACAGGAGGCCTGTTTCTCTTCTAAGTACTGAGTCATACTATATACATGATGGAAGGGACACCGACGCGAAAACAGTTCCCACATTCTCATCATTCTAACCCCAAAAAATATCAGCTGTTCTAAACATTTTGACCGTGTGCACTTTTGTAGGAAACAACTGTTTTTTTTTTTTAATTACTCATGAAATATTTCGATGGTAGGGGTTTAGAATGATGTACTAAGAACGTGGTAACCGTTTTCGCGTCGGTGTCCCTATCGCCCTGTATAAGCCGTGGCTGTTCTTTTCCGCCTGTAGTTGTCAAGGTGGCTAATGAATTCATTTAGATGATATACAGTAACCTCGTAACCAGTAACCAGTCTTAATCGTAGCGGTTTATCGTATTACGCAGCACTAACTGGGACGTGGAGGTCAGATAGACAGTTGCTCCATGTAAAATACTGGTGTCTAGCTGCATCCGGTTAGACTGGAAACCGACCCCAACATAGTTGGGAAAAGACTAGGTAGATAATGATGATGCACAGTAACGTTGTTTAGAATCATTAATAACAATAAACTGCATTCCTCATTAATTTTTCGGCCAAAAGTAAGTCTTCAGGCCGCCTTTAATCTACATTACCTGAAATGATAATTAGAATGTTACTATCACGTACGTATCCGCACTATTGCCGGCCTCCATTTACACCGTAACGAGAAACCTTGAATTATATAGGTACATAATTATTTACGTTACTCTACCCACTAATTCCACTATGAATTACATCTGTTGCATGGCTCATATCAGACGTCATATTAATAATAAATACCGGATAACGAACTTTGCCAACACGCTGTCAATTTTACAATGGGATAGTTACTGGCACGAGTACCGTACATTCATTGACTTGCCTGAACATGCACTAGTACTGGGATATCAGTGAACATTCATCATTTTCCTTCCATGGTTCTAAAACTTGAGCTTAGTATACACTAATGGATAGTAGCTTAAATGAAGCTCTGAGTGAAGCCTTCGATACACAAACAAAAAAAATTGTGAAGTTTAATAATATAAAAGTCAATATATAACCATTAAAAGAGCCTTACAATAGTTTCCGAAAAGACTTAAATTGTTTGTAAACAAGTATGATTTATTTCAAATCAAAGTAACTAGTATCCATCGCATAAAAATGGTTTCTTTACTTCATTTCCTTCTCAATAGGTTAACAAGACGACAATCGCATTGTCACATTGAAACGTCTTTGCTGGGAACTACTTGCAAGGACATAGGCCCTTTTAGAATAAAGCTAAAACGGATTTGATGGATATCAATTAAAAAAGATAACATGAAGAATTTGAAACCTACACTTGGCTACAAGATGGTTAATCCGGCTCCAAGGACCAAATGTTTCACGCAAGCACATTTCACTCACACAACCTAGCCGGAAATGCAACAAAAATACTCACACTCTACAAATCTTACATTTCCTACAACCTGTTCTCATACATTTAACCGTCATTAACTACGTACAATAAGTAACCGAAATAGTTTTCTATAAAATGTGACACGTTTGTAAACCAATATTTATATAACGAACAAATACACTAACGTCAAAGCTCTCAAATAGTGATAATCATTGAAAAAAGAGCGCCACTACGTTACACTAGCATTTTTATCTTTTTAAGCTCGTTTCTCACTTCCAATTTTCTGAGAATCACGGTAATGAGATTCTACACGCCGGTCCGGCGAAGTCTCACCGAGCAAATACCTTTGTGTACGCAGCGCAGTCCGGTAGCCGCGCTCTGTTTGCTGTCGACCTGTTAATTAATAACTCGGCGCACACTGTATACACAGCCTTATTACCAGTAAAATCTCACAAGTCACGAGTCTAAACTGAGCCAAACCAGTTTCCAGTTTCGGCCTCCGTGTTCTAATCAGACGCTATGGGCTTTCACGTTTATGTAACTTAATTATGACGCATAATTATCCGTCATTAATAAAGGCGCAATGCACCAAAGCCACATTTAAATCCACACCTCGCACCTATTAGTCGCACTAATTTGAATACAAAATTCATGACTACCTTCAATACAATGTTATTTATCATTACCATGCCCATTTAGCCTCGCACCCGCGCTCTATAATTAGAGGCGGGAAAAAATGAAACTTGAAGAAACGCGATGGCGACTAATGGCCTGAAACTAAATTTTAATTAATGTCGCGTTTTACGAAATGAAAGTGATTACAGAAATAACACGACAGGTCGGCGATAGTGCGCGGGTAAGCGGTGAGCGGTGAGCGCTGAGCCCGATCAACCCCCCACCCCCACTCATGTTCGACAATTTACGACATGGTAATTATGTATACGTGTTTAGCCGCCTTCGCCCGACTTTACGGACGGTGTAATTTTGGAAATTAAAAACGGTAAGCTTCAATCGGGTCGTAATATCTAAATGATGGATTAACCTCGCGTTTTGATGTGGATCGATTTATTTGGCCGGCAGCCAGTAATTATTCTTTATCGTCGAACGTGTGGTGAACACAATTAGTTATTGATCAGACGGCAATTAAGCCCAATCGATTTTGTTTGTTGAAGTTGAAGAAAATTGTTTTAGTTCGACGTTTAATCGACGTCGTTTTATGCTTCTAATGGATTCTCGGTCATTAGAATTGACCTCAGTGCTCCTTTATTGTTTATTAGAAAACAATAATTTATCCTTTTATCGGTGACATTAAAAACTGTTAGTATCATTTACGTTTGGTTAATAATAAATTCCGTTTGGATTTATGTGCTCGAGTGACAGTTGTACTAAAAGTTAAAAGGTTAAGTAAATAATAAATTGGTTGTTGGATATTGTCATATCGCGAGTAAAAGCCATATCGGTGTGTTAGAAGACAAAGAGCCGCTAAAAGTCAAGTGTAACGTTGTTTAACTCAAACAAGTACGTCGGGGCACGGCTCTCTCGGAGTAATTGGCGCGGGCGAGCCTCGGGCGTCAGCAACACCTCCGAACGTATCAAACAGTTTTAATAATGAGCTAGCTTGAGATCGTGAAACAATAAATTTCGAAGCTTGGAGGCTTCGTGCACGAGACAGCTATCTGAGGCAAGCATTATGCATCGCGAGTTCCCGAGCCAGCGATAGCGGGCTATCATCTGCGAGATTGATAGGAGAATAGCCCCACGGCTAGGCGGGATTCGGACGCCATTGTGAAACACAAGCCCTTGTGCACTGTTGTTGCATGAATTCATTAAAAATACGCGCGAACTGTGTTTACGTGGGGTTCTTGGAAAGTTCATTGGTTCATTGTTCGAGCAAATAGAAAGTTCCTGGTTGTTTGATTATGCTTTTTTTAATATTAATTGACTTTGCCACAAACTTTGTAAGCTCTGTGGATAAAGTCTTGAACAGGTCTCAAAGGACCAAAGTGGCATTCAATTTTAAAAACATAACATGTCGACATCAAATCCCTATAATAATACCAAAGACTGTTGTTTTATCGTAAGATTACATTAGCTCCTTCAAAATTATTGCGGTTAAATACCTAATAGGTTCTGTAGCGACGCAAAACTTACACGCGAACTTTTAATGGAAATCTTTAAATAACTTATAATGTAACATCGAGATTACGAACTCATTAGCACAACCAAACATCGAACCTGTGCCTTATCGTACGATCGTCCCAAATTAGCTCACAACTTTTCCCTTAATTAAGGAAGTATGATTAACAAAGTGTAATCACGAACACAAAAGTCTTATCATTTGTATTAAGGGGAGAACAAACATTGTGTACCGAAATTAATAAATTAGCAGCCCCAATACTTGGATAGGTTCGGAGAAAAACATGTGACTGTTGCTTATTTTTGTGTGTAAATGAGATTTATCTAAGGAAATGCGTGGTCGTTGTTCAAGAATTATTGCTGAAGACCAGTGATAGATGCAGTCTTCAATGTTATTAAAGGCATATATTTCTGTCACTTGTGGTACGAATAAATTAGATTTTAGAAGAAAAAACGCTTATTTATAATGATATACGGTTCATTATTCAAGCTACTGTGAAAAAGCTGTGTTTCATCATATTTCTTAAGGCCAAAAACCATATTACATGTAAAGAAAGGTGGTTACCAAAAGTCTTTGTTTAAAGCAAAGGGGGCTGACTATTCTTCGGCAAGAAAACTATCGACGAACAGGAAACAGCTGATACCAAACTTTTATCATCATGTATAGGGGAAAGGTTCATAGACAAACAAACAAAGAGAAATTAATAAATTATCGCCAGAAGAGAGTTATTGCGAAGACGTGTAGGTTGTGTAGAAGACATTACTGCGTTGCTTAATGAATAGCAAGCTTTATCTTAAGGGAGGGTATACATGATGAATGTACAGTGATTTGTATATGATGAAGTTTGTTAAGTTCTTCCTCGGCCTAGTTGTTGATGGCTCATTAACTCTGATAGGCTTGTTGTTTCGTTATATTGATGGATAGGTATTAGTTTTTTGGCTTGGAGTCAAACTTTAGTGCCCGCAGAGTGACTGGGTCAGAATGTTAATTTTGACCACTGACTTCTGGAACCGATTATTCATTTGGTTAAAATAATTGTAGTTCTCAGTCTAGGAGCATTGAACTGCACATTAGTGTACTCTTTGGCTTTGAGGTTTTGAGGTCTAGCGTAGATCGGAGTTTCAATAGAAAATGTGGTCAGTGTATACTGGTTTTTGTTATCACCATGCTGCCTATTGTAAATAAGTTTATATTTTGAGGCTTTTCTATATCTAACTGTGTGGAGAAGATGACAACAGCTCAATAATGGCGTTATACATAAAGGAATAAAATAGTGCTGCGATCCATAAAACATTGTAGGTAATTTAATTACTTAAGGCATTTTATTACCCTGTAGTACTTGTAATTACTCATAATACCACCTGAAATAACAACAGAAAAATTAATAAACCCTATAAATAATAGAAACACGTAATAACTAAAAAAAGTCATTTAGCTGTAATAATTCGTCACAAAAACGAATCCACTTTCTATTGTAATTACTTTTATAAACGCCAATGACCGTAATGACCACTTCTAATGCGAGTGCTGGACTGCTGGCTTCATTGCGTTATTGTAACTCATTAGGGGGGTCAGAAAGAAATTACCTAAAGTGTGACGAAATCTGATAATGTTCTGAACACTTCTGGGTCTGAGAGTCCTCTATTAGAGCGTAGCGAATGTTACATACGGCTGTGGTAATGATTCTGTTTAGATTAGAATTGTGAGGTTGTGTTGGATTATGGGTTTTCTATTTTTCTTGGCCTTTTTTTAGCTTTTCAACATCTTTTTTACAATTTTTTTGAAGTTTACGAATATGCAAAGATTGCCAATCAGTTGACGCCTGAAGGATGACATCGCCGTTGAGGTCAACTGCGGCGTAGTTTTTGTGACGATCTGATCATGTTCGCAGTGCAAACGTAGTTTGGAAGGAGAAAGGGGAGGCCCAGCAGTGGGACATAGTACACGTTATCCAAAGGAAAAATAAATAAATGCCTGCCATAATACTCATGTTCTGAACACTTCTGGGTCTGCGAGTCCTCTATTAGAGGCAGAGCGTAGCAAATGTTACATACGGCTGTAGTAATTATTTTTTACTTTCTCTAGGTTGGGATTGAATTAAAGAAGTGGGCGGATTGAATTAAAGAAGTGGGCGGATTGAATTATATAGGTTTCTTGTTATTTTTTACTAAGATCCATTCTTCAATACTTGTGACCAGTTTTCACCAATACCGCTGTTTCTTTTCATTAATTAATGTTACGAAGTGAACCTAAAAATGGATGGACTGGTGCTTCTGCAGATCAATGTTAATTATTATTTGAGTAACTTTTACGTTATCATAATTAGGTATGTTATAAATCTCCTTAGGTAATCTGAACGCGGTTTTATTAGATATAATTAGTACCTATCAGATAGGTACTGAGCAGAATTTTGTTGAAAGCTATATCCACGGTCATCAATTTGGGAAAACCTTTTAATAGTCAATTGATTTTCGTCTAAGTGTTTTTGGAATCATCATGAAATCCTAAGTAGCAGCCCGGGGTCTGAATTCGTGGCCATATGAAGGCAATAGGCTCGTCCCATTTAAAAACCATTAATTAATATTAACATTAATTAATTTTAACATGACGGGGAAAGAGCTCATGGAAGGAATTGGGGGACATCTTTGCCCAGCAGTGGGACAGTACAGTACATTAAAAAAAATAGCCTAACATTCCGTTTGGAAATTACGGGCGTGATGTTCTGTTGGGTTTTGGATGCATAAAGAACTTACCCTAGTTTAATATTCCTAGCTCTTATCAATGTTTTTGACTAAACAAGGTAGGAGCTTTTTACAAAATGCATAATTATGTTGGGCTGTTGGCACAAGACTAGATTTTTGTCGTCATTATTTTTAATAGCTATATATTCTTTCTTGTTGACATAATTTGCTTACTTTTTCCAGTCATTATTCCAAATATTAAAAATAATAAATTGCCATATTAAAAAATATAAAAACATCAAGGCGATGCGCACACGCATCAATACACAAAATAGTCAAAACACTGTCGCGACAGATCTTAATTCGGATTAATTTTATTTCCCCACGCAATTATGATTGGAACTACAAAGTTTCTCCGACTTTCATGTGGTGCTCATTCGCTAAAACATAATGGCCCTGGACATAAAAGACAGACTTACAGATCTATTTCAGTATGCTATAACAATATTCATAGAAAATTATGCAAAGGGTCGATGCTCGGATAATTTTGAGAGTCACAGTTCATTACTGGAATCATCTGGTGGAATTCACTGTCGGCTTCTCTGTTTCCTGATCATTATAATCTGGATCTATTGAAAGTTCGAGTGAATTGGTATCTTCTAGGCAAGCGTGACTACCCTAGGCCGCATTTTCGCTTCACATCAGGTGAGTTGCGGTCAAAGGCAATTCTATTTATAATAAAAATAACTAGCTTTTTCCCAACTAAAAATTATTTTACATGGAGCGACTCTTCATCAGTCTTCCAGGGTTCGGTGAGTACGTAGCATGAGATCCCATGGAAAGGCTGGTTGTCTGACTTTCGGCATTCTGTCTACCTGTCTCTCTCATGTCTGAGGATCATGGTCAGCATTAGAGTTGCATCTGGAGCGGATGATCTGCCTCCACCGGTTTCTGTCCAGCGCGTCTCTTACAACCGTGTGGAACTTGGATGTCGAGGATTTAATTTGGTCGGTCCATCTTGTTGGTGAATGACCGTGCGATCTTTTTCCTTCGGTATTTCCAACCACAATAAGTTTTTTCAAATTTTCGTCACCTTTGCGCACTGTGTGGCCGAAGTTAGAAAGAATACGTTGTCGGCATAAGGTGGACAAGCAAGTTTTTATTCGGAGCTGGATCAGGATCGATGCATTGGTGCATTTCGCCGTCCAAGGTATTCTCAGTATTCGTCTCCAACTACCTGTAACGACTGTCAAAGATGCCAGCTGTGAAAAAAAAAAACTGGGATCAATAGCGTGGCACGGAGGGGTCTCTGTATACCCTCATCTACCGACCATTCGTGGTAAGCATTACTTAAGCATGGAGATGGACCCATGCAGCTGCTTTTATTAAACCACAGGCCCCAATAAGTCATTAACATAACATCACGTCTGTGATCCCCGAAGGGTTAGGCAGAAGTGTACCTAAGAGTACACCCACATTTCGCCAGTTATGTTTAAGTCCCATGTAATAGGGGGCAAGCCTATTGCCATAAACCGGGTGCAAATCCAGGCTCCGTGGCTGCTACTGAGAAATTCCTGATGGAAAAACGCTATAACACTTTGCCCCACCTGGGAATCGAACTCAGGACCTCATGCTCAGCAGTTGCGCTTGCGACTACTAGACCAACGAGGCAGTCAGACCAATAAGTCATTAAATCGACTGTTTATTCTCAGAGAGTCAGATCGAAAACACCTACCTCATCTAGTTTGTAAAAAAAAAACGACTTCTAATAGTGTTTTTATTATTTACACATAGGTATACAAAATAAATATCATTTCACATTAATCGTCAATCAATCAAAATGTTTTATTCCTACATGGGCATTTTTGATACGTCAAAAACTAGAAGCACGGATAATAATTTTATGGAGAAGAACAGGCAAGGATCTCCATGGTTACACTCTTCAACAATGATCATCACTTGAAACCAAAATAGATAAACCAATACAAAAACACAGTCAGTAAGTCAGTCTTACCTGCGCTACTCGCAAAAATAGATGATTCGTTTCAGTGAAATTAAAAAGTAAACCGTCACAATATCACTAAGTGCTTTTCTTAAAAAGAATAATTTATTTTTCTTCTTCTTTTAGTTTTTTTTTGTCAATGAAAACAGTGTGCATTTTCTTTTACTGTGATTTGTTTATTTTTAACTAAAGTAAAAGTGGTTTATCCTTCCCATCTTATGCGTTCTGGTTAAACCCAGTTTTCATTCATTTTTTTTTTTTCTCTTGTGAAATACCGTAAATCCATGAAACCGATTTTCAGCAGCTTTTCATAACATATCCAACAGGACAATTTATCTCTCTTAGACCAATTCTATTTTCGGATGCTCTTCACAATGATTATGATGTGTTTTCCAAACTATAGTTACTCACAATATATTCTTTCTTCTATTAAAATAGCTGACATTGGCATACATTTAAAACAAGATTCTATTCAACATTATAATGAAATATGTTGTCTTCTCTAGAGAGATTAATTGCAGTCTCAACATTTTCTAGTCCCAGCGACTTTGTAATATGGGTGTGAAAAATAACACTTTCCGCCTACTAAGTTTTGATAGAAGTTCATCTGGTTTTTTATTGTGTTTGATTCTTGGATTTTGTAAATCTGGTAAAAGATACTCGTATTTTCCAGTTATGAGAATTGTATGTTCATTTTTTAATTTAAGTACTAACAACAGTTTTCTAAGTCTTGTATTACTAACCTTTGGATCTAGTTGTCCCAAAATAAATGAATTTGAATTCTTTGTTATTTGTTTTTATCCTTCTGAATGAAGCAAAAGGAGCTTGTCAGGACCTTAGCAAGTGGTGTTCAGTAATTTCTGTGAAAAATGTGAGTTTATGTGTGATATTACTTCACTACCTGTTTATGATTTTTGTTTAATTGATATTTCTTCCTTCTACCTCTCCTCTACGTGCTTTGGGTTGATGCATCCTAAATATGTACTTAATATTAATTATTTGGCCAAACATTTCTTAGACCTTTCTGTGTCTTCAGATACTATTTAGGTCCAACCATTTAATCATCATCACACATCTACTGGTTTTTGTGGTTTATATCTTGTTTTTTTTTGTCACTAAAAGAAATAAAAATAAAAGAAATGTGACAACTTGCAATTATGTTGAATCACAATTCATTTTGATTATATTTATAACCAAACACAATTCATTTTTGACGCGTGCATAACATATAATACTGTTTATGATTGATGACTTGTTTGATAGTATTTTAAAGCTTGTCATATTAAATTCACTGGACGTGTCTGTAACACTATTTTATCACATTTCTGAAATCTTAACATATACCTATCACAAAACTAAAATATTTGATTATAAAACAATCATTAAAAACGGTTCCAAAAGTAGACTCATCAAAATCTGTTTAACAGTTTATGAGATTAGCTCAAATACAAACAAACATACGGACTGTCCTCACGATATATTAATCATAGTGCCACGCAACGACCATACACAGAACAGCGAGATATTTAATCTAATAATGGACGACCGTGATTGCTTTTCTTGTGCTTTCTTTTATATTTATAATTCATATTTAATGATCGACATTAATGGCATTGCTTTAGGCCGAACTCGTAGAAACCAGCCAGTGTTACTAGATCCTTTAATCCGTTCTCTTTTTCCCTTTGTCACCTATACACAGAATTGGAAGAAGGGAGGGGGGAGATCATTCAAAATTGGTCCTAATGTACACGTTAATTTCAGATTTAGGCGCTTTCGTGATTGTTACGAAACGATTATTCTATTGTATGGCAAGTATAATAAAGTGCACCGTGATTGTGTAAATGAGCGCTGACTGGCTAGATACGGCGAAGTACTACTTTAGATTGTTTTTTATATATTGTTTGTGACCTTTACATAAACAAAAATGTTTTTTTTTTATGCCTTCCTTGTTGTCGTATACATACAATAGGTAATAACTATTTTGGTTTTCAGAATTAGGTAGGCAGAAGACTGCCTCGTTAGTCCAGTGGTCGCAATCGCGCTGCTGAGCGCATAAAGGTGTTAACTTTGTAGCGACAGTCCCAACGCCGTTAGAATGAAAATTAAACCCATGGTTGAACGCTGACCCCTAAAATACAGGTCCAGGCCTAGTTTGGTGGGTTTGGAATCAGATTTGTGGTAATACACTCGTGTACTTTCTTATTGTGACTGGCCTGTAACATGTATTTTTAAGTGTCAAATAAGTATTTTTAATTTTAGTTTTTTGAGCATCAGGACCACATGCTCAAAAAAAAAATTTAAAAATGCTTCTTTATTTGGTTCAACTCCCGTGTTGAGCAAATTGTTATTGGGTTTATCCATTAGAAATTTCTCAGTAGCAGTCACGGAGTCTGGATTTGTTCCCGGTTGATGGCAATAGGCTTGTCCCCTATTACATGGGACTTAAACATAACTGGAGAAATGTGGGTGTACTATTAAGTACACCTCTGCCTAACCCTTCGGGGATTTCTTGATGTCATGTCATGATGTTATATAGGCAGTAGAAAAGTTTTTATTTTGTTATTCATTCTGACAAAATGATTTCAAATGGTATTTACACGGAAGAAACGTGACGCACCGGAAAAGCGTCGATGTTTCGGAAAAATAGAAAGATGTTGGTGGGGAAGACCAAGATGCGATGGATAATTTTATGGCTTATTAGCTGTTCTTCGTGAAATTTTCATTAAAAAAATATTACTTACCTTTTTGAATCGGATTTTGTTACCAATTTCAAGGGTTTTAATTTTTTTGCAAGCAACCCTAATTATTTTTCTAAAATAACAGTAGCTTCTGTTAGACCTTATAATATCAGCTATCTGCCAGTAAAAGTCCTGTCAAAATCGGTCCAACTAATTCGCAGATTAACCGGAACAAACAGACAGACAGACAGACAGACAAACACCGAAAAAAAGACTGTGTTTTTGTTATAAGTGCCCTATATATTTACATATGAATACAGTAAAAAGCTGTTATTTTGATATTACTAACAGACACTTCAATTTTATTTATTTGTATGTATAAATACATATAAATAAGAGCTTTCCTAGAAAAGCCAAGTAAGTTTCAGGCCACAGGTGATATAAGCGGTACAGTCATGAAGTGCACTAATCAGTTACTCACATTTAAAAATAATAAAACTTCCTCGAACTCACGCATCAACTCGACTCTAAACCTTATTTTACGAGTAGCACTGTTTATTTTTCCAAAATTCTCAGAGCGACGATGAAAATTAAAGAAAAAAAAACGCCGCTGTCGTACCAATATAATTTGATGAGTCTTAAATGACATAAAATAATAGATTTATAAATTTTACCGAGTTGAGAAAAAAATTTAATCTGTACACATAAGTACGATTTTTTTTTTAATACATCGTTAGACACTTTTAGAAGGCATAAAATACAGACACAAATATTTACACTCCCACGATACAAAATTATGATGATAGTATCGTGTCTTATAACCTAATTTATTCCACATAATTTTAATTCAATCCCGGTATATTCATAAACAACCTTAATTCTGTCATCGGTCACATTGGTGAGATAAAAACAGCTGTAAAAATTTTAGTTGACAGCGGAAAAATAATCCGCGTATCGCAATTAAAAACATAAAACACTCTTAAAATAAACCTGGAACGAAATATCATATAGCACAAGAGTAATAACATTAAAACATATACAGTGGGGCAGATGCGCCAATATTCTATTATTACTGGCTTTTCAACGCGAACGGCGCGAGCATTCCTGACTATTTCTATAGCCCTAAGATGAATCATTAAATAATAAAATCCAAAGCATACTTAATGCTCAACAACACATAGAAATCTATTCACGAGCGCGTATTAACTAACACAGGCGCGCGCTAATCAGTTCCAGATCCGTTCCTCGTGTTACTTCTCAATCGAGCACTCACACTCCAGCAGAACACCTATACATCAATAGTGGATCTAATTGCGAACGCGTAAACACACTCCCATGTGTTCGTGATCATTGTAACAATGTGCGTGATTCCAGCCACCTTATTAGAAGTACTCTAAACAAAAATACAATCCAATTAGAACAACACTGTTTGAATTTGAAATTGGAACGGTTACGATCTGACAGATGGCACGTTATAAATAAGGGTGTGAAGTTAGCACCGCGCGGTTTCTCGCATGCGTTTTGTTCACGCGGATGCAAGAACAGATATTTTAATGTCTACAACTTATTAGCCACAAATGTCATATCGTTTGATGCATCAACTACTACTTTGTTAAAGTTGGCTGCGTCCAGGGAATTATTTACAAGCGTAAATTAGGTTCACGTGCGTTTTAATGCATCCCGCAAGTGTTAGTGTTCCAGTTCGATAATCTTCGACTGGCGAATGGATCAGGCGGAGATGATTCATAATGTTCTGTTCTATTGTTGGCTTGCATATTGCAAACTGGTATTATGCAATGTCCATCGCTTTGTTATATAACATTTGGTACCCACATTAACTCTTGCCTTACTACGTTATTGTTCGGAGATAACGGTCATCATTTTGTTTTTCCAATTCACTGGACATTGGCAGAATAGTCGACATCGGCTTTGCTTGCCATTAAATAAAAATAGAATAGAATAGAACGGTCATCATTATAATTGGTTCTAAATATTCAGCTTTAAGTTATTCTTATGACGTTGCTGAACAAATTATTTATTAGAATTATAATATAAACATTGGATGATTCTAGGAATTTTTTTTTCAATGCATTTGTGTAAATTATATTTTTTTAGAAATAATGTGTTTATGTCAAACATTGTGTTAAAATATTAAATTGGTACGCCGATCTCATGATATAATGCCGTGATCCACTTAAACAGGCTATTTTAGCTCACCACATTAAATTTGATCGATCAGAGCTATATTTTTACTGTTTACCAAATATTTAAGTAACGGCCATAAGTCAGACAGTAAAATAATTCAAATGTGAAATTTCATGAACGCTCATAATGAACTTGGCAGACGACCAAAAAACGTCTTATTTTCGATGTGGAATCTGGACCAATTTTTATTGCAACGCTTTGGAAATAGTGATACAAACGACCCCCACAATGACTTACCAATTATAATGAGTGTGGTAGGAATGGCAGCGGTGGCGAAGATACAAACAAATGAATAGAGCGGTTACACTTCCATTTAGATATTGCACGGTTTAATGCGAGCCGAAGCATTATACGGCAGTAAATCATGCTCTCCAATCTGCGCACTAACGCACCAGACTACGTTGTTTATTTCTTCATCATCCTCAGCCTTATTTATTGCAAATTCCAAAAATTTTATTGTTCCATCATAAACGGAACGTTTTACGTTGCCTACTAGTTCCAGATTCGATAACACGTGGCGTTTAGATCGAAATCTTTTTAACGGCATTCCTGGTGGACGTTCACTTTGGCACGAATATCAACGGGAACATTACAATAAACGCCCGAATATTCTCACCTATACTTTCGAACACTCGTAAGATTTATTTCTGTGACTTGAATCAGTTTTATTGCTTCTACGTTCATCTGTACTCATTTATAACCGACATAGATACTCTTTTTACGATTCGAGGCGTTCTGTTTATTTTCGTTTTTAATTACCTCTAGCGTGGGCCGAAAAGCAAAGTGACAAAATAAATTCGGGAACATAATATTGTTAGGAGGATTCTTAATACCGAAATGACTGCGATTGTGTGATTATGATATAGCGTCTGTGTCTGCCCACGGCACGGTAGTAAAATTGACAAATTGTGAAGTCGGACCAGCCCCGGCTGAGTAATACAGTATTTATACCAAATTTATCGTGGTTCCATGCTAATTTCCATGTAACTAAACTTCAAAACGATACACGAAGTAAAATAAATAGAGATGACGGAAGCGATTAAACACGCGCAAAATTTCTATAATAATTAAAATAATCAAACGTAACAGAAGTAAATCCATGACAAATTAGGTGTCACGAAGAGATTTAAAAATATGTTCAACCGCCAAGGAGATTAATGAAATAATTCAACAGCCCAACACTGCAAGCCAAATTCTAGACACAATAAAAAACACACATTCTGCAGAAGGCGTAAGGAGTGGTCGTAACTTTGACGATGCTAATAAAATGTGAACAGAATTAATAACACCAACTAATTTAAAAAATTTAATAACAGTTCTAATGGGTGTTAGAGCCATAATGCTGTCAGTCACAATACGAAATGAGAATCTTGACGAGAAAATTTTGTGACGGAATTTGATGCATTTTGTAGTAACACAAGAAAAGTATGGTCAATTATACAAAGGATAGATATGTTGGAGAATGTACCGACCGACATTAATGAGGCATCTCCATCACGACTCATCTCAATCAAATCCCGCGACTGAGTCAGTATCGATGCGTTCGCGCATAACGACCGTCGAATGCGCCGAAGTGTTCCAGAGAGATTGTAAATATTTCTCTGTTTCAGAACACGACTAAAATAGATTAGAACGCGTGTTTCTAAATCCCCTTTGAAGATTACACACGCGGGCATTAGATCTGGCAAATTACCCTCTAACAAAGATTGTATTAATTACCTGCTCCCGATAGCTCGATGTAAATACTATTTAAAATTAGATCAGCGAGTTGCGTGCGCGCTGCTTTTCGGCGCCTTATATATCTGTCATTTTCCTCAGATACTTTGAGCTAGTTGGGTTTGGTTGAACACGGTAATTAATTCTTGTTCTTGCATTAGTCACTTTGTAACGAAAATAATTTCTGTGCTAAGATTGCCAACTGAAAAAACATTATCCATTTCATCGGATCTAAAAATTAGTTTCTTATTCCGAACGGACATGAGTTATTGTTTGTGTGACAAGCTTTGATTAATTTTAAAACTATATTACAGACTTGATGTTCGAGTTTTTCCGGAATCGGTGTCTATTTAGAGCTTCCTAACTGCGTAAGTGTAGTTTTGTCTGTTATTTGTTTTATTAATCGATACAGACATCGAGCAAATGTTTTCTCGTGTAGCAGATACAAATGGGATCGAGGGCTAATTATGTAATGTTGGTCCAGTTTCAGACGTACTCTTAATCGATAGCCATTTTTTATGCCATTTGAAGAGGGAAATGGAAATTAGTTTGTTTATTATTATCTTTACGAAATAACTGTGGATGAAAATATTTTGCTTTGCCTCTGCTCAGTGGTAGTTCTGCTTATAGTGTTTTTGTACAGACGCCAGCACATCAAGCTATTACAATCTGTCAAATTTCTTTAATAGATTTTCAACTTCATCGCTAAAGCATTAGGTTCAAGGTTGATTGGGAAAATTTATCAGTTTCGGGTACCTTGAAGCCGTCTGTACTAGCGTGAAATAAAAATACTGATTTCTTGAACGGGTTTTTTAAAATATCATTTTCCCTTTATCTTTGAAACATAATTAAACACAAGCAATAGTTACAGTTAGTAACAGCTAGTTAATTCTCCCGTTTATGTAGAACAAACTATAAATGTCTAGTCAGAATCAGGTTTAAAGATACCTACAACATTGTACATAGGTAGAGGGTAACATTGTATGCAGTCATAAAATCACTCAGTCTTCTTTTAATGTCTGACCAAGTGCCAAAATAATTTGAAGGCACCACGAAAAACAAAGGAACCGTAAGTATTTATTATCGCACATAATATACTCATAAAAATGCAGGCAAGCAGAAAATTTTCTGAGTTTTTAGACGATGTCGAACTTGTTTCGGAAATCGAGAAATGAAAATTACATGTTATTAAAGAACATCAACACTGTACGGTTGTTTTAACACAAAAGATAAACAGGCCGAATTAAATAGTCCCTCATTACGTATATTTTGGTTAAAAGTTAGGTTATTTGGGCGAGGTAGGGTTATCTCGTGCGGGGATCTCGACGATCGCCACTCGAGATTATTCGGTTCTGGTGCGTACGAATTCTTTAAGTATAGTACGTTATTGATGATGTTTAATAAGCATTGCAAGGTGTTTGGTGGCGGTCATTTCATAATTTCTGATTTATTCTTTTGTTTGAGTGTTCGTTTTTTTTCTTTTAAATGGTAATGAGGCCGACTCTTTTTGTGCTCTAAATTGTAAATGGTAAAATATTTTTTAGTTTTTTTTTATTTGGTTTTAGTCACCTGCCTACAGAAATGATTATTCAATAACCTAGTTCTTCAAAAGCACATTTTTTAACCAATCCATAATATGAGGTAATCAACACTAAAATGCGGGCCAAATATATTACAATCATCATCATGCCTAGCCTTTTCCCAATATCTTGGAGTCGGCTTCCAGTCTAACTGTATGCAGCTGAATACCAGTATTTTACATGGAACGACTGGTTATCTGACCTCCACAACCCAGGTAGATCTGGGTAATACGATACCCCATGGCAGACTAGTTGTCAGACTTTCGGGACCAACAGCTTAACGTGCTTTCCGAGGTACGGTACCTACATATATTTACAACCACTATATATATACAACCATCTACATTTTCCGTTCCATCAATTTCCCCAAAAATAAACACAGTCTAATAAATAACAGCAAACTTTCGTATCATTCTTAACAGCACCCAAAATCGAGATCAATTCAATCGAATGCACTGATAACCCGAAATTACGAGTCAAAACCGGCGTGTATTAAGAACATAAAAAGCAATAAAACAGCGTGAAATAGTATGAGAGCATTAATTCGATTATCAGATTGAGGTGTAAAGCGAGTTTCGATGTTTATCTAGGTATAAAGAGGCGCCGTATAAGAAATTATTTTACAACAGTGAAATAATAAAAACACTCATTAGCGATCATTAAGGTTCCGCCTCCGCGATTTAGGGTTAGATAGGGAGGTGCGAAGTTTATTTTGTATAATAACAGGCCGAAGGTGGTTGTTGTCTATCTATCAGTAGAATTACGTTGCAAGTTAGTGTGATAAAAGATAAAGTTTTTCGATAAAGTGTAGGAAAGAAACCTTCTGAATTAACACTTTGTTTTCCGAAATAATGACGTTTGTTTTTTGTTGTGTTCATAAAAGATATCTTGAAATAAATATCTGTTTATTTTATTTCCACTACGTTTCTATTTTTAACTTTCCTCATCATTTACTTAATAACATTCAAGTTTTATTATTTGTTTTGCAAATTACTAGGTGGAAACTATAATTCATTTACACTTTCCATTGCGATGTACTTAACCAGCTGTCACTGTCAATCACTTGTAAATAATTTTAACCTCAAGCGAAATGTTCTGTCGTTATTCTTATGTAATTTTCATTATACTTGCCAAATGTTCTTTTATAAGTAAAAATCATGTTATCATTAACCTGACAAAGAGGGCAGCACTCGCACCGGATCTGAAACCGCAAAGCTAATTATTAAAAAAGATAAAAGAATAATAATACAATTAAAACCGCAACAAAAAGGACTCATTTTCTCCCGACGCGGCATTGTAAGGGTTAATTGACACTTATTATAGAAACTCAAATAATATCTTGTTTGTTAATTACATTTATTTTGGTTTTGTGTTCGGAACAGAGGAAATTATTTTTATTATTATTTTCGGGGCAGTCTATCATTATTGTAGGGTGAAAAAACAGATCGTCATCTTTTTGTGGTTAAAAAGAAACATCAATTGGCCAATTAAATCTGAGCTGGTATGGTTTTTTTTAAAAAACATGGCAGACTTTGCAGATTAAAAGAAAAACGAAAAGTACCAAGAGCGAGTACAGCAGCAGCTGTCATCTTTACGTCTTCGATATCAATTTCTGTGATTAATTTCTCAGTCTTAGTCTCTTACATCTTTGTGGGGGTTTTTTTAATCAAACTGTTTAAACTACTTGTTAATAATTTGCTTGGTAAGTAATCAGGATGGGAGTACTCCATTATTTTGAATTCCCGGATATACACTTATTACAAAACATCGCGTCTGATTTTGAGAGATTTTGGCAGTAGTGTTCATATATAAAGTACCTACACAAACAATTCATCAGTCATGGTTAGGTCTCATTTAACAAACAACCAGCCTATTAATAAATCGGGTTATAATCAAAACTCCGTGCGGCTACTGAGAAATTCCTAATGAACAAACGCGAGAACACTTTTCACGACCTGGAAATTGAACTCGGAACTTCATGTTCAGCAATAGTGCTTGCGACCAATGACGCAGTTCTTCCCAAATATATGGGATGGAAGGGACACCAACGCGAAAATGGTTACCACGTATTCAATACATCATTCTAGGTCCATCATTCTAATTATTTTTCTTATAACCGATGAAAAATTTCTATGTGAATGAATGCTCAGAATGATGTGTCCTTGTGAATAACGCGTCGGTGTCTGTAGATATCATACAAAAGAAGAAATCGTGGCTTGAAATATTCTTTTAAACAATCCAGCACAGAGCACCATTCCTTGAATCTAAAACATTTTGCAATTATCTATAAATATTTTCAGCTAACAATAAATTACGTTTTAATGATTCAATCAGAATCTAGTCTCTGTAGTAATGGGGGCAACTAATGCAGTAATGTTACTTGTGACATTAAAGACCAGGTAGAAGCCCGCTTTGTCCAGTGGGCGATGAACTGGCTAGGTAGGAAATTTAAATCAATTGTTATCTTCAGTAGGTCTAGATAGAGCATATTTTGAAACCTGCAATGATATCAGATCGTGCCTTTAACACGATAGACAATAAGTCTTTGGGTATATGTTGCCGGATGAATTTTGCAAAAGTTTTTTTAAATCACTTCGTGTTTAATCAGCCTAAATAATAAGTATGGGGAATACGCTCAGCTTAATATAATGGTAAGTGAATCTAGAGCCCCAACACAGGATATTCGACACCTTATCCACCGTTTTAGTGAAACCGGTGGAATTCAGTTTCTAAAGCTACTGCTATGAATCCTACACTTTAAACGATAACCAACCTTAAGTATTGGAGATGAAGAAGATATCTGCATCCCAATACAGATTACAGCAGCAATCTGATAACTGGTCTATTTTGGAGAACACTCGTAATTATCGATCACGTCAACTCCAAACACGAAGCATGACTGTGTTTCCAACCGGAGAAAACGTTCATTAAACACTTCATGACGTCATACCCTAAAAAACACCAAATAGAAATAGGGACGTAAATCAAATCAAGATTTATTAGTGATTTCTTCCAAGTTCTAAGAACATGTCGGCGTTTGACTGAAGAAGTCATCACACTGACGTATGAAACCTCTTTTGTTTACCGAAAACCATTTAATTTTATTCATAGACGTGAAATATGGAGGAAATTTATTCTGACATTAAGCTTAGTACATTATTAACATGGTTGTTTAATGCATTTAGCAAAAATATTTGGTGTTTCGACAAGTTAACCCAATAAACTTTGGAATGTACAATAAAATAATCTTTTGCTTGTATATTTATTTTGTCAGTAGCTGAATGTAAATCCTGAGAATGAAGTCTTCGAAAAAAGTTTAGTGTTTTATAAATCTAGACTAAGACCTAGGTGTCTTTATGTAGTTTTAAAATAAGCCTGTTTGTTTATTAAAGTGGTGTGTTTTGGTAGAACAAGTCCTATTTACCTATTTCCAAACACTCTTTTGTTATCATGATTGTATAATAAAATCTTCTAGCTTATTACTTACTATTACTATATTACCTATGGGTATCTTTAATCGGTTTAATTGAGGGGTACCTTATAATCGGACAATGGGAGACAGCAGTAAGTCTAAAGCCATTAACTGAACCTGTTTGGTGGTATCAATGGCAGAACATTAGCACGCGAAACGAGATTGTAATTGATTCTTATAGAATCACATTGAATTCTCACTACACAATACAGTATAGGTAGTACTCTGGGTAAATACAAACAGCAAATAGGAAGAGTGTCTACTTAATTGGACATAAATGACATCAAAAAAGCCACTTGCATTTGAAATGACTTACCTCTTACAAAAATTGAAGCTTCGCTACTGGTAGCTAGTGGCCGTACGTTCATACAAGCCTACAAGCTTGGCTTGGTTTTATACCTACTACTCTTCATGATTTAAGGGTTGGTTTCTGAACAGTCTGCTTGCCTTATTGACTTGTCGTTTTGTGAGCCCTTAGGCACTGGGACTGGATGTAGCTAGGTTATTTTTATTTATTTAAAGGTAGGGCTTTTATTTGTTTTATGAAAGGTAGCTTCACAGCTGACGGTACAATAACTTAAAATTATTATTTCAAACATTACGCCAATTACAAAGTACACCAATAAATATAAGATAACAGAGAGTGACTCGAATTAATTGGCATTAAAAATTATTGTGTGTACCTGTGTGCGTGTGAGTATCTGTACGGTGTGTGTGTCTGTGAATGTGTGTGATGATGTGTGTGACTTTATACTTATGATTAACTGGGAATAATGTATCCTTTGTCTGTCTTACATTTCCATTTAATTCATAATAAAAACATTAACATTCGTAAACGAAAAACATTAATTCGTTATTAACCAGTACGAAATCATGCCTGAGGCCAAATAAGCCCATTTAATTACTAGAGTCAATGCAAATTATTAATTTTCGCTGCAATCATACCTCGTTGTGGTCTCACACACATTTCGCCGGAAGGTACAAATTCACAGGTACCCACTACAACGGGGAACATGGATACAATACAGCCGTCAAGAAGTGACACCCTTAAAGGAACCGTAGTTAATATTTGATTTTGGGAAGAGTAATGCTAGGTAAGGTGAGCTTTTCAGCTTATGCTATGATAATTCACGACTAAAAAAAAATTGCTTCGTTCGTCGAGTGGCCGTAGGCGCGACTGCTGAGCATGAGGTCCTGGGTTCGATTCCCGGGTCGGGCAAAGTGTTATTGGGTTTTTCCATCAGGAATTTTCTAAAGATTTGTGCCCAGTTAATGGCAATAGGCTCGCCCCCTATTACATGGGACTTAAACATAATTGGTGAAATGTGGGAGTACTATAATTGGGTACACCTCTGCCTCTGCCTCTGCCTTCGGGGATTACAGGCATCATGATTTATGTTAAGAAAAAAAAAATATTTACAAAACTTAGTTCTAAGTTTTGCTCTTCGATCCAGAAAATCATAGATATGTAAACGACAAGGCTATGTCACTTCAGGAAACTTCTTTGAAACCTTTTTTTCTAGCTGTCCTTAGCTTCTGTTTCTAGCAATCATATGTAGGTATGTGTATAAAACATACCTTGTTGGTGATTTCGGCTTTTCCTGTACCTACGGTTATTCCATAACCAGCTTGTATTGGTTATGCCTTTCATTTTGACAGTTCAACAACACTTACATTATTGAGCAGATGATATTTTCCAACCTATGCTGCTGCTACTATGAATTAGGAATTTCCTTCTAAAGCCTTCGATTGTGATTAAAAGTTATCATCATCTGCCTAGCCTTTTCCCAATTATCTTGGGATCGGCTCTTAGTCTAACCGGATCCAGCTAAATACCAGTATTTTACATGGAGTGACTGCCTATCTGGCCTCCACAATCCAGTTAATACTGGGTAATACGATATCCTTGGTAAGACTGGTTGTCAGACTTTCGGGCCACTGACTACCTGTAACAACTGTCAAAGATCTACAAATGACAGCCGGACCAACAGCTTAACGTGCTTTCCGAGGTACGGGGGAAACTCGGTATGTAATGGGTGGTCACCCATCCACAGACCAACCTAGGCAAGCACGGCTTGACCTAAAGATCGACCCGAGCGGCTGTTATTATTTAACTACTAGCTCCTTGTGATTAAAAGTATGATACGCAATTGGGGTTTTGATCCCTGCTCGTCTCCTACGAGTATCCTTCTTTACTATTCTCGTTTAGCCCCATTTCCCAGCCACGAAAACACAAAAACATTGCCACTTCCATACAACCTCTATCTGCGCCGCAACCAACTCTCACAATAAGCACTTGAAGCTACAATTAGCCGTTTTGTAGTCGATGTAAAGCCACAATTAAGCCTTCTGAGAGCCCCGACAAGTCTTCAACTGCGTGAGTTTTAATAAACTGTTCATTTCCTTGCCCTTTGTCAGATGATGTCGTTAATTTATAGTGAGGAGCATGATTCATTGGTGGATGAATTTATGTAATGATAACCAGTATGTATTTCAGATTGTAATAGGAATTTCAGAAGGGAGTGAAATGTATGGAATTTAGAGCCTACCTGTAAGTTCTGCTTCGTCCAGGGTTTGATTACCAGGTCGGGCAAAGTGTTATTGGGTTTTTCCATTAGGAATTTCTCAGTAGCAGCCACGGAGTCTGGATTTGCGCCCGGGTGATGGCAATAGGCTCGCTCCCTATAACATGGGACTTAAACATAACTGACGAAATGTTGTACTATTAAGTACACTTCTGCCTAATCCTTCGGGTATTGCAGGCGTGATGTTATGCTGTAAGTTCTGTCACCTTAAAGTTGAATGAAAGTATGTATATATTTTTTTTAAGCTGCACTAAAAAATCAGAACATACCTCTACATGTCTAAAATTAGAAACATATTAATTAAAACTTCGTCTAAAAACTCGATTACAAAAACTTGGAAATGAGTAAAAAATTACTAAATACACTTTCGTAAATGCATTTAAATATAAAATAATGCTGCAGCAAACCTATTTATTCATACCCTCATTTGACCTTTGAAATTATCTAAAAGGTAGGTATTTATTTAACATTTTTAATGTTAACATCAATTTAAAAATTACCTTATCAAAACGTTAATCTAATCTCAATTTAATTGTTGAGATCGTGTATCAATAAACAAATCGTTTAGTTTATTACACTTAATCACTCTAGAATAACAATAGACTCTTAATTCAATACTCTATAGAAAGAAACACCTTGTGCCATAGAAAGTGACTGCCATGAGTGAAATGCATATCATGGTAAAATGGTTCTGCACAAATAGTGGTAATACTTTCACAGTTTCACAATAGGCACACAATACTTTGTATTCTTCTATGTGTACCACTTTTCAAATAAAAAATTGATACTTTTCAGGTAATACATCGGCAGGAACACGGGTTTCACCAGTTAAGATTTCATAAGTGATCTCAATATTTAACTGCGAGTACAGCTAATTTACAAAGTGTTCGTTGCCAGAAGGTCTAAACTAGTTCATCTTCGTCTGTAATGTTAGTCGCACTAGCGTGGTTTCGACCTTGAGTATGTCGCAGAAGCGTGCATTCGAACTATGGTGAGTCGCAGTACAGTTTTGTCGCACAAGCGTTAATCGCGCTCCCGTTTGTCGACCTCACGCAATAGGTAGTCTGTTACTGTATTGATATTCAAAAAAAGACGTTATGATCGAAAACAGATTTCACTTTCGCTTAGACAGAACCCTAAACCAATCTAAGAATATAAATGGCTGCAATTAAATCCAATAAAATGCAAAGTAGACGATAAAACAAACAAATTATAAAAGCATTACCCACTCATACTAGGATGCATTAAAATTCTATTGTAATTTATCAAGAAATACGCCTTCCCCTTTCTCTATAGCGTCTTCAAAACTTACATATACTATGAAATGAACATATAATCCACAATCACGAACTTTGACTCTGAGACATAAGGTTCAAATTCAAATGTGTTGATAAAGTGAGTAGTATAAGTAAGGTTGTCAGATATAATTGGCGTTAAGTGTCTGTTAAATTATAATGAAACATAAGTAGATACCATCCATACAATGTTTTCCCATAATATGCAATTAGCACATATTGTGGCACAATAGTACGTATGTCATCACACGAAGAATCTACAATTACTTGAAGAGTCCCTTACGATTGCCGGTTTGAGTTAATTGTTAGTTTCATACAAAGAAAAACTACTTATATACAATGTATGGACGATAATTGTGTGTTTATTGTACTTGGTAATGACTTAAAGTTAGTTTGTAATTTAATGTTTTCATTTGCGGCATGTTATTTCTTGATTTTCTACTTTGATGACGTTACAGAACTGGATTAAAAGCAGCTGTTTTTTTTGCAGGTATGCATCACTGGGAGTGTAAAGGGTATGAAAAACAGAAACAAGCAGTTTTATTATCGCTTGTTTTTCATATGGATCTCAGGAAGCACCTAAAATCGATTGGCATAGACTACAGAGTGGCTTTAAAACAGATAACAGAGAAAAACAGCTGCTATTAAAAAAAACAACGAGAAATGCAGGACTTTCTTTATGAATTCTGACCCCATTTACACATCATACGCGGAATAAAATTATGCCAAACTTAAATCTCCAAAACTGTTTGGTAAATCTGAAGATTTACTTACTTTACCCCGCCTTTTATGTGGGGGATAATTTTTGTTTAACACTTTCACCGTCCGCAAAGCAGACACAATAGCTAAACAATCGCCCTGAACCATATGTGGTTCATGGGACAGGAAATGGGTTAATATGTCGATAAGGTTAAAAATTGGTTCAGTTAGTCTACCATAAAAACCTGATCACAACAACAAACTCCTATCCTTTAATAAACAAACACCAAGACATCATAATATTAGGATATACCAAACACAAAACAAAATTATTACGCACCAAATAACTCCGCCTTTAAAAAGGACACAAACAATTGCTCAGCGGCCATCTTCATTCATGTTTCCTTTGCTAAACACGTGTGAAGACAAAGGTAATTAAGGGCTTTCATCAGCTCAATGGATCGAGGTCACAGCACGTGCTGCATTGAAGGGTTATAGACATTGTAGTACTTAGCAGCCGTAGACGAGATAAGCAGAGAAGTTCCAATGTGATTTTTGCAAACAAGAGTGAGAGAGTGGTATATTTCCGATGTAAGCATGTAAGTTTCAACTAATTGATTTTAAGTTTAATCCACCAAACTGTTTATTTTTTTCTTCTTCATACTTAGAGAAACAAACCTGGAGCTCGTGGCGGAATAATAACAGCCGTTTGGGTCTATCATTAGGTTAAGCCGTGCTTACCTAGGTTGGTCTGTGGATGGGTGACCACCCATTACATACCGAGTTTCCTCCGTGCCTCGGAAAGCACGTTAAGCCGCTGATCCCGGCTGTCATTTGTAAATCTTTGTCAGTCGTTATAGGTAGTCACAGTCAGTGGCCCAAAAAGTCTGACAACCAGTCTTACCAAGGATATCGTATTACCCAGTACTAACTGGGTTGTGGAGGTCAGATAGGCAGTCGCTCCATGTAAAATACTGGTATTAAGCTGCATCCGGTTAGACTGGGAGTTAGGAAAAGGATAGTTGGGAAAAGGCTAGGCAGATGATGACTTACAGAAACAAACCTGGCTAATTTTGCACCAATTTGAGCATTGTACGAGGCTAAAGGCCAAAGAAAAAGAAAGGCATACCTAGTACACCAGGAGTCTAAAATGGCCACTTTAGCAGAATCATAATCTATACTATACAAATAAATAAAATTGAAGCGTCTGTTAGTAATTTAAAAAATAACAGCTTTTTACTGAATGCATAATTATGATAGTATAAACGGTACATAAAACAAAAACATTATTTTTTAATGTTGGTCTGTCTGTTTGACTGTAACAATAATTCGTTTGAGTAGACTATTCTGACATACTGGCGTAACATTTTTTTCTGTGTTCAATTTACCCCGTAATTATTTGTCGTGGGACTTCTGAATCAATATTTTGTTGTAAATAAAGTAGGTATAAGATTAAAAGGGATACGGCAACACCGGTATGGTACCTATAATTATTTTATACTTTACATGTTAAAAGATAGGTATGGTGTAGGTATGCTTTGTGAATTGAAGGTCAATAGGGACAAAGATTTGTACAACTGCGCAATTTATAAGGAATGGAAAAGGTATAATCTTTAACGCTTGGATTCTAAAGAGCTGATATAGCTTTTGGTACTTCATACTTATCATAGTGTAGTAGTAGTAGCGCCCTTATAAGAGTTAAACGTTTTTTGGAAAAACTATTTTAACCTATCCAAAAAGACAAAGACCCATAAGGATAGACCTACACGACCTGCATGTATTTACTTGTATGTATGACTCATGTTTAAGCAAATAAATATTATCTTATCTTATCTTATCTTATCCTACATAAGTGAAGACCAGAAACAAATAAGTTAGACTAAATGCAAAAGGGAGAGGAAGAATCGTTCTATGAATTCTGATTGTAAGCTAAATGAATAGCATTTATATTACTGACAATAATCATATTAAGAGTGATCTTGAAGGAGGTAAACAGACTAGAAGGGGGTGATATGACGGCCTGTGGACGGCGAGTAATGGGCTAGCTCGTCGTCCGTCCGTCTTATGACGACAGGCCGTGTCGACGGCGCGTTCGTGTTCCACGCACGCCTCAAAGAGATGTCAGCAAACAGGAGTGGCTCACAAGGGCCGATTCCTAGTAATAGGCTGGTATTACAATGACAGAAGAACGACAATGATGTAGACAGCGGAAAAAGAAAACAAGAAATTTTCAAAATAAACAAATCTGACATGAAATAAATCACAGCTGTTTTAAAGTAACGTTGCCTCAAGTAGGTAGGGGTCTGGAAAGGAATTTTCTACTGATTAGCGGTCACTTAGTGCTAATTACTTAGCAGCGTCTGTTAATTAGTCGACTCTTAGAATTAACGCTTGAAAATTAGCAACTAACAGTCGCTGAAGTTTCACTATTTTCTTTTTGATTTCACTTACAATGACATCTCGGTTAGGTTCGGCTATTTCGATGTTTACATTTTAAAGTAGTTACCTATTCTTCAAGATTTTTAATTAAATCATTAAGAAAACCGCACATACATCCTTTAGTTTTTAGTATGTAGAATGCATTCATTCTCCCCTTATAAATCTTCTTTACGAACTAGCCAAAAGAATAATTTTGTTTGAAAAATAAGACAGCTAGCCAGAATTCCATTTTTAAACTACTGAAAGGGACGCATATTTTAATTTAGTTGAGGAAACACAAAAACTTAACCATACAGTCTTAAGACAAGTGTCACTTCCTTACGAATAATTTACAATTTTCCTGCATCACAATGCCAAT
The DNA here is from genome assembly GCA_950022335.1 of Eurois occulta. Taxonomy (NCBI): domain Eukaryota; kingdom Metazoa; phylum Arthropoda; class Insecta; order Lepidoptera; family Noctuidae; genus Eurois; species Eurois occulta. The sequence goes on from OX465496.1 coordinate 11,054,780, forward strand.
AACATACTTAAAACAAAATGAATAAGTCAAAACAGCACACGTGTTAGTCAAATCGGCGTACAAGTTGAGGAGGAAGTGGTAATTATAATTGCGGTGTCGGCAAACGTCAGCCATCGTCGGCCATCGTCGGCCAGCGTCCCGTGACGCGGAGCCCTTCTCAATTGTAGCTCCTGGGCTGACGAGGCCTTCCTTCCTTGCGGCTATGGGGTCAAGTTATGGGTTTGTGGCGAGAGCTTTAAATATAAAAATGTAAAGGATATTCTTGGAAAATAACTAGGAAACGAAATTCGACAAACAAAGTTACTTGAAGTACCTATTCACTATGGCAGTGTTTATTTACTTAATATACGGGGTGGACGGGACACCGACGCGAAAACGGTTACCACGTATTCAATATATCAGTAAATTTTCATCGCTTTTTAAAAAAAAAATCAGCTGTTCCATACATTTTGACCGTGTAGGTATTACACTTTTGTAGGAAACAGCTAAATAACCGATGAAAAAATAATTTTCTATGTGGGGGAGGGGCTCAGAATGATGTACTGAATACGTGGTAACCGTTTAATACGTTTTCGTGTCGGTGTCCCTTCCACCCTGTATATGCCACAAAAAGTTGAAATAACAAAACGCAAAATATTTAAATGCAATAACATTTTATGCAAATATTTTCAAGTCAATAAGTAGATATAAACTTCCATGCTCTCGTAATAACAAGCTAGTAAGTAGTTTTAATTTTGTTCAGGTGAAGCAACTGTTTTTTTTTAAACAAGTACAACGTAATATCATCCACATGAAAACTAGATCATCATCGATACGATGTAAAGAGAATTCTATCCAACTCAAGTCGTTAAAAATAGACACATTAATAAGTCCGATAAAGCGGATATGAGTAATTTGTTAACCCGGGATAACTCATTAGTGAAATCTGGATTATAAGAAGTAGGTACATGACGCACATAACCACTACATGTTTACATTAATAATACGGTTTCAGCAACGAAGTTCCAAAAAAAAACTTACTATATCTAAAAAAAATCTAATTTGCACTCAATCTTCGTATAATCAAGATATGAATTACGAAAATTATATTTCTCAGACATCGTTATATGCCATTTGCACAAATTGTTAGTCACTTACTGTATATCTTTTTAAATGGGATCCGCTGATAATTTAATTTAGCCTACGCATGATTATGACGTAAAATAAAATTTTAATGAAAATTCATTGCATTTCTTTTAATTTATTCCTGTAGTTATTCTAACATACTTGCTCCATCTCTAACACTTACGAAACAGATCAAAGATGGTTTCTCTTTGATACTGTTTTACGAGCTTTTAACAATAACAATAATTATCGCTTTTCGCTTGTAATATGGGCCACGCGAATTATTTCCTTAGGTTACTACATTATACATGTCGGGTCAGAACGTTGCAACATTGTAATAACACATGTCGTTATAATTATGTTATAATTGTTATAAAAAGTATTATTAATTATGTTGTTGTTTAATAGCGATTTGTTTCTTAGTGTGGGTTTTAATTAGTAATTAGCAACATTGTATGTTGTGTTTAATTATGATTGAATATCGTAATTTTATTGAAGTTAAGGGTTAGCACACGTCTAACAACTAATTACTACTTTTCTAGTTTTTGTTGAAAGTAGTAGTTACTACTACCCGATCAGTAATTAGGGTTAAATTTACAGTAATTAGGGATATATTTACAGTAATTAGGGTTACATTAAAATTTTGAAGGATTGTTTGATTTCTTCAGATACCTAATTATTTCATTTATTCTTTGTCTCACGAATAGAAGACTCATAGAAGTTTGGCCTAATTGCTGATGAATGTAACAGGAGGGAGTTGGAGGATGCACTGCTATATTTGGTTTTAATGTCATAATGAATGATAGTAGTAACTCATTAATTTTTATTCAATTTTTTTATCTGTTTGAAAGGAATTCGCATTTATGCCCGATTGATGGTAATAGGTTTACCCCGCATATTAATTAAACATACCTGACTAAATGTACGCGTACTATAGGTACACCTCTGCCAGACCCTTTTGGTACATATGCGTGATGTTACTTTTTATACTCCGTGATCTCAGCTACTAGATGTTATACCAAAAAGGTCAGTTCCCATGAACCAAAATAATGACAAATTATAATTGAAAGAAACCGTTACTAACAAAAACTTTCTAACTGTACATTGATTTAGTTAATAACTTGTATATACGTATATATTTATTTAGTGCGCAATTATTTATTATTTGTTGCCATGTAAGTAGGTGGGCACGGTAATGATTCCAATTTAATTGTAGATGGTGTTCCGTGTTCAGATTGGAGGACTGATTGAGGTACTACCGAGTTCACTGAAGGTCTACCACTTTTCACCCTTATACCTTAAGTAATAAGGTTGAAAGTGGTCGACAAAAGAGAGGATTGTTTTTTGTTTTTTTTTTTATTGTGGTTATTTATTTTTTATTTAACGAGAAAGAAACAGAAGAAGTATTGAAATAAGATACTTCTTTACTGTAATTGTCACATATTCAACTTCAACAATATTATGTAGGTGTACACGGCGACACATCAAGCTAACCATATCCAGTATAACCTGACCTCGCTTTGTATGAGCTTCCGCTACGAAGAGAGATCAGCTTAATTTGGGTTTGTATAGCTTGATTGGTTGTCGTGCGTACTAAGTTGAACCGAACTTGACTGTTCCTATTTTATTTTATTTATCTCTCTTTTTAGACTGTTTTTTTTTTGTAAGAGTCAGTACATTGTCAGTTTTAGTGTGGGATCAAAGGAATTAGGGCCAAATCGAACATTGTATGGATACACATTATTAGTTATCCACGAAGATTTCGTAACTGTCAGATCAATGGACCTTTGTAACATATAAAAGATTTAATATGGGAGCAAGAAATCCCCGTACATTATTTTTGATAAATTTAAAAAAGTACTCTGGCCACTTTAAGCGGTAAAAAATCTGTGTACATAATTCAGAACTGTGAATGGTTATTATAACAGAACGTTATAAAATAATGATCAGTAACTAACAAAAAATTAATCATCAAATCTAATGCGTTTCAAAGTCCACGTATCACAATATGAACATAGGCCAGGAGCCGTCTACCACGGCAGAGTCATTACCCGTTTTGTTAATACCGCATCGCTCTTTTGTTATTTTGACACAGGAAGTTATTAAAGCAATTAACTGGGGCACAGCTCCTGGACTATTATCATCTCTAGAGTGACGTGTTAATGTTCGGCCGCTAGTGATGAGGTGGTATCGAGATAGTTGTGGTGAATCGATTGGGTATCGAATGTTGTGTTCGGTGAATGAAGGTCAAGATTTTTTAAAATTTTAGCTGCCTCTGTGGGGTATTGTTTGAATGCTCGCATTTCTTGAATAAAATCATCTGCCTAGCCTTTGCCCAACTATGTAGGGCTCGGCTTCCAGTCTAACCAGATGCAGCTGCATACCAATATTTTACATGGAGCGATTGCCTATCTACTTAACCTCCACAACCAAGTTAGTACTGGGTAATACAATACCACTTTTATTAATACTGGTTGTCAGACTTACGGGTCACTGACTACCTGTAAAGACTGTCAAAGGTCTACAAATGACAGCCGTGACCAACGGTTTAACGTGCTTTCCGCACCACGCATCTACGGACCAACCTAGGCAAGCACGGCTTTACCTAAAGATCGATTTGTGACTCACTGAAATGGCAAACCGTCATCGTCATCATCATTCGCAGCCTTGTTCCATTCACTGCTTAGTATAGGCGTCCTCCTTTTCGTGCCATTCTTCCCTGGTCGTCTCGAGTTTTAACCAGGTCAAAACGTTGTACAGAATATCCTCGCGTATGGATTGATGTCCCTACATTTCTTGAGCTAATTGTTTTATTTGTTACTTCATAAGGTACCTATATCTACTTTAATATTACTTAGATTTAATTTAATCTTGATGTTGCATGCTAGAAAGATTAATAAATAACGTGATTATTTGATTAACACACAGCCACATCACTAGCTCCATCTCAAATTATATCGGTTCTTTAATTTTCAATCGGAATGAAAGCTACTGTTCGATCACAATGCACTCTCTCATATACACTATGGACATAATTGATAGTCATACAGCCTTAACAATAGTGAAATCATTTACACACGTCGTCCTAAAACCAACTCTATTTAGACAAAGTTACGGTAGAGTTTTAATTGTGGTTTATGGATGGTGGTATTCAAAAAATAACAAGTAAGCTTAAGTTGCGTGGCTACTGTACTTACTCAGTCTAATTTCTTAGAAGTCGTTATTATTGTTTCTCATGATTAAATTTCTTTTTTGCTCACAATGGAATCACGAAGTGTTCCGTTTATTTTGTATGTGGGATGCTATTATGTTGTTTCGTTTGACATTTTTTTTGGGCTTAAGAAATAAACTTTTGGGTGAATTAATCTGTATTGTCGACTTGTGTAGGAAAGACTTTTTAATTCAATATAGCATTGTTGAGAGTGAGTATTGTTGTCTTAATTTGAAACTGTATTTATTTTCATTCTTTCTATCTAAAATATATTTTTTCCATAAATATATTTTAGTTTATACAGTAATTAAAACCACTTCCAATTATATTAGATATATTTTATTAAATCATTTTTTTAGAATTTAATTTTACCCTAAAGTGCCTGTATTTTATTTTAATTAACAATCTATACAAATAAATAAAAGTGAAGCGTCTGTTTGTAATTTAAAAAATAACGGCTTTTTACTGAATGCAAATGAAAATATATACGGCACTTATAACAAAAACATTTTTTTTTTCAATTTTTGTCTTTCTGTCTGTCGGTCTGTCTGTCCGTCTGTTTGTTCTGGCTAATCTCCGAAACGGCTGCACCGATTTTGACGGGACTATTACTGACAGATAGCTGATGTTACGAGGTCTAACTTAGGTTACTTTTATTTTAGAAAAATAATTAGGGTTCCGTGCAAAAAAAAACCCTTGAAACTTTTAACAAAATCCGATTCATAGAAAGAAATAATTTCACGCGAACGAAGGTGGCGGGCAGCAGCTAGTAACGTATATATAACAACTTTTAGGTACCCGAAAACGAAAAACTCAAAACCAATACAATCCGTGTGAACCAAACAAGTGTAAGGCGCGAACAAAGAAAGCAACGTGTCAATTAAACTCCTTTGCTTTTCAGGGTTCTGCACCCAAACGGTGCTAAAGGGACTCATTACTAAAGCTCCGCTGTCTGTCCGTTCGTCCATCCATCTGTCACAGGACTGCGTCTTTTGAACCGTACCGTACCATCCGTAGACACTTGAACTTTTCATAGAGTGTGTATTACTATGGCAGCTATCAACACATAATTAAAATAAAATAAAGCAAAAAAAGTAAATAAAATACGAAAAAAAAACAAAACACCAGAACAAAAACAAAAGAAAAAGTATTTAAAACGTGTTGTTTTCGGCGGTTTTTGCTCAATTTTAATAATACAGTAGTACGGAACCCTTCATGTGCGATACCAACTCGCATTTCACCGGTTTCTTTTCCCTTCGTAACGAAGCGTAATGCAATTACACGTAATAGCAGGATGATGTCCACGACACAGCCAGACGACGCCCTGTAATAATCAGTCACACAATTAAAATGTCGTTACCTCAAGTTTTTACACCTACCAGCGTAACTTTAATTATGGCGGGATAAAAAGCGAGCGAAAAAACTGCGATTAACCAAGGGATATTGAAAAAAGTTGGTGACGAAACTAATTTCGTCTTCTTGTAATCTAGATTGTGGTTTCGTTTAATTGGTGTTGTTGTTAAGTTAAAATTGGTGCTATAAAATGTGTTGTTTTTTTGAAACAGAGAATTTATTCAATTGTGTTGGATATTCTAGTGGTCGCAAAGGCGAAGGGTTTGATTTTCGAGTCGGGCAGTGTTATTAGGTTTTTCCATCAAGAATTCTCAGTAGCAGCCGTCGCGTCGAGTATGGATTTATGACCGGTTGTTGGCAATAGACTCGCTTGTTATACAGGACTTAAACATAACTGGCTAAATATTGGTAACCTAATAACCTCTGCCTAACCCTTCTGAGATTACAGGCGTGATGTTATGTGTTAGATAAGTGTGATGTATGGGACAAGGGCAGGAAAAAAATGATAAGTTTTATTCATCAAAAGTATTTTATATTGGGCCAGCCTTTAAACAACAAAATGATTCGACGTAAAAAATTGTATGAGAAAAAAAATATTTTGGTAAATGAATTGCCACCAAATATGGAATTAAATATGCAATATTTACATATAAAGTCACAAAACATTTAATTTTTATAAGCCATTTGCTTTATTATAAACCCTCCAACAGCCAATCAATTTAAAATCAACCTGCTGTCACAACAAAAATCAATTAACCCTGTACGCGTCAACACTAATTCCGAACAACAGTTGTTTCGAAACAACAGATGAGAAAGAACGGGTTAAATTACTCGTCCAATTTCGTTGATAATTCGAGGAAGTGCGATGTGACATAATTTTGTAAAAATTATACCCTTTCTGTAATTATATGGTGTGCTTACCCCCTTAGAGTCATCTGGTGCTTGCTTAATGATGTCTGCGGTGAAGAATCTTAAGGTTGAGCGAGTTCACTCGATTTGAAAGTATAGTTGTTAGCGAGTTAAGCATTTTCTATAGCGATTATGTATTCACACTGTATTTTCTGTTTTTATAATGGTGTTTTTTGTCAGGCTGGTGTCAGTTGGTTCGTTATAGATGCACCTAGTTAGGTAACGTCCGACGGAATTCGGAAATGATCAGGATTAACATAACATCACGCCTGTAATCCCCGAAGAGTTAGGCAGAGGTGTACCTAATAGTACACCCACATTTCGCCATGTTCGAAGCACCCATGCATGCGTGCATGTTTTAAGTACCGTGTAATAAAGGGCGAGCCCTTTGCCAACAGCCAGGCACAAATCCAGACTCCGTGGCTGCTACTGAGAAATTCCTGATGGAAATCCAATTGCACTTTGGCCGACCTGGATATCGAACCCAGGACCTCATGCTCAGCAGTCGCGCTTGCGACCACTAGACCAAAGAAGCAGTCTCGTGTTCAGGATCAATAATGAGGAAAAATCTTCTGAAGATACACAATCTAATATAGGAATCAAACGATCAAAAATATCAGCCACTTTTGGGCCTCTTCTCGAACAGAGGAAAGCCCGAGCATTGACTAGGTACTAACATGCGTCCTCAATGAAGGTCAGCGATTTCGACAATTGACCACCACTCTTGCTCAATGCGGGTTGACGATTTCCGACTTATATTATTAGTTAGGTAGTCGTATAGTTTAAAATAAAATAAAAATATAATTAAGTTGTGAAATCGAAACCAAAGAGTCCCAAAAAATGAAAGTCATAAAACTGAATAACAACCGCTGACTATAGATCCGTCAACGACATATTACTAAAGTACCATTAGATACTCCTAATCACAATTCTACTGATTATCTCCCCCCTTCAAAGTGATGGCCTGAAACACAGGTTTAAATAAACCTAGATCAGGCAGGTCGCTACCTAACATTTGATTTCACCATTATCGTAACTTGCAACAGTTATAATTATGTATTTTAGTTATAGTTTACTTATAAGCACTAATTATACAATTGTTTAGAAATAACACTACTGCACCTAAATGTACACTTTTGTAATACCTACTTTTTTGAAATAAATTATTCCTATTATTCCTATTCCCGTCACTTCAGTCAACATTGAGATAATCTCAAACCGGACAGATCACAGATTATGTTTGTCCGGACACTCGTAGGCTCCCTGCAAACGATCGAGTGACAGTTTACATAAGTAATTAGCTATGTCATACAGGAAGGGTGTTGACAGATTGCGGGACGAATTAGTTCCGTGTGTGCACGGCGCCTTATTTGTTTACGTGCTACGGGCTACGACGTAGCAGCGTCTCGTAGCAGATGTTTGTAGCAGTTTTAATTACTTTCGTTTTTTATTTTATGGTTGCTGCATTTTGTATAGTTTTTAGCATTTTGATATAATGTAGTGTTTTTTTTTGTCTTACCATGGGGTATCGTATTACCCAGTACTATCTGGGTTGTGGAGATCATATAGGCAGTCACTCCATGTAAAATACTGGTATTCAGCTGCGTTCGGTTATACTGGAAGCCAACCCCAAAATTGTTGACAAAAGGCAGTTAATGATAGTATAGTATTTTTGACAAAGTATTTGTTTTTAGGTATAATACACCCTGTATTATACCTAATTAACTACTCCGCAATGTTGACAAATCCTGATTTCGAAACACAATTAATGTAACAAAGAAGGTACGATTTTATTTTTCAGGAGCTAACGACCCCATGTAGTTTTGTTTACTTAAAGTATCAGCGGTTTTTTTTTGTTTTACAGTGTTTAGGTATCCATATATATATCACATCGGCGAGCTTACACAGAAAAGAACTGTTTTTTTTTTAAACAAATATTTAAAGTGACTTAACTACTTACGGTCATTGACTCTTGAAAAAATCATTGAATCACCGTTTTTTGTTATATCGTATTGAGATATTGATACCTCGTTGTTCTAGTGGTCGCAATTCCAACTGCTGAACATGAGGTCCTAGGTTTGATTCCCAGGTCGAGCAAAGTATTATTGGGTTTTTTCATTAGGAATTTCTTAGAAGCAGCCACGGAATCTGGATTTGTGCCCGGTTGAAGGCATAGGCTCGCCCCCTATTATGTGGGACTTAAATATAACTGGCGAAATGTGGGTGCACTATTAAGTACACCTCTGCCTAACCTTTCGGGGATTACAGGCGTGATGCTATGATATGTAGATATTGATACCGACGAGTAATTATTGCAAATTTTCTGTGGAGTTTTCTAGCTAAAGGACAATGACCAAAGTTGGTACCAAAAAGTCTCGCGCCTCAAAACCAAAATATTATAGTAATTAGTTTCATATTTTTTTACGGCATTACGCGTCGGGGATTTGATTTTTGAACTGGAAATAAACTTTTCGAGTTTAAAAGTACGAATATTGTTTTACTCCCTTTATATGACGTTCCGTTTCAACTGAATATAAATGACGTTCCGTTTCAATTGAACAAACCCTTGTCTGTCGAGCGGACTCTAAAATTAATTACAATTAAGTAAGATCAGTACACCAAATCGATTTAGTTTGGTTTATTGCTATTTGCAACAAAATAGATTTTCTCAGCCTAAAGATTTTGATTTATCGATTTCATCCCTAAATCCCGACTAGTTTATAGCACTTACTATACTCTATGGTTTATAGTTATCTTATCTGTGGCATCTGACATTTGTACTGTACTGACTGACTATTGGCAATGTAAAGGTCTAAAATAAAATCGAGTTTCAGTCAAGCATACTGTGGATGTTACTTTAACTCGTAATTCTTACTAATATTAGTGTATTACGCTGTTTTTAGAGCAATAATGTAAAGTATGTGTGTTAAAATACGTCGTTGGTAGCGTCGAAAAAATAGACCTACTTTTTAGGTTAGTTTCGATTTTATAAAATAACTCTGAAACGCGGGTTTTTTTTCAAAAATAATTTTTGTAGGAGTTAATACGATCAGTGTAGTCTATATAAAACAAGGTTTGATTTTGATGCAGCATGGTACGGGATTCCATACTTCCATGAGCATTCTCTTTTAACCTTATTTATTTAATTACCTAATAGAATTACTAACCTAGCTGTAACCCAACCAAAATTTCATCAGTTTATATATAGCAACGAAATTAGTATATTCCTATAATAGATTCCTCCCTCATAAATCGAGCGAACAAACAAATCAAGCGAAATGAGTCACAAAGGCCGACAACAACAAATTATTGTGAACGAACCTAATTTGCTAACTTTTTATATATTTTCCTTGGCCGCGTCTCAGGACTATTAATATGAAGCCTTGTTTAATATCTGACATCTGTTGCAAAAACTTTTATTATAAGACTAATCCATTGCACACACACACGTGTACACTCGCGTATTTTTCCTTCACACACACATACAAACACTCACGAACACACACACAAATGTCGACACTTAGTTTAGCGTCTGAAGCAACATTGTAAGTAACTGTTTTAGATGTATTGTTATTTTTTATCAATAATAACTTTTGTACTAAGGTTAGCGTTAATTAACGTTATATAAATAAGTGTGTTGTAATAATAAATTAATAATGATGAATATTACTAGCGGTACTTACAATATTACTACTCTCTAGAACCCTGACCGCCCGGTAGCATGGACCCTGTTCCCGATACCGGTGGGCTACAATATTTCTATTTTTAATGTTTTTATATATTTAATTTAAATAATATTTAAAAATGTATGAAATTTGTATAAATTAATAAAGGGAATAATAATAAATATTAAGTTTTTTATGGAAGAGGTTCTTAATAATAATTATGGTTGTTTTTAATATTGGTGGCCAACGTGTATTTAAGGTTTAAAAAAGTGAATAATTGATTACGCATCAGTATTATAATAACTATAATTTTATTACGATTCAATAACCTATACCGCGTATTTGGATAAATTAAGCAGCCGACTACACTATCAGAAAAATTGATCACTTAAGTGGGTACCTGTATCTCAAAAACAGCCTATAATATTTTATTTATATATATTTTTGGGACAACCAACACACCGCCATCTGATCCCAAACTAGGCAGAGCCTGTACTATGGAAACCAGACAACTGATAAACATACTTATATATTTCTAAATACATACATATTATAGATAAATCACACCCAGATACAGAACAAATAATCGTACTCATCGCACAAAGATTGGTCCTGTGTGGGAATCGAACCCACGACCTCCGTCCTAGCAGTCAGGGTCACTAACCACTAGACCAACAGGCCTATCAGATAAATAATGTTCCCACTGCTGGGACACAGGTCTAATTAATCCAACCACTCGGGCACTGTGCCGGTTGATAGATACCAATTATTTTTTTAGGAACGAAGCGGAGAAGAGAACGGAACAAACGATACGAACAGAAGAAACGAAGGTACCTTCGTTTCTTCTGTTCGTATCGTTTGTTTTGTATCGTTTGTGTAAGCCTCCGCTGTCCGTCCGTGCGTTTGTCTGTCAGCGGGCTGTATCTCATGATCCGTAATAGGTAGACAGTTGAAATTTTCACAAAATATGTATTTCTGTTGACGCTATAAATAAAAACAAATAGTAAAAGTTAGTTGAAAATTAAAGGGGGCTCTCATACTACGATGGTACGTACGGAACCGTTCACGCGCGAGCTCTTGGCCGGTTTTTTTTATCAGGTTACCTCATGATGTTTTCCACCACCTATTAAAATTTTACTAAATTAATAACAAAAAATCTAGTAAATCAATAAAAGTATCTAGAAACAAACATTATAAAAAAAAAATACCACTCTCGTCGTTCGTCAGTCTGTCACACGCAAACGTCACATAATTCACAAACCTACCAGCAGCGCCCCTACTTACCACACCGCTACCACCCGCCGGCGCCTCTCATCTACCACTTCTTAATTAACTTAGCTTATATAACGAAAGATGGTCTCATTTAGATAACACCGTAACTTTCAGGCTAACTTAGACTACTTAGCGCGCTCTGTTAATGCCCCTGTAAAGTTGGGCGGTATCGTTTGCTAACTTAATTAGTTAAGTTTAGGTTAGTTTTATGATGTAACAGATGTTGGGACAATGAGTGGGTGTGTGTGTGTGAGTTAGAAAGATTTTTTGAAAAAATCCCGTCGTGGCAAGTTTGGCGACTCGGTTGGCGCAGTGACTGAGCGATTGGTCGCTACGCTTTGTGTCGTGGGTTCGTTTCCCGCACGGAACAAATCTTTGTATAGCCTACAGGTAGTTGTTCTGAGCCAGGCTGTTTGTGTATGTGAGTTTAAATGTTTATAAACGCACCCATGATGCAGGAGAAATTCCTTGAATGGGGCAACGTTTTTTAAAGTAATGATGATAAAAAAATATTAATGAAATATTTAATTTAATAAAAAATATATAAATTCTCAAATTTCTGATAATCAGTATGTAGCTACCTGAACAGCCCTTTCATTTACCCCCCTGTAATCATCATATTTATATTATACTAGTTTTCCGCCCGCGGCTTCGCCCGCGTCGAGTTCGGTTATATCGCGTTTCCAAGAGAACTCTTCAAAAGTCCGGGATAAATACTATCCTATGTTCTTTCTCAAGGTCAACTCTATCTCTGTACCAAATTTCATTAAAATCAGTTGTTCTATGTTCTATGTTAGGGATTTTGGTTTCCGCACTTAGTCCTTAAAGTGGACCATTGTGCGTGTAATTAAAATCAGTTCAGTGGTTTAGACGTGAAAGCGTAACAGACAGACAGTCAGACAGAGTTACTTTCGCATTTATAATATTAGTAGGGAGTAGGGATAGTAGGGAAGTAGGGATAATTATTTATTTACAGAAATTACAGAAATCTAATCGGAAATAAATCTAATGGAAAAACAACTAAAACAATTTTTTACTTAGGAATCGAACCCAGGACTCCATGTATGCACAACCACATCAACCAGCCACATCTCGGCGGGTACCTGCGAATTAAGAACTGCGTATACGTCACAAATCGAAATAATAATGCTATAGGTACAAAAAATAAACATTAATCATCATAACATTTAATTACTCGTAAATACACACTGTATAAGGTCAAATGAACACACTAATTATAATTACAGCGAACGTTTATCTAATTTACAAACACAGATACAAAACAAATGTAGGTGTTTAGACGCTCCGATAAACCTAGTTTTTCCCCTGAGTACACTTGGTTCAAATGTACGATGAAAAACAATTGCTTAAGATCTTTCTCTACTCTGGTATTAATTAACTATTAATTAGCTTGTTTTGTCTGCTGAAAAAAAACATATTTAAGGACTGCAGTGAGAATCAATGAGACAATTAGTAAAGGCTATCAATAATCTTTCTACCAACTATCAATATATCAGTACTTACGTCATTTTCTCTCAGTGACAATCATTGAATGAAACCGACCACGAACCACCGACCAACCGACCCAGCTATGTTGGAGTCGAACCGAAAATTGTAGTTGGGAGTAGGCAAGGCAGGTGATGACCTATAAAATAATTTAAAAAAAAAACCTTCAATGGTTCAGGTTCAACGACCACACCTGGTGGAATTACTTGGTTTTTCTACAAACCCATTTTGTTTTTGTTTTATCGTGCTTTGATATCGAAAACTATCAGTGCTAGCTGGGTTGTGGAGGTCAGATAGGCAGTCGCTCCACGTAAAATACTGGTATTCAGCTGCATCCGGTTAGACTGGAAGCCGACTTCCACATGGTTCGGAAAAGGCTAGGCAGATGATGATAATATCATCATCTGCCTAGCCTTTTCCGAATCTAAAATCTAAAACCATCACGTCCTTCTGACGTGATGGTTTTAGATTTTCCCTATCTAATTTAGTTTGACCCTGCCTCAAATAAAGGGTGTAAACATACCGTTAACGAAACTAAAAGGGGCACTTGTTCTTCCCATTTGCTCACTTTTTTGTTCTGGACCATACCTGGGAACCTTCTAGTTACGGAGATACTGGGTGTCAAAATTCCAACGTTTTTGTAAGTTTTTTTAAATACAAGTTATAACGAATAATGTTATAACTTTACCTTAAACACCTTCATGACCCCCGTACTATTCAAAGCATCCTTAAGCACAGTATTTTGAGTACGTTATATTGAGCTCTACCGTCAAACGTGATTTTTTAACCCCCAAAAATAAAATCGTTTCCCAGCAATAATTTTTGCGCAAAGTTACTTAGTTTGATGTATAGAATGCTTAGTTGACGGCTTCATGAAAGTCCGTTTACACTTTGTATCCAATGGCTATTCATCAAAACAACAACTTCAACTTTATAAGTTCAAACTCCACACTAATTACGCACAAACATTTATCTACGAGAGATAAACAGAACTGCAGCCTCGTGCTTAGACAGTGAGGTAATAAATGTCGCCACTAGCCCGTAGCGCCGCCATCTAATTAATATTTCCTATGTCAGTAATGAAGTGTCTATACTGAATGGGTGCTTAGCACTGTTGTTGCTCGCTGTTTATTCGTATTGAGCGCCTAATAATGATATTATGTAATTCATACTATGATGGAATTGTGAGTGTTTTTCTATGTGCGCTGTGTTGTAAATGCTTGCACTTTATTAAAGTCTATTGGGTTGGCTTAAAGTCCTTACCTCATCTTGTTGATTATTGACGTTCTGGGGGTCTAAAATGGCCGCTTTAGCAGAATCATAATAGGATAATAATATGAATTACGTTTAAATTCTTAAAATGATCATAGATGTACCTACTTTTATGAATTGACCTTGTGACCGTTTTACGAATTTAAACGTAATTCATATTATTATCCTATTATGATTCTGCTAAAGCGGCCATTTTAGACCCCCTGATGTCGATACAGAAAGAGGAGCCCTGGTGCATGCTGTTTGCCGACAACATTGTTCCTGTCGGTGAAGATGGACCCGAGATCCAGAACAGATTCGAGAAATGGCAAATGGTGGCAATGGTGAAGGCTGATATGGCTAGAAAGGTGGTGACTACTGTGGCGACGAGTGACGAGAAGTATGGAAGAAGAAGACATGCTGCGCGGACACCAAATAAATTGGGGTAAGGGCAGGAGAATCATGGGTGCTAACGAACCATACTTTTGCCTAGGTTAAGATGGGTACGTCCCGTTTGGACAACTAAACAAAACACGTGCAAAACAAGTGAAAACAAGTCCCCTTTGGTAACAATTTTAATCTTCATACATTGAGTCCTGTTTCGTAAACGATTACCAAAAGTATACATATTCGACGATGGAAAGTTGGAATAACGTAACATTGAGCGTGCTACTGTGTTTTCAAATTTAGGTGCTCAGCCGAACGTTGCAAATCCAGAAATTACAACTGTTTTTTCTACGGTATAGTCAGCTCCCAAAGTTACAAGGAAACCTATTGTTGATGTTGCATAGATAGCACAGATTAGACTAGTCTCGTATCGATAGAATTGTTTTCGGAGACGTCACATATTGTACGAAATCGCCCGACGTCGTCGGACGTCGCTAGACAGCCCGACGTTGTCCGACGTGGCTCGATTTGACCCATTATCATAAGCAGCAGTTTTTACAGTTCAATTAGTTTCTTAAGCATTTGGCTATGGGCTGATCATATTAAAAATAGTTTTGTCACTAAAGCAAAATAGTATCACGAGTGTACCGCACCTTCATTGTTTCTATACAAGCAATAATCTAAATAAAGGTAGACGTAAATAAAAAGGTTTAATATACTTTATTCTCAAAAAGACAAAAAGCCACTTACATGAGAACGTATCATAACATAATGTAATAAACTTATTCTAGGTAACGGTCACCGATACAATACAATATGTGGTCTTAAAATTATTTAGTTTTTAAATTGGTTGGGATACACTTTCAACGTTTTTATTCTCAACTAGTAGGCTAGTAACATTATTTGTGAGTGCTTTTAATAATATAATTTGATAGTTTTGATTTAAAACCGTGGAAAGAGCTAACAATTTTTTATAAAGGATGGTAAATTATTATAAAATTTTATTGTGCTCCGTCATAGGTGATATTCTTTTTAGCGTGATTTGTACGTGTCTTTGACAGGACAAGTATACTGGGTCGACGAAGACTGCGACTGCGTTTGTGTGAATCGATATCAAACTGTACGATATCGAATTCGACGACTAGGTGATTCGATTATTTTGCTCTGCTACAAGTTTATCTACACATTTATTTATCATAATTACGTTGTCATTCATCAACAACCCTTGCGTCAAGTATCATACACAAAAACTTGATACTATCGGGGTCCAATCAACCAACTTTCCTTCCCAACTTATTACAAGATTAATACGAATTCTAATCGAGTTTTCTCTCATTAAGTACCACGGTAACGGAGCCCTCTTTATTATAGTAGAATAATACTGGCGGGTAATATCGCGGTATAGTTACTTAATCAATTCCTTTGTTGGTAGAATCGACCCCCGCCGCAGTGGGTGGGGTTGATTAAGAAGAATATTGCTTGATTACTCGCTTGAAGTATGGCCTGCATGGATGTTAGAAAGAAGGTCAGGCTTTGCTAGATGTGGCTGAAATGACGTGTGAATAATTTCAGAAAAAAAACCATTTCTGTTCAATGCTTAGTTTCGTTTAACGTAGTGTCAAGTGTGTGTTATTATTATTGATCCTTACTTAATTGCTTTTATTATACCTAAAATATGAACACATTACACAGACACACATATTTTTCAGGCTAACCCGGAGAGAGATCGGTACTGTTTCTGTCTAAATGTAGCTGTGTTGTGGTGTTTTCTACCGTTTTATTTGATACTATAGCCTTTTGCATATCCAGATTTCGTTTAAACTTACTTGTTATGTAATTCTCAACTGATTATGTTCAATGGCGAGCAAGTGCAAGTTAACCACCCAACAGTTTACACAGCATATCGAATGTCAACCACTTAATAATACTCTCCTAACGATAGTCTAGATAAGTATCATTGTCACTTTCACAATGTTCTGACATCTTCATGGTCTTCCATACACTTGTATGTGTGTGTGAACGTACGTCAGTATGTGTGTTGTCTAATGAATGTCTCCATATCATCGATGAATGTGTCTCGTCGATCCTTCGACGGAACTGTTCGACAACTAATGCCATCGATTTAGATACAATTACGTCTCGTATGTATCCGATTACGCGACGCCTCCACCATATGGGCACCCTTAAACCCTCTTGTTCATTGCTTTATAAGTACAATATATTTACTTTGATTGGAATATACTTTTTGAAAACGATGTTTCTTGTCAAATTGATGATGTACTCGGGTGTCTAATGTGTGTTTAAAGTACTTTATTTTTAGTTGTATTTAAGGGTTAAGCTTGGTGTCGGAGAACATAATTTTAATGGTGTAATTTGAATACGGTCATTTAATATGACGTTAAAAATGCTCATAAAAATATCATTTTAAAAGAAGTTGTAATGAAGTGTGCAGAAACAAGAAGATATAAGTAACTACACTAACCCATTAATTAAACCCGTTTTTTTTTACATATCACGATCATATGCAATGAGTTTCGCTAACAAATTTTGGACCCTGTATTGCAAACAAAACTTCCATTCAAAAAAATTACACTCGTCAAAAAAAAAACCTCACAATTTTCTTCTTAGGACCGCTCCACACAACACCATGTTCGCAAAATGCGCACATGGTGATTACAACAACCTCCTTTGTACTTGTCCTTATCTCACACTGTCTAACGACATCCACTCATCTCTTGGAGACACAATGGACGGGCGAATTGAAACTACTACGGATAGACAATGCCCGATTTCGTGGGGAATCGGCCGGTCAAAAGGCGAACAAATTGGGCTTAAGAAGTGTCGTGTTTAATCTTTCAGAAGTCTTTTAGGACTGAGAAGGGAATTCTAATTTACTTTTTCTTTTCAATTGGTCCATTTCAATATGTTTTGTGGTTTGATAAAATTAGATGGACAATGTGGACGGTCAATGTTGATAATTAGACGGGTAATACGAGGAATTTAAGTAGGTATAGTGACGTGTGACACTGTCACTGTGCGTGTAATAATAATAACTTAAATTTCATTTTCAACCATACCAATACCACTTTGTAATAGATTCTGATAGATTCGAAATGTCATTGAAAACATTAATACCGCAACCAATATAGCAAACAAGCTTTTCCAATGGGCACTTGTATAAATGATTACACTGATATCTTTTGTACCAAGCCCTTATCTGACCAGCTAAGTCGCTAACGACGTCCACTCATCTCGTGGACACAATGAATGGACTTAGCGACTGTTGTGAGACAAAGCGGATTGTTGCGATTGTGGGGGAATCGACCGGTTGAAACCGCTCGTGTGTATGAGCCTTAACTTTTAAGACCGGTTTTCACCAATGAAACTGAACGCGATCGACTCATTTAAACGGTGTACAAGTGCTTTCAGTGTCATAATTTGATAATAATTCGGACACTGACAGCTATTAAACGCGGTTTAGAGGTTCTGATCACGTTTTTTTTATCATTGGTGGAATTTGCTCTACGTGATTAAAAAACTCTTTTTGTCAAGAGGTCTTGAAAATAGGGTCATAGTGATGCTGACGAATTTAACATGTTAGTTTTTTTTTTGTAAAATTATTTAAAAACTGAAATTAGTTTTTAATTAAATACTTAATTTATTTATTTTGCTCGACGAATTTAATATTTATCCCTAGAAAAACATGGAAATAAGTTTGTGTCTGAAACTAGACCATCTTCATCATTTCGTTTATCAATAACTAGCTTATTTGCGCTTAGTTCCGTTATTATCTCACGGGAACGTATTACCGGAATAAAAAGTATTCTATGTGTTAATCCAGGTTATAAACTACCTGTGTGCCAAATTTCATCCAAATCCGGTCAGTAGTTTTTGCGCGAAAGAGTAACAAACGTCGATCCATCCATCCTCACACATTTTCGCATTTGTAACATTAGTAAGAAACAGACACAAAAAGGTAACATGAGCAACATACACATAGTTCCTATTGCCAAACAAACGAGGAACCTTAATAAAATTAAGATAAACGCCACCAATAGTCAGGCATCGAAACTCCCTGAGTTATTTCTCCCTCCGTCCCTAATTCAGTAATTGCGGATTAATAGGGTCGCGAACGTTACGTACAGGTAATTAAACGGTGGTCCGACTGTCGATGACCTCTTTAGACCTTTGGATCGGGATAATTCCGCTTTTGGCTTCGAAAAATCGAAGTTTTAGAGGGGAATGTGTGGTCCGTTAGTTGGAGAGAATGTGAATGGCTGAATGTTTGTGTCTCACTAGTTGTTTTGTTACTGGCGATTTAGTCTACCAATCATTATCTTCCTTGTCCCATTCTATTTGGGGTCGCTGCAGCACGTATTCTTCTTCCATTCTCCCCTGTCAGCCGTCACAGATTTATTTACTCCTTTCTCTTTCATATCATTCGTCACACAATCCGACTTAGTCTGCGAATGGATGATCAAAATGAAAATTAAAATAAAAGCATTTATTTCAAGTAGACCAGTTACAGGCACCTTTGATTTACCAAAAAAAATTTGCTACAGTCCCCGCCGCAAGGCATGTGGCATAATATGTGATCGTACAATTTTTTAATACATAATTAGGTATGTTATTTCAGAATATTCTTGATTAGTAAAGTTCTTATCAGAGGTCCACAATGGGTCATATAGTATAACAAAATGGATTACTATCTTGTTTTCAAGGACTTTCCAGTGGCCTTCATTCCGTATCTTGTTTATAATTTGTACTTTACTTTCATGAATTACAAAACTAATTAAGGACTTATTACTAAAGTGCTAGAGAGGGTTTTGCCCTGCACTGAAATATAGTTCAGGTTAGATTATAATTCAAGGTCAAAGTAGTTAGCAACAACCACCATTTAATTACACTAATAAACCTCTAGAACTTTCGACACAACGAACATGAATAATTAAGTCAAAATCGCGACTGATTGGGGTCTACTATAATCAGAACATGACAAACGTAATGTCGTGAGAATAGGACAATACCTAATATGAGTAAATTAGGCTTTCTACTAAAATCAAACGAATAGTTTCGGTACTGGTTGAAATCTCCGATATTTTGATATCAAGTTTTCCAACGTGCCAGCATGATAATGTTAACATATGTACCCAGAAACGTCATTTTCATTTAAATTATAACGTAGAATTTAAACGACATCAACGTCACATTTATTCTGGATATTGTGCTATTACTGTTAGCCTGTGTCCTGTTGTGTGAGGAATGATATGACAAAGAAGATAAAGAAGTAAATGATAGCGTGACGGTTGACAGAGGAGAATGGAACAAAAAAACGTGTTGCGCCGACCCCAAATAACATGAGACAAGGGCAGGAAGATGATGATGATGACTATGGCTGGGTCCTTATGACTTCCAAATCCTTCGATCCAGGACAATGTGGACCATTGGTCGTTCATTCTGTCCAGCTCGGGATGTGCTGAACTGACAAAATGTCCCATCGAAGAGTCTTTTATCAAAATAATAATCGGTAGATAGCCAAATGACAAGGAAAGCCCCAGGGAGATGGTGGGATGAGCTGGACCCAATTTTAAAAGATTGGCCTACAACCGCGTTAGATCGCGAAAAATTGAAGGTGGGAAGGGTAAGCCTTTGCCCTGTACTGACAACATAGGCTGTCCTTATAATAATGATCGGTAACAAAAAAGTAAACTGTCGAACATTGAACCACAGCTAACGTGCGAATAACACCAGTAATAACACTTATAATAGTAGCCCCCATTCCAAGACGACCTTTAAGCCAGTAATTAAAGTGTTGTTAGCAAAATTAAAATAATCGTCATTATATTGAGGTAGGCGACCGAAATCCGAAGGTTGGAGCTAATGGGAAATAAATTGTCCTCAAGCAATGCTTAGTAATTAGTGCGCAAGTATTTAAAATAAGCGCGACACGGCGGGTTTATTTAAATTTAAGGCGCAGATTGTTCGAAATTCGAAATACAGCCGGAAAATAAAATGACTTTCATTTTGTTTTTTTTTTTCAAGGAGTTTATCACAGTCCTGCGCTTATCCAAATATATTTAGGGTCGGAGCAGTGTTCCTCTTCCATACTTTCGTCTATTCACATTACCTTTTTAGCCGTATCATCTTTAACACACTTCATCCATTAAATCTGCCACTACTCAACTACTCTTAGGAGAGCCATTCACATTCATACTCAGAACTTTCCTTAGGACGATTTCCGAGAGTTGTGTAGCAAAAACGTTACACTGCTTTTATCAGCTGACCCGATTTCCGTGGTGTCGGTCAAGGTCGAGGAAAGCTTGGCGAACGAGTGAGAATTGCGATAGCCTAAACACACAACACCTTGCGTGCACTGTTTTAAGACTACTGCTTATATTCATTTGAAGAGAACATGTCTAAGGTCCTGTGACAAATGGAGTCATAAAACAAGAGCTCTGAAGAAGTCTGCCACTTTTCACCCTCATGCCTTAGGTAATAAGGTTGAAAAGTGTTCGACCGCCAGTGAACTCGATATGATATGAATGTATTTTGGAAGTGTTTTAAGAATGCTTCCAATATAACGACACTGTATTTCGTTCATCAAAATAAATGATGTCTAATCTTCAAGTGAAAAAGTGATCAAACGTTAACATCTTTAAATCAGAAATTATACAGGGTTTATCCCACACCGTCGCACAAACGGTTACCACACATAGATACACATTCAGTACATAATTCAGAACTCCCCAATTTAGAAATTTTTCATTGGTAATTTAAAAAAGAAAAACCAGGCGTTCCATACATTTTGACCGTGTAGTTATTGCACTTTTGAAGGAAACAGCTGTTTTTTTCAGTCGATTCAAAATGATGTATATGTGGTAACCGTTTGTGCGTCGGTATCTCGTCCACCCTGTATTTAGAGCTATGCATTTCTAATTCCTGTGATAACGCAAAACCCCTAAACCATAGACAGTTTTTCTTTAAAAAAACATCATTTGCTTTTATAACCATTCGAACCAAACAAATGAATGCAACATTATTTAAACAGTCCTCATCTTTACAACAGTGATTAAAATGTTTAATTGTAGGAACGGTAAGCGGACGTCGGGTAACTGTGCGATACAGTTTCATCTAAAACATTGTAATTATTACAATATTACGTCGAAAATTACACACGCAAGCAATTTGTTGGCCTGCGGTAATTAACGGGTGAAAAAATGAATCATGTTCGTGAAGGCTGTGGTTTTTTGGGTTTAACCTTCTGGTGGGAGGAAGTATTGAAGTTAATAGGCATAATCTATGTAATAAGTAGATCAGCATACTAAATAACAACAGCCGCACGGGTTGATGTTCTAGGTTAAGCACCGCTTGCCAAGTTCGATCTGTGGATGGGTTACCATCCATTACATACCGAGATTCGTCCGTGCATCAGAAAGTACGCTGAGCCGTTGGGCCCCGTTGTCATTTGTGGATCTTTGACAGTCGTTACAGGTGGTCAGTGGCCCGAAAGTCTGAGAGCCATGTCTAACCAAGGAGTATCGTATTACCTTGAACTAAATGGGTTGTGGAGGCCAGTTAGTTATACAGCGTATAACGGAAGGGGGGTATCAACCCTGAAGGAGATGAATGTGAAAAAAATTTGGCCCTCCCATAGTAAATCAATCAGCCAGTTTTGTAAGGGAGGGCCTAATTTTTTTTTCATATTTCGACCTATGTTCTTTGGGGAAAGTTGTTGAGTTTCATGAGCACATTCACCTCCTTCAGGGTTGTTACCCCCTTGCCGTTACACGCTGTATATTAATTTTTATATACTAATTACACCCCGTTGGAGCCATCATTTAATAACAAAAAGTTTGGATAATTCCACTTGTTAGAACTATCGACATAATTACTTTATCAGTCAAATGTTTACGTTTAATGTGACTACCTGTAACGACTGTCAAAGATCTACAAATGACAGCCGGGACCCGTTATATTATCGTGTTTTCCGAGGCAAGTAGGAAACTCGGTATGTAATGTACTTGGTGCACTCGAAATAGCACATAGGCTAGGCTATTTAATATGAGATTATATGAAAAAATTAATTACCTAATGCATAATAAAATTAATGATATTATTACCTTTTAATTACTCAATCATTCTAATGCCAAGGCAGTCAATTTAATGTTAAATTAAAGTATGAAAAGTAATGAAAAAATATTCTGATGGAATCGTTTATGATCAGAAGATCGCTTGTGAAGCCAAAACCAATAATGTACTCGTTTGCGGATTTTTGATCGTAAAATATTAATAATTGATTCGTGACTATAAAAAATTAACGAGTTTTTTGTTGGTACACTCTTTGATATTACCGATTTGCGGGTATTTTTTTCTTTTGAAACTAGGTTTAAAATCGATTAGATGTGTTAAAAAAGTATCTACTACTAACATATTCTTTTGTTTTTATAATAATTTGCTTATGAAGTGGCTATTTGACAGATAATAAAATAGCCAGTTAGGATGCGATAGAGCCACAGATATAAATATGGATCTTTGAAATCATCCGAGCAGATCATTAATATGGCGTACTTATTCTTAACATTTGACATGCGCGTACTTATCAATGACGGTCTTGAAAACCGGGTATCATTTTGTCTACCGAATATTCCTCAGAGCTTAGAATGCTGAATCTTTTCCAAATAGTTTATCCATACCCTTCTAAAAATAAAGGTTTCCTTGCACCTATCAGGTGTGAACCCACTCGAAGAAGTATGGGTTTGCCGATGCGGAAAATGCTGATTTCAATACAAGCCCGAGATTGACTTGTTAACGAAAGTATGCGCTTAGGCGATTTTAGAGAAATCTATCGACATGATGATGATAACTGTACTGGATAACTCTTGTCCAAACTGTAACATACCCATTAACATAACGTAATATTACGCCTGTAATCCCCGAAGGGTTAGGCAGAGGTGCACCTGCATTTAGTACACCCACATTTCGTCAGTTATATTCAAGTCCCATGTAACAGGGGGCGAACCTATTGCCATCAACTGGACACAAATCGAGACTCGTGGCTGCCCACAAACCCAACAACACTATGCCCGACCTGGGAATTGAACCCAGGACCTCATAAACATCTCATATACTTCTAGATATTTACTACTATGACGTCTTAAAGCAGGAGTAATTCCAGTGTGGGAAAGAGACAGAGTTATACAGGTCTTCTAGTGCCATCTCTGTCCTACACTGGAATTACTCCTGGTTTAAGACGTCATGGTAGGCCACCTGTTCTAATGAGCAGTGTTCAATTCTGCATGTGTCCTTGCTTACTGAACTTTTCTATGTGTTTATAAACAAAACAGAACATTACGCCTGTTCAAATATGTACTTCTGTACTACCAGTGGTGGAAGCAGAAGTATAGGTATCTACGTCTATAGTTAGGTCCCATTTAAAAGGGACGATCCTTATCCCATGAAAAACCCCTCAGTGTTACATCCACTCCAATGGTACAAATAAACTATTGATGGAAAACCCATTAAATCTGTGGCTTTTTTTTGGGATGGGAAATCATCAAATGACTTCCGCTCTGGGCAGAACGGAAGGGAGTGTCAGACTTTTACTGACTAAAACCCATCCATGTTCCTTCTTTTGCCCTTTGTGTTCTAGGGCCACGGTATCTCTTTCGAACAGTCCCGCAGAGCTGGCAAGCATTAGCGGTAAATCTGTGCCTGGGGATTGAACCCAAGGCATAGGCACGATCTGATTCTGACTTATTGAACTCAATGGTGTTAAATAACACACAATAAATAAGCATTCAAAGTTTGTTTCCGTTTGTTTGCCCTTCAGTGTAAATTTTACCATGACAGTTGAAGGTTTAATTCACCAACACAATAAGGTACTGAACTATCACTACACCAGAAATAAAACAAAATAACTATATTACCGTACACACTATAAATAACTACCGTCCATTCATCGAAACTATATATAATAATAACAGAACACATAATTGCTCTGACACGAATCATATTTT